>OZ004335.1:7732410-10132410 GCA_963924455.1 Pelagia noctiluca
TACATCTTTGACACTAAACATGTTATTATGCAGGGTATTGGTAAGAATCTGGTGATCTCAGCAATGTGGTCGTGGTTAAATTATCCGTTCGGCTTTTGATTTTTGACAAGCGTCGTAAGCTTATTTCCTATATATAAGTGAATCTAAAATTTAAATCTTAAAGCTATCCAAGTATAACATTCTCCCGTGTGGTCTAGTGGTTAGGATCCGGCGCTCTCACTGCCGTGGCTGGGGTTCGATTCCCCGCACGGGAGATGAGTTTTGCCAACATATGCAAGCAAATTCCCAATTGATGAAAGCAAAGTAAGATACAACTCATGTAGATATACATCCAAAACCTGTTTCACTCTGGTCTTGTAGTTAGGATCCAGCCTTCTCACTGCCGAGGCAAAGGTACAATTTTCCACAAAGACTAGTGTTTTGCCCAGCTTTGAAAGGTAATTACCAATAACTTAAGGCCGTGTAAATATTCAATGTTTTTAGGCTTTTTTCTTCAAAATGTTCCTTTGTAGTCTAGTGCTTAGGATCCGGCGTTTGCACAGTCCTTGGAGGGGGTTACAATTCCTTGCACGTGATATGGATGTTTCCAAGTTGATCCCAATATAAAGTAATTTGTAATATGTTTAGGGCACGTAAGCATTGGCTTCTCGAGCTTTGTTGCTAAAACATTTTTTTTTATTTTCTATTCGTAAGAATCTGGTGCTCTTACTGCAATGGCTGCGGTACGATTCATTTTACGGGAGATACTTTTTCTAAACTGTCCAGGCTAATTTCAAATATGTCAGTGTAATGAAATGATTGAATGTTTTAGATAGTAATCTAAAATATGTTCACATCTTGTTTACTGTATAAATGTTTGGCAGTTTAACAGCCACAATTCGAGTATGATGGCTCGCATGGAAAATGCATTTTGCAAAGGTGATCCTCATTTAAACTATTTCTAATGTTTTCTGTAAAAATATGTAGTCAATCTTATATCTTTGACACTAAACATGTTATTATGGGGGGTATTGGTAAGAATCTGGTGATCTCAGCAATGAGGTCATGGTTAAATTATCCGCTCGGCTTTTGATTTTTGACAAGCGTCGTAAGCTTATTTCCTATAAATAAGTGTTATTTAGAATTTAAATCTTAAAGCTATCCATGTATAACATACTCCCGTGTTATCTAGTGGTTAGGATCCGGTGCTCTCACCGTCGTGGCCGGGGTTCGATTCCCCGCACGGGAGATGAGTTTTGCCAACATATGCAAGCAAATTCCCAATTTATGTAAGCAATGTAAGATATAAATCTTGTAGATATGCATCCAAAACCTGTTTCATTCTCGTCTTGTAGTTAGAATCCCGCGTTCTCACTGCCAAGGCAATGGTACAATTTTCCACAAAGAGGAGTGTTTTGCCCAGCTTTGAAAGGTAATTACCAATAACTTAGGGCCGTGTAAATATTCAATGTTTAAGGCATTTTTCTTCAAAATGTTCCTGTGTAGTCTAGTGCTTAGGATTTGGCGTTCAATAGTCCTTGCAGGGTTACAATTCCTTGAACGGGAGATGGATCTTTCCAAGTTGATTCTAATATAAAGTAATTTGTAATATGTTCAGGTAACGTAAGCATTCAATTCTCGAGCTTTGTTGCTAAAACATTTTTTTTATTTTCTATTCGTAAGAATCTGATGCTCTTACTGCAATGGCTGCGGTACGATTCATTTTACGGGAGATACTTTTTCAAAACTTTCTAGGCTAATTTCAAATATGTCAGTGTAATGAAATGATTCAATGTTTTCGATGGTAATCTAAAATATGTTCACATCTTGTTTACTATATGAATGTTTGGCAGTTTAACAGCCACAATTCGGGTATGATTGTTTGCATGGAAAATGCATTTTGCAAAGGTGATCCTCTTTTAAACTATTTCTAATGTTTTCTGTAAAAATATTTAGTCAATCTTATATCTTTGACACTAAACATGTTATTATGGGGGGTATTGGTAAGAATCTGGTGATCTCAGCAATGTGGTTGTGGTTAAATTATCCGCTCGGCTTTTGTTTTTTTACAAGCGTCGTAGGCTTATTTCCTATATATAAGTGAATTTAAAATTTAAATCTTAAAGCTATCCATGTATAACATACTCCTGTGTGGTCTAGTGGTTAGGATCCGGTCCTCTCACCGCCGTGGCCGGGGTTTGATTCCCCGGACGGGAGATGAATTTTGCCAACATATGCGAGCAAATTCCCAATTTATGAAAGCAATGTAAGATACAAATCATGTAGATATACATCCAAAACCTGTTTCACTCTGGTCTTGTAGTTAGGATCCAGCGTTCTCACTGCCGAGGCAAAGGTACAATTTTCCACAAAGAGTAGTGTTTTGCCCAGCTCTGAAAGGTAATTACCAATAACTTAGGGCCGTGTAAATATTCAATGTTTAAGGCTTTTTTCTTCAAAATGTTCCTGTGTAGTCTAGTGCTTAGGATTTGGCGTTTAAACAGTCCTTGCAGGGTTACAATTCCTTGAACGGGAGATGGATCTTTCCAAGTTGATCCTAATATAAAGTAATTTGTAATAGGTTAAGGTAACGTAAGCATTCAATACTCGAGCTTTGTTGCTAAAACATGTTTTTTTATTTTCTATTCGTAACAATCTGATGCTCTTACTGCAATGGCTGCGGTACGTTTCATTTTATGGGAGATAGTTTTTCAAAACTTCTAGGCTAATTTCAAATATGTCAGTGTAATGAAATAATTAAATGTTTCAGATTGTATTCTAAAATATGTTCACATCTTGTTTACTGTATGAATGTTTGGCAGTTTAACAGCCACAATTCGGGTATGATTGCTTGCATGGAAGATGCATTTTGCAAAGGTGATCCTCTTTTAAACTATTTCTAATGTTTTCCGAAAAAATATGTAGTCAATCTTACATCTATGACACTAAACATGTTATTATGGAGGGTATTGGTAAGAATCTGGTGATCTCAGCAATGTGGTCGTGGTTAAATTATCCGCTGGGCTTTTAATTTTTGAAAAGCGTCGTAAGCTTATTTCCTATATATAAGTGAATTTAAAATTTAAATCTTAAAGCTGTCCATGAATAACATACTCCCGTGTGGTCTAGTGGTTAGGATCCGGCGCTCTCATCGCCGTGGCCGGGGTTCGATTCCCCGCACCGGAGATGAGTTTTGCCAACATATGCAAGCAAATTCCCAATTTATGAAAGCAATGTAAGATACAAATCATGTAGATATACATCCAAAACCTGTTTCACTCTGGTCTTGTAGTTAAGATCCAGCGTTCTCAATGCCGAGGCAAAGGTACAATTTTCCACAAAGAGTGGTGTTTTGCCCAGCTCTGAAAGGTAATTACCAATAACTTAGGGCCGTGTAAATATTCAATGTTGAAGGCTTTTTTCTTTAAAATGTTCCTGTGTAGTCTAGTGCTGAGGATTTAACGTTTAAACGGTCCTTGCATGGTTACAATTCCTTGAACGGGAGATGAATCTTTCCAAGTTGATCCAAATATAAAGTAATTTGTAGTATGTTCAGGTGACGTAAGCATTCGATTCTCGAGCTTTGTTGCTAAAACATGTTTTTTTATTTTCTTTTCGTAAGGATCTGATGCTCTTACTGCAATGGCTGCGGTACGATTCATTTTACGGGAGATACTTTTTCAAAACTATCTAGGCTAATTTCAAATATGTCAGTGTAATGAAATGATTCAATGTTTTAGATTGTAATCTAAAATAAGTTCACATCTTGTTTAATGTATGAATGTTTGGCAGTTTAACAGCCACAATTCGGGTATGATTGCTTGCATGGAAGATGCATTTTGCAAAGGTGATCCTCTTTTAAACTATTTCTAATGTTTTCCGAAAAAATATATAGTCAATCTTACATCTTTGACACTAAACATGTTATTATGGAGGGTATTGGTAAGAATATGGTGATCTCAGCAATGTGTTCTAGGTTAATACCCGCTCGGCTTTTGATTTTTGACAAGCGTCGTAAGCTTATTTCCTATATATAAGTGAATTTAAAATTTAGATCTTAAAGCTATCCATGTATAACATACTCCCGTGTGGTCTAGTGGTTAGGATCCGGCGCTCTCACTGCCGTGGCAGGGGTTCGATTCCCCGCACGGGAGATGACTTTTGCCAACATATGCAAGCAAATTCCCAATTTATGAAAGCAATGTAAGATACAAATCATTTAGATATACATCCAAAACCTGTTTCATTGTGGTCTTGTAGTTAAGATCCAGCGTTCTCACTGCCGAGGCAAAGGTACAATTTTCCACAAAGAGTAGTGTTTTGCCCAGCTCTGAAAGGTAATTACCAATAACTTAGGGCCGTGTAAATATTCAATGTTTAAGGCTTTTTTCTTCAAAATGTTCCTGTGTAGTCTAGTGCTGAGGATTTAACGTTTAAATAGTCCTTGCATGGTTACAATTCCTTGAACGGGAGATGGATCTTTCCAAGGTGATCCAAATATAAAGTAATTTGTAGTATGTTCAGGTGACGTAAGCATTCAATTCTCGAGCTTTGTTGCTAAAACATGTTTTTTTATTTTCTATTCGTAAGAATCTGATGCTCTTACTGCAATGGCTGCGGTACGATTCATTTTACGGGAGATACTTTTTCAAAACATTTTAGGCTAATTTCAAATATGTCAGTGTAATGAAATGATTCAATGTTTTCGATTGTAATCTAAAATATGTTCACATCTTGTTTACTGTATGAATGTTTGGCAGTTTAACAGCCACAATTCGGGTATGATTGCTTGCATGGAAGATGCATTTTGCAAAGGTGATCCTCTTTTAAACTATTTCTAATGTTTTCCGAAAAAATATGTAGTCAATCTTACATCTTTGACACTAAACATGTTATTATGGAGGGTATTGGTAAGAATCTGGTGGTCTCAGCAATGTGGTCGTGGTTAAATTATCCGCTCGGCTTTTGATTTTTGACAAGCGTCGTAAGGTTATTTCCTATATATAAGTGAATTTCAAATCTAAATCTTAAAGCTATCCATTTGTAACATACTCCCGTGTGGTCTAGTGGTTAGGATCCGGCGCTCTCACCACCGTGGCCGGGGTTCAATTCCCCGCACGAGAGATGAGTTTTGCCAACATATGCAAGCAAATTCCCAATCTATGAAAGCAATGAAAGATACAAATCATGTAAATATACATCCAAAACCTGTTTCACTCTGGTCTTGTAGTTAGGATCTAGCGTTCTCACTGCCGAGGCAAAGGTACAATTTTCCACAAAGAGTGGTGTTTTGCCCAGCTCTGAAAGGTAATTACCAATAACTTAGGGCCGTGTAAATATTAAATGTTGAAGGCTTTTTTCTTCAAAATGTTCCTGTGTAGTCTAGTGCTTAGGATTTGGCGTTTAAACAGTCCTTGCAGGGTTACAATTCCTTGAACGGGAGATGGATCTTTCCAAGTTGATCCTAATATAAAGTAATTTGTAATATGTTCAGGTAACGTAAGCATTCAATTCTCGAGCTTTGTTGCTGAAACATGTTTTTTTATTTTCTATTCGTAAGAATCTGATGCTCTTACTGCAATGGCTGCGGTACGATTCATTTTACGGGAGATACTTTTTCAAAACATTTTAGGCTAATTTCAAATATGTCAGTGTAATGAAATTATTCAATGTTTTCGATTGTAATCTAAAATATGTTCACATCTTGTTTACTGTATGAATGTTTGGCAGTTTAACAGCCACAATTCGGGTATGATTGCTTGCATGGAAGATGCATTTTGCAAAGGTGATCCTCTTTTAAACTATTTCTAATGTTTTCCGAAAAAATATGTAGTCAATCTTACATCTATGACACTAAACATGTTATTATGGAGGGTATTGGTAAGAATCTGGTGATCTCAGCAATGTGGTCGTGGTTAAATTATCCGCTCGGCTTTTGATTTTTGACAAGCGTCGTAGGCTTATTTCCTATATATAAGTGAATTTAAAATTTAAATCTTAAAGCTGTCCATGTATAACATACTCCCGTGTGGTCTAGTGGTTAGGATCCGGCGCTCTCATCGCCGTGGCCGGGGTTCGATTCCCCGCACGGGTGATGAGTCTTGCCAACATATGCAAGCAAATTCCCAATTTATGAAAGCAATGTAAGATACAAATCATGTAGATATACTTCCAAAATCTGTTTCACTCTGGTCTTGTAGTTAAGATCCAGCGTTCTCCATGCCGAGGCAAAGGTACAATTTTCCACAAAGAGTGGTGTTTTGCCCAGCTCTGAAAGGTAATTACCAATAACTTAGGGCCGTGTAAATATTCAATGTTTAAGGCTTTTTTCTTCAAAATGTTCCTGTGTAGTCTAGTGCTGAGGATTTAACGTTTAAACAGTCCTTGCATGGTTACAATTCCTTGAACGGGATATGAATCTTTCCAAGTTGATCCAAATATAAAGTAGTTTGTAGTATGTTCAGGTGACGTAAGCATTCGATTCTCGAGCTTTGTTGCTAAAACATGTTTTTTTATTTTCTTTTCGTAAGGATCTGATGCTCTTACTGCAATGGCTGCGGTACGATTCATTTTACGGGAGATACTTTTTCAAAACTTTCTAGGCTAATTTCAAATATGTCAGTGTAATGAAATGATTCAATGTTTTAGATGGTAATCTAAAATAAGTTCACATCTTGTTTAATGTATGAATGTTTGGCAGTTTAACAGCCACAATTCGGGTATGATTGCTTGCATGGAAGATGCATTTTGCAAAGGTGATCCTCTTTTAAACTATTTCTAATTTTTTCCGTAAAAATATATAGTCAATCTTACATCTTTGACACTAAACATGTTAATCTGGAGGGTATTGGTAAGAATCTGGTGATCTCAGCAATGTGTTCGTGGTTAATACCTGCTCGGCTTTTGATTTTTGACAAGCGTCGTAAGCTTATTTCCTATATATAAGTGAATTTAAAATTTAAATCTTAAAGCTATCCATGTATAAAATACTCCCGTGTGGTCTAGTGGTTAGGATCCGGCGCTCTCACTGCCGTGGCCGGGGTTCGATTCCCCGCACGGGAGATGACTTTTGCCAACATATGCAAGCAAATTCCCAATTTATGAAAGCAATGTAAGATACAAATCATTTAGATATACATCCAAAACCTGTTTCATTGTGGTCTTGTAGTTAAGATCCAGCGTTCTCACTGCCGAGGCAAAGGTACAATTTTCCACAAAGAGTAGTGTTTTGCCCAGCTCTGAAAGGTAATTACCAAAAACTTAGGGCCGTGTAAATATTCAATGTTTAAGGCTTTTTTCTTCAAAATGTTCCTGTGTAGTCTAGTGCTTAGGATTGGACGTTTAAACAGTCCTTGCATGGTTACAATTCCTTGAACGGGAGATGGATCTTTCCAAGTTGATCCAAATATAAAGTAATTTGTAATAGGTTCAGGTGATGTAAGCATTCAATTCTCGAGCATTGTTGCTAAAACATGTTTTTTTATTTTCTATTCGTAAGAATCTGATGCTCTTACTGCAATGGCTGCGGTACGATTCATTTTACGGGAGATACTTTTTCAAAACATTTTAGGCTAATTTCAAATATGTCAGTGTAATGAAATGATTCAATGTTTTCGATGGTAATCTTAAATATGTTCACATCTTGTTTACTGTATGAATGTTTGGCAGTTTAACAGCCACAATTCGGGTATGATTGCTTGCATGGAAGATGCATTTTGCAAAGGTGATCCTCTTTTAAACTATTTCTAATGTTTTCCGAAAAAATATGTAGTCAATCTTACATCTTTGACACTAAACATGTTATTATGGAGGGTATTGGTAAGAATCTGGTCGTCTCAGCAATGTGGTCGTGGTTAAATTATCCGCTCGGCTTTTGATTTTTGACAAGCGTCGTAAGGTTATTTCCTATATATAAGTGAATTTCAAAACTAAATCTTAAAGCTATCCATGTGTAACATACTCCCGTGTGGTCTAGTGGTTAGGATCCGGCGCTCTCACCGCCGTGGCCGGGGTTCAATTCCCCGCACGAGAGATGAGTTTTGCCAACATATGCAAGCAAATTCCCAATTTATGAAAGCAATGAAAGATACAAATCATGTAAATATACATCCAAAACCTGTTTCACTCTGGTCTTGTAGTTAGGATCTAGCGTTCTCACTGCCGAGGCAAAGGTACAATTTTCCACAAAGAGTAGTGTTTTGCCAAGCTCTGAAAGGTAATTACCAATAACTTAGGGCCGTGTAAATATTCAATGTTTAAGGCTTTTTTCTTCAAAATGTTCCTGTGTAGTCTAGTGCTTAGGATTGGACGTTTAAACAGTCCTTGCATGGTTACAATTCCTTGAACGGGAGATGGATCTTTCCAAGTTGATCCAAATATAAAGTAATTTGTAATAGGTTCAGGTGATGTAAGCATTCAATTCTCGAGCATTGTTGCTAAAACATGTTTTTTTATTTTCTATTCGTAAGAATCTGATGCTCTTACTGCAATGGCTGCGGTACGATTCATTTTACGGGAGATACTTTTTCAAAACATTTTAGGCTAATTTCAAATATGTCAGTGTAATGAAATGATTCAATGTTTTCGATGGTAATCTTAAATATGTTCACATCTTGTTTACTGTATGAATGTTTGGCAGTTTAACACCCACAATTCGGGTATGATTGCTTGCATGGAAGATGCATTTTGCAAAGGTGATCCTCTTTTAAACTATTTCTAATGTTTTCCGAAAAAATATGTAGTCAATCTTACATCTTTGACACTAAACATGTTATTATGGAGGGTATTGGTAAGAATCTGGTGATCTCAGCAATGTGTTCGTGGTTAATACCCGCTCGGCTTTTGATTTTTGACAAGCGTCGTAAGCTTATTTCCTATATATAAGTGAATTTAAAATTTAAATCTTAAAGCTATCCATGTATAGCATACTCCCGGGTGGTCTAGTGATTAGGATCCGGCGCTCTCACTGCCGTGGCCGGGGTTCGATTCCCCGCACGGGAGATGACTTTTGCCAACATATGCAAGCAAATTCCCAATTTATGAAAGCAATGTAAGATACAAATCATTTAGATATACATCCAAAACCTGTTTCATTGTGGTCTTGTAGTTAAGATCCAGCGTTCTCACTGCCGAGGCAAAGGTACAATTTTCCACAAAGAGTAGTGTTTTGCCCAGCTCTGAAAGGTAATTACCAAAAACTTAGGGCCGTGTAAATATTCAATGTTTAAGGCTTTTTTCTTCAAAATGTTCCTGTATAGTCTAGTGCTTAGGATTGGACGTTTAAACAGTCCTTGCATGGTTACAATTCCTTGAACGGGAGATGGATCTTTCCAAGTTGATCCAAATATAAAGTAATTTGTAATAGGTTCAGGTGATGTAAGCATTCAATTCTCGAGCATTGTTGCTAAAACATGTTTTTTTATTTTCTATTCGTAAGAATCTGATGCTCTTACTGCAATGGCTGCGGTACGATTCATTTTACGGGAGATACTTTTTCAAAACATTTTAGGCTAATTTCAAATATGTCAGTGTAATGAAATGATTCAATGTTTTCGATGGTAATCTTAAATATGTTCACATCTTGTTTACTGTATGAATGTTTGGCAGTTTAACAGCCACAATTCGGGTATGATTGCTTGCATGGAAGATGCATTTTGCAAAGGTGATCCTCTTTTAAACTATTTCTAATGTTTTCCGAAAAAATATGTAGTCAATCTTACATCTTTGACACTAAACATGTTATTATGGAGGGTATTGGTAAGAATCTGGTCGTCTCAGCAATGTGGTCGTGGTTAAATTATCCGCTCGGCTTTTGATTTTTGACAAGCGTCGTAAGGTTATTTCCTATACATAAGTGAATTTCAAATCTAAATCTTAAAGCTATCCATGTGTAACATACTCCCGTGTGGTCTAGTGGTTAGGATCCGGCGCTCTCACCGCCGTGGCCGGGGTTCAATTCCCCGCACGAGAGATGAGTTTTGCCAACATATGCAAGCAAATTCCCAATTTATGAAAGCAATGAAAGATACAAATCATGTAAATATACATCCAAAACCTGTTTCACTCTGGTCTTGTAGTTAGGCTCTAGCGTTCTCACTGCCGAGGCAAAGGTACAATTTTCCACAAAGAGTGGTGTTTTGCCCAGCTCTAAAAGGTAATTACCAATAACTTAGGGCCGTGTAAATATTCAATGTTGAAGGCTTTTTTCTTCAAAATGTTCCTGTGTAGTCTAGTGCTGAGGATTTGACGTTTAAACAGTCCTTGCATGGTTACAATTCCTTGAACGGGAGATGGATCTTTCCAAGTTGATCCAAATATAAAGTAATTTGTAATAAGTTCAGGTGACGTAAGCATTCAATTCTCGAGCTTTGTTGCTAAAACATGTTTTTTTATTTTCTATTTGTAAGAATCTGATGCTCTTACTGCAATGGCTGCGGTACGATTCATTTTACGGGAGATACTTTTTCAAAACTTTTTAGGCTAATTTCAAATATGTCAGTGTAATGAAATGATTAAATGTTTTAGATGGTAATCTAAAATACGTTCACATCTTGTTTACTGTATGAATGTTTGGCAGTTTAACAGCCACAATTCGGGTATGATTGCTTGCATGGAAGATGCATTTTGCAAAGGTGATCCTCTTTTAAACTATTTCTAATGTTTTCCGAAAAAATATGTAGTCAATCTTACATCTTTGACACTAAACATGTTATTATGGAGGGTATTGGTAAGAATCTGGTGATCTCAGCAATGTGGTCGTGGTTTAATAATCCGCTCGGCTTTTGATTTTTGACAAGCGTCGTAAGCTTATTTTCTATATATAAGTGAATTTTAAAATTTAAATCTTAAAGCTATCCATGAAAAACATACTTCCGTGTGGTCTAGTGGTTAGGATGCGGCGCTCCCACCTTCGTGGCCGTGGTTCGATTCCCCGCACCGGAGATGAGTTTTGCCAACATATGCAAGCAAATTCCCAATTTATGAAAGCAATGTAAGATATAAATCTTGTAGATATACATCGAAAACCTGTTTCACTCTCGTCTTTTAGTTAGGACCCCGCGTTCTCACTGCCGAGGCAAAGGTACAATTTTCCACAAAGAGGAGTGTTTTGCCCAGCTTTGAAAGTTAATTACCATTAACTTAGGGCCATTTAAATATTCAATGTTTAAGTTTTTTTCTTCAAAATTTTCCTGTGTACTCTAGTGCTTAGGATCCGGCGTTTGCACAGGCTTTGGAGGGGTTAGAGTTCCTTGTACGTGAGATGGATTTTTCCAAGTTGATCCTAATATAAAGTAATTTGTAATATATTCAGGTAACGTAAGCATTCAATTCTCGAGCTTTGTTGCTAAAACATGTTTTTTTATTTTCCTTCCTAAGAATCTGGTGCTCTTACTGCCATGGCTGCGGTACGATTCATTTTACGTGAGATAGTTTTTCTAAACATTCCAGGCTAATTTCAAATATCTCAGTATAATGAAATGATTAAATGTTTTAGATACAATCTAAAATATGTTCACATTCAGTTTACTGTATAGATGTTTGGCAGTTTAACAGCAACAATTCGGGTATGATTGCTTGCATGGAAGATGCATTTTGCAAAGGTGATCCTCATTTAAACTATATCTAATGTTTTCCGAAAAGATATGTAGTCAATCTTACATCTTTGACACTAAACATGTTATTATGGAGGGTATTGGTAAGAATCTGGTGATCTCAGCAATGTGGTCGTGGTTAAATTATCCGCTCGGCTTTTGATTTTTGACAAGCGTCGTAAGCTTATTTCCTATATATAAGTGAATTTAAAATTTAAATCTTAAAGCTATCCATGTATAATATACTCCCGTGTGGTCTAGTGGTTAGGATCCGGCGCTCTCACCGCCGTGGCCAGGGTTCGATTACCCGCACGGGAGATGAGTTTTGCCAACATATGCAAGCAAATTCCCAATTTATGAAAGCAATGTACGATACAAGTCATGTAGATATACATCCAAAACCTGTTTCACTCTGGTCTTGTAGTTAGGATCCAGCGTTCTCACTGCCGAGGCAAAGGTACAATTTTCCACAAAGAGTAGTGTTTTGCCCAGCTCTGAAAGGTAATTACCAATAACTTAGGACCGTGTAAATATTCAATGTTTAAGGCTTTTTTCTTCAAAATGTTCCTGTGCAGTCTAGTGCTTAGGATTTGGCGTTTAAACAGTCCTTGCAGGGTTACAATTGCTTGAACGGGAGATGGATCTTTCCAAGTTGATCCAAATATAAAGTAATTTGTAAAATGTTCAGGTAACGTAAGCATTCAATTCTCGAGCTTTGTTGCTGAAACAGGTTTTTTTATTTTCTATTCGTAAGAATCTGATGCTCTTACTGCAATGGCTGCGGTACGATTCATTTTACGGGAGATACTTTTTCAAAACTTTCTAGGCTAATCTCAAATATGTCAGTGTAATGAAATGATTCAATGTTTTAGATTGTAATCTAAAATATGTTCACATCTTGTTTACTGTATGAATGTTTGGCAGTTTAAGAGCCTGAATTCGGGTATGATTGCTTGCATGGAAAATGCATTTTGCAAAGGTGATCCTCTTTTAAACTATTTCTAATGTTTTCCGAAAAAATATGTAGTCAATCTTACATCTTTGACACTAAACATGTTATTATGGAGGGTATTGGTAAGAATCTGGTGATCTCAGCAATGTGGTCGTGGTTAAATTATCCGCTCGGCTTTTGATTTTTGACAAGCGTCGTAAGCTTATTTCCTATATATAAGTGAATTTAAAATTTAAATCTTAAAGCTATCCATGTATAACATGCTTCCGTGTGGTCTAGTTGTTAGGATCCGGCGCTCTCACCGCCGTAGCCGGGGTTCGATTCCCCGCACGGGAGATGAGTTTTGCCAACATATGCAAGCCAATTCCCAATTTATGAAAGCAATGTAAGATACCAATTATGTAGATATACATCCAAAACCTGTTTCATTCTGGTCTTCTAGTTAGGATCCAGCGTTCTCACTGCCGAGGCAAAGGTACATTTTTCTACAAAGAGTAGTGTTTTGCCCAGCTCTGAAAGGTAATTACCAATAACTTAGGGCCGTGTAAATATTCAATGTTTAAGGCTTTTTTCTTCAAAATGTTCCTGTGTAGTCTAGTGCTTAGGATTTGGCGTTTAAACAGTCCTTGCAGGGTTACAATTCCTTGAACGGGAGATGGATCTTTCCAAGTTGATCCTAATATAAAGTAATTTGTAATATGTTCAGGTAACGTAAGCAATCAATTCTCGAGCATTGTTGCTAAAACATGTTTTTTTATTTTCTATTCGTAAGAATCTGATGCTCTTACTGCAATGGCTGCGGTACGATTCATTTTACGGGAGATACTTTTTCAAAACTTTCTAGGCTAATTTCAAATATGTCAGTATAATGAAATGATTCAATGTTTTAGATTGTAATCTAAAATATGTTCACATCTTGTTTACTGTATGAATGTTTGGTAGTTTAACATCCACAATTCGGGTATGATTGCTTGCATGGAAGATGCATTTTGCAAAGGTGATCCTCATTTAAACTATTTCTAATGTTTTCCGAAAAAATATGTAGTCAATCTTACATCTTTGACACTAAACATGTTATTATGGAGGGTATTGGTAAGAATCTGGTGATCTCAGCAATGTGGTCGTGGTTAAATTATCCGCTCGGCTTTTGATTTTTGACAAGCGTCGTAAGCTTATTTCCTATATATATAAGTGTAATTTAACATTTAAATCTTAAAACTATCCATGTATAACATACTCCCGTGTGGTCTAGTGGTTAGGATCCGGCGCTGTCACCGCCGTGGCCGGGGTCCGATTCCCGGCACGGGAGATGAGTTTTGCCAACATATGCAAGCAAATTCCCAATTTATGAAAGCAATGTAAGATACAAATCATGTAGATATACATACAAAACCTGTTTCACTCTGGTCTTGTAGTTAGGATCCAGCGTTCTCACTGCCAAGGCAAAGGTACAATTTTTCACAAAGAGTAGTATTTTGCCCAGCTCTGAAAGGTAATTACCAATAACTTAGGGCCGTGTAAATATTCAATGTTTAAATGGCAATTAAATGCAATTTACTCGCGGTTAATGGGCAATGAAGCTCGCTTACTTGCTCCTGGGGGGGGTTGTTGCCAACGTGTTGATATTTAGATAGGTTCTGATTGGTTACAGCAATAAAAGACGCGATGGAGGTATTTTATATACAAAGACATGTTTGGTTGATTGCTTAACAAAGAAATCTTTCTTGCATTTCGAATCAGCTATTGTTTTCACGAGCTTGCATAAAATCTAGGCGTGACTTGGTTGAAGGTCATTCGTTCAAATAAGCAGCCAAGCAGTTCGTGTTTCTTCTTGAAAGTCCCACCCTACCCACCACAGCTTCGGTACTTATTCTTCCACGGTCCACGGTGAAGGGGCGAATCGTAATCTTGAACCGAGTACATAGTTGTTTTCACGGAAGTACCCGATTGGTAATACCGCTACCTCTACCTCTACAAAAATAGTTTCTGAATGCACCAAACATCTTTCCTTTTAAATCTATTTTAATTCCAGAGAGAGGGTCCCTTCGCCGATGACTGTGTGACTGGTGCAGTTGGCTCGGAAAAAATGTATTTTTCTGTCCAATCACCGACAGTAAATAATGTTTCTGTGCTAGCAATCCGGGCCAGTGTACTGCTGCCCAATTTTTCTAGCAACTATGGTATTACTTGTCGCATGAAATTCGAAAAAGTAGTTTTTTTAGGGGGAAGAAAATACAGGGAATTGTGTGTTTTCGCACAAGTTTTTTCGAATGAACTGACAAACCTCTTTGATAGTGGCTGTATGCTGGCCTATTTGCGGGACAGCTACCAGTGTGAACCTTGAGAGGTTTGTCCGTTCCTTAAAAAAATTCATTGCAACCATTAAGGCTTTTTTCTTGAAAATGTTCATGTGTAGTCTAGTGCTTACGATTTGGCGTTTAAACAGTCCTTGCAGGGCTACAATTCCTTGAACGGGAGATGGATCTTTCCAAGTTGATCCTAATATAAAGTAATTTGTAATATGTTCAGGTAACGTAAGCATTCGATTCTCGAGCTTTGTTGCTAAAACATGTTTTTTTATTTTCTATTCGTAACAATCTGATGCTCTTACTGCAATGGCTGCGGTAAGATTCATTTTACGGGAGATACTTTTTCAAAACTTCCTTGGCTAATTTCAAATATGTCAGTGTAATGAAATGATTCAATGTTTTAGATTGCAATCTAAAATATGTTCACATCTTGTTTACTGTATGAATGTTTGGCAGTTTAACAGCCTAAATTCGGGTATGATTGCTCGCATGGAAAATGCATTTTGCAAAGGTGATCCTCTTTTAAACTATTTCTAATGTTTTCCGAAAAAATATGTAGTCAATCTTACATCTTTGACACTAAACATGTTATTATGGAGGGTATTGGTAAGAATCTGGTGATCTCAGCAATGTGTTTGTGGTTAAATTATCAGCTCGGCTTTTGATTTTTGACAAGCGTCGTAAGCTTATTTCCTATATATAAGTGAATTTAAAATTTAAATCTTAAAGCTATCCATGTATAACATACTCCCGTGTGGTCTAGTGGTTAGGATCCGGCGCTCTCATCGCCATGGCCGGAGTTCGATTCCCCGCACGGGAGATGAGTTTTGCCAACATATGCAAGCAAATTTCCAATTTATGAAAGCAATGTAAGATACAAATCATGTAGATCTACATCCAAAACCTGTTTCACTCTGGTCTTGTAGTTAGGATCCAGCGTTCTCACTGCCGAGGCAATGGTACAATTTTCCAGAAAGAGTAGTGTTTTGCCCAGCTTTGAAAGGTAATTAACAATAACTTAGGGCCGTGTAAATATTCAATGTTTAAGGCTTTTTTCTTCAAAATGTTCCTGTTTAGTCTAGTGCTGAGGATTTAACGTTTAAACAGTCCTTGCATGGTTACAATTCCTTGAACGGGAGATGGATCTTTCCAAGTTGATCCAAATATAAAGTAATTTGTAGTATGTTCAGGTGACGTAAGCATTCAATTCTCGAGCTTTGTTGCTAAAACATGTTTTTTTATTTTCTATTCGTAAGAATCTGATGCTCTTACTGCAATGGCTGCGGTACGATTCATTTTACGGGAGATACTTTTTCAAAACTTTCTAGGCTAATTTCAAATATGTCAGTGTAATGAAATGATTCAATGTTTTAGATGGTAATCTAAAATATGTTCACATCTTGTTTACTGTATGAATGTTTGGCAGTTTAACAGCCACAATTCGGGTATGATTGCTTGCATGGAAGATGCATTTTGCAAAGGTGATCCTCTTTTAAACTATTTCTAATGTTTTTCGAAAAAATATGTAGTCAATCTTACATCTTTGACACTAAACATGTTATAATGGAGGGTATTGGTAAGAATCTGGTGATCTCAGCAATGTGGTCGTGGTTAAATTATCCGCTCGACTTTTGATTTTTGACAAGCGTCGTAAGCTTATTTCCTATATATAAGTGAATTTAAAATCTAAATCTTAAAGCTATCCATGTATAACATGCTTCCGTGTGGTCTAGTTGTTAGGATCCGGCGCTCTCACCGCCGGGCCGGGGTTCGATTCCCCGCACGGGAGATGAGTTTTGCCAACATATGCAAGCAAATTCCAATTTATGAAAGCAATGTAAGATAGAAATCATGTAGATATACATCCAAAACCTGTTTCACTCTCGTCTTGTAGTTAGGATCCCGCGTTCTCACTGCCAAGGCAATGGTACAATTTTCCACAGGTTGGGTGTTTTGCCCAGCTTTGAAAGGTAATTAACAATAACTTAGGGCCATTTAAATATTCAATATTTAAGTTTTTTTCTTCAAAATGCTCCTGTGTAGTCTAGTGCTTAGGATCCGGCGTTTGCAAAGTCCTTGGAGGGGTTACATTTCCTCGCACGTGAGATGGATTTTTCCAAGTTCATCCTAATATAAAGTAATTTGTAATATGTTCAGGTAAGGTAAGCATTCAATTCTCGAACTTTGTTGCTAAAACATGTTTTTTTATTTTCTATTCCTAAGAATCTGGTGCTCTTACTGCAATGGCTGCGGAACGATTCATTTTACATGAGATAGTTTTTCTAAACTTTCCAGGCTAATTTCAAATATCTCAGTATAATGAAATAATTAAATGTTTTAGATAGTAATCTAAAATATGTTCACATCTTGTTTACTGTATAAATGTTTTGCAGTTTAACAGCCACAATTCGAGTATGATTGCTCGCATGGAAAATGCATTTTGCAAAGGTGATCCTCATTTAAACTATTTCTCATGTTTTTCGAAAAAATATGTAGTCAATCTTACATCTTTGACACTAAACATGTTATTATGGGGGTATTGGTAAAAATCTGTTGATCTCAGCAATGTGGTCTAGTTAAATTATCCGCTCGGCTTTTGATTTTTGACAAGCGTCGTAAGCTTATTTCCTATATATATAAGTGTAATTTAACATTTAAATCTTAAAACTATCCATGTATAACATACTCCCGTGTGGTATAGTGGTTAGGATCCGGCGCTGTCACCGCCGTGGCCGGGGTCCGATTCCCGGCACGGGAGATGAGTTTTGCCAACATATGCAAGCAAATTCCCAATTTATGAAAGCAATGTAAGATACAAATCATGTAGATATACATCCAAAACCTGTTTCACTCTGGTCTTGTAGTTAGGATCCAGCGTTCTCACTGCCGAGGCAAAGGTACAATTTTCCACAAAGAGTAGTGTTTTGCCCAGCTCTGAAAGGTAATTACCAATAACTAAGGGCCGTGTAAATATTCAATGTTTAAGGTTTTTTCTTCAAAGTGTTCCTGTGTAGTCTAGTGCTGAGGATTTGGCGTTCAAACAGTCCTTGCAGGGTTACAATTCCTTGAACGGGAGATGGATCTTTCCAAGTTGATCCTAATATAAAGTAATTTGTAATATGTTCAGGTAACGTAAGCATTCAATTCTTGAGCTTTGTTGCTAAAACATGTTTTTTTATTTTCTATTCGTAACAATCTGATGCTCTTACTGCAATGGCTGCGGTACGATTCATTTTACGGGAGATACTTTTTCAAAACTTCTAGGCTGATTTCAAATATGTCAGTGTAATGAAATGATTAAATGTTTTAGATTGTATTTTAAAATATGTTCACATCTTGTTAACTGTATGAATGTTTGGCAGTTTAACAGACACAATTCGGGTATGATTGCTTAAATGGAAGATGCATTTTGCAAAGGTGATCCACTTTTAAACTATTTCTAATGTTTTCCGAAAAAATATGTAGTCAATCTTACATCTTTGACACTAAACATGTTATTATGGAGGGTATTGGTAAGAATCTGGTCATCTCAGCAATGTGGTCGTGGTTAAATTATCCGCTCGGCTTTTGATTTTTGACAAGCGTCGTAAGCTTATTTCCTATATATAAGTGAATTTAAAATTTAAATCTTAAAGCTGTCCATGTATAACATACTCCCGTGTGGTCTAGTGGTTAGGAACCGGCGCTCTCGTTTTTGTGGCCAGGGTTCGATTCCTCGCACGGGAGATGAGTTTTGCCAACATATGCAAGCAAATTTCCAATTTATGAAAGCAATGTAATATACAAATCATGTAGATATACATCCAAAACCTGTTTCACTCTGGTCTTGTAGTTAGGATCCAGCGTTCTCACTGCCGAGGCAAAGCTACAATTGTCCACAAAGAGTAGTGTTTTGCCCAGCTCTGAAAGGTAATTACCAATAACTTAGGGCCGTGTAAATATTCAATGTTTAACACTTTTTTCTTCAAAATGTTCCTGTGTAGTCTAGTGCTTAGGATTTGGCGTTTAAACAGTCCTTGCAGGGTTACAATTCCTCGAACGGGAGATGGATCTTTCCAAGTTGATCCTAATATAAAGTAATTTGTAATATGTTCAGGTAACGTAAGCATCCAATTCTCGAGCTTTGTTGCTAAAACATGTTTTTTAATTTTCTATTCGTAAGAATCTGATGCTCTTACTGCAATGGCTGCGGTACGATTCATTTTACGGGAGATAGTTTTTCAAAACTTCTACGCTAATTTCAAATATGTCAGTGTAATGAAATGATTAAATGTTTTAGATTGTATTCTAAAATATGTTCACATCTTGTTTACTGTATGAATGTTTGGCAGTTTAACAGCCACAATTCGGGTATGATTGCTTGCATGGAAGATGCATTTTGCAAAGGCGATCCTCTTTTAAACTATTTCTAATGTTTTCCGAAAAAATATGTAGTCAATCTTACATCTTTGACACTAAACATGTTATTATGGAGGGTAGTGGTAAGAATCTGGTCATCTCAGCAATGTGGTCGTGGTTAAATTATCCGCTCGGCCTTTGATTTTTGACAAGCGTCGTAAGCTTATTTCCTATATATAAGTGAATTTAAAATCTAAATCTTAAAGCTGTCCATGTAGAACATACTCCTGTGTGGTCTAGTGGTTAGGATCCGGTGCTCTCACCGCCGTGGCCGGGGTTCGATTCCCCGCATGGGAGATGAGTTTTGCCAACATATGCAAGCAAATTCCCAATTTATGAAAGCAATGTAAGATACAAATCAAGTAGATATGCATCCAAAACCTGTTTCACTCTGGTCTTGTAGTTAGGATCCAGCGTTCTCACTGCCGAGGCAAAGGTACAATTTTCCACAAAGAGTAGTGTTTTGCCCAGCTCTGAAAGGTAATTACCAATAACTAAGGGCCGTGTAAATATTCAATGTTTAAGGCTTTTTTCTTCAAAGTGTTCCTGTGTAGTCTAGTGCTGAGGATTTGGCGTTCAAACAGTCCTTGCAGGGTTACAATTCCTTGAACGGGAGATGGATCTTTCCAAGTTGATCCTAATATAAAGTAATTTGTAATATGTTCAGGTAACGTAGGCATTCAATTCTTGAGCTTTGTTGCTAAAACATGTTTTTTTATTTTCTATTCGTAACAATCTGATGCTCTTACTGCAATGGCTGCGGTACGATTCATTTTACGGGAGATACTTTTTCAAAACTTCTAGGCTAATTTCAAATATGTCAGTGTAATGAAATGATTAAATGTTTTAGATTGTATTTTAAAATATGTTCACATCTTGTTGACTATATGAATGTTTGGCAGTTTAACAGCCACAATTCGGGTATGATTGCTTAAATGGAAGATGCATTTTGCAAAGGTGATCCTCTTTTAAACTATTTCTAATGTTTTCCGAAAAAATATGTAGTCAATCTTACATCTTTGACACTAAACATGTTATTATGGAGGGTATTGGTAAGAATCTGGTGATCTCAGCAATGTGGTCGTGGTTAAATTATCCGCTCGGCTTTTGATTTTTGACAAGAGTCGTAAGCTTATTTCCTATATATAAGTGAATTGAAAATTTAAATCTTAAAGCTGTCCATGTATAACATACTCCCGTGTGGTCTAGTGGTTAGGAACCGGCGCTCTCACTGCCGTGGCCAGGGTTCGATTCCTCGCACGGGAGATGAGTTTTGCCAACATATGCAAGCAAATTTCCAATTTATGAAAGCAATGTAATATACAAATCATGTAGATATACATCCAAAACCTGTTTCACTCTGGTCTTGTAGTTAGGATCCAGCGTTCTCACTGCCGAGGCAAAGCTACAATTGTCCACAAAGAGTAGTGTTTTGCCCAGCTCTGAAAGGTAATTACCAATAACTTAGGGCCGTGTAAATATTCAATGTTTAACACTTTTTTCTTCAAAATGTTCCTGTGTAGTCTAGTGCTTAGGATTTGGCGTTTAAACAGTCCTTGCAGGGTTACAATTCCTCGAACGGGAGATGGATCTTTCCAAGTTGATCCTAATATAAAGTAATTTGTAATATGTTCAGGTAACGTAAGCATCCAATTCTCGAGCTTTGTTGCTAAAACATGTTTTTTTATTTTCTATTCGTAACAATCTGATGCTCTTACTGCAATGGCTGCGGTACGATTCATTTTACGGGAGATAGTTTTTCAAAACTTCTAGGCTAATTTCAAATATGTCAGTGTAATGAAATGATTAAATGTTTTAGATTGTATTCTAAAATATGTTCACATCTTGTTTACTGTATGAATGTTTGGCAGTTTAACAGCCACAATTCGGGTATGATTGCTTGCATGGAAGATGCATTTTGCAAAGGTGATCCTCTTTTAAACTATTTCTAATGTTTTCCGAAAAAATATGTAGGCAATCTTACATTTTTGACACTAAACATGTTATTATCGAGGGTATTGGTAAGAATCTGGTGATCTCAGCAATGTGGTCGTGGTTAAATTATCCGCTCGGCTTTTGATTTTTGACAAGCGTCGTAAGCTTATTTCCTATATATAAGTGAATTTAAAATTTAAATCTTAAAGCTGTCCATGTATAACATACTCCCGTGTGGTCTAGTGGTTAGGATCCGGCGCTCTCATCCCCGTGGCCGGGGTTCGATTCCCCGCACTGGAGATGAGTTTTGCCAACATATGCAAGCAAATTCCCAATTTATGAAAGCAATGTAAGATACAAATCATGTAGATATACATCCAAAACCTGTTTCACTTTGGTCTTGTAGTTAAGATCCAGCGTTCTCAATGCCGAGGCAAAGGTATAATTTTCCACAAAGAGTGGTGTTTTGCCCAGCTCTGAAAGGTAATTACCAATAACTTAGGGCCGTGTAAATATTCAATGTTTAAGGCTTTTTTCTTCAAAATGTTCCTGTGTAGTCTAGTGCTTAGGATTTGGCGTTTAAACAGTCCTTGCAGGGTTACAATTCCTTGAACGGGAGATGGATCTTTCCAAGTTGATCTTAATATAAAGTAATTTGTAATACGTTCAGGTAACGTAAGCATTCGTTTCTCGAGCTTTGTTGCTAAAATATGTTTTTTTATTTTCTTTTCGTAAGAATCTGATGCTCTTACTGCAATGGCTGCGGTACGATTCATTTTACGGTAGATACTTTTTCAAAACTTTCTAGGCTAGTTTCAAATATGTAAGTGTAATGAAATGATTCAATGTTTTAGATTGTAATCTAAAATATGTTCACATCTTGTTTATTGTATGAATGTTTGGCAGTTTAACAGCCACAATTCGGGTATGATTGCTTGCATGGAAGATGCATTTTGCAAAGGTGATCCTCTTTTAAACTATTTCTAATGTTCTCCGAAAAAATATGTAGTCAATCTTACATCTTTGACACTAAACATGTTATTGTGGGTATTGGTAAGAATCTGGTGATCTCAGCAATGTGGTCGTGGTTAAATTATCCGCTCGGCTTTTGATTTTTGACAAGCGTCGTAAGCTTATTTCCTATATATAAGTGAATTTAGAATTTAAATCTTAAAGCTATCCATGTATAACATACTTCCGTGTGGTCTAGTGGTTAGGATCCGGCGCTCTCACCGCCGTGGCCGGGGTTTGATTCCCCCCACGGGAGATGAGTTTTGCCAACATATGCAAGCAAATTCCCAATTTATGAAAGCAATGTAAGATACAAATCATGTAGATATACATCCAAAACCTGTTTCACTCTGGTCTTGTAGTTAGGATCCAGCGTTCTCACTGCCGAGGTAAAGGTACAATTTTCAACAAAGAGTAGTGTTTTGCCCAGCTCTGAAAGGTAATTACCAATAACTTAGGGCCGTGTAAATATTCAATGTTTATATGGCGATTAAATGCAATTTACTCGCGGTTAATGGGCAATGGAGCTCGCTTACTTGCTCCTGGGGGGGGTTTGTTGCCAACGTGTTGATATATAGATAGGTTCTGATTGGTTACAGCAATAAAAGACGCGATGGAGGTATTTTATATACAAAGACATGTTTGGTTGATTACTTAACAAAGAAATCTTTCTTGCATTTCTAATCAGCTATTGTTTTCACGAGCTTGCATAAAATCTAGGCGTGACTTGGTTGAAGGTCATTCGTTCAAATAAGCAGCCAAGCAGTTCGTGTTTCTTCTTGAAAGTCCCACCCTACCCACCACAGCTTCGGTACTTATTCTTCCACGGTCCACGGTGAAGGGGCGAATCGTAATCTTGAACCGAGTACATAGTTGTTTTCACGGAAGTACCCGATTGGTAATACCGCTACCTCTACCTCTACAAAAATAGTTTCTGAATGCACCAAACATCTTTCCTTTTAAATCTATTTTAATTCCAGAGAGAGGGTCCCTTCGCCGATGACTGTGTGACAGGTGCAATTGGCTCGGAAAAAATGTGTTTTTCTGTCCAATCACCGACAGTAAATAATGTTTCTGTGCTAGCAATCCGGGCCAGTGTACTGCTGCCCAATTTTTCTAGCAACTATGGTTTTACTTGTCGCATGAAATTCGAAAAAGTAGTTTTTTGGGGGGAAGAAAATACAGGGAATTTGGTGTTTTCGCACAAGTTTTTTCGAATGAACTGACAAACCTCTTTGATAGTGGCTGTATGCTGGCCTATTTGCGGGACAGCTACCAGTGTGAACCTTGAGAGTTTTGTCCGTTCCTTAAAAAAATTCATTGCAACCATTAAGGCTTTTTTCTTCAAAATGTTCATGTGTAGTCTAGTGCTTAGGATTTGGCGTTTCAACAGTCCTTGCAGGGTTACAATTCCTTGAGCGGGAGATGGATCTTTCCAAGTTGATCCTAATATAAAGTAATTTGTAATATGTTCAGGTAACGTAAGCATTCGATTCTCGAGCTTTGTTGCTAAAACATGTTTTTTTATTTTCTATTCGTAAGAATCTGGTGCTCTTACTGCAATGGCTGCGGTACGATTCATTTTACGGGAGATACTTTTTCAAAACTTCCTTGGCTAATTTCAAATATGTCAGTGTAATGAAATGATTCAATGTTTTAGATTGTAATCTAAAATATGTTCACATCTTGTTTACTGTATGAATGTTTGGCAGTTTAACAGCCTAAATTCAGGTATGATTGCTCGCATGGAAAATGCATTTCGCAAAGGTGATCCTCTTTTAAACTATTTCTAATGTTTTCCGAAAAAATATGTAGTCAATCTTACATCTTTGACACTAAACATGTTATTATGGAGGGTATTGGTAAGAATCTGGTCATCTCAGCAATGTGGTCGTGGTTAAATTATCCGCTCGGGTTTTGATTTTTGACAAGCATCGTAAGCTTATTTCCTATATATAAGTGAAATTTAAATTCAAATCTTAAAGCTATCTATGTATAACATACTCCCGTGTGGTCTAGTGGTTAGGATCCGGCGCTCTCACCGCCGTGGCTGGGGTTCGATTCCCCGCCAAGAGGTGAGTTTTGCCAACATATGCAAGCAAATTCCCAATTTATGAAAGTGATGTAAGATAAAAATCTTGTAGATATACATCCAAAACCTGTCTCTCTCTGGTCTTGTAGTTAGGATCCAGCGTTCTCACTGCCGAGGCAATGGTACAATTTTCCGCAAAGAGGAGTGTTTTGCCCAGCTTTGATAGGTAATTACCAATAACTTAGGGCCATGTAAATATTCAATGTTTACATTTTTTTCTTCAAAATGTTCCTTTGTAGTCTAGTGCTTAGGATCCGGCGTTTGCACAGTCCTTGGAGGAGGTTACAATTCCTTGCACGTGAGATGGATGTATCCAAGTTGATCCCAATATAAAGTAATTTGTAATATGTTTAGGGTACGTAAGCATTCGCTTCTCGAGCTTTGTTGCTAAAACATGTTTTTTTTATTTTCTATTCGTAAGAATCTGGTGCTCTTACTGCAATGGCTGCGCTACGATTCATTTTACGGGAGATACTTTTTCTAAACTGTCCAGGCTAATTTCAAATATGTCGGTGTAATGAAATGATTGAATGCTTTAGATAGTAATCTAAAATATGTTCACATCTTGTTTACTGTATGAATGTTTGGCAGTTTAACAGCAACAATTCGGGTATGATTGCTTGCATGGAAGATGCATTTTGCAAAGGTGATCCTCTTTTAAACTATTTCTAATGTTTTCCGAAAAAATATGTAGTCAATCTTACATCTTTGACACTAAACATGTTATCATGGGGGTATTGGTAAGAATCTGGTGATCTCAGCAATGTGGTCGTGGTTAAATTATCCGCTCGGCTTTTGAATTTTGAAAAGCGTCGTAAGCTTATGTCCTATGTATAAGTATAATTTAAAATTTAAATCGTAAAGCTATCCATGAATAACATACTCCCGCGGGTCTAGTGGTTAGGATCCGGCGCCCTAAATGCCGTGGCCGGGGTTCGATTCCCCGCACGGGAGGTGAGTTTTGCCAACATATGCAAGCAAATTCCCAATTTATGAAAGCGATGTAAGATAAAGATCTTGTAGATATACATCCAAAACCTGTTTCACTCTCGTCTTGTAGTTAGGATCCCGCGTTCCCACCGCCGAGGCAATGGTACAATTTTCCACAAAGTTGAGCGTTTTGCCCAGCTTTGAAAGGTAATTAACAATAACTTAGGGCCATTTAAATATTCAATGTTTAAGTTTTTTTCTTCAAAATGCTCCTGTGTAGTCTAGTGCTTAGGATCCGGCGTTTGCAAAGTCCTTGGAGGGGTTACATTTTCTCGCACGTGAGATGGATTTTTCCAAGTTCATCCTAATATAAAGTAATTTGTAATATGTTCAGATGAGGTAAGCATTCAATTTTCGAACTTTGTTGCTAAAACATGTTTTTTTATTTTCTATTCCTAAGAATCTGGTGCTCTTACTGCAATGGCTGCGGTACCATTCATTTTACGGGAGATAGTTTTTGTAAACTTTCCAGGCTAATTTCAAATATCTCAGTATAATGAAATGATTAAATGTTTCAGATAGTAATCTAAAATATATTCACATCTTGTTTATTGTATAAATGTTTGGCAGTTTAACAGCCACAATTCGAGGATGATTGCTCGCATGGAAGATGCATTTTGCAAAGGCGATCCTCTTTTAAACTATTTGTAATGTTTTCCGTTTTCCGAAAAAATATGTAGTCAATCTTACATCTTTGACACTAAACATGTTATTATGGAGGGTATTGGTAATTGATGATCTCAGCAATGTGGTCGTGGTTAAATTATCCGCTCGGCTTTTGATTTTTGACAAGCGTCATAAGCTTATTTCCTATATATAAGTGAAATTTAAACTCAAATCTTAAAGCTATCCATGTATAACATACTCCCGTGTGGTCTAGTGGTTAGGATCCGGTGCTCTCACCGCCGTGGCCGGGGTGCGATTCCCCGCACGGGAGATGAGTTTTGCCAACATATGCAAGCAAATTCCCAATTTATGAAAGCAATGAAAGATACAAATCATGTAAATATACATCCAAAACCTGTTTCACTCTGGTCTTGTAAGTAGGATCTAGCGTTCCCACCGCCGAGGCAATGGTACAATTTTCCACAAAGTTGAGCGTTTTGCCCAGCTTTGAAAGGTAATTAACAATAACTTAGGGCCATTTAAATATTCAATGTTTAAGTTTTTTTCTTCAAAATGCTCCTGTGTAGTCTAGTGCTTAGGATCCGGCGTTTGCAAAGTCCTTGGAGGGGTTACATTTTCTCGCACGTGAGATGGATTTTTCCAAGTTCATCCTAATATAAAGTAATTTGTAATATGTTCAGATGAGGTAAGCATTCAATTTTCGAACTTTGTTGCTAAAACATGTTTTTTTATTTTCTATTCGTAAGAATCTGATGCTCTTACTAAAATGGCTGCGGTACGAATCCTTTTACGGGAGATACTTTTTCTAAACTGTCCAGGCTAATTTCAAATATGTCGGTGTAATGAAATGATTGAATGCTTTAGATAGTAATCTAAAATATATTCACATCTTGTTTATTGTATAAATGTTTGGCAGTTTAACAGCCACAATTCGAGTATGATTGCTCGCATGGAAAATGCATTTTGCAAAGGTGATCCTCCTTTAAACTATTTCTAATGTTTTCCGAAAAAATATGTAGTCAATCTTACATCTTTGACACTAAACATGTTATTATGGAAGGTATTGGTAAGAATCTTTTGATCTCAGCAATGTGGTCGTGGTTAAATTATCCGCTCGGCTTTTGCTTTTTGACAAGCGTCGTAAGCTGATTTCCTATATATAAGTGTAATCTGAAATTTAAATCTTAGAGCTATCCATGTATAACATATTCCCGTGTGGTCTAGTGGTTAAGATCCGGCGCTCTCACCGCCGTGGCTGGGGCTCGATTCCCCGCACGGGAGATCAGTTTTGCCAACATATGCAAGCAAATTCCCAATTTATGAAAGCAATGTAAGATACAAATCATGTAGATATACATCCAAAACCTGTTTAACTCTTATCTTGTAGTTAGGATCCAGCGTTGTCACTGCCGAGGCAAAGGTACAATTTTCCACAAAGAGTAGTGTTTTGCCCAGCTCTGAAAGGTAATTACGAATAACTTAGGGCCGAGTAAATATTCAATGTTTAAGGCTTTTTTCTTCAAAATGTTGCTGTGTAGTCTAGTGCTTAGGATTTGGCGTTTAAACAGTCCTTGCAGGGTTACAATTCCTTGAACGGGTGATGGATCTTTCCAAGTTGATCCTAATATAAAGTAATTTGTAATATGTTCAGGTAACGTAAGCATTCAATTCTGGAGCTTTGTTGCTTCAACATGTTTTTTTATTTGCTATTCGTAAAAATCTGATGCTCTTACTGCAATGGCTGCGGTACAATTCATTTTACGGGAGATACTTTTTCAAAACTTTCTAGGCTAATTTCAAATATGTCAGTGTAATGAAGTGATTAAATGTTTTAGATGGTAATCTAAAATATGTTCACATCTTGTTTACTGTATGAATGTTTGGCAGTTTAACAGCCACAATTCTGGTATGATTGCTTGCATGGAAGATGCATTTTGCAAAGGTGATCCTCTTTTAAACTATTTGTAATGTTTTCCGAAAAAATATGTAGTCAATCTTACATCTTTGACACTAAACATGTTATTATGGAGGGTATTGGTAATTGATGATCTCAGCAATGTGGTCGTGGTTAAATTATCCGCTCGGCTTTTGATTTTTGACAAGCGTCGTAAGCTTATTCCCTATATATAAGTGAAATTTAAACTCAAATCTTAAAGCTATCCATGTATAACATATTCCCGTGTGGTCTAGTGGTTAAGATCCGGCGCTCTCACCGCCGTAGCTGGGGCTCGATTCCTCGCACGGGAGATCAGTTTTGCCAACATATGCAAGCAAATTCCCAATTTATGAAAGCAATGTAAGATACAAATCATGTAGATATACATCCAAAACCTGTTTAACTCTGATCTTGTAGTTAGGATCCAGCGTTGTCACTGCCGAGGCAAAGGTACAATTTTCCACAAAGAGTAGTGTTTTGCCCAGCTCTGAAAGGTAATTACCAATAACTTAGGGCCGTGTAAATATTCAATGTTTAAGGCTTTTTTCTTCAAAATGTTCCTGTGTAGTCTAGTGCTTAGGATTTGGCGTTTAAACAGTCCTTGCAGGGTTACAATTCCTTGAGCGGGAGATGGATCTTTCCAAGTTGATCCTAATATAAAGTAATTTGTAATATATTCAGGTAACGTAAGCATTCAATTCTCAAGCTTTGTTGCTAAAACATGTTTTTTTATTTTCTATTCGTAAGAATCTGATGCTCTTACTGCAATGGCTGCGGTACGAATCCTTTTACGGGAGATACTTTTTCAAAACTTTCTAGGCTAATTTGAAAATGTCAGTGTAATGAAAAGATTCAATGTTTTAGATTGTAATCTAAAATATGTTCACATCTTGTTTACTGTATGAATGTTTTGCAGTTTAACAGCCACAATTCGGGTATGATTGCTTGCATGGAAGATGCATTTTGCAAAGGCGATCCTCTTTTAAACTATTTGTAATGTTTTCCGTTTTCCGAAAAAATATGTAGTCAATCTTACATCTTTGACACTAAACATGTTATTATGGAGGGTATTGGTAATTGATGATCTCAGCAATGTGGTCGTGGTTAAATTATCCGCTCGGCTTTTGATTTTTGACAAGCGTTGTAAGCTTATTTCCTATATATAAGTGAAATTTAAACTCAAATCTTAAAGCTATCCATGTATAACATACTCCCGTGTGGTCTAGTGGTTAGGATCCGGTGCTCTCACCGCCGTGGCCGGGGTGCGATTCCCCGCACGGGAGATGAGTTTTGCCAACATATGCAAGCAAATTCCCAATTTATGAAAGCAATGAAAGATACAAATCATGTAAATATACATCCAAAACCTGTTTCACTCTGGTCTTGTAGTTAGGATCTAGCGTTCGCACTGCCGAGGCAAAGGTACAATTTTCCACAGAGAGTGGTGTTTTGCCCAGCTCTGAAAGGTAATTACCAATAACTTAGGGCCGTGTAAATATTCAATGTTTAAGGCTTTTTTCTTCAAAATGTTCCTGTGTAGTCTAGTGCTTAGGATTTGGCGTTTAAACAGTCCTTGCAGGGTTACAATTCCTTGAGCGGGAGATGGATCTTTCCAACTTGATCCTAATATAAAGTAATTTGTAATATATTCAGGTAACGTAATCATTCAATTCTCAAGCTTTGTTGCTAAAACATGTTTTTTTATTTTCTATTCGTAAGAATCTGATGCTCTTACTGCAATGGCTGCGGTACGAATCCTTTTACGGGAGATACTTTTTCAAAACTTTCTAGGCTAATTTCAAAAATGTCAGTGTAATGAAAAGATTCAATGTTTTAGATTGTAATCTAAAATATGTTCACATCTTGTTTACTGTATGAATGTTTGGCAGTTTAACAGCCACAATTCGGGTATGATTGCTTGCATGGAAGATGCATTTTGCAAAGGCGATCCTCTTTTAAACTATTTGTAATGTTTTCCGTTTTCCGAAAAAATATGTAGTCAATCTTACATCTTTGACACTAAACATGTTATTATGGAGGGTATTGGTAATTGATGATCTCAGCAATGTGGTCGTGGTTAAATTATCCGCTCGGCTTTTGATTTTTGACAAGCGTCGTAAGCTTATTTCCTATATATAAGTGAAATTTAAACTCAAATCTTAAAGCTATCCATGTATAACATACTCCCGTGTGGTCTAGTGGTTAGGATCCGGTGCTCTCACCGCCGTGGCCGGGGTGCGATTCCCCGCACGGGAGATGAGTTTTGCCAACATATGCAAGCAAATTCCCAATTTATGAAAGCAATGAAAGATACAAATCATGTAAATATACATCCAAAACCTGTTTCACTCTGGTCTTGTAGTTAGGATCTAGCGTTCGCACTGCCGAGGCAAAGGTACAATTTTCCACAGAGAGTGGTGTTTTGCCCAGCTCTGAAAGGTAATTACCAATAACTTAGGGCCGTGTAAATATTCAATGTTTAAGGCTTTTTTCTTCAAAATGTTCCTGTGTAGTCTAGTGCTTAGGATTTGGCGTTTAAACAGTCCTTGCAGGGTTACAATTCCTTGAGCGGGAGATGGATCTTTCCAACTTGATCCTAATATAAAGTAATTTGTAATATATTCAGGTAACGTAATCATTCAATTCTCAAGCTTTGTTGCTAAAACATGTTTTTTTATTTTCTATTCGTAAGAATCTGATGCTCTTACTGCAATGGCTGCGCTACGATTCATTTTACGGGAGATACTTTTTCTAAACTGTCCAGGCTAATTTCAAATATGTCGGTGTAATGAAATGATTGAATGCTTTAGATAGTAATCTAAAATATGTTCACATCTTGTTTACTGTATGAATGTTTGGCAGTTTAACAGCAACAATTCGGGTATGATTGCTTGCATGGAAGATGCATTTTGCAAAGGTGATCCTCTTTTAAACTATTTCTAATGTTTTCCGAAAAAATATGTAGTCAATCTTACATCTTTGACACTAAACATGTTATCATGGGGGTATTGGTAAGAATCTGGTGATCTCAGCAATGTGGTCGTGGTTAAATTATCCGCTCGGCTTTTGAATTTTGAAAAGCGTCGTAAGCTTATGTCCTATGTATAAGTATAATTTAAAATTTAAATCGTAAAGCTATCCATGAATAACATACTCCAGCGGGTCTAGTGGTTAGGATCCGGCGCCCTAAATGCCGTGGCCGGGGTTCGATTCCCCGCACGGGAGGTGAGTTTTGCCAACATATGCAAGCAAATTCCCAATTTATGAAAGCGATGTAAGATAAAAATCTTGTAGATATACATCCAAAACCTGTTTCACTCTCGTCTTGTAGTTAGGATCCCGCGTTCCCACCGCCGAGGCAATGGTACAATTTTCCACAAAGTTGAGCGTTTTGCCCAGCTTTGAAAGGTAATTAACAATAACTTAGGGCCATTTAAATATTCAATGTTTAAGTTTTTTTCTTCAAAATGCTCCTGTGTAGTCTAGTGCTTAGGATCCGGCGTTTGCAAAGTCCTTGGAGGGGTTACATTTTCTCGCACGTGAGATGGATTTTTCCAAGTTCATCCTAATATAAAGTAATTTGTAATATGTTCAGATGAGGTAAGCATTCAATTTTCGAACTTTGTTGCTAAAACATGTTTTTTTATTTTCTATTCCTAAGAATCTGGTGCTCTTACTGCAATGGCTGCGGTACCATTCATTTTACGGGAGATAGTTTTTGTAAACTTTCCAGGCTAATTTCAAATATCTCAGTATAATGAAATGATTAAATGTTTTAGATAGTAATCTAAAATATATTCACATCTTGTTTATTGTATAAATGTTTGGCAGTTTAACAGCCACAATTCGAGTATGATTGCTCGCATGGAAAATGCATTTTGCAAAGGTGATCCTCCTTTAAACTATTTCTAATGTTTTCCGAAAAAATATGTAGTCAATCTTACATCTTTGACACTAAACATGTTATTATGGAAGGTATTGGTAAGAATCTTTTGATCTCAGCAATGTGGTCGTGGTTAAATTATCCGCTCGGCTTTTGCTTTTTGACAAGCGTCGTAAGCTGATTTCCTATATATAAGTGTAATCTGAAATTTAAATCTTAGAGCTATCCATGTATAACATATTCCCGTGTGGTCTAGTGGTTAAGATCCGGCGCTCTCACCGCCGTGGCTGGGGCTCGATTCCCCGCACGGGAGATCAGTTTTGCCAACATATGCAAGCAAATTCCCAATTTATGAAAGCAATGTAAGATACAAATCATGTAGATATACATCCAAAACCTGTTTAACTCTGATCTTGTAGTTAGGATCCAGCGTTGTCACTGCCGAGGCAAAGGTACAATTTTCCACAAAGAGTAGTGTTTTGCCCAGCTCTGAAAGGTAATTACGAATAACTTAGGGCCGAGTAAATATTCAATGTTTAAGGCTTTTTTCTTCAAAATGTTGCTGTGTAGTCTAGTGCTTAGGATTTGGCGTTTAAACAGTCCTTGCAGGGTTACAATTCCTTGAACGGGTGATGGATCTTTCCAAGTTGATCCTAATATAAAGTAATTTGTAATATGTTCAGGTAACGTAAGCATTCAATTCTGGAGCTTTGTTGCTTCAACATGTTTTTTTATTTGCTATTCGTAAGAATCTGATGCTCTTACTGCAATGGCTGCGGTACGAATCCTTTTACGGGAGATACTTTTTCAAAACTTTCTAGGCTAATTTCAAAAATGTCAGTGTAATGAAAAGATTCAATGTTTTAGATTGTAATCTAAAATATGTTCACATCTTGTTTACTGTATGAATGTTTTGCAGTTTAACAGCCACAATTCGGGTATGATTGCTTGCATGGAAGATGCATTTTGCAAAGGCGATCCTCTTTTAAACTATTTGTAATGTTTTCCGTTTTCCGAAAAAATATGTAGTCAATCTTACATCTTTGACACTAAACATGTTATTATGGAGGGTATTGGTAATTGATGATCTCAGCAATGTGGTCGTGGTTAAATTATCCGCTCGGCTTTTGATCTTTGACAAGCGTCGTAAGCTTATTTCCTATATATAAGTGAAATTTAAACTCAAATCTTAAAGCTATCCATGTATAACATACTCCCGTGTGGTCTAGTGGTTAGGATCCGGTGCTCTCACCGCCGTGGCCGGGGTGCGATTCCCCGCACGGGAGATGAGTTTTGCCAACATATGCAAGCAAATTCCCAATTTATGAAAGCAATGAAAGATACAAATCATGTAAATATACATCCAAAACCTGTTTCACTCTGGTCTTGTAGTTAGGATCTAGCGTTCGCACTGCCGAGGCAAAGGTACAATTTTCCACAGAGAGTGGTGTTTTGCCCAGCTCTGAAAGGTAATTACCAATAACTTAGGGCCGTGTAAATATTCAATGTTTAAGGCTTTTTTCTTCAAAATGTTCCTGTGTAGTCTAGTGCTTAGGATTTGGCGTTTAAACAGTCCTTGCAGGGTTACAATTCCTTGAGCGGGAGATGGATCTTTCCAACTTGATCCTAATATAAAGTAATTTGTAATATATTCAGGTAACGTAATCATTCAATTCTCAAGCTTTGTTGCTAAAACATGTTTTTTTATTTTCTATTCGTAAGAATCTGATGCTCTTACTGCAATGGCTGCGGTACGAATCCTTTTACGGGAGATACTTTTTCAAAACTTTCTAGGCTAATTTCAAAAATGTCAGTGTAATGAAAAGATTCAATGTTTTAGATTGTAATCTAAAATGTGTTCACATCTTGTTTACTGTATGAATGTTTGGCAGTTTAACAGCCACAATTCGGGTATGATTGCTTGCATGGAAGATGCATTTTGCAAAGGTGATCCTCTTTTAAACTATTTGTAATGTTTTCCGAAAAAATATGTAGTCAATCTTACATCTTTGACACTAAACATGTTATTATGGGGGGTATTGGTAATTGATGATCTCAGCAATGTGGTCGTGGTTAAATTATCCGCTCGGCTTTTGATTTTTGACAAGCGTCGTAAGCTTATTTCCTATATATAAGTATAATTTAAAATTCAAATCTTAAAGCTATCCATGAATAACATACTCCCGTGTGGTCTATTGGTTAGGATCCGGCGCCCTAACCGCCGTGACCGGGGTTCGATTCCCCGCACGGGAGGTGAGTTTTGCCAACATATGCAAGCAAATTCCCAATTTATGAAAGCAATGTAAGATACAAATCATGTAGATATACATCCAAAACCTGTTTCACTCTGGTCTTGTAGTTAGGATCCACCGTTCTCACTGCCGAGGCAAAGGTACAATTTACCAGAAAGAATAGTGTTTTGCCCAGCTCTGAAAGGTAATTACCAATAACTTAGGGCCGTGTAAATATTCAATGTTTAAGGCTTTTTTCTTCAAAATGTTCTTGTGTAGTCTAGTGCTTAGGATTTGGCGTTGAAACAGTCCTTGCAGGGTTACAATTCCTTGAGCGGGAGATGGATCTTTCCAAGTTGATCCTAATATAAAGTAATTTGTAATATGTTCAGGTAACGTAAGCATTCAAATCTCAAGCTTTGTTGCTAAAACATGTTTTTTTATTTTCTATTCGTAAGAATCTGATGCTCTTACTGCAATGGCTGCGGTACGATTCCTTTTACGGGAGATACTTTTTCAAAACTTTCTAGGCTAATTTCAAATATGTCAGTGTAATGAAAAGATTCAATGTTTTAGATTGTAATCTAAAATATGTTCACATCTTGTTTACTGTATGAATGTTTGGTAGTTTAACAGCCACAATTCGGGTATGATTGCTTGCATGGAAGATGCATTTTGCAAAGGTGATCCTCATTTAAACTATTTCTAATGTTTTCCGAAAAAATATGTAGTCAATCTTACATCTTTGACACTAAACATGTTATTATGGAGGGTATTGGTAAGAATCTTATGATCTCAGCAATGTGGTCGTGGTTAAATTATCTGCTCCGCTTTGATTTTTGACAAGCGTCGTAAGCTTATTTCCTATATATAAGTGTAATTTAACATTTAAATCTTAAAACTATCCATGAATAACATACTCCCGTGTGGTCTATTGGTTAGGATCCGGCGCCCTAACCGCCGTGGCCAGGGTTCGATTCCCCGCACGGGAGGTGAGTTTTGCCAACATATGCAAGCAAATTCCCAATTTATGAAAGCAATGTAAGATACAAATCATGTAGATATACATCCAAAACCTGTTTCACTCTGGTCTTGTAGTTAGGATCCAGCGTTCTCACTGCCGAGGCAAAGGTACAATTTACCAGAAAGAATAGTGTTTTGCCCAGCTCTGAAAGGTAATTACCAATAACTTAGGGCCGTGTAAATATTCAATGTTTAAGGCTTTTTTCTTCAAAATGTTCCTGTGTAGTCTAGTGCTTAGGATTTGGCGTTTAAACAGTCCTTGCAGGGTTACAATTCCTTGAGCGGGAGATGGATCTTTCCAACTTGATCCTAATATAAAGTAATTTGTAATATATTCAGGTAACGTAATCATTCAATTCTCAAGCTTTGTTGCTAAACATGTTTTTTTATTTTCTATTCGTAAGAATCTGATGCTCTTACTGCAATGGCTGCGGTACGAATCCTTTTACGGAAGATACTTTTTCAAAACTTTCTAGGCTAATTTCAAAAATGTCAGTGTAATGAAAAGATTCAATGTTTTAGATTGTAATCTAAAATATGTTCACATCTTGTTTACTGTATGAATGTTTGGCAGTTTAACAGCCACAATTCGGGTATGATTGCTTGCATGGAAGATGCATTTTGCAAAGGTGATCCTCTTTTAAACTATTTGTAATGTTTTCCGAAAAAATATGTAGTCAATCTTACATCTTTGACACTAAACATGTTATTATGGAGGGTATTGGTAATTGATGATCTCAGCAATGTGGTCGTGGTTAAATTATCCGCTCGGCTTTTGATTTTTGACAAGCGTCGTAAGCTTATTTTCGATATATAAGTATAATTTAAAATTCAAATCTTAAAGCTATCCATGAATAACATACTCCCGTGTGGTCTATTGGTTAGGATCCGGCGCCCTAACCGCCGTGGCCAGGGTTCGATTCCCCGCACGGGAGGTGAGTTTTGCCAACATATGCAAGCAAATTCCCAATTTATGAAAGCAATGTAAGATACAAATCATGTAGATATACATCCAAAACCTGTTTCACTCTGGTCTTGTAGTTAGGATCCAGCGTTCTCACTGCCGAGGCAAAGGTACAATTTACCAGAAAGAATAGTGTTTTGCCCAGCTCTGAAAGGTAATTACCAATAACTTAGGGCCGTGTAAATATTCAATGTTTAAGGCTTTTTTCTTCAAAATGTTCCTGTGTAGTCTAGTGCTTAGGATTTGGCGTTTAAACAGTCCTTGCAGGGTTACAATTCCTTGAGCGGGAGATGGATCTTTCCAACTTGATCCTAATATAAAGTAATTTGTAATATATTCAGGTAACGTAATCATTCAATTCTCAAGCTTTGTTGCTAAAACATGTTCTTTTATTTTCTATTCGTAAGAATCTGATGCTCTTACTGCAATGGCTGCGGTACGAATCCTTTTACGGGAGATACTTTTTCAAAACTTTCTAGGCTAATTTCAAATATGTCAGTGTAATGAAAAGATTCAATGTTTTAGATTGTAATCTAAAATATGTTCACATCTTGTTTACTGTATGAATGTTTGGTAGTTTAACAGCCACAATTCGGGTATGATTGCTTGCATGGAAGATGCATTTTGCAAAGGTGATCCTCATTTAAACTATTTCTAATGTTTTCCGAAAAAATATGTAGTCAATCTTACATCTTTGACACTAAACATGTTATTATGGAGGGTATTGGTAAGAATCTTATGATCTCAGCAATGTGGTCGTGGTTAAATTATCCGCTCCGCTTTGATTTTTGACAAGCGTCGTAAGCTTATTTCCTATATATAAGTGTAATTTAACATTTAAATCTTAAAACTATCCATGAATAACATACTCCCGTGTGGTCTATTGGTTAGGATCCGGCGCCCTAACCGCCGTGGCCAGGGTTCGATTCCCCGCACGGGAGGTGAGTTTTGCCAACATATGCAAGCAAATTCCCAATTTATGAAAGCAATGTAAGATACAAATCATGTAGATATACATCCAAAACCTGTTTCACTCTGGTCTTGTAGTTAGGATCCAGCGTTCTCACTGCCGAGGCAAAGGTACAATTTACCAGAAAGAATAGTGTTTTGCCCAGCTCTGAAAGGTAATTACCAATAACTTAGGGCCGTGTAAATATTCAATGTTTAAGGCTTTTTTCTTCAAAATGTTCCTGTGTAGTCTAGTGCTTAGGATTTGGCGTTTAAACAGTCCTTGCAGGGTTACAATTCCTTGAGCGGGAGATGGATCTTTCCAAGTTGATCCTAATATAAAGTAATTTGTAATATGTTCAGGTAACGTAAGCATTCAAATCTCAAGCTTTGTTGCTAAAACATGTTTTTTTATTTTCTATTCGTAAGAATCTGATGCTCTTACTGCAATGGCTGCGGTACGATTCATTTTACGGGAGATACTTTTTCAAAACTTTCTAGGCTAATTTCAAATATGTCAGTGTAATGAAATGATTCAATGTTTTAGATTGTAATCTAAAATATGTTCACATCTTGTTTACTGTATGAATGTTTGGCAGTTTAACAGCCACAATTTGGGTATGATTGCTTGCATGGAAGATGCATTTTGCAAAGGTTATCCTCTTTTAAACTATTTCTAATGTTTTCCGAAAAAATATGTAGTCAATCTTACATCTTTGACACTAAACATGTTATTATGGAGGGTATTGGTAAGAATCTGGTAATCTCAGCAATGTGGTCGTGGTTAAATTATCCGCTCGGCTTTTGATTTTTGACAAGCGTCGTAAGCTTATTTCCTATATATAAGTGAATTTAAAATTTAAATCTTAAAGCTATCCATGTATAACATACTCCCGTGTGGTCTAGTGGTTAGGATCCGGCGCTCTCACCGCCGTGGCCGGGGTTCGATTCCCCGCACGGGAGATGAGTTTTGCCAACATATGCAAGCAAATTCCCAATTTATGAAAGCAATGTAAGATACAAATTATGTAGATATACATCCAAAACCTGTTTCACTCTGGTCTGTCGTTAGGATCAAGCGTTCTCACTGCCGAGGCAAAGGTACCATTTTCCACAAAGAGTAGTGTTTTGCCCAGCTCTGAAAGGTAATTACCAATAACTTAAGGCCGTGTAAATATTTATTGTTTAAGGCTTTTTTCTTCAAAATGTTCCTGTGGAGTCTAGTGCTTAGGATTTGGCGTTTAAACAGTCCTTGCAGGGTTACAATTCCTTGAACGGAAGATGGATCTTTCCAAGTTGATCCTAATATAAAGTAATTTGTAATATGATCAGGTAACGTAAGCATTCAATTCTCGAGCTTTGTTGCTTAAACATGTTTTTTTTATTTTCTATTCGTAAGAATCTGATGCTCCTACTGCAATGGCTGAGGTACGATTCATTTTACGGGAGATACTTTTTCAAAACTTTCTAGGCTAATTTCAAATATGTCAGTGTAATGAAATGATTCAATGTTTTAGATGGTAATCTAAAATATGTTCACATCTTGTTTACTGTATGAATGTTTGGCAGTTTAACAGCCACATTTCGGGTATGATTGCGTGGATGGAAGATGCATTTTTCAAAGGTGATCCTCTTTTAAACAATTTCTAATGTTTTCCGAAAAAATATGTAGTCAATATTTCATCATTGACACTAAACATGTTACTATGGAGGGTATTGGTAAGATTCTGGTGATCTCAGCAAAGTGTTCGTGGTTAAATTATCCGCTCGGCTTTTGATTTTTGACAAGCGTCGTAAGCTTATTTCCTAGATATAAGTGATTTTAAAATTTAAATCTTAAAGCTATCAATGTATAACATACTCCCGTGTGGTCTAGTGGTTAAAATCCGGCGCTCTCACCGTCGTGGCCGGGGTTCGATTCCCCGCACGGGAGATGAGTTTTGCCAACATATGCAAACAATTTCCTAATTTATGAAAGCGATGTAAGAATCAAATCATGTAGATATACATCCAAAACCTGTTTCACTCTGGTCTTGTAGTTAGGATCCAGCGTTCTCACTGCCGAGGCAAAGGTACAATTTTCCACAAAGAGTAGTGTTTTGCCCAGCTCTGAAAGGTAATTAGCAATAACTTAGGGCCGTGTAAATATTCAATGTTTAAGGCTTTTTTCTTCAAATGTTCCTGTGTAGTCTAGTGCTTAGGATTTTGCGTTTAAACAGTCCTTGCAGGGTTACAATTCCTTGAATGGGAGATGGATCTTTCCAAGTTGATCCTAATATAAAGTAATTTGTAATATGTTCAGGTAACATAAGCATTCAATTCTCGAGCTATGTTGCTAAAACATGTTTTTTTATTTTCTATTCGTAAGAATCTGATGCTGTTACTGCAATGGCTGCGGTACGATTCATTTTACGGGAGATACTTTTTCAAAACTTTCTAGGCTAATTTCAAATATGTCAGTGTAATGAAATGATTCAATGTTCTAGATGGTAATCTAAAATATGTTCACATCTTGTTTACTGTATGAATTTTTTGCAGTTTAACAGCCACAATTCGGGTATGATTGCTTGCATGGAAGATGCATTTTGCAAAGGTGATCCTCTTTTAAACTATTTCTAATGTTTTCCGAAAAAATATGTAGTCAATCTTACATCTTTGACACTAAACATGTTATTATGGAGGGTATTGGTAAGAATCTGATGATCTCAGCAATGTGGTCGTAGTTAAATTATGCGCCCGGCTTTTGATTTTTGACAAGCGTCTTAAGCTTATTTCCTATATATAAGTGAATTTAAAATTTAAATCTTAAAGCTATCCATGTATAACATACTCCCGTGTGGTCTAGTGGTTAGTATCCGGCGCTCTCACCGTCGTGCCCCGGGTTGGATTCCCCGCACGGAAGATGAGTTTTGCCAACATATGCAAGCAAATTCTCAATTTATGAAAGCAATGTAAGATACAAATCATGTAGATATACATCAAAAACCTGTTTCACTGTGGTCTTGTAGTTAGGATCCAGCGTCCTCACTGCTAAGGCAAAGGTACAATTTTCCACTAAGAGGAGTGTTTTGCCCAGCTTTGATAGGTAATTACCTATAACTTAGGGCCGTGTAAATATTCAATGTTTAAATTTTTTTCTTCAAAATGTTCCTTTGTAGTCTAGTGCTTAGGATCCGGCGTTTGCACAGTCCTTGGAGGGGGTTACAATTCCTTGCACGTGATATGGATGTTTCCCAGTTGATCCCAATATAAAGTAATTTGTAATATGTTTAGGGTACGTAAGCATTGGCTTCTCGAGCTTTGTTGCTAAAACATTTTTTTTTATTTTCTATTCGTAAGAATCTGGTGCTCTTACTGCAATGGCTGCGGTACGATTCATTTTACGGGAGATACTTTTTCTAAACTGTCCAGGCTAATTTCAAATATGTCAGTGTAATGAAATGATTCAATGTTTTAGATAGTAATCTAAAATATGTTCACATTTTTTTTACTGTATGAATGCTTAGCAGTTTAACAGCCACAATTCGGGTATGATTCCTTGCATGGAAGATGCATTTTGCAAAGGTGATCCTCATTTAAACTATTTCTAATGTTTTTCGAAAAAATATGTAGTCCATCTTACATCTTTGACACTAAACATGTTATTATGGAGGGTATTGGTAAGAATCAGGTGATCTCAGCAATGTGATCGTGGTTAAATTATCCGCTCGGCTTTTAAATTTTGAAAAGCGTCGTAAGCTTATTTCCTATATATAAATATAATTTAAAATTTAATTCTTAAAGCTATCCATGTATAACATACTCCCGTGTGGTCTGGTGGTTAGGATCGGGCGCTCTCGCCGCCGATGCCGGGGTTCGATTCCCCGCACGGGATATGAAATTTGCCAACATATGCATGCCAATTCCCAATTTCTGAAAGCAATGTAAGATACAAATCTTGTAGATTTAAATCCAAAACCTGTTTCACTCTGGTCTTGTAGTTAGGATCCAGCGTTCTCACTGCCGAGGCAATGGTACAAGTTTCCACTAAGAGGAGTGTTTTGCCCAGCTTTGATAGGTAATTACCTATAACTTAGGGCCGTGTAAATATTCAATGTTTAAATTTTTTTCTTAAAAATGTTCCTTTGTAGTCTAGTGCTTAGGATTTGGCGTATGCACAGTCCTTGGAGGGGTTACAATTCCTTGCACGTGAGATGGATGTTTCCAAAATGATCCCAATATAAAGTAATTTGTAATATGTTTAGGATACGTAAGTATTCCCTTCTCGAGCTTTGTTGCTAAAACATGTTTTTTTATTTTCTATTCGTAAGAATCTGGTGCTCTTACTGCAATGGCTGCAGTACGATTCATTTTACGGGAGATACTTTTTCTTAACTGTCCAGGCTAATTTCAAATATGTCAGTGTAATGAAATAATTAAATGTTTTAGATTGTAATCTAAAATATGTTCACATCTTGTTTACTGTATGAATGTTTGGCAGTTTAACAGCCACAATTCGGGTATGATTGCTTGCATTGAAGATGCATTTTGCAAAGGTTATCCTCATTTAAACTATTTCTAATGTTTTCCGAAAAAAAATGTAGTCAATCTTACATCTTTGACACTAAACATGTTATTATGGAGGGTATTGGCAAGAATCTGGTGATCTCAGCAATGTGGTTGTGGTTAAATTATCCGCTCAGCTTTTGATTTTTGACAAGCGTCGTAAGCTTATTTCCTCTATATAAGTGAATTAAAAATTTAAATCTTAAAGCTATCCATGTATAACATATTCCCGTGTGGTCTAGTGGTTAGGATCCGGTGCTCTCACCGCCGTGGCCGGGGCTCGATTTCCCGCACGAGAGATGAATTTTGCCAACATATGGGAGCAAATTCCCAATTTATTAAAGCAATGTAAGATACAAATCATGTAGATATACATCCAAAACCTGTTTCACTCTGGTCTTGTAGTTAGAATCCAGCGTTCTCACTGCCGAGGCAATGGTACAATTTTCCACAAAGAGGAGTGTTTTGCCCAGCTTTGATAGGTAATTACCAATAACTTAGGGCCGTGTAAATATTCAATGTTTAACTTTTTTCTTCAAAATGTTCCTGTGTAGACTTGTGCTTAGGATCCGGCGTTTGCACAGTCTTGGAGGGGTTACAATTCCTTGCACGTGATATGGATGTTTCCAAGTTGATCCCAATATAAAGTAATTTGTAATATGTTTAGGGTACGTAAGCATTGGCTTCTCGAGCTTTGTTGCTAAAACATTTTTTTTTTTATTTTCTATTCGTAAGAATCTGGTGCTCTTACTGCAATGGCTGCGGTACGATTCATTTTACGGAGATACTTTTTCTAAACTGTCCAGGCTAATTTCAAATATGTCAGTGTAATGAAATGACTCAATGTTTAAGATGGTAATCTAAAATATGTTCACATCTTGTTTACTGTATAAATGTTTGGCAGTTTAACAGCCACAATTCGAGTATGATTGCTCGCATGGAAAATGCATTTTGCAAAGGTGATCCTCATTTAAACTATTTCTAATGTTTTCTGTAAAAATATGTAGTCGATCTTATATCTTTGACACTAAAATTGCTATTATGGGGGGTATTGGTAAGAATCTGGTGATCTCAGCAATGTGGTCGTGGTTAAATTATCCGTTCGGCTTATGCTTTTTGACAAGCGTCGTAAGCTAAATTCCTATATATAAGTGTTATTTAAAATTTAAATCTTACAGCTATGCATGCTTAACATACTCCCGTGTAGTCTAGTGGTTAGGATCCGGCGCTCTCACCGCCGTGGCCGGGGTTCGATTCCCCGCACAGGAGATAAATTTTGCCAACATATGCAAGCAAATTCCCAATTTATGAAAGCAATGTAAGATATAAATCTTGTAGATATACATCGAAAACCTGTTTCACTCTCGTCTTGTAGTTAGGATCCAGCGTTCTCACTGCCGAGGCAATGGTACAATTTTCAACAAAGAGGAGTGTTTCGCCCAGCTTTGAAAGGTATATACCAATAACTGAGAGCCATGTATATGTTCAATTTTTAAGTTTTTTTCTTCAAAATGTTTCTGTGAAGTTGATCCTAATATAAAGTAATTTGTAATATGTTCAGTTAAAATTCATCCCGGACCAAACCAAGCACCTATTCATAGCCCATATAAGATCCTGGTAATTAGGCTTGCAAACACTTAAGAATAAGGGTTTTTCTCATCTTGGTAATAATACAACATCTTTACTTAATGAACTGCTTGAATACATTAAGTACATTAAATACATTGAATACATTAAATACTTAATAAGTTAAAACTGAACTGCAACTACTAACTATAATGTCTTGCAGGAAAAGTTTGGCGTGTTGTACACCGGCCCGGTTTTGCCTGCACTACAGTAATCTACGCTTGTACGGTCGGTGATTGAACCCGAAATAGCCAAATTTCCGCCACAAAAACACGAAGTGTTGACCCCCACAATCACCAACCGTAGAAGTAGAAGGAAATTAGGAAAATAAATAGAGCTTCTACAAAAAACCTAATTACGATCTCTCCCGGCCCCAACAAACTATAATTAGCAGGATGAAATGATACGTCATAAACAGAGCAGGAAACAATGAGCTAGCGCATGAGTACTCATGCTAAACATCAAAAACCATGGCCCAAAAATCATAAACGAAAGGTTAGGGGCGTCAACCCCAAAAAGGTAACAATAATTTGCGTATTCTAACTGACCCTGATCTTTTTGATCAGGCAGTTAGCCACCTGTATCCAATTTTGGATAGCCACCCAAGCATTTGCTCGATCTTGAGTCTATGCTTTGCCACCTTAGCATGTTCTCTACCACGAGACTATGCTTTGCCACCACTTCATGTGCTCTACCACGAGACTATGCTTTGCCACCACTGCATGTGCTCTATCTTGAGTTTATGCTCTCCCACCACGGTACTTTGGACGTTAAGCACCATATGCCAGCTTGTAGACTGTAGCCGATCTTGGCTGACCGAAACAACCGGTTATCCGTCTCAATAAGTCAGGTCTGAGATTCCACCCAAGTTTACCACTTGATACTCTGAAACAGCATCTGTGAAAAGAACAGAACACACTGCAAAAACCAGAAAAATGATTGATTAAATGCAGGCCCTTTCCCCTTAACACGGGGTGCCACATAGATGTTCTTCAACCCTTGGGCAATATTGCACCCCGAGAATCGGCATTGAGCAAAACTACATGTTTCCATGGCAGTAAACGCTCGCAGTTGATCTAGCACAGTGCAAAGGCACCTACGCAGGATCCAAGGGAATAGTGCGGAGCCCTATGCTCCAAACGTCTTTCACTAAATCTCGCAAAACCGAACGAAAATACCTTCACCCACAATGAAAGTGTGTATTACTTTCCTAACACTACATGATTATAAATAAACGTTCGCATTTGATCCATAGAATTACGCATTACTCCAGCCCCACCCATGAGAACATCGTCGATCCAGCTGCACTAAGTGCCTCCTATTACTTTCTGTGAAATTAAATTGTAACTTGCCCTGCAATGCAACCCGCATTACTTTTTTAGATACCACACGTTTACCATGGAAATAACCGTTCGCGTTTGATTGAACACAATGCCAAGGCACGCACCAAGTGATCTCTGCCCACGTGCACACTGCAAACTCACTTCCCTAATTGTTTCTCATCCCCTTATGTTAAAGGACATATCCAACATTAGCTATTGGTTAATAACAGAGAAGCGTGATGTGGAATTCCATTGTTTTGTGACCTTTCATTTCTGCTTTATGAATTTTCATTCCAACGAAAATTCAGCCTCAATCCTGTGCTATGTAATAAACAATAGAGGGGATTGTATTGAATGAATCAATCAGGTTTATCACATATGTACTTTAAACTCAGTGGAAACTCGCTCTTGCAGTGAAAGTCCATCTTAAGCTCAATTCACACTGGACGCGTCACGATGCGTCACGTCACCTAGCGTCATGGTGCGTCGCGTCATAATTTTATTTTCCAATTCACACTGGAAGCGTCACCTTGCGTCGTTTTTCTATGTATTGATATTTCTGTGGTTGGTTTTCTTTATTATGCAAATCTGTGGTGAGATGTTTGGTGATGTTATTTGAGAAAGGAAAGAAGAAGTATCCTGAAGTTTAAATTTCGTAATAGAAAAGAGACCAAGTTGAACAACAATAAATGAATAAGTTTTACCACAGCACCAAATATATTCTCGTATGTTTGTTGCATACTTTTACGTTATAAAATGACAGATTCTATAGTACTTGTATTTTGATTTTCTTTACGATTACAATTCTTAACAAACAGAAATTAAACAAAACAAATGTATGGAATTAGATTCAGAATAAGATTCGAGTTCTCACAACATTGGAAGCTTCTTCGTGTTGATACTGAAGGTTTTGTGAATTTCGGAGTCCTGTTTTTCCAATTTCTTTATTGTTCTGATGCGTCGCGTTGCGTCAAAGATGGATTTTTTCAACTTTGACGCGTCCTGACGCATTGCTCAAAAAACGCGATGCGTGCGCAATGCGTCGAGTGACGCTGACCTTATAAGGGCAGCGTCATGACGCGACGCGACGCATCGTGACGCGTCCAATGTGAATTGAGCTTTACTTTCTTAAAAACTACCCGTTTGCGATAAACGTTCGCATTTGATTTAAAACAGCGCTGAGGCATGCCCCCAAAGAATTCCGCCCAGGGACACACCGCAAAAACTGCCGAAGTAGTGATTCTGGACGCCCCTGTCAAACCGAGTGAAGACCTACCCCTGCAACAAGAGCCCACACTTCGTTCTTCTTAAGAACTAGATTTTTTCCCATGGAGATAAGCGTTTGCGTTTGATCAAAGACCACCACCAGCGCTTAATTTATGGGCACACCTCAGAACTAGCTGCAGTAAGTGTTTCTTGTGACTCTCTGTAAGACTGCGTGAAACCTTTAACCTGCAATGAAAATTCGCATCACTTTCTTAGAAACCACACAATTCCTATGGAATTGACGTTAGCGTTGGTCTAAAAACCGCGCCAAGGCAAGCACCCTAAGCGCCCCAACAAAAGGGGCACACCGTAGAACTCGCTGCAGTTATTGTCTCTCCTCGCCCTTCGTGAAACCGAGTGAAGACCTATCTTGCAATGAAACCTTACAGTACTTGCTTTAAAGTTACACGTTTCCATGACATTAAACGTTTGTGTTGGATCTAAACCAGGACAAATGCACGTATTTAAGTAATCCATGCATGAGAACATTATAGAACTTGCTGCACTCGCTGTAGTTTCTTCCTTTGTGTAACAAAGCTATCGACGTAGCTTCTATGGCCTCCTTGCTTTACTGAATAATTATAATCACTGATTAAGTTTGGTATCACAATGGCTACAGAATCGACATGGTAAAATAATAGCTCTCTAAGGCCTGCTTAATACAGATCATCAATAGAACGTCCAGGGAGTGTCTTCTTCCTGATCCGTTGATAGGACAAGAAAATCTCTACTGTAGATTCACCCTAATGAAACAACATAAATCTTACACGCTCACGCTCGATACGCAACAAACTATCCATAGGATGAGATTGCGATTACCATTAGTGAAACAAAGTTTCAAAGCACAGAGGGTTTTTGTCTACACTAGCTACTTGATTGTAGTCAAATGACTATGATATCACAATAGAACTACCACCTAAGAATTATGGAACCGTTTGTCTTCGCTCAAGTACTCTGTCTCTGTTGACTGATAACACCGCTTTCCATTTAACTGTTAGATTTATTAGTCTAATGCTTTATCTTCTGTGCTAGTTTGCCACATATCCTATACTCAAAAACGTTTCAGTGGAAGTTATGTTTCTATGCTTTGCTGTCAGTAGCTTACATTTAATGATTGACCGAACTTTAAAATGGTATAGGGAAGTGGACCTAACTGGAATTCTTCAAGCACATTGGTACAGTCTTCATAATGTCCTTATTCAAAGGGTGTGGTTAAACCGACCTTACCATAAGCAAGTATCTCAGCTAGCAGTTTACTGATATGCGGATTATCTTCTTTGATTAGTATACGTTCTTCGTCCTATGATAGCCTAATTGGAGCAAAATTTCTACTTGACTTCGTCCCTAGTTTCCTTGTCTTAAGCTTAGCTCACCTGATTGTGATTCTCCTCTCCTGCTCTTTGTTTACAACTCTATCAAATGTATTGGCAAAGAATCGATAGCAATACGAGCATTGATTAAATAGTACACTCAGAGGAATAAAGGTACTCACAAAAACCTTTTAGGGTTTTTTCCTGGCAGAAGTACAACACGGCATACCCTAGAGGTGCTTTTTTTGTGCATAGCCTGCTGATTTTCCCACGCAAAGTTATTCGCGACAGATTCACTACTGAAGGGTACTACGCCCATCAATCCTCTGTTGGGGCGTTGCAAGATTTCCAACTCGAGTACACAGTGAAGCTGATCCTCTGACAGTGTTGCAATTCGAAGAAGTCTACGCGGTAATCACGACACCACATTAACCTTATTAAGGCTTATTATCTTTCCCTTCAGCTAAAGAGGGGCGCTTACTGCGGTTCGTTACCCATAATTTACATACCCCCTAAGTTTGATTGACTATTTTTGTTCAACAACCAGAGGTTTTACGTCAAAAAGTGATGCTTATCAAGGCAAACAAGAACATAACTTTTTCCTTTCTTACTAAACTTTGTTAAGAAACTATAAAGGGGTCTGCTTACCCTTCATTCCAGTCATATGCTCAGTGGTTATTTTAAGGCTCAATGTAGCGTTACATTCACCCTTTGCAGCAATAAATAGCAAATGCAATGCAAACACCCCTTTGACCCTGTCTACCTTCTCGCACTGGTTCAAAAATACCCCGAGTGAACCTTTAATGGCCCATCTTTGCAACATGATAACAGAATCCCTTGACTGTAAAGTGAAACATTTTGTAACAACAAAGGCATGTTAACCTTACCGATGGTTCATTCAAAGGGTAGTATTTTTATATCCCTCGATAAAACAATTGTTTCAGCACTTTACGAGACCAATTGAGCTAATAATCCTCCTCACGAGTTTTAAGTTTTAATTCAATGAAAGAACCATGCAACTATCACTTTCCTACTACCAGATAATGCCCTGACTACTTGAGTCGCTAGTCGGCCTACTTTGTCTACTTCTTTAATTAATTAGTTGATATTACAAAATTCTGAGCCAGCTAAGGAATTTGTATCCTCGTTTCCTCTTGTCTTTTATCCATGTGTATGTATGGGCTTTGTCCTGCACATCCTGATCAAAATAGCAAAACAAAATGTATCAAAACTATTTGATATTAGCAAGTAATACAGAATAGTTAAGAAACTTCTCCCTGCTCGTCTTGGTAGATGATATCCTTATCCTTTATCCTAATCTTCTCCCAGGACTAAAACCCACGATTTAGGATGCACAGAATCACAGTACACGCTACAGCAAGACTCCAATGAGGCCAGTCCAAAGAACCAACCAAGATATCTGGTATCCAGTGTAATTATAACCGACAGCAAGTGTTTCCAAGAATAACATTTAAGCAAGGCACTGATGCAGAGATCAGAACGTCCGTTGTGTTTAGCGAGGTTGCAAGAAACTGCCCATCCCTAATTTACACTTTATAAAGGCATCGTTTGAGATAGGTATTCCTGTGTGACCAAATCCCTATGTGACCAACCATGCAAAGCTCTAAACAAAGGATTACCTTGTGAACTCATACGAATCATTAGCATTGTACCAGCCAAAACCTTTTTGACTTAAAAAGCGTGGCCTCATACAAAAGATACCATTTCGACCATTGTTCAACTAAAAAGGTATTTGAATGCCATATTTGCTGTATTGTATATTGGAACCTATTTGCATCTTAGATTCCATTGTAACCACCCGAAATCCGGTATATTTTACCTTCACTTAAATTATGCATTTAACTGGTATGTAACGTAAGCACTCAATTCTTGAGCTTTGTTGCTAAAAGATATTTTTTATTTTCTATTCGTAAGAATCTGGTGCTCTTACCGCAATGGCTGCGGTACGATTCATTTTACGGGAGAAACTTTATCTAAACATTCCAGGCTAATTTCAAATATCCCAGTGTAATGAAATGATTAAATGTTTTAGATAGTAATCTAAAATATGTTCACATCTTGTTTACTGTATAAATGTTTGGCAGTTTAACAGCCACAATTCGGCTATGATTGCTCGCATGGAAAATGCCTTTTGCAAAGGTGATCCTCATTTAAACTATTTCTAATGTTTTCCGAAAAAATAAGTAGTCAATCTTACACCTTTAACACTAAACATGTTTTATGGGGGGTACTGGTAAGAATCTGGTGATCTCAGCAATGTGGTCGTGGTTAAATTATCCGCTCGGCTTTTGTTTTTTGACAAGCATCGTAAACTAATGTCCTATATATAAGTGTGATTTATAATTTAAATCTTAAAGCTATCCATGTATAACCTAGTCCCATGTGGTCTAGTGGTTAGGATCCGGCGCTCTCATCGCTGTGGCCGTGGTTCGATTCCCCGAACGAGAGATGAGTTTTGCCAACATATGCAAGCAAATTCTCAATTTATGAAAGCAATGTAAGATATAAAACTTGTAGATATACATCCAAAACCTGTTTCACTCTCGTCTTGTAGTTAGGATCCCGCGTTCTCACTGCCGAGGCAATGGTATAATTTTCCACAAACAGGAGTGTTTTGCCCAGCTCTAAAAGGTAATTACCAATAACTTAGGGCGGTGTAAATATTCAATGTTTAAGGCTTTTTTCTTCAAAATGTTCCTGTGTAGACTTGTGCTTAGGATCCGGCGTTTGAACAGTTTTGGAGGGGTTACAATTCCTTGCACGTGAGATGTAGTTTTCCAAGTTGATCCTAATATAAAGTAATTTGTAATATGTTCCGGTAACCTAAGCATTCAATTCTCGAGCTTTTTTGCTAAAACATGTTTTTTTATTTTCTTTTCGTAAGAATCTGGTGCTCTTACTGCAATGGCGGCGGTAGGATTCATTTTACGGGAAAAACTTTTTCTAAACTTTCAAGGCTATTTTAGAATATCTCAGTGTAATGAAATGATTCATTGTTTTAGATAGTAATCTAAAATATGTTCACATCTTGTTTACTGTATAAATGTTTGGCAGTTTAACAGCCACAATTCGAGTATGATTGCTCGCATGGAAAATGCATTTTGCAAAGGTGATCCTCATTTAAACTATTTCTAATATTTTTCTGTAAAAATATGTAGTCAATCTTATATCTTTGACACTAAACATGTTATTATGGGGGGTATTGGTAAGAATCTGGTGATCTCAGCAATGTGGTCGTGGTTAAATTATCCGCTCGGGTTTTGATTTTTGACAAGCGTCGTTAGCTTATTTCCTATAAATAAGTGTTATTTAGAATTTAAATCTTAAAGCTATCCATGTATAACATACTCCCGTGTGGTCTAGTGGTTAGGATCCGGTGCTCTCACTGCCGTGGCCGGGGTTCGATTCCCCGCACGGGAGATGAGTTTTGCCAACATATGCAAGCAAATTCCAAATTTATGAAAGCAATGTAAGATATAAATCTTGTAGATATACATCCAAAACCTGTTTCATTCTCGTCTTGTAGTTAGAATCCCGGGTTCTCACTGCCATGGCAATGGTACAATTTTCCACAAAGAGGAGTGTTTTATCCAGCTTTGAAAGGTAATTACCAATAACTTAGGGCCTTGTAAATATTCAATGTTTAAGGCATTTTTCTTCAAAATGTTCCTGTGTAGTCTAGTGCTTCGGATTTGGCGTTTAAACAGTCCTTGCAGGGTTACAATTCCTTGAACGGGAGAGGGATCTTTCCAAGTTGATTCTAATATAAACTAATTTGTAATATGTTCAGGTAACGTAAGCATTCAATTCTCGAGTTTTGTTGCTAAAACATGTTTTTTTATTTTCTATTCATAAGAATCTGATGCTCTTACTGCAATGGCTGCGGTATGATTCATTTTGCATACTGTATGAATGTTTTGCAGTTTAACAGCCACAATTCGGGTATGATTGCTTGCATGGAAGATGCATTTTGCAAAGGTGATCCTCTTTTAAACTATTTCTAATGTTTTCCGAAAAAATATGTAGTAAATCTTACATCTTTGACACTAAACATGTTACTATGGAGGGTATTGGTAAGAATCTGGTGATCTCAGTAATGTGGTCGTGGTTAAATTATCCGCTTGGCTTTTGATTTTTGACAAGCGTCGTAAGCTTATTTCCTATATATAAGTAAATTTAAAATTTAAATCTTAAAGCTATCCATGTATAACATTCTCCCGTGTGGTCTAGTGGTTAGGATCCGGCGCTCTCACCGCCATGGCGGAGGTTCGATTCCCCGCACTGGAGATGAATTTTGCCAACATATGCAAGCAAATTCCCAATTTATGAAAGCAATGTAATATACAAATCATGTAGATATACATCCAAAACCTGATTCACTCTGGTCTTGTAGTTAGGATCCAGCGTTCTCACTGCCGAGGCAATGGTACAATTTTCCACAAAGAGGAGTATTTTGCCCAGCTTTGAAAGGAAATTACCAATAACTTAGGGCCGTGTAAATATTCAATGTTTAAGGCATTTTTCTTCAAAATGTTCCTGTGTAGTCTAGTGCTTAGGATTTTGCGTTTAAACAGTCCTTGCAGGGTTACAATTCCTTGAACGGGAGATGGATCTTTCCAAGTTGATTCTAATATAAAGTAATTTGTAATATGTTCAGGTAACGTAAGCATTCAATTCTCGAGCTTTGTTGCTAAAACATGTTTTTTTATTTTCTATTCGTAAGAATCTGATGCTCTTACTGCAATGGCTGCGGTACGATTCATTTTACGGGAGATACTTTTTCAAAACTTTCTAGGCTAATTTCAAATATGTCAGTGTAATGAAATGATTCAATGTTTTAGATGGTAATCTAAAATATGTTCACATCTTGTTTACTGTATGAATGTTTGGCAGTTTAACAGCCACAATTCGGGTATGATTGTTTGCATGGAAGATGCATTTTGCAAAGGTGATCCTCTTTTAAACTATTTCTAATGTTTTCCGAAAAAATATGTAGTCAATCTTACATCTTTGACACTAAACATTTTACTATGGAGGGTATTGGTAAGAATCTGGTGATCTCAGCAATGTGGTTGTGGTTAAATTATCCGCTCGGCTTTTGATTTTTGACAAGCGTCGTAAGCTTATTTCCTATACATAAGTGAATTTAAAATTTAAATCTTAAAGCTATCCATGTATAACATACTCCTGTGTGGTCTAGTGGTAAGGATCCGGTGCTCTCACCGCCGTGGCCGGGGTTCGATTCCCCGGACGGGAGATGAATTTTGCCAACATATGCAAGCAAATTCCCAATTTATGAAAGCAATGTAATATACAAATCATGTAGATATACATCCAAAACCTGATTCACTCTGGTCTTGTAGTTAGGATCCAGCGTTCTCACTGCCGAGGCAATGGTACAATTTTCCACAAAGAGGAGTGTTTTGCCCAGCTTTGATAGGTAATTACCAATAACTTAGGGCAGTGTAAATATTCAATGTTTAAATTTTTTTCTACAAAATGTTCCTTTGTAGTCTAGTGCTTAAGATCCGGCGTTTGCACAGTCCTTGGAGGGGGTTACAATTCCTTGCACGTGAGATGGATGTTTCCAAGTTGATCCCAATATAAAGTATTTTGTAATATGTATAGGGTACTTAAGTATTCCCTTCTCGAGCTTTCTTGCTAAAACATGTTTTTTTATTTTCTATTCGTAAGAATCTGGTGCTCTTACTGCAATGGCTGCGGTACGATTCATTTTACGGGAGATACTTTTTCTAAACTGTCCAGGCTAATTTCAAATATGTCAGTGTAATGAAATGATTGAATGTTTTAGATAGTAATCTAAAATATGTTCACATCTTGTTTACTGTATGAATGCTTGGCAGTTTAACAGCCACAATTCGGGTATGATTGCTTGCATGGAAGATGCATTTTGCAAATGTGATCCTCATTTAAACTATTTCTAATGTTTTTCGAAAAAATATGTAGTCAATCTTACATCTTTGACACTAAACATGTAATTATGGGGGTATTGGTAAGAATCTGGTGATCTCAGCAATGTGATCGTGGTTAAACTATCCGCTCGGCTTTTGAATTTTGAAAAGCGTCGTAAGCTTATTTCCTATATATCAGTATAATTTAAAATTTAAATCTTAAAGCTATCCATGTATAACATACTCCCGTGTGGTCTAGTGGTTAGGATCCGGCGCTCTCGCCGCCGTTGCCGGGGTTCGATTCCCCGCACAGGATATGAAATGTGCCAACATATGCAAGCCAATTCCCAATTTATGAAAGCTATGTAAGATACAAACCTTGTAGATATACATCCAAAACCTGTTTCACTCTGGTCTTCTAGTTAGGATCCAGCGTTCTCACTGCCGAGCCAATGGTACAATTTTCCACTAAGAGGAGTGTTTTGCCCAGCTTTGATAGGTAATTACCTATAACTTAGGGCCGTGTAAATATTCAATGTTTAAATTTTTTTCTTCAAAATGTTCCTTTGTAGTCTAGTGCTTAGGATCCGGCGTTTGCACAGTCCTTGGAGGGGGTTACAATTCCTTGCACGTGATATGGATGTTTCCAAGTTGATCCCAATTTCCCGGCGGCTGCACTTCTATATTGTTGGGGAGACGAGATAGGGTAAGTTGTAAAAAGAAAGAAGCAACCCCCGTGGTGATAAAGGAGAGCATGCGTAGTAGAGTAATGTAGTGGAGCATGCGTAGTACACTAGGCTATCAGAATTATTGCACAGCACAGGTTGATTCAAAATGGCGGCAAAATTGCAAAGCTGTGAGGGCTAGGCCTAAATTAAAATTCCCATAACTTGTGTCAGACAGCACACAAATACAAGGTTTTGATGGCAAAATTTAGAAAATTTTAGTGACACCATAGCTCATATCAACAAGCAATAATAGATTGAGGGAGAAATTATGAATGACTTGGGATTTGAGTGGTTGTCAAAATATCAGCAAGAAGATTTTGAAGAAGGAGTTGTCATCTAAAATCAGTACAAAAGTGTTGTAAAGAGTCAATAATATGGTAAAGTGCTTTGTTAATTTGTTGCTACTGCTTTGGGGAATCTTATGGGTTTTGTTTCTTCTCTGTAAGGTGACTTGAAGGGAAAAAGAAGGAGGCTCAAAATATTTCAAGGGAGGGGGAGAGTAATTTTTATCTTGCATCCCACACATCAGTTGCAATTTTGTCATTCTTCAGGTAAAACATGTTGTTTGTTCTCCTTCTTATGCCCCTTTCATTTACATTTATGAAGTATTGTACTTGGTAATTGACCTCAAACCCAGGAATAATAGTTACAATCGTGTATCAGATAAATTTCTTTATTCCTAAAAATGTACTTCAAAATTCAAGGTCTCTTCCTTCCCTTAAAAGTTTTGAGAGTCCCTACCAATTTCTTGCCTCGCCACAGGGACAGCTAGGACAAGAGTCGTGGGGCTCCTCATAGCAGTAGCAACAAAGTAACAAACCACTTTACCATATTATTGACTTTTTACAAGAAATTTCAAGATTATTTGATTAGGAGACAAGTTACAAGACCATTTCTTTCCGTTTTGGAGTAGAACAAAGCTAAATATCCAATATGAAAATGGAGTAGAACAAAGCTAAATAAAATCTTCAGAAGCGACATAAATACGAAGCACGAGGCTAAATTTATACTTATAAAGACCAAAGACTACATGAATGTGAATTATATTTTATCATCACTAAAGTTAGACCACGTCAACGCTGATATTTTTATAGATATTTGCAGGCTAGCACGTTAAACATGAACTCGCTCAAGAAATTCCTGACTCTTTGGAGAGTCAGAGAGAGATATCAGTCAAAACCACGCAAAAGTACTAAAACTACATGGCTAAGTTACACGAAGTCCCAACTAAAAACGAAGCTAGGGTTAGAATGAGAGAAGGGCAAGAAACTTTATGTGACAGGAACCTATGGAAGGGTATGGCCAAGGACATTAGGCCTCCATGGAGACGATGTTATAAAGAGACTATGATGATATATAGGAGTGCATTTCATGTATTCATGCCCAAAGACCTTCAGCGTGCAACTTGCTTTATGTAAATAATATAATAAATTGTTTTTCAGCGTGTATCACAGAATCCTTGGCATAGACTTGATAGGGAAAGATCTTTGCTGACAGTGTCCCCTATTGCTGTCCCTAAATAACAGTAGTTTTCCCCTGATGCTTACAGCTGTGCTCCTTTCTTTTCGGGAAAACAGCTTTTAGCATCAGGGAACATATTTGTCATTTCAATTTACCTGAATTATGATATCGTTCTTTATGTTAACTCTCTGCATTTAAGCAATGAAGGGCAAAAATTAAAGAAACTTAAAAAGAGGAAAATTAGCTAGATTTGGATGCTCTGCAAGAAACCAGTTTAAAAACATAAGTACCAAAAGACCACACACTTATACCCCGTCTTCTAATAAGGGATTGAAATAAGCCCCCCTACTTTCAAAAAGTAAAATTACAGAGTAAGATACAATAATCTCATTGTGTATTTCATTGTTATATTGCTAACTTCTAGTTAACTAGTTTCATATACAGAGTAGAGATTTTCAACTTCTCTTTCTATCTTGAATATCTTTAGCATCCACCAAGACTTATATTGCGCAGTGAAAGGTCCCAGAATAACCAATTCCACCTCCAACATGTACTCTGTTATGCACCCTATCTCCATTAAATGTGAAAAATATAAGCTAAACTAGAACAGTTTATTAGGCCTCTTTGTTTGTGTCCTGAAAAGCAATAAAGAAAATTGGACAAGCTAAAACTACAACAAGAATGGCACTAAACATGATTTCATTTATAGTCAAGAATTGAAGTTAAATGACAAGCACAATGATAAACATACAATACACCAGAACTTTTATTGGGGAAGAATTTCTGCTTTGACCAAAAGGTCCAAGTATTTTCTGAAGATCTTTAGCATCATGCAATGAAACATTTAATTCCTTGTTAGTTCAGGTGTAGTTGTTAGATTATTTAGAGCTTGGTCATCAAAAAGGTTGTTGCTTTCAAGGCAATATGACTGAATAGCTCTGAATGATTCACGAAAAGTTTTTCCATTCAGTTTTCTACTTACAAAGAAATGTTCAATCATAAGACATGCCCATACATCATTATTTTGAAGATATCTGTTAACCTGCTGGTTCGTAAATTTAGATTTCAGGGACAGGAACATAAGTTCATTCCAATTCAGGTAATCAAAGAAATTAATTTGCAAGTGCCTGGCATCCTTAAAAACATGCCGAGGATGGAACGGCAATTATTGCAAAAGTAGAGTGGGATGCTAAAAGGGATGAAGGATGGGGATGGTGTGGTAAAACCACAAATCATGAATGTAGAGAAAACTTCGTGCATGTCGTGGGTGACAAAGAAAATGCATACGAGCAACTGGTTAAAGGTTTCAAAGAAAACACCGTTGCTGGTCATGCTAGTGTGATTTTGATCAATCCAGTACACCCCGAACTACCACCATTAGTTGCTCTCCTTCAAGCTGTATGTAACAAATTTGACCATCTTATGGTAAGGAGGCAATGGGAAGAAATTCAAGCATTATATGACCGACACCTGCTGCCAGTCCTCGGACCTCTTGTTGGTCATGCCTCAGATGGCGATTCAAGGCGGCGAAAATTGCATATGGAAGACGCAACATCAAAAGACGGTCATCGTTTTGGCATCAAGCATGACAATTTTACGATGACTGGCAGTATAACCTTCACAAATGGACGAAAGGTAATAAAGGGACTACCAGATCAAGACTTCATCCACAACAGCAAGAAATTAGTAAATCATTTGTTGCATCCATCACGCATTCTTAACCTTGGAGGTAACCTTTGCCACGGAAATCATTTACAGCTTGTAATCGATAATGCGAGTTTCACAAAATTCGATCATGGTCTACAGCAAAGTGACATTGATCGACGAGATAGAATGAACTGGGAAAGCGCACAGAGGTTGCTCTTCCCGAGAGTCAGAGAATGTTTGGAGAAGATTTGTTCTGGAGTAATTCAGCCACAAGAAAATGTCATCGGGACACGATTTTACCTATACATGGTCTGGAAATACGTGGAGATTTTTTATTCATCGAAAGCAACATTAAAAGAGCGAATCGAAAATGCCTCATATGTTTGCAATTTTCTGAGAATATGGCGTCTATGGGTTTATAGAGAGAAAAGTCTTTCACTGAAGGAGAATTTCCTCTCAAGAGAGACATTTCTGGATGTTTCCCTATCATGCCACCATGTAGCTACCTTTGTACAAGCCTCAAGAGATTTTGCTCCTCATCATCCCGTTCATTTTCAGCGACTTGGAAGCGATGTATGCAAGGAATTTTTTTCTGCAAATGGATCATTCACAATCAACAAGCATAATTACACAATAACGGATATGTTTAGAAATGTCAGCAACATGCAGCACCTTCAAGAAATATATGCGGATTCAAAAGGCCCTGAAAACCAACGGAAACACAGGAAAGGAGAAAATATATGGAAAAAAGGTCACGAGCAACCATCCGAAGTTCCAAACCTGCAAGACTTTCCATCAGATGCTGAGCTCATTGAAACATGGGAAATGGGACTTAACAAGTGTCAACAAGATCTACGAAGAGTTGGAATTGTGCCAGAGAATGACCAATGCAATGATCCCTCAAGTAATTGGTTCTTTGCCCCACATTTGATGTCAGGAACAACACAACAACGGCTAGATCAGGATATGTGAGCTGGCATCGAATGTACAAATGAGAGTGCCGAAGCTGAAGTAGAGGCAGATAATCCAGATGAAAGCATTTCAAGCCTTACTGAGACAGTTTCTCCTGAACCTGAAAGCTACGTTGAAGAATATCCCGATCTTGCACTTCATCTAAGGCACATTGCTAATGAAATCGAAGAAAATGAAGTTGGAGAGATTCATAAGTCTACAATTTTCACGATGCTTAACAATTCACCTGATGTCCTTTCAAGAGATAGGTTAAGGCGTGTGAGATCTAAGCATGTTGGACTTCATGCTTCTCAATCAATCAACATTGCCAATGAAATTGGGTTGTTTGATGACATAGCTGTACAGATCAAGGCTGCTAGAGTCCATCAAATAAGAATTGGGAGAGTAATTTGAATGCGAAATCTCGGGAGAGGTGTAGTAGAGTTTAAAAAGCCAGTTGCTCTCGATTCTGAGTCAAAATATCCCACACTGAAATTAGTTATTGTACCTTATCATAAAGATGGCAGCAGTTACCGTTACCAAACATCATTACCAAGCTACGAAACAGTTCCTTTTGCTTTAGTGATAATGAAAGTAACAATGACAGTTAATGATTGTGAAAATGTATATGTTTTAAATGAAGATGATCAGAAAGCTTTGTCTGAATTTGAAAAAAATGTGTCGACGAAGAAACCGAATCGAAATATCGCAAAGAACAGTCAAGCATCACATAAAAAGCATACGAAAACGAAATCAATCGAATCATCAGAAGGGAGAGTCGTGATAACTACCGGGAACCCCAGCAAGGATTCTGACCCTGATTGCAGAAGATCTGGTAGAGTAAGGAGAATGGTGCTGTATGAAGCAGAGTGATTTAATTTGGGCGGGGGAGAAGAGAGTTCTTCGATCCGCGAATCAGCCAATTTTTTCCTACATAACACCCTTGCGACCACATTTCATAGTAAGAAAATTAGAAAATTCTACATTCCAGCATAATAAACTTTACAGATACATAAAAATAGGAAAATGCAAGAAAGGTCGCTGTTTGAGCTATTGAACCAGGTATACTTTCGAAACTATCGATAGGACATTGTCATATTTAAAACTGGGCGTCATAAATCATATTTGAAAAAATACTCAAAATCTGGACAGGTCTCCGCTCCTCAATGGCATCTTGATCCGGTTCAGCCCTTACCCTTAGGCCCTAATTGGCTTGATTCAGGGGTCTATAGCTCCAAACTCCCCAGTAATAAATTTCATTTACAGTTACAAGTTTAACTGTCTTCAAGGCTAAGTTTTCAGAGGATTTTGCAGAGGATGGACATTGACGAGGTGGCGTGGGTTAACCCTTATAAACACAAAAATACACTCGCTGAATGCAATACATTTACCCCCCTCCTCTCATATTCACGTTTCTGTTGTTGTTGTTGTTGCTGTTGCTGGTTTGCGGTAAATGTTCTAGTCTAGGCCACAAACGATCCGAAGAAAGCGAGAATAGAAAAAGACCTTAGGCAAGGCCTAAAATACCTAATATAATGTTTGATAATAAGGCATGGTTGGTGTGTAAGATCCCAAGACGAGAAAACTGTTTCTGCTGCGGCTAGTGAATTTAATGGTGTTGGTAAGATGGTTTAAGCCAAAGTTATTTGGGCCTAGGTATTTTACACTACATAAATGGCGATTAAATGCAATTTACTCGCGGTTAATGGGCAATGAAGCTCGCTTACTTGCTCCTGGGGGGGTTTGTTGCCAACGTGTTGATATTTAGATAGGTTCTGATTGGTTACAGCAATAAAAGACGCGATGGAGGTATTTTATATACAAAGACATGTTTGGTTGATTGCTTAACAAAGAAATCTTTCTTGCATTTCGAATCAGCTATTGTTTTCATGAGCTTGCATAAAATCTAGGCGTGACTTGGTTGAAGGTCATTCGTTCAAACAAGCAGCCAAGCCGTTCGTGTTTCTTCTTGAAAGTTAAAAAACCGACCCAACTGCGAAGTCTCGAGGAGAAAACAGAAAAGTAAACAGGGTGAAAAGTTTCCATATTGTTTCTCATAGCAAAAATAGATGGTTTGATAATGAGTGCAAAAATAAGAAACAGAGTCTAAATAGAGCTAGAAAAATTTATCAAGAAAGTTTAAAAATTTTCCAAACTTTGAGTCCAGGTCCTTACCAGGAGAATTACGTCAAGCCTATTTTCAACAAAGGAGAGAATATAAAAAACTTATCAAAAATAAACGTCATTTGTTTCTGGTCACAGAAAAATTAAACTTTGGTCCTTAAATTCCGAGTCACCTAAATTATTTTGGAAAAAGTTAGGCAAAGGAAGGAAAAAAACCGATTTAGATTTTCATGATATTGAGCTTTTTGATTATTTTAGTGGCTTACACTCATTTTTTTTTATAAGTATATCTAATTTTTTTTTTGGGCCTCAATATTCTTGGTTTTTTGTTGTTTTGAGCCTCGGAATATTCTTAAATTGTTCTTGCGGCGGAAGACTAGGGTATGGCAGTAGATTGTTATCATTGTCATAAATGCCAAAAAAGAACAATATCCTTATTTGCTGTAAAACAGAGTCATCGACACTTGCATCAAAATTAAGGTGAGTGTACAGAATTCAAACCATTCCCGGTAAAAAGCACACCAATTCAGAAGTAAAGAAACACTCGCTGAAAATTTTTCCATGGGATCTGAGCCTCGCGGTATTCTTGAGGTATTCTTGGGTTTCACCGATTTTGAGGCTCGTTATTCTTATAAAATTCATTCTTTTAAAAAAAGGGTATTACAAAACAATTCTGATGAATCTGTAAACGTTCAGGAACTAGAAATACAAGAACCATAGTTTGACATGGAGACACTGAGTCATATTGACAGTGAAATAAATTGCCCAATCACGATTCAGGAAGTCAGAGCCATGATTCATGACTTGAAAAATGGGAAAGCGCCTGGCCTTGATAGGATCAGTGCCGAACTGTTGAAAAACCATAATGAACAATTTCATAAAGTTTTTGTGCAATTTTTCAATAGAATTTTGGAGAGGGGTGACTTTCCAGAGGAATGGGCGGTAGGAATCATTTTTCTTCTGTTCAAAGGTGGAGACAAGAGAAATCTTGATAACTACAGAGGAATAACCTTTTAAGTACCCTCGGAAAACTGTTCGTTGGTTTTCTATTACAACGACTAAACAAGACTGTTTCAACATACAACATACTGAACGAAAATCAAATAGCTTACAGGAAAGGCTATCAGACATCCGATCATATTTTTCACGCTTAGGGCTATAATAGAACACAGCTTTGAAGTTCACTTTATGTTTGTTTCATTGATTTTAGCAAGGCGTTTGATTCGGTGGATCATAGAGATCTAATTAAGAAACTATCAATGTACGGTTTTAACGGAAATTTCTAAAGGTAATTGAGTACCTTTATAGCAAAGTAAATCTGCTGTAAGGGGTGAAAATGAATTAACTGGATTATTCCCTTGCTCCAGAGGCGTAAGACAGGGATGTTTGCTAAGCCCTCTTCTTTTTTGCCCTTTTTTTTTAATGAATTGGATGATAAGATAAAAGCTTCATCTTTAGAGGTTAAAAGGGGTAACGAATCTTTTCATACCCCCCTTTATGCAGACGATCTTCTTCTATTAGCGGAAAACCCTAAAGATATGCAATTACAGCTTGACTTGCTAGACAATTTTGTGACTTCAATAAAAAATGAAAATTAGTTTAGGTAAAACAAAAATTATGGTCTTAAGGAAACATAAACGCAAATCTGGCAATAAATCAAAAAACAAAGATATTTGGAAAATTTGAGGTAAGGAGGTAAAGAGGTAAAAGAGTGTGAAACATATAAATACCTAGGAGTCACTTTCAAATCAAACGGATCTTTCGTTGATCACACAGAGAAAATCAAAGAAAAAGCCCAAAAGTGTTTTTTTCTCTCTTTTTTCTAAAAGTAGGGAATGGGGTGGTTCTCAACTTTTGATATTTCTGTGTCTTTTCGACCACACGATAATACCAATTCTCAATTACGCATCAGAAATTTGGGGTACTAACGATTGGCCAAAGTTAGAGAGGTTGCATCTCTCTGCCGGTAAATACGCTCGTGGAGTAAAGTCAACAACAACAACTGATGCAGTTTATGCAGAATTGGGACGTTATTCTATGCTTTATTCTAGGCATATTAACATTCTTAGGGAAGAGAGGTATGCAAATAAAGCTTTTATTATGCTGCAAGAAGATGCTGATAATGGGCATTCTAACTGGGTCTCTAAAAGCCAGGTCTTTGTCGACTCTTTATGATATTAAGAGCTCTGACAATAAAAGTCCTATAAAAAACAAAATTTATCAACACTTTCAATCTGTAGTCCGTAAAAGTTTAGATGTCCACAAAGAGCAAGAAAAAGAAAGCTTAAGACATACGCTTTGTTAAAAAAAAACTTTAAATTTGAACTGTATCTTGACATTTTTCCAGATTACAACATTAGGTGTAATTTTGCAAAACTGCGCCTTAGTGCACATAATTTGCACATCGAAACAGGCAGGTATGGCTAGAAAAAGACCTAACGTGATAGAAGATACTGTTTGACTTGCAAATCTAATGGTTTGTCTATCGTTGAAGATGAAGTTCATTTCCTGTTGAATTGCCCCTTATATATTGATTTAAGAAAAAAAAATATGCTTAACCCTATACTTAAAAAATACCCCTCAGTTCAGCTTCTATCAAAAGAAAAACTTTTTATCTGGCTTCTCTCTCAAGAAGTAACAAGGCCTTTCACAAGACGTGAAAAGATAAAACAGTTGAATCCCTCACTGACATGACTTTACAGAGCTTTATCAACGTTTCTTTATAGTATTAAATTTTGTAATTTGACTATTTTTTGTAAAGAATTTTGTATATATTGTGTAAAAGAGATATTCATCCAGCTAGATATAGTTAAGCTGGTTAAGGGCCATCTTGGCCTATATACCATTGTTACATAGACCTCACGGTTAAGGCATGGGGTTTGGGTGGGGGCAGCAACCACCGCCGCATCTCTAGGTTTTCCAGAATATCTTATAAAAGCATTGGGTCGCTTGTCAAGCAAAGGATACAAAGCTGCCTACGGAGCAATTGACATTGGCGTCGAGAAAGATGGCAGGAATTCCCTTACAGAGTCGTTTTCTTTGCCTTTCTTCTTCTTTTCCCTTTTTCCAGGAATGGCATCACCTAGCCTCGAGGAAAGGCCAAATGGCCAAAATCAAAGAAAGACCAACTGCAGCAGAAAAGGGCGAAAGGCACAATGAAAAAGAACGGCAAAAATGGCAGAGTGGATAAGCAGGCCAAAGGCCTCATACAAAATAAAGATGCAAAAATGGCTAAGTGCAAAGAAGAGGGCCAAAGGCCCGACACAAAGTGGAAGGCCAAAGGCCTAAAACAAAGTGAAAGGCCAAAGGCCTAAAACAAAGTGGAAGGCCAAAGGCCTAAAACAAAGTGGAAGGCCAAAGGCCTAAAACAAAGTGGAAGGCCAAAGGCCTAAAACAAAGTGAAAGGCCAAAGGCCTAAAACAAAGTGAAAGGCCAAAGGCCTAAAACAAAGTGAAAGGCCAAAGGCCTAAAACAAAGTGGAAGGCCAAAGGCCTAAAACAAAGTCAAAGGCCAAAGGCCTAAGACAAAAAACACAAAAGAGGTGGTGGGAGTTCTGTGGTGATTGGGTGGGGCACTTCGTGTTGGCGGAAAAAATGTGTTTTTCTGTCCAATCACCGACAGTAAATAATGTTTCTGTGCTAGCAATCCGGGCCAGTGTACTGCTGCCCAATTTTTCTAGCAACTATGGTTTTACTTGTCGCATGAAATTCGGAAAAGTAGCTTTTTTGGGGGGAAGAAAATACAGGGAATTTGGTGTTTTCGCACAAGTTTTTTCGAATGAACTGACAAACCTCTTTGATAGTGGCTGTATTCTTGGCCTATTTGCGGGACAGCTACCAGTGTGAACCTTGAGAGGTTTGTCTGTTCCTTTAAAAAATTCATTGCAACCATTAATAATTTTTTTTCAATCAGCTAGACTGGAGGGTTTGGATTTGGATTAGAATTGCTGGGCCTACTAAACTTATTAAATACTACCTTTAAGGCATTAGACTTCTTTTTATTAAGGTCTACGTAAGATGATAAAGCACCATAGCATTAAAGTTTAAATGCTGGTAAGGTAGATTTGAAATACTACTGAAATACCTAGGTAACTACACAACAGAAAGCAATAATTAATGTTCAAACAAGGCCTACATTGAATTTGAGGTCTATAGGCTTTTGATGAGATATATCATATTTCTGTTCAAGAATCTTAAGTTGGTGAAGTATGAATAAGACCTATCAGTAGTAAAAGCTTCTTTTTGTAAACTCCAGAATATGTAAGACAGTAAATTGAACATTGAACAAAAACATTGTTAGGTTTACATCTGAAGTTTGTAAATAGTTATGCTAATTAAAAGTATAACCAAGCATTAAGTTGTGTTGAATTCAAAAATATAGATTTTTCTGTTGTACTTTGCGTATTTGGTGATTTTTTAGTATTTCAGGACTTATTTTGTGATTATTTCTTAAGAAAACTTGTGTTTGAAATATCAGTGATTCTGGAAATCAGGGGTATATAAGTCTAAAACGTTGCGATAAAAAGTCAGTGAATAGGGTCTAATTGCTTAGTCATTTCTCAGCGAAAAGGGTATATTTTGAAAACATCAGACAAGCTTGCGTATCACTTTTTACATAGAAGTGCAGCCGCCGGGCCCAATATAAAGTAATTTGTAATATGTTTAGGGTACGTAAGCATTGGCTTCTCGAGCTTTGTTGCTAAAACATTTTTTTTTTATTTTCTATTCGTAAGAATCTGGTGCTCTTACTGCAATGGCTGCGGTACGATTCATTTTACGGGAGATACTTTTTCTAAACTGTCCAGGCTAATTTCAAATATGTCAGTGTAATGAAATGATTGAATGTTTTAGATAGTAATCTAAAATATGTTCACATCTTGTTTACTGTATAAATGTTTGGCAGTTTAACAGCCACAATTCGAGTATGATTGCTCGCATGGAAAATGCATTTTGCAAAGGTGATCCTCATTTAAACTATTTCTAATGTTTTCTGTAAAAATATGTAGTCAATCTTATATCTTTGACACTAAACATGTTATTATGGGGGGTATTGGTAAGAATCTGGTGATCTCAGTAATGTGGTCGTGGTTAAATTCTCCGCTCGGGTTTTGATTTTTGACAAGCGTTGTTAGCTTATTTCCTATAAATAAGTGTTATTTAGAATTTAAATCTTAAAGCTATCCATGTATAACATACTCCCGTGTGATCTAGTGGTTAGGATCCGGTGCTCTCACCGCCGTGGCCGGGGTTCGATTCCCCGCACAGGAGATGAGTTTTGCCAACATATGCAAGCAAATTCCCAATTTATGAAAGCAATGTAAGATATAAATCTTGTAGATATACATCCAAAACCTGTTTCATTCTCGTCTTGTAGTTAGAATCCTGCGTTCTCACTGCCAAGGCAATGGTACAGTTTTCCACAAAGAGGAGTGTTTTGCCCAGCTTTGAAAGGTAATTACCAATAACTAAGGGCCATTTAAATATTCAATGTTTAAGTTTTATTCTTCAAAATGTTCCTGTATAGTCTAGTGCTTAGGATTTGGCATTTAAAAAGTCCTTGCAGGGTTACAATTCCTTGAACGGGAGATGGATCTTTCCAAGTTGATCCTAATATAAAGTAATTTGTAATATGTTCAGGTAACCTAAGCATTCAGTTCTCGAGCTTTGTTGCTAAAACATGTTTTTTTATTTTCTATTCGTAAGAATCTGATGCTCTTACTGCAATGGCTGCGGTACGATTCATTTTACGGGAGATACTTTTTCTAAACTGTCCAGGCTAATTTCAAATATGTCAGTGTAATGAAATGATTGAATGTTTTAGATGATAATCGAAAATATGTTCACATCTTGTTTACTGTATGAATGTTTGGCAGTTTAACAGCCACAATTCGGGTATGATTGCTTGCATGGAAGATGTATTTTGCAAAGGTGATCCTCTTTTAAACTATTTCTAATGTTTTCCGAAAAAATATGTAGTCAATCTTACATCTTTGACACTAAACATGTTATTATGGAGGGTATTGGTAAGAATCTGGTGATCTCAGCAATGTGGTCGTGGTTAAATTATCCGCTCAGCTTTTGATTTTTGACAAGCGTCGTAAGCTTATTTCCTATATATAAGTGAATTTAAAATTTAAATCTTAAAGCTATCCATGTATAACATTCTCCCGTGTGGTCTAGGGGTTAGGATCCGGCGCTCTCACCGCCATGGCTGGGGTTCGAATCCCCGCACGGGAGATGAGTTTTGCCAACATATGCAAGCAAATTCCCAATTTATGAAAGCAATGTAAGATACAAATCATGTAGATATACATCCAAAACCTGTTTCACTCTGGTCTTGTATTTAGGATCCAGCGTTCTCACTGCCGAGGCAAAGGTACAATTTTCCACAAAGAGTAGTGTTTTGCCCAGCTTTGAAAGGTAATTACCAATAACTAAGGGCCGTGTAAATATTCAATGTTTAAATTTTTTTCTTCAAAATGTTCCTTTGTAGTCTAGTGCTTAGGATCCGGCGTTTGCACAGTCCTTGGAGGGGGTTACAATTCCTTGCACGTGATATGGATGTTTCCAAGTTGATCCCAATATAAAGTAAATTGTAATATGTTTAGGGTACGTAAGCATTGGCTTCTCGAGCTTTGTTGCTTAAACATTTTTTTTTTTATTTTCTATTCGTAAGAATCTGGTGCTCTTACTGCAATGGCTGCGGTACGATTCATTTTACGGGAGATACTTTTTCTAAACTGTCCAGGCTAATTTCAAATATGTCAGTGTAATGAAATGATTGAATGTTTTAGATGATAATCGAAAATATGTTCACATCTTGTTTACTGTATGAATGTTTGGCAGTTTAACAGCCACAATTCGGGTATGATTGCTTGCATGGAAGATGCATTTTGCAAAGGTGATCCTCTTTTCAACTATTTCTAATGTTTTCCGAAAAAATATGTTGTCAATCTTACATCTTTGACACTTAACATGTTATTATGGAGGGTATTGGTAAGAATCTGGTGATCTCAGCAATGTGGTCGTGGTTAAATTATCCGCTCAGCTTTTGATTTTTGACAAGCGTCGTAAGCTTATTTCCTATATATAAGTGAATTTAAAATTTAAATCTTAAAGCTATCCATGTATAACATTCTCCCGTGTGGTCTAGGGGTTAGGATCCGGCGCTCTCACCGCCATGGCTGGGGTTCGAATCCCCGCACGGGAGATGAGTTTTGCCAACATATGCAAGCAAATTCCCAATTTATGAAAGCAATGTAAGATACAAATCATGTAGATATACATCCAAAACCTGTTTCACTCTGGTCTTGTATTTAGGATCCAGCGTTCTCACTGCCGAGGCAAAGGTACAATTTTCCACAAAGAGTAGTGTTTTGCCCAGCTTTGAAAGGTAATTACCAATAACTAAGGGCCGTGTAAATATTCAATGTTTAAATTTTTTTCTTCAAAATGTTCCTTTGTAGTCTAGTGCTTAGGATCCGGCGTTTGCACAGTCCTTGGAGGGGGTTACAATTCCTTGCACGTGATATGGATGTTTCCAAGTTGATCCCAATATAAAGTAAATTGTAATATGTTTAGGGTACGTAAGCATTGGCTTCTCGAGCTTTGTTGCTTAAACATTTTTTTTTTTATTTTCTATTCGTAAGAATCTGGTGCTCTTACTGCAATGGCTGCGGTACGATTCATTTTACGAGAGATACTTTTTCTAAACTGTCCAAGCGAATTTCAAATATGTCAGTGTAATGAAATTATTCAATGTGTAAGATGGTAATCTAAAATATGTTCACATCTTGTTTACTGTATAAATGTTTGGCAGTTTAACAGCCTCGATTCGAGTATGATTGCTGGCATGGAAAATGCATTTTGCAAAGGTGATCCTCATTTAAACTATTTCTAATGTTTTCTGTAAAAATATGTAGTCAATCTTATATCTTTGACACTAAACATGTTATTATGGGGGGTATTGGTAAGAATCTGGTGATCTCAGCAATGTGGTCGTGGTTAAATTATCCGCTCGGCTTATGCTTTTTGACAAGCGTCGTAAGCTAAATTCCTATATATAAGTGTTATTTAAAATTTAAATCTTACAGCTATGCATGCTTAACATACTCCCGTGTAGTCTAGTGGTTAGGATCCGGCGCTCTCACCGCCGTGGCCGGGGTTCGATTCCCCGCACGGGAGATGAGTTTTGCCAACATATGCAAGCAAATTCCCAATTTATGAAAGCAATGTAAGATACAAATCATGTAGATATACATCCAAAACCTGTTTCACTCTGGTCTTGTAGTTAGGATCCAGCGTTCTCACTGCCGAGGCAATGGTACAATTTTCTACAAAGAGGAGTGTTTTGCCCAGCTGTGATAGATAATTACCAATAACTTAGGGCCGTGTAAATATTCAATGTTTAAATTTTTTCTACAAAATGTTCCTTTGTAGTCTAGTGCTTAGGATCCGGCGTTTGCACAGCCCTTGGAGGGGGTTACCATTCCTTGCACGTGAGATGGATGTTTCCAAGTTGATCCCAATATAAAGTAATTTGTAATATGTTTAGGGTACGTAAGCATTCAATTCTCGAGCTTTGTTGCTAAAACGTTTTTTTTTTATTTTCTTTTCGTAAGAATCTGGTGCTCTTACTGCAATGGCTGCGGTACGATTCATTTAACGGGAGATACTTTTTCTAAACTGACCAGGCTAATTTCAAATATGTCAGTGTAATGAAATGATTGAATGTTTTTGATAGTAATCTAAAATATGTTCACATCTTGTTTACGGTATAAATGTTTGGCAGTTTAACAGCCACAATTGGAGTATGATTGCTCGCATGGAAAATGCATTTTGCAAAGGTGATCCTCATTTAAACTATTTCTAATGTTTTCTGTAAAAATATGTAGTCAATCTTATATCTTTGACACTAAACATGTTATTATGGGGGGTATTGGTAAGAATCTGGTGATCTCAGCAATGTGGTCTTGGTCAAATTGTCCGCTGTGGTTTTGATTTTTGACAAGCGTCGTTACCTTATTTCCTATAAATAAGTGTTATTTAGAATTTACATCTTAAAGCTATCCATGTACAACATACTCCCGTGTGGTCTAGTGGTTAGGATCCGGTGCTCTCACCGCCGTGGCCGGGGTTCGATACCCCGCACAGGAGATGAGTTTTGCCTACATATGCAAGCAAATTCCCAATTTATGAAAGCAATGTAAGATATAAATCTTGTAGATATACATCCAAAACCTGTTTCATTCTCGTGTTGTAGTTAGAATCCCGCGTTCTCACTGCCAAGGCAATGGTACAGTTTTCCACAAAGAGGAGTGTTTTGCCCAGCTTTGAAAGGTAATTACCAATAACTTAGGGCCATTTAAATATTCAATGTTTAAGTTTTTTAATGGTTGCAATTAATTTTTTTAAGGAACGGACAAACCCCTCAAGGTTCACACTGATAGCTGTCCCGCAAATAGGCAAGCATACAGCCACTATCAAAGAGGTTTGTCAGTTCATTCGAAAAAACTTGTGCGAAAACACCCAATTCCCTATATTTTCTTCCCCCCAAAAAAACTACTTTTTCGAATTTCATGTGACAAGTAAAACCATAGTTGCTAGAAAAATTGGGCAGCAGTACACTGGCCCGGATTGCTAGCACAGAAACATTATTTACTATCGCTGATAGGACAGAAAATAACATTCTTTCCGCCAACACGAAGTGCCCCACCCAATCACCACAGAACTCCGACCACCTCTTTTGTGTTTTTTGTCTTAGGCCTTTGGCCTTTGACTTTGTTTTAGGCCTTTGGCCTTCCACTTTTTTCAGGCCTTTGGCCTTTCACTTTGTTTTAGGCCTTGGGCCTTTCACTTTGTTTTAGGCCTTTGGCCTTCCACTTTGTTTTAGGCTTTTGGCCTTCCACTTTGTTTTAGGCCTTTGGCCTTTTACTTTGTTTTAGGCCTTTTACTGTCGGTGATTGGACAGAAAAACACATTTTTTCCGCCAACACGAAGTGCCCCACCCAATCACCACAGAACTCCCACCACCTCTTTTGTGTTTTTTGTCTTAGGCCTTTGGCCTTTGACTTTGTTTTAGGCCTTTGGCCTTCCACTTTGTTTTAGGCCTTTGGCCTTTCACTTTGTTTTAGGCCTTTGGCCTTCCACTTTGTTTTAGGCCTTTGGCCTTCCACTTTGTTTTAGGCCTTTGGCCTTTCACTTTGTGTCGGGCCTTTGGCCCTCTTCTTTGCACTTAGCCATTTTTGCATCTTTATTTTGTATGAGGCCTTTGGCCTGCTTATCCACTCTGCCATTTTTGCTGTTCTTTTTCATTGTGCCTTTCGCCCTTTTCTTCTGCAGTTGGTCTTTCTTTGATTTTGGCCATTTGGCCTTTCCTCGAGGCTAGGTGATGCAATTCCTGGAAAAAGGGAAAAGAAGAAGAAAGGCAAAGAAAACGACTCTGTAAGGGAATTCCTGCCATCTTTCTCGACGCCAATGTCAATTGCTCCGTAGGCAGCTTTATATGCTTTGCTTGACCAGCGACCCAATGCTTTTATAAGATATTCTGGAAAACCTAGAGATGCGGCAGTGGTTGCTGCCCCCACCCGAAAACTATGCCTGAACCGTGAGGTCTATGTAACAATGGTATATCGGCCAAGATGGCCCTTAACCAGCTTAACTATATCTAGCTGGATGAATATCTCTTTTACAAAATATATACAAAATTCTTTACAAAAAATGGTCAAATTACAAAATTTAATAATATAAAGAAACGTTGATAAAGCTCTGTAAAGTCATGTCAGTGAGGGATTCAACTGTTTTATCGTCTTTTCACGTCTTGTGAAAGGCCTTGTTACAGTATATGTATCTTCTTGAGAGAGAAGCCAGATAAAAAGTTTTTCTTCTCATAGAAGCTGAACTGAGGGGTATTTTTGAAGTATAGGGTTTAGCATATATTTTTTTTTTCTTTTAAATCAATATGTAAGGGGCAATTCAACAGGAAATGAACTTCATCGTCAACGATAGACAAACCATTAGATTTGCAAGTCAAACAGTATCTTTCATCACGTGGGGTGTTTTCCTAGCCATTCCTGCCTGTTTCGATGTGCAAATTATGTGCACTAAGGCGCAGTTTTGCAAAATCACACCTAATGTTGTAATCTGAAAAAATGTCAAGATACGGTTCAAATTTAAAGTTTGTTTTAAAAAAAGCGTATGTCTTAAGCTTTTTTTTTTCTTGCTCTATGTGGACATCTAAACTTTTACGGACTACAGATTGAAAGTGTTGATAAATTTTGTTTTTTATAGCACTTTTATTGTCAGAGCTCTTAATATCATAAAGAGTCGCCAAAGACCTGGCTTTTAGAGACCAAGTTAGAATGCCCATTATCAGCATCTTTTTGCAGCATAATAAAAGCTTTATTTGCATACCTCTCATTCTCTAACATGGAGACTCGCAAATAGAACATAAGAATGTTAATATGCCTAGAATAAAGCATAGAATAACGTCCCAATTCTGCCTAAACTGCATTGGTTGTTGTTGTTGACTTTACTCCACGAGCGTATTTACAGGCAGAGAGATGCAACCTCTCTAACTTTGGCCAATCATTAGTACCCCAAATTTCTGATGCGAAATTGAGAAGTGGTATCATCGTGTGGTCGAAAAGATACAGAAATATCCAAGGTTGAAAACCACCCCATTCCCTACTTTTAGATAAAAGAGAGAAAAAAACACTTTTGGGCTTTTTCTTTGATTTTCTCTGTGTGATCAACGAAAGATCCGTTTGATTTGAAAGTGACTCCTAGGTATTTATATGTTTCACACTCTTTTACCTCTTTATCGCCAATTTTCCAAATATCTTTGTTTTTTGATTTTTCGCCAGATTTGCGTTTATGTTTCCTTAAGACCATAATTTTTGTTTTACCTAAACTAATTTTCATTTTTTATTGAAGTCACAAAATTGTCTAGCAAGTCAAGCTGTAATTGCATATCTTTAGGGTTTTCCGCTAATAGAAGAAGATCGTCTGCATAAAGGGGGGTATGAAAAGATTCGTTACCCCTTTTAACCTCTAAAGATGAAGCTTTTATCTTATCATCCAATTCATTAAAAAAAAAGGGCAAAAAAGAAGAGGGCTTAGCAAACATCCCTGTCTTACGCCTCTGGAGCAAGGGAATAATCCAGTTAATTCATTTTCACCCCTTACAGCAGATTTACTTTGCTATAAAGGTACTCAATTACCTTTAGAAATTTCCGTTAAAACCGTACATTGATAGTTTCTTAATTAGATCTCTATGATCCACCGAATCAAACGCCTTGCTAAAATCAATGAAACAAACATAAAGTGAACTTCAAAGCTGTGTTCTATTATAGCCCTAAGCGTGACAAATATGATCGGATGTCTGATAGCCTTTCCTGTAAGCTATTTGATTTTCGTTCAGTATGTTGTATGTTGAAACAGTCTTGTTTAGTCGTTGTAATAGAAAACCAACGAACAGTTTTCCGAGGGTACTTAAAAGGTTATTCCTCTGTAGTTATCAAGATTTCTCTTGTCTCCACCTTTGAACAGAAGAAAAATGATTCCTACCGCCCATTCTTCTGGAAAGTCACCCCTCTCCAAAATTCTATTGCAAAATTGCACAAAAACTTTATGAAAATGTTCATTAAGGTTTTCCATCAGTTCGAGACTGATCCTATCAAGGCCAGGCGCTTTCCCATTTTTCAAGTCATGAGACATGGCTCTGACTTCCTGAATCGTGATTGGGCAATTTATTTCACTGTCAATATGACTCAGTGTTTCAATGTCAAACAATGGTTCTTGTGAATCTAGTTCCTCAACGTTTACAGATTCATCAGAATTGTTTTGTAATACACTTTTTTTTTTATAAGAATGAATTTTATAAGAATAATGAGCCTCAAAATCGGTGAGATTTAAGAATATTTTAAGAATATTGCGAGGCTCAGATCTTATGGACAAAATTTTAGCGAGTGTTTCTTTACTTCTGAATTGGTGTGCTTTTTACCGGGAATGGTTTAAATACTGTACTGGATGAGCTCTGTTTTACAGCAAATTAGGATATTGTTCTTTTTTGGTATTTATGACAATGACAACAATTTATTGCTATACCCTAGTTTTCTGCTGTAGGAATAATTTAAGAATATTCCGAGGCTCAAAATAAGAAAAAAATTAAGAATATTGAGGCTCAGAAAAAAAATTAGACATTCTTATATAAAAAAAAAAGAGTGTAAGCCACTAAAATAATCAAAAAGCTCAATATCATCAAAATCTAAATCGGTCTTTTTTTCTTTCTTTGCTTAACTTTTTCCAAAATAATTTAGGTGACTCCGAATTTTAGGACCAAAGTTTAATTTTTTCTGTGTCCAGGAACGACTGACGGTTATTTTTGATAAGTTTTTTATATTCTCTCCTTTGTTGAAAATAGGCTTGACGTAATTCTCCTGGTAAGGACCTGGACTCAAAGTTTGGAAAATTTTTAAACTTTCTTGATAAATTTTTCTAGCTCTATTTAGACTCTGTTTCTTATTTTTGCACTCATTATCAAACCATCTATTTTTGCAATGAGAAACAATATGGAAAGTTCTCACCCTGTTTACTTTTCTGTTTTCTCCTCGAGACTTCGCAGTTGGGTCGGTTTTTTGACTTTCAAGAAGAAACACGAACAGCTTGGCTGCTTGTTAGAACAAATGGCCTTCAACCAAGTCACGCCTAGATTTTATGCAAGCTCATGAAAACAATAGCTGATTCGAAATGCAAGAAAGATTTCTTTGTTAAGCAATCAACCAAACATGTCTTTGTATATAAAATACCTCCATCGCGTCTTTTATTGCTGTAACCAATCAGAACCTATCTAAATATCAACACGTTGGCAACAAACCCCCCCAGGAGCAAGTAAGCGAGCTTCATTGCCCATTAACCGCGAGTAAATTGCATTTAATCGCCATTTTTTCAAAATGTTCCTGGTAGTCTAGTGCTTAGGATCCGGCGTTTGCACAGTGGTTGCAGGGGTTACAATTCCTTGCACGTGAGATGGATTTTTCCAAGTTGATCCTAATATAAAGTAATTTGTTATATGTTTAGGTAACGTAAGCATTCACTTCTCGAGCTTTGTTGCTAAAACATGTTTTTTTATTTTCTATTCGTAAGAATCTGGTGCTCTTACTGCAATGGCTGCGGTACGATTCATTTTACAGGAGAAACTTTTTCTAAACTTTCCAGGCTAATATCAAATATGTCAGTGTAATGAAATGATTCAATGTTTTAGATAGTAAACTAAAATATGTTCACATCTTGTTTACTGTATAAATGTTTGGCCCTTTAACATTCACAATTCGGGTATGATTGCTCGAATGGAAAATACATTTAGCAAAGGTGAACCTCATTTAAACTATTTCTTATGTTTTCCGAAAAAATATGTAGTCAATCTTACATCTTTGACACTAAACATGTCATTATGGAAGTAATTGGTAAGAATCTGGTGATCTCAGCAATGTGGTCGTGGTTAAATTATTTGCTTGGCTTTTGATTTCTGACAAGCGTCGTAAGCTAATTTCCTACATATAAGTGTAATCTAAAATTTAAATCTTAAAGCTATCCATGTATAACATACTCCCGTGTGGTCTAGTGGTTAGGATCCGGCGCTCTCACCGCCGTGGCCGGGGTTCGATTCCCCGCACGGGAGATGAGTTTTGCCAACATATGCTAGCAAATTCCCAATTTATGAAACCAATGTAAGATACAAATCATGTAGATATACATCCAAAACCTGTTTCACTCTGGTCTTGCAGTTAGGATCCAGCGTTCTCACTGCCGAGGCAAAGGTACAATTTTCCACAAAGAGTAGTGTTTTGCCCAGCTCTGAAAGGTAATTACCAATAACTTAGCGCCGTGTAAATATTCAATGTTTAAGGCTTTTTTCTTCAAAATGTTCCTGTGTTTTGTTTTTGTTTTTTTTTTATTCAATATTAAAATTTTACAACAGATAACTGACAAATTCAATGACGATACCAGGAGGAGCAACATATCATGACTACTCCTGGCAAAAACACTAAATATTACAATACACTAATTAACCAAATAAATAATTACAGTTACAGCTAAGTACAAAAAAAAGGCGGACTTGGTGGTTCATTGCTTATAATTAATCTAGGGTTAACGTCAATTTCAATTAAATCGACCGGTTGTGTGAATGTAATTTATGGTCAACTCAATTATACGTTTGTTGAGATTAAGTGAAAAGTTTTTATCACCATATAGTAAAATTTGCATTAGAACCTCATTCGAAGGATCAACATAGCCAAATGGGCGTTTAAATCAAGAACATCAGTGAGAAGAATTCGACGCTCAGCCTCAAAGGAGGGGCAAAGCAACAAAAAGTGTTCCGTTGTCTCAATACCATCATTAGTAGGATACATTGGATTTACAGTATCCCTGAAATTGTGCCTAAATTTGTGAAAGCATAATTTGCTAAGTCCTACTCTAAGCTGAGTGAGACATGATAATCCTAATTGATCATGAACTCCAAATACAGGTTTAGGAGGGGGGCGGATAAGGGATATTAGCTTTTTCTTGAAAACAGCAACCGAGTTTGCTAGTCTAATTTCAGAATCTAGGTCGTTCCATTCTGACAGGCAGTTGGGATAAAAACTAGATTTAAATTTATCAGTTCTCACCCCTATTCGTCCAATGACGTCCTGATTGCGAAGAGAGTAATGTGGTTGCTGATGTTCTGGGATTGGGTCTGTTGTATAGTCTGGCATAAGATTATTTATCATTTTGTACAATAAAGTGAGGCGTCTACTCCATCTTCTGGAACTCAATGATTCCCAACCAAGTTCTGCATATAACTTTTCTCTAGATGAGCCCCTCCATGCGCCAGTAATGGCTAGAGCAGCAGAATATTGTACAGATTCTAATTTTTCCATCAAGCTTGGTAAAATAGAGTTACCGCTAAATTCGCATACTTTTTCAGGTATATGATAGATTACATCACCATACTCGAGGTGGGGTCGAACATAGAGTTTATATAAATCGTTTAAGGTGTGCCTGGGTAGATATTTGGAAAGATATTTCAGTAAGCCTATACCCTTTCTTGTTTTCGATATGGCTGCCTTGATATGGGTGGAGAAAGATAGTTTTGTATCCAGAATTATTCCTAAATGCTTATGCTCATCAACTCTCACCACGGGTGCATTGTTAAAGCGAATTTCTGGGTGATTCGTTTCAACCTTTTTTGTAGAAAATATTAGTTCAACAGCTTGCTTTTGAGGATCAGGGTTGAAAGACATTTTCCAATCATGGGCCCACTGTTTTATCAACTCTAGGTCATGATTCATATCACTAGCAGCTGTGTTTGGATCTTCTACTACAGTGAATAAAGATGTATCGTCAGCAAAGAGCTTAACATTACATTTAACGTTAGCAGCAAGATCATTGATATAAACCAGGAAAAATAACGGTCCTAAAATAGAACCTTGTGGAACCCCTGCTGAAATATCTCCCCAATCAGAATTCTGTCCATTTAAAACCGTTCGCTGTTTTCTATTCATGAAAAAACTTCTAATAAGCGAAAGAAGCTCACCAGAAACGCCGCAACGCCTTAATTTATAGATTAAACCCTCATGCCATACCCGGTCAAAGGCTTTAGAAATGTCTAGGTACACGGAGCGAACATCTAGTGGTGGGTTACAGTCAAAGGCTTTGAAGATCGTATGCGATATAGAAATCAGCTGATTGATCGTCGAGTCACTGGGACGGAAGCCTGATTGGTTCGGGTTGAGCAAGTCACATGAGTCCAGATGGAAGTATATAGCATCGTACATTAATTTCTCAAGTATTTTCCCGAAAATTGGTAGGAGAGAAATTGGTCGATAATTTTTCTTCAGATTTTTTTCATTCTTCTTATAAACCGGAACTACATTTGCATGTTTCCGTATTTCAGGAAATAAACCGTGTCGTAAACAGTTCTCAAAGATTATCTTGAGAGGAATAATCAGAGCAGTATCACTTAGTTTTATCATTTTCACTGATATCCCATCCCAGCCATGTGCTTTGTTGGGATTCAGTGATCTTATAATGTTCAGTATTCTTTTGTCAGAAATGGGAAAATCGTTGATGACGGAAGAGGGTTTTTGAAGATCGGGTGGTATGGTACTATTTGTATCAATTGTCGTACATTGGAGTACAAAATGATCGTTAAATATTTGTGCTTTCTCACTAAACTCAGTTATAAATAAGCCGTTTTCTAGAAGAGGGGGTATTACTGGAATCTTAGCCTTGTTTAAGACAGTATTGATTAGCGACCAGTATTTTTTACCTGAAGTCCCAGGGTCGGCTAAAGTGTTTCCTTACCTTCGAAAGTTAACTGTGTTTGGCATCCTTGATTAGTTTAGACCCTTCAGATATCATCTTTTGCATTCTTTCAAGCTTGTCGCTAGGCTGACCACTCCTTATGAAATTTCTATAGGCTCTATCTGTTTTTCGATATCAGAAGCAACAAGTTGGGATTATTGGACGCTTGTCCGACCAACACGACATCACAGCAAACTGTTGGGATTATTGGACGCTGCTTGTCTGACCAACGTGATATCAGCGGCATAAGTTGGGATTATTGGACGCTTGTCCGACCAACGCAACATGACAGCAAACTGTTGGGATTATTGGACGCTTGTCTGACCAACACGACATCACGGCATAATATTGGAATTATTGGACGCTTGTCCGACCAACACGACATAGCAGTAAAAACTGTTGGAATTATTGGACGCTTGTCCGACGAACACAAAAATAAGCACAAAAAACTGTTGGAATTATTGGACGCTTGTCCGACAAACACGAAATTAGCAGCAAAACTAATGGAATTATTGGATGCTTGTCTGACCAACGCCAAAATTAGCAGCACAAAACTGTTGTATTTATTGGGCGCTTGTCCAACCAAAACTCCATCAGCAGCAAAACTGTTGGATTTACTGGATGCTCGTCCGACCAACACGACATCAGCAGCAAAACTTGTTGGAATTATTGGACGCTTGTCCGACCAACGCGACATCGGCAGTAAAATCTGTTGGAATTATTTGACGCTTGTCCGACCAACACGAAATTAGCAGCAAAAACTGTTGGAATTATTGGACACTTGTCCCACCAACAAGACGTTAGCAGCAAAACTGTTGGATTTATTGGATGCTTGTCCGATAAACACAACGTTGCAGCAAAACTGATTGGACGCTTGTCAGACCAAAACTACATCAGCAGCAAAACTGTTGGATTTATTGGATGCTCGTCCGACCAACACGACATCAGCAGCAAAACTGTGGGACTTTTTTAACGCTTGTCCTACCAACGCGAAAACTCGCAGCAAAAAACTGTAGGAATAATTGGACGCTTGTCCGACAAACACGAAAATTAGCAGTAAAAACTGTTGGAATTATTGGACGCTTGTCCGACCAACACGAAAATTAGCAACGACAGAAAAACTGTGGTTTTATTGGATGCTCGTCCGACCAACACAACGTTAGCAGGAAAACTGTTGAACTCATTGGATGCTCGTCCGACCAACACGACATCAGCAGCAAAACCATCGGACTTATTGGACGCTTGTCCGACCAACATGAAAATTAGCAGTAAAAACTGTTGGAATTATTGGACGCTTGTCCGACCAACAGGAAAATTAGCAGCAAAAAACTGTAGGAATTATTGGACGCTTGTTCGACCAACACGAAAATTAGCAACAACAAAAAAACTGTGGTTTTATTGGATGCTCGTCCGTCCAACACAACGTTAGCAGGAAAACTGTTGGATTTATTTGATGCTCGTCCGACCAACACGACATCAGCAGCAAAACCGTCGGACTTATTTGACGCTTGTCCGACCAACATGAAAATTAGCAGTAAAAACTGTTGGAATTATTGGACGCGTGTCCGACCAACACGAAAATTAGCAGCAAAAAACTGTTGGTTTTATTGGATGCTCGTCCGACCAACACAACGTTAGCAGCAAAACTGTTGGATTTATTGGATGCTTGTCCGATAAACACAACGTTGCAGCAAAACTGATTGGACGCTTGTCAGACCAAAACTACATCAGCAGCAAAACTGTTGGATTTATTGGATGCTCGTCCGACCAACACGACATCAGCAGCAAAACTGTGGGACTTTTTTAACGCTTGTCCTACCAACGCGAAAACTCGCAGCAAAAAACTGTAGGAATAATTGGACGCTTGTCCGACAAACACGAAAATTAGCAGTAAAAACTGTTGGAATTATTGGACGCTTGTCCGACCAACACGAAAATTAGCAACGACAGAAAAACTGTGGTTTTATTGGATGCTCGTCCGACCAACACAACGTTAGCAGGAAAACTGTTGAACTCATTGGATGCTCGTCCGACCAACACGACATCAGCAGCAAAACCATCGGACTTATTGGACGCTTGTCCGACCAACATGAAAATTAGCAGTAAAAACTGTTGGAATTATTGGACGCTTGTCCGACCAACAGGAAAATTAGCAGCAAAAAACTGTAGGAATTATTGGACGCTTGTTCGACCAACACGAAAATTAGCAACAACAAAAAAACTGTGGTTTTATTGGATGCTCGTCCGTCCAACACAACGTTAGCAGGAAAACTGTTGGATTTATTTGATGCTCGTCCGACCAACACGACATCAGCAGCAAAACCGTCGGACTTATTTGACGCTTGTCCGACCAACATGAAAATTAGCAGTAAAAACTGTTGGAATTATTGGACGCGTGTCCGACCAACACGAAAATTAGCAGCAAAAAACTGTTGGTTTTATTGGATGCTCGTCCGACCAACACAACGTTAGCAGCAAAACTGTTGGATTTATTGGACGCTTGTCCGACCAAAACTCCATCAGCAGCAAAACTGTTGGATTTATTGGATGCTTGTCCGACCAACACGACATCAGCAGCAAAACTTGTTGGAATTATTGGACGCTTGTCTGACCAACGCAACATCGGCAGTAAAAACTGTTGGAATTATTTGACGCTTGTCCGACCAACACGAAATTAGCAGCAAAAACTGTTGGAATTACCTGTTTCACTCTGGTCTTGTAGTTAGGATCCAGCGTTCTCACTGCCGAGGCAAAGGTACAATTTTCCGCAAAGAGTAGTGTTTTGCCCAGCTCTGAAAGGTAATTACCAATAACTTAGGGCCGTGTAAATATACAATGTTAAAGGCTTTTTTCTTCAAAATGTTCCTGTGTAGTCTAGTGCTTAGGATTTGGCGTTTAAACAGTCTTTGCAGGGTTACAATTCCTCGAACGGGAGATGGATCTTTCCAAGTTGATCCTAATATAAAGTAATTTGTAATATGTTCAGGTAACGTAAGCATTCAATTTTCGAGCTTTGTTGCTAAAACATGTTTTTTTATTTTCTATTCGTAAGAATCTGATGCTCTTACTGCAATGGCTGCGGTACGATTCATTTTACGGGAGATACTTTTTCAAAACTTTCTAGGCTAATTTCAAATATGTCAGTGTAATGAAATGATTAAATGTTTTAGATTGTAATCTAAAATATGTTCACATCTTGTTTACTGTATGAATGTTTGGCAGTTTAACAGCCACAATTCGGGTATGATTGCTTGCATGGAAGATGCATTTTGCAAAGGTGATCCTCTTTTAAACTATTTCTAATGTTTTCCGAAAAAATATGTAGTCAATCTTACATCTTTGACACTAAACATGTTATTATGGAGGGTATTGGTAAGAATCTGGTGATCTCAGCAATGTGGTCGTGGTTAAATTATCCGCTCAGCTTTTGATTTTTGACAAGCGTCGTAAGCTTATTTCCTATATATAAGTGAATTTAAAATTTAAATCTTAAAGCTATCCATGTATTACATACTCCCGTGTGGTCTAGTGGTAAGGATCCGGTGCTCTTACCGCCGTGGCCGGGGTTCAATTCCCCGGACAGGAGACGAGTTTTGCCAACATATGTAAGCAAATTCCCAATTTATGAAAGCAATGTAAGATACAAATCGTGTAGATATACATCCAAAACCTGTTTCACTCTGGTCTTGTAGTTAGGATCCAGCGTTCTCACTGCCGAGGCAAAGGTACAAATTTTCCACGAAGAGTAGTGTTTTGCCCAGCTCTGAAAGGTAATTACCAATAACTTAGAGCCGTGCAAATATTCAATGTTTAAGGCATTTTTCTTCAAAATGTTCCTGTGTAGTCTAGTGCTTAGGATTTGGCGTTTAAACAGTCCTTGCAGGGTTACAATTCCTTGAACGGGAGATGGATCTTTCCAAGTTGATCCTAATATAAAGTAATTTGTAATATGTACAGGTAACGTAAGCATTCAATTCTCGAGCTTTGTTACTAAAACATGTTTTTTTTATTTTCTATTCGTAAGAACCTGATGCTCTTACTGCAATGGCTGCGGTACGATTCATTTTAAGGGATATACTTTTTCAAAACTTTCTAGGCTAATTTTAAATATGTCAGTGTAATGAAATGATTAAATGTTTTAGGTTGTATTCTAAAATATATTCACATCTTGTTTACTGTATGAATGTTTGGCAGTTTAACAGCCACGATTCGGGTATGATTGCTTGCATGGAAGATGCATTTTGCAAAGGCGATCCTCTTTTAAACTATTTCTAATGTTTTCCGAAAAAATATGTAGTCAATCTTAAATCTTTGACACTAAACATGTTATTTTGGAGGGTATTGGTAAGAATCTGGTGATCTAAGCAATGTGGTCGCGGTTAAATTATCCGCTTGGCTTTTGATTTTTGACAAGCGTCATAAGCTTATTTCCTATATATAAGTGAATTTAAAATTTAAATCTTAAAGCTATCCATGTATAACATACTCCTGTGTGGTCTAGTGGTTAGGATCCGGCGCTTTCACCGCCGTGGCCGGGGTTCGATTCCCCGCACGGGAGATAAGTTTTGCCAACATATGCAAGCAAATTCCCAATTTATGAAAGCAATGTAAGATACAAATCACGTAGATATACATCCAAAACCTGTTTCACTCTGGTCTTGTAGTTAGGATCCAGCGTTCTCACTGCCGAGGCAAAGGTACAATTTTCCACAAAGAGTAGTGTTTTGCCCAGCTCTGAAAGGTAATTACCAATAACTTAGGGCCGTGTAAATATTCAATGTTGAAGGCTTTTTTCTTCAAAATGTTCCTGTGTAGTCTAGTGCTTAGGATTTGGCGTTTAAACAGTCCTTGCAGGGTTTCCATTCCTTGAACGGGAGATGGATCTTTCCAAGTTGATCCTAATATGAAGTAATTTGTAATATGTTCAGGTAACGTAAGCATTCGATTCTCGAGCTTTGTTGCTAAAACATGTTTTTTTATTTTCTATTCGTAAGAATCTGATGCTCTTACTGCAATGGCTGCGGTACGATTCATTTTAAGGGAGATACTTTTTCAAAACTTTCTAGGCTAATTTCAAATATGTCAGTATAATGAAATGATTCAATGTTTTAGATGGTAATCTAAAATATGTTCACATCTTGTTTACTGTATGAATGTTTGGCAGTTTAACAGACACAATTCGGGTATGATTGCTTGCATGGAAGATGCATTTTGCAAAGGTGATCCTCTTTTAAACTATTTCTTATGTTTTCCGAAAAAATATGTAGTCAATCTTACATCTTTGACACTAAACATGTTATTATGGAGGGTATTGGTAAGAATCTGGTGATCTCAGCAATGTGGTCGTGGTTAAATTATTTGCTTGGCTTTTGATTTTTTACAAGCGTCGTAAGCTTATTTCCTATATATAAGTGAATTTAAAATTTAAATCTTAAAGCTATCCATGTATAACATACTCCCGTGTGGTCTAGTGGTTAGGATCCAGCGCTCTCACCGCCGTGGCCTGGGTTTGATTCCCCGCATGGGAGATGAGTTTTGCCAACATATGCAAGCAAATTCCCAATTTATGAAAGCAACGTAAGATACAAATCATGTAGATATACATCCAAAACCTGTTTCACTCTGGTCTTGTAGTTAAGCTCCAGCGTTCTCACTGCCGAGGCAAAGGTACAATTTTTCCACAAAGAGTAGTGTTTTGCCCAGCTCTGAAAGGTAATTACCAATTAATCCCTATCCCGTGACTCATATCAGGAAGTTGGGCTTTTGTGCAATAGCCACCGTAAGTAGCCTCCAAGGACCTGGACAGAGCATATGCCTCCCAAGGACAAAGGCAAGTGCCTGGAGAAGGGAAAAAGGATTTCCAGCCCAAGGACACACCCCAGGTGTCCACCCAGTACTGGCCATATTCCTATACCTCGATCTTACTTACTCTGACCTACTCTAGTCTACCTGATGCTGACTTGCTCCATCTAAGAACCTTGCGACTGAGCCAGAATATAATAATTCTCTTGTGAAATAGTGGTCATAGTGGATTCGCATGCTCGACTATGTCCTGATAGCACTACGCTCTGCAAAACGGTGCAACCCATCAGCAAGGAAACTTACCACTTCTGGAAAAATTGAAAACCCTAGAAAAGATAATTAAGGTCCAAGAAGGACCCTAAGGGACAGCAAATATTAGAGGCGAAGAAAGAAAGGGGTTGGTGAACTTTGTTGGAGCCTTTTTGGACGCTTGTCCGACCAACACGACACCAACCGCAGAGTGTTGGTTTTTTAAGGACGCTGCTTGTCCAAACAACACGACATCACGGCTAACTGTTGGGATTATTGGACGCTTGTCCGACCAACACGATATCACAGCAAACTGTTGGGATTATTGGACGCTGCTTGTCCGACCAACATGATATCAGAAGCAACAAGTTGGGATTATTGGACGCTTGTCCGACCAACAGGACATCAGCAGCAAAACCGTCGGACTTATTTGACGCTTGTCCGACCAACATGAAAATTAGCAGTAAAAACTGTTGGAATTATTGGACGCTTGACCGACCAACACGAAAAATTAGCAGTAAAAACTGTTGGAATTATTGGATGTTTGTCCGACCAACACGAAAATTAGCAGCAAAAAACGGTTGGAATTATTGGACGCTTGTCCGACTAACGCCACATCAGCAGCAATAACTGTTGGACTTATTGGACGCTTGTCCGACCAACACAACGTTAGCAGCAAAACTGTTTGATTTATTGGACGCTTGTCCGACCAAAACTACATCAGCAGCAAAACTGTTGGATCTATTGGATGCTCGTCCGACCAACACGACATCAGCAGCAAAACTGTCGAACTTATCGGACGCTTGTCCGACGAACACAAGGCTAGCAGCAAAACTGTTGGGATTATTGGACGCTTGTCTGACCGACGCGATATCACGGCAGAAAGTTTGAATTTTGGGATGCTTGACCACCCAACGTGACGCTGCACTTTAAAACAAGATCCCAGTGGGAAAGACGAATACCAAGCGGTTGCTGGGATGGAGTATACAAACACATGGCTCCAGACCTTGACGACAGGCTTGTTGACCTAACAACATAAACATTTTCTTCGGATGAGGGTATCCATGCTATATCCCTACTAGCGACCCAGTATAGTCTTAAGTAGGACAATGAAAGAAAATAATTTAAGCTTGGTTGGCGGAATTTTGTATATTTAATGGATACCCCTTGCTGCCTTGCTACATGGAAGGTTTTAACTATTAACCCCTGTTGTATGCCTGGCACCTACAGTAAGCAATGCTATCCAATCAGATAAGGCAGATCAATCTTTGTTCATAACTGAAATCCCTGTATGCTATGTGCTTCCCAAATTGATTAAAACTGCCAACGCAAAGCGCTGATACCTGTTCTTCATGACGGAAGTTCAAAGTGTGCCGCTATTGTAAATAGACAGGGATCAACAATACCTGAGAGTTTTACGACCCGTATTGAGAACCCCCAAAAGAGGGTTACCTGCCACGGGCTAACATAAATTGCCATTGCCTATGTTATTTTGTCATTTTCCAGTAGTGACAATACATTACACTGATGGACAGCCAAGTTGCGGATGTAAGATACAGCAATCTATGATACCAACATAATGCCCTAGAACCTATGCCACCCCAGCGGATAGAGTTTTCAGGAACGTTTGGCTTCTCAAGCTTACATCAGCCGTATCATTTATTTTGGCAATTACGGCGTTTTGCTTGTATATATGGAAAATATGTTTATGCTCCGAGAATAATGTGTCACTTACCACTGTAACCGCCATTTAGGTCAACAGACATTTACAAAACTGCACGTTGTTGGGGCCTGTACGACTCTTGATTATCATACTGTTTTCTTTTATTTTGACTCTTACAAATACAAGCACTTGCGCTAGTCACATACTGATGGACAGGTGGGAGAACAACAACGATCCCAATTCTGTAGCTTGGATTAGCACTCCTAGAAATCACGAACACCTCGCATTTTTCTTTGTATTGGCAACATGCAAATCAATGTGCAATAAAGGAACAACTAGTAGAAAAAAACCGCCGATTCTGCGTGTAATGGGTGAACCATACTTGAGTCAATAAGGAAAGCTGTCGTAAGAGTGGGTTCAGGCTATGCCTTAGTACATCAGAGCAATTTGTTTTATTCCTTCGTTCTTGATAGGGATGCAGAATATTACTCCAGAAAAAAAAATCTAGCAAAGGCATCTTTTGCGTCTGTCAATTTGAATAAATTTCGAGATGGGTATCTATGTGCCATGCCAAATCAAGGCATCCCCCCTACTCCTCTTGTACTGATTAGCTACGCTTGCTTAGATTAGTTGGAACAGATTCTACAAATGAACACCAACTGCTGCAAAGATTTGGTGTTACTCTCGACCTTGACTGGAGAGCTGGCACTCTCGACTCCAAAGGGCTGGTACTCTTAACCTTGACACTTACTTGACCTCAGCTAATAGTTGCACATTTATTATTCATATAACTTGCACGCTATGAATGCAAGCAGGTAGCTATGTCTACATTGTAACGCATAGCCAATGAAAATAAAGAGATTAAATTCTCAACCACTGAAATTTTTGTTACTGATTCTGTATATTCATCCCTTGCTTGAAACATTGGTTGCCAAATTGTCTTGGTAAGAATTTTTCAAGCCATGACCCTACGTAAGGCATTGTACTCAAAATAGCTAATTAGTTATTGAAAATTGAACAGTAAATAAGGTTTTTAAATACTTGTAGATCCCCAATGAATAAGACCCTGGAAAACAGAAACAGCGTTTTCCTAGTTGATAAGTAAGACTCACAATGCTGCAAGTGAAAACACAGCACTGCACGTGGCAACGCTGCAAGGGAACCCATTTTGTGTATACCTCTCAAACATTTTTACCACACGAGGTTGACAGCACAATCTCAAAACTAGGCCCGTAAAATCCCCACAGCAGAGCAAAAAAAAAAGAGGTACAAAATAATTAGAAACTACATCACCGGGAGTATCTTGAGATTTGCTGCAACCTCCTCGACCTAACGCCTTCCGTGACAAACCAGTTATCAACTGAGTCGTTTTTGCCATTTACAACATTAAGGCCACAATACAACAAGAGAGGGAATGCACCGATTCAAGCTCATCCACGACGTTTATTTCATTTGCCTTAACTTGAGAAAACTAACTGCTGAGCTTGCTAGAAACTGTAAGCTATGTGAACGAGATTAGAGCTTCAAATTAAAGTATTTTTGCAATTTCCGCATGCTGCTTGTCTGAAAATTTGAAGGTTGATTCAGTCTTGCATCTTGTCTTTATCTGCGTATGATCCCACAGACCCCCAGCTGCTGACCAGACCAACAACAGCAGCGAACTCACCCAACAATAGCAAGCAGTACGTGTACACGGGTGATTAACTTCGGTTCAAACTAAACTTTTAACCGTCAATAACTTAGGGCCGTGTAAATATTCAATGTTTAAGGCTCTTTTCTTCAAAATGTTCCTGGTAGTCTAGTGCTTAGGATCCGGCGTTTGCACAGTGGTTGCAGGGGTTACAATTCCTTGCACGTGAGATGGATTTTTCCAAGTTGATCCTAATATAACGTAATTTGTTATATGTTTAGGTAACGTAAGCATTCAGTTCTTGAGCTTTGTTGCTGAAACAGGTTTTTTTATTTTCTATTCGTAAGAATCTGGTGCTCTTACTGCAATGGCTGCGGTATGATTCATTTTACGGGAGATACTTTTTCTAAACTTTCCAGGCTAATTTCAAATATGTCAGTGTAATGAAATGATTCAATATTTTAGATAGTAATCTAAAATATGTTCACATCTTGTTTACTGTATAAATGTTTGGCCGTTTAACATTCACAATTCGGGTATGATTGCTCGAATGGAAAATGCATTTAGCAAACGTGAACCTCATTTAAACTTTTTCTTATGTTTTCCCAAAAAATATGTAGTCAATCTTACATCTTTGACACTAAACATGTCATTATGGAAGTAATTGGTAAGAATCTGGTGATCTCAGCAATGTGGTCCTGGTTAAATTATCCGCTCGGCTTTTGATTTTTGACAAGCGTCGTAAGCTAATTTCCTATATATAAGTGTAATCTAAAATTTAGATCTTAAAGCTATCCATGTAGAACATACTCCCGTGTGGTCTAGTGGTGAGGATCCGGCGCTCTCACTGCCGTGGCCGGGGTTCTATTCCCCGCACGGGAGATGAGTTTTTCCAACATATGCAAGCGAATTCCCAATTTATGAAAGCCATGTAAGATACAAATCATGTAGATATACATCCAAAACCTGTTTCACTCTGGTCTTGTAGTTAGGATCCAGCGTTCTCACTGCCGAGGCAAAGGTACAATTTGCGACAAAGAGTAGTGTTTTGCCCAGCTCTGAAAGGTAATTACCAATAACTTAGTGCCGTGTACATATTCAATGTTTAAGGTTTTTTTCTTCAAAATGTTCCTGTGTAGTCTAGTGCTTAGGATTTGACGTTTAAACAGTCCTTGCATGGTTACAATTCCTTGAACGGGAGATGGATCTTTCCAAGTTGATCCTAATATAAAGAAATTTGTAATATGTTCAGGTGATGTAAGCATTCAATTCTCGAGCTTTGTTGCTAAAACATGTTTTTTATATTTTCTATTGATAAGAACCTGATGCTCTTACTGCAATGGCTGCGGTACGATTCATTCTAAGGGAGATACTTTTTCAAAACTTTCTAGGCTAATTTCAAATATGTCAGTGTAATGAAATGATTAAATGTTTTAGATTGTATTCTAAAATATATTCACATCTTGTTTACTGTATGAATGTTTGGCTGTTTAACAGCCACAATTCGGGTATGATTGCTTGCATGGAAGATGCATTTTGCAAAGGTGATCCTCTTCTAAACTATTTCTAATGTTTTCCGAAAAAATATGTAGTCAATCTTACATCTTTAACACTAAACATGTTATTATGGAGGGTATTGGTAAGAATCTGGTGATCTCAGCAATGTGGTCATGGTTAAATTATCCGCTCGGCTTTTGATTTTTGACAAGCGTCGTAAGCTTATTTCCTATATATAAGTGAAATTTAAATTCAAATCTTAAAGCTATCCATGTATAACATACTCCCGTGTGGTCTAGTGGTTAGGATCCGGTGCTCTCACCGCCGTGGCCGGGGTTCGATTCCCCGCACGGGAGATGAGTTTTGCCAACATATGCAAGCAAATTCCCAATTTATGAAAGCAATGTAAGATACAAATCACGTAGATATACATCCAAAACCTGTTTCACTCTGGTCTTGTAGTTAGGATCCATCGTTCTCACTGCCGAGGCAAAGGTACAATTTTCCACAAAGAGTAGTGTTTTGCCCATCTCTGAAAGGTAATTACCAATAACTTAGGGCCGTGTAAATATTCAATGTTTAAGGCTTTTTTCTTCAAAATGTTCCTGTGTAGTCTAGTGCTTAGGATTTGACGTTTAAACAGTCCTTGCAGGGTTACAATTCCTTGCACGTGAGATGGATTTTTCCAAGTTGATCCTAATATAACGTAATTTGTTATATGTTTAGGTAACGTAAGCATTCAGTTCTTGAGCTTTGTTGCTGAAACATGTTTTTTTATTTTCTATTCGTAAGAATCTTGTGCTCTTACTGCAATGGCTGCGGTACGATTCATTTTACGGGAGATACTTTTTCTAAACTTTCCAGGCTAATTTCAAATATGTCAGTGTAATGAAATGATTCAATGTTTTAGATAGTAATCTAAAATATGTTCACATCTTGTTTACTGTATAAATGTTTGGCCGTTTAACATTCACAATTCGGGTATGATTGCTCGAATGGAAAATGCATTTAGCAAACGTGAACCTCATTTAAACTTTTTCTTATGTTTTCCCAAAAAATATGTAGTCAATCTTACATCTTTGACACTAAACATGTCATTATGGAAGTAATTGGTAAGAATCTGGTGATCTCAGCAATGTGGTCCTGGTTAAATTATCCGCTCGGCTTTTGATTTTTGACAAGCGTCGTAAGCTAATTTCCTATATATAAGTGTAATCTAAAATTTAGATCTTAAAGCTATCCATGTAGAACATACTCCCGTGTGGTCTAGTGGTTAGGATCCGGCGCTCTCACTGCCGTGGCCGGGGTTCTATTCCCCGCACGGGAGATGAGTTTTTCCAACATCTGCAAGCGAATTCCCAATTTATGAAAGCCATGTAAGATACAAATCATGTAGATATACATCCAAAACCTGTTTCACTCTGGTCTTGTAGTTAGGATCCAGCGTTCTCACTGCCGAGGCAAAGGTACAATTTGCCACAAAGAGTAGTGTTTTGCCCAGCTCTGAAAGGTAATTACCAATAACTTAGGGCCGTGTACATATTCAATGTTTAAGGCTTTTTTCTTCAAAATGTTCCGGTGTAGTCTAGTGCTTAGGATTTGACGTTTAAACAGTCCTTGCATGGTTACAATTCCTTGAACGGGAGATGGATCTTTCCAAGTTGATCCTAATGTAAAGAAATTTGTGATATGTACAGGTAACGTAAGCATTCAATTCTCGAGCTTTGTTACTAAAACATGTTTTTTTTATTTTCTATTCGTAAGAACCTGATGCTCTTACTGCAATGGCTGCGGTACGATTCATTTTACGGGAGATACTTTTTCAAAAGTTTTTAGGCTAATTTCAAATATGTCAGTGTAATGAAATGATTCAATGTTTTCGATGGTAATCTAAAATATGTTCACATCTTGTTTACTGTATGAATGTTTGGCAGTTTAACAGCCACAATTCGGGTATGATTGCTTGCATAGAAGATGCATTTTGCAAAGGTGATCCTCTTTTAAACTATTTCTAATGTTTTCTGAAAAATATGTAGTCAATCTTACATCTTTGACACTAAACATGTTATTATGGAGGGTATTGGTAAGAATCAGGTGATCTCAGCAATGTGGTCGTGGTTGAATAATCCGCTCGGCTTTTGATTTTTGACAAGCGTCGTAAGCTTATTTCCTATATATAAGTGAATTTAAAATTTAAATCTTAAAGCTATCCATGTATAACATGCTCCCGTGTGGTCTAGTGGTTAGGATCCGGCGCTCTCACCGCCGTGGCCGGGGTTCGATTCCCCGCACGGGAGATGAGTTTTGCCAACATATGCAAGCAAATTCCCAATTTATGAAAGCAATGTAAGATACAAATCATGTAGATATACATCCAAAACCTGTTTCACTCTGGTCTTGTAGTTAGGATCCAGCGTTCTCACTGCCGAGGCAAAGGTACAATTTTCCACAAAGAGCAGTGTTTTGCCCAGCTCTGAAAGGTAATTACCAATAACTTAGGGCCGTGTAAATATACAATGTTTAAGGCTTTTTTCTTCAAAATGTTCCTGTGTAGTCTAGTGCTTAGGATTTGGCGTTTAAACAGTCCTTGCAGGGTTACAATTCCCTTAACGGGAGATGGATCTTTCCAAGTTGATCCTAATATAAAGTAATTTGTAATATGTACAGGTAACGTAAGCATTCAATTCTCGAGCTTTGTTGCTAAAACATGTTTTTTATATTTTCTATTGATAAGAACCTGATGCTCTTACTGCAATGGCTGCGGTACGATTCATTTTAAGGGAGATACTTTTTCAAAACTTTCTAGGCTAATTTCAAATATGTCAGTGTAATGAAATGATTAAATGTTTTAGATTGTATTCTAAAATATATTCACATCTTGTTTACTGTATGAATGTTTGGCAGTTTAACAGCCACGATTCGGGTATGATTGCTTGCATGGAAGATGCATTTTGCAAAGGTGATCCTCTTCTAAACTATTTCTAATGTTTTCCGAAAAAATATATAGTCAATCTTATATCTTTAACACTAAACATGTTATTATGGAGGGTATTGGTAAGAATCTGGTGATCTCAGCAATGTGGTCATGGTTAAATAATCCGCTCGGCTTTTGATTTTTGACAGGCGTCGTAAGCTTATTTCCTATATATAAGTGAATTTAAAATTTAAATCTTAAAGCTATCCATGTATAACATGCTCCCGTGTGGTCTAGTGGTTAGGATCCGGCGCTCTCACCGCCGTGGCCGAGGTTCTATTCCCCGCACGGGAGATGAGTTTTGCCAACATATGCAAGCAAATTCCCAATTTATGAAAGCAATGTAAGATACAAATCATGTAGATATACATCCAAAACCTGTTTCACTCTGGTCTTGTAGTTAGGATCCAGCGTTCTCACTGCCGAGGCAAAGGTACAATTTTCCACAAAGAGTAGTGTTTTGCCCAGCTCTGAAAGGTAATTACCAATAACTTAGGGCCGTGTAAATATACAATGTTTAAGGCTTTTTTCTTCAAAATGTTCCTGTGTAGTCTAGTGCTTAGGATTTGGCGTTTAAATAGTCCTTGCAGGGATACGATTCCTCGAACGGGAGATGGATCTTTCCAAGTTAATCCTAATATAAAGTAATTTGTAATATGTACAGGTAACGTAAGCATTCAATTCTCGAGCTTTGTTACTAAAACATGTTTTTTTTATTTTCTATTCGTAAGAACCTGATGCTCTTACTGCAATGGCTGCGGTACGATTCATTTTAAGGGAGATACTTTTTCAAAACTTTCTAGGCTAATTTTAAATATGTCAGTGTAATGAAATGATTAAATGTTTTAGGTTGTATTCTAAAATATATTTACATCTTGTTTACTGTATGAATGTTTGGCAGTTTAACAGCCACCATTCGGGTATGATTGCTTGCATAGAAGATGCATTTTGCAAAGGTGATCCTCTTTTAAACTATTTCTAATGTCTTCTGAAAAAATATGTAGTCAATCTTACATCTTTGACACTAAACATGTTATTATGGAGGGTATTGGTAAGAATCAGGTGATCTCAGCAATGTGGTCGTGGTTAAATAATCCGCTCGGCTTTTGATTTTTGACAAGCGTCGTAAGCTTATTTCCTATATATAAGTGAATTTAGAATTTAAATCTTAAAGCTATCCATGTATAACATGCTCCCGTGTGGTCTAGTGGTTAGGATCCCGCGCCCTCACCGCCGTGGCCGGGGTTCGATTCCCCGCACGGGAGATGAGTTTTGCCAACATATGCAAGCAAATTCCCAATTTATGAAAGCAATGTAAGATACAAATCATGTAGATATACATCCAAAACCTGTTTCACTCTGGTCTTGTAGTTAGGATCCAGCGTTCTCACTGCCAAGGCAAAGGTACAATTTGCCACAAAGAGTAGTGTTTTGCCCAGCTCTGAAAGGTAATTACCAATAACTTAGGGCCGTGTACATATTCAATGTTTAAGGCTTTTTTCTTCAAAATGTTCCTGTGTAGTCTAGTGCTTAGGATTTGACGTTTAAACAGTCCTTGCATGGTTACAATTCCTTGAACGGGAGATGGATCTTTCCAAGTTGATCCTAATATAAAGAAATTTGTAATATGTTCAGGTGATGTAAGCATTCAATTCTCGAGCTTTGTTGCTAAAACATGTTTTTCATTTTCTATTCGTAAGAATCTGATGTCTTACTGCAATGGCTGCGGTACGATTCATTTTACGGAAGATACTTTTTCAAAAGTTTTTAGGCTAATTTCAAATATGTCAGTGTAATGAAATGATTAAATGTTTTAGATTGTATTCTAAAATATATTCACATCTTGTTTACTGTATGAAGGTTTGGCAGTTTAACAGCCACGATTCGGGTATGATTGCTTGCATGGAAGATGCATTTTGCAAAGGTGATCCTCTTCTAAACTATTTCCAATGTTTTCCGAAAAAATATATAGTCAATCTTATATCTTTAACATTAAACATGTTATTATGGAGGGTATTGGTAAGAATCTGGTGATCTCAGCAATGTGGTCATGGTTAAATAATCCGCTCGGCTTTTGATTTTTGACAGGCGTCGTAAGCTTATTTCCTATATATAAGTGAATTTAAAATTTAAATCTTAAAGCTATCCATGTATAACATGCTCCCGTGTGGTCTAGTGGTTAGGATCCGGCGCTCTCACCGCCGTGGCCGAGGTTCTATTCCCCGCACGGGAGATGAGTTTTGCCAACATATGCAAGCAAATTCCCAATTTATGAAAGCAATGTAAGATACAAATCATGTAGATATACATCCAAAACCTGTTTCACTCTGGTCTTGTAGTTAGGATCCAGCGTTCTCACTGCCGAGGCAAAGGTACAATTTTCCACAAAGAGTAGTGTTTTGCCCAGCTCTGAAAGGTAATTACCAATAACTTAGGGCCGTGTAAATATACAATGTTTAAGGCTTTTTTCTTCAAAATGTTCCTGTGTAGTCTAGTGCTTAGGATTTGGCGTTTAAAAAGTCCTTGCAGGGTTACAATTCCTTGAACGGGAGATGGATCTTTCCAAGTTGATCTTTATATAAAGTAATTTGTAATATGTACAGGTAACGTAAGCATTCAATTCTCGAGCTTTGTTGCTAAAACATGTTTTTTATATTTTCTATTCATAAGAACCTGATGCTCTTACTGCAATGGCTGCGGTACGATTCATTTTAAGGGAGATACTTTTTCAAAACTTTCTAGGCTAATTTCAAATATGTCAGTGTAATGAAATGATTAAATGTTTTAGATTGTATTCTAAAATATATTCACATCTTGTTTACTGTATGAATGTTTGGCAGTTTAACAGCCACGATTCGGGTATGATTGCTTGCATGGAAGATGCATTTTGCAAAGGTGATCCTCTTCTAAACTATTTCTAATGTTTTCCGAAAAAATATATAGTCAATCTTATATCTTTAACACTAAACATGTTATTATAGAGGGTATTGGTAAGAATCTGGTGATCTCAGCAATGTGGTCATGGTTAAATAATCCGCTCGGCTTTTGATTTTTGACAGGCGTCGTAAGCTTATTTCCTATATATAAGTGAATTTAAAATTTAAATCTTAAAGCTATCCATGTATAACATGCTCCCGTGTGGTCTAGTGGTTAGGATCCGGCGCTCTCACCGCCGTGGGCGAGGTTCTATTCCCCGCACGGGAGATGAGTTTTGCCAACATATGCAAGCAAATTCCCAATTTATGAAAGCAATGTAAGATACAAATCATGTAGAAATACATCCAAAACCTGTTTCACTCTGGTCTTGTAGTTAGGATCCAGCGTTCTCACTGCCGAGGCAAAGGTACAATTTTCCACAAAGAGTAGTGTTTTGCCCAGCTCTGAAAGGTAATTACCAATAACTTAGGGCTATGTAAATATACAATGTTTAAGGCTTTTTTCTTCAAAATGTTCCTGTGTAGTCTAGTTCTTAGGATTTGGCGTTTAAACAGTCCTTGCAGGGTTACAATTCCTTGAACGGGAGATGGATCTTTCCAAGTTGATCCTAATATAAAGTAATTTGTAATATGTACAGGTAACGTAAGCATTCAATTTTCGAGCTTTGTTGCTAAAACATGTTTTTTTTATTTTCTATTCATAAGAACCTGATGCTCTTACTGCAATGGCTGCGGTACGATTCATTTTAAGGGAGATACTTTTTCAAAACTTTCTAGGCTAATTTCAAATATGTCAATGTAATGAAATGATTAAATGTTTTAGATTGTATTCTAAAATATATTCACATCTTGTTTACTGTATGAATGTTTGGCAGTTTAACAGCCACGATTCGGGTATGATTGCTTGCATGGAAGATGCATTTTGCAAAGGTGATCCTCTTTTAAACTATTTCTAATGTTTTCTGAAAAAATATGTAGTCAATCTTACATCTTTGACACTAAACATGTTATTATGGAGGGTATTGGTAAGAATCAGGTGATCTCAGCAATGTGGTCGTGGTTAAATAATCCGCTCGGCTTTTGATTTTTGACAAGCGTCGTAAGCTTATTTCCTATATATAAGTGAATTTAAAATTTAAATCTTAAAGCTATCCATGTATAACATGCTCCCGTGTGGTCTAGTGGTTAGGATCCGGCGCTCTCACCGCCGTGGCCGAGGTTCTATTCCCCGCACGGGAGATGAGTTTTGCCAACATATGCAAGCAAATTCCCAATTTATGAAAGCAATGTAAGATACAAATCATGTAGATATACATCCAAAACCTGTTTCACTCTGGTCTTGTAGTTAGGATCCAGCGTTCTCACTGCCGAGGCAAAGGTACAATTTTCCACAAAGAGTAGTGTTTTGCCCAGCTCTGAAAAGTAATTACAAATAACTTAGGGCCGTGTAAATATACAATGTTTAAGGCTTTTTTCTTCAAAATGTTCCTGTGTAGTCTAGTGCTTAGGATTTGGCGTTTAAACAGTCCTTGCAGGGTTACAATTCCTTGAACGGGAGATGGATCTTTCCAAGTTGATCCTAATATAAAGTAATTTGTAATATGTACAGGTAACGTAAGCATTCAATTCTCGAGCTTTGTTGCTAAAACATGTTTTTTTATTTTCTATTCATAAGAACCTGATGCTCTTACTGCAATGGCTGCGGTACGATTCATTTTAAGGGAGATACTTTTTCAAAACTTTCTAGGCTAATTTCAAATATGTCAGTGTAATGAAATGATTAAATGTTTTAGATTGTATTCTAAAATATATTCACATCTTGTTTACTGTATGAATGTTTGGCAGTTTAACAGCCACGATTCGGGTATGATTGCTTGCATGGAAGATGCATTTTGCAAAGGTGATCCTCTTTTAAACTATTTCTAATGTTTTCTGAAAAAATATGTAGTCAATCTTACATCTTTGACACTAAACATGTTATTATGGAGGGTATTGGTAAGAATCAGGTGATCTCAGCAATGTGGTCGTGGTTAAATAATCCGCTCGGCTTTTGATTTTTGACAAGCGTCGTAAGCTTATTTCCTATATATAAGTGAATTTAAAATTTAAATCTTAAAGCTATCCATGTATAACATGCTCCCGTCTGGTCTAGTGTTTAGGATCCGGCGCTCTCACCGCCGTGGCTGGGGTTCGATTCCCCGCACGGGAGATGAGTTTTGCCAACATATGCAAGCAAATTCCCAATTTATGAAAGCAATGTAAGATACAAATCATGTAGATATACATTCAAAACCTGTTTCACTCTGGTCTTGTAGTTAGGATCCAGCGTTCTCACTGCCGAGGCAAAGGTACAATTTTCCACAAAGAGTAGTGTTTTGCCCAGCTCTGAAAGGTAATTACCAATAACTTAGGGCCATGTAAATATACAATGTTTAAGGCTTTTTTCTTCAAAATGTTCCTGTGTAGTCTAGTGCTTAGAATTTGGCGTTTAAACAGTCCTTGCAGGGTTACAATTCCTTGAACGGGAGATGGATCTTTCCAAGTTGATCCTAATATAAAGTAATTTGTAATATGTACAGGTAACGTAAGCATTCAATTCTCGAGCTTTGTTGCTAAAACATGTTTTTTTTATTTTCTATTCATAAGAACCTGATGCTCTTACTGCAATGGCTGCGGTACGATTCATTTTAAGGGAGATACTTTTTCAAAACTTTCTAGGCTAATTTTAAATATGTCAGTGTAATGAAATGATTAAATGTTTTAGGTTGTATTCTAAAATATATTCACATCTTGTTTACTGTATGAATTTTTTGCAGTTTAACAGCCACAATTCGGGTATGATTGCTTGCATGGAAGATGCATTTTGCAAAGGCGATCCTCTTCTAAACTATTTCTAATGTTTTCTGAAAAAATATGTAGTCAATCTTACATCTTTAACACTAAACATGTTATTATGGAGGGTATTGGTAAGAATCTGGTGATCCCAGCAATGTGGTCATGGTTAAATTATCCGCTCGGCTTTTGATTTTTGACAAGCGTCGTAAGCTTATTTCCTATATATAAGTGAAATTTAAATTCAAATCTTAAAGCTATCCATATATAACATACTCCCGTGTGGTCTAGTGGTTAGGATCCAACGCTCTCACCGCCATGGCCGTGGTTCGATTCCCCGCATGGGAGATGAGTTTTGCCAACATATGCAAGCAAATTCCCAATTTATGAAAGCAATGTAAGATACAAATCATGTAGATATACATCCAAAACCTGTTTCACTCTGGTCTTGTAGTTAGGATCCAGCGTTCTCACTGCCGAGGCAAAGGTACAATTTTCCACAAAGAGTAGTGTTTGGCCCAGCTCTGAAAGGTAATTACCAATAACTTAGGGGCATGTAAATATACAATGTTTAAGGCTTTTTTCTTCAAAATGTTCCTGTGTAGTCTAGTGCTTAGGATTTGGCGTTTAAACAGTCCTTGCAGGGTTACAATTCCTTGAACGGGAGATGGATCTTTCCAAGTTGATCCTAATATAAAGTAATTTGTAATATGTACAGGTAACGTAAGCATTCAATTCTCGAGCTTTGTTGCTAAAACATGTTTTTTTTATTTTCTATTCGTAAGAACCTGATGCTCTTACTGCAAAGGCTGCGGTACGATTCATTTTAAGGGAGATACTTTTTCAAAACTTTCTAGGCTAGTTTCAAATATGTCAGTGTAATGAAATGATTAAATGTTTTAGATTGTATTCTAAAATATATTCACATCTTGTTTACTGTATGAATGTTTGGCAGTTTAACAGCCACAATTCGGGTATGATTGCTTGCATGAAAGATGCATTTTGCAAAGGTGATCCTCTTCTAAACTATTTCTAATGTTTTCTGAAAAAATATGTAGTCAATCTTATATCTTTAACACTAAACATGTTATTATGGAGGGTATTGGTAAGAATCTGGTGGTCTCAGCAATGTGGTCATGGTTAAATAATCCGCTCGGCTTTTGATTTTTGACAAGCGTCGTAAGCTTATTTCCTCTATATAAGTGAATTTAAAATTTAAATCTTAAAGCTATCCTTGTATAACATGCTCCCGTGTGGTCTATTGGTTAGGATCCGGCGCTCTCACCGCCGTGGCCGAGGTTCTATTCCCCGCACGGGAGATGAGTTTTGCCAACATATGCAAGCAAATTCCCAATTTATGAAAGCAATGTAAGATACAAATCATGTAGATATACATCCAAAACCTGTTTCACTCTGGTCTTGTAGTTAGGATCCAGCGTTCTCACTGCCGAGGCAAAGGTACAATTTTCCACAAAGAGTAGTGTTTTGCCCAGCTCTGAAAGGTAATTACCAATAACTTAGGGCCGTGTAAATATACAATGTTTAAGGCTTTTTTCTTCAAAATGTTCCTGTGTAGTCTAGTGCTTAGGATTTGGCGTTTAAACAGTCCTTGCAGGGTTACAATTCTTCGAACGGGAGATGGATCTTTCCAAGTTGATCCTAATATAAAGTAATTTGTAATATGTACAGGTAACGTAAGCATTCAATTCTCGAGCTTTGTTACTAAAACATGTTTTTTTTATTTTCTATTCGTAAGAACCTGATGCTCTTACTGCAATGGCTGCGGTACGATTCATTTTAAGGGAGATACTTTTTCAAAACTTTCTAGGCTAATTTTAAATATGTCAGTGTAATGAAATGATTAAATGTTTTAGGTTGTATTCTAAAATATATTCACATCTTGTTTACTGTATGAATGTTTGGCAGTTTAACAGCCACGATTCGGGTATGATTGCTTGCATGGAAGATGTATTTTGCAAAGGCGATCCTCTTCTGAACTATTTCTAATGTTTTCTGAAAAAATATGTAGTCAATCTTACATCTTTAACACTAAACATGTTATTATGGAGGGTATTGGTAAGAATCAGGTGATCTCAGCAATGTTGTCATGGTTAAATTATCCGCTCGGCTTTTGATTTTTGACAAGCGTGGTAGGCTTATTTCCTATATATAAGTGAAATTTAAATTCAAATCTTAAAGCTATCCATGTATAACATACTCCTGTGTGGTCTAGTGGTTAGGATCCAACGCTCTCAACGCCATGGCCGTGGCTCGATTCCCCGCACGGCAGATGAGTTTTGCCAACATATGCAAGCAAATTCCCAATTTATGAAAGCAATGTAAGATACAAATCATGTAGATATACATCCAAAACCTGTTTCACTCTGGTCTTGTAGTTAGGATCCAGCGTTCTCACTGCCGAGGCAAAGGTACAATTTTCCACAAAGAGTAGTGTTTGGCCCAGCTCTGAAAGGTAATTACCAATAACTTAGGGGCATGTAAATATACAATGTTTAAGGCTTTTTTCTTCAAAATGTTCCTGTGTAGTCTAGTGCTTAGGATTTGGCGTCTAAACAGTCCTTGCAGGGTTACAATTCCTTGAACGGGAGATGGATCTTTCCAAGTTGATCCTAATATAAAGTAATTTGTAATATGTACAGGTAACGTAAGCATTCAATTCTCGAGCTTTGTTGCTAAAACATGTTTTTTTTATTTTCTATTCGTAAGAACCTGATGCTCTTACTGCAAAGGCTGCGGTACGATTCATTTTAAGGGAGATACTTTTTCAAAACTTTCTAGGCTAGTTTCAAATATGTCAGTGTAATGAAATGATTAAATGTTTTAGATTGTATTCTAAAATATATTCACATCTTGTTTACTGTATGAATGTTTGGCAGTTTAACAGCCACAATTCGGGTATGATTGCTTGCATGAAAGATGCATTTTGCAAAGGTGATCCTCTTCTAAACTATTTCTAATGTTTTCTGAAAAAATATGTAGTCAATCTTATATCTTTAACACTAAACATGTTATTATGGAGGGTATTGGTAAGAATCTGGTGATCTCAGCAATGTGGTCGTGGTTAAATAATCCGCTCGGCTTTTGATTTTTGACAAGCGTCGTAAGCTTATTTCCTATATATAAGTGAATTTAAAATTTAAATCTTAAAGCTATCCATGTATAACATGCTCCCGTGTGGTCTAGTGGTTAGGATCCGGCGCTCTCACCGCCGTGGCCGAGGTTCTATTCCCCGCACGGGAGATGAGTTTTGCCAACATATGCAAGCAAATTCCCAATTTATGAAAGCAATGTAAGATACAAATCATGTAGATATACATCCAAAACCTGTTTCACTCTGGTCTTGTAGTTAGGATCCAGCGTTCTCACTGCCGAGGCAAAGGTACAATTTTCCACAAAGAGTAGTGTTTTGCCCAGCTCTGAAAGGTAATTACCAATAACTAAGGGCCGTGTAAATATACAATGTTTAAGGCTTTTTTCTTCAAAATGTTCCTGTGTAGTCTAGTGCTTAGGATTTGGCGTTTAAAAAGTCCTTGCAGGGTTACAATTCCTTGAACGGGAGATGGATCTTTCCAAGTTGATCCTAATATAAAGTAAATTGTAATATGTACAGGTAACGTAAGCATTCCATTCTCGAGCTTTGTTGCTAAAACATGTTTTTTTTATTTTCTATTCATAAGAACCTGATGCTCTTACTGCAATGGCTGCGGTACGATTCATTTTAAGGGAGATACTTTTTCAAAACTTTCTAGGCTAATTTCAAATATGTCAGTGTAATGAAATGATTAAATGTTTTAGGTTGTATTCTAAAATATATTCACATCTTGTTTACTGTATGAATGTTTGGCAGTTTAACAGCCACGATTCGGGTATGATTGCTTGCATGGAAGATGCATTTTGCAAAGGCGATCCTCTTCTAAACTATTTCTAATGTTTTCTGAAAAAATATGTAGTCAATCTTACATCTTTAACACTAAACATGTTATTATGGAGGGTATTGGTAAGAATCTGGTGATCCCAGCAATGTGGTCATGGTTAAATTATCCGCTCGGCTTTTGATTTTTGACAAGCGTCGTAAGCTTATTTCCTATATATAAGTGAAATTTAAATTCAAATCTTAAAGCTATCCATATATAACATACTCCCGTGTGGTCTAGTGGTTAGGATCCAACGCTCTAACCGCCATGGCCGTGGTTCGATTCCCCGCATGGGAGATGAGTTTTGCCAACATATGCAAGCAAATTCCCAATTTATGAAAGCAATGTAAGATACAAATCATGTAGATATACATCCAAAACCTGTTTCACTCTGGTCTTGTAGTTAGGATCCAGCGTTCTCACTGCCGAGGCAAAGGTACAATTTTCCACAAAGAGTAGTGTTTGGCCCAGCTCTGAAAGGTAATTACCAATAACTTAGGGGCATGTAAATATACAATGTTTAAGGCTTTTTTCTTCAAAATGTTCCTGTGTAGTCTAGTGCTTAGGATTTGGCGTTTAAACAGTCCTTGCACGGTTACAATTCCTCGAACGGGAGATGGATCTTTCCAAGTTGATCCTAATATAAAGTAATTTGTAATATGTACAGGTAACGTAAGCATTCAATTCTCGAGCTTTGTTACTAAAACATGTTTTTTTTATTTTCTATTCGTAAGAACCTGATGCTCTTACTGCAATGGCTGCGGTACGATTCATTTTAAGGGAGATACTTTTTCAAAACTTTCTAGGCTAATTTTAAATATGTCAGTGTAATGAAATGATTAAATGTTTTAGATTGTATTCTAAAATATATTCACATCTTGTTTACTGTATGAATGTTTGGCAGTTTAACAGCCACAATTCGGGTATGATTGCTTGCATGGAAGATGCATTTTGCAAAGGTGATCCTCTTTTAAACTATTTCTAATGTTTTCTGAAAAAATATGTAGTCAATCTTACATCTTTGACACTAAACATGTTATTATGGAGGGTATTGGTAAGAATCAGGTGATCTCAGCAATGTGGTCGTGGTTGAATAATCCGCTCGGCTTTTGATTTTTGACAAGCGTCGTAAGCTTATTTCCTATATATAAGTGAATTTAATATTTAAATCTTAAAGCTATGCATGTATAACATGCTCCCGTGTGGTCTAGTGGTTAGGATCTGGCGCTCTCACCGCCGTGGCCGGGGTTCGATTCCCCGCACGGGAGATGAGTTTTGCCAACATATGCAAGCAAATTCCCAATTTATGAAAGCAATGTAAGATACAAATCATGTAGATATACATCCAAAATCTGTTTCACTCTGGTCTTGTAGTTAGGATCCAGCGTTCTCACCGCCGAGGCAAAGGTACAATTTTCCACAAAGAGTAGTGTTTGGCCCAGCTCTGAAAGGTAATTACCAATAACTTAGGGGCATGTAAATATACAATGTTTAAGGCTTTTTTCTTCAAAATGTTCCTGTGTAGTCTAGTGCTTAGGATTTGGCGTCTAAACAGTCCTTGCAGGGTTACAATTCCTTGAACGGGAGATGGATCTTTCCAAGTTGATCCTAATATAAAGTAATTTGTAATATGTACAGGTAACGTAAGCATTCAATTCTCGAGCTTTGTTGCTAAAACATGTTTTTTTTATTTTCTATTCGTAAGAACCTGATGCTCTTACTGCAAAGGCTGCGGTACGATTCATTTTAAGGGAGATACTTTTTCAAAACTTTCTAGGCTAGTTTCAAATATGTCAGTGTAATGAAATGATTAAATGTTTTAGATTGTATTCTAAAATATATTCACATCTTGTTTACTGTATGAATGTTTGGCAGTTTAACAGCCACAATTCGGGTATGATTGCTTGCATGAAAGATGCATTTTGCAAAGGTGATCCTCTTCTAAACTATTTCTAATGTTTTCTGAAAAAATATGTAGTCAATCTTATATCTTTAACACTAAACATGTTATTATGGAGGGTATTGGTAAGAATCTGGTGATCTCAGCAATGTGGTCATGGTTAAATAATCCGCTCGGCTTTTGATTTTTGACAAGCGTCGTAAGCTTATTTCCTATATATAAGTGAATTTAAAATTTAAATGTTAAAGCAATCCATGTATAACATGCTCCCGTGTGGTCTAGTGGTTAGGATCCGGCGCTCTCACTGCCGTGGCCGAGGTTCTATTCCCCGCACGGGAGATGAGTTTGGCCAACATACACAAGCAAATTCCCAATTTATGAAAGCAATGTAAGATACAAATCATGTAGATATACATCCAAAACCTGTTTCACTCTGGTCTTGTAGTTAGGATCCAGCGTTCTCACTGCCGAGGCAAAGGTACAATTTTCCACAAAGAGTAGTGTTTGGCCCAGCTCTGAAAGGTAATTACCAATAACTTAGGGGCATGTAAATATACAATGTTTAAGGCTTTTTTCTTCAAAATGTTCCTGTGTAGTCTAGTGCTTAGGATTTGGCGTTTAAACAGTCCTTGCAGGGTTACAATTCCTTGAACGGGAGATGGATCTTTCCAAGTTGATCCTGATATAAAGTAATTTGGAATATGTTCAGGTGATGTAAGCATTCAATTCTCGAGCTTTGTTGCTAAAACATGTTTTTTATTTTCTATTCTTAAGAATCTGATGTCTTACTGCAATGGCTGCGGTACGATTCATTTTACGGGAGATACTTTTTCAAAAGTTTTTAGGCTAATTTCAAATATGTCAGTGTAATGAAATGATTCAATGTTTTCGATGGTAATCTTAAATATGTTCCCATCTTGTTTACTGTATGAATGTTTGGCAGTTTAACAGCCACAATTCGGGTATGATTGCTTGCATAGAAGATGCATTTTGCAAAGGTGATCCTCTTTTAAACTATTTCTAATGTTTTCTGAAAAAATATGTAGTCAATCTTACATCTTTGACACTAAACATGTTATTATGGAGGGTATTGGTAAGAATCAGGTGATCTCAGCAATGTGGTCGTGGTTGAATAATCCGCTCGGCTTTTGATTTTTGACAAGCGTCGTAAGCTTATTTCCTATATATAAGTGAATTTAAAATTTAAATCTTAAAGCAATCCATGTATAACATACTCCTGTGTGGTCTAGTGGTTAGGATCTGGCGCTCTCACCGCCGTGGCCGGGGTTCGATTCCCCGCACGGGAGATGAGTTTTGCCAACATATGCAAGCAAATTCCCAATTTATGAAAGCAATGTAAGATACAAATCATGTAGATATACATCCAAAATCTGTTTCACTCTGGTCTTGTAGTTAGGATCCAGCGTTCTCACCGCCGAGGCAAAGGTACAATTTTCCACAAAGAGTAGTGTTTGGCCCAGCTCTGAAAGGTAATTACCAATAACTTAGGGGCATGTAAATATACAATGTTTAAGGCTTTTTTCTTCAAAATGTTCCTGTGTAGTCTAGTGCTTAGGATTTGGCGTCTAAACAGTCCTTGCAGGGTTACAATTCCTTGAACGGGAGATGGATCTTTCCAAGTTGATCCTAATATAAAGTAATTTGTAATATGTACAGGTAACGTAAGCATTCAATTCTCGAGCTTTGTTGCTAAAACATGTTTTTTTTATTTTCTATTCGTAAGAACCTGATGCTCTTACTGCAAAGGCTGCAGTACGATTCATTTTAAGGGAGATACTTTTTCAAAACTTTCTAGGCTAGTTTCAAATATGTCAGTGTAATGAAATGATTAAATGTTTTAGATTGTATTCTAAAATATATTCACATCTTGTTTACTGTATGAATGTTTGGCAGTTTAACAGCCACAATTCGGGTATGATTGCTTGCATGAAAGATGCATTTTGCAAAGGTGATCCTCTTCTAAACTATTTCTAATGTTTTCTGAAAAAATATGTAGTCAATCTTATATCTTTAACACTAAACATGTTATTATGGAGGGTATTGGTAAGAATCTGGTGATCTCAGCAATGTGGTCATGGTTAAATAATCCGCTCGGCTTTTGATTTTTGACAAGCGTCGTAAGCTTATTTCCTATATATAAGTGAATTTAAAATTTAAATCTTAAAGCAATCCATGTATAACATGCTCCCGTGTGGTCTAGTGGTTAGAATCCGGCGCTCTCACTGCCGTGGCCGAGGTTCTATTCCCCGCACGGGAGATGAGTTTGGCCAACATACACAAGCAAATTCCCAATTTATGAAAGCAATGTAAGATACAAATCATGTAGATATACATCCAAAACCTGTTTCACTCTGGTCTTGTAGTTAGGATCCAGCGTTCTCACTGCCGAGGTAAAGGTACAATTTTCCACAAAGAGTAGTGTTTTGCCCAGCTCTGAAAGGTAATTACCAATAACTAAGGGCCGTGTAAATATTCAATGTTTAAGGCTTTTTTCTTCAAAATGTTCCTGTGTAGTCTAGTGCTTAGGATTTGGCGTTTAAACAGTCCTTGCAGGGTTACAATTCCTCGAACGGGAGATGGATCTTTCCAAGTTGTTCCTAATATAACGTAATTTGTAATATGTACAGGTAACGTAAGCATTCAATTCTCGAGCTTTGTTACTAAAACATGTTTTTTTTATTTTCTATTCGTAAGAACCTGATGCTCTTACTGCAATGGCTGCGGTACGATTCATTTTAAGGGAGATACTTTTTCAAAAGTTTCTAGGCTAATTTTAAATATGTCAGTGTAATGAAATGATTAAATGTTTTAGATTGTATTCTAAAACATATTCACATCTTGTTTACTGTATGAATGTTTGGCAGTTGAACAGCCACGATTCGAGTATGATTGCTTGCATGGAAGATGCATTTTGCAAAGGTGATCCTCTTCTAAACTATTTCTAATGTTTTCCGAAAAAATATGTAGTCAATCTTACATCTTTGACACTAAAAATGTTATTATGGAGGGTATTGGTAAGAATCAGGTGATCTCAGCAATGTGGTCGTGGTTAAATAATCCGCTCGGCTTTTGATTTTTGACAAGCGTCGTAAGCTTATTTCCTATATATAAGTGAATTTAAAATTTAAAACTTAAAGCTATCCATGTATAACATGCTCCCGTGTGGTCTAGTGGTTAGGATCCGGCGCTCTCACCCTCGTGGCCGGGGTTCGATTCCCCGCACGGGAGATGAGTTTTGCCAACATATGCAAGCAAATTCCCAATTTATTAAAGCAATGTAAGATACAAATCATGTAGATATACATCCAAAACCTGTTTCACTCTGGTCTTGTAGTTAGGATCCAGCGTTCTCACTGCCGAGGCAAAGGTACAATTTTCCACAAAGAGTAGTGTTTTGTCCAGCTCTGAAAGGTAATTACCAATAACTTAGGGCCGTGTAAATATACAATTTTTAAGGCTTTTTTCTTCAAAATGTTCTTGTGTAGTCTAGTGCTTAGGATTTGGCGTTTAAACAGTCCTTGCAGGGTTACAATTCCTTGAACGGGAGATGGATCTTTCCAAGTTGATCCTAATATAAAGTAATTTGTAATATGTACAGGTAACGTAAGCATTCAATTCTCGAGCTTTGTTGCTAAAACATGTTTTTTTTATTTTCTATTCATAAGAACCTGATGCTCTTACTGCAATGGCTGTGGTACGATTCATTTTAAGGGAGATACTTTTTCAAAACTTTCTAGGCTAATTTCAAATATGTCAGTGTAATGAAATGATTAAATGTTTTAGATTGTGTTCTAAAATATATTCACATCTTGTTTACTGTATGAATGTTTGGCAGTTTAACAGCCACGATTCGGGTTTGATTGCTTGCATGGAAGATGCATTTTGCAAAGGTTATCCTCTTCTAAACTATTTCTAATGTTTTCCGAAAAAATATGTAGTCAATCTTATATCTTTAACAATAAACATGTTATTATGGAGGGTATTGGTCAGAATCTGGTGATCTCAGCAATGTGGTCATGGTTAAACAATCCGCTCGACTTTTGATTTTTGACAGGCGTCGTAAGCTTATTTCCTATATATAAGTGAATTTAAAATTTAAATCTTAAAGCTATCCATGTATAACATGCTCCCAGTGGTGTAGTGGTTAGGATCCAGCGCTCTCACCGCCGTGGCCGAGGTTCTATTCCCCGCACGGGAGATGAGTTTTGCCAACATATGCAAGCAAATTCCCAATTTATGAAAGCAATGTAAGATACAAATCATGTAGATATACATCCAAAACCTGTTTCACTCTGGTCTTGTAGTTAGGATCCAGCGTTCTCACTGCCGAGGCAAAGGTACAATTTTCCACAAAGAGTAGTGTTTTGCCCAGCTCTGAAAGGTAATTACCAATAACTTAGGGCCGTGTAAATATACAATGTTTAAGGCTTTTTTCTTCAAAATGTTCCTGTGCAGTCTAGTGCTTAGGATTTGGCGTTTAAACAGTCCTTGCAGGGTTACAATTCCTCGAACGGGAGATGGATCTTTCCAAGTTGATCCTAATATAAAGTAATTTAAAATATGTACAGGTAACGTAAGCATTCAATTCTCGAGCTTTGTTACTAAAACATGTTTTTTTTATTTTCTATTCGTAAGAACCTGATGCTCTTACTGCAATGGCTGCGGTACGATTCATTTAAGGGAGATACTTTTTCTAAACTGTCCAGGCTAATTTCAAATATGTCAGTGTAATGAAATGATTGAATGTTTTAGATAGTAATCTAAAATATATTCACATCTTGTTTACTGTATGAATGTTTGGCAGTTTAACAGCCACGATTCGGGTATGATTGCTTGCATGGAAGATGCATTTTGCAAAGGTGATCCTCTTTTAAACTATTTCTAATGCTTTCCAAAAAATATGTAGTCAATCTTACATCTTTGACACTAAACATGTTATAATGGAGGGTATTGGTAAGAATCTGGTGATCTCAGCAATGTGGTCGTGGGTAAATTATCCGCTCGGGTTTTTATTTTTGACAAGCATCGTAAGCTTATTTCCTATATATATAAGTGAATTTAAAATTTAAATCTTAAAGCTGTCCATGTATAACGTACTCCCGTGTGGTCTAGTGGTTAGGATCCGGCGCTCTCACCGCTGTGGCCGGGGTTCGATTCCCCGCACGGGAGATGAGTTTTGCCAACATATGCAAGCAAATTCCCAATTTATGAAAGCAATGTAAGATACAAATCATGTAGATATACATCCAAAACCTGTTTCACTCTGGTCTTGTAGTTAGGATCCAGCGTTCTCACTGCCGAGGCAAAGGTACAATTTTCCACAAAGAGTGGTGTTTTGCCCAGCTCTGAAAGGTAATTACCAATAACTTAGGGCCGTGTAAATATTCAATGTTTAAGGCTTTTTTCTTCAAAATGTTCCTGTGTAGTCTAGTGCTTAGTATTTGGCGTTTAAACAGTCCTTGCAGGGTTAAAATTCCTTGAACGGGAGATGGATCTTTCCAAGTTGATCCTAATATAAAGTAATTTGTAATATGTTCAGGTAACGTAAGCATTCAATTCTCGAGCTTTGTTGCTAAAACATGTTTTTTTATTTTCTTTTCGTAAGAATCTGATGCTCTTACTGCAATGGCTTCGGTACGATTCATTTTACGGGGGATACTTTTTCAAAACTTTCTAGGCTAATTTCAAATATGTCAGTGTAATGAAATGATTCAATGTTTTAGATTGTTATCTAAAATATGTTCACATCTTGTTTACTGTATGAATGTTTGGCAGTTTAACAGCCACAATTCGGGTATGATTGCTTGCATGGAAGATGCATTTTGCAAAGGTGATCCTCTTTTAAACTATATCTAATGTTTTCCGAAAAAATATCTAGTCAATCTTCCATCTTTGACACTAAACATGTTATTATGGAGGGTATTGGTAAGAATCAGGTGATCTCAGCAATGTGGTCGTGGTTAAATAATCCGCTCGTCTTTTGATTTTTGTCAAGCGTCGTAACCTTATTTCCTATATATAAGTGAATTTAAAATTTAAATCTTAAAGCTATCCATGTATAACATGCTCCCGTGTGGTCTAGTGGTTAGGATACGGCGCTCTCATCGCCGTGGCCGGGGTTCGATTCCCCGCACGGGAGATGAGTTTTGCCAACATATGCAAGCCAATTCCCAATTTATTAAAGCAATGTAAGATACAAATCATATAGATATACATCCAAAACCTGTTTCACTCTGGTCTTGTAGTTAGGATCCAGCGTCCTCACTGCCGAGGCAAAGGTACAATTTTCCACAAAGAGTAGTGTTTTGCCCAGCTCTGAAAGGTAATTACCAATAACTTAGGGCCGTGTAAATATACAATGTTTAAGGCTTTTTTCTTCAAAATGTTCCTGTGTAGTCTAGTGCTTAGGATTTGGCGTTTAAACAGTCCTTGCAGGGTTACAATTCCTTGAACGGGAGATGGATCTTTCCAAGTTGATCCTAATATAAAGTAATTTGTAATATGTACAGGTAACGTAAGCATTCAATTCTCGAGCTTTGTTGCTAAAACATGTTTTTTTTATTTTCTATTCATAAGAACCTGATGCTCTTACTGCAATGGCTGCGGTACGATTCATTTTAAGGGAGATACTTTTTCAAAACTTTCTAGGCTAATCTCAAATATGTCAGTGTAATGAAATGATTAAATGTTTTAGATTGTATTCTAAAATATATTCACATCTTGTTTACTGTATGAATGTTTGGCAGTTTAACAGCCACGATTCGGGTTTGATTGCTTGCATGGAAGATGCATTTTGCAAAGGTGATCCTCTTCTAAACTATTTCTAATGTTTTCCGAAAAAATATGTAGTCAATCTTATATCTTTAACAATAAACATGTTATTATGGAGGGTATTGGTAAGAATCTGGTGATCTCAGCAATGTGGTCATGGTTAAATTATCCGCTCGGCTTTTGATTTTTGACAAGCGTCGTAAGCTTATTTCCTATATATAAGTGAAATTTAAATTCAAATCTTAAAGCTATCCATGTATAACATACTCCCGTGTGGTCTAGTGGTTAGGATCCAACGCTCTCACCGCCATGGCCGTGGTTCGATTCCCCGCACGGGAGATGAGTTTTGCCAACATATGCAAGCAAATTCCCAATTTATGAAAGCAATGTAAGATACAAATCATGTAGATATACATCCAAAACCTGTTTCACTCTGGTCTTGTAGTTAGGATCCAGCGTTCTCACTGCCGAGGCAAAGGTACAATTTTCCACAAAGAGTAGTGTTTTGCCCAGCTCTGAAAGGTAATTACCAATAATTTAGGGGCATGTAAATATACAATGTTTAAGGCTTTTTTCTTCAAAATGTTCCTGTGTAGTCTAGTGCTTAGGATTTGGCGTTTAAACAGTCCTTGCAGGGTTACAATTCCTTGAACGGGAGATGGATCTTTCCAAGTTGATCCTAATATAAAGTAATTTGTAATATGTACAGGTAACGTAAGCATTCAATTCTCGAGCTTTGTTGCTAAAACATGTTTTTTTTATTTTCTATTCGTAAGAACCTGATGCTCCTACTGCAAAGGCTGCGGTACGATTCATTTTAAAGGAGATACTTTTTCAAAACTTTCTAGGCTAGTTTCAAATATGTCAGTGTAATGAAATGATTAAATGTTTTAGATTGTATTCTAAAATATATTCACATCTTGTTTACTGTATGAATGTTTGGCAGTTTAACAGCCACGATTCGGGTATGATTGCTTGCATGGAAAATGCATTTTGCAAAGGTGATCCTCTTTTAAACTATTTCTAATGTTTTCTGAAAAAATATGTAGTCAATCTTACATCTTTGACACTAAACATGTTATTATGGAGGGTATTGGTAAGAATCAGGTGATCTCAGCAATGTGGTCGTGGTTAAATAATCCGCTCGGCTTTTGATTTTTGTCAAGCGTCGTAACCTTATTTCCTATATATAAGTGAATTTAAAATTTAAATCTTAAAGCTATCCATGTATAACATGCTCCCGTGTGGTCTAGTGGTTAGGATACGGCGCTCTCATCGCCGTGGCCGGGGTTCGATTCCCCGCACGGGAGATGAGTTTTGCCAACATATGCAAGCCAATTCCCAATTTATTAAAGCAATGTAAGATACAAATCATATAGATATACATCCAAAACCTGTTTCACTCTGGTCTTGTAGTTAGGATCCAGCGTCCTCACTGCCGAGGCAAAGGTACAATTTTCCACAAAGAGTAGTGTTTTGCCCAGCTCTGAAAGGTAATTACCAATAACTTAGGGCCGTGTAAATATACAATGTTTAAGGCTTTTTTCTTCAAAATGTTCCTGTGTAGTCTAGTGCTTAGGATTTGGCGTTTAAACAGTCCTTGCAGGGTTACAATTCCTTGAACGGGAGATGGATCTTTCCAAGTTGATCCTAATATAAAGTAATTTGTAATATGTACAGGTAACGTAAGCATTCCATTCTCGAGCTTTGTTGCTAAAACATGTTTTTTTTATTTTCTATTCATAAGAACCTGATGCTCTTACTGCAATGGCTGCGGTACGATTCATTTTAAGGGAGATACTTTTTCAAAACTTTCTAGGCTAATCTCAAATATGTCAGTGTAATGAAATGATTAAATGTTTTAGATTGTATTCTAAAATATATTCACATCTTGTTTACTGTATGAATGTTTGGCAGTTTAACAGCCACGATTCGGGTTTGATTGCTTGCATGGAAGATGCATTTTGCAAAGGTGATCCTCTTCTAAACTATTTCTAATGTTTTCCGAAAAAATATGTAGTCAATCTTATATCTTTAACAATAAACATGTTATTATGGAGGGTATTGGTAAGAATCTGGTGATCTCAGCAATGTGGTCATGGTTAAATTATCCGCTCGGCTTTTGATTTTTGACAAGCGTCGTAAGCTTATTTCCTATATATAAGTGAAATTTAAATTCAAATCTTAAAGCTATCCATGTATAACATGCTCCCGTGTGGTCTAGTGGTTAGGATACGGCGCTCTCATCGCCGTGGCCGGGGTTCGATTCCCCGCACGGGAGATGAGTTTTGCCAACATATGCAAGCCAATTCCCAATTTATTAAAGCAATGTAAGATACAAATCATATAGATATACATCCAAAACCTGTTTCACTCTGGTCTTGTAGTTAGGATCCAGCGTTCTCACTGCCGAGGCAAAGGTACAATTTTCCACAAAGAGTAGTGTTTTGCCCAGCTCTGAAAGGTAATTACCAATAATTTAGGGGCATGTAAATATACAATGTTTAAGGCTTTTTTCTTCAAAATGTTCCTGTGTAGTCTAGTGCTTAGGATTTGGCGTTTAAACAGTCCTTGCAGGGTTACAATTCCTTGAACGGGAGATGGATCTTTCCAAGTTGATCCTAATATAAAGTAATTTGTAATATGTACAGGTAACGTAAGCATTCAATTCTCGAGCTTTGTTGCTAAAACATGTTTTTTTTATTTTCTATTCGTAAGAACCTGATGCTCCTACTGCAAAGGCTGCGGTACGATTCATTTTAAAGGAGATACTTTTTCAAAACTTTCTAGGCTAGTTTCAAATATGTCAGTGTAATGAAATGATTAAATGTTTTAGATTGTATTCTAAAATATATTCACATCTTGTTTACTGTATGAATGTTTGGCAGTTTAACAGCCACGATTCGGGTATGATTGCTTGCATGGAAAATGCATTTTGCAAAGGTGATCCTCTTTTAAACTATTTCTAATGTTTTCTGAAAAAATATGTAGTCAATCTTACATCTTTGACACTAAACATGTTATTATGGAGGGTATTGGTAAGAATCAGGTGATCTCAGCAATGTGGTCGTGGTTAAATAATCCGCTCGGCTTTTGATTTTTGTCAAGCGTCGTAACCTTATTTCCTATATATAAGTGAATTTAAAATTTAAATCTTAAAGCTATCCATGTATAACATGCTCCCGTGTGGTCTAGTGGTTAGGATACGGCGCTCTCATCGCCGTGGCCGGGGTTCGATTCCCCGCACGGGAGATGAGTTTTGCCAACATATGCAAGCCAATTCCCAATTTATTAAAGCAATGTAAGATACAAATCATATAGATATACATCCAAAACCTGTTTCACTCTGGTCTTGTAGTTAGGATCCAGCGTCCTCACTGCCGAGGCAAAGGTACAATTTTCCACAAAGAGTAGTGTTTTGCCCAGCTCTGAAAGGTAATTACCAATAACTTAGGGCCGTGTAAATATACAATGTTTAAGGCTTTTTTCTTCAAAATGTTCCTGTGTAGTCTAGTGCTTAGGATTTGGCGTTTAAACAGTCCTTGCAGGGTTACAATTCCTTGAACGGGAGATGGATCTTTCCAAGTTGATCCTAATATAAAGTAATTTGTAATATGTACAGGTAACGTAAGCATTCCATTCTCGAGCTTTGTTGCTAAAACATGTTTTTTTTATTTTCTATTCATAAGAACCTGATGCTCTTACTGCAATGGCTGCGGTACGATTCATTTTAAGGGAGATACTTTTTCAAAACTTTCTAGGCTAATCTCAAATATGTCAGTGTAATGAAATGATTAAATGTTTTAGATTGTATTCTAAAATATATTCACATCTTGTTTACTGTATGAATGTTTGGCAGTTTAACAGCCACGATTCGGGTTTGATTGCTTGCATGGAAGATGCATTTTGCAAAGGTGATCCTCTTCTAAACTATTTCTAATGTTTTCCGAAAAAATATGTAGTCAATCTTATATCTTTAACAATAAACATGTTATTATGGAGGGTATTGGTAAGAATCTGGTGATCTCAGCAATGTGGTCATGGTTAAATTATCCGCTCGGCTTTTGATTTTTGACAAGCGTCGTAAGCTTATTTCCTATATATAAGTGAAATTTAAATTCAAATCTTAAAGCTATCCATGTATAACATACTCCCGTGTGGTCTAGTGGTTAGGATCCAACGCTCTCACCGCCATGGCCGTGGTTCGATTCCCCGCACGGGAGATGAGTTTTGCCAACATATGCAAGCAAATTCCCAATTTATGAAAGCAATGTAAGATACAAATCATGTAGATATACATCCAAAACCTGTTTCACTCTGGTCTTGTAGTTAGGATCCAGCGTTCTCACTGCCGAGGCAAAGGTACAATTTTCCACAAAGAGTAGTGTTTGGCCCAGCTCTGAAAGGTAATTACCAATAATTTAGGGGCATGTAAATATACAATGTTTAAGGCTTTTTTCTTCAAAATGTTCCTGTGTAGTCTAGTGCTTAGGATTTGGCGTTTAAACAGTCCTTGCAGGGTTACAATTCCTTGAACGGGAGATGGATCTTTCCAAGTTGATCCTAATATAAAGTAATTTGTAATATATACAGGTAACGTAAGCATTCAATTCTCGAGCTTTGTTACTAAAACATGTTTTTTTTTATTTTTTATTCATAAGAACCTGATGCTCTTACTGCAATGGCTGCGGTACGATTCATTTAAATGGAGATACTTTTTCAAAACTTTCTAGGCTAATTTTAAATATGTCAGTGTAATGAAATGATTAAATGTTTTAGGTTGTATTCTAAAATATATTCACATCTTGTTTACTGTATGAATGTTTGGCAGTTTAACAGCCACGATTCAGGTATGATTGCTTGCATGGAAGATGCATTTTGCAAAGGCGATCCTCTTCTAAACTATTTCTAATGTTTTCTGAAAAAATATGTAGTCAATCTTACATCTTTAACACTAAACATGTTATTATGGAGGGTATTGGTAAGAATCTGGTGATCCCAGCAATGTGGTCATGGTTAAATTATCCGCTCGGCTTTTGATTTTTGACAAGCGTCGTAAGCTTATTTCCTATATGTAAGTGAAATTTAAATTCAAATCTTAAAGCTATCCATGTATAACATACTCCCGTGTGGTCTAGTGGTTAGGATCCAACGCTCTCAGCGCCATAGCCGTGGTTCGATTCCCCGCACGGGAGATGAGTTCTGCCAACATATGCAAGCAAATTCCCAATTTATGAAAGCAATGTAAGATACAAATCATGTAGATATACATCCAAAACCTGTTTCACTCTGGTCTTGTAGTTAGGATCCAGCGTTCTAACTGCCGAGGCAAAGGTACAATTTTCCACAAAGAGTAGTGTTTGGCCCAGCTCTGAAAGGTAATTACCAATAACTTAGGGGCATGTAAATATACAATGTTTAAGGCTTTTTTCTTCAAAATGTTCCTGTGTAGTCTAGTGCTTAGGATTTGGCGTTTAAACAGTCCTTGCAGGGTTACAATTCCTTGAACGGGAGATGGATCTTTCCAAGTTGATCCTAATATAAAGTAATTTGTAATATGTACAGGTAACGTAAGCATTCAATTCTCGAGCTTTGTTGCTAAAACATGTTTTTTTTATTTTCTATTCGTAAGAACCTGATGCTCTTACTGCAAAGGCTGCGGTACGATTCATTTTAAAGGAGATACTTTTTCAAAACTTTCTAGGCTAGTTTCAAATATGTCAGTATAATGAAATGATTAAATGTTTTAGATTGTATTCTAAAATATATTCACATCTTGTTTACTGTATGAATGTTTGGCAGTTTAACAGCCACAATTCGGGTATGATTGCTTGCATGGAAGATGCATTTTGCAAAGGTGATCCTCTTTTAAACTATTTCTAATGTTTTCCGAAAAAATATGTAGTCAATCTTACATCTTTGACACTAAACATGTTATTATGGAGGGTATTGGTAAGAATCAGGTGATCTCAGCAATGTGGTCGTGGTTAAATAATCCGCTCGGCTTTTGATTTTTGTCAAGCGTCGTAACCTTATTTCCTATATATAAGTGAATTTAAAATTTAAATCTTAAAGCTATCCATGTATAACATGCTCCCGTGTGGTCTAGTGGTTAGGATCCGGCGCTCTCACCGCCGTGGCCGGGGTTCGATTCCCCGCACGGGAGATGAGTCTTGCCAACATATGCAAGCAAATTCCCAATTTATGAAAGCAATGTAAGATACAAATCATGTAGATATACATCCAAAACCTGTTTCACTCTGGTCTTGTAGTTAGGATCCAGCGTTCTCACTGCCGAGGCAAAGGTACAATTTTCCACAAAGAGTAGTGTTTTGCCCAGCTCTGAAAGGTAATTACCAATAACTTTGGGCCGTGTAAATATACAATGTTTAAGGCTTTTTTCTTCAAAATGTTCCTGTGTAGTCTAGTGCTTAGGATTTGGCGTTTAAACAGTCCTTGCAGGGTTACAATTCCTTGAACGGGAGATGGATCTTTCCAAGTTGATCCTAATATAAAGTAAATTGTAATATGTACAGGTAACGTAAGCATTCCATTCTCGAGCTTTGTTGCTAAAACATGTTTTTTTTATTTTCTATTCGTAAGAACCTGATGCTCTTACTGCAAAGGCTGCGGTACGATTCATTTTAAAGGAGATACTTTTTCAAAACTTTCTAGGCTAGTTTCAAATATGTCAGTGTAATGAAATGATTAAATGTTTTAGATTGTATTCTAAAATATATTCACATCTTGTTTACTGTATGAATGTTTGGCAGTTTAACAGCCACAATTCGGGTATGATTGCTTGCATGAAAGATGCATTTTGCAAAGGTGATCCTCTTCTAAACTATTTCTAATGTTTTCCGAAAAAATGTGTAGTCAATCTTATATCTTTAACACTAAACATGTTATTATGGAGGGTATTGGTAAGAATCTGGTGATCTCAGCAATGTGGTCATGGTTAAATAATCCGCTCGTCTTTTGATTTTTGACAAGCGTCGTAAGCTTATTTCCTGTATATAAGTGAATTTAAAATTTAAATCTTAAAGCTATCCATGTATAACATGCTCCCGTGTGGTCTAGTGGTTAGGATCCGGCGCTCTCACCGCCGTGGCCGAGGTTCTATTCCCCGCACGGGAGATGAGTTTTGCCAACATATGCAAGCAAATTCCCAATTTATGAAAGCAATGTAAGATACAAATCATGTAGATATACATCCAAAACCTGTTTCACTCTGGTCTTGTAGTTAGGATCCAGCGTTCTCACTGCCGAGGCAAAGGTACAATTTTCCACAAAGAATAGTGTTTTGCCCAGCTCTGAAAGGTAATTACCAATAACTTAGGGCCGTGTAAATATACAATGTTTAAGGCTTTTTTCTTCAAAATGTTCCTGTGTAGTCTAGTGCTTAGGATTTGGCGTTTAAACAGTCCTTGCAGGGTTACATTTCCTCGAACGGGAGATGGATCTTTCCAAGTTGATCCTAATATAAAGTAATTTGTAATATGTACAGGTAACGTAAGCATTCAATTCTCGAGCTTTGTTACTAAAACATGTTTTTTTTATTTTATATTTGTAAGAACCTGATGCTCTTTTTGCAATGGCTGCGGTACGATTCATTTTAAGGGAGATACTTTTTCAAAACTTTCTAGGCTAATTTTAAATATGTCAGTGTAATGAAATGATTAAATGTTTTAGATTGTATTCTAAAATATATTCACATCTTGTTTACTGTATGAATGTTTGGCAGTTTAACAGCCACGATTCGGGTATGATTGCTTGCATGGAAGATGTATTTTGCAAAGGTGATCCTCTTTTAAACGATTTCTAATGTTTTCCGAAAAAATATGTAGTCAATCTTACATCTTTGACACTAAACATGTTATTATGGAGGGTATTGGTAAGAATCAGGTGATCTCAGCAATGTGGTCGTGGTTAAATAATCCGCTCGGCTTTTGATTTTTGTCAAGCGTCGTAACCTTATTTCCTATATATAAGTGAATTTAAAATTTAAATCTTAAAGCTATCCATGTATAACGTGCTCCCGTGTGGTCTAGTGGTTAGGATCCGGCGCTCTCACCGCCGTGGCCGTGGTTCGATTCCCCGCATGGGAGATGAGTCTTGCCAACATATGCAAGCAAATTCCCAATTTATGAAAGCAATGTAAGATACAAATCATGTAGATATACATCCAAAACCTGTTTCACTCTGGTCTTGTAGTTAGGATCCAGCGTTCTCACTGCCGAGGCAAACGTACAATTTTCCACAAAGAATAGTGTTTTGCCCAGCTCTGAAAGGTAATTACCAATAACTTAGGGCCGTGTAAATATACAATGTTTAAGGCTTTTTTCTTCAAAATGTTCCTGTGTAGTCTAGTGCTTAGGATTTGGCGTTTAAACAGTCCTTGCAGGGTTACATTTCCTCGAACGGGAGATGGATCTTTCCAAGTTGATCCTAATATAAAGTAATTTGTAATATGTACAGGTAACGTAAGCATTCAATTCTCGAGCTTTGTTACTAAAACATGTTTTTTTTATTTTCTATTTGTAAGAACCTGATGCTCTTTTTGCAATGGCTGCGGTACGATTCATTTTAAGGGAGATACTTTTTCAAAACTTTCTAGGCTAATTTTAAATATGTCAGTGTAATGAAATGATTAAATGTTTTAGATTGTATTCTAAAATATATTCACATCTTGTTTACTGTATGAATGTTTGGCAGTTTAACAGCCACGATTCGGGTATGATTGCTTGCATGGAAGATGTATTTTGCAAAGGTGATCCTCTTTTAAACGATTTCTAATGTTTTCCGAAAAAATATGTAGTCAATCTTACATCTTTGACACTAAACATGTTATTATGGAGGGTATTGGTAAGAATCAGGTGATCTCAGCAATGTGGTCGTGGTTAAATAATCCGCTCGGCTTTTGATTTTTGTCAAGCGTCGTAACCTTATTTCCTATATATAAGTGAATTTAAAATTTAAATCTTAAAGCTATCCATGTATAACGTGCTCCCGTGTGGTCTAGTGGTTAGGATCCGGCGCTCTCACCGCCGTGGCCGGGGTTCGATTCCCCGCACGGGAGATGAGTCTTGCCAACATATGCAAGCAAATTCCCAATTTATGAAAGCAATGTAAGATACAAATCATGTAGATATACATCCAAAACCTGTTTCACTCTGGTCTTGTAGTTAGGATCCAGCGTTCTCACTGCCGAGGCAAAGGTACAATTTTCCACAAAGAGTAGTGTTTTGCCCAGCTCTGAAAGGTAATTACCAATAACTTAGGGCCGTGTAAATATACAATGTTTAAGGCTTTTTTCTTCAAAATGTTCCTGTGTAGTCTAGTGCTTAGGATTTGGCGTTTAAACAGTCCTTGCAGGGTTACAATTCCTTGAACGGGAGATGGATCTTTCCAAGTTGATCCTAATATAAAGTAAATTGTAATATGTACAGGTAACGTAAGCATTCCATTCTCGAGCTTTGTTGCTAAAACATGTTTTTTTTTATTTTCTATTCATAAGAACCTGATGCTCTTACTGCAATGGCTGCGGTACGATTCATTTTAAGGGAGAAACTTTTTCAAAACTTTCTAGGCTAATTTCAAATATGTCAGTGTAATGAAATGATTAAATGTTTTAGATTGTATTCTAAAATATATTCACATCTTATTTACTGTATGAATGTTTGGCAGTTTAACAGCCACGATTCGGGTTTGATTGCTTGCATGGAAGATGCATTTTGCAAAGGTGATCCTCTTCTAAACTATTTCTAATGTTTTCCGAAAAAATATGTAGTCAATCTTATATCTTTAACACTAAACATGTTATTATGGAGGGTATTGGTAAGAATCTGGTGATCTCAGCAATGTGGTCATGGTTAAATTATCCGCTCGGCTTTTGATTTTTGACAAGCGTCGTAAGCTTATTTCCTATATATAAGTGAAATTTAAATTCAAATCTTAAAGCTATCCATGTATAACATACTCCCGTGTGGTCTAGTGGTTAGGATCCAACGCTCTCACCGCCATGGCCGTGGTTCGATTCCCCGCACGGGAGATGAGTTTTGCCAACATATGCAAGCAAATTCCCAATTTATGAAAGCAATGTAAGATACAAATTATGTAGATATACATCCAAAACCTGTTTCACTCTGGTCTTGTAGTTAGGATCCAGCGTTCTCACTGCCGAGGCAAAGGTACAATTTTCCACAAAGAGTAGTGTTTGACCCAGCTCTGAAAGGTAATTACCAATAACTTAGGGGCATGTAAATATACAATGTTTAAGGCTTTTTTCTTCAAAATGTTCCTGTGTAGTCTAGTGTTTAGGATTTGGCGTTTAAACAGTCCTTGCAGGGTTACAATTCCTTGAACGGGAGATTGATCTTTCCAAGTTGATCCTAATATAAAGTAATTTGTAATATGTACAGGTAACGTAAGCATTCAATTCTCGAGCTTTGTTGCTAAAACATGTTTTTTTTATTTTCTATTCGTAAGAACCTGATGCTCTTACTGCAAAGGCTGCGGTACGATTCATTTTAAGGGAGATACTTTTCAAAACTTTCTAGGCTAGTTTCAAATATGTCAGTGTAATGAAATGATTAAATGTTTTAGATTGTATTCTAAAATATATTCACATCTTGTTTACTGTATGAATGTTTGGCAGTTTAACAGCCACAATTCGGGTATGATTGCTTGCATGAAAGATGCATTTTGCAAAGGTGATCCTCTTCTAAACTATTTCTAATGTTTTCCGAAAAAATATGTAGTCAATCTTATCTCTTTAACACTAAACATGTAATTATGGAGGGTATTGGTAAGAATCTGGTGATCTCAGCAATGTGGTCATGGTTAAATAATCCGCTCGGCTTTTGATTTTTGACAAGCGTCGTAAGCTTATTTCCTATATATAAGTGAATTTAAAATTTAAATCTTAAAGCTATCCATGTATAACATGCTGCCGTGTGGTCTAGTGGTTAGGATCCGGCGCTCTCACCGCCGTTGCCGAGGTTCTATTCCCCGCACGGGAGATGAGTTTTGCCAACATATGCAAGCAAATTCCCAATTTATAAAATAATGTAAGATACAAATCATCTAGATATACATCCAAAACCTGTTTCACTCTTGTCTTGTAGTTAGGATCCAGCGTTCTCACTGCCGAGGCAAAGGTACAATTTTCCACAAAGAATAGTGTTTTGCCCAGCTCTGAAAGGTAATTACCAATAACTTAGGGCCGTGTAAATATACAATGTTTAAGGCTTTTTTCTTCAAAATGTTCCTGTGTAGTCTAGTGCTTAGGATTTGGCGTTTAAACAGTCCTTGCAGGGTTACAATTCCTCGAACGGGAGATGGATCTTTCCAAGTTGATCCTAATATAAAGTAATTTGTAATATGTACAGGTAACGTAAGCATTCAATTCTCGAGCTTTGTTACTAAAACATGTTTTTTTTATTTTCTTTTCGTAAGAACCTGATGCTCTTACTGCAATGGCTGCGGTACGATTCATTTTAAGGGACATACTTTTTCAAAACTTTCTAGGCTAATTTTAAATATGTCAGTGTAATGAAATGATTAAATGTTTTAGATTGTATTCTAAAATATATTCACATCTTGTTTACTGTATGAATGTTTGGCAGTTTAACAGCCACAATTCGGGTATGATTGCTTGCATGGAAGATGCATTTTGCAAAGGCGATCCTCTTCTAAACTATTTCTAATGTTTTCCGAAAAAATATGTAGTCAATCTTACATCTTTAACACTAAACATGTTATTCTTGAGGGTATTAGCGGAATCTGGCAATCTTAGCAATGTGTTTGTGGTTAAATTATCCGCTCGGCTTTTGATTTTTGACAAGCGTCGTAAGCTTATTTCCTATATATAACTGAATTTAAAATTTAAATCTTAAAGCTATCCATGTATAACATGCTGCCGTGTGGTCTAGTGGTTAGGATCCGGCGCTCTCACCGCAGTAGCCGAGGTTCTATTCCCCGCACGGGAGATGAGTTTTGCCAACATATGCAAGCAAATTCCCAATTTATAAAATAATGTAAGATACAAATCATCTAGATATACATCCAAAACCTGTTTCACTCTTGTCTTGTAGTTAGGATCCAGCGTTCTCACTGCCGAGGCAAAGGTACAATTTTCCACAAAGAGTAGTGTTTTGCCCAGCTCTGAAAGGTAATTACCAATAACTTAGGGCCGTGTAAATATACAATGTTTAAGGCTTTTTTCTTCAAAATGTTCCTGTGTAGTCTAGTGCTTAGGATTTGGCGTTTAAACAGTCCTTGCAGGGTTACAATTCCTCGAACGGGAGATGGATCTTTCCAAGTTGATCCTAATATAAAGTAATTTGTAATATGTACAGGTAACGTAAGCATTCAATTCTCGAGCTTTGTTACTAAAACATGTTTTTTTTATTTTCTATTCGTAAGAACCTGATGCTCTTACTGCAATGGCTGCGGTACGATTCATTTTAAGGGACATACTTTTTCAAAACTTTCTAGGCTAATTTTAAATATGTCAGTGTAATGAAATGATTAAGTGTTTTAGATTGTATTCTAAAATATATTCACATCTTGTTTACTGTATGAATGTTTGGCAGTTTAACAGCCACAATTCGGGTATGATTGCTTGCATGGAAGATGCATTTTGCAAAGGCGATCCTCTTCTAAACTATTTCTAATGTTTTCCGAAAAAATATGTAGTCAATCTTACATCTTTAACACTAAACATGTTATTCTTGAGGGTATTAGCGGAATCTGGCAATCTTAGCAATGTGTTTGTGGTTAAATTATCCGCTCGGCTTTTGATTTTTGACAAGCGTCGTAAGCTTATTTCCTATATATAACTGAATTTAAAATTTAAATCTTAAAGCTATCCATGTATAACATACTCCCGTGTGGTCTAGTGGTTATGATCAGGCGCTTTCACTGCCGTGGCCGGGGTTCGATTCCCCGCACGGGAGATGAGTTTTGCCAACATATGCAAGCAAATTCCCAATTTATGAAAGCAATGTAAGATACAAATCATTTAGATATACATCCAAAACCTGTTTCACTCTGGTCTTGTAGTTAAGATCCAGCGTTCTCACTGCCGAGACAAAGGTACAATTTTCCACAAAGAGTAGTGGTGTTTTGCCCAGCTCTGAAAGGTAATTACCAATAACTTAGGGCCGTGTACATATTCAATGTTTAAGGCTTTTTTCTTCGAAATGTTCCTGTGTAGTCTAGTGCTTAGGATTTGACGTTTAAACAGTCCTTGCATGGTTACAATTCCTTGAACGGGAGATGGATCTTTCCAAGTTGTTCCTAATATAAAGTAATTTGTAATATGTTCAGGTAACGTAAGCATTCAATTCTCGAGCTTTGTTGCTAAAACATGTTTTTTTATTTTCTATTCGTAAGAATCTGATGTCTTACTGCAATGGCTGCGGTACGATTCATTTAACGGGAGATACTTTTTCAAAAGTTTTTAGGCTAATTTCAATTATGTCAGTGTAATGAAATGATTCAATGTTCTCGATGGTTATCTAAAATATGTTCACATCTTGTTTACTGTATGAATGTTTGGCAGTTTAACAGCCACAATTCGGGTATGATTGCTTGCATCAAAGATGCATTTTGCAAAGGTGATCCTCTTTTAAACTATTTCTAATGTTTTCTGAAAAAATATGTAGTCAATCTTACATCTTTGACACTAAACATGTTATTATGGAGGGTATTGGTAAGAATCTGGTGATCTCAGCAATGTGGTCGTGGTTAAATAATCTGCTCGGCTTTTGATTTTTGACAAGCGTCGTAAGCTTATTTCCTATATATAAGTGAATTTAAAATTTAAATCTTAAAGCTATCCATGTATAACATACTCCTGTGTGGTCTAGTGGTTAGGATCCGGCGCTCTCACCGCCGTGGCCGGGGTTGGATTCCCCGCACGGGAGATGAGTTTTGCCAACATATGCAAGCAAATTCCCAATTTATGAAAGCAATGTAAGATACAAATCATGTAGATATACATCCAAAACCTGTTTCACTCTGGTCTTGTAGTTAGGATCCAGCGTTCTCACTGCCGAGGCAAAGGTACAATTTTCCACAAAGAGTAGTGTTTTGCCCAGCTCTGAAAGGTAATTACCAATAACTTAGGGCCGTGTAAATATTCAATGTTTAAGGCTTTTTTCTTCAAAATGTTCCTGTGTAGTCTAGTGCTTAGGATTTGACGTTTAAACAGTCCTTGCATGGTTACAATTCCTTGAACGGGAGATGGATCTTTCCAAGTTGTTCCTAATATAAAGTAATTTGTAATATGTTCAGGTAACGTAAGCATTCAATTCTCGAGCTTTGTTGCTAAAACATGTTTTTTTATTTTCTATTCGTAAGAACCTGATGCTCTTACTGCAATGGCTGCGGTACGATTCATTTTAAGGGAGATACTTTTTCAAAACTTTCTAGGCTAATTTCAAATATGTCAGTGTAATGAAATGATTAAATGTTTTAGATTGTATTCTAAAATATATTCACATCTTGTTTACTGTATGAATGTTTGGCAGTTTAACAGCCACAATTCGGGTATGATTACTTGCATGGAAGATGCATTTTGCAAAGGTGATCCTCTTTTAAACTATTTCTAATGTTTTCCGAAAAAATATGTAGTCAATCTTACATCTTTAACACTAAACATGTTATTTTGGAGGGTATTGGTAAGAATCTGGTGATCTCAGCAATGTGGTCATGGTTAAATTATCCGCTCGGCTTTTGATTTTTGACGAGCGTCGTAAGCTTATTTCCTATATATAAGTGAAATTTAAATTCAAATCTTAAAGCTATCCTTGTATAACGTACTCCCGTGTGGTCTAGTGGTTAGGATCCAGTGCTCTCACCGCCGTGGCCGGGGTTCGATTCCCCGCACGGGAGATGAGTTTTGCCAACATATGCAAGCAAATTCCCAATTTATGAAAGCAATGTAAGATACAAATCATCTAGATATACATCCATAACCTGTTTCACTCTGGTCTTGTAGTTAGGATCCAGCGTTCTCACTGCCGAGGCAAAGGTACAGTTTTCCACAAAGAGTAGTGTTTTGCTCAGCTCTGAAAGGTAATTACCAATAACTTAGGGCCATGTACATATTCAATGTTTAAGGCTTTTTTCTTCAAAATGTTCCTGTGTAGTCTAGTGCTTAGGATTTGACGTTTAAACAGTCCTTGCATGGTTACAATTCCTTGAACGGGAGATGGATCTTTCCAAGTTGATCCTAATATAAAGTAATTTGTAATATGTTCAGGTGATGTAAGCATTCAATTCTCGAGCTTTGTTGCTAAAACATGTTTTTTATTTTCTATTCGTAAGAATCTGATGTCTTACTGCAATGGCTGCGGTACGATTCATTTAACGGGAGATACTTTTTCAAAAGTTTTTAGGCTAATTTCAATTATTTCAGTGTAATGAAATGATTCAATGTTCTCGATGGTAATCTAAAATATGTTCACATCTTGTTTACTTTATGAATGTTTGGCAGTTTAACAGCCACGATTCGGGTATGATTGCTTGCATGGAAGATGCATTTTGCAAAGGTGATCCTCTTCTAAACTATTTCTAATGTTTTCCGAAAAAATATGTAGTCAATATTACATCTTTGACACTAAACATGTTATTATGGAGGGTATTAGTGGAATCTGGTGATCTCAGCAATGTGTTTGTGGTTAAATTATCCGCTCGGCTTTTGATTTTTGACAAGCGTCGTAAGCTTATTTCCTATATATAAGTGAATTTAAAATTTAAATCTTAAAGCTATCCATGTATAACATACTCCCGTGTGGTCTAGTGGTTAGGATCCGGCGCTCTCACCGCCGTGGCCGGGGTTCGATTCCCCGCACGGGAGATGAGTTTTGCCAACATATGCAAGCAAATTCCCAATTTATGAAAGCAATGTAAGATACAAATCATGTAGATATACATCCAAAACCTGTTTCACTCTGGTCTTGTAGTTAGGATCCAGCGTTCTCACTGCCGAGGCAAAGGTACAATTTTCCACAAAGAGTAGTGTTTTGCCCAGCTCTGAAAGGTAATTACCAATAACTTAGGGCCGTGTAAATATTCAATGTTTAAGGCTTTTTTCTTCAAAATGTTCCTGTGTAGTCTAGCGCTTAGGATTTGACGTTTAAACAGTCCTTGCATGGTTACAATTCCTTGAACGGGAGATGGATCTTTCCAAGTTGTTCCTAATATAAAGTAATTTGTAATATGTTCAGGTAACGTAAGCATTCAATTCTCGAGCTTTGTTGCTAAAACATGTTTTTTTATTTTCTATTCGCAAGAACCTGATGCTCTTACTGCAATGGCTGCGGTACGATTCATTTTACAGGAGATACTTTTTCAAAACTTTCTAGGCTAATTTCAAATATGTCAGTGTAATGAAATGATTCAATGTTTTAGATGGTAATCGAAAATATGTTCACATCTTGTTTATTGTATGAATGTTTGGCAGTTTAACAGCCTAAATTCGGGAATGATTGCTTGCATGGAAGATGCATTTTGCAAAGGTGATCCTCTTTTAAACTATTTCTAACGTTTTCCGAAAAAATATGTAGTCAATCTTACATCTTTGACACTAAACATGTTATTTTGGAGGGTATTGGTAAGAATCTGGTGATCTCAGCATTGTGGTCGTGGTCAAATTATCCGTTCGGCTTTTGATTTTTGACAAGCGTCGTAAGCTTATTTCCTATATATAAGTGAATTTAAAATTTAAATCTTAAAGCTATCCATGTATAACAGACTCCCGTGTGGTCTAGTGGTTAGGATCCGGCGCTCTCACCGCCATGGCCGGGGTTCGATTCCCCGCACAGGAGATGAATTTTTCCAACATATGCAAGCAAATTCCCAATTTATGAAAGCAATGTAAGATACAAATCATCTAGATATACATCCAAAACCTGTTTTACTCTAGTCTTGTAGTTAAGATCCAGCGTTCTTACTGCCGAGGCAAAGGTACAATTTTCCACAAAGAGTAGTGTTTTGCCCAGCTCTGAAAGGTAATTACCAATAACTTAGGGCCGTGTAAATATACAATGTTTAAGGCTTTTTTCTTCAAAATGTTCCTGTGTAGTCTAGTGCTTAGGATTTGGCGCTTAAACAGTTCTTGCAGGGTTAAAATTCCTTGAACGGGAGATGGATCTTTCCAAGTTGATCCTAATATAACGTAATTTGTTATATGTTCAGGTAACGTAAGCATTCAATTCTCGAGCTTTGTTGCTAAAACATGTTTTTTTATTTTCTATTCATAAGAATCTGATGCTCTTACTGCAATGGCTGCGGTGCGATTCATTTTAAGGGAGATACTTTTTCAAAACTTTCTAGCCTAATTTCAAATATGTCAGTGTAATGAAATGATTAAATGTTTTAGATTGTATTCTAAAATATATTCACATCTTGTTTACTGTATGAATGTTTGGCAGTTTAACAGCCACAATTCGGGTATGATTGCTTGCATGGAAGATGCATTTTGCAAAGGTGATCCTCTTTTAAACTATTTCTAAAATTTTTCCGAAAAAATATGTAGTCAATCTTACATCTTTGACACTAAACATTTTATTTTGGAGGGTATTGGTAAGAATCTGGTGATCTCTGCATTGTGGTCGTGGTTAAATTATCCTCTCGGCTTTTGATTTTTGACAAGCGTCGTAAGCTTGTTTCCTATATATAAGTGAAATTTAAATTCAAATATTAAAGCTATCCACGTATAACATACTCCCGTGTGGTCTAGTGGTTAGGATCCGGTGCTCTCACCGCCGTGGCCGGGGTTCGATTCCCCGCACGGGAGATGAGTTTTGCCAACATATGCAAGCAAATTCCCAATTTATGAAAGCAATGTAAGATACCAATCATGTAGATATACATCCAAAACCTGTTTCACTCTGGTCTTGTAGTTAGGATCAAGCGTTCTCACTGCCGAGGCAAAGGTACAATTTTCCACAAAGAGTAGTGTTTTGCCCAGCTCTGAAAGGTAATTACCAATACCTTAGGGCCGTGTAAATATTCAATGTTTGAGGCTTTTTTCTTCAAAATGTTCCTGTGTAGTCTAGTGCTTAGGATTGGACGTTTAAACAGTCCTTGCAGGATTACAATTCCTTGAACGGGAGATTGATCTTTCCAAGTTGATCCTAATATAAAATAATTTGTAATATTTTCAGGTAACGTAAGCATTCAATTCTCGAGCTTTGTTGCTAAAACATGTTTTTTTATTTTCTATTCGTAAGAATCTGATGCTCTTACTGCAATGGCTGCGGTACGATTCATTTTACAGGAGATACTTTTTCAAAACTTTCTAGGCTAATTTCAAATATGTCAGTGTAATGAAATGATTCAATGTTTTAGATGGTAATCTAAAATATGTTCACATCTTGTTTACTGTATGAATGTTTGGCAGTTTAACAGCCACAATTTGGGTATGATTGCTTGCATGGAAGATGCATTTTGCAAAGGTGATCCTCTTTTAAACTATTTCTAAAATTTTTCCGAAAAAATATGTAGTCAATCTTACATCTTTGACACTAAACATTTTATTTTGGAGGGTATTGGTAAGAATCTGGTGATCTCAGCATTGTGGTCGTGGTTAAATAATCTGCTCGGCTTTTGATTTTTCACAAGCGTTGTAAGCTTATTTCCTATATATAAGTGAATTTAAAATTTAAATCTTAAAGCTATCCATGTATAACATACTCCCGTGTGGTCTAGTGGTTAGGATCCGGCGCTCTCACTGCCATGGCCGGGGTTCTATTCCCCGCACGGGAGATGAGTTTTTCCAACATATGCAAGCGAATTCCCAATTTATGAAAGCAATGTAAGATACAAATCATGTAGATATACATCCAAAACCTGTTTCACTCTGGTCTTGTGGTTAGGATCCAGCGTTCTCACTTCCGATGCAAAGGTACAATTTTCCACAAAGAGTAGTGTTTTGCCCAGCTCTGAAAGGTAATTACCAATAACGTAGGGCCGTGTAAATATTCAATGTTTAAGGCTTTTTTCTTCAAAATGTTCCTGTGTAGTCTAGTGCTTAGGATTTGGCGTTTGAACAGTCCTTGCAGGGTTACAATTCCTTGAACGGGAGATTGATCTTTCCAAGTTGATCCTAATATAAAATAATTTGTAATATGTTCAGGTAACGTAAGCATTCAATTCTCGAGCTTTGTTGCTAAAACATGTTTTTTTATTTTCTATTCGTAAGAATCTGGTGCACTTACTGCAATGGCTGCGGTACGATTCATTTTACGGGACATACTCTTTCTAAACTTTCCAGGCTAATTTCAAATATGTCAGTGTAATGAAATGATACAATGTTTTTGATAGTAATCTAAAATATGTTCACATCTTGTTTACTGTATAAATGTTTTGCAGTTTAACAGCCACAATTCGGGTATGATTGCTTGCATGGAAGATGAATTTTGCAAAGGTGATCCTCTTTTAAACTATTTCTAATGTTTACCGAAAAAATATGTAGTCAATCTTACATCTTTGACACTAAACATGTTATTATGGAGGGTATTGGTAAGAATCTGGTGATCTCAGCAATGTGGTCGTGGTTAAATAATCCGCAAGGCTTTTGATTTTTGACAAGCGTCGTAAGCTTATTTCCTATATATAAGTGAATTTAATATTTAAATCTTTAAGCTATCCATGTATAACATGCTCCCGTGTGGTCTAGAAGTTAGGATCCGGCGCCCTCACCGCCGTGGCCGGGGTTCGATTCCCCGCACGGGAGATGAGTATTGCCAACATATGCAAGCAAATTCCCAATTTATGAAAGCAATGTAAGATACAAATCATGTAGGTATACATCCAAAACCTGTTTTACTCTGGTCTTGTAGTTAGGATCCAGCGCTCTCACTGCCGAGGCAAAGGTACAATTTTCCACAAAGAGTAGTGTTTTGCCCAGCTCTGAAAGGTAATTACCAATAACTTAGGGCCGTGTAAATATTCAATGTTTAAGGCTTTTTTCTTCAAAATGTTCCTGTGTAGTCTAGTGCTTAAGATTTGGCGTTTGAACAGTCCTTGCAGGGTTACAATTCCTTGAACGGGAGATGGATCTTTCCAAGTTCATCCTAATATAAAGTAACTTGTAATATGTTCAGGTAACGTAAGCATTCAATTCTCGAGCTTTGTTGCTAAAACATGTTTTTTTATTTTCTATTCGTAAGAATCTGATGTCATACTGCAATGGCTGCGGTACGATTCATTTTACGGGAGATACTTTTTCAAAAGTTTTTAGGCTAATTTCAAATATGTCAGTGTAATGAAATGATTCAATGTTTTAGATGGTAATCGAAAATATGTTCACATCTTGTTTACTGTATGAATGTTTGGCAGTTTAACAGCCACAATTCGGGTATGATTGCTTGCATGGAAGATGCATTTTGCAAAGGTGATCCTCTTTTAAACTATTTCTAATGTTTTCCGAAAAGATATGTAGTCAATCTTACATCTTTAACACTAAACATGTTATTATGGAGGGTATTGGTAAGAATCTGGTGATCTCAGCAATGTGGTCATGGTTAAATTATCCGCTCGGCTTTTGATTTTTGACAAGCGTCGTAAGCTTATTTCCTATATATAAGTGTAATTTAAATTCAAATCTTAAAGCTATCCTTGTATAACATACTCCCGTGTGGTCTAGTGGTTAGGATCCAGTGCTCTCACCGCCGTGGCCGGGGTTCGATTCCCCGCACGGGAGATGAGTTTTGCCAACATATGCAAGCAAATTCCATATTTATGAAAGCAATGTAAGATACCAATCATCTAGATATACATCCAAAACCTGTTTCACTCTGGTCTTGTAGTTAAGATCCAGCGTTCTCACTGCCGAGGCAAAGGTACAATTTTCCACAAAGAGTAGTGTTTTGCCCAGCTCTGAAAGGTAATTACCAATAACTTAGGGCCGTGTAAATATACAATGTTTAAGGCTTTTTTCTTCAAAATGTTCCTGTGTAGTCTAGTGCTTAGGATTTGGCGTTTAAACAGTCCTTGCAGGGTTACCATTCCTTGAACGGGAGATGGATCTTTCCAAGTTGATCCTAATATAAAGTAATTTGTAATATGTTCAGGTAACGTAAGCATTCAATTCTCGAGCTTTGTTGCTAAAACATGTTTTTTCATTTTCTATTCGTAAGAACCTGATGCTCTTACTGCAATGGCTGCGGTACGATTCATTTTAAGGGAGATACTTTTTCAAAACTTTCTAGGCTAATTTCAAATATGTCAGTGTAATGAAATGATTAAATGTTTTAGATTGTATTCTAAAATATATTCACATCTTGTTTACTGTATGAATGTTTGGCAGTTTAACAGCCACAATTCGGGTATTATTGCTTGCATGGAAGATGCATTTTGCAAAGATGATCCTCTTTTAAACTATTTCTAATTGTTATATATCGAGAGCAATCGCAAGAACAACAGGCTCAAGTCACGCTAAAAACCAACTTACATAAGTTATCCAAAACGAGGCTAATTCATTACACTCCTAAACGAGGCTAATTCATTACACTTTTCCTCCCTTAAAGAAAAGCGTCCAACAGTTATTAAGTTTTCTCTTAAAGTCCTTCACTGTTATTTAAAGTCTCTCTAGTAGTCAACTAATATCAACTGATATATGAAACGCAATTACAAGTGCTGGGTAGACTGCCAACACTTGGGAAACAGGCAGAGAAGCATTATTCTGGCTTTTAAAATCTACCTGTCTCTATTCAAATCCTAGTCTCTTTGGAGGTCTTCTTATTCTTCCTGGATATCGTCTTTCAGGAGTCTTTGCTGGTAAATTCACATCAGGAGACTTTGCTACTCTTACTTCAGTAGACTTCTGAACTTCTGGATCTATCTGTAACTCTACTGTCTCTGGAGTTTCTTTACTAGGTAAATCTCTATGCTCGATAACTCTTTCATCCTGTGTTTTCTCTACTTCAATTGGAGGTAACACCTCTGGAATAACAGGTAATTCCTCTGCTATCTCTTTGGGTGGAATCTCACTACTTAGAAGGTGTTCTATGTGCACAAACCTTATTCTTTGTCCACACTTGACCAAATAAGTTAGAGGTCCCTTCTTCTTTACAACGATTCCTGGAATCCATCTCTCCTTGCTATCTCTGTGATTTCTAACAAGCACTGATTGATTTACTCTTAATTCACGACTTTTAACCCCCTTCTTGTCATGATATTTTATCTGTTGACGCTGCTTCTCTTCTACAGCACTAGCTAAGTTTGGCTTTACTAATCTTAACCGAGTACGCAGTATTCTCTTCATAAATAACTCTGATGGTGCTTGCTTTGTAACTGTGTGTGGCGTAGAACGATAAGTCAATAGAAAATCAGCTAATCTTCTTGACCAGGTAATTGAAGTAACATTTCTCTTATGATCTAGCCACATCTTGTTTAGAGCTTGCTTTACTGTCTGCACTGCTCGTTCTGCAGATCCATTACTTGCAGGATGGTAAGGTGGAATGGGTGTGTGTTTAATTCCATTCTTCTTTAAGAACATTTCAAATTCTTCAGAAACAAACTGAGGACCATCGTCAGAAACAATTTCCTCTGGCAATCCATAGCTTGCAAACATGTACCTAAGCTTATCTATGGTCGCTCCACTGGTGGTACTAGACATCTCGTGCACCTCTATCCATTTGGAATAGCTATCTATGACAATCAAAAGCATCTTTTTGTCAAACATTCCATAGTCAATATGAATTCTCTGCCAGGCTCTTGCTGGAAACTTCCAGGGGTGCAATGGAGCATGTGCTGGCTTATTTCGAAACATCTGACAGCTTTCACAACTCTTGAGATATTCTTCTATCTGTGAATCAAGACTTGGCCACCAGATATAGCTTCTTGCATAAGCTTTAGTACGGCAGATACCTTGATGTGTTTCATGCAGCTCTTCTAGCATTCTATTTCTATACTTTGGTGGAATAATCACCCTTCTACCCCACAACACACAACCCTGCTCTGCTGATAGTTCCAACTTTCGATTGAAATATGGCCTTAATTCTTCAGTGTCACAAACTTCTGGCCATCCATTCAAAACAAATGAAAGAACTCTTGACAAAAGTGGATCTTTCCCTGTCTCCTGCTGAACATCTTTAGCAGAGATCGGCAAAGAATCGGTATAGTTTACTTGGCACACTGATGGCTCTTCTCCTTCCTTTGAATTTCCACTTGGTAATCTAGAAAGTGCATCAGCATTTGCATGATCACTAGACTTTCTGAACAACAATTTTTATTGATAAGCTGCAAGAATCAAAGCCCATCGTTGCAACCTAGCTGCTGCTAGTGTTGGAATGCCAGACTGTGCACCAAGAATAGACGTTAGCGGCTTATGATCTGTCACTAAAGTAAATGTTCTTCCATAGAGATACTTGTGAAATTTCTTTACCCCAAAGATCATTGCTAAGGCTTCTTTCTCTAACTGTGCATAATTTCTTTCACTTGAACTTAATGTTCTAGAAGCATATGCTACTGGTCTTTCTGAACCATCTTCCATCACATGTGATAGCACAGCGCCTACCCCATAACTAGATGCATCACAGTCCAGCTTTAGAGGCTTAACTGTATCATAATGCACTAGTACCTTACTGCTGCTTAGCTTACTTTACAAGCATCAAATGCTTTCTGACATGCCTCTGACCATTTCCAAGCTACATCCTTCCTTAACAGCTCATGCAGAGGGCCTAAAATAGAGGCAAGACCTCTTTGGAACCTTCCATAATAATTTATCAATCCAAGCCAGGATCTTAACTCTGTAACATTTGTTGGAACAGGGGCATCAGTAATAGCCTTTACTTTCTCTTCAGTTGGATGCAGTCCTTCTTTGTCTATGTTGTACCCAAGGTAATTGACAGCAGACTTGAAGAATTCACATTTACTGAGTTTAGCTTTAATGTTATGTCTTTCCAGCCTCTGCAAAACCTCTGATAGGACTTTCTTATGCTCCTCAACAGACGTGGTTGTGATCAGAATATCATCTAAATAACACACAACATTCTTCACACCAGACAACACCCTGTCCATGACTGACTGAAATATGGCAGGGGCACTAGAGACACCAAAATTTAGCCTCTCTATTCTAAACAACCCCTTGTGAGTATTGATGGTTAACACATTTTTAGCATCTTCTTCAAGCTGTAACTGTTGATATGCATTGGACAAGTCCAATTTGCTGAAATAAACCCCTCCAGAAAGTGTTGCAAATATGTCTTCAATGTTAGGCAATGGGTATTGGTCAACATCTAGCATTGGATTCACTGAAACTTTGTAGTCCCCACAAATTCTGACCCTACCATCAGTTTTTGGAACCACCACTATTGGAGATGCCCATTCACTATGCATCACTGGTGTCATAATACCATCTTTGGTCAACCGATAAAGTTCCTTCTCCACAACTTCCTTCAAAGAAAACGGAACAGGACGAGCCTTCTTAAAAACAGGCTTAGCATCTTTTTTTAGAAGTAAATCTGCTTTATACCCCTTGATAACACCATGCTTACCCTCAAACACAAACCTGTGCTTTTTCAAAAGCTCCCCACCAACACCATAGTTTACCACAAACAGCTGATTCCAATCAAGCTTAATTTCCATCAACCAGTTTCTTCCTAACAAAGCTGGTTTGTCTCCATCAACAACAACCAATGGTAACTTAGCCCTTTGTCCTTTAAACTCAACATCAACCAAAATTTCTCCTTTAGTTGCAAGAACCTCACCAGAATAAGACTGAAGTTGCCTTGAAAATGAAGATAAGGGCACATGTGGCAGATATCTCTCATAAAAACCATTTCCAACAACTGAAACTACTGCTCCAGTGTCAATTTCCATAGTCAAAGGAATACCATTGACAGAAACTGTTTCCTGTAAAGTAGCCTTGGCATCATCTCTACAAGTATAAATTGTATGCAAGTCTTCATCACTGTTCCCAACATTACTTGATGAAATACCAAGATAACTTGTTTTCTGAACTGGTGCAGTTTTTTTCTTTTCACTTCTACACTTCTTTGAAGAGTGACCTTGTTTTGAGCAATTAAAACATTTCAATGACTTGAATCTGCAATCATTTGCATTATGCTTATCTCCTCCACACCGCCAACACTCTGTAGCTTGTTTAGATCCGGAAGCACTTGCATTTGCTCTCTTTTTGTGCCTATGCTCAACTTTGTTAACTCCTATCCCACCACTTGAACTTGATGGGTGTAAATCAATTGCATTCCTTTGTGCTAATTCCATTGCAACAGTGATCCTCTCTGCCTTGTCAAAGGTAAGATCAACTTCTGTTAAAAGCTTCCTCTGAATACCCCCTGAACGCAAACCACAAACAAGCCTATCACGCAAAGCGATTGACAAAAATTCTCCAAAGTCACAAGTACTTGCAAGTTTCTTAAGCTCAACAATATAATCTGAAATAGACTCATTTTCATGTTCATTTCTCTTGTAGAATCGAAAACGCTCTGCAATCACCAAAGTCTTTGGTTTAAAATGAGCAGATAATGTAGCCTTCAGCTCATCATACGTCTTACTTGAAGGAACATCTGGAGTCATCAAATTTCTCAATAACGAATATGTTGAGGGTCCAATTCCACTCAAAAATACAGCCCTTTTCTTGGGTGCATCAGTAATATTATTCGCAATGAAAAACTGTTCCAGTCTTTCCACATAACAAGCCCAGTCCTCCTTCCCTTCACAGTAAGGACCAACCTGTCCTAGCACCTGTGCCATGCTAATGCCACGTCAGCATTCAAGCAAAAAAAAATGGGCCTAAGAAGGCAGAGTTTGTCTTCACCAGTCAACTCACTGAACTGGCCTAACCTGCGTTTTCTGTTTCATCCAACAACCATGATCTTTAGTAACAGTCATGCCTGTATCCATTAAAACATAATGTGAGTATCTGAATCCCATCCTCGTCGCCAATTGTTATATATCGAGAGCAATCGCAAGAACAACAGGCTCAAGTCACGCTAAAAACCAACTTACATAAGTAATCCAAAACGAGGCTAATTCATTACACTCCTAAACGAGGCTAATTCATTACACTAATGTTTTCCGAAAAAATATGTAGTCAATCTTACATCTTTAACACTAAACATGTTATTATGGAGGGTATTGGTAAGAATCTGGTGATCTCAGCAATGTGGTCTGGGTTAAATTATCCGCTCGGCTTTTGATTTTTGACAAGCGGCGTAAGCTTGTTTCCTATATATAAGTGAAATTTAAATTCAAATCTTAAAGCTATCCATGTATAACATACTCCCGTGTGGTCTAGTGGTTAGGATCCGGTGCTCTCACCGCCGTGGCCGGGGTTCGATTCCCCGCACGGGAGATGAGTTTTGCCAACATATGCAAGCAAATTCCCAATTTATGAAAGCAATGTAAGATACCAATCATGTAGATATACATCCAAAACCTGTTTCACTCTGGTCTTGTAGTTAGGATCCAGCGTTCGCACTGCCGAGGCAAAGGTACAATTTTCCACAAAGAGTAGTGTTTTGCCCAGCTCTGAAAGGTAATTACCAATACCTTAGGGCCGTGTAAATATTCAATGTTTAAGGCTTTTTTTCTCCAAAATGTTCCTGTGTAGTCTAGTGCTTAGGATTGGACGTTTAAACAGTCCTTGCAGGGTTACGATTCCTTGAACAGGAGATTGATCTTTCCAAGTTGATCCTAATATAAAGTAATTTGTAATATGTTCAGGTAACGTAAGCATTCAATTCTCGAGCTTTGTTGCTAAAACATGTTTTTTTATTTTCTATTCGTAAGAATCTGATGCTCTTACTGCAATGGCTGCGGTACGATTCATTTTACAGGAGATACTTTTTCAAAACTTTCTAGGCTAATTTCAAAAATGTCAGTGTAATGAAATGATTCAATGTTTTAGATGGTAATCGAAAATATGTTCACATCTTGTTTACTGTATGAATGTTTGGTAGTTTAACAGCCACAATTCGGGTATGATTGCTGGCATGGAAGATGCATTTTGCAAAGGTGATCCTCTTTTAAACTATTTCTAAAATTTTTCCGAAAAAATATGTAGTCAATCTTACATCTTTGACACTTAACATGTTATTTTGGAGGGTATTGGTAAGAATCTGGTGATCTCAGCATTGTGGTCGTGGTTAAATTATCCGCTCGGCTTTTGATTTTTGACAAGCGTCGTAAGCTTATTTCCTATATATAAGTGAATTTAAAATTTAAATCTCAAAGCTATCCATGTATAACATACTCCCGTGTGGTCTAGTGGTTAGGATCCGGCGCTCTCACTGCCGTGGCCGGGGTTCTATTCGCCGCACGGGAGATGAGTTTTTCCAACATATGCAAGCGAATTCCCAATTTATGAAAGCAATGTAAGATACAAATCATGTAGATATACATCCAAAACCTGTTTCACTCTGGTCTTGTGGTTCGGATCCAGCGTTCTCACTTTTGATGCAAAGGTACAATTTTCCACAAAGAGTAGTGTTTTGTCCAGCTCTGAAAGGTAATTACCAATAACTTAGGGCCGTGTAAATATTCAATGTTTAAGGCTTTTTTCTTCAAAATGTTCCTGTGTAGTCTAGTGCTTAGGATTTGGCGTTTGAACAGTCCTTGCAGGTTTACAATTCTTTGAACGGGAGATGGATCTTTCCAAGTTCATCCTAATATAAAGTAATTTGTAATATGTTCAGGTAACGTAAGCATTCAATTCTCGAGCTTTGTTGCTAAAACATGTTTTTTTATTTTCTACTCGTAAGAATCTGGTGCACTTACTGCAATGGCTGCGGTACGATTCATTTTACGGGACATACTCTTTCTAAACTTTCCAGGCTAATTTCAAATATGTCAGTGTAATGAAATGATTAAATGTTTTAGATTGTATTCTAAAATATATTCACATCTTGTTTACTGTATGAATGTTTGGCAGTTGAACAGCCACGATTCGGGTATGATTGCTTGCATGGAAGATGCATTTTGCAAAGGTGATCCTCTTCTAAACTATTTCTAATGTTTTCCGAAAAAATATGTAGTCAATCTTACATCTTTAACACTAAACATGTTATTATGGAGGGTATTGGTAAGAATCTGGTGATCTCAGCAATGTGGTCGTAGTTAAATAATCCGCTCGGCTTTTGATTTTTGACAAGCGTCGTAAGCTTATTTCCTATATATAAGTGAATTTAATATTCAAATCTTAAAGCTATCCATGTATAACATACTCCCGTGTGGTCTAGAGGTTAGGATCCGGCGCTCTCACCGCCGTGGCCGGGGTTCGATTCCCCGCACGGGAGATGAGTTTTGCCAACATATGCAAGCAAATTCCCAATTTATGAAAGCAATGTAAGATACAAATCATGTAGGTATACATCCAAAACCTGTTTTACTCTGGTCTTGTAGTTAGGATCCAGCGCTCTCACTGCCGAGGCAAAGGTACAATTTCCCACAAAGGGTAGTGTTTTGCCCAGCTCTGAAAGGTAATTACCAATAACTTAGGGCCGTGTAAATATTCAATGTTTAAGGCTTTTTTCTTCAAAATGTTCCTGTGTAGTCTAGTGCTTAGGATTTGGCGTTTGAACAGTCCTCGCAGGGTTACAATTCCTTGAACGGGAGATGGATCTTTCCAAGTTCATCCTAATATAAAGTAATTTGTAATATGTTCAGGTAACGTAAGCATTCAATTCTCGAGCTTTGTTGCTAAAACATGTTTTTTTATTTTCTATTCGTAAGAATCTGATGCTCTTACTGCAATGGCTGCGGTACGATTCATTTTACAGGAGATACTTTTTCAAAACTTTCTAGGCTAATTTCAAATATGTCAGTGTAATGAAATGATTCAATGTTTTAGATGGTAATCGAAAATATGTTCACATCTTGTTTACTGTATGAATGTTTGGCAGTTTAACAGCCACAATTCGGGTATGATTGCTTGCATGGAAAATGCATTTTGCAAAGGTGATCCTCTTTTAAACTATTTCTAATGTTTTCCGAAAAAATATGTAGTCAATCTTACATCTTTGACACTAAACATTTTATTATGGAGGGTATTGGTAAGAATCTGGTGATCTCAGCAATGTTGTTGTGGTTAAATTATCCGCTCGGCTTTTGATTTTTGACAAGCGTCGTAAGCTTATTTCCTATATATAAGTGAATTTAAAATTTAAATCTTAAAGCTATCCATGTATAACATGCTCCCGTGTGGTCTAGAGGTTAGGATCCGGCGCTCTCACCGCTGTGGCCGGGGTTCGGTTCCCCGCACGGGAGATGACTTTTGCCAACATATGCAAGCAAATTCCTAATTTATGAAAGCAATGAAAGATACAAATCATGTAGGTATACATCCAAAACCTGTTTTACTCTGGTCTTGTAGTTAGGATCCAGCGCTCTCACTGCCAAGGCAAAGGTCCAATTTTCCACAAAGAGTAGTGTTTTGCCCAGCTCTGAAAGGTAATGACCAATAACTTAGGGCCGTGTAAATATTCAATGTTTAAGGCTTTTTTCTTCAAAATGTTCCTGTGTAGTCTAGTGCTTAGGATTTGGCGTTTGAACAGTCCTTGCAGGGTTACAATTCCTTGAACGGGAGATGGATCTTTCCAAGTTCATCCTAATATAAAGTAATTTGTAATATGTTCAGGTAACGTAAGCATTCAATTCTCGAGCTTTGTTGCTAAAACATGTTTTTTTATTTTCTATTCGTAAGAATCTGATGCTCTTACTGCAATGGCTGCGGTACGATTCATTTTACAGGAGATACTTTTTCAAAACTTTCTAGGCTAATTTCAAATATGTCAGTGTAATGAAATGATTCAATGTTTTAGATGGTAATCGAAAATATGTTCACATCTTGTTTACTGTATGAATGTTTGGCAGTTTAACAGCCACAATTCGGGTATGATTGCTTGCATGGAAAATGCATTTTGCAAAGGTGATCCTCTTTTAAACTATTTCTAATGTTTTCCGAAAAAATATGTAGTCAATCTTACATCTTTGACACTAAACATTTTATTATGGAGGGTATTGGTAAGAATCTGGTGATCTCAGCAATGTTGTTGTGGTTAAATTATCCGCTCAGCTTTTGATTTTTGACAAGCGTCGTAAGCTTGTTTCCTATATATAAGTGAATTTAAAATTTAAATCTTAAAGCTATCCATGTATAACATGCTCCCGTGTGGTCTAGAGTTTAGGATCCGGCGCTCTCACCGCTTTGGCCGGGGTTCGGTTCCCCGCACGGGAGATGAGTTTTGCCAACATATGCAAGCAAATTCCCAATTTATGAAAGCAATGAAAGATACAAATCATGTAGGTATACATCCAAAACCTGTTTTACTCTGGTCTTGTAGTTAGGATCCAGCGCTCTCACTGCCAAGGCAAAGGTACAATTTTCCACAAAGAGTAGTGTTTTGCCCAGCTCTGAAAGGTAATTACCAATAACTTAGGGCCGTGTAAATATTCAATGTTTAAGGCTTTTTTCTTCAAAATGTTCCTGTGTAGTCTAGTGCTTAGGATTTGGCGTTTGAACAGTCCTTGCAGGGTTACAATTCCTTGAACGGGAGATGGATCTTTCCAAGTTCATCCTAATATAAAGTAATTTGTAATATGTTTAGGTAACGTAAGCATTCAATTCTCGAGCTTTGTTGCTAAAACATGTTTTTTTATTTTCTACTCGTAAGAATCTGGTGCACTTACTGCAATGGCTGCGGTACGATTCATTTTACGGGACATACTCTTTCTAAACTTTCCAGGCTAATTTCAAATATGTCAGTGTAATGAAATGATTAAATGTTTTAGATTGTATTCTAAAATATATTCACATCTTGTTTACTGCATGAATGTTTGGCAGGTTAACAGCCCGCCATGGCCGGGGTTCGATTCCCCGCACAGGAGATGAGTTTTTGCAACATGTGCAAGCAAATTCCCAATTTATGAAAGCAATGTAAGATACAAATCATGTAGATCTACAACTAAAACCTGTTTCACTCTGGTCTTGTGGTTAGGATCCAGCATTCTCACTGCCGAGGCAAAGGTACAATTTTCCACAAAGAGTAGTGTTTTGCCCAGCTCTGAAAGGTAATTACCAATAACTTAGGGCCATGTAAATATTCAATGTTTAAGGCTTTTTCTTCAAAATGTTCCTGTGTAGTCTAGTGCTTAGGATTTGGCGTTTGAACAGTCCTTACAGGGTTACAATTCCTTGAACATGAGATGGATCTTTCCAAGTTCATCCTAATATAAAGTAATTTGTAATATGTTCAGGTAACGTAAGCATTCCATTCTCGAGTTTTGTTGCTAAAACATGTTTTTTTATATTCTACTCGTAAGAATCTGGTGCACTTTCTGCAATGGCTGCGGTACGATTCATTTTACGGGAAATACTTTTTCTAAACTTTCCAGGCTAATTTCAAATATGTCAGTGTAATGAAATGATACAATGTTTTAGATAGTAATCTAAAATCTGTTCACATCTTGTTTACTGTATAAATGTTTTGCAATTTAACAGCCTCAATTCGGGCATGATTGCTTGCATGGAAGATGCATTTTGCAAAGGTGATCCTCATTTAAACTATTTCTAATGTTTTCCGAAAAAATAAGTAGTCAATCTTACATCTTTGAAACTAAACATGTTATTATTGGGGTATTGGTAAGAATCTGGTGATCTCAGCAATGTGGTCGTGGTTAAATAATCCGCTCGGCTTTTGATTTTTGACAAGCGTCGTAAGCTTATTTCCTATATATAAGTGAATTTAATATTTAAATCTTAAAGCTATCCATGTATAACATGCTTCCGTGTGGTCTAGTGGTTAGGATCCGGCGCTCTCACCGCCGTGACCAGGGTTCGATTCCCCGCACGGGAGATGAGTTTTGCCAACATATGCAAGCAAATTCCCAATTTATGAAAGCAATGAAAGATACAAATCATGTAGGTATACATCCAAAACCTGTTTTACTCTGGTCTTGTAGTTAGGATCCAGCGCTCTCACTGCCAAGGCAAAGGTACAATTTTCCACAAAGAGTAGTGTTTTGCCCAGCTCTGAAAGGTAATTACCAATAACTTAGGGCCGTGTAAATATTCAATGTTTAAGGCTTTTTTCTTTAAAATGTTCCTGTGTAGTCTAGTGCTTAGGATTTGGCGTTTGAACAGTCCTTGCAGGGTTACAATTCCTTGAACGGGAGATGGATCTTTCCAAGTTCATCCTAATATAAAGTAATTTGTAATATGTTCAGGTAACGTAAGCATTCAATTCTCGAGCTTTGTTGCTAAAACATGTTTTTTTATTTTCTATTCGTAAGAATCTGATGCTCTTACTGCAATGGCTGCGGTACGATTCATTTTACAGGAGATACTTTTTCAAAACTTTCTAGGCTAATTTCAAATATGTCAGTGTAATGAAATGATTCAATGTTTTAGATGGTAATCGAAAATATGTTCACATCTTGTTTACTGTATGAATGTTTGGCAGTTTAACAGCCACAATTCGGGTATGATTGCTTGCATGGAAAATGCATTTTGCAAAGGTGATCCTCTTTTAAACTATTTCTAATGTTTTCCGAAAAAATATGTAGTCAATCTTACATCTTTGACACTAAACATTTTATTATGGAGGGTATTGGTAAGAATCTGGTGATCTCAGCAATGTTGTTGTGGTTAAATTATCCGCTCGGCTTTTGATTTTTGACAAGCGTCGTAAGCTTGTTTCCTATATATAAGTGAATTTAAAATTTAAATCTTAAAGCTATCCATGTATAACATGCTCCCGTGTGGTCTAGAGGTTAGGATCCGGCGCTCTCACCGCTTTGGCCGGGGTTCGGTTCCCCGCACGGGAGATGAGTTTTGCCAACATATGCAAGCAAATTCCCAATTTATGAAAGCAATGAAAGATACAAATCATGTAGGTATACATCCAAAACCTGTTTTACTCTGGTCTTGTAGTTAGGATCCAGCGCTCTCACTGCCAAGGCAAAGGTACAATTTTCCACAAAGAGTAGTGTTTTGCCCAGCTCTGAAAGGTAATTACCAATAACTTAGGGCCGTGTAAATATTCAATGTTTAAGGCTTTTTTCTTCAAAATGTTCCTGTGTAGTCTAGTGCTTAGGATTTGGCGTTTGAACAGTCCTTGCAGGGTTACAATTCCTTGAACGGGAGATGGATCTTTCCAAGTTCATCCTAATATAAAGTAATTTGTAATATGTTCAGGTAACGTAAGCATTCAATTCTCGAGCTTTGTTGCTAAAACATGTTTTTTTATTTTCTACTCGTAAGAATCTGGTGCACTTACTGCAATGGCTGCGGTACGATTCATTTTACGGGACATACTCTTTCTAAACTTTCCAGGCTAATTTCAAATATGTCAGTGTAATGAAATGATTAAATGTTTTAGATTGTATTCTAAAATATATTCACATCTTGTTTACTGCATGAATGTTTGGCAGGTTAACAGCCCGCCATGGCCGGGGTTCGATTCCCCGCACAGGAGATGAGTTTTTGCAACATATGCAAGCAAATTCCCAATTTATGAAAGCAATGTAAGATACAAATCATGTAGATCTACAACTAAAACCTGTTTCACTCTGGTCTTGTGGTTAGGATCCAGCATTCTCACTGCCGAGGCAAAGGTACAATTTTCCACAAAGAGTAGTGTTTTGCCCAGCTCTGAAAGGTAATTACCAATAACTTAGGGCCATGTAAATATTCAATGTTTAAGGCTTTTTCTTCAAAATGTTCCTGTGTAGTCTAGTGCTTAGGATTTGGCGTTTGAACAGTCCTTACAGGGTTACAATTCCTTGAACATGAGATGGATCTTTCCAAGTTCATCCTAATATAAAGTAATTTGTAATATGTTCAGGTAACGTAAGCATTCCATTCTCGAGTTTTGTTGCTAAAACATGTTTTTTTATATTCTACTCGTAAGAATCTGGTGCACTTTCTGCAATGGCTGCGGTACGATTCATTTTACGGGAGATACTTTTTCTAAACTTTCCAGGCTAATTTCAAATATGTCAGTGTAATAAAATGATACAATGTTTTAGATAGTAATCTAAAATCTGTTCACATCTTGTTTACTGTATAAATGTTTTGCAATTTAACAGCCTCAATTCGGGCATGATTGCTTGCATGGAAGATGCATTTTGCAAAGGTGATCCTCATTTAAACTATTTCTAATGTTTTCCGAAAAAATAAGTAGTCAATCTTACATCTTTGAAACTAAACATGTTATTATTGGGGTATTGGTAAGAATCTGGTGATCTCAGCAATGTGGTCGTGGTTAAATAATCCGCAAGGCTTTTGATTTTTGACAAGCGTCGTAAGCTTATTTCCTATATATAAGTGAATTTAATATTTAAATCTTAAAGCTATCCATGTATAACATGCTTCCGTGTGGTCTAGTGGTTAGGATCCGGGGCTCTCACCGCCGTGACCGGGGTTCGATTCCCCGCACGGGAGATGAGTTTTGCCAACATATGCAAGCAAATTCCCAATTTATGAAAGCAATGTAAGATACAAATCATGTAGATATACATCCAAAACCTGTTTTACTCTGGTCTTGTAGTTAGGATCCAGCGTTCTCACTGCCGAGGCAAAAGTACAATTTTCCATAAAGAGTAGTGTTTTGCCCAGCTCTGAAAGGTAATTACCAATAACTTAGGGCCGTGTAAATATACAATGTTTAAGGCTTTTTTCTTCAAAATGTTCCTGTGTAGTCTAGTGCTTAGGATTTGGCGTTTAAACAGTCCTTGCAGGGTTACAATTCCTTGAACGGGAGATGGATCTTTCCAAGTTGATCCTAATATAAAGTAATTTGTAATATGTTCAGGTAACGTAAGCATTCAATGCTCGAGCTTTGTTGCTAAAACATGTTTTTTTATTTTCTATTCGTAAGAACCTGATGCTCTTACTGCAATGGCTGCGGTACGATTCATTTTAAGGGAGATACTTTTTCAAAACTTTCTAGGCTAATTTAAATATGTCAGTGTAATGAAATGATTAAATGTTTTAGATTGTATTCTAAAATATATTCACATCTTGTTTACTGTAGGAATGTTTGGCAGTTTAACAGCCACAATTCGGGTATGATTGCTTGCATGGAAGATGCATTTTGCAAAGGAGATCCTCTTTTAAACTATTTCTAATGTTTTCCGAAAAATATGTAGTCAATCTTACACCTTTAACACCAAACATGTTAATATGGAGGGTATTGGTAAGAATCTGGTGATCTCAGCAATGTGGTCATGGTTAAATTATCCGCTCGGCTTTTGATTTTTGACAAGCGTCGTAAGCTTATTTCCTATATATAAGTGAATTTAAGATTTAAATCTTAAAGCTATCCATGTATAACCTACTCTCGTGTGGTCTAGTGGTTAGGATCCGGCGCTCTCATCGCCGTGGCCGGGGTTCGATTCCCCGCACGGGAGATGAGTTTTGCCAACATATGCAAGCAAATTCCCAATTTATGAAAGCAATGTAAGATACAAATTGTGTAGATATACATCCAAAACCTGTTTCACTCTGGTCTTGTAGTTAGGATCCAGCGTTCTCACTGCCGAGGCAAAGGTACAATTTTCCACAAAGAGTAGTGGTGTTTTGCCCAGCTCTGAAAGGTAATTACCAATACTTTAGGGCCGTGTACATATTCAATGTTTAACGCTTTTTTCTTCAAAATGTTCCTGTGTAGTCTAGTGCTTAGGATTTGGCGTTTGAACAGTCCTTGCAGGGTTACAATTCCTTGAACGGGAGATGGATCTTTCCAAGTTCATCCCAATATAAAGTAATTTGTAATATGTTTACGGTACGTAAGCATTCGCCTCTCGAGCTTTGTTGCTAAAACATGTGTTTTTATTTTCTATTCGTAAGAATCTGGTGCTCTTACTGCAATGGCTGCGGTACGATTCATTTTACGGGAGACACTTTTTCTAAACTGTCCAGGATAATTTCCAATATCTCAGTGTAATGAAATGATTGAATGTTTTAGATAGTATTCTAAAATATGCTCACATCTTGTTTACTGTATGAATGTTTGGCAGTTTAACAGCCACAATTCGGGTATGATTGCTTGCATGGAAGATGCATTTTGCAAAGGTGATCCTCTTTTAAACTATTTCTAAAATTTTTCCGAAAAAATATGTAGTCAATCTTACATCTTTGACACTAAACATGTTATTTTGGAGGGTATTGGTAAAAATCTGGTGATCTCAGCAATGTGGTCGTGGTGGAATTATCCGCTCGGCTTATGCTTTTTGACAAGCTTCGTAAGCTAATTTCCTATATATAAGTGTAATTTAACATTTAAATCTTATAGCTATCCATGTATAGCATACTCCCGTGTGGTCTAGTGGTTAGGATCCGGCGCTCTCACTGGCGTGGCCGGGGTTCGATTCCCCGCACGGGAGATGAGTTTTGCCAACATATGCAAGCAAATTCCCAATTTATGAAAGCAATGTAAGATATAAATCTTGTAGATATGCATCCAAAACCTGTTTCATTCTCGTCTTGTAGTTAGAATCCCGCGTTCTCACTGCCAAGGCAATGGTACAATTTTCCACAAAGAGGAGTGTTTTGCCCAGCTTTGAAAGGTAATTACCGATAACTTAGGGCCGTGTAAATATTCAATGTTTAAGGCTTTTTTCTTCAAAATGTTCCTGTTTAGTCTAGTGCTTAGGATTTGGCGTTTAGACAGTCCTTGCAGGGTTACGATTCCTTGAACGGGAGGTGGATCTTTCCAAGTTGATCCTAATATAAAGTAATTTGTAATATGATCAGGTAACATAGGCATTCAATTCTCGAGCTTTGTTGCTAAAACATGTTTTTTTATTTTCTATTCGTAAGAATCTGATGCTCTTACTGCAATGGCTGCAGTACGATTCATTTTAAGGGCGATACTTTTTCAAAACTTTCTAGGCTAATTTCAAATATGTCAGTGTAATGAAATGATTCAATGTTTTAGATGGTAATCTAAAATATGTTCACATCTTGTTTACTGTATGAATGTTTGGCAGTTTAACAGCAACAATTTGGGTATGATTGCTTGCATGGAAGATGCATTTTGCAAAGATGATCCTCTTTTAAACTATTTCTAATGTTTTCCGAAAAAATATGTAGTCAATCTTACATCTTTGACACTAAACATGTTATTATGGAGGGTATTGGTAAGAATCTGATGATCTCAGCAATGTGTTCGTGGTTAAATTATCCGCTCGACTTTTGATTTTTGACAAGCGTCGTAAGCTTATTTCCTATATATAAGTGAATTTAAAATTTAAATCTTAAAGCTATCCACGTATAACATACTCCTGTGTGGTCTAAAGGTGAGGATCCGGCGCTCTCAACGCCGTGGCCGGGGTTCAATTCCCCGCACGGGAGATGAGTTTTGCCAACATATGCAAGCAAATTCCCAATTTATGAAAGCAATGTAAGATACAAATCATGTAGATATACATCCAAAACCTGTTTCACTCTGGTCTTGTAGTTAGGATCCAGCGTTCTAACTGCCGAGGCAAAGGTACAATTTTCCACAAAGAGTAGTGTTTTGCCCAACTCTGAAAGGTAATTACCAATAACTTAGGGCCGTGTAAATATTCATGTTTTTAAGGCTTTTTTCTTCAAAATGTTCCTGTGTAGTCTAGTGCTTAGGATTTGGCGTTTGAACAGTCCTTGCAGGAATACAATTCCTTGAACGGGAGATGGATCTTTCCAAGTTGATCCTAATATAAAGTAATTTGTAATATGTTCAGGTAACGAAAGCATTCAATTCTCGAGCTTTGTTGCTAAAACATGTTTTTTTATTTTCTACTCGTAAGAATCTGGTGCACTTACTGCAATGGCTGCGGTACGATTAATTTTACGGGACATACTTTTTCTAAACTTTCCAGGCTAATTTCAAATATGTCAGTGTAATGAAATGATACAATGTTCTAGATAGTAATCTAAAATATGTTCACATCTTGTTTACTGTATAAATGTTTTGCAGTTTAACAGCCTCAATTCGGGCATGATTGCTTGCATGGAAGATGCATTTTGCAAAGGTGATCCTCATTTAAACTATTTCTAATGTTTTCCGAAAAAATAAGTAGTCAATCTTACATCTTTGAAACTAAACATGTTATTATTGGGGTATTGGTAAGAATCTGCTGATCTCAGCAATGTGGTCGTGGTTAAATTATCCGCACGGCTTTAAATTTTTAAAAGCGTCGTAAGCTTATTTCCTATATATAAGTATAATTTAAAATTTAAAGCTTATAGCTATCCATGAATAGCACACTCCCGTGTGGTCTAATGGTTAGGATCCGGGGCTCTCACCGCCGTTGCCGGGGTTCGATTCCCTGCACAGGAGATGAGTTTTGCTAACATATCCAAGCCAATTCCCAATTTATGAAAGCAATGTAAGATACAGTCTTGTAGATATACATCCAAAACCTGTTTCAATCTGGTCTTGTAGTTAGGATCCAGCGTTCTCACTGCCGAGGCAATGGTACAATTTTCCACAAAGAGGAGTGTTTTGCTCAGCTTTTATAGGTAATTACCAATAACTTAGGGCCGTGTAAATATTCAATGTTTAAATTTTTTTCTTCAAAATGTTCCTTTGTAGTCTAATGCTGAGGATCCGGCGTTTGCACAGTCCTTGGAGGAGGTTACAATTCCTTGCACGTGAGATGGATGTTTCCAAGTTGATCCCAATATAAAGTAATTTGTAATATGTTTAGGGTACGTAAGCATTCGCTTCTCGAGCTTTGTTGCTAAAACATGTTTTTTTATTTTCTATTCGTAAGAATCTGGTGCTCTTACTGCAATGGCTACGGTACGATTCATTTTACGGGAGATACTTTTTCTAAACTTTTATCAATCATAAAATTTTATTGTCAAAATTGGAACACTATGGTGTACGTGGTTGTGCCCTTGAATGGTTTAGATCTTATTTATCTGATAGAAAGCAATATGTTACTGTCAATGGAAGTAATTCTAACTTACTCTCAATTACTTGTGGTGTACCACAAGGTTCTGTACTAGGCCCATTACTGTTCCTTGTCTACATAAATGATCTACCAAATGCTTCTAACAAACTTAAATTTTATCTCTTTGCTGATGATACAAACATCTACTTTGAATCCAATGATTTATCTAATTTACTCAGAACTCTTAACAAAGAACTTAAATCAATAAAAAGATGGCTTGATGCTAACAAATTATCATTAAACATTGATAAGACAAACTATATTATCTTTCACTCTTCTTCTAGGAATGTTCCTTCTGATTCTACTATAAAAATTGGGAAAAAATATATTAAAAGAGTTAAATTTGTTAAATTTTTAGGAATTCTCTTGGATGAACATCTAAGCTGGAAATACCATCTCAGTGAACTCTCTAAAAAATTAGCTAGAACTTGTGGAATATTTTTTAAGATAAGGAACCTACTTCCTTTTGATGTTTTACTTTGCTTGTATAATGCTTTATTTCTATCTTTCCTACAATGTGGTCTTATTGTTTGGGGCCAAACCTTTGCCTTATACACAGACCCAATTTTTAAATTGCAAAAAAAGCTGTCAGAGCTATCTCATTTCAGCCTCGTTTATCGCCCTCTCTCCCAATCTTTAAAGATCTTAAACTTCTCAAGTTTTCTGAGATTTTTGAACTACGCCTTCTAACCTTTGTTTATGACTCTGTTAATAAAACTTCACCTAGTTGCTTTCATGACTTCTTCCTACTCAACTCATCAGTTCATCAATACTCCACAAGAAAGGCCAGTCAAGGCGATCTGTACTTATCCCGCATGAACAGTCTTCAATACGGTCTAAAGTCAATTCGATATCTTGGTGCTAAACTTTGGAATGCATTACCAGTAGAAATCCGAAATGCTCCGTCGAAAATATCCTTCAAAAAACAACTGAAGATTAAGTTATTGAACACTGTCAATGAATAATTCGAAGCTACCCTTGCTTGCTATTTGCACGATTTCTATTTAACTGCATGAAAATCAATTTGAATCCGTCCATCCTTAATAATTTCAGATTATCACAGGATTGAAGGGGGGGCTCTCTCCTCGATTAGTTTACCTATTGAGAGAGCTCCTCCTATAAGAATTCCCTCCATACAATTTATTTCGATTCTCTTTATTTGTATGTTGTATTAAGTTTCCATATCATTGTATTCATTTTCTGTAATAGTGTATTATTTCCCTGTAGTTTAGTCATTTGTTAGTATACGTAATTATAAATTGTATGTAGTGGAATTTAAACATATATGAAGAAAAAAAAAATAAAAAAAATAAACTGTCCAGGCTAATTTCCAATATCTCAGTGTAATGAAATGATTGAATGTTTTAGATAGTAATCTAAAATATGTTCACATCTTGTTTACTGTATGAATGTTTGGCAGTTTAACAGCCTCAATTCGGGTATGATTGCTTGCATGGAAGAAGCATTTTGCAAAGGTGATCCTCTTTTAAACTATTTCTAATGTTTACCGAAAAAATATGTAGTCAATCTTACATCTTTGACACTAAACATGTTATTATGGAGGGTATTGGTAAGAATCTGGTGATCTCAGCAATGTTGTTGTGGTTTAATTATCCGCTCGGCTTTTGATTTTTGACAAGCGTCGTAAGCTTATTTCCTATATATAAGTGAATTTAAAATTTAAATCTTAAAGCTATCCATGTATAACATGCTCCCGTGTGGTCTAGAGGTTAGGATCCGGCGCTCTCACCGCTGTGGCCGGGGTTCGGTTCCCCGCACGGGAGATGACTTTTGCCAACATATGCAAGCAAATTCCCAATTTATGAAAGCAATGAAAGATACAAATCATGTAGGTATACATCCAAAACCTGTTTTACTCTGGTCTTGTAGTTAGGATCCAGCGCTCTCACTGCCAAGGCAAAGGTCCAATTTTCCACAAAGAGTAGTGTTTTGCCCAGCTCTGAAAGGTAATTACCAATAACTTAGGGCCGTGTAAATATTCAATGTTTAAGGCTTTTTTCTTCAAAATGTTCCTGTGTAGTCTAGTGCTTAGGATTTGGCGTTTGAACAGTCCTTGCAGGGTTACAATTCCTTGAACGGGAGATGGATCTTTCCAAGTTCATCCTAATATAAAGTAATTTGTAATATGTTCAGGTAACGTAAGCATTCAATTCTCGAGCTTTGTTGCTAAAACATGTTTTTTTATTTTCTATTCGTAAGAATCTGATGCTCTTACTGCAATGGCTGCGGTACGATTCATTTTACAGGAGATACTTTTTCAAAACTTTCTAGGCTAATTTCAAATATGTCAGTGTAATGAAATGATTCAATGTTTTAGATGGTAATCGAAAATATGTTCACATCTTGTTTACTGTATGAATGTTTGGCAGTTTAACAGCCACAATTCGGGTATGATTGCTTGCATGGAAAATGCATTTTGCAAAGGTGATCCTCTTTTAAACTATTTCTAATGTTTTCCGAAAAAATATGTAGTCAATCTTACATCTTTGACACTAAACATTTTATTATGGAGGGTATTGGTAAGAATCTGGTGATCTCAGCAATGTTGTTGTGGTTAAATTATCCGCTCAGCTTTTGATTTTTGACAAGCGTCGTAAGCTTGTTTCCTATATATAAGTGAATTTAAAATTTAAATCTTAAAGCTATCCATGTATAACATGCTCCCGTGTGGTCTAGAGGTTAGGATCCGGCGCTCTCACCGCTTTGGCCGGGGTTCGGTTCCCCGCACGGGAGATGAGTTTTGCCAACATATGCAAGCAAATTCCCAATTTATGAAAGCAATGAAAGATACAAATCATGTAGGTATACATCCAAAACCTGTTTTACTCTGGTCTTGTAGTTAGGATCCAGCGCTCTCACTGCCAAGGCAAAGGTACAATTTTCCACAAAGAGTAGTGTTTTGCCCAGCTCTGAAAGGTAATTACCAATAACTTAGGGCCGTGTAAATATTCAATGTTTAAGGCTTTTTTCTTCAAAATGTTCCTGTGTAGTCTAGTGCTTAGGATTTGGCGTTTGAACAGTCCTTGCAGGGTTACAATTCCTTGAACGGGAGATGGATCTTTCCAAGTTCATCCTAATATAAAGTAATTTGTAATATGTTTAGGTAACGTAAGCATTCAATTCTCGAGCTTTGTTGCTAAAACATGTTTTTTTATTTTCTACTCGTAAGAATCTGGTGCACTTACTGCAATGGCTGCGGTACGATTCATTTTACGGGACATACTCTTTCTAAACTTTCCAGGCTAATTTCAAATATGTCAGTGTAATGAAATGATTAAATGTTTTAGATTGTATTCTAAAATATATTCACATCTTGTTTACTGCATGAATGTTTGGCAGGTTAACAGCCCGCCATGGCCGGGGTTCGATTCCCCGCACAGGGAAGAGTTTTTGCAACATGTGCAAGCAAATTCCCAATTTATGAAAGCAATGTAAGATACAAATCATGTAGATCTACAACTAAAACCTGTTTCACTCTGGTCTTGTGGTTAGGATCCAGCATTCTCACTGCCGAGGCAAAGGTACAATTTTCCACAAAGAGTAGTGTTTTGCCCAGCTCTGAAAGGTAATTACCAATAACTTAGGGCCATGTAAATATTCAATGTTTAAGGCTTTTTCTTCAAAATGTTCCTGTGTAGTCTAGTGCTTAGGATTTGGCGTTTGAACAGTCCTTACAGGGTTACAATTCCTTGAACATGAGATGGATCTTTCCAAGTTCATCCTAATATAAAGTAATTTGTAATATGTTCAGGTAACGTAAGCATTCCATTCTCGAGTTTTGTTGCTAAAACATGTTTTTTTATATTCTACTCGTAAGAATCTGGTGCACTTTCTGCAATGGCTGCGGTACGATTCATTTTACGGGAAATACTTTTTCTAAACTTTCCAGGCTAATTTCAAATATGTCAGTGTAATGAAATGATACAATGTTTTAGATAGTAATCTAAAATCTGTTCACATCTTGTTTACTGTATAAATGTTTTGCAATTTAACAGCCTCAATTCGGGCATGATTGCTTGCATGGAAGATGCATTTTGCAAAGGTGATCCTCATTTAAACTATTTCTAATGTTTTCCGAAAAAATAAGTAGTCAATCTTACATCTTTGAAACTAAACATGTTATTATTGGGGTATTGGTAAGAATCTGGTGATCTCAGCAATGTGGTCGTGGTTAAATAATCCGCTCGGCTTTTGATTTTTGACAAGCGTCGTAAGCTTATTTCCTATATATAAGTGAATTTAATATTTAAATCTTAAAGCTATCCATGTATAACATGCTTCCGTGTGGTCTAGTGGTTAGGATCCGGCGCTCTCACCGCCGTGACCAGGGTTCGATTCCCCGCACGGGAGATGAGTTTTGCCAACATATGCAAGCAAATTCCCAATTTATGAAAGCAATGTAAGATACAAATCATGTAGATATACATCCAAAACCTGTTTTACTCTGGTCTTGTAGTTAGGATCCAGCGTTCTCACTGCCGAGGCAAAAGTACAATTTTCCATAAAGAGTAGTGTTTTGCCCAGCTCTGAAAGGTAATTACCAATAACTTAGGGCCGTGTAAATATACAATGTTTCGTGCTTTTTTCTTCAAAATGTTCCTGTGTAGTCTATTGCTTAGGATTTGGCGCATAAACAGTCCTTGCAGGGTTAAAATTCTTTGAACGGGAGATGGATCTTTCCAAGTTGATCCTAATATAAAGTAATTTGTAATATGTTCAGGTAACGTAAGCATTCAATGCTCGAGCTTTGTTGCTAAAACATGTTTTTTTATTTTCTATTCGTAAGAACCTGATGCTCTTACTGCAATGGCTGCGGTACGATTCATTTTAAGGGAGATACTTTTTCAAAACTTTCTAGGCTAATTTAAATATGTCAGTGTAATGAAATGATTAAATGTTTTAGATTGTATTCTAAAATATATTCACATCTTGTTTACTGTAGGAATGTTTGGCAGTTTAACAGCCACAATTCGGGTATGATTGCTTGCATGGAAGATGCATTTTGCAAAGGTGATCCTCTTTTAAACTATTTCTAATGTTTTCCGAAAAAATATGTAGTCAATCTTACATCTTTGACACTAAACATTTTATTATGGAGGGTATTGGTAAGAATCTGGTGATCTCAGCAATGTTGTTGTGGTTAAATTATCCGCTCGGCTTTTGATTTTTGACAAGCGTCGTAAGCTTATTTCCTATATATAAGTGAATTTAAAATTTAAATCTTAAAGCTATCCATGTATAACATGCTCCCGTGTGGTCTAGAGGTTAGGATCCGGCGCTCTCACCGCTGTGGCCGGGGTTCGGTTCCCCGCACGGGAGATGAGTTTTGCCAACATATGCAAGCAAATTCCCAATTTATGAAAGCAATGAAAGATACAAATCATGTAGGTATACATCCAAAACCTGTTTTACTCTGGTCTTGTAGTTAGGATCCAGCGCTCTCACTGCCAAGGCAAAGGTACAATTTTCCACAAAGAGTAGTGTTTTGCCCAGCTCTGAAAGGTAATTACCAATAACTTAGGGCCGTGTAAATATTCAATGTTTAAGGCTTTTTTCTTCAAAATGTTCCTGTGTAGTCTAGTGCTTAGGATTTGGCGTTTGAACAGTCCTTGCAGGGTTACAATTCCTTGAACGGGAGATGGATCTTTCCAAGTTCATCCTAATATAAAGTAATTTGTAATATGTTCAGGTAACGTAAGCATTCAATTCTCGAGCTTTGTTGCTAAAACATGTTTTTTTATTTTCTATTCGTAAGAATCTGATGCTCTTACTGCAATGGCTGCGGTACGATTCATTTTACAGGAGATACTTTTTCAAAACTTTCTAGGCTAATTTCAAATATGTCAGTGTAATGAAATGATTCAATGTTTTAGATGGTAATCGAAAATATGTTCACATCTTGTTTACTGTATGAATGTTTGGCAGTTTAACAGCCACAATTCGGGTATGATTGCTTGCATGGAAAATGCATTTTGCAAAGGTGATCCTCTTTTAAACTATTTCTAATGTTTTCCGAAAAAATATGTAGTCAATCTTACATCTTTGACACTAAACATTTTATTATGGAGGGTATTGGTAAGAATCTGGTGATCTCAGCAATGTTGTTGTGGTTAAATTATCCGCTCGGCTTTTGATTTTTGACAAGCGTCGTAAGCTTGTTTCCTATATATAAGTGAATTTAAAATTTAAATCTTAAAGCTATCCATGTATAACATGCTCCCGTGTGGTCTAGAGGTTAGGATCCGGCGCTCTCACCGCTTTGGCCGGGGTTCGGTTCCCCGCACGGGAGATGAGTTTTGCCAACATATGCAAGCAAATTCCCAATTTATGAAAGCAATGAAAGATACAAATCATGTAGGTATACATCCAAAACCTGTTTTACTCTGGTCTTGTAGTTAGGATCCAGCGCTCTCACTGCCAAGGCAAAGGTACAATTTTCCACAAAGAGTAGTGTTTTGCCCAGCTCTGAAAGGTAATTACCAATAACTTAGGGCCGTGTAAATATTCAATGTTTAAGGCTTTTTTCTTCAAAATGTTCCTGTGTAGTCTAGTGCTTAGGATTTGGCGTTTGAACAGTCCTTGCAGGGTTACAATTCCTTGAACGGGAGATGGATCTTTCCAAGTTCATCCTAATATAAAGTAATTTGTAATATGTTCAGGTAACGTAAGCATTCAATTCTCGAGCTTTGTTGCTAAAACATGTTTTTTTATTTTCTACTCGTAAGAATCTGGTGCACTTACTGCAATGGCTGCGGTACGATTCATTTTACGGGACATACTCTTTCTAAACTTTCCAGGCTAATTTCAAATATGTCAGTGTAATGAAATGATTAAATGTTTTAGATTGTATTCTAAAATATATTCACATCTTGTTTACTGCATGAATGTTTGGCAGGTTAACAGCCCGCCATGGCCGGGGTTCGATTCCCCGCACAGGAGATGAGTTTTTGCAACATATGCAAGCAAATTCCCAATTTATGAAAGCAATGTAAGATACAAATCATGTAGATCTACAACTAAAACCTGTTTCACTCTGGTCTTGTGGTTAGGATCCAGCATTCTCACTGCCGAGGCAAAGGTACAATTTTCCACAAAGAGTAGTGTTTTGCCCAGCTCTGAAAGGTAATTACCAATAACTTAGGGCCATGTAAATATTCAATGTTTAAGGCTTTTTCTTCAAAATGTTCCTGTGTAGTCTAGTGCTTAGGATTTGGCGTTTGAACAGTCCTTACAGGGTTACAATTCCTTGAACATGAGATGGATCTTTCCAAGTTCATCCTAATATAAAGTAATTTGTAATATGTTCAGGTAACGTAAGCATTCCATTCTCGAGTTTTGTTGCTAAAACATGTTTTTTTATATTCTACTCGTAAGAATCTGGTGCACTTTCTGCAATGGCTGCGGTACGATTCATTTTACGGGAAATACTTTTTCTAAACTTTCCAGGCTAATTTCAAATATGTCAGTGTAATGAAATGATACAATGTTTTAGATAGTAATCTAAAATCTGTTCACATCTTGTTTACTGTATAAATGTTTTGCAGTTTAACAGCCTCAATTCGGGCATGATTGCTTGCATGGAAGATGCATTTTGCAAAGGTGATCCTCATTTAAACTATTTCTAATGTTTTCCGAAAAAATAAGTAGTCAATCTTACATCTTTGAAACTAAACATGTTATTATTGGGGTATTGGTAAGAATCTGGTGATCTCAGCAATGTGGTCGTGGTTAAATAATCCGCTCGGCTTTTGATTTTTGACAAGCGTCGTAAGCTTATTTCCTATATATAAGTGAATTTAATATTTAAATCTTAAAGCTATCCATGTATAACATGCTTCCGTGTGGTCTAGTGGTTAGGATCCGGCGCTCTCACCGCCGTGACCGGGGTTCGATTCCCCGCACGGGAGATGAGTTTTGCCAACATATGCTAGCAAATTCCCAATTTATGAAAGCAATGTAAGATACAAATCATGTAGATATACATCCAAAACCTGTTTTACTCTGGTCTTGTAGTTAGGATCCAGCGTTCTCACTGCCGAGGCAAAAGTACAATTTTCCATAAAGAGTAGTGTTTTGCCCAGCTCTGAAAGGTAATTACCAATAACTTAGGGCCGTGTAAATATACAATGTTTCGTGCTTTTTTCTTCAAAATGTTCCTGTGTAGTCTATTGCTTAGGATTTGGCGCTTAAACAGTCCTTGCAGGGTTAAAATTCTTTGAACGGGAGATGGATCTTTCCAAGTTGATCCTAATATAAAGTAATTTGTAATATGTTCAGGTAACGTAAGCATTCAATGCTCGAGCTTTGTTGCTAAAACATGTTTTTTTATTTTCTATTCGTAAGAATCTGATGCTCTTACTGCAATGGCTGCAGTACGATTCATTTTAAGGGCGATACTTTTTCAAAACTTTCTAGGCTAATTTCAAATATGTCAGTGTAATGAAATGATTCAATGTTTTAGATGGTAATCTAAAATATGTTCACATCTTGTTTACTGTATGAATGTTTGGCAGTTTAACAGCAACAATTTGGGTATGATTGCTTGCATGGAAGATGCATTTTGCAAAGATGATCCTCTTTTAAACTATTTCTAATGTTTTCCGAAAAAATATGTAGTCAATCTTACATCTTTGACACTAAACATGTTATTATGGAGGGTATTGGTAAGAATCTGATGATCTCAGCAATGTGTTCGTGGTTAAATTATCCGCTCGACTTTTGATTTTTGACAAGCGTCGTAAGCTTATTTCCTATATATAAGTGAATTTAAAATTTAAATCTTAAAGCTATCCACGTATAACATACTCCTGTGTGGTCTAAAGGTGAGGATCCGGCGCTCTCACCGCTGTGGCCGGGGTTCAATTCCCCGCACGGGAGATGAGTTTTGCCAACATATGCAAGCAAATTCCCAATTTATGAAAGCAATGTAAGATACAAATCATGTAGATATACATCCAAAACCTGTTTCACTCTGGTCTTGTAGTTAGGATCCAGCGTTCTAACTGCCGAGGCAAAGGTACAATTTTCCACAAAGAGTAGTGTTTTGCCCAACTCTGAAAGGTAATTACCAATAACTTAGGGCCGTGTAAATATTCATGTTTTTAAGGCTTTTTTCTTCAAAATGTTCCTGTGTAGTCTAGTGCTTAGGATTTGGCGTTTGAACAGTCCTTGCAGGGTTACAATTCCTTGAACGGGAGATGGATCTTTCCAAGTTCATCCTAATATAAAGTAATTTGTAATATGTTCAGGTAACGTAAGCATTCAATTCTCGAGCTTTGTTGCTAAAACATGTTTTTTTATTTTCTATTCGTAAGAATCTGATGCTCTTACTGCAATGGCTGCGGTACGATTCATTTTACAGGAGATACTTTTTCAAAACTTTCTAGGCTAATTTCAAATATGTCAGTGTAATGAAATGATTCAATGTTTTAGATGGTAATCGAAAATATGTTCACATCTTGTTTACTGTATGAATGTTTGGCAGTTTAACAGCCACAATTCGGGTATGATTGCTTGCATGGAAAATGCATTTTGCAAAGGTGATCCTCTTTTAAACTATTTCTAATGTTTTCCGAAAAAATATGTAGTCAATCTTACATCTTTGACACTAAACATTTTATTATGGAGGGTATTGGTAAGAATCTGGTGATCTCAGCAATGTTGTTGTGGTTAAATTATCCGCTCGGCTTTTGATTTTTGACAAGCGTCGTAAGCTTGTTTCCTATATATAAGTGAATTTAAAATTTAAATCTTAAAGCTATCCATGTATAACATGCTCCCGTGTGGTCTAGAGGTTAGGATCCGGCGCTCTCACCGCTTTGGCCGGGGTTCGGTTCCCCGCACGGGAGATGAGTTTTGCCAACATATGCAAGCAAATTCCCAATTTATGAAAGCAATGAAAGATACAAATCATGTAGGTATACATCCAAAACCTGTTTTACTCTGGTCTTGTAGTTAGGATCCAGCGCTCTCACTGCCAAGGCAAAGGTACAATTTTCCACAAAGAGTAGTGTTTTGCCCAGCTCTGAAAGGTAATTACCAATAACTTAGGGCCGTGTAAATATTCAATGTTTAAGGCTTTTTTCTTCAAAATGTTCCTGTGTAGTCTAGTGCTTAGGATTTGGCGTTTGAACAGTCCTTGCAGGGTTACAATTCCTTGAACGGGAGATGGATCTTTCCAAGTTCATCCTAATATAAAGTAATTTGTAATATGTTCAGGTAACGTAAGCATTCAATTCTCGAGCTTTGTTGCTAAAACATGTTTTTTTATTTTCTACTCGTAAGAATCTGGTGCACTTACTGCAATGGCTGCGGTACGATTCATTTTACGGGACATACTCTTTCTAAACTTTCCAGGCTAATTTCAAATATGTCAGTGTAATGAAATGATTAAATGTTTTAGATTGTATTCTAAAATATATTCACATCTTGTTTACTGCATGAATGTTTGGCAGGTTAACAGCCCGCCATGGCCGGGGTTTGATTCCCCGCACAGGAGATGAGTTTTTGCAACATATGCAAGCAAATTCCCAATTTATGAAAGCAATGTAAGATACAAATCATGTAGATCTACAACTTAAACCTGTTTCACTCTGGTCTTGTGGTTAGGATCCAGCATTCTCACTGCCGAGGCAAAGGTACAATTTTCCACAAAGAGTAGTGTTTTGCCCAGCTCTGAAAGGTAATTACCAATAACTTAGGGCCATGTAAATATTCAATGTTTAAGGCTTTTTCTTCAAAATGTTCCTGTGTAGTCTAGTGCTTAGGATTTGGCGTTTGAACAGTCCTTACAGGGTTACAATTCCTTGAACATGAGATGGATCTTTCCAAGTTCATCCTAATATAAAGTAATTTGTAATATGTTCAGGTAACGTAAGCATTCCATTCTCGAGTTTTGTTGCTAAAACATGTTTTTTTATATTCTACTCGTAAGAATCTGGTGCACTTTCTGCAATGGCTGCGGTACGATTCATTTTACGGGAAATACTTTTTCTAAACTTTCCAGGCTAATTTCAAATATGTCAGTGTAATGAAATGATACAATGTTTTAGATAGTAATCTAAAATCTGTTCACATCTTGTTTACTGTATAAATGTTTTGCAGTTTAACAGCCTCAATTCGGGCATGATTGCTTGCATGGAAGATGCATTTTGCAAAGGTGATCCTCATTTAAACTATTTCTAATGTTTTCCGAAAAAATAAGTAGTCAATCTTACATCTTTGAAACTAAACATGTTATTATTGGGGTATTGGTAAGAATCTGGTGATCTCAGGAATGTGGTCGTGGTTAAATAATCCGCTCGGCTTTTGATTTTTGACAAGCGTCGTAAGCTTATTTCCTATATATAAGTGAATTTAATATTTAAATCTTAAAGCTATCCATGTATAACATGCTTCCGTGTGGTCTAGTGGTTAGGATCCGGCGCTCTCACCGCCGTGACCGGGGTTCGATTCCCCGCACGGGAGATGAGTTTTGCCAACATATGCTAGCAAATTCCCAATTTATGAAAGCAATGTAAGATACAAATCATGTAGATATACATCCAAAACCTGTTTTACTCTGGTCTTGTAGTTAGGATCCAGCGTTCTCACTGCCGAGGCAAAAGTACAATTTTCCATAAAGAGTAGTGTTTTGCCCAGCTCTGAAAGGTAATTACCAATAACTTAGGGCCGTGTAAATATACAATGTTTCGTGCTTTTTTCTTCAAAATGTTCCTGTGTAGTCTATTGCTTAGGATTTGGCGCTTAAACAGTCCTTGCAGGGTTAAAATTCTTTGAACGGGAGATGGATCTTTCCAAGTTGATCCTAATATAAAGTAATTTGTAATATGTTCAGGTAACGTAAGCATTCAATGCTCGAGCTTTGTTGCTAAAACATGTTTTTTTATTTTCTATTCGTAAGAACCTGATGCTCTTACTGCAATGGCTGCGGTACGATTCATTTTAAGGGAGATACTTTTTCAAAACTTTCTAGGCTAATTTAAATATGTCAGTGTAATGAAATGATTAAATGTTTTAGATTGTATTCTAAAATATATTCACATCTTGTTTACTGTAGGAATGTTTGGCAGTTTAACAGCCACAATTCGGGTATGATTGCTTGCATGGAAGATGCATTTTGCAAAGGTGATCCTCTTTTAAACTATTTCTAATGTTTTCCGAAAAAATATGTAGTCAATCTTACACCTTTAACACCAAACATGTTAATATGGAGGGTATTGGTAAGAATCTGGTGATCTCAGCAATGTGGTCATGGTTAAATTATCCGCTCGGCTTTTGATTTTTGACAAGCGTCGTAAGCTTATTTCCTATATATAAGTGAATTTAAGATTTAAATCTTAAAGCTATCCATGTATAACCTACTCTCGTGTGGTCTAGTGGTTAAGATCCGGCGCTCTCATCGCCGTGGCCGGGGTTCGATTCCCCGCACGGGAGATGAGTTTTGCCAACATATGCAAGCAAATTCCCAATTTATGAAAGCAATGTAAGATACAAATTGTGTAGATATACATCCAAAACCTGTTTCACTCTGGTCTTGTAGTTAGGATCCAGCGTTCTCACTGCCGAGGCAAAGGTACAATTTTCCACAAAGAGTAGTGGTGTTTTGCCCAGCTCTGAAAGGTAATTACCAATACTTTAGGGCCGTGTACATATTCAATGTTTAACGCTTTTTTCTTCAAAATGTTCCTGTGTAGTCTAGTGCTTAGGATTTGGCGTTTGAACAGTCCTTGCAGGGTTACAATTCCTTGAACGGGAGATGGATCTTTCCAAGTTCATCCTAATATAAAGTAATTTGAAATATGTTCAGGTAACGTAAGCATTCAATTCTCGAGCTTTGTTGCTAAAACATGTTTTTTTATTTTCTACTCGTAAGAATCTGGTGCACTTACTGCAATGGCTGCGGTACGATTCATTTTACGGGACATACTTTTTCAAAACTTTCTAGGCTAATTTCAAATATGTCAGTGTAATGAAATGATTAAATGTTTTAGATTGTATTCTAAAATATGTTCACATCTTGTTTACTGTATGAATGTTTGGCAGTTTAACAGCCACAATTCGGGTATGATTGCTTGCATGGAAGATGCATTTTGCAAAGGTGATCCTCATTTAAACTATTTCTAATGTTTTCCGAAAAAATAAGTAGTCAATCTTACATCTTTGAAACTAAACATGTTATTATTTGTGTGTTGGTAAGAATCTGGTGATCTCAGCAATGTGGTCGTGGTTAAATTATCCGCCCGGCTTTTGAATTTTTAAAAGCGTCGTAAGCTTATTTCCTATATATAAGTATAATTTAAAATTTAAAGCTAATAGCTATCCATGTATAGCATACTCCCGTGTGGTCTAATGATTAGGATCCGGCGCTCTCACCGCCGTTGCCGGGGTTCGATTCCCTGCACAGGAGATGAGTTTTGCCAACATATGCAAGCCAATTCCCAATACATGAAAGCAATGTAAGATACAGTCTTGTAGATATACATCCAAAACCTGTTTCAGTCTGGTCTTGTAGTAAGGATCCAGCGTTCTCACTTCCAAGGCAATGAAACAATTTTCCACAAAGAGGAGTGTTTTGCCCAGCTTTGATAGGTAATTACCAATAACTTAGGGTCGTGTAAATATTCAATGTTTAAATTTTTTTCTTCAAAATGTTCCTTTGTAGTCTAGTGCTTAGGATCCGGCGTTTGCACAGTCCTTGGAGGAGGTTACAATTCCTTGCACGTGAGATGGATGTTTCCAAGTTGATCCCAATATAAAGTAATTTGTAATATGTTTACGGTACGTAAGCATTCGCCTCTCGAGCTTTGTTGCTAAAACATGTGTTTTTATTTTCTATTCGTAAGAATCTGGTGCTCTTACTGCAATGGCTGCGGTACGATTCATTTTACGGGAGACACTTTTTCTAAACTGTCCAGGATAATTTCCAATATCTCAGTGTAATGAAATGATTGAATGATTTAGATAGTATTCTAAAATATGCTCACATCTTGTTTACTGTATGAATGTTTGGCAGTTTAACAGCCTCAATTCGGGTAAGATTGCTTGCATGGAAGATGCATTTTTCAAAGGTGATCCTCATTTAAACTATTTCTAATGTTTTTTGAAAAAATATGTAGTCAATCTTACATCTTTGAAACTAAAAATGTTATTATGGGGGTAATGGTAAGAATCTTGTGATCTCAGCAATGTGGTTGTGGTTAAATTATCCGCTCGGCTTTTGAATTTTGAAAAGCGTCGTAAGCTTATTTCCTATATATATATATAAGTATAATTTAAAATCTAAAACTTAAAGCTATCCATGTATAACATACTCCCGTGTGGTCTAGTGGTTACGATCCGGCGCTGTCACTGCCGTGGCCGGGGTTCGATTCCCCGCACGGGAGATGAGTTTTGCCAACATATGCAAGCCAATTCCCAATTTATGAAAGTAATGTAAGATACAAATCTTGAAGATATACATCCAAAACCTGTTTCACTCTGGTCTTGTAGTTAGGATTCAGCGTTCTCACATTCGAGGCAATGGTACATTTTTCCATAAAGAGGAGTGTTTGCCAAGCTTTGATAGGTAATTACCAATAACTTAGGGCCGTGTAAATATTCAATGTTTAAATTTCTTTCTTCAAAATGTTCCTGTTTAGTCTAGTGCTTAGGATTTGGCGTTTTAACAGTCCTTGCAGGGTTACAATTCCTTGAACGGGAGATGGAACTTTCCAAGTTGATCCTAATATAAAGTAATTTGTAATATGTTCAGGTAACGTAAGCATTCAATTCTCGAGCTTTGTTGCTAAAACATGTTTTTTTATTTTATATTCGTAAGAATCTGATGCTCTTACTGCAATGGTTGCGGTACGATTCATTTTACAGGAGATACTTTTTCAAAACTTTCTAGGCTAATTTCAAATATGTCAGTATAATAAAATGATTCAATGTTTTAGATGGTAATCGAAAATATGTTCACATCTTGTTTACTGTATGAATGTTTGGCAGTTTAACAGCCACAATTCGGGTATGATTGCTTGCATGGAAGATGCATTTTGCAAAGGTGATCCTCTTTTAAACTATTTCTAAAATTTTTCCGAAAAAATATGTAGTCAATCTTACATCTTTGACACTAAACATGTTATTTTGGAGGGTATTGGTAAAAATCTGGTGATCTCAGCAATGTGGTCGTGGTGGAATTATCCGCTCGGCTTATGCTTTTTGACAAGCTTCGTAAGCTAATTTCCTATATATAAGTGTAATTTAACATTTAAATCTTATAGCTATCCATGTATAGCATACTCCCGTGTGGTCTAGTGGTTAGGATCCGGCGCTCTCACTGGCGTGGCCGGGGTTCGATTCCCCGCACGGGAGATGAGTTTTGCCAACATATGCAAGCAAATTCCCAATTTATGAAAGCAATGTAAGATATAAATCTTGTAGATATGCATCCAAAACCTGTTTCATTCTCGTCTTGTAGTTAGAATCCCGCGTTCTCACTGCCAAGGCAATGGTACAATTTTCCACAAAGAGGAGTGTTTTGCCCAGCTTTGAAAGGTAATTACCGATAACTTAGGGCCGTGTAAATATTCAATGTTTAAATTTTTTTCTTCAAAATGTTCCTTTGTAGCCTAGTGCTTAGGATCCGGCGTTTGCACAGTCCTTGGAGGGGGTTGAAATTCCTTGCACGTGAGATGGATGTTTCCAAGTTGATCCCAATATAAAGTAATTTGTAATATGTTTAGGGTACGTAAGCATTCGCTTCTTGAGCTTTGTTGCTAAAACATGTTCTTTTATTTTCTATTCGTAAGAATCTAGTGCTCTTACTGCAATGGCTGCGGTACGATTCATTTTACGGGAGATACTTTTTCTAAACTGTCCAGGCTAATTTCAAATATGTCAGTGTAATGAAATGATTGAATATTTTAGATAGTAATCTAGAATATGTTCACATCTTGTTTACTGTATGAATGTTCGGCCGTTTAACAGCCTCAATTCGGGTATGATTGCTTGCATTGAAGATGCATTTTGCAAAGGTGATCCTCATTTAAACTATTTCTAATGTTTGTCGAAAAAATATGTAGTCAATCTTACATCTTTGACACTAAACATGTTATTATGGGGGTATTGGTAAGAATCTGGTGATCTCAGCAATGTGGTCGTGGTTAAATTATCCGCTCGGCTTTTAAATTTTGAAAAGCGTCGTAAGCTTATTTCCTATATATAAGTGAATTTAAGATTTAAATCTTAAAGCTATCCATGTATAACATACTCTCGTGTGGTCTAGTGGTTAGGATCCGGCGCTCTCATCGCCGTGGCCGGGGTTCGATTCCCCGCACGGGAGATGAGTTTTGCCAACATATGCAAGCAAATTCCCAATTTATGAAAGCAATGTAAGATACAAATTGTGTAGATATACATCCAAAACCTGTTTCACTCTGGTCTTGTAGTTAGGATCCAGCGTTCTCACTGCCGAGGCAAAGGTACAATTTTCCACGAAGAGTAGTGTTTTGCCCAGCTCTGAAAGGTAATTACCAATAACTTAGGGCCGTGTAAATATTTAATGTTTAAGGCTTTTTTCTTCAAAATGTTCCTGTTTAGTCTAGTGCTTAGGATTTGGCGTTTAAACAGTCCTTGCAGGAATACAATTCCTTGAACGGGAGATGGAACTTTCCAAGTTGATCCTAATATAAAGTAATTTGTAATATGTACAGGTAACGTAAGCATTCAATTCTCGAGCTTTGTTACTAAAACATGTTTTTTTTATTTTCTATTCGTAAGAACCTGATGCTCTTACTGCAATGGCTGCGGTACGATTCATTTTAAGGGAGATACTTTTTCAAAACTTTCTAGGCTAATTTCAAATATGTCAGTGTAATGAAATGATTGAATGTTTTAGATTGTATTCTAAAATATGTTCACATCTTGTTTACTGTATGAATGTTTGGCAGTTTAACAGCCACAATTCGGGTATGATTGCTTGCATGGAAGATGCATTTTGCAAAGGTGATCCTCTTCTAAACTATTTCTAATGTTTTCCAAAAAAATATGTAGTCCATATTACATCTTTGACACTAAACATGTTATTATGGAGGGTATTGGTAAGAATCTGGTGATCTCAGCAAGGTGGTCGTGGTTAAATTATCCGCCCGGCTTTTGAATTTTTAAAAGCGTCGTAAGCTTATTTCCTATATATAAGTATAATTTAAAATTTAAATCTTATAGCTATCCATGTATAGCATACTCCCGTGTGGTCTAATGGTTAGGATCCGGCGCTCTCACCGCCGTTGCCGGGGTTCGATTCCCTGCACAGGAGATGAGTTTTGCCAACATATGCAAGCCAATTCCCAATACATGAAAGCAATATAAGATACAGTCTTGTAGATATACATCAAAAACCCGTTTCAGTCTGGTCTTGTAGTAAGGATCCAGCGTTCTCACTGCCAAGGCAATGGTACAATTTTCCACAAAGAGGAGTGTTTTGCCCAGCTTTGATAGGTAATTACCAATAACTTAGGGTCGTGTAAATATTCAATGTTTAAATTTTTTCTTCAAAATGTTCCTTTGTAGTCTAGTGCTTAGGATCCGGCGTTTGCACAGTCCTTGGAGGAGGTTACAATTCCTTGCACGTGAGATGGATGTTTCCAAGTTGATCCCAATATAAAGTAATTTGTAATATGTTTACGGTACGTAAGCATTCAATTCTCGAGCTTTGTTGCTAAAACATGTTTTTTTATTTTCTATTCGTAAGAATCTGATGCTCTTACTGCAATGGCTGCAGTACGATTCATTTTAAGGGCGATACTTTTTCAAAACTTTCTAGGCTAATTTCAAATATGTCAGTGTAATGAAATGATTCAATGTTTTAGATGGTAATCTAAAATATGTTCACATCTTGTTTACTGTATGAATGTTTGGCAGTTTAACAGCAACAATTTGGGTATGATTGCTTGCATGGAAGATGCATTTTGCAAAGATGATCCTCTTTTAAACTATTTCTAATGTTTTCCGAAAAAATATGTAGTCAATCTTACATCTTTGACACTAAACATGTTATTATGGAGGGTATTGGTAAGAATCTGATGATCTCAGCAATGTGTTCGTGGTTAAATTATCCGCTCGACTTTTGATTTTTGACAAGCGTCGTAAGCTTATTTCCTATATATAAGTGAATTTAAAATTTAAATCTTAAAGCTATCCACGTATAACATACTCCTGTGTGGTCTAAAGGTGAGGATCCGGCGCTCTCAACGCCGTGGCCGGGGTTCAATTCCCCGCACGGGAGATGAGTTTTGCCAACATATGCAAGCAAATTCCCAATTTATGAAAGCAATGTAAGATACAAATCATGTAGATATACATCCAAAACCTGTTTCACTCTGGTCTTGTAGTTAGGATCCAGCGTTCTAACTGCCGAGGCAAAGGTACAATTTTCCACAAAGAGTAGTGTTTTGCCCAACTCTGAAAGGTAATTACCAATAACTTAGGGCCGTGTAAATATTCATGTTTTTAAGGCTTTTTTCTTCAAAATGTTCCTGTGTAGTCTAGTGCTTAGGATTTGGCGTTTGAACAGTCCTTGCAGGGTTACAATTCCTTGAACGGGAGATGGATCTTTCCAAGTTCATCCTAATATAAAGTAATTTGTAATATGTTCAGGTAACGTAAGCATTCCATTCTCGAGTTTTGTTGCTAAAACATGTTTTTTTATTTTCTACTCGTAAGAATCTGGTGCACTTACTGCAATGGCTGCGGTACGATTAATTTTACGGGACATACTTTTTCTAAACTTTCCAGGCTAATTTCAAATATGTCAGTGTAATGAAATGATACAATGTTCTAGATAGTAATCTAAAATCTGTTCACATCTTGTTTACTGTATAAATGTTTTGCAGTTTAACAGCCTCAATTCGGGCATGATTGCTTGCATGGAAGATGCATTTTGCAAAGGTGATCCTCATTTAAACTATTTCTAATGTTTTCCGAAAAAATAAGTAGTCAATCTTACATCTTTGAAACTAAACATGTTATTATTGGGGTATTGGTAAGAATCTGGTGATCTCAGCAATGTGGTCGTGGTTAAATAATCCGCTCGGCTTTTGATTTTTGACAAGCGTCGTAAGCTTATTTCCTATATATAAGTGAATTTAATATTTAAATCTTAAAGCTATCCATGTATAACATGCTTCCGTGTGGTCTAGTGGTTAGGATCCGGCGCTCTCACCGCCGTGACCGGGGTTCGATTCCCCGCACGGGAGATGAGTTTTGCCAACATATGCTAGCAAATTCCCAATTTATGAAAGCAATGTAAGATACAAATCATGTAGATATACATCCAAAACCTGTTTTACTCTGGTCTTGTAGTTAGGATCCAGCGTTCTCACTGCCGAGGCAAAAGTACAATTTTCCTTAAAGAGTAGTGTTTTGCCCAGCTCTGAAAGGTAATTACCAATAACTTAGGGCCGTGTAAATATACAATGTTTCGTGCTTTTTTCTTCAAAATGTTCCTGTGTAGTCTATTGCTTAGGATTTGGCGCTTAAACAGTCCTTGCAGGGTTAAAATTCTTTGAACGGGAGATGGATCTTTCCAAGTTGATCCTAATATAAAGTAATTTGTAATATGTTCAGGTAACGTAAGCATTCAATGCTCGAGCTTTGTTGCTAAAACATGTTTTTTTATTTTCTATTCGTAAGAACCTGATGCTCTTACTGCAATGGCTGCGGTACGATTCATTTTAAGGGAGATACTTTTTCAAAACTTTCTAGGCTAATTTAAATATGTCAGTGTAATGAAATGATTAAATGTTTTAGATTGTATTCTAAAATATATTCACATCTTGTTTACTGTAGGAATGTTTGGCAGTTTAACAGCCACAATTCGGGTATGATTGCTTGCATGGAAGATGCATTTTGCAAAGGTGATCCTCTTTTAAACTATTTCTAATGTTTTCCGAAAAAATATGTAGTCAATCTTACACCTTTAACACCAAACATGTTAATATGGAGGGTATTGGTAAGAATCTGGTGATCTCAGCAATGTGGTCATGGTTAAATTATCCGCTCGGCTTTTGATTTTTGACAAGCGTCGTAAGCTTATTTCCTATATATAAGTGAATTTAAGATTTAAATCTTAAAGCTATCCATGTATAACCTACTCTCGTGTGGTCTAGTGGTTAAGATCCGGCGCTCTCATCGCCGTGGCCGGGGTTCGATTCCCCGCACGGGAGATGAGTTTTGCCAACATATGCAAGCAAATTCCCAATTTATGAAAGCAATGTAAGATACAAATTGTGTAGATATACATCCAAAACCTGTTTCACTCTGGTCTTGTAGTTAGGATCCAGCGTTCTCACTGCCGAGGCAAAGGTACAATTTTCCACAAAGAGTAGTGGTGTTTTGCCCAGCTCTGAAAGGTAATTACCAATACTTTAGGGCCGTGTACATATTCAATGTTTAACGCTTTTTTCTTCAAAATGTTCCTGTGTAGTCTAGTGCTTAGGATTTGGCGTTTGAACAGTCCTTGCAGGGTTACAATTCCTTGAACGGGAGATGGATCTTTCCAAGTTCATCCTAATATAAAGTAATTTGAAATATGTTCAGGTAACGTAAGCATTCAATTCTCGAGCTTTGTTGCTAAAACATGTTTTTTTATTTTCTACTCGTAAGAATCTGGTGCACTTACTGCAATGGCTGCGGTACGATTCATTTTACGGGACATACTTTTTCAAAACTTTCTAGGCTAATTTCAAATATGTCAGTGTAATGAAATGATTAAATGTTTTAGATTGTATTCTAAAATATGTTCACATCTTGTTTACTGTATGAATGTTTGGCAGTTTAACAGCCACAATTCGGGTATGATTGCTTGCATGGAAGATGCATTTTGCAAAGGTGATCCTCATTTAAACTATTTCTAATGTTTTCCGAAAAAATAAGTAGTCAATCTTACATCTTTGAAACTAAACATGTTATTATTTGTGTGTTGGTAAGAATCTGGTGATCTCAGCAATGTGGTCGTGGTTAAATTATCCGCCCGGCTTTTGAATTTTTAAAAGCGTCGTAAGCTTATTTCCTATATATAGGTATAATTTAAAATTTAAAGCTAATAGCTATCCATGTATAGCATACTCCCGTGTGGTCTAATGATTAGGATCCGGCGCTCTCACCGCCGTTGCCGGGGTTCGATTCCCTGCACAGGAGATGAGTTTTGCCAACATATGCAAGCCAATTCCCAATACATGAAAGCAATGTAAGATACAGTCTTGTAGATATACATCCAAAACCTGTTTCAGTCTGGTCTTGTAGTAAGGATCCAGCGTTCTCACTTCCAAGGCAATGAAACAATTTTCCACAAAGAGGAGTGTTTTGCCCAGCTTTGATAGGTAATTACCAATAACTTAGGGTCGTGTAAATATTCAATGTTTAAATTTTTTTCTTCAAAATGTTCCTTTGTAGTCTAGTGCTTAGGATCCGGCGTTTGCACAGTCCTTGGAGGAGGTTACAATTCCTTGCACGTGAGATGGATGTTTCCAAGTTGATCCCAATATAAAGTAATTTGTAATATGTTTACGGTACGTGAGCATTCGCCTCTCGAGCTTTGTTGCTAAAACATGTGTTTTTATTTTCTATTCGTAAGAATCTGGTGCTCTTACTGCAATGGCTGCGGTACGATTCATTTTACGGGAGACACTTTTTCTAAACTGTCCAGGATAATTTCCAATATCTCAGTGTAATGAAATGATTGAATGTTTTAGATAGTATTCTAAAATATGCTCACATCTTGTTTACTGTATGAATGTTTGGCAGTTTAACAGCCTCAATTCGGGTAAGATTGCTTGCATGGAAGATGCATTTTTCAAAGGTGATCCTCATTTAAACTATTTCTAATGTTTTTTGAAAAAATATGTAGTCAATCTTACATCTTTGAAACTAAAAATGTTATTATGGGGGTAATGGTAAGAATCTTGTGATCTCAGCAATGTGGTTGTGGTTAAATTATCCGCTCGGCTTTTGAATTTTGAAAAGCGTCGTAAGCTTATTTCCTATATATATATATAAGTATAATTTAAAATCTAAAACTTAAAGCTATCCATGTATAACATACTCCCGTGTGGTCTAGTGGTTACGATCCGGCGCTGTCACTGCCGTGGCCGGGGTTCGATTCCCCGCACGGGAGATGAGTTTTGCCAACATATGCAAGCCAATTCCCAATTTATGAAAGTAATGTAAGATACAAATCTTGAAGATATACATCCAAAACCTGTTTCACTCTGGTCTTGTAGTTAGGATTCAGCGTTCTCACATTCGAAGCAATGGTACATTTTTCCATAAAGAGGAGTGTTTGCCAAGCTTTGATAGGTAATTACCAATAACTTAGGGCCGTGTAAATATTCAATGTTTAAATTTCTTTCTTCAAAATGTTCCTGTTTAGTCTAGTGCTTAGGATTTGGCGTTTTAACAGTCCTTGCAGGGTTACAATTCCTTGAACGGGAGATGGAACTTTCCAAGTTGATCCTAATATAAAGTAATTTGTAATATGTTCAGGTAACGTAAGCATTCAATTCTCGAGCTTTGTTGCTAAAACATGTTTTTTTATTTTCTATTCGTAAGAATCTGATGCTCTTACTGCAATGGTTGCGGTACGATTCATTTTACAGGAGATACTTTTTCAAAACTTTCTAGGCTAATTTCAAATATGTCAGTATAATAAAATGATTCAATGTTTTAGATGGTAATCGAAAATATGTTCACATCTTGTTTACTGTATGAATGTTTGGCAGTTTAACAGCCACAATTCGGGTATGATTGCTTGCATGGAAGATGCATTTTGCAAAGGTGATCCTCTTTTAAACTATTTCTAAAATTTTTCCGAAAAAATATGTAGTCAATCTTACATCTTTGACACTAAACATGTTATTTTGGAGGGTATTGGTAAAAATCTGGTGATCTCAGCAATGTGGTCGTGGTGGAATTATCCGCTCGGCTTATGCTTTTTGACAAGCTTCGTAAGCTAATTTCCTATATATAAGTGTAATTTAACATTTAAATCTTATAGCTATCCATGTATAGCATACTCCCGTGTGGTCTAGTAGTTAGGATCCGGCGCTCTCACTGGCGTGGCCGGGGTTCGATTCCCCGCACGGGAGATGAGTTTCGCCAACATATGCAAGCAAATTCCCAATTTATGAAAGCAATGTAAGATATAAATCTTGTAGATATGCATCCAAAACCTGTTTCATTCTCGTCTTGTAGTTAGAATCCCGCGTTCTCACTGCCAAGGCAATGGTACAATTTTCCACAAAGAGGAGTGTTTTGCCCAGCTTTGAAAGGTAATTACCGATAACTTAGGGCCGTGTAAATATTCAATGTTTAAGGCTTTTTTCTTCAAAATGTTCCTGTTTAGTCTAGTGCTTAGGATTTGGCGTTTAGACAGTCCTTGCAGGGTTACGATTCCTTGAACGGGAGGTGGATCTTTCCAAGTTGATCCTAATATAAAGTAATTTGTAATATGATCAGGTAACATAGGCATTCAATTCTCGAGCTTTGTTGCTAAAACATGTTTTTTTATTTTCTATTCGTAAGAATCTGATGCTCTTACTGCAATGGCTGCAGTACGATTCATTTTAAGGGCGATACTTTTTCAAAACTTTCTAGGCTAATTTCAAATATGTCAGTGTAATGAAATGATTCAATGTTTTAGATGGTAATCTAAAATATGTTCACATCTTGTTTACTGTATGAATGTTTGGCAGTTTAACAGCAACAATTTGGGTATGATTGCTTGCATGGAAGATGCATTTTGCAAAGATGATCCTCTTTTAAACTATTTCTAATGTTTTCCGAAAAAATATGTAGTCAATCTTACATCTTTGACACTAAACATGTTATTATGGAGGGTATTGGTAAGAATCTGATGATCTCAGCAATGTGTTCGTGGTTAAATTATCCGCTCGACTTTTGATTTTTGACAAGCGTCGTAAGCTTATTTCCTATATATAAGTGAATTTAAAATTTAAATCTTAAAGCTATCCACGTATAACATACTCCTGTGTGGTCTAAAGGTGAGGATCCGGCGCTCTCAACGCCGTGGCCGGGGTTCAATTCTCCGCACGGGAGATGAGTTTTGCAAACATATGCAAGCAAATTCCCAATTTATGAAAGCAATGTAAGATACAAATCATGTAGATATACATCCAAAACCTGTTTCACTCTGGTCTTGTAGTTAGGATCCAGCGTTCTAACTGCCGAGGCAAAGGTACAATTTTCCACAAAGAGTAGTGTTTTGCCCAACTCTGAAAGGTAATTACCAATAACTTAGGGCCGTGTAAATATTCATGTTTTTAAGGCTTTTTTCTTCAAAATGTTCCTGTGTAGTCTAGTGCTTAGGATTTGGCGTTTGAACAGTCCTTGCAGGAATACAATTCCTTGAACGGGAGATGGATCTTTCCAAGTTGATCCTAATATAAAGTAATTTGTAATATGTTCAGGTAACGAAAGCATTCAATTCTCGAGCTTTGTTGCTAAAACATGTTTTTTTATTTTCTACTCGTAAGAATCTGGTGCACTTACTGCAATGGCTGCGGTACGATTAATTTTACGGGACATACTTTTTCTAAACTTTCCAGGCTAATTTCAAATATGTCAGTGTAATGAAATGATACAATGTTCTAGATAGTAATCTAAAATATGTTCACATCTTGTTTACTGTATAAATGTTTTGCAGTTTAACAGCCTCAATTCGGGCATGATTGCTTGCATGGAAGATGCATTTTGCAAAGGTGATCCTCATTTAAACTATTTCTAATGTTTTCCGAAAAAATAAGTAGTCAATCTTACATCTTTGAAACTAAACATGTTATTATTGGGGTATTGGTAAGAATCTGCTGATCTCAGCAATGTGGTCGTGGTTAAATTATCCGCACGGCTTTAAATTTTTAAAAGCGTCGTAAGCTTATTTCCTATATATAAGTATAATTTAAAATTTAAAGCTTATAGCTATCCATGAATAGCACACTCCCGTGTGGTCTAATGGTTAGGATCCGGGGCTCTCACCGCCGTTGCCGGGGTTCGATTCCCTGCACAGGAGATGAGTTTTGCTAACATATCCAAGCCAATTCCCAATTTATGAAAGCAATGTAAGATACAGTCTTGTAGATATACATCCAAAACCTGTTTCAATCTGGTCTTGTAGTTAGGATCCAGCGTTCTCACTGCCGAGGCAATGGTACAATTTTCCACAAAGAGGAGTGTTTTGCTCAGCTTTTATAGGTAATTACCAATAACTTAGGGCCGTGTAAATATTCAATGTTTAAATTTTTTTCTTCAAAATGTTCCTTTGTAGTCTAATGCTGAGGATCCGGCGTTTGCACAGTCCTTGGAGGAGGTTACAATTCCTTGCACGTGAGATGGATGTTTCCAAGTTGATCCCAATATAAAGTAATTTGTAATATGTTTAGGGTACGTAAGCATTCGCTTCTCGAGCTTTGTTGCTAAAACATGTTTTTTTATTTTCTATTCGTAAGAATCTGGTGCTCTTACTGCAATGGCTACGGTACGATTCATTTTACGGGAGATACTTTTTCTAAACTTTTATCAATCATAAAATTTTATTGTCAAAATTGGAACACTATGGTGTACGTGGTTGTGCCCTTGAATGGTTTAGATCTTATTTATCTGATAGAAAGCAATATGTTACTGTCAATGGAAGTAATTCTAACTTACTCTCAATTACTTGTGGTGTACCACAAGGTTCTGTACTAGGCCCATTACTGTTCCTTGTCTACATAAATGATCTACCAAATGCTTCTAACAAACTTAAATTTTATCTCTTTGCTGATGATACAAACATCTACTTTGAATCCAATGATTTATCTAATTTACTCAGAACTCTTAACAAAGAACTTAAATCAATAAAAAGATGGCTTGATGCTAACAAATTATCATTAAACATTGATAAGACAAACTATATTATCTTTCACTCTTCTTCTAGGAATGTTCCTTCTGATTCTACTATAAAAATTGGGAAAAAATATATTAAAAGAGTTAAATTTGTTAAATTTTTAGGAATTCTCTTGGATGAACATCTAAGCTGGAAATACCATCTCAGTGAACTCTCTAAAAAATTAGCTAGAACTTGTGGAATATTTTTTAAGATAAGGAACCTACTTCCTTTTGATGTTTTACTTTGCTTGTATAATGCTTTATTTCTATCTTTCCTACAATGTGGTCTTATTGTTTGGGGCCAAACCTTTGCCTTATACACAGACCCAATTTTTAAATTGCAAAAAAAGCTGTCAGAGCTATCTCATTTCAGCCTCGTTTATCGCCCTCTCTCCCAATCTTTAAAGATCTTAAACTTCTCAAGTTTTCTGAGATTTTTGAACTACGCCTTCTAACCTTTGTTTATGACTCTGTTAATAAAACTTCACCTAGTTGCTTTCATGACTTCTTCCTACTCAACTCATCAGTTCATCAATACTCCACAAGAAAGGCCAGTCAAGGCGATCTGTACTTATCCCGCATGAACAGTCTTCAATACGGTCTAAAGTCAATTCGATATCTTGGTGCTAAACTTTGGAATGCATTACCAGTAGAAATCCGAAATGCTCCGTCGAAAATATCCTTCAAAAAACAACTGAAGATTAAGTTATTGAACACTGTCAATGAATAATTCGAAGCTACCCTTGCTTGCTATTTGCACGATTTCTATTTAACTGCATGAAAATCAATTTGAATCCGTCCATCCTTAATAATTTCAGATTATCACAGGATTGAAGGGGGGGCTTTCTCCTCGATTAGTTTACCTATTGAGAGAGCTCCTCCTATAAGAATTCCCTCCATACAATTTATTTCGATTCTCTTTATTTGTATGTTGTATTAAGTTTCCATATCATTGTATTAATTTTCTGTAATAGTGTATTATTTCCCTGTAGTTTAGTCATTTGTTAGTATACGTAATTATAAATTGTATAAAGTGGAATTTAAACATATATGAAAAAAAAAAAATAAAAAAAAATAAACTGTCCAGGCTAATTTCCAATATCTCAGTGTAATGAAATGATTGAATGTTTTAGATAGTAATCTAAAATATGTTCACATCTTGTTTACTGTATGAATGTTTGGCAGTTTAACAGCCTCAATTCGGGTATGATTGCTTGCATGGAAGAAGCATTTTGCAAAGGTGATCCTCTTTTAAACTATTTCTAATGTTTACCGAAAAAATATGTAGTCAATCTTACATCTTTGACACTAAACATGTTATTATGGAGGGTATTGGTAAGAATCTGGTGATCTCAGCAATGTTGTTGTGGTTTAATTATCCGCTCGGCTTTTGATTTTTGACAAGCGTCGTAAGCTTATTTCCTATATATAAGTGAATTTAAAATTTAAATCTTAAAGCTATCCATGTATAACATGCTCCCGTGTGGTCTAGAGGTTAGGATCCGGCGCTCTCACCGCTGTGGCCGGGGTTCGGTTCCCCGCACGGGAGATGACTTTTGCCAACATATGCAAGCAAATTCCCAATTTATGAAAGCAATGAAAGATACAAATCATGTAGGTATACATCCAAAACCTGTTTTACTCTGGTCTTGTAGTTAGGATCCAGCGCTCTCACTGCCAAGGCAAAGGTACAATTTTCCACAAAGAGTAGTGTTTTGCCCAGCTCTGAAAGGTAATTACCAATAACTTAGGGCCGTGTAAATATTCAATGTTTAAGGCTTTTTTCTTCAAAATGTTCCTGTGTAGTCTAGTGCTTAGGATTTGGCGTTTGAACAGTCCTTGCAGGGTTACAATTCCTTGAACGGGAGATGGATCTTTCCAAGTTCATCCTAATATAAAGTAATTTGTAATATGTTCAGGTAACGTAAGCATTCAATTCTCGAGCTTTGTTGCTAAAACATGTTTTTTTATTTTCTATTCGTAAGAATCTGATGCTCTTACTGCAATGGCTGCGGTACGATTCATTTTACAGGAGATACTTTTTCAAAACTTTCTAGGCTAATTTCAAATATGTCAGTGTAATGAAATGATTCAATGTTTTAGATGGTAATCGAAAATATGTTCACATCTTGTTTACTGTATGAATGTTTGGCAGTTTAACAGCCACAATTTGGGTATGATTGCTTGCATGGAAAATGCATTTTGCAAAGGTGATCCTCTTTTAAACTATTTCTAATGTTTTCCGAAAAAATATGTAGTCAATCTTACATCTTTGACACTAAACATTTTATTATGGAGGGTATTGGTAAGAATCTGGTGATCTCAGCAATGTTGTTGTGGTTAAATTATCCGCTCGGCTTTTGATTTTTGACAAGCGTCGTAAGCTTGTTTCCTATATATAAGTGAATTTAAAATTTAAATCTTAAAGCTATCCATGTATAACATGCTCCCGTGTGGTCTAGAGGTTAGGATCCGGCGCTCTCACCGCTTTGGCCGGGGTTCGGTTCCCCGCACGCGAGATGAGTTTTGCCAACATATGCAAGCAAATTCCCAATTTATGAAAGCAATGAAAGATACAAATCATGTAGGTATACATCCAAAACCTGTTTTACTCTGGTCTTGTAGTTAGGATCCAGCGCTCTCACTGCCAAGGCAAAGGTACAATTTTCCACAAAGAGTAGTGTTTTGCCCAGCTCTGAAAGGTAATTACCAATAACTTAGGGCCGTGTAAATATTCAATGTTTAAGGCTTTTTTCTTCAAAATGTTCCTGTGTAGTCTAGTGCTTAGGATTTGGCGTTTGAACAGTCCTTGCAGGGTTACAATTCCTTGAACGGGAGATGGATCTTTCCAAGTTCATCCTAATATAAAGTAATTTGTAATATGTTCAGGTAACGTAAGCATTCAATTCTCGAGCTTTGTTGCTAAAACATGTTTTTTTATTTTCTACTCGTAAGAATCTGGTGCACTTACTGCAATGGCTGCGGTACGATTCATTTTACGGGACATACTCTTTCTAAACTTTCCAGGCTAATTTCAAATATGTCAGTGTAATGAAATGATTAAATGTTTTAGATTGTATTCTAAAATATATTCACATCTTGTTTACTGCATGAATGTTTGGCAGGTTAACAGCCCGCCATGGCCGGGGTTTGATTCCCCGCACAGGAGATGAGTTTTTGCAACATATGCAAGCAAATTCCCAATTTATGAAAGCAATGTAAGATACAAATCATGTAGATCTACAACTAAAACCTGTTTCACTCTGGTCTTGTGGTTAGGATCCAGCATTCTCACTGCCGAGGCAAAGGTACAATTTTCCACAAAGAGTAGTGTTTTGCCCAGCTCTGAAAGGTAATTACCAATAACTTAGGGCCATGTAAATATTCAATGTTTAAGGCTTTTTCTTCAAAATGTTCCTGTGTAGTCTAGTGCTTGGGATTTGGCGTTTGAACAGTCCTTACAGGGTTACAATTCCTTGAACATGAGATGGATCTTTCCAAGTTCATCCTAATATAAAGTAATTTGTAATATGTTCAGGTAACGTAAGCATTCCATTCTCGAGTTTTGTTGCTAAAACATGTTTTTTTATATTCTACTCGTAAGAATCTGGTGCACTTTCTGCAATGGCTGCGGTACGATTCATTTTACGGGAAATACTTTTTCTAAACTTTCCAGGCTAATTTCAAATATGTCAGTGTAATGAAATGATACAATGTTTTAGATAGTAATCTAAAATCTGTTCACATCTTGTTTACTGTATAAATGTTTTGCAGTTTAACAGCCTCAATTCGGGCATGATTGCTTGCATGGAAGATGCATTTTGCAAAGGTGATCCTCATTTAAACTATTTCTAATGTTTTCCGAAAAAATAAGTAGTCAATCTTACATCTTTGAAACTAAACATGTTATTATTGGGGTATTGGTAAGAATCTGGTGATCTCAGCAATGTGGTCGTGGTTAAATAATCCGCTCGGCTTTTGATTTTTGACAAGCGTCGTAAGCTTATTTCCTATATATAAGTGAATTTAATATTTAAATCTTAAAGCTATCCATGTATAACATGCTTCCGTGTGGTCTAGTGGTTAGGATCCGGCGCTCTCACCGCCGTGACCGGGGTTCGATTCCCCGCACGGGAGATGAGTTTTGCCAACATATGCTAGCAAATTCCCAATTTATGAAAGCAATGTAAGATACAAATCATGTAGATATACATCCAAAACCTGTTTTACTCTGGTCTTGTAGTTAGGATCCAGCGTTCTCACTGCCGAGGCAAAAGTACAATTTTCCATAAAGAGTAGTGTTTTGCCCAGCTCTGAAAGGTAATTACCAATAACTTAGGGCCGTGTAAATATACAATGTTTCGTGCTTTTTTCTTCAAAATGTTCCTGTGTAGTCTATTGCTTAGGATTTGGCGCTTAAACAGTCCTTGCAGGGTTAAAATTCTTTGAACGGGAGATGGATCTTTCCAAGTTGATCCTAATATAAAGTAATTTGTAATATGTTCAGGTAACGTAAGCATTCAATGCTCGAGCTTTGTTGCTAAAACATGTTTTTTTATTTTCTATTCGTAAGAACCTGATGCTCTTACTGCAATGGCTGCGGTACGATTCATTTTAAGGGAGATACTTTTTCAAAACTTTCTAGGCTAATTTAAATATGTCAGTGTAATGAAATGATTAAATGTTTTAGATTGTATTCTAAAATATATTCACATCTTGTTTACTGTAGGAATGTTTGGCAGTTTAACAGCCACAATTCGGGTATGATTGCTTGCATGGAAGATGCATTTTGCAAAGGTGATCCTCTTTTAAACTATTTCTAATGTTTTCCGAAAAAATATGTAGTCAATCTTACACCTTTAACACCAAACATGTTAATATGGAGGGTATTGGTAAGAATCTGGTGATCTCAGCAATGTGGTCATGGTTAAATTATCCGCTCGGCTTTTGATTTTTGACAAGCGTCGTAAGCTTATTTCCTATATATAAGTGAATTTAAGATTTAAATCTTAAAGCTATCCATGTATAACCTACTCTCGTGTGGTCTAGTGGTTAAGATCCGGCGCTCTCATCGCCGTGGCCGGGGTTCGATTCCCCGCACGGGAGATGAGTTTTGCCAACATATGCAAGCAAATTCCCAATTTATGAAAGCAATGTAAGATACAAATTGTGTAGATATACATCCAAAACCTGTTTCACTCTGGTCTTGTAGTTAGGATCCAGCGTTCTCACTGCCGAGGCAAAGGTACAATTTTCCACAAAGAGTAGTGGTGTTTTGCCCAGCTCTGAAAGGTAATTACCAATACTTTAGGGCCGTGTACATATTCAATGTTTAACGCTTTTTTCTTCAAAATGTTCCTGTGTAGTCTAGTGCTTAGGATTTGGCGTTTGAACAGTCCTTGCAGGGTTACAATTCCTTGAACGGGAGATGGATCTTTCCAAGTTCATCCTAATATAAAGTAATTTGAAATATGTTCAGGTAACGTAAGCATTCAATTCTCGAGCTTTGTTGCTAAAACATGTTTTTTTATTTTCTACTCGTAAGAATCTGGTGCACTTACTGCAATGGCTGCGGTACGATTCATTTTACGGGACATACTTTTTCAAAACTTTCTAGGCTAATTTCAAATATGTCAGTGTAATGAAATGATTAAATGTTTTAGATTGTATTCTAAAATATGTTCACATCTTGTTTACTGTATGAATGTTTGGCAGTTTAACAGCCACAATTCGGGTATGATTGCTTGCATGGAAGATGCATTTTGCAAAGGTGATCCTCATTTAAACTATTTCTAATGTTTTCCGAAAAAATAAGTAGTCAATCTTACATCTTTGAAACTAAACATGTTATTATTTGTGTGTTGGTAAGAATCTGGTGATCTCAGCAATGTGGTCGTGGTTAAATTATCCGCCCGGCTTTTGAAATTTTAAAAGCGTCGTAAGCTTATTTCCTATATATAAGTATAATTTAAAATTTAAAGCTAATAGCTATCCATGTATAGCATCCTCCCGTGTGGTCTAATGATTAGGATCCGGCGCTCTCACCGCCGTTGCCGGGGTTCGATTCCCTGCACAGGAGATGAGTTTTGCCAACATATGCAAGCCAATTCCCAATACATGAAAGCAATGTAAGATACAGTCTTGTAGATATACATCCAAAACCTGTTTCAGTCTGGTCTTGTAGTAAGGATCCAGCGTTCTCACTTCCAAGGCAATGAAACAATTTTCCACAAAGAGGAGTGTTTTGCCCAGCTTTGATAGGTAATTACCAATAACTTAGGGTCGTGTAAATATTCAATGTTTAAATTTTTTTCTTCAAAATGTTCCTTTGTAGTCTAGTGCTTAGGATCCGGCGTTTGCACAGTCCTTGGAGGAGGTTACAATTCCTTGCACGTGAGATGGATGTTTCCAAGTTGATCCCAATATAAAGTAATTTGTAATATGTTTACGGTACGTAAGCATTCGCCTCTCGAGCTTTGTTGCTAAAACATGTGTTTTTATTTTCTATTCGTAAGAATCTGGTGCTCTTACTGCAATGGCTGCGGTACGATTCATTTTACGGGAGACACTTTTTCTAAACTGTCCAGGATAATTTCCAATATCTCAGTGTAATGAAATGATTGAATGTTTTAGATAGTATTCTAAAATATGCTCACATCTTGTTTACTGTATGAATGTTTGGCAGTTTAACAGCCTCAATTCGGGTAAGATTGCTTGCATGGAAGATGCATTTTTCAAAGGTGATCCTCATTTAAACTATTTCTAATGTTTTTTGAAAAAATATGTAGTCAATCTTACATCTTTGAAACTAAAAATGTTATTATGGGGGTAATGGTAAGAATCTTGTGATCTCAGCAATGTGGTTGTGGTTAAATTATCCGCTCGGCTTTTGAATTTTGAAAAGCGTCGTAAGCTTATTTCCTATATATATATATAAGTATAATTTAAAATCTAAAACTTAAAGCTATCCATGTATAACATACTCCCGTGTGGTCTAGTGGTTACGATCCGGCGCTGTCACTGCCGTGGCCGGGGTTCGATTCCCCGCACGGGAGATGAGTTTTGCCAACATATGCAAGCCAATTCCCAATTTATGAAAGTAATGTAAGATACAAATCTTGAAGATATACATCCAAAACCTGTTTCACTCTGGTCTTGTAGTTAGGATTCAGCGTTCTCACATTCGAGGCAATGGTACATTTTTCCATAAAGAGGAGTGTTTGCCAAGCTTTGATAGGTAATTACCAATAACTTAGGGCCGTGTAAATATTCAATGTTTAAATTTCTTTCTTCAAAATGTTCCTGTTTAGTCTAGTGCTTAGGATTTGGCGTTTTAACAGTCCTTGCAGGGTTACAATTCCTTGAACGGGAGATGGAACTTTCCAAGTTGATCCTAATATAAAGTAATTTGTAATATGTTCAGGTAACGTAAGCATTCAATTCTCGAGCTTTGTTGCTAAAACATGTTTTTTTATTTTATATTCGTAAGAATCTGATGCTCTTACTGCAATGGTTGCGGTACGATTCATTTTACAGGAGATACTTTTTCAAAACTTTCTAGGCTAATTTCAAATATGTCAGTATAATAAAATGATTCAATGTTTTAGATGGTAATCGAAAATATGTTCACATCTTGTTTACTGTATGAATGTTTGGCAGTTTAACAGCCACAATTCGGGTATGATTGCTTGCATGGAAGATGCATTTTGCAAAGGTGATCCTCTTTTAAACTATTTCTAAAATTTTTCCGAAAAAATATGTAGTCAATCTTACATCTTTGACACTAAACATGTTATTTTGGAGGGTATTGGTAAAAATCTGGTGATCTCAGCAATGTGGTCGTGGTGGAATTATCCGCTCGGCTTATGCTTTTTGACAAGCTTCGTAAGCTAATTTCCTATATATAAGTGTAATTTAACATTTAAATCTTATAGCTATCCATGTATAGCATACTCCCGTGTGGTCTAGTGGTTAGGATCCGGCGCTCTCACTGGCGTGGCCGGGGTTCGATTCCCCGCACAGGAGATGAGTTTTGCCAACATATGCAAGCAAATTCCCAATTTATGAAAGCAATGTAAGATATAAATCTTGTAGATATGCATCCAAAACCTGTTTCATTCTCGTCTTGTAGTTAGAATCCCGCGTTCTCACTGCCAAGGCAATGGTACAATTTTCCACAAAGAGGAGTGTTTTGCCCAGCTTTGAAAGGTAATTACCGATAACTTAGGGCCGTGTAAATATTCAATGTTTAAATTTTTTTCTTCAAAATGTTCCTTTGTAGCCTAGTGCTTAGGATCCGGCGTTTGCACAGTCCTTGGAGGGGGTTGAAATTCCTTGCACGTGAGATGGATGTTTCCAAGTTGATCCCAATATAAAGTAATTTGTAATATGTTTAGGGTACGTAAGCATTCGCTTCTTGAGCTTTGTTGCTAAAACATGTTCTTTTATTTTCTATTCGTAAGAATCTAGTGCTCTTACTGCAATGGCTGCGGTACGATTCATTTTACGGGAGATACTTTTTCTAAACTGTCCAGGCTAATTTCAAATATGTCAGTGTAATGAAATGATTGAATATTTTAGATAGTAATCTAGAATATGTTCACATCTTGTTTACTGTATGAATGTTTGGCCGTTTAACAGCCTCAATTCGGGTATGATTGCTTGCATTGAAGATGCATTTTGCAAAGGTGATCCTCATTTAAACTATTTCTAATGTTTGTCGAAAAAATATGTAGTCAATCTTACATCTTTGACACTAAACATGTTATTATGGGGGTATTGGTAAGAATCTGGTGATCTCAGCAATGTGGTCGTGGTTAAATTATCCGCTCGGCTTTTAAATTTTGAAAAGCGTCGTAAGCTTATTTCCTATATATAAGTGAATTTAAGATTTAAATCTTAAAGCTATCCATGTATAACATACTCTCGTGTGGTCTAGTGGTTAGGATCCGGCGCTCTCATCGCCGTGGCCGGGGTTCGATTCCCCGCACGGGAGATGAGTTTTGCCAACATATGCAAGCAAATTCCCAATTTATGAAAGCAATGTAAGATACAAATTGTGTAGATATACATCCAAAACCTGTTTCACTCTGGTCTTGTAGTTAGGATCCAGCGTTCTCACTGCCAAGGCAAAGGTACAATTTTCCACGAAGAGTAGTGTTTTGCCCAGCTCTGAAAGGTAATTACCAATAACTTAGGGCCGTGTAAATATTTAATGTTTAAGGCTTTTTTCTTCAAAATGTTCCTGTTTAGTCTAGTGCTTAGGATTTGGCGTTTAAACAGTCCTTGCAGGAATACAATTCCTTGAACGGGAGATGGAACTTTCCAAGTTGATCCTAATATAAAGTAATTTGTAATATGTACAGGTAACGTAAGCATTCAATTCTCGAGCTTTGTTACTAAAACATGTTTTTTTTATTTTCTATTCGTAAGAACCTGATGCTCTTACTGCAATGGCTGCGGTACGATTCATTTTAAGGGAGATACTTTTTCAAAACTTTCTAGGCTAATTTCAAATATGTCAGTGTAATGAAATGATTGAATGTTTTAGATTGTATTCTAAAATATGTTCACATCTTGTTTACTGTATGAATGTTTGGCAGTTTAACAGCCACAATTCGGGTATGATTGCTTGCATGGAAGATGCATTTTGCAAAGCTGATCCTCTTCTAAACTATTTCTAATGTTTTCCAAAAAAATATGTAGTCAATATTACATCTTTGACACTAAACATGTTATTATGGAGGGTATTGGTAAGAATCTGGTGATCTCAGCAAGGTGGTCGTGGTTAAATTATCCGCCCGGCTTTTGAATTTTTAAAAGCGTCGTAAGCTTATTTCCTATATATAAGTATAATTTAAAATTTAAATCTTATAGCTATCCATGTATAGCATACTCCCGTGTGGTCTAATGGTTAGGATCCGGCGCTCTCACCGCCGTTGCCGGGGTTCGATTCCCTGCACAGGAGATGAGTTTTGCCAACATATGCAAGCCAATTCCCAATACATGAAAGCAATATAAGATACAGTCTTGTAGATATACATCAAAAACCCGTTTCAGTCTGGTCTTGTAGTAAGGATCCAGCGTTCTCACTGCCAAGGCAATGGTACAATTTTCCACAAAGAGGAGTGTTTTGCCCAGCTTTGATAGGTAATTACCAATAACTTAGGGTCGTGTAAATATTCAATGTTTAAATTTTTTCTTCAAAATGTTCCTTTGTAGTCTAGTGCTTAGGATCCGGCGTTTGCACAGTCCTTGGAGGAGGTTACAATTCCTTGCACGTGAGATGGATGTTTCCAAGTTGATCCCAATATAAAGTAATTTGTAATATGTTTACGCTACGTAAGCATTCAATTCTCGAGCTTTGTTGCTAAAACATGTTTTTTTATTTTCTATTCGTAAGAATCTGATGCTCTTACTGCAATGGCTGCAGTACGATTCATTTTAAGGGCGATACTTTTTCAAAACTTTCTAGGCTAATTTCAAATATGTCAGTGTAATGAAATGATTCAATGTTTTAGATGGTAATCTAAAATATGTTCACATCTTGTTTACTGTATGAATGTTTGGCAGTTTAACAGCAACAATTTGGGTATGATTGCTTGCATGGAAGATGCATTTTGCAAAGATGATCCTCTTTTAAACTATTTCTAATGTTTTCCGAAAAAATATGTAGTCAATCTTACATCTTTGACACTAAAAATGTTATTATGGAGGGTATTGGTAAGAATCTGATGATCTCAGCAATGTGTTCGTGGTTAAATTATCCGCTCGACTTTTGATTTTTGACAAGCGTCGTAAGCTTATTTCCTATATATAAGTGAATTTAAAATTTAAATCTTAAAGCTATCCACGTATAACATACTCCTGTGTGGTCTAAAGGTGAGGATCCGGCGCTCTCAACGCCGTGGCCGGGGTTCAATTCCCCGCACGGGAGATGAGTTTTGCCAACATATGCAAGCAAATTCCCAATTTATGAAAGCAATGTAAGATACAAATCATGTAGATATACATCCAAAACCTGTTTCACTCTGGTCTTGTAGTTAGGATCCAGCGTTCTAACTGCCGAGGCAAAGGTACAATTTTCCACAAAGAGTAGTGTTTTGCCCAACTCTGAAAGGTAATTACCAATAACTTAGGGCCGTGTAAATATTCATGTTTTTAAGGCTTTTTTCTTCAAAATGTTCCTGTGTAGTCTAGTGCTTAGGATTTGGCGTTTGAACAGTCCTTGCAGGGTTACAATTCCTTGAACGGGAGATGGATCTTTCCAAGTTCATCCTAATATAAAGTAATTTGTAATATGTTCAGGTAACGTAAGCATTCCATTCTCGAGTTTTGTTGCTAAAACATGTTTTTTTATTTTCTACTCGTAAGAATCTGGTGCACTTACTGCAATGGCTGCGGTACGATTAATTTTACGGGACATACTTTTTCTAAACTTTCCAGGCTAATTTCAAATATGTCAGTGTAATGAAATGATACAATGTTCTAGATAGTAATCTAAAATCTGTTCACATCTTGTTTACTGTATAAATGTTTTGCAGTTTAACAGCCTCAATTCGGGCATGATTGCTTGCATGGAAGATGCATTTTGCAAAGGTGATCCTCATTTAAACTATTTCTAATGTTTTCCGAAAAAATAAGTAGTCAATCTTACATCTTTGAAACTAAACATGTTATTATTGGGGTATTGGTAAGAATCTGGTGATCTCAGCAATGTGGTCGTGGTTAAATAATCCGCTCGGCTTTTGATTTTTGACAAGCGTCGTAAGCTTATTTCCTATATATAAGTGAATTTAATATTTAAATCTTAAAGCTATCCATGTATAACATGCTTCCGTGTGGTCTAGTGGTTAGGATCCGGCGCTCTCACCGCCGTGACCGGGGTTCGATTCCCCGCACGGGAGATGAGTTTTGCCAACATATGCTAGCAAATTCCCAATTTATGAAAGCAATGTAAGATACAAATCATGTAGATATACATCCAAAACCTGTTTTACTCTGGTCTTGTAGTTAGGATCCAGCGTTCTCACTGCCGAGGCAAAAGTACAATTTTCCATAAAGAGTAGTGTTTTGCCCAGCTCTGAAAGGTAATTACCAATAACTTAGGGCCGTGTAAATATACAATGTTTCGTGCTTTTTTCTTCAAAATGTTCCTGTGTAGTCTATTGCTTAGGATTTGGCGCTTAAACAGTCCTTGCAGGGTTAAAATTCTTTGAACGGGAGATGGATCTTTCCAAGTTGATCCTAATATAAAGTAATTTGTAATATGTTCAGGTAACGTAAGCATTCAATGCTCGAGCTTTGTTGCTAAAACATGTTTTTTTATTTTCTATTCGTAAGAACCTGATGCTCTTACTGCAATGGCTGCGGTACGATTCATTTTAAGGGAGATACTTTTTCAAAAATTTCTAGGCTAATTTAAATATGTCAGTGTAATGAAATGATTAAATGTTTTAGATTGTATTCTAAAATATATTCACATCTTGTTTACTGTAGGAATGTTTGGCAGTTTAACAGCCACAATTCGGGTATGATTGCTTGCATGGAAGATGCATTTTGCAAAGGTGATCCTCTTTTAAACTATTTCTAATGTTTTCCGAAAAAATATGTAGTCAATCTTACACCTTTAACACCAAACATGTTAATATGGAGGGTATTGGTAAGAATCTGGTGATCTCAGCAATGTGGTCATGGTTAAATTATCCGCTCGGCTTTTGATTTTTGACAAGCGTCGTAAGCTTATTTCCTATATATAAGTGAATTTAAGATTTAAATCTTAAAGCTATCCATGTATAACCTACTCTCGTGTGGTCTAGTGGTTAAGATCCGGCGCTCTCATCGCCGTGGCCGGGGTTCGATTCCCCGCACGGGAGATGAGTTTTGCCAACATATGCAAGCAAATTCCCAATTTATGAAAGCAATGTAAGATACAAATTGTGTAGATATACATCCAAAACCTGTTTCACTCTGGTCTTGTAGTTAGGATCCAGCGTTCTCACTGCCGAGGCAAAGGTACAATTTTCCACAAAGAGTAGTGGTGTTTTGCCCAGCTCTGAAAGGTAATTACCAATACTTTAGGGCCGTGTACATATTCAATGTTTAACGCTTTTTTCTTCAAAATGTTCCTGTGTAGTCTAGTGCTTAGGATTTGGCGTTTGAACAGTCCTTGCAGGGTTACAATTCCTTGAACGGGAGATGGATCTTTCCAAGTTCATCCTAATATAAAGTAATTTGAAATATGTTCAGGTAACGTAAGCATTCAATTCTCGAGCTTTGTTGCTAAAACATGTTTTTTTATTTTCTACTCGTAAGAATCTGGTGCACTTACTGCAATGGCTGCGGTACGATTCATTTTACGGGACATACTTTTTCAAAACTTTCTAGGCTAATTTCAAATATGTCAGTGTAATGAAATGATTAAATGTTTTAGATTGTATTCTAAAATATGTTCACATCTTGTTTACTGTATGAATGTTTGGCAGTTTAACAGCCACAATTCGGGTATGATTGCTTGCATGGAAGATGCATTTTGCAAAGGTGATCCTCATTTAAACTATTTCTAATGTTTTCCGAAAAAATAAGTAGTCAATCTTACATCTTTGAAACTAAACATGTTATTATTTGTGTGTTGGTAAGAATCTGGTGATCTCAGCAATGTGGTCGTGGTTAAATTATCCGCCCGGCTTTTGAATTTTTAAAAGCGTCGTAAGCTTATTTCCTATATATAAGTATAATTTAAAATTTAAAGCTAATAGCTATCCATGTATAGCATACTCCCGTGTGGTCTAATGATTAGGATCCGGCGCTCTCACCGCCGTTGCCGGGGTTCGATTCCCTGCACAGGAGATGAGTTTTGCCAACATATGCAAGCCAATTCCCAATACATGAAAGCAATGTAAGATACAGTCTTGTAGATATACATCCAAAACCTGTTTCAGTCTGGTCTTGTAGTAAGGATCCAGCGTTCTCACTTCCAAGGCAATGAAACAATTTTCCACAAAGAGGAGTGTTTTGCCCAGCTTTGATAGGTAATTACCAATAACTTAGGGTCGTGTAAATATTCAATGTTTAAATTTTTTTCTTCAAAATGTTCCTTTGTAGTCTAGTGCTTAGGATCCGGCGTTTGCACAGTCCTTGGAGGAGGTTACAATTCCTTGCACGTGAGATGGATGTTTCCAAGTTGATCCCAATATAAAGTAATTTGTAATATGTTTACGGTACGTAAGCATTCGCCTCTCGAGCTTTGTTGCTAAAACATGTGTTTTTATTTTCTATTCGTAAGAATCTGGTGCTCTTACTGCAATGGCTGCGGTACGATTCATTTTACGGGAGACACTTTTTCTAAACTGTCCAGGATAATTTCCAATATCTCAGTGTAATGAAATGATTGAATGTTTTAGATAGTATTCTAAAATATGCTCACATCTTGTTTACTGTATGAATGTTTGGCAGTTTAACAGCCTCAATTCGGGTAAGATTGCTTGCATGGAAGATGCATTTTTCAAAGGTGATCCTCATTTAAACTATTTCTAATGTTTTTTGAAAAAATATGTAGTCAATCTTACATCTTTGAAACTAAAAATGTTATTATGGGGGTAATGGTAAGAATCTTGTGATCTCAGCAATGTGGTTGTGGTTAAATTATCCGCTCGGCTTTTGAATTTTGAAAAGCGTCGTAAGCTTATTTCCTATATATATATATAAGTATAATTTAAAATCTAAAACTTAAAGCTATCCATGTATAACATACTCCCGTGTGGTCTAGTGGTTACGATCCGGCGCTGTCACTGCCGTGGCCGGGGTTCGATTCCCCGCACGGGAGATGAGTTTTGCCAACATATGCAAGCCAATTCCCAATTTATGAAAGTAATGTAAGATACAAATCTTGAAGATATACATCCAAAACCTGTTTCACTCTGGTCTTGTAGTTAGGATTCAGCGTTCTCACATTCGAGGCAATGGTACATTTTTCCATAAAGAGGAGTGTTTGCCAAGCTTTGATAGGTAATTACCAATAACTTAGGGCCGTGTAAATATTCAATGTTTAAATTTCTTTCTTCAAAATGTTCCTGTTTAGTCTAGTGCTTAGGATTTGGCGTTTTAACAGTCCTTGCAGGGTTACAATTCCTTGAACGGGAGATGGAACTTTCCAAGTTGATCCTAATATAAAGTAATTTGTAATATGTTCAGGTAACGTAAGCATTCAATTCTCGAGCTTTGTTGCTAAAACATGTTTTTTTATTTTCTATTCGTAAGAATCTGATGCTCTTACTGCAATGGTTGCGGTACGATTCATTTTACAGGAGATACTTTTTCAAAACTTTCTAGGCTAATTTCAAATATGTCAGTATAATAAAATGATTCAATGTTTTAGATGGTAATCGAAAATATGTTCACATCTTGTTTACTGTATGAATGTTTGGCAGTTTAACAGCCACAATTCGGGTATGATTGCTTGCATGGAAGATGCATTTTGCAAAGGTGATCCTCTTTTAAACTATTTCTAAAATTTTTCCGAAAAAATATGTAGTCAATCTTACATCTTTGACACTAAACATGTTATTTTGGAGGGTATTGGTAAAAATCTGGTGATCTCAGCAATGTGGTCGTGGTGGAATTATCCGCTCGGCTTATGCTTTTTGACAAGCTTCGTAAGCTAATTTCCTATATATAAGTGTAATTTAACATTTAAATCTTATAGCTATCCATGTATAGCATACTCCCGTGTGGTCTAGTGGTTAGGATCCGGCGCTCTCACTGGCGTGGCCGGGGTTCGATTCCCCGCACGGGAGATGAGTTTCGCCAACATATGCAAGCAAATTCCCAATTTATGAAAGCAATGTAAGATATAAATCTTGTAGATATGCATCCAAAACCTGTTTCATTCTCGTCTTGTAGTTAGAATCCCGCGTTCTCACTGCCAAGGCAATGGTACAATTTTCCACAAAGAGGAGTGTTTTGCCCAGCTTTGAAAGGTAATTACCGATAACTTAGGGCCGTGTAAATATTCAATGTTTAAATTTTTTTCTTCAAAATGTTCCTTTGTAGCCTAGTGCTTAGGATCCGGCGTTTGCACAGTCCTTGGAGGGGGTTGAAATTCCTTGCACGTGAGATGGATGTTTCCAAGTTGATCCCAATATAAAGTAATTTGTAATATGTTTAGGGTACGTAAGCATTCGCTTCTTGAGCTTTGTTGCTAAAACATGTTCTTTTATTTTCTATTCGTAAGAATCTAGTGCTCTTACTGCAATGGCTGCGGTACGATTCATTTTACGGGAGATACTTTTTCTAAACTGTCCAGGCTAATTTCAAATATGTCAGTGTAATGAAATGATTGAATATTTTAGATAGTAATCTAGAATATGTTCACATCTTGTTTACTGTATGAATGTTTGGCCGTTTAACAGCCTCAATTCGGGTATGATTGCTTGCATTGAAGATGCATTTTGCAAAGGTGATCCTCATTTAAACTATTTCTAATGTTTGTCGAAAAAATATGTAGTCAATCTTACATCTTTGACACTAAACATGTTATTATGGGGGTATTGGTAAGAATCTGGTGATCTCAGCAATGTGGTCGTGGTTAAATTATCCGCTCGGCTTTTAAATTTTGAAAAGCGTCGTAAGCTTATTTCCTATATATAAGTGAATTTAAGATTTAAATCTTAAAGCTATCCATGTATAACATACTCTCGTGTGGTCTAGTGGTTAGGATCCGGCGCTCTCATCGCCGTGGCCGGGGTTCGATTCCCCGCACGGGAGATGAGTTTTGCCAACATATGCAAGCAAATTCCCAATTTATGAAAGCAATGTAAGATACAAATTGTGTAGATATACATCCAAAACCTGTTTCACTCTGGTCTTGTAGTTAGGATCCAGCGTTCTCACTGCCGAGGCAAAGGTACAATTTTCCACGAAGAGTAGTGTTTTGCCCAGCTCTGAAAGGTAATTACCAATAACTTAGGGCCGTGTAAATATTTAATGTTTAAGGCTTTTTTCTTCAAAATGTTCCTGTTTAGTCTAGTGCTTAGGATTTGGCGTTTAAACAGTCCTTGCAGGAATACAATTCCTTGAACGGGAGATGGAACTTTCCAAGTTGATCCTAATATAAAGTAATTTGTAATATGTACAGGTAACGTAAGCATTCAATTATCGAGCTTTGTTACTAAAACATGTTTTTTTTATTTTCTATTCGTAAGAACCTGATGCTCTTACTGCAATGGCTGCGGTACGATTCATTTTAAGGGAGATACTTTTTCAAAACTTTCTAGGCTAATTTCAAATATGTCAGTGTAATGAAATGATTGAATGTTTTAGATTGTATTCTAAAATATGTTCACATCTTGTTTACTGTATGAATGTTTGGCAGTTTAACAGCCACAATTCGGGTATGATTGCTTGCATGGAAGATGCATTTTGCAAAGGTGATCCTCTTCTAAACTATTTCTAATGTTTTCCAAAAAAATATGTAGTCAATATTACATCTTTGACACTAAACATGTTATTATGGAGGGTATTGGTAAGAATCTGGTGATCTCAGCAAGGTGGTCGTGGTTAAATTATCCGCCCGGCTTTTGAATTTTTAAAAGCGTCGTAAGCTTATTTCCTATATATAAGTATAATTTAAAATTTAAATCTTATAGCTATCCATGTATAGCATACTCCCGTGTGGTCTAATGGTTAGGATCCGGCGCTCTCACCGCCGTTGCCGGGGTTCGATTCCCTGCACAGGAGATGAGTTTTGCCAACATATGCAAGCCAATTCCCAATACATGAAAGCAATATAAGATACAGTCTTGTAGATATACATCAAAAACCCGTTTCAGTCTGGTCTTGTAGTAAGGATCCAGCGTTCTCACTGCCAAGGCAATGAAACAATTTTCCACAAAGAGGAGTGTTTTGCCCAGCTTTGATAGGTAATTACCAATAACTTAGGGTCGTGTAAATATTCAATGTTTAAATTTTTTCTTCAAAATGTTCCTTTGTAGTCTAGTGCTTAGGATCCGGCGTTTGCACAGTCCTTGGAGGAGGTTACAATTCCTTGCACGTGAGATGGATGTTTCCAAGTTGATCCCAATATAAAGTAATTTGTAATATGTTTACGGTACGTAAGCATTCGCTTCTCGAGCTTTGTTGCTAAAACATGTTTTTTTATTTTCTATTCGTAAGAATCTGGTGCTCTTACTGCTATGGCTGCGGTACGATTCATTTTACGGGAGATACTTCTTCTAAACTGTCCAGGCTAATTTCCAATATCTCAGTGTAATGAAATGATTGAATGTTTTAGATAGTATTCTAAAATATGTTCACATCTTGTTTACTGTATGAATGTTTGGCAGTTTAAGAGCCTCAATTCGGGTAAGATTGCTTGCATGGAAGATGCATTTTTCAAAGGTGATCCTCATTTAAACTATTTCTAATGTTTTTTGAAAAAATATGTAGTCAATCTTACATCTTTGAAACTAAAAATGTTATTATGGGGGTAATGGTAAGAATCTTGTGATCTCAGCAATGTGGTTGTGGTTAAATTATCCGCTCGGCTTTTGAATTTTGAAAAGCGTCGTAAGCTTATTTCCTATATATATATATAAGTATAATTTAAAATCTAAAACTTAAAGCTATCCATGTATAACATACTCCCGTGTGGTCTAGTGGTTACGATCCGGCGCTGTCACTGCCGTGGCCGGGGTCGATTCCCCGCACCGGAGATGAGTTTTGCCAACATATGCAAGCAAATTCCCAATTTATGAAAGCAATGTAAGATACAAATCATGTAGATATACATCCAAAACCTGTTTCACTCTGGTCTTGTAGTTAGGATCCAGCGTTCTCACATCCGAGGCAATTGTACAATTTTCCATAAAGAGGAGTGTTTTGCCAAGCTTTGATAGGTAATTACCAATAACTTAGGGCCGTGTAAATATTCAATGTTTAAATTTCTTTCTTCAAAATGTTCCTGTTTAGTCTAGTGCTTAGGATTTGGCGTTTAAACAGTCCTTGCAGGGTTACAATTCCTTGAACGGGAGATGGAACTTTCTAAGTTGATCCTAATATAAAGTAATTTGTAATATGTTCAGGTAACGTAAGCATTCAATTCTCGAGCTTTGTTGCTAAAACATGTTTTTTTATTTTCTATTCGTAAGAATCTGATGCTCTTACTGCAATGGTTGCGGTACGATTCATTTTACAGGAGATACTTTTTCAAAACTTTCTAGGCTAATTTCAAATATGTCAGTGTAATAAAATGATTCAATGTTTTAGATGGTAATCGAAAATATGTTCACATCTTGTTTACTGTATGAATGTTTGGCAGTTTAACAGCCACAATTCGGGTATGATTGCTTGCATGGAAGATGCATTTTGCAAAGGTGATTTTCTTTTAAACTATTTCTAAAATTTTTCCGAAAAAATATGTAGTCAATCTTACATCTTTGACACTAAACATGTTATTTTGGAGGGTATTGGTAAGAATCTGGTGATCTCAGCAATGTGGTCGTGGTGGAATTATCCGCTCGGCTTATGCTTTTTGACAAGCTTCATAAGCTAATTTTCTATATATAAGTATAATTTAACATTTAAATCTTATAGCTATCCATGTATAGCATACTCCCGTGTGGTCTAGTGGTTAGGATCCGGCGCTCTCACTGGCGTGGCCGGGGTTCGATTCCCCGCACGGGTGATGAGTTTTGCCAACATATGCAAGCAAATTCCCAATTTATGAAAGCAATGTAAGATATAAATCTTGTAGATATGCATCCAAAACCTGTTTCATTCTCGTCTTGTAGTTAGAATCCCGCGTTCTCACTGCCAAGGCAATGGTACAACTTTCAACAAAGAGGAGTGTTTTGCCCAGCTTTGAAAGGTAATTACCGATAACTTAGGGCCGTGTAAATATTCAATGTTTAGGGCTTTTTTCTTCAAAATGTTCCTGTGTAGTCTAGTGCTTAGGATTTGGCGTTTAAACAGTCCTTGCAGGGTTACGATTCCTTGAACGGGAGGTGGATCTTTCCAAGTTGATCCTAATATAAAGTAATTTGTAATATGTTCAGGTAATATGTTGCTAAAACATGTTTTTTTATTTTCTATTCGTAAGAATCTGATGCTCTTACTGCAATGGCTGCAGTACGATTCATTTTACGGGCGATACTTTTTCAAAACTTTCTAGGCTAATTTCAAATATGTCAGTGTAATGAAATGATTCAATGTTTTAGATGGTAATCTAAAATATGTTCACATCTTGTTTACTGTATGAATGTTTGGCAGTTTAACAGCAACAATTTGGGTATGATTGCTTGCATGGAAGATGCATTTTGCAAAGATGATCCTCTTTTAAACTATTTCTAATGTTTTCCGAAAAAATATGTAGTCAATCTTACATCTTTGACACTAAACATGTTATTATGGAGGGTATTGGTAAGAATCTGATGATCTCAGCAATGTGTTCGTGGTTAAATTATCCGATCGACTTTTGATTTTTGACAAGCGTCGTAAGCTTATTTCCTATATATAAGTGAATTTAAAATTTAAATCTTAAAGCTATCCACGTATAACATACTCCTGTGTGGTCTAAAGGTGAGGATCCGGCGCTCTCAACGCCGTGGCCGGGGTTCAATTCCCCGCACGGGAGATGAGTTTTGCCAACATATGCAAGCAAATTCCCAATTTATGAAAGCAATGTAAGATACAAATCATGTAGATATACATCCAAAACCTGTTTCACTCTGGTCTTGTAGTTAGGATCCAGCGTTCTAACTGCCGAGGCAAAGGTACAATTTTCCACAAAGAGTAGTGTTTTGCCCAACTCTGAAAGGTAATTACCAATAACTTAGGGCCGTGTAAATATTCATGTTTTTAAGGCTTTTTTCTTCAAAATGTTCCTGTGTAGTCTAGTGCTTAGGATTTGGCGTTTGAACAGTCCTTGCAGGAATACAATTCCTTGAACGGGAGATAGATCTTTCCAAGTTCATCCTAATATAAAGTAATTTGTAATATGTTCAGGTAACGAAAGCATTCAATTCTCGAGCTTTGTTGCTAAAACATGTTTTTTTATTTTCTACTCGTAAGAATCTGGTGCACTTACTGCAATGGCTGCGGTACGATTAATTTTACGGGACATACTTTTTCTAAACTTTCCAGGCTAATTTCAAATATGTCAGTGTAATGAAATGATACAATGTTTTAGATAGTAATCTAAAATATGTTCACATCTTGTTTACTGTATAAATGTTTTGCAGTTTAACAGCCTCAATTCGGGCATGATTGCTTGCATGGAAGATGCATTTTGCAAAGGTGATCCTCATTTAAACTATTTCTAATGTTTTCCGAAAAAATAAGTAGTCAATCTTACATCTTTGAAACTAAACATGTTATTATTGGGGTATTGGTAAGAATTTGGTGATCTCAGCAATGTGGTCGTGGTTAAATTATCCGCTCGGCTTTTGAATTTTTAAAAGCGTCGTAAGCTTATTTCCTATATATAAGTATAATTTAAAATTTAAAGCTTATAGCTATCCATGTATAGCATACTCCCGTGTGGTCTAATGGTTAGGATCCGGCGCTCTCACCGCCATTGCCGGGGTTCGATTCCCTGCACAGGAGATGAGTTTTGCTAACATATGCAAGCCAATTCCCAATTTATGAAAGCAATGTAAGATACAGTCTTGTAGATATACATCCAAAACCTGTTTCAATCTGGTCTTGTAGTTAGGATCCAGTGTTCTCACTGCCGAGGCAATGGTACAATTTTCCACAAAGAGGAGTGTTTTGCCCAGCTTTTATAGGTATTTACCAATAACTTAGGGCCGTGTAAATATTCAATGTTTAAATTTTTTTCTTCAAAATGTTCCTTTGTAGTCTAATGCTGAGGATCCGGCGTTTGCACAGTCCTTGGAGGAGGTTACAATTCCTTGCACGTGAGATGGATGTTTCCAAGTTGATCCCAATATAAAGTAATTTGTAATATGTTTAGGGTACGTAAGCATTCGCTTCTCGAGCTTTGTTGCTAAAACATGTTTTTTTATTTTCTATTCGTAAGAATCTGGTGCTCTTACTGCAATGGCTGCGGTACGATTCATTTTACGGGAGATACTTTTTCTAAACTTTTATCAATCATAAAATTTTATTGTCAAAATTGGAACACTATGGTGTACGTGGTTGTGCCTTTGAATGGTTTAGATCTTATTTATCTGATAGAAAGCAATATGTTACTGTCAATGGAAGTAATTCTAACTTACTCTCAATTACTTGTGGTGTACCACAAGGTTCTGTACTAGGCCCATTACTGTTCCTTGTCTACATAAATGATCTACCAAATGCTTCTAACAAACTTAAATTTTATCTCTTTGCTGATGATACAAACATCTACTTTGAATCCAATGATTTATCTAATTTACTCAGAACTGTTAACAAAGAACTTAAATCAATAAAAAGATGGCTTGATGCTAACAAATTATCATTAAACATTGATAAGACAAACTATATTATCTTTCACTCTTCTTCTAGGAATGTTCCTTCTGATTCTACTATAAAAATTGAGAAAAAATATATTAAAAGAGTTAACTTTATTAAATTTTTAGGAATTCTCTTGGATGAACATCTAAGCTGGAAATACCATCTCAGTGAACTCTCTAAAAAATTAGCTAGAACTTGTGGAATATTTTTTAAGATAAGGAACCTACTTCCTTTTGATGTTTTACTTTGCTTGTATAATGCTTTATTTCTATCTTTCCTACAATGTGGTCTTATTGTTTGGGGCCAAACCTTTGCCTTATACACAGACCCAATTTTTAAATTGCAAAAAAAGCTGTCAGAGCTCATTTCAGCCTCGTTTATCGCCCTCTCTCCCAATCTTTAAAGATCTTAAACTTCTCAAGTTTTCTGAGATTTTTGAACTACGCCTTCTAACCTTTGTTTATGACTCTGTTAATAAAACTTCACCTAGTTGCTTTCATGACTTCTTCCTACTCAACTCATCAGTTCATCAATACTCCACAAGAAAGGCAAGTCAAGGCGATCTGTACTTATCCCGCATGAACAGTCTTCAATACGGTCTAAAGTCAATTCGATATCTTGGTGCTAAACTTTGGAATGCATTACCAGTAGAAATCCGAAATGCTCCGTCGAAAATATCCTTCAAAAAACAACTGAAGATTAAGTTATTGAACACTGTCAATGAATAATTCGAAGCTACCCTTGCTTGCTATTTGCACGATTTCTATTTAACTGCATGAAAATCAATTTCAATCCGTCCATCCTTAATAATTTCAGATTAAAACATATCCCGGACAATAACGAACCCTAACACAAATTAGATCCTAGGATAAATTCTTATTAATAATAGTGTAATTAATCAGTCTTAATTAAATAACTACATCTAACTAGTAAAATTGCAGGAAAAATTGGGCGTGCGATGCATTGGCCCGGTTTTGCCTGCGACTACACTACAGCTTGTTACGGTCGGCGATTGAATCCGAAATAGCCAAATTTCCGGCCAATGCACCTGTCCGACAGAAAGACTGCCAGAAAGAAGAAAATACTGAACAAATCATAAACTCAAACAACCAATAGAAAGAGGGACAGGGTGGGGGGGAGAAAAATATTTCAACCTACGAACAACGCTTGCAAAACTTGAATGACTAGAATCCTAGACATAAACCCTAGTTATACGCAAACCGTTATCCTAGACAACAACAGCGATGCCGACCTCACTTAGGTAAATAGAGACATGCGAATTACCCAACAAGCAATTAGCCTAAGAACATGCAAATATCTGCATCGATCACGATCAACACTATAGCAAACAGAATATCCGATTTTCTATGAATGCCAATGTGCTAAAACCATACAGATTATTGCTATCGATCACCAAAAGAAATCAAGAATACAAATAACGACGACGCCCGGGCTAGTTTTAACCCCACTAAAATACTTGATTTTACTGGCATTTATCACAGGATTGAATGGGGGGCTCTCTCCTCGATTAGTTTACCTATTGAGAGAGCTCCTCCTATAAGAATTCCCTCCATACAATTTATTTCGATTCTCTTTATTTGTATGTTGTATTAAGTTTCCATATCATTGTATTAATTTTCTGTAATAGTGTATTATTTCCCTGTAGTTTAGTCATTTGTTAGTATACGTAATTATAAATTGTATGTAGTGGAATTTAAACATATATGAAAAAAAAAAAATAAAAAAAAAATAAACTGTCCAGGCTAATTTCCAATATCTCAGTGTAATGAAATGATTGAATGTTTTAGATAGTAATCTAAAATATGTTCACATCTTGTTTACTGTATGAATGTTTGGCAGTTTAACAGCCTCAATTCGGGTATGATTGCTTGCATGGAAGATGCATTTTGCAAAGGTGATCCTCTTTTAAACTATTTCTAATGTTTACCGAAAAAATATGTAGTCAATCTTACATCTTTGACACTAAACATGTTATTATGGAGGGTATTGGTAAGAATCTGGTGATCTCTACAATGTGGTCGTGGTTAAATTATCCGCTCGGCTTTTGAATTTTGAAAAGCGTCGTAAGCTTATTTCCTATATATAAGTGAATTTAAGAATTAAATCTTAAAGCTATCCATGTATAACATACTCTCGTGTGGTCTAGTGGTTAGGATCCGGCGCTCTCATCGCCTTGGCCGGGGTTCGATTCCCCGCACGGGAGATGAGTTTTGCCAACATATGCAAGCAAATTCCCAATTTATGAAAGCAATGTAAGATACAAATTGTGTAGATATACATCCAAAACCTGTTTCACTCTGGTCTTGTAGTTAGGATTCAGCGTTCTCACTGCCGAGGCAAAGGTACAATTTTCCACGAAGAGTAGTGTTTTGCCCAGCTCTGAAAGGTAATTACCAATAACTTAGGGCCGTGTAAATATTTAATGTTTAAGGCTTTTTTCTTCAAAATGTTCCTGTTTAGTCTAGTGCTTAGGATTTGGCGTTTAAACAGTCCTTGCAGGGTTACAATTCCTTGAACGGGAGATGGAACTTTCCAAGTTGATCCTAATATAAAGTAATTTGTAATATGTTCAGGTAACGTAAGCATTCAATTCTCGAGCTTTGTTGCCAAAACATGTTTTTTTATTTTCTATTCGTAAGAATCTGATGCTCTTACTGCAATGGTTGCGGTACGATTCATTTTACAGGAGATACTTTTTCAAAACTTTCTAGGCTAATTTCAAATATGTCAGTGTAATAAAATGATTCAATGTTTTAGATGGTAATCGAAAATATGTTCACATCTTGTTTACTGTATGAATGTTTGGCAGTTTAACAGCTACAATTCGGGTATGATTGCTTGCATGGAAGATGCATTTTGCAAAGTTGATCCTCTTTTAAACTATTTCTAAAATTTTTCCGAAAAAATATGTAGTCAATCTTACATCTTGGACACTAAACATGTTATTTTGGAGGGTATTGGTAAGAATCTGGTGATCTCGGCAATGTGGTCGTGGTGGAATTATCCGCTCGGCTTATGCTTTTTGACAAGCTTTGTAAGCTAATTTCCTATATATAAGTGTAATTTAACATTTAAATCTTATAGCTATCCATGTATAGCATACTCCCGTGTGGTCTAGTGGTTAGGATCCGGCGCTCTCATTGGCGTGGCCGGGGTTCGATTCCCCGCACGGGAGATGAGTTTTGCCAACATATGCAAGCAAATTCCCAATTTATGAAAGCAATGTAAGATATAAATCTTGTAGATATGCATCCAAAACCTGTTTCATTCTCGTGTTGTAGTTAGAATCCCGCGTTCTCACTGCCAAGGCAATGGTACAATTTTCCACAAAGAGGAGTGTTTTGCCCAGCTTTGAAAGGTAATTACCGATAACTTAGGGCCGTGTAAATATTCAATGTTTAAGGCGTTTTTCTTCAAAATATTCCTGTGTAGTCTAGTGCTTAGGATTTGGCGTTTAAACAGTCCTTGCAGGGTTGCGATTCCTTGAACGGGAGGTGGATCTTTCCAAGTTGATCCTAATATAAAGTAATTTGTAATATGTTTAGGGTACTTAAGCATTCGCTTCTTGAGCTTTGTTGCTAAAACATGTTTTTTTATTTTCTATTCGCAAGAATCTAGTGCTCTTACTGCAATGGCTGCGGTACGATTCATTTTACGGGAGATACTTTTTCTAAACTGTCCAGGCTAATTTCAAATATGTCAGTGTAATGAAATGATTGAATATTTTAGATAGTAATCTAGAATATGTTCACATCTTGTTTACTGTATGAATGTTTGGCCGTTTAACAGCCTCAATTCGGGTATGATTGCTTGCATTGAAGATGCATTTTGCAAAGGTGATCCTCATTTAAACTATTTCTAATGTTTGTCGAAAAAATATGTAGTCAATCTTACATCTTTGACACTAAACATGTTATTATTGGGGTATTGGTAAGAATCTGGTGATCTCAGCAATGTGGTCGTGGTTAAATTATCCGCTCGGCTTTTAAATTTTGAAAAGCGTCGTAAGCTTATTTCCTATATATAAGTGAATTTAAGATTTAAATCTTAAAGCTATCCATGCATAACATACTCTCGTGTGGTCTAGTGGTTAGTATCCGGCGCTCTCACCGCCGTGGCCGGGGTTCGATTCCCCGCACGGGAGATGAGTTTTGCCAAGATATGGAAGCAAATTCCCAATTTATGAAAGCAATGTAAGATACAAATCATGTAGATATACATCCAAAACCTGTTTCACTCTGGTCTTGTAGTTAGGATCCAGCGTTCTCACTGCCGAGGCAAAGGTACAATTTTCCACAAAGAGTAGTGTTTTGCCCAGCTCTGAAAGGTAATTACCAATAACTTAGGGCCCTGTAAATATTCAATGTTTTAGGCTTTTTTCTTCAAAATATTCCTGTTTAGTCTAGTGCTTAGGATTTGGCGTTTAAACAGTCCTTGCAGGGTTACAATTCCTTGCACGTGAGATGGATGTTTCCAAGTTGATCCTAATATAAAGTAATTTGTAATATGTTCAGGTAACGTAAGCATTCGCTTCTCGAGCTTTGTTGCTAAAACATGTTTTTTTATTTTCTATTCGTAAGAATCTGGTGCTCTTACTGTAATGGCTGCGGTACGATTCATTTTACGGGAGATACTTTTTCTAAACTGTCCAGGCAAATTTCAAATATGTCAGTGTAATGAAATGATTGAATGCTTTAGATAGTAATCGAAAATATGTTCACATCTTGTTTACTGTATGAATGTTTCGCAGTTTAACAGCCACAATTCGGGTATGATTGCTTGCATGGAAGATGCATTTTGCAAAGGTGATCCTCTTTTAAACTATTTCTAATGTTTTCCGAAAAAAATATGTAGTCAATCTTACATCTTTGACACTAAACATGTTATTATGGAGGGTACTGCAATTGACATATGCCTCCACCGGGTCTCCAACCCGGGTTTGATCGGACACAGGCAAGCGCGCTAACCACTGTCCTAAACCAGGACAATAAGTTAGCACAGTAACCTTGATGTCTTCACAACTCCAGGCTTATCCACGGTGGGGCATTAATTCGTGTTTCGGATATAAATCCTTCTTCAGAGCCATGTAATATTAACATTAATTCATAAGGCATAGTCTAACACGGGCAATTAAATTGTACCAGAGCAGGCTACTGCAATTGACATATGCCTCCACCGGGTCTCGAACCCGGGTTAGATCGGACACAGTGTAACAAGATGGTCAAGACAGTAAAAAGACTCGAGATTTGAGGCAATAACTTATGAACTTCAGCTTATCATCAAAAAGCAACGAACAACAACTAGGCTAGGTTAAAGTCCAACACGAGGGGGCTGGAACCTAGGCTAATTAAATATGACATCATTACATCCCCATATCATTAAAATAAGTAAAACTAAAGAACAACACAAACACCCTCTAATGTTCTGTAGGGTAAAATATAAACACCCTCTTATGTTCTGTAGGGTACAACACAAACACCCTCTAATGTTCTGTAGGGTAAAATATGAACACCCTCTAATGTTCTGTTGGACTACCATATCTTTGAGGTTGTTTAACAGTCCTCTGTGATCGTCTGAGCACCACACTTTCTTTATGTGGCTCTTTCTGCTCAATTTCTTTTCTTTCTATGGGTATAATCTCGGGTTCTTTTTTTTTGTACCCTTTCATTAGTTACACTCTCACCCGCAGGAGGTGATTCAGATGTTCTCTTTAGATCCACTCGGTTTCTCCTGTATGTATTAGTGTCCGTCTCAACATCGTACGATCTCTCGTCAAGTCTCTTGAGCACAACACCTTTCTGACATGATTTGTCTCCTATCTTGTAGGGTCTCATTCTTACTACATCTCCCTGAGTTAAAGATGGTAAATCCTTGCTCTTCTTATTGTAATACATACTTTGCCTTTCTTCATTGAGTTTCAATTGCAGTTTAACAAGTTCTTTGTCATTTTGATTCAAAAGAGAACCTGACGTTGGAATAAGTGTTTTTGTCCTTCTCCCCAACAGTCTTTGAGCAGGGCTTCTATCTATTCCTTGAGAAGGTGTATTTCTGTGATAGAGAATTGCTAAATAAGGGTCCTGCTTAGATTCCTGTGCCTTTCTAAGTAATCTTTTCGCAGACTTTACAGCAGACTCCACTTTTCCATTAGCATTGCTGTGATGGGGAGAGCAGGGAATATGATCAAATCCCCATGTTCTTGCAAATTCTGTGAACTCATGAGACACAAACTCATTATCACTGATAACTTGATCAGGGCATCCATACCTTGCAAAATGTGCCTTTAATTTCTTGATGATTCCTGGTCGCCTTTTACTTGTTAGCTTATCCACCTCCCAAAAATTGCTGTAGTAATCCACGGTGATGAGGTATTCTACCGTGTTTAGGCTAAAGAGATCAATTCCAATCTTCTCCCATGCTCTGTCTGGTAAATCATGACTCATAAGACTTTCTCTTGTATTCTGCTTGGCTTGATATGTTTGGCAAACTTCACACATTGATATGAACTGTCGTATTTCAGAGGACATACCAGGCCAAAATATGAGGTCTCGAGCAAGGCGTAGGCAACCTTCTATTCCTAAGTGGGACTGGTTGATAGATCTTTTCATCTCTGACCTGAGGGAAATTGGTATTACTAATCTTTCACCCCTGAAGATAACCCCATTTTGGACAGTCAGTTCATCTCTGTAACTACTGTAGGGAACCACTTTTGGGATTATTTGCGTGTTATCCTCTGGCCATCCTCTAAGAATAACTGACTTTAAACAAGAAAGTACCTCATCTTGCTCTGTGGCTTTCCGTATTTGCTCAAGGCGCTCTTCTGTGACTGGTAAATACTGGGCCATGTTCACAGTTTCAAACTCTGCATTTGGTTTTTCATTGGGCTTCAATGGTAGGCAAGCTCTGCTGAGGGTATCAGATATTGCTTGCTGCTTTCCTTGGCGATATATAATCTCTGCATCATACCCAAGGGTTCTCATCAACATGCTCTGGAGACGCTTTGGTGCTTTGCATAAAGGCTTCTTAAAAATGCTCTGCAGAGGCTTGTGATCACTATATACAGTAACATGTCTACCATAAGTAAAATGGTGCCATTTCTAAAGGGAGAACACAACAGCTAACATTTCCTTCTCAATAGGGGCATACCTTGTTTCTGCATCTGTGAGAGCGCGACTAGTGTATGCAATAGGTTGACCTTTCTGCAAAAGAGCTGCTCCTAGGCCACTATTGCTGGCATCGCATTCAATAGATAACTCTACTTTTGGATCGTAATAGGCTAATACAGGGGCCTTTGTTAACAACTGCTTGACTTGCTCGAATGCTTTGTCATGAGTGGCATTCCAGTTCCAAGCCACATCTTCCTTTAACAATGCTCGAATTGGAGCCATCGTTTCTGAAAGCTTAGGTAAAAATCGAGCTAGGTAATTTACCGTGGCTTGCAAACGAGCAACACCTTTCTTATCTTCTGGTTTCTGCATTTTCAGCAAAGCGTCCACCTTAGATGTATCTGCCTTAAGACCTTGATCTGTTATAGTGTGGCCTAAGAATTGAATTTCTTTCAATCCAAATCTGGACTTATCCTTGTTAAGCTTTATTCTAACTTTCATGCAACGCTCTAGTAACGCTTTTAGCTTTACTTCGTGGTCTATGGTAGCTTCTTCAATTGTATCACCAACACCATAAACAAGGATATCATCTGCAACTGCAGAGGCGCCGCTTAGGCCCTCCAATGCTTGACATAACCTCTTCTGGAAAATCTCACTGCTAACTGATAAACCAAATGGTAATCTAGTAGTTCTATAACGCCCAAAAGGTGTCTGGAAAGTTGTCAGAGTACTAGACTCATTATCCAACCGACAGTGCCAATACCCACTTGTAAGATCAAATTTAGAGAAAACTTTGGCATTTGCTAGCTCTGGAAGAACATCATCGATAACAGGCAGTGTGTATCTTTCACGCTTTAGGGCTTTAATCAATTTGAAATTTCACAGGCTTTCCATCAATTAGCATTTCTGCATTGATCTCACTGCTATCTGAAACAGCAGCAATAATTTCAAAATCTTTTTGCTCTACTGATACTCCCAAAACATATTCAGTGTCTGATTCTGATTATTCATCGTACTCTGTTTGTAGCCCACGGACATCTTCGTGATGCCTTGAAATGATTCCTTTGTCCACAAACTTTGCAAAATTTACCCCATGCTGGGCATAACTCTTTTCTCCTTATATGAGATCTACAACAAAAAACACATTCCTTTAACATGTACTCTGATATCTTATCACCCTTCTCTTTAGCTCCAGGCAATTTTGTGCTTGCTTTGATTTTGTTGATACTCTCGGGCAGTTCGATTTTCTGCAACTGATTGGAAGTGCTTTCTGCACTCCTACAAATATCAATAGAGTCTTTCAATGATAAATTTCTTCTCTGCAATAACAATTTCCTGACGTTATTGTCTGATATACCAAGGATCATTCTGTCCCGTATCAAGGATTCCCACAAACAGTCACAAAACCCACAAGTGCTTGCCAGGGTTCGCAAAACTGAGACATAATCTTCAATAGACTCTCCAATTTGCTGTGCACGCTTATTAAAAATATATCTCTCATATGTTACGTTAATTTCTCTAATTATGTAGCCATCAAATTTTCTCATTACAGTTTCCACATTTTCTCTATCCTCTGTAGTCGAAATCTGTAATGTGTTGTAAATACGTAGGCCAACAGGACCAACGCTGTTCAAAAATGAGGAAATTTGAAACTCCTTGTTCTGCTCAAGTATTCTGCACAAAATACTGTAATGTTTGTACATTTGCTTGAAAAACTTCCATTCCTCTACCGGATTTTCCTTCAGCTTTAGCTGCGGAGGTGGGCTGCAGTGGACAGAAACACTCGCCCCCACGACGTTCGATACGGGCCTAACAATGTCTTCTGCTGCACCTCCATCTTCACCCGCTGCTGGATTAGACATTACTTATTCACTGCTTCACTTGCATCCATAATACTTCCGAGAAGCCTCTTTACTCCTGTCACCATGTAACAAGATGGTCAAGACAGTAAAAAGACTCGAGATTTGAGGCAATAACTTATGAACTTCAGCTCATCATCAAAAAGCTACGAACAACAACTAGGCCAGGTTAAAGTCCAACACGAGGGGGCTTGAACCTAGGCTAATTAAATATGACATCATTACACACAGGCGAGCGCGCTAACCACTGTCCTAAACCAGGACAATAAGTTAGCACAGTAACCTTGATGTCTTCACAACTCCAGGCTTATCCACGGTGGGGCATTAATTCGTGTTTCGGATATAAATCCTTCTTCAGAGCCATGTAATATTAACATTAATTCATAAGGCATGGTCTAACACGGGCAATTAAATTGTACCGCTCGCCTGTGTCCGATCAAACCCGGGTTCAAGACCCGGTGGAGGCATATGTCAATTGCAGTAGCCTGCTCTGGTACAATTTAATTGCCCGAGTTAGACCATGCCTTATGAATTAATGTTAATATTACATGGCTCTGAAGAAGGATTTATATCCGAAACACGAATTAATGCCCCACCGTGGATAAGCCTGGAGTTGTGAAGACATCAAGGTTACTGTGCTAACTTATTGTCCTGGTTTAGGACAGTGGTTAGCGCGCTCGCCTGTGTCCGATCAAACCCGGGTTCAAGACCCGGTGGAGGCATATGTCAATTGCAGTAGCCTGCTCTGGTACAATTTAATTGCCCGTGTTAGACCATGCCTTATGAATAAATGTTAATATTACATGGCTCTGAAGAAGGATTTATATCCGAAACACGAATTAATGCCCCACCGTGGATAAGCCTGGGGTTGTGAAGACATCAAGGTTACTGTGCTAACTTATTTTCCTAATTTAGGACAGTGGTTAGCACGCTCGCCTGTGTCCGATCAATCCCGGGTTCGAGACCCAGTGGAGGCATATGTCAATTGCAGTAGCCTGCTCTGGTACAATTTAATTGCCCGTGTTAGACCATGCCTTATGAATTAATGTTAATATTACATGGCTCTGAAGAAGGATTTATATCCGAAACACGAATTAATGCCCCACCGTGGATAAGCCTGGAGTTGTGAAGACATCAAGGTTACTGTGCTAACTTATTGTCCTGGTTTAGGACAGTGGTAAGGGCTCGCCTGTGTCCCATCAAACCCGGGTTCGAGACCCGCTGGAGGCATATGTCAATTGCAGTAGCCTGCTCTGGTACAATTTAATTGCCCGTGTTAGACCATGCCTTATGAATTAATGTTATTATGGAGGGTATTGGTGAGAATCTGGTGATCTCAGCAATGTGGTCGCGGTTAGAATATCCGCTCGGCTTTTGATTTTTGACAAGCGTCGTAAGGTTATTTCCTATATATAAGTGAATTTAAAATCTAAATCTTAAAGCTATCCATGTGTAACATACTCCCGTGTGGTCTAGTGGTTAGGATCCGGCGCTCTCACCGCCATGGCCGAGGTTCGATTCCCCGCACAGGAGATGAGTTTTGCCAACATATGCAAGCAAATTCCCAATTTATGAAAGCAATGTAAGATACAAATCATGTAGATATACATCCAAAACCTGTTTCACTCTGGTCTTGTAGTTAGGATCCAGCGTTCTCACTGCCGAGGCAATGGTACAATTTTCCACAAAGAGGAGTGTTTTGCCCAGCTTTGATAGGTAATTACCAATAACTTAGGGCCGTTTAAATATTCAATGTTTAAATTTTTTTCTTCAAAATGTTTCTTTGTAGTCTAGTGCTTAGGATCCGGCGTTTGCACAGTCCTTGGAGGGGGTTACATTTCCTTGCACGTGAGATGGATGTTTCCAAGTTGATCCCAATATAAAGTAATTTGTAATATGTTTAGGGTACGTAAGCATTTGCTTCTCGAGCTTTGTTGCTAAAACATGTTTTTTTATTTTCTATTCGTAAGAATCTGGTGCCCTTGCTGCAATGGCTGCGGTACGATTCATTTTACGGGAGATACTTTTTCTAAACTGTCCAGGCAAATTTCAAATATGTCAGTGTAATGAAATGATTGAATGCTTTAGATAGTAATCTAAAATATGTTCACATCTTGTTTACTGTATGAATGTTTGGCAGTTTAACAGCCACAATTCGGGTATGATTGCTTGAATGGAAGATGCATTTTGCAAAGGTGATCCTCATTTAAACTATTTCTAATGTTTTTCGAAAAAATATGTAGTCAATCTTACATCTTTGACACTAAACATGTTATTATGGAGGGTATTGGTAAGAATCTGGTGATCTCAGCAATGTAATCGTGGTTAAATTATCCGCTCGGCGTTTGATTTTTGACAAGCTTCGTAAGCTTATTTCCTATATGTAAGTGAATTTAAAATTTAAATCTTAAAGCTATCCATGTATAACATACTCCCGTGTGGCCTAGTGGTTAGGATCCGGCGCTCTCACCGCCGTGGCCGGGGTTCGATTCCGCTCGCGGGAGATGAGTTTTGCCAACATATACAAGCAAATTCCCAATTTATGAAAGCAATGTAAGATACAAATCATGTAGATATACATCCAAAACCTGTTTCACTCTGGTCTTGTAGTTAGGATCCAGCGTTCTCACTGCCAAGGCAATGGTACAATTTTCCACAAAGTTGGGTGTTTTGCCCAGCTTTGAAAGGTAATTAACAATAACTTAGGGCCATTTAAATATTCAATGTTTAAGTTATTTTCTTCAAAATGCTCCTGTGTAGTCTAGTGCTTAGGATCCGGCGTTTGCAAAGTCCTTGGAGGGGTTACATTTCCTCGCACGTGAGATGGATTTTTCCAAGTTCATCCTAATATAAAGTAATTTGTAATATGTTCAGGTAAGGAAAGCATTCAATTCTCGAACTTTGTTGCTAAAACATGTTTTTTTATTTTCTATTCCTAAGAATCTGGTGCTCTTACTGCAATGGCTGCGGATCGATTCATTTTACGTGAGATAGTTTTTCTAAACTTTCCAGGCTAATTTCAAATATCTCAGTATAATGAAATGATTAAATGTTTTAGATAGTAATCTAAAATATGTTCACATCTTGTTTACTGTATAAATGTTTGGCAGTTTAACAGCCACAATTCGAGTATGATTGCTCGCATGGAAAATTCATTTTGCAAAGGTGATCCTCATTTAAACTATTTCTAATGTTTTTCGAAAAATATGTAGTCAATCTTACATCTTTGACACTAAACATGTTATTATGGGGGTATTGGTAAGAATCTGGTGATCTCAGCAATGTCGTCGTGGTTAAATTATCTGCTCGGCTTTTGAATTTTGAAAAGCGTCGTAAGCTTATTTCCTATATATAAGTATAATTTAAAATTTAAATCTTAAAGATATCAATGTATAACATACTCCCGTGTGGTCTAGTGGTTAGGATCCGGCGCTCTCACCGCCGTGGCCGGGGTTCGATTCTCCGCACGGGAGATGAGTTTTGCCAACATATGCAAGCCAATTCCCAATTTATGAAAGCAATGTAAGATGCAAATTATGTAGATATACATCCAAAACCTGTTTCACTCTGGTCTTGTAGTTAGGATCCAGCGTTGTCCCTGCCGAGGCAATGGTACAATTTTCCACAAAGAGTAGTGTTTTGCCCAGCTCTGAAAGGTAATTACGAATAACTTAGGGCCGAGTAAATATTCAATGTTTAAGGCTTTTTTCTTCAAACTGTTCCTGTGTAGTCTAGTGCTTAGGATTTGGCGTTTAAACAGTCCTTGCAGGGTTAAAATTCCTTGAACAGGAGATGGATCTTTCCAAGTTGATCCTAATATAAAGTAATTTGTAATATGTTCAGGTAAGGTAAGCATTCAATTCTCGAACTTTGTTGCTAAAACATGTTTTTTTATTTTCTATTCCTAAGAATCTGGTGCTCTTACTGCAATGGCTGCGGAACGATTCATTTTACGTGAGATAGTTTTTCTAAACTTTCCAGGCTAATTTCAAATATCTCAGTATAATGAAATGATTAAATGTTTTAGATAGTAATCTAAAATATGTTAACATCTTGTTTACTGTATAAATGTTTGGCAGTTTAACAGCCACAATTCGAGTATGATTGCTCGCATGGAAAATGCATTTTGCAAAGGTGATCCTCATTTAAACTATTTCTAATGTTTTTCGAAAAAATATGTAGTCAATCTTACATCTTTGACACTAAACATGTTATTATGGGGGTATTGATAAGAATCTGGTGATCTCAGCAATGTCGTCGTGGTTAAATTATCCGCTCGGCTTTTGAATTTTGAAAAGCGTCGTGAGCTTATTTCCTATATATAAGTGTAATTTAACATTTAAATCTTAAAACATTACATGTATAACATACTCCCGTGTGGTCTAGTGGTTAGGATCCGGCGCTCTCACCGCCGTGGCCAGGGTCCGATTCCCCGCACGGGAGATGAGTTTTGCCAACATATGCAAGCAAATTCCCAATTTATGAAAGCAATGTAAGATACAAATCATGTAGATATACATCCAAAACCTGTTTCACTCTGGTCTTGTAGTTAGGATCCCGCGTTCTCACTGCCGAGGCGATGGTACAATTTTCCAGAAAGAGTAGTGTTTTGCCCAGCTTTGAAAGGTAATTAACAATAACGTAGGGCCATTTAAATATTCAATGTTTAAGTTTTTTTCTTCAAAATGCTCCTGTGTAGTCTAGTGCTTAGGATTTGCCGTTTAAACAGTTCTTGCAGGGCTACAATTCCTTGAGCAGGAGATGGATCTTTCCAAGCTGATCCTAGTATAAAGTAATTTGAAATATGTTCAGGTAACGTAAGCATTCAATTCTCGAGCTTTGTTGCTAAAACATGTTTTTTTATTTTCTATTCGTAACAATCTGATGCTCTTACTGCAATGGCTGCGGTACGATTCATTTTACGGGAGATAATTTTTCAAAACTTTCTAGGCTAATTTCAAATATGTCAGTGTAATGAAATAATTCAATGTTTTAGATTGTTATCTAAAATATGTTCACATCTTGTTGACTGTATGAATGTTTGGCAGTTTAACAGCCACGATTCGGGTATGATTGCTTGCATGGAAGATGCATTTTGCAAAGGTGATCCTCTTTTAAACTATTTCTAATGTTTTCCGAAAAAATATGTAGACAATCTTACATCTTTGGCACTAAACATGTTATTGAGGGTATTGGTAAGAATCTGGTGATCTCAGCAATGTGGTCGTGTTTAAATTATCCGCTTGGCTTTTGATTTTTGACAAGGGTCGTAAGCTTATTTCCTATATATAAGTGAATTTAAAATTTAAATCTTAAAGCTATCCATGTATAACATACTCCCGTGTGGTCTAGTGGTTAGAATCCGGCGCTCTCAGCGCTGTGGCCAGGGTTTGATTACCCGCACGGGAGATGAGTTTTGCCAACATATGCAAGCAAATTCCCAATTTATGAAAGCAATGTAAGATACAAATCATGTAGATATACATCCAAAACCTGTTTCACTCTGGTCTTGTAGTTAGGATCCAGCGTTCTCACTGCCGAGGCAAAGGTACAATTTTCCACAAAGAGTAGTGTTTTGCCCAGCTCTGATAAGTAATTACCAATAATTTAGGGCCGTGTAAATATTCAATGTTTAAGGCTTTTTTCTTCAAAATGTTCCTGTGTAGTCTAGTGCTTAGGATTTGGCGTTTAAACAGTCCTTGCAGGGTAACAATTCCTTGAACGGGAGATGGATCTTTCCAAGTTGATCCAAAAATAAAGTAATTTGTAATATGTTCAGGTAACGTAAGCATTCAATTCTCGAGCTTTGTTGCTAAAACATGTTTTTTTATTTTCTATTCGTAAGAATCTGACGCTCTTACTGCAATGGCTGCGGTACGATTAATTTTACGGGAGATACTTTTTCAAAACTTTCTAGGCTAATTTCAAATATGTCAGTGTAATGAAATGATTCAATGTTTTAGATTGTATTGTAAAATATATTCACATCTTGTTTACTGTATGAATGTTTGGCAGTTTAACAGCCACAATTCGGGTATGATTGCTTGCATGGAAGATGAATTTTGCAAAGGTGATCCTCTTTTAAACTATTTCTAATGTTTTCCGAAAAAATATGTAGTCAATCTTACATCTTTGACACTAAACATGTTATTATGGAGGGTATTGGTGAGAATCTGATGATCTCAGCAATGTGTTCGTGGTTAAATTATCCGCTCGGCTTTTGATTTTTGACAAGCGTCGTAAGCTTATTTCCTATATATAAGTGAATTTAAAATTTTAATCTTAAAGCTATCCATGTATAACATACTCCCGTGTGGTCTAGTGGTTAGGATCCGGTGCTCTCACCGCCGTGGCCAAGGTTCGATTCCCCGCACAGGAGATGAGTTTTGCCAACATATGCAAGCAAATTCCCAATTTATGAAAGCAATGTAAGATACAAATCATGTAGATATACATCCAAAACCTGTTTCACTCTGGTCTTGTAGTTAGGATCCAGCGTTCTCACTGCCGAGGCAAAGGTACAATTTTCCACAACGAGTAGTGTTTTGCCCAACTCTGAAAGGTAATTACCAATAACTTAGGGCCGTGTAAATATTCAATGTTTAAGGGTTTTTTCTTCAAAATGTTCCTGTGTAGTCTAGTGCTTAGGATTTGGCGTTTAAACAGTCCTTGCAGGGTTACAATTCCTTGAACGGGAGATGGATCTTTCCAAGTTGATCCTAATGTAAAGTAATTTGTAATATGTTCAGGTAACGTAAGCATTCAATTCTTGAGCTTTGTTGCTAAAACATGTTTTTTTATTTTCCATTCGTAAGAATCTGATGCTCTTACTGCAATGGCTGCGGTACGATTCATTTTACGGGAGATACTTTTTCAAAACTTTCTAGGCTAATTTCAAATATGTCAGTGTAATGAAATGATTAAATGTTTTAGATTGTATTCTAAAATATGTTCACATCTTGTTTACTGTATGAATGTTTGGCAGTTTAACAGCCACAATTCGGGTATGATTGCTTGCATGGAAGATGCATTTTGCAAAGGTGATCCTCTTTTAAACTATATCTAATGTTTTCCGAAAAGATATGTAGTCAATCTTACATCTTTGACACTAAACATGTTATTATGGAGGGTATTGGTAAGAATCTGGTGATCTCAGCAATGTGGTCGTGGTTAAATTATCCGCTCGGCTTTTGATTTTTGACAAGCGTCGTAAGCTTATTTCCTATATATAAGTGAATTTAAAATTTAAATCTTAAAGCTATCCATGTATAACATACTCCCGTGTGGTCTAGTGGTTAGGATCCGGCGCTCTCACCGCCGTGACCAGGGTTCGATTACCCGCACGGGAGATGAGTTTTGCCAACATATGCAAGCAAATTCCCAATTTATGAAAGCAATGTAAGATACAAATCATGTAGATATACATCCAAAACCTGTTTCACTCTGGTCTTGTAGTTAGGATCCAGCGTTCTCACTGCCGAGGCAAAGGTACAATTTTCCACAAAGAGTAGTGTTTTGCCCAGCTCTGAAAGCTAATTACCAATAACTTAGGACCGTGTAAATATTCAATGTTTAAGGCTTTTTTCTTCAAAATGTTCCTGTGCAGTCTAGTGCTTAGGATTTGGCGTTTAAACAGTCCTTGCAGGGTTACAATTGCTTGAACGGGAGATGGATCTTTCCAAGTTGATCCAAATATAAAGTAATTTGTAATATGTTCAGGTAACGTAAGCATTCAATTCTCGAGCTTTGTTGCTAAAACATGTTTTTTTATTTTCTATTCGTAACAATCTGATGCTCTTACTGCAATGGCTGCAGTACGATTCATTTTACGGGAGATACTTTTTCAAAACTTTCTAGGCTAATTTCAAATATGTCAGTGTAATGAAATGATTCAATGTTTTAGATGGTAATCTAAAATAAGTTCACATCTTGTTTACTGTATGAATGTTTGGCAGTTTAACAGCCTAAATTCGGGTATGATTGCTCGCATGGAAAATGCATTTTGCAAAGGTGATCCTCTTTTAAACTATTTCTAATGTTTTCCGAAAAAATATGTAGTCAATCTTACATCTTTGACACTAAACATGTTATTATGGAGGGTATTGGTAAGAATCTGGTGATCTCAGCAATGTGGTCGTGGTTAAATTATCCGCTCGGCTTTTGATTTTTGACAAGCATCGTAAGCTTATTTCCTATATATAAGTGAATTTAAAATTTAAATCTTAAAGCTGTCCATGTATAACATACTCCCGTGTGGTCTAGTGGTTAGGATCCGGCGCCCTCACCGCCGTGACCAGGGTTCGATTACCCGCACGGGAGATGAGTTTTGCCAACATATGCAAGCAAATTCCCAATTTATGAAAGCAATGTAAGATACAAATCATGTAGATATACATCCAAAACCTGTTTCACTCTGGTCTTGTAGTTAGGATCCAGCGTTCTCACTGCCGAGGCAAAGGTACAATTTTCCACAAAGAGTAGTGTTTTGCCCAGCTCTGAAAGCTAATTACCAATAACTTAGGACCGTGTAAATATTCAATGTTTAAGGCTTTTTTCTTCAAAATGTTCCTGTGCAGTCTAGTGCTTAGGATTTGGCGTTTAAACAGTCCTTGCAGGGTTAAAATTCCTTGAACGGGAGATGGATCTTTCCAAGTTGATCCTAATATAAAGTAATTTGTAATATGTTGAGGTGATGTAAGCATTCAATTCTCGAGCTTTGTTGCTAAAACATGTTTTTTTATTTTCTATTCGTAAGAATCTGATGCTCTTACTGCAATGGCTGCGGTACGATTCATTTTACGGGAGATACTTTTTCAAAACTTTCTAGGCTAATTTCAAATATGTCAGTGTAATGAAATGATTCAATGTTTTAGATGGTAATCTAAAATAAGTTCACATCTTGTTTACTGTATGAATGTTTGGCAGTTTAACAGCCACAATTCGGGTATGATTGCTTGCATGGAAGATGCATTTTGCAAAGGTGATCCTCTTTTAAACTATATCTAATGTTTTCCGAAAAGATATGTAGTCAATCTTACATTTTTGACACTAAACATGTTATTATGGAGGGTATTGGTAAGAATCTGGTGATCTCAGCAATGTGGTCGTGGTTAAATTATCCGCTCGGCTTTTGATTTTTGACAAGCGTCGTAAGCTTATTTCCTATATATAAGTGAATTTAAAATTTAAATCTTAAAGCTATCCATGTATAACATACTCCTGTGTGGTCTAGTGGTTAGGATCCGGCGCTCTCACCGCAGTGACCAGGGTTCGATTACCCGCACGGGAGATGAGTTTTGCCAACATATGCAAGCAAATTCCCAATTTATGAAAGCAATGTAAGATACAAATCATGTAGATATACATCCAAAACCTGTTTCACTCTGGTCTTGTAGTTAGGATCTAGCGTTCTCACTGCCGAGGCAAAGGTACAATTTTCCACAAAGAGTGGTGTTTTGCCCAGCTCTGAAAGGTAATTACCAATAACTAAGGGCCGTGTAAATATTCAATGTTTAAGGCCTTTTTCTTCAAAATGTTCCTGTGTAGTCTAGTGCTTAGGATTTGGCGTTTAAACAGTCCTTGCAGGGTTACAATTCCTTGAACGGGAGATGGATCTTTCCAATTTGATCCTAATATAAAGTAATTTGTAATATGTTGAGGTGATGTAAGCATTCAATTCTCGAGCTTTAATGCTAAAACATGTTTTTTTATTTTCTATTCGTAAGAATCTGATGCTCTTACTGTAATGGCTGCGGTACGATTCATTTTACGGGAGATACTTTTTCAAAACTTTCTAGGCTAATTTCAAATATGTCAGTGTAATGAAATGATTCAATGTTTTTGATGGTAATCTAAAATATGTTCACATCTTGTTTACTGTATGAATGTTTGGCAGTTTAACAGCCACAATTCGGGTATGATTGCTTGCATGGAAGATGCATTTTGCAAAGGTGATCCTCTTTTAAACTATATCTAATGTTTTCTGAAAAGATATGTAGTCAATCTTACATCTTTGACACTAAACATGTTATTATGGAGGGTATTGGTAAGAATCTGGTGATCTCAGCAATGTGGTCGTGGTTAAATTATCCGCTCGGCTTTTGATTTTTGACAAGCGTCGTAAGCTTATTTCCTATATATAAGTGAATTTAAAATTTAAATCTTAAAGCTATCCATGTATAACATACTCCCGTGTGGTCTAGTGGTTAGGATCCGGCGCTCTCACCGCCGTGACCAGGGTTCGATTACCCGCACGGGAGATGAGTTTTGCCAACATATGCAAGCGAATTCCCAATTTATGAAAGCAATGTAAGATACAAATCATTTAAATATACATCCAAAACCTGTTTCACTCTGGTCTTGTAGTTAGGATCCAGCGTTCTCACTGCCGAGGCAAAGGTACAATTTTCCACAAAGAGTAGTGTTTTGCCCAGCTCTGAAAGGTAATTACCAATAACTTAGGACCGTGTAAATATTCAATGTTTAAGGCTTTTTTCTTCAAAATGTTCCTGTGCAGTCTAGTGCTTAGGATTTGGCGTTTAAACAGTCCTTGCAGGGTTACAATTCCTTGAACGGGAGATGGATCTTTCCAAGTTGATCCAAATATAAAGTAATTTGTAATATGTTCAGGTAACGTAAGCATTCAATTCTCGAGCTTTGTTGCTGAAACATGTTTTTTTATTTTCTATTCGTAAGAATCTGATGCTCTTACTGCAATGGCTGCGGTACGATTCATTTTAAGGGAGATACTTTTCTAAAACTTTCTAGGCTAATTTCAAGTATGTCAGTGTAATGAAATGATTCAATGTTTTAGATGGTAATCTAAAATAAGTTCACATCTTGTTTACTGTATGAATATTTGGCAGTTTAACAGCCACAATTCGGGTATGATTGCTTGCATGGAAGATCCATTTGGGCAAAGGTGATCCTCTTTTAAACTATTTCTAATGTTTTCCGAAAAAATATGTAGTCAATCTTACATCTTTGACACTAAACATGTTATCATGGAGGGTATTGGTAAGAATCTGGTGATCTCAGCAATGTGTTTGTGGTTAAATTATCAGCTCGGCTTTTGATTTTTGACAAGCGTCGTAAGCTTATTTCCTATATATAAGTGAATTTAAAATTTAAATCTTAAAGCTATCCATGTATAACATACTCCCGTGTGCTCTAGTGGTTAGGATCCGGCGCTCTCACTGCCGTGGCTGGGGTTCGATTCCCCGCACTAGAGATGAGTTTTGCCAACATATGCAAGCAAATTCCCAATTTATGAAAGCAATGTAAGATACAAATCATGTAAATATACATCCAAAACCTGTTTCACTCTGGTCTTGTAGTTAGGATCTAGCGTTCTCACTGCCGAGGCAAAGGTACAATTTTCCACAAAGAGTGGTGTTTTGCCCAGCTCTGAAAGGTAATTACCAATAACTTAGGGCCGTGTAAATATTCAATGTTTAAGGCTTTTTTCTTCAAAATGTTCCTGTGTAGTCTAGTGCTTAGTATTTGGCGTTTAAACAGTCCTTGCAGGGTTAAAATTCCTTGAACGGGAGATGGATCTTTCCAAGTTGATCCTAATATAAAGTAATTTGTAATATGTTGAGGTGATGTAAGCATTCAATTCTCGAGCTTTGTTGCTAAAACATGTTTTTTTATTTTCTATTCGTAAGAATCTGATGCTCTTACTGCAATGGCTGCGGTACGATTCATTTTACGGGAGATACATTTTTCAAAACCGTTTAGGCTAATTTCAAATATGTCAGTGTAATGAAATGATTCAATGTTTTAGATGGTAATCGAAAATATGTTCACATCTTGTTTACTGTATGAATGTTTGGCAGTTTAACAGCCACAATTCGGGTATGATTGCTTGCATGGAAGATGCATTTTGCAAAGGTGATCCTCTTTTAAACTATTTCTAATGTTTTCCGAAAACATATGTAGTCAATCTTACATCTTTGACACTAAACATGTTATTATGGAGGGTATTGGTAAGAATCTGGTGATCTCAGCAATGTGGTCGTGGTTAAATTATCCGCTCGGCTTTTGATTTTTGACAAGCGTCGTAAGCTTATTTCCTATAAATAAGTGAATTTAAAATTTCAATCTTAAAGCTATCCTTGTATAACATACTCCCGTGTAGTCTAGTGGTAAGGATCCGGCGCTCTCACTGCCGTGGCTGGGGTTCGATTCCCCGCACGGGAGATGTGTTTTGCCAACATATGCAAGCAAATTCCCAATTTATGAAAGCACTGTAAGATACAAATCATGTAGAATACATCCAAAACCTGTTTCACTCTGGTCTTGTAGTTAGGATCTAGCGTTCTCACTGCCGAGGCAAAGGTACAATTTTCCACAAAGAGTGGTGTTTTGCCCAGCTCTGAAAGGTAATTACCAATAACTAAGGGCCGTGTAAATATTCAATGTTTAAGGCCTTTTTCTTCAGAATGTTCCTGTGTAGTCTAGTGCTTAGGATTTGGCGTTTAAACAGTCCTTGCAGGGTTACAATTCCTTGAAGGGGAGATGGATCTTTCCAAGTTGATCCTAATATAAAGTAATTTGTAATATGTTCAGGTAACGTAAGCATTCAATTCTCGAGCTTTGTTGCTAAAACATGTTTTTTTATTTTCTATTCGTAAGAATCTGACGCTCTTACTGCAATGGCTGCGGTACGATTCATTTTACGGGAGATACATTTTTCAAAACCGTTTAGGCTAATTTCAAATATGTCAGTGTAATGAAATGATTCAATGTTTTAGATGGTAATCGAAAATATGTTCACATCTTGTTTACTGTATGAATGTTTGGCAGTTTAACAGCCACAATTCGGGTATGATTGCTTGCATGGAAGATGCATTTTGCAAAGGTGATCCTCTTTTAAACTATTTCTAATGTTTTCCGAAAAAATATGTAGTCAATCTTACATTTTTGACACTAAACATGTTATTATGGAGGGTATTGGTAAGAATCTGGTGATCTCAGCAATGTGGTCGTGGTTAAATTATCCGCTCGGCTTTTGATTTTTGACAAGCGTCGTAAGCTTATTTCCTATAAATAAGTGAATTTAAAATTTCAATCTTAAAGCTATCCTTGTATAACATACTCCCGTGTAGTCTAGTGGTAAGGATCCGGCGCTCTCACTGCCGTGGCTGGGGTTCGATTCCCCGCACGGGAGATGTGTTTTGCCAACATATGCAAGCAAATTCCCAATTTATGAAAGCAATGTAAGATACAAATCATGTAGAATACATCCAAAACCTGTTTCACTCTGGTCTTGTAGTTAGGATCTAGCGTTCTCACTGCCGAGGCAAAGGTACAATTTTCCACAAAGAGTGGTGTTTTGCCCAGCTCTGAAAGGTAATTACCAATAACTAAGGGCCGTGTAAATATTCAATGTTTAAGGCCTTTTTCTTCAAAATGTTCCTGTGTAGTCTAGTGCTTAGGATTTGGCGTTTAAACAGTCCTTGCAGGGTTACAATTCCTTGAAGGGGAGATGGATCTTTCCAAGTTGATCCTAATATAAAGTAATTTGTAATATGTTCAGGTAATGTAAGCATTCAATTCTCGAGCTTTGTTGCTAAAACATGTTTTTTTATTTTCTATTCGTAAGAATCTGACGCTCTTACTGCTATGGCTGCGGTACGATTCATTTTACGGGAGATACTTTTTCAAAACTTTCTAGGCTAATTTCAAAGATGTCAGTGTAATGAAATGATTCAATGTTTTAGATGATAATCTAAAATAAGTTCACATCTTGTTTACTGTATGAATGTTTGGCAGTTTAACAGCCACAATTCGGGTATGATTGCTTGCATGGAAGATGCATTTTGCAAAGGTGATCCTCTTTTAAACTATTTCTAATGTTTTCCGAAAAAATATGTAGTCAATCATACATATTTGACACTAAACATGTTATCATGGAGGGTATTGGTAAGAATCTGGTGATCTCAGCAATGTGTTTGGATTAAATTATCAGCTCGGCTTTTGATTTTTGACAAGCGTCGTAAGCTTATTTCCTATATATAAGTGAATTTAAAATTTTAATCTTAAAGCTATCCATGTATAACATACTCCCGTGTAGTCTAGTGGTTAGGATCCGGCGCTCTCACTGCCGTGGCTGGGGTTCGCTTCCCTGCACGGGAGATGTGTTTTGCCAACATATGCAAGCAAATTCCCAATTTATGAAAGCAATGTAAGATACAAATCATGTAGAATACATCCAAAACCTATTTCACTCTGGTCTTGTAGTTAGGATCTAGCGTTCTCACTGCCGAGGCAAAGGTACAATTTTCCACAAAGAGTGGTGTTTTGCCCAGCTCTGAAAGGTAATTACCAATAACTAAGGGCCGTGTAAATATTCAATGTTTAAGGCCTTTTTCTTCAAAATGTTCCTGTGTAGTCTAGTGCTTAGGATTTGACGTTTAAACAGTCCTTGCAGGGTTACAATTCCTTGAACGGGAGATGGATCTTTCCAATTTGATCCTAATATAAAGTAATTTGTAATATGTTGAGGTGATGTAAGCATTCAATTCTCGAGCTTTAATGCTAAAACATGTTTTTTTATTTTCTATTCGTAAGAATCTGATGCTCTTACTGTAATGGCTGCGGTACGATTAGTTTTACGGGAGATACTTTTTCAAAACTTTCTAGGCTAATTTCAAATATGTCAGTGTAATGAAATGATTCAATGTTTTCGATGGTAATCTAAAATATGTTCACTTCTTGTTTACTGTATGAATGTTTGGCAGTTTAACAGCCACAATTCGGGTATGATTGCTTGCATGGAAGATGCATTTTGCAAAGGTGATCCTCTTTTAAACTATATCTAATGTTTTCCGAAAAGATATGTAGTCAATCTTACATCTTTGACACTAAACATGTTATTATGGAGGGTATTGGTAAGAATCTGGTGATCTCAGCAATGTGGTCGTGGTTAAATTATCCGCTCGGCTTTTGATTTTTGACAAGCGTCGTAAGCTTATTTCCTATATATAAGTGAATTTAAAATTTAAATCTTAAAGCTATCCATGTATAACATACTCCCGTGTGGTCTAGTGGTTAGGATCCGGCGCTCTCACCGCCGTGACCAGGGTTCGATTACCCGCACGGGAGATGAGTTTTGCCAACATATGCAAGCGAATTCCCAATTTATGAAAGCAATGTAAGATACAAATCATGTAAATATACATCCAAAACCTGTTTCACTCTGGTCTTGTAGTTAGGATCCAGCGTTCTCACTGCCGAGGCAAAGGTACAATTTTCCACAAAGAGTAGTGTTTTGCCCAGCTCTGAAAGGTAATTACCAATAACTTAGGACCGTGTAAATATTCAATGTTTAAGGCTTTTTTCTTCAAAATGTTCCTGTGCAGTCTAGTGCTTAGGATTTGGCGTTTAAACAGTCCTTGCAGGGTTACAATAGCTTGAACGGGAGATGGATCTTTCCAAGTTGATCCAAATATAAAGTAATTTGTAATATGTTCAGGTAACGTAAGCATTCAATTCTCGAGCTTTGTTGCTGAAACATGTTTTTTTATTTTCTATTCGTAAGAATCTGATGCTCTTACTGCAATGGCTGCGGTACGATTCATTTTATGGGAGATACTTTTTCAAAACTTTCTAGGCTAATTTCAAGTATGTCAGTGTAATGAAATGATTCAATGTTTTAGATGGTAATCTAAAATAAGTTCACATCTTGTTTACTGTATGAATGTTTGGCAGTTTAACAGCCACAATTCGGGTATGATTGCTTGCATTGAAGATGCATTTTGCAAAGGTGATCCTCTTTTAAACTATTTCTAATGTTTTCCGAAAAAATATGTAGTCAATCTTACATCTTTGACACTAAACATGTTATTATGGAGGGTATTGGTAAGAATCTGGTGATCTCAGCAATGTGGTCGTGGTTAAATTATCCGCTCGGCTTTTGATTTTTGACAAGCGTCGTAAGCTTATTTCCTATAAATAAGTGAATTTAAAATTTCAATCTAAAAGCTATCCTTGTATAACATACTCCCGTGTAGTCTAGTGGTAAGGATCCGGCGCTCTCACTGCCGTGGCTGGGGTTCGATTCCCCGCACGGGAGATGTGTTTTGCCAACATATGCAAGCAAATTCCCAATTTATGAAAGCAATGTAAGATACAAATCATGTAGAATACATCCAAAACCTGTTTCACTCTGGTCTTGTAGTTAGGATCTAGCGTTCTCACTGCCGAGGCAAAGGTACAATTTTCCACAAAGAGTGGTGTTTTGCCCAGCTCTGAAAGGTAATTACCAATAACTAAGGGCCGTGTAAATATTCAATGTTTAAGGCCTTTTTCTTCAAAATGTTCCTGTGTAGTCTAGTGCTTAGGATTTGGCGTTTAAACAGTCCTTGCAGGGTTACAATTCCTTGAAGGGGAGATGGATCTTTCCAAGTTGATCCTAATATAAAGTAATTTGTAATATGTTCAGGTAACGTAAGCATTCAATTCTCGAGCTTTGTTGCTAAAACATGTTTTTTTATTTTCTATTCGTAAGAATCTGACGCTCTTACTGCAATGGCTGCGGTACGATTCATTTTACGGGAGATACATTTTTCAAAACCGTTTAGGCTAATTTCAAATATGTCAGTGTAATGAAATGATTCAATGTTTTAGATGGTAATCGAAAATATGTTCACATCTTGTTTACTGTATGAATGTTTGGCAGTTTAACAGCCACAATTCGGGTATGATTGCTTGCATGGAAGATGCATTTTGCAAAGGTGATCCTCTTTTAAACTATTTCTAATGTTTTCCGAAAAAATATGTAGTCAATCTTACATTTTTGACACTAAACATGTTATTATGGAGGGTATTGGTAAGAATCTGGTGATCTCAGCAATGTGGTCGTGGTTAAATTATCCGCTCGGCTTTTGATTTTTGACAAGCGTCGTAAGCTTATTTCCTATAAATAAGTGAATTTAAAATTTCAATCTTAAAGCTATCCTTGTATAACATACTCCCGTGTAGTCTAGTGGTAAGGATCCGGCGCTCTCACTGCCGTGGCAGGGGTTCGATTCCCCGCACGGGAGATGTGTTTTGCCAACATATGCAAGCAAATTCCCAATTTATGAAAGCAATGTAAGATACAAATCATGTAGAATACATCCAAAACCTGTTTCACTCTGGTCTTGTAGTTAGGATCTAGCGTTCTCACTGCCGAGGCAAAGGTACAATTTTCCACAAAGAGTGGTGTTTTGCCCAGCTCTGAAAGGTAATTACCAATAACTAAGGGCCGTGTAAATATTCAATGTTTAAGGCCTTTTTCTTCAAAACGTTCCTGTGTAGTCTAGTGCTTAGGATTTGGCGTTTAAACAGTCCTTGCAGGGTTACAATTCCTTGAAGGGGAGATGGATCTTTCCAAGTTGATCCTAATATAAAGTAATTTGTAATATGTTCAGGTAACGTAAGCATTCAATTCTCGAGCTTTGTTGCTAAAACATGTTTTTTTATTTTCTATTCGTAAGAATCTGACGCTCTTACTGCAATGGCTGCGGTACGATTCATTTTACGGGAGATACTTTTTCAAAACTTTCTAGGCTAATTTCAAAGATGTCAGTGTAATGAAATGATTCAATGTTTTAGATGATAATCTAAAATAAGTTCACATCTTGTTTACTGTATGAATGTTTGGCAGTTTAACAGCCACAATTCGGGTATGATTGCTTGCATGGAAGATGCATTTTGCAAAGGTGATCCTCTTTTAAACTATTTCTAATGTTTTCCGAAAAAATATGTAGTCAATCATACATATTTGACACTAAACATGTTATCATGGAGGGTATTGGTAAGAATCTGGTGATCTCAGCAATGTGTTTGTGATTAAATTATCAGCTCGGCTTTTGATTTTTGACAAGCGTCGTAAGCTTATTTCCTATATATAAGTGAATTTAAAATTTTAATCTTAAAGCTATCCATGTATAACATACTCCCGTGTGGTCTAGTGATTAGGATCCGGCGCTTTCACTGCCATGGCTGGGGTTCGATTCCCCGCACGGGGAGATGATTTTTGCCAACATATGCAAGCAAATTCCCAATTTATGAAAGCAATGTAAGATACAAATCATGTAGATATACATCCAAAACCTGTTTCACTCTGGTCTTGTAGTGAAGATCCAGCGTTCTCACTGCCGAGGCAAAGGTACAATTTTCCACAAAGAGTAGTGTTTTGCCAAGCTCTGAAAGGTAATTACCAATAACTTAGGGCCGTGTAAATATTCAATGTTTAAGGCCTTTTTTCTTCAAAATGTTCCTGTGTAGTCTAGTGCTTAGGATTTGACGTTTAAACAGTCCTTGCATGGTTACAATTCCTTGAACGGGAGATGGATCTTTCCAAGTTGATCCTAATATAAAGTAATTTGTAATATGTTGAGGTGATGTAAGCATTCAATTCTCGAGCTTTGTTACTAAAACATGTTTTTTTATTTTCTATTCGTAAGAATCTGATGCTCTTACTGTAATGGCTGCGGTACGATTCATTTTACGGGAGATACTTTTTCTAAACTTTCTAGGCTAATTTCAAATATGTCAGTGTAATGAAATGATTCAATGTTTTCGATGGTAATCTAAAATATGTTCACATCTTGTTTACTGTATGAACGTTTGGCAGTTTAACAGCCACAATTCGGGTATGATTGCTTGCATGGAAGATGCATTTTGCAAAGGTGATCCTCTTTTAAACTATATCTAATGTTTTCCGAAAAGATATGTAGTCAATCTTACATCTTTGACACTAAACATGTTATTATGGAGGGTATTGGTAAGAATCTGGTGATCTCAGCAATGTGGTCGTGGTTAAATTATCCGCTCGGCTTTTGATTTTTGACAAGCGTCGTAAGCTTATTTCCTATATATAAGTGAATTTAAAATTTAAATCTTAAAGCTATCCATGTATAACATACTCCCGTGTGGTCTAGTGGTTAGGATCCGGCGCTCTCACCGCCGTGACCAGGGTTCGATTACCCGCACGGGAGATGAGTTTTGCCAACAAATTTGCAAGCAAATTCCCAATTTATGAAAGCAATGTAAGATACAAATCATGTAGATATACATCCAAAACCTGTTTCACTCTGGTCTTGTAGTTAGGATCCAGCGTTCTCACTGCCGAGGCAAAGGTACAATTTTCCACAAAGAGTAGTGTTTTGCCCAGCTCTGAAAGGTAATTACCAATAACTTAGGGCCGTGTAAATATTCAATGTTTAAGGCCTTTTTTCTTCAAAATGTTCCTGTGTAGTCTAGTGCTTAGGATTTGACGTTTAAACAGTCCTTGCATGGTTACAATTCCTTGAACGGGAGATGGATCTTTCCAAGTTGATCCTAATATAAAGTAATTTGTAATATGTTGAGGTGATGTAAGCATTCAATTCTCGAGCTTTGTTGCTAAAACATGTTTTTTTATTTTCTATTCGTAAGAATCTGATGCTCTTACTGTAATGGCTGCGGTATGATTCATTTTACGGGAGATACTTTTTCAAAACTTTCTAGGCTAATTCCAAATATGTCAGTGTAATGAAATGATTCAATGTTTTCGATGTTAATCTAAAATATGTTCACATCTTGTTTACTGTATGAACATTTGGCAGTTTAACAGCCACAATTTGGGTATGATTGCTTGCATGGAAGATGCATTTTGCAAAGGTGATCCTCTTTTAAACTATATCTAATGTTTTCCGAAAAGATATGTAGTCAATCTTACATCTTTGACACTAAACATGTTATTATGGAGGATATTGGTAAGAATCTGTTGATCTCAGCAATGTGGTCGTGGTTAAATTATCCGCTCGGCTTTTGATTTTTGACAAGCGTCGTAAGCTTATTTCCTATATATAACTGAATTTAAAATTTAAATCTTAAAGCTGTCCATGTATAACATACTCCCGTGTGGTCTAGTGGTTAGGATCCGGCGCTCTCACCGCCGTGACCAGGGTTCGATTACCCGCACAGGAGATGAGTTTTGCCAACAAATTTGCAAGCAAATTCCCAATTTATGAAAGCAATGTAAGATACAAATCATGTAGATATACATCCAAAACCTGTTTCACTCTAGTCTTGTAGTTAGGATCCAGCGTTCTCACTGCCGAGGCAAAGGTACAATTTTCCACAAAGAGTAGTGTTTTGCCCAGGTCTGAAAGGTAATTACCAATAACTAAGGGCCGTGTAAATATTCAATGTTTAAGGCCTTTTTTCTTCAAAATGTTCCTGTGTAGTCTAGTGCTTAGGATTTGACGTTTAAACAGTCCTTGCATGGTTACAATTCCTTGAACGGGAGATGGATCTTTCCAAGTTGATCCTAATATAAAGTAATTTGTAATATGTTGAGGTGATGTAAGCATTCAATTCTCGAGCTTTGTTGCTAAAACATGTTTTTTTATTTTCTATTCGTAAGAATCTGACGCTCTTACTGCAATGGCTGCGGTACGATTCATTTTAATGGGAGATACTTTTTCAAAACTTTCTAGGCTAATTTCAAATATGTCAGTGTAATGAAATGATTCAATGTTTTAGATGATAATCTAAAATAAGTTCACATCTTGTTTACTGTATGAATGTTTGGCAGTTTAACAGCCTTAATTCGGGTATGATTGCTTGCATGGAAGATGCATTTTGCAAAGGTGATCCTCTTTTAAACTATTTCTAATGTTTTCCGAAAAAATATGTAGTCAATCATACATATTTGACACTAAACATGTTATCATGGAGGGTATTGGTAAGAATCTGGTGATCTCAGCAATGTGTTTGTGATTAAATTATCAGCTCGGCTTTTGATTTTTGACAAGCGTCGTAAGCTTATTTCCTATATATAAGTGAATTTAAAATTTTAATCTTAAAGCTATCCATGTATAACATACTCCCGTGTGGTCTAGTGGTTAGGATCCGGCGCTCTCACCGCCGTGACCAGGGTTCGATTACCCGCACGGGAGATGAGTTTTGCAAACAAATTTGCAAGCAAATTCCCAATTTATGAAAGCAATGTAAGATACAAATCATGTAGATATACATCCTAAACCTGTTTCACTCTGGTCTTGTAGTTAGGATCCAGAGTTCTCACTGCCGAGGCAAAGGTACAATTTTCCACAAAGAGTAGTGTTTTGCCAAGCTTTGAAAGGTAATTACCAATAACTTAGGGCCGTGTAAATATTCAATGTTTAAGGCCTTTTTTCTTCAAAATGTTCCTGTGTAGTCTAGTGCTTAGGATTTGACGTTTAACTAGTCCTTGCATGGTTACAATTCCTTGAACGGGAGATGGATCTTTCCAAGTTGATCCTAATATAAAGTAATTTGTAATATGTTGAGGTGATGTAAGCATTCAATTCTCGAGCTTTGTTACTAAAACATGTTTTTTTATTTTCTATTCGTAAGAATCTGATGCTCTTACTGTAATGGCTGCGGTACGATTCATTTTACGGGAGATACTTTTTCAAAACTTTCTAGGCTAATTTCAAATATGTCAGTGTAATGAAATGATTCAATATTTTTGATGGTAATCTAAAATATGTTCACATCTTGTTTACTGTATGAACGTTTGGCAGTTTAACAGCCACAATTCGGGTATGATTGCTTGCATGGAAGATGCATTTTGCAAGGGTGATCCTCTTTTAAACTATATCTAATGTTTTCCGAAAAGATATGTAGTCAATCTTACATCTTTGACACTAAACATGTTATTATGGAGGGTATTGGTAAGAATCTGGTGATCTCAGCAATGTGGTCGTGGTTAAATTATCCGCTCGGCTTTTAATTTTTGACAAGCGTCGTAAGCTTATTTCCTATATATAAGTGAATTTAAAATTTTAATCTTAAAGCTATCCATGTATAACATACTCCCGTGTGGTCTAGTGGTTAGGATCCGGCGCTCTCACCGCCGTGACCAGGGTTCGATTACCCGCACGGGAGATGAGTTTTGCAAACAAATTTGCAAGCAAATTCCCAATTTATGAAAGCAATGTAAGATACAAATCATGTAGATATACATCCTAAACCTGTTTCACTCTGGTCTTGTAGTTAGGATCCAGAGTTCTCACTGCCGAGGCAAAGGTACAATTTTCCACAAAGAGTAGTGTTTTGCCAAGCTCTGAAAGGTAATTACCAATAACTTAGGGCCGTGTAAATATTCAATGTTTAAGGCCTTTTTTCTTCAAAATGTTCCTGTGTAGTCTAGTGCTTAGGATTTGACGTTTAAACAGTCCTTGCATGGTTACAATTCCTTGAACGGGAGATGGATCTTTCCAAGTTGATCCTAATATAAAGTAATTTGTAATATGTTGAGGTGATGTAAGCATTCAATTCTCGAGCTTTGTTGCTAAAACATGTTTTTTTATTTTCTATTCGTAAGAATCTGATGCTCTTACTGTAATGGCTGCGGTATGATTCATTTTACGGGAGATACTTTTTCAAAACTTTCTAGGCTAATTTCAAATATGTCAGTGTAATGAAATGATTCAATGTTTTCGATGGTTATCTAAAATATGTTCACATCTTGTTTACTGTATGAACGTTTGGCAGTTTAACAGCCACAATTCGGGTATGATTGCTTGCATTGAAGATGCATTTTGCAAAGGTGATCCTCTTTTAAACTATATCTAATGTTTTCCGAAAAGATATGTAGTCAATCTTACATCTTTGACACTAAACATGTTATTATGGAGGGTATTGGTAAGAATCTGGTGATCTCAGCAATGTGGTCGTGGTTAAATTATCCGCTCGGCTTTTGATTTTTGACAAGCGTCGTAAGCTTATTTCCTATATATAAGTGAATTTAAAATTTAAATCTTAAAGCTATCCATGTATAACATACTCCCGTGCGGTCTAGTGGTTAGGATCCGGCGCTCTCACCGCCGTGACCAGGGTTCGATTACCCGCACGGAAGATGAGTTTGCCAACAAATTTGCAAGCAAATTCCCAATTTATGAAAGCAATGTAAGATACAAATCATGTAGATATACATCCAAAACCTGTTTCACTCTGGTCTTGTAGTTAGGATCCAGCGTTCTCACTGCCGAGGCAAAGGTACAATTTTCCACAAAGAGTAGTGTTTTGCCCAGCTTTGAAAGGTAATTACCAATAACTTAGGGCCGTGTAAATATTCAATGTTTAAGGCCTTTTTTCTTCAAAATGTTCCTGTGTAGTCTAGTGCTTAGGATTTGACGTTTAACTAGTCCTTGCATGGTTACAATTCCTTGAACGGGAGATGGATCTTTCCAAGTTGATCCTAATATAAAGTAATTTGTAATATGTTGAGGTGATGTAAGCATTCAATTCTCGAGCTTTGTTACTAAAACATGTTTTTTTATTTTCTATTCGTAAGAATCTGATGCTCTTACTGTAATGGCTGCGGTACGATTCATTTTACGGGAGATACTTTTTCAAAACTTTCTAGGCTAATTTCAAATATGTCAGTGTAATGAAATGATTCAATATTTTTGATGGTAATCTAAAATATGTTCACATCTTGTTTACTGTATGAACGTTTGGCAGTTTAACAGCCACAATTCGGGTATGATTGCTTGCATGGAAGATGCATTTTGCAAGGGTGATCCTCTTTTAAACTATATCTAATGTTTTCCGAAAAGATATGTAGTCAATCTTACATCTTTGACACTAAACATGTTATTATGGAGGGTATTGGTAAGAATCTGGTGATCTCAGCAATGTGGTCGTGGTTAAATTATCCGCTCGGCTTTTAATTTTTGACAAGCGTCGTAAGCTTATTTCCTATATATAAGTGAATTTAAAATTTAAATCTTAAAGCTATCCATGTATAACATACTCCCGTGTGGTCTAGTGGTTAGGATCCGGCGCTCTCACCGCCGTGGCCAGGGTTGGATTCCACGCACGGGAGATGAGTTTTGCCAACATATGCAAGCAAATTGCCAATTTATGAAAGCGATGTAAGATAAAAATCTTGTAGATATACATCCAAAACCTGTTTCACTCTCGTCTTGTAGTTAGGATCCCGCGTTCTCACTGCCAAGGCAATGGTACAATTTTCAACAAAGTTGGGTGTTTTGCCCAGCTTTGAAAGGTAATTAACAATAACTTAGGGCCATTTAAATATTCAATATTTAAGTTTTTTTCTTCAAAATGCTCCTGTGTAGTCTAGTGCTTAGGATCCGGCGTTTGCAAAGTCCTTGGAGGGGTTACATTTCCTCGCACGTGAGATGGATTTTTCCAAGTTCATCCTAATATAAAGTAATTTGTAATATGTTCAGGTAAGGTAAGCATTCGATTCTCGAGCTTTGTTGCTAAAACATGTTTTTTTATTTTCTATTCGTAAGAATCTGGTGCTCTTACTGCAATGGCTGCGGAACGATTCATTTTACGTGAGATAGTTTTTCTAAACTTTCCAGGCTAATTTCAAATATCTCAGTATAATGAAATGATTAAATGTTTTAGATAGTAATCGAAAATATGTTCACATCTTGTTTACTGTATAAATGTTTTGCAGTTTAACAGCCACAATTCGAGTATGTTTGCTCGCATGGAAAATGCATTTTGCAAAGGTGATCCTCATTTAAACTATTTCTCATGTTTTTCGAAAAAATATGTAGTCAATCTTACATCTTTGACACTAAACATGTTATTATGGGGGTATTGGTAAGAATCTGGTGATCTCAGCAATGTGGTCGTGGTTAAATTATCCGCTCGGCTTTTGAATTTTGAAAAGCGTCGTCAGCTTATTTCCTATATATAAGTGTAATTTAACATTTAAATCTTAAAACATTCCATGTATAACATACTTCCGTGTGGTCTAGTGGTTAGGATCCGGCGCTCTCACCGCTGTGGCCGGGGTTCGATTCCCCGCACGGGAGATGAGTTTTGCCAACATATGCAAGCAAATTCCCAATTTATGAAAGCAATGTAAGATACAAATCATGTAGACATACATCCAAAACCTGTTTCACTCTGGTCTTGTAGTTAGGATACCGCGTTCTCACTGCCGAGGCAATGGTACAATTTTCCAGAAAGAGTAGTGTTTTGCCCAGCTTTGAAAGGTAATTACCAATAACTTAGGGCCGTGTAAATATTCAATGTTTAAGGCTTTTTTCTTCAAAATGTTCCTGTGTAGTCTAGTGCTGAGGATTTGGCGTTTAAACAGTCCTTGCAGGGTTACAATTCCTTGAACGGGAGATGGATCTTTCCAAGTTGATCCTAATATAAAGTAATTTGTAATATGTTCAGGTAACGTAAGCATTCAATTCTTGAGCTTTGTTGCTAAAACATGTTTTTTTATTTTCTATTCGTAAGAATCTGATGCTCTTACTGCAATGGCTGCGGTACGATTCATTTTACGGGAGATACTTTTTCAAAACTTCTAGGCTAATTTCAAATATGTCAGTGTAATGAAATGATTAAATGTTTTAGATTGTATTCTAAAATATGTTCACATCTTGTTTACTGTATGAATGTTTGGCAGTTTAACAGCCAAAATTCGGGTATGATTGCTTGCATGGAAGATGCATTTTGCAAAGGTGATCCTCTTTTAAACTATTTCTAATGTTTTCCGAAAAAATATGTAGTCAATCTTACATCTTTGACACTAAACATGTTATTATGGAGGGTATTGGTAAGAATCTGGTGATCTCAGCAATGTGGTCGTGGTTAAATTATCCGCTCGGCTTTTGATTTTTGACAAGCGTCGTAAGCTTATTTCCTATATATAAGTGAATTTAAAATTTAAATCTTAAAGCTGTCCATGTCCATGTATAACATACTCCCGTGTGGTCTAGTGGTTAGGATCCGGCGCTCTCATCGCCGTGGCTGGGGTTCGATTCCCCGCACTGGAGATGAGTTTTGCCAACATATGCAAGCAAATTCCCAACTTATGAAAGCAATGTAAGATACAAATCATGTAGATATACATCCAAAACCTGTTTCACTCTGGTCTTGTAGTTAAGATCCAGCGTTCTCAATGCCGAGGCAAAGGTACAATTTTCCACAAAGAGTGGTGTTTTGCCCAGCTCTGAAAGGTAATTACCAATAACTTAGGGCCGTGTAAATATTCAATGTTTAAGGCTTTTTCTTCAAAATGTTCCTGTGTAGTCTAGTGCTTAGGATTTGGCGTTTAAACAGTTTTTGCAGGGTTACAATTCCTTGAACGGGAGATTGATCTTTCCAAGTTGATCCAAATATAAAGTAATTTGTAATATGTTCAGGTAACGTAAGCATACAATTCTCGAGCTTTGTTGCTAAAACATGTTTTTTTTATTTTCTTTTCGTAACAATCTGATGCTCTTACTGCAATGGCTGCGGTACGATTCATTTTATGGGAGATACTTTTTCAAAACTTCTAGGCTAATTTCAAATATGTCAGTGTAATGAAATGATTAAATGTTTTAGATTGTATTCTAAAATATGTTCACAACTTGTTTACTGTATGAATGTTTGGCAGTTTAACAGCCACAATTCGGGTATGATTGCTTGCATGGAAGATGCATTTTGCAAAGGTGATCCTCTTTTAAACTATTTCTAATGTTTTCCGAAAAAATATGTAGTCAATCTTACATCTTTGACACTAAACATGTTATTATGGAGGGTATTGGTAAGAATCTGGTGATCTCAGCAATGTGGTCGTGGTTAAATTATCCGCTCGGCTTTTGATTTTTGACAAGCGTCGTAAGCTTATTTCCTATATATAAGTGAATTTAAAATTTAAATCTTAAAGCTATCCATGTATAACATACTCCCGTGTGGTCTAGTGGTTAGGATCCGGCGCTCTCATCGTGTGACAGACTTTAGGTCACGTTAAGAAGTCTTCATGAAGAGAGTACAAGGTCTCATGATTATACAATATCAGTCACAGATAAAACCTGTAAAACATCTCTCTTACTTACAAAATGAATAACAGACTATTTATACTAATACTACAAACGGAAATGTATATAATACAATGGTTAACATGACGAGTACATATATGGTAATAACGATGTTACATGGAAACGAGGATTACGGGAAGTGACGTAAGTAGGCATAACGATCCTGTTACAGTCCGCCCCTCGTTAGCAAAAAAATTAAAAACTTGTTTTGAATCTTTTTTTTTAAGGATACAATACTGCAATTAACTACAATGAATTAACTGAGTGTCCATGTTTAAACTATGATTATAATAAACTACAATAAGAGTTAACAACATATCCGAGAGAATAGTGTTTGGTTTAACGATAATAAGTATGTACCATGGGCATGACTTGTATTGACAGATGATGTCTTGACACATGTTGATTGTTGGTATGGTAGAGCGTGGTTTTGAAGATGAAGTTGTGTAGAGCAAGCGTGACTTTGCGCGTCTGACACTACGTTATACTTACCTAAGCGATGCTCCGCAGTTCTCTTACGATAAGGGAGGCTATAAACGGGAGGCGCATTACCTGTGTGACCATACAAAGGGGTGTCTAATGCTAATGCCTGAATGAGTTTGTCATAAAAATCCTGAGAATTAGGTTGTAGATTAACGGGTTCCGTTGGTGGAAATACGTGGTTTGCCTCAGAAGTAGTTTCGAGAAACTGAGACAATGAGGATGAATCAAGCTCTGATGACATAGCAACTGTGTGAGTTGGCTTTTGTCCAGGTGACGTAGAGCTGAATGGAGAACCACGTGTATTACTTAAGACTTGTGTGGACCACATATCCGATAAGTGCTTCGCGGTATGATTAACTGCGTCATCATACGCTGACTGATTGACCTCAGTGAATGGACTGATGGTTCCAAGGGAAACATTGTACGGCAATTCAGCAAAGGCTTTGTTTGAACGGATTAACACGTTGGTGACTAAGACCGTTTTGTGCGTTGGTGAAAGAGACTTATTTTTCTCCCTTTGAGGAGCCAAAACAGCATTGCAAGTGTTGTCTGGCTGAATCATGGGTCGGCTGGGGCGACATTTTGAGTAACCCGGGGGGCTGGTAGAGAGAAAATTGGGTGCTTCACCAGGATAGGGCAAACATTTGAGACTCTGAAGATCTATGGGACCACTAAGGGTTTGAAGACCTGGTGAAAAGCTATTTCCCTCCAGCCATAGGCGTCCCGATAAAAGGGGGGAACCTACAAGGGAAGTAGCGACAACAATGTATACGGTGACGAAATTTAGCCCTCTGGACAACGAAACATGCTGTGCTGGGACGTCCTGCCGGGGCATGGCGGTCAGCAAGCAAGTGACGTTGGCCACAGAGCCATTTCGTGGATTTTGGCTTTTCAAAGCTTGAAATCCAACGATGGGATTCGAATTACAACAACTAATTTCGAATTTCATGTGTGAGTCGGCAAAATATACTTTTAAATCCTTTGAATAGATGCGTGCATCAGTTTTACGCAAATGATTTTGCCCAAATAAGATAGGCCATGTTAAATCAGGCACAACGAGCATTGTGAATGTTGATCGATGACCATTTTCCCAGACGATAGGGATTTGCATTGTGCCAACTGCCTTGAGGGACGAATTGGGGCCCGCAACAAAGACAGGGATAGGCTGCTCTAATTTTGTGAATGTGAAATTCGGGTTGAACTTGGCTACGGTTTCGGCGTGATTTTTGCTCACAAGCGAAACAGAGCAGCAACTATCTAAGGGCAAGGGTAAGGAAACACCAGCGGAGGTGACCTTAGTCCAAAGGATATTTTTATCCACAAGATTCAAGTCCGAAATCTTAGGTTCTGAGGGCACGGGTGTAATGGCAGGCATGCCAAAAAGTGAATCTTGCGATGTAGCCACATTAGGGGCAACCTGAGAAGGTTGGGGCCGTTGTCGTTTGACCTCATTCTCGATACTCGTTGTTAAGTCGTTCTTTAACGATGATATCGATTGGTTAACTACATCTTTGACAGAGTTAACAATTAAAGCATGGTTGTCCTCAGGTAGAGGAGTTACTAAATTAGCCTGAGGGCGATTTCTAGAATTGATTGCCTGAGGCGAGTTGCGAGAAAAATTACCACTAGCCTTATTAAACCCTGAGGGTGGTAAGACGTTAGGTTGAGTTTCCTTCACGTGAAGGTACGCTTTACAGTTAGCCTTAAAACATTTAGAGCACTTATGTGCATAACCCCTAGAACATTGGTTATTAGGCAACTCGCAGCTAGCTACTTCAAATTTATCAAATACTCTACAAGTTGAAATACCTGGAGTGTTCTGATTTCTGTCCTGCGATGGGTTCGATCTGGAATTCTGGCGTGGGTGTCCAGCAAACGGTTTTTCCGAGAGACGTGAAGGCTGATGCGCTACCAACGCATTCGGTTTCCAATCTTCGTGTACGGGTGGCGGTGGGGAAACGAGTTCGACAGCTTCTACGCGTTTTGCGGCTTTGATGACTGCCGTGAGGGTGGGGAAAGTGGAATCTCGGCTTACGAGTTCCTTACCGATTTTTGGGTGAAGTTTCAGCATGAAGGCGTTTATCAGCTCCACATCGTTGTCCTCGCGATGGATTCCAGGGATCAGTTTCTCGAGGCTGTGTTGAGTTTCGAGAAATCTGTGGGCGAAGTCTGCTACTGATTCGGAGGGTTGATGGGTCATTGAGTAGTATGTCGCCAAATGCTGTCTGATCTGCTGCTCCTTCGGAATGCCTCTTTGGGTAGTAAGGAGAGTCAGGCAGGAGTGGTAGAATTCGAGGTACTCATCTTGAGTGCTTTTCGGGCTGAGTCGAGTTCCGTTGGATGTTTCAAAACTGCAAATGATGTCGAAGGCTCTGGCATCTTTTCGGCATTGTTGTTTTAAGTACGTGAACCAAAACTTCGTTGCGATTCCAGACGAAGATAGGACGTTTGTCAGCTGTTCGGCAAACCTATCGAGGTTTTCTCGTCCCGTAAACTCAGGTAGAGTTAGCTGAGGGAGGCGAAGTGGCGAGGTTGACGAGTCTGTAGTGCGCACGGATTTCGATAATTCGTGAACGGCATTCGACAGCTCTTGGATCTGTTTCTGGGTCTGAGCAGAAACGTCTTTGGCGGTGATCTGCTGGTCTTTGACAACAGCAGCAAGACCATTAACCAAACCAAGTACTTCTTCGTAAGAAGACATTGATCTGCGGCTGAAAAACCCTGAAGGGTTTCACCGGGTCCTGCACCAATTTTGTGACAGACTTTAGGTCACGTTAAGAAGTCTTCACGAAGAGAGTACAAGGTCTCATGATTATACAATATCAGTCACAGATAAAACCTGTAAAACATCTCTCTTACTTACAAAATGAATAACAGACTATTTATACTAATACTACAAACGGAAATGGATATAATACAATGGTTAACATGACGAGTACATATATGGTAATAACGATGTTACATGGAAACGAGGATTACGGGAAGTGACGTAAGTAGGCATAACGATCCTGTTACAATCGCCGTGGCCGGGGTTCGATTCCCCGCACCGGAGATGAGTTTTGCCAACATATGCAAGCAAATTCCCAATTTATGAAAGCAATGTAAGATACAAATCATGTAGATATACATCCAAAACCTGTTTCACTCTGGTCTTGTAGTTAAGATCCAGCGTTCTCAATGCCGAGGCAAAGGTACAATTTTCCACAAAGAGTGGTGTTTTGCCCAGCTCTGAAAGGTAATTTCCAATAACTTAGGGCCGTGTTAATATTCAATGTTTAAGGCTTTTTTCTTCAAAATGTTCCTGTGTAGTCTAGTGCTTAGGATTTAACGTTTAAACAGTCCTTGCAGGGTTACAATTCCTTGAACGGGAGATGGATCTTTCCAAGTTGATCCAAATATAAAGTAATTTGTAATATGTTCAGGTAACGTAAGCATTCGATTCTCGAGCTTTGTTGCTAAAACATGTTTTTTTATTTTCTTTTCGTAAGAATCTGATGCTCTTACTGCAATGTCTGCGGTACGATTCATTTTACGGGAGATAGTTTTTCAAAACTTCTAGGCTAATTTCAAATATGTCAGTGTAATGAAATGATTCAATGTTTTAGATTGTAATCTAAAATATGTTCACATCTTGTTTATTGTATGAATGTTTGGCAGTTTAACAGCCACAATTCGGGTAACTGTAACTTAGGGCTGTGTAAATATTCAATGTTTAAATGGCGATTAAATGCAATTTACTCGCGGTTAATGGGCAATGAAGCTCGCTTACTTGCTCCTGGGGGGGGTTTGTTGCCAACGTGTTGATATTTAGATAGGTTCTGATTGGTTACAGCAATAAAAGACGCCATGGAGGTATTTTATATACAAAGACATGTTTGGTTGATTGCTTAACAAAGAAATCTTTCTTGCATTTCGAATCAGCTATTGTTTTAACGAGCTTGCATAAAATCTAGGCGTGACTTGGTTGAAGGTCATTCGTTCAAATAAGCAGCCAAGCAGTTCGTGTTTCTTCTTGAAAGTCCCACCCTACCCACCACAGCTTCGGTACTTATTCTTCCACGGTCCACGGTGAAGGGGCGAATCGTAATCTTGAACCGAGTACATAGTTGTTTTCACGGAAGTACCCGATTGGTAATACCGCTACCTCTACCTCTACAAAAATAGTTTCTGAATGCACCAAACATCTTTCCTTTTAAATCTATTTTAATTCCAGAGAGAGGGTCCCTTCGCCGATGACTGTGTGACTGGTGCAATTGGCTCGGAAAAAAGGTGTTTTTCTGTCCAATCACCGACAGTAAATAATGTTTCTGTGCTAGCAATCCGGGCCAGTGTACTGCTGCCCAATTTTTCTAGCAACTATGGTTTTACTTGTCGCATGAAATTCGAAAAAGTAGTTTTTTTGGGGGGAAGAAAATACAGGGAATTGGGTGTTTTCGCACAAGTTTTTTCGAATGAACTGACAAACCTCTTTGATAGTGGCTGTATGCTGGCCTATTTGCGGGACAGCTACCAGTGTGAACCTTGAGAGCTTTGTCCGTTCCTTAAAAAAATTCATTGCAACCATTAAGGTTTTTTTCTTCAAAATGTTCATGTGTAGTCTAGTGCTTACGATTTGGCGTTGAAACAGTCCTTGCAGGGCTACAATTCCTTGAACGGGAGATGGATCTTTCCAAGTTGATCCTAATATAAAGTAATTTGTAATATGTTCAGGTAACGTAAGCATCCGATTCTCGAGCTTTGTTGCTAAAACATGTTTTTTTATTTTCTATTCGTAACAATCTGATGCTCTTACTGCAATGGCTGCGGTAAGATTCATTTTACGGGAGATACTTTTTCAAAACTTCCTTGGCTAATTTCAAATATGTCAGTGTAATGAAATGATTCAATGTTTTAGATTGTAATCTAAAATATGTTCACATCTTGTTTACTGTATGAATGTTTGGCAGTTTAACAGCCTAAATTCGGGTATGATTGCTTGCATGGAAAATGCATTTTGCAAAGGTGATCCTCTTTTAAACTATTTCTAATGTTTTCCGAAAAAATATGTAGTCAATCTTACATCTTTGACACTAAACATATTATTATGGAGGGTATTGGTAAGAATCTGGTGATCTCAGCAATGTGTTTGTGGTTAAATTATCAGCTCGGCTTTTGATTTTTGACAAGCGTCGTAAGCTTATTTCCTATATATAAGTGAAATTTAAATTCAAATCTTAAAGCTATCTATGTATAACATACTTCCGTGTGGTCTAGTGGTTAGGATTCGGCGCTCTCATCGCCGTGGCCGGGGTTCGATTCCCCGCAAGGGAGATGAGTTTTGCCAACATATGCAAACAAATTCCCAATTTATGAAAGCAATCAAAGATACAAATCATGTAAATATACATCCAAAACCTGTTTCACTCTGGTCTTGTAGTTAGGATCTAGCGTTCGCACTGCCGAGGCAAAGGTACAATTTTCCACAGAGAGTGGTGTTTTGCCCAGCTCTGAAAGGTAATTACCAATAACTTAGGGCTGGGTAAATATTCAATGTTTAAGGCTTTTTTCTTCAAAATGTTCCTGTGTAGTCTAGTGCTTAGGATTTGGCGTTGAAACAGTCCTTGCAGGGTTACAATTCCTTGAACGGGAGATGGATCTTTCCAAGTTGATCCTAATATAAAGTAATTTGTAATATGTTCAGGTAACGTAAGCATTCAATTCTCGAGCTTTGTTGCTAAAACATGTTTTTTTATTTTCTATTCGTAACAATCTGATGCTCTTACTGCAATGGCTGCGGTACGATTCATTTTACGGGAGATAGTTTTTCAAAACTTCTAGGCTAATTTCAAATATGTCAGTGTAATGAAATGATTAAATGTTTTAGATTGTAATCTAAAATATGTTCACATCTTGTTTATTGTATGAATGTTTGGCAGTTTAACAGCCACAATTCGGGTATGATTGCTTGCATGGAAGATGCATTTTGCAAAGGTGATCCTCTTTTAAACTATTTCTAATGTTCTCCGAAAAAATATGTAGTCAATCTTACATCTTTGACACTAAACATGTTATTGAGGGTATTGGTAAGAATCTGGTGATCTCAGCAATGTGGTCGTGGTTAAATTATCCGCTCGGCTTTTGATTTTTAACAAGCGTCGTAAGCTTATTTCCTATATATAAGTGAATTTAAAATTTAAATCTTAAAGCTATCCATGTATAACATACTTCCGTGTGGTCTAGTGGTTAGGATCCGGCGCTCTCACCGCCGTGGCCGGGGTTTGATTCCCCCCACGGGAGATGAGTTTTGCCAACATATGCAAGCAAATTCCCAATTTATGAAAGCAATGTAAGATACAAATCATGTAGATATACATACAAAACCTGTTTCACTCTGGTCTTGTAGTTGGGATCCAGCGTTCTCACTGTCAAGGCAAAGGTACAATTTTCCACAAAGAGTAGTATTTTGCCCAGCTCTGAAAGGTAATTACCAATAACTTAGGGCTGTGTAAATATTCAATGTTTAAATGGCGATTAAATGCAATTTACTCGCGGTTAATGGGCAATGAAGCTCGCTTACTTGCTCCTGGAGGGAGGTTTGTTGCCAACGTGTTGATATTTAGATAGGTTCTGATTGGTTACAGCAATAAAAGACGCGATGGAGGTATTTTATATACAAAGACATGTTTGGTTGATTGCTTAACAAAGAAATCTTTCTTGCATTTCGAATCAGCTATTGTTTTAACGAGCTTGCATAAAATCTAGGCGTGACTTGGTTGAAGGTCATTCGTTCAAATAAGCAGCCAAGCAGTTCGTGTTTCTTCTTGAAAGTCCCACCCTACCCACCACAGCTTCGGTACTTATTCTTCCACGGTCCACGGTGAAGGGGCGAATCGTAATCTTGAACCGAGTACATAGTTGTTTTCACGGAAGTACCCGATTGGTAATACCGCTACCTCTACCTCTACAAAAATAGTTTCTGAATGCACCAAACATCTTTCCTTTTAAATCTATTTTAATTCTAGAGAGAGGGTCCCTTCGCCGATGACTGTGTGACTGGTGCAATTGGCTCGGAAAAAAAGGTGTTTTTCTGTCCAATCACCGACAGTAAATAATGTTTCTGTGCTAGCAATCCGGGCCAGTGTACTGCTGCCCAATTTTTCTAGCAACTATGGTTTTACTTGTCGCATGAAATTCGAAAAAGTAGTTTTTTTGGGGGGAAGAAAATACAGGGAATTGGGTGTTTTCGCACAAGTTTTTTCGAATGAACTGACAAACCTCTTTGATAGTGGCTGTATGCTGGCCTATTTGCGGGACAGCTACCAGTGTGAACCTTGAGAGGTTTGTCCGTTCCATAAAAAAATTCATTGCAACCATTAAGGCTTTTTTCTTGAAAATGTTCATGTGTAGTCTAGTGCTTACGATTTGGCGTTTAAACAGTCCTTGCAGGGCTACAATTCCTTGAACGGGGGAGATGGATCTTTCCAAGTTGATCCTAATATAAAGTAATTTGTAATATGTTCAGGTAACGTAAGCATTCGATTCTCGAGCTTTGTTGCTAAAACATGTTTTTTTATTTTCTATTCGTAACAATCTGATGCTCTTACTGCAATGGCTGCGGTAAGATTCATTTTACGGGAGATACTTTTTCAAAACTTCCTTGGCTAATTTCAAATATGTCAGTGTAATGAAATGATTCAATGTTTTAGATTGCAATCTAAAATATGTTCACATCTTGTTTACTGTATGAATGTTTGGCAGTTTAACAGCCTAAATTCGGGTATGATTGCTCGCATGGAAAATGCATTTTGCAAAGGTGATCCTCTTTTAAACTATTTCTAATGTTTTCCGAAAAAATATGTAGTCAATCTTACATCTTTGACACTAAACATGTTATTATGGAGGGTATTGGTAAGAATCTGGTGATCTCAGCAATGTGTTTGTGGTTAAATTATCAGCTCGGCTTTTGATTTTTGACAAGCGTCGTAAGCTTATTTCCTATATATAAGTGAATTTAAAATTTAAATCTTAAAGCTATCCATGTATAACATACTCCCGTGTGGTCTAGTGGTTAGGATCCGGCGCTCTCATCGCCGTGGCCGGAGTTCGATTCCCCGCACGGGAGATGAGTTTTGCCAACATATGCAAACAAATTCCCAATTTATGAAAGCAATGAAAGATACAAATCATGTAAATATACATCCAAAACCTGTTTCACTCTGGTCTTGTAGTTAGGATCTAGCGTTCGCACTGCCGAGGCAAGGGTACAATTTTCCACAGAGAGTGGTGTTTTGCCCAGCTCTGAAAGGTAATCACAATAACTTAGGGCCGTGTAAATATTCAATGTTTAAGGCTTTTTTCTTCAAAATGTTCCTGTGTAGTCTAGTGCTTAGGATTTGGCGTTTAAACAGTCCTTGCAGGGTTACAATTCCTTGAACGGGAGATGGATCTTTCCAAGTTGATCCTAATATAAAGTAATTTGTAATATGTTCAGGTAACGTAAGCATTCAATTCTCGAGCTTTGTTGCTAAAACATGTTTTTTTATTTTCTATTCGTAACAATCTGATGCTCTTACTGCAATGGCTGCGGTACGATTCATTTTACGGGAGATAGTTTTTCAAAACTTCTAGGCTAATTTCAAATATGCCAGTGTAATGAAATGATTAAATGTTTTAGATTGTATTCTAAAATATGTTCACATCTTGTTTACTGTATGAATGTTTGGCAGTTTAACAGCCACAATTCGGGTATGATTGCTTGCATGGAAGATGCATTTTGCAAAGGTGATCCTCTTTTAAACTATTTCTAATGTTTTCCGAAAAAATATGTAGTCAATCTTACATCTTTGACACTAAACATGTTTTTATGGAGGGTATTGGTAAGAATCTGGTGATCTCAGCAATGTGGTCGTGGTTAAATTATCCGCTGGGCTTTTGATTTTTGACAAGCGTCGTAAGCTTATTTTCTATACATAAGTGAATTTAAAATTTAAATCTTAAAGCTGTCCATGAATAACATACTCCCGTGTGGTCTAGTGGTTAGGATCCGGCGCTCTCATCTCCTTGGCCGGGGTTCGATTCCCCGCACCGGAGATGAGTTTTGCCAACATATGCAAGCAAATTCCCAATTTATGAAAGCAATGTAAGATACAAATCATGTAGATATACATCCAAAACCTGTTTCACTCTGGTCTTGTAGTTAAGATCCAGCGTTCTCAATGCCGAGGCAAAGGTACAATTTTCCACAAAGAGTGGTGTTTTGCCCAGCTCTGAAAGGTAATTACCAATAACTTAGGGCCGTGTAAATATTCAATGTTGAAGGCTTTTTTCTTAGAATGTTCCTGTGTAGTCTAGTGCTGAGGATTTAACGTTTAAACAGTCCTTGCATGGTTACAATTCCTTGAACGGGAGATGGATCTTTCCAAGTTGATCCTAATATAAAAAAATTTGTAATATGTTCAGGTAACGTAAGCATTCAATTCTTGAGCTTTGTTGCTAAAACATGTTTTTTTATTTTCCATTCGTAACAATCTGATGCTCTTACTGCAATGGCTGCGGTACGATTCATTTTACGGGAGATACTTTTTCAAAACTTTCTAAGCTAATTTCAAATATGTCAGTGTAATGAAATGATTAAATGTTTTAGATTGTATTTTAAAATATGTTCACATCTTGTTTACTGTATGAATGTTTGGCAGTTTAACAGCCACAATTCGGGTATGATTGCTTGAATGGAAGATGCATTTTGCAAAGGTGATCCTCTTTTAAACTATTTCTAATGTTTTCCGAAAAAATATGTAGTCAATCTTACATCTTTGACACTAAACATGTTATTCTGGAGGGTATTGGTAAGAATCTGATTTTTGACAAGCGTCGTAAGCTTATTTCCTATATATAAGTGAATTTAAAATATAAATCTTAAAGCTGGCCATGTATAACATACTCCCTTGTGGTCTAGTGGTTAGGATCCGGCGCTCTCACCGCCGTGGCCTGGGTTCGATTCCCCGCACGGGAGATGAGTTTTGCCAACATATGCAAGCAAATTTCCAATTTATGAAAGCAATGTAAGATACAAATCATGTAGATCTACATCCAAAACCTGTTTCACTCTGGTCTTGTAGTTAGGATACCGCGTTCTCACTGCCGAGGCAATGGTACAATTTTCCAGAAAGAGTAGTGTTTTGCCCAGCTTTGAAAGGTAATTAACAATAACTTAGGGCCATTTAAATATTCAATGTTTAAGGCTTTTTTCTTCAAAATGTTCCTGTTTAGTCTAGTGCTGAGGATTTAACGTTTAAACAGTCCTTGCATGGTTACAATTCCTTGAACGGGAGATGGATCTTTCCAAGTTGATCCAAATATAAAGTAATTTGTAGTATGTTCAGGTGACGTAAGCATTCAATTCTCGAGCTTTGTTGCTAAAACATGTTTTTTTATTTTCTATTCGTAAGAATCTGATGCTCTTACTGCAATGGCTGCGGTACGATTCAATTTACGGGAGATACTTTTTCAAAACTTTCTAGGCTAATTTCAAATATGTCAGTGTAATGAAATGATTCAATGTTTTAGATGGTAATCTAAAATATGTTCACATCTTGTTTACTGTATGAATGTTTGGCAGTTTAACAGCCACAATTCGGGTATGATTGCTTGCATGGAAGATGCATTTTGCAAAGGTGATCCTCTTTTAAACTATTTCTAATGTTTTCCGAAAAAATATGTAGTCAATCTTACATCTTTGACACTAAACATGTTTTTATGGAGGGTATTGGTAAGAATCTGGTGATCTCAGCAATGTGGTCGTGGTTTAATAATCCGCTCGGCTATTGATTTTTGACAAGCATCGTAAGCTTATTTCCTATATATAAGTGAATTTAAAATTTAAATCTTAAAGCTATCCATGTATAACATACTTCCGTGTGGTCTAGTGGTTAGGATCCGGCGCTCTCACCGCCGTGGCCGGGGTGTGATTCCCCGCACGGGAGATGAGTTTTGCCAACATATGCAAGCAAATTCCCAATTTATGAAAGCAATGTAAGATACAAATCATGTAGATGTACATCCAAAACCTGTTTCACTCTGGTCTTGTAGTTAGGATCCAGCGTTCTCACTGCCGAGGCAAAGGTACAATTTTCAACAAAGAGTAGTCTTTTGCCCAGCTCTGAAAGGTAATTACCAATAACTTAGGGCCGTGTAAATATTCAATGTTGAAGGCTTTTTTCTTCAAAATGTTCCTGTGTAGTCTAGTGCTGAGGATTTGACGTTTAAAAAGTCCTTGAATGGTTACAATTCCTTGAACGGGAGATGGATCTTTCCAATTGATCCAAATATAAAGTAATTTGTAATATGTTCAGGTGACGTAAGCATTCAATTCTCGAGCTTTGTTGCTAAAACATGTTTTTTTATTTTCTATTTGTAAGAATCTGATGCTCTTACTGCAATGGCTGCGGTACGATTCATTTTACGGGAGATACTTTTTCAAAACTTTTTAGGCTAATTTCAAATATCTCAGTATAATGAAATGATTAAATGTTTTAGATAGTAATCTAAAATATGTTCACATCTTGTTTACTGTATAAATGTTTGGCAGTATCACAGCCACAATTCAGGTATGATTGCTTGCATGGAAGATGCATTTTGCAAAGGTGATCCTCTTTTAAACTATTTCTAATGTTTTTCGAAAAAATATGTAGTCAATCTTACATCTTTGACACTAAACATGTTATAATGGAGGGTATTGGTAAGAATCTGGTGATCTCAGCAATGTGGTCGTGGTTAAATTATCCGCTCGACTTTTGATTTTTGACAAGCGTCGTAAGCTTATTTCCTATATATAAGTGAATTTAAAATCTAAATCTTAAAGCTATCCATGTAAAACATGCTTCCGTGTGGTCTAGTTGTTAGGATCCGGCGCTCTCACCGCCGGGCCGGGGTTCGATTCCCCGCACGGGAGATGAGTTTTGCCAACATATGCAAGCAAATTCCAATTTATGAAAGCAATGTAAGATAGAAATCATGTAGATATACATCCAAAACCTGTTTCACTCTCGCTTGTAGTTAGGATCCCGCGTTCTCACTGCCAAGGCAATGGTACAATTTTCCACAGGTTGGGTGTTTTGCCCAGCTTTGAAAGGTAATTAACAATAACTTAGGGCCATTTAAATATTCAATATTTAAGTTTTTTTCTTCAAAATGCTCCTGTGTAGTCTAGTGCTTAGGATCCGGCGTTTGCAAAGTCCTTGGAGGGGTTACATTTCCTCGCACGTGAGATGGATTTTTCCAAGTTCATCCTAATATAAAGTAATTTGTAATATGTTCAGGTAAGGTAAGCATTCAATTCTCGAACTTTGTTGCTAAAACATGTTTTTTTATTTTCTATTCCTAAGAATCTGGTGCTCTTACTGCAATGGCTGCAGAACGATTCATTTTACATGAGATAGTTTTTCTAAACTTTCCAGGCTAATTTCAAATATCTCAGTATAATGAAATAATTAATTGTTTTAGATAGTAATCTAAAATATGTTCACATCTTGTTTACTGTATAAATGTTTTGCAGTTTAACAGCCACAATTCGAGTATGATTGCTCGCATGGAAAATGCAATTTGCAAAGGTGATCCTCATTTAAACTATTTCTCATGTTTTTCGAAAAAATATGTAGTCAATCTTACATCTTTGACACTAAACATGTTATTATGGGGTTATTGGTAAGAATCTGGTGATCTCAGCAATGTGGTCGTGGTTAAATTATCCGCTCGGCTTTTGAATTTTGAAAAGCGTCGTAAGCTTATTTCCTATATATAAGTGTAATTTAACATTTAAATCTTAAAACATTCCATGTATAACATACTCCCGTGTGGTCTAGTGTTTAGGATCCGGCGCTCTCACCGCCATGGCCGGGTTCCGATTCCCCGCACGGGAGATGAGTTTTGCCAACATATGCAAGCAAATTCCCAATTTATGAAAGCAATGTAAGATACAAATCATGTAGATATGCATCCAAAACCTGTTTCACTCTGGTCTTGTAGTTAGGATCCAGCGTTCTCACTGCCGAGGCAAAGGTACAATTTTCCACAAAGAGTAGTGTTTTGCCCAGCTCTGAAAGGTAATTACCAATAACTTAGGGCCGTGTAAATATTCAATGTTTAAGGCTTTTTTCTTCAAAATGTTCCTGTGTAGTCTAGTGCTTAGGATTTGGCGTTTAAACAGTCCTTGCAGGGTTACAATTCCTTGAGCGGGAGATGGATCTTTCCAAGTTGATCCTAATATAAAGTAATTTGTAATATATTCAGGTAACCTAAGCATTCAATTCTCAAGCTTTGTTGCTAAAACATGTTTTTTTTCTCTATTCGTAAGAATCTGATGCTCTTACTGCAATGGCTGCGGTACGATTCCTTTCACGGAAGATACTTTTTCAAAACTTTCTAGGTTAATTTCAAATATGTCAGTGTAAGGAAAAGATTCAATGTATTAGATTGTAATCTAAAATATGTTCACATCTTGTTTACTATATGAATGTTTGGTAGTTTAACAGCCACAATTCGGGTATGATTGCTTGCATGGAAGATGCATTTTGCAAAGGTGATCCTCATTTAAACTATTTCTAATGTTTTTCGAAAAAATATGTAGTCAATCTTACATCTTTGGCACTAAACATGTTATTATGGGGGTATTGGTAAAAATCTGTTGATCTCAGCAATGTGGTCGTGGTTAAATTATCCGCTCGGCTTTTGATTTTTGACAAGCGTCGTAAGCTTATTTCCTATATATATAAGTGTAATTTAACATTTAAATCTTAAAACTATCCATGTATAACATACTCCCGTGTGGTATAGTGGTTAGGATCTGGCGCTGTCACCGCCGTTGCCGGGGTCCGATTCCCGGCACGGGAGATGAGTTTTGCCAACATATGCAAGCAAATTCCCAATTTATGAAAGCAATGTAAGATACAAATCATGTAGATATACATACAAAACCTGTTTCACTCTGGTCTTGTAGTTAGGATCCAGCGTTCTCACTGCCAAGGCAAAGGTACAATTTTCCACAAAGAGTAGTATTTTGCCCAGCTCTGAAAGGTAATTACCAATAACTTAGGGCTGTGTAAACATTCAATGTTTAAATGGCGATTAAATGCAATTTACTCGCGGTTAATGGGCAATGAAGCTCGCTTACTTGCTCCTGGGGGGGTTTGTTACCAACGTGTTGATATTTAGATAGGTTCTGATTGGTTACAGCAATAAAAAACGCGATGGAGGTATTTTATATACAAAGACATGTTTGGTTGATTGCTTAACAAAGAAATCTTTCTTGCATTTCGAATCAGCTATTGTTTTCACGAGCTTGCATAAAATCTAGGCTTGACTTGGTTGAAGGTCATTCGTTCAAATAAGTAGCCAAGCAGTTCGTGTTTCTTCTTGAAAGTCCCACCCTACCCACCACAGCTTCGGTACTTATTCTTCCACGGTCCACGGTGAAGGGGTGAATCATAATCTTGAACCGAGTACATAGTTGTTTTCACGGAAGTACCCGATTGGTAATACCGCTACCTCTACCTCTACAAAAATAGTTTCTGAATGCACCAAACATCTTTCCTTTTAAATCTATTTTAAATCCAGAGAGAGAATCCCTTCGCCGATGACTGTGTGACTGGTGCAATTGGCTCGGAAAAAATGTGTTTTTCTGTCCAATCACCGACAGTAAATAATGTTTCTGTGCTAGCAATCCGGGCCAGTGTACTGCTGCCCAATTTTTCTAGCAACTTTGGTTTTACTTGTCGCATGAAATTCGAAAAAGTAGTTTTTTTGGGGGGAAGAAAATACAGGGAATTGGGTGTTTTCGCACAAGTTTTTTCGAATGAACTGACAAACCTCTTTGATAGTGGCTGTATGCTGGCCTATTTGCGGGACAGCTACCAGTGTGAACCTTGAGAGGTTTGTCCGTTCCTTAAAAAAATTCATTGCAACCATTAAGGCTTTTTTCTTCAAAATGTTCATGTGTAGTCTAGTGCTTAGGATTTGGCGTTTAAACAGTCCTTGCAGGGCTACAATTCCTTGAACGGGAGATGGATCTTTCCAAGTTGATCCTAATATAAAGTAATTTGTAATATGTTCAGGTAACGTAAGCATTCGATTCTCGAGCTTTGTTGCTAAAACATGTTTTTTTATTTTCTATTCGTAAGAATCTGATGCTCTTACTGCAATGGCTGCGGTACGATTCATTTTACGGGAGATACTTTTTCAAAACTTCCTAGGCTAATTTCAAATATGTCAGTGTAATGAAATGATTCAATGTTTTAGATTGTAATCTAAAATATGTTCACATCTTGTTTACTGTATGAATGTTTGGCAGTTTAACAACCTGAATTCGGGTATGATTGCTCGCATGGAAAATGCATTTTGCAAAGGTGATCCTCTTTTAAACTATTTCTAATGTTTTCCGAAAAAATATGTAGTCAATCTTACATCTTTGACACTAAACATGTTATTATGGAGGGTATTGGTAAGAATCTGGTGATCTCAGCAATGTGGTCGTGGTTAAATTATCCGCTCGGCTTTTGATTTTTGACAAGCTTCGTAAGCTTATTTCCTATATATAAGTGAAATTTAAATTCAATCTTAAAGCTGTCCATGTATAACATACTCCCGTGTGGTCTAGTGGTTAGGATCCGGCGCTCTCACCGCCGTGGCCGGGGTTCGATTCCCCGCACGGGAGATGAGTTTTGCCAACATATGCAAGCAAATTCCCAATTTATGAAAGCAATGTAAGATACAAATCAAGTAGATATGCATCCAAAACCTGTTTCACTCTGGTCTTGTAGTTAGGATCTAGCGTTCTCACTGCCGAGGCAAAGGTACAATTTTCCACAAAGAGTAGTGTTTTGCCAAGCTCTGAAAGGTAATTACCAATAACTAAGGGCCGTGTAAATATTCAATGTTTAAGGCTTTTTTCTTCAAAATGTTCCTGTGTAGTCTAGTGCTGAGGATTTGGCGTTCAAACAGTCCTTGCAGGGTTACAATTCCTTGAACGGGAGATGGATCTTTCCAAGTTGATCCTAATATAAAGTAATTTGTAATATGCTCAGGTAACGTAAGCATTCAATTCTCGAGCTTTGTTGCTAAAACATGTTTTTTTATTTTCTATTCGTAACAATCTGATGCTCTTACTGCAATGGCTGCGGTACGATTCATTTTACGGGAGATACTTTTTCAAAACTTCTAGGCTAATTTCAAATATGTCAGTGTAATGAAATGATTAAATGTTTTAGATTGTATTTTAAAATATGTTCACATCTTGTTTACTGTATGAATGTTTGGCAGTTTAACAGCCACAATTCGGGTATGATTGCTTAAATGGAAGATGCATTTTGCAAAGGTGATCCTCTTTTAAACTATTTCTAATGTTTTCCGAAAAAATATGTAGTCAATCTTACATCTTTGACACTAAACATGTTATTATGGAGGGTATTGGTAAGAATCTGGTCATCTCAGCAATGTGGTCGTTGTTAAATTATCCGCTCGGCTTTTGATTTTTGACAAGCGTCGTAAGCTTATTTCCTATATATAAGTGAATTTAAAATTTAAATCTTAAAGCTGTCCATGTATAACATACTCCCGTGTGGTCTAGTGGTTGGGAACCGGCGCTCTCACTGCCGTGGCCAGGGTTCGATTCCTCGCATGGGAGATGAGTTTTGCCAACATATGCAAGCAAATTTCCAATTTATGAAAGCAATGTAATATACAAATCATGTAGATATACATCCAAAACCTGTTTCACTCTGGTCTTGTAGTTAGGATCCAGCGTTCTCACTGCCGAGGCAAAGGTACAATTTTCCACAAAGAGTAGTGTTTTGCCCAGCTCTGAAAGGTAATTACCAATAACTTAGGGCCGTTTAAATATTCAATGTTTAAGGCTTTTTTCTTCAAAATGTTCCTGTGTAGTCTAGTGCTTAGGATTTGGCGTTTAAACAGTCCTTGCAGGGTTACAATTCCTTGAACGGGAGATGGATCTTTCCAAGTTGATCTTAATATAAAGTAATTTGTAATACGTTCATGTAACGTAAGCATTCGTTTCTCGAGCTTTGTTGCTAAAATATGTTTTTTTATTTTCTTTTCGTAAGAATCTGATGCTCTTACTGCAATGGCTGCGGTACGATTCATTTTACGGTAGATACTTTTTCAAAACTTTCTAGGCTAGTTTCAAATATGTAAGTGTAATGAAATGATTCAATGTTTTAGATTGTAATCTAAAATATGTTCACATCTTGTTTATTGTATGAATGTTTGGCAGTTTAACAGCCACAATTCGGGTATGATTGCTTGCATGGAAGATGCATTTTGCAAAGGTGATCCTCTTTTAAACTATTTCTAATGTTCTCCGAAAAAATATGTAGTCAATCTTACATCTTTGACACTAAACATGTTATTGAGGGTATTGGTAAGAATCTGGTGATCTCAGCAATGTGGTCGTGGTTAAATTATCCGCTCGGCTTTTGATTTTTGACAAGCGTCGTAAGCTTATTTCCTATATATAAGTGAATTTAAAATTTAAATCTTAAAGCTATCCATGTATAACATACTTCCGTGTGGTCTAGTGGTTAGGATCCGGCGCTCTCACCGCCGTGGCCGGGGTTTGATTCCCCCCACGGGAGATGAGTTTTGCCAACATATGCAAGCAAATTCCCAATTTATGAAAGCAATGTAAGATACAAATCATGTAGATATACATCCAAAACCTGTTTCACTCTGGTCTTGTAGTTAGGATCTAGCGTTCTCACTGCCGAGGTAAAGGTACAATTTTCAACAAAGAGTAGTGTTTTGCCCAGCTCTGAAAGGTAATTACCAATAACTTAGGGCCGTGTAAATATTCAATGTTTATATGGCGATTAAATGCAATTTACTCGCGGTTAATGGGCAATGAAGCTCGCCTACTTGCTCCTGGGGGGGTTTGTTGCCAACGTGTTGATATATAGATAGGTTCTGATTGGTTACAGCAATAAAAGACGCGATGGAGGTATTTTATATACAAAGACATGTTTGGTTGATTGCTTAACAAAGAAATCTTCCTTGCATTTCTAATCAGCTATTGTTTTCACAAGCTTGCATAAAATCTAGGCGTGACTTGGTTGAAGGTCATTCGTTCAAATAAGCAGCCAAGCAGTTCGTGTTTCTTCTTGAAAGTCCCACCCTACCCACCACAGCTTCGGTACTTATTCTTCCACGGTCCACGGTGAAGGGGCGAATCGTAATCTTGAACCGAGTACATAGTTGTTTTCACGGAAGTACCCGATTGGTAATACCGCTACCTCTACCTCTACAAAAATAGTTTCTGAATGCACCAAACATCTTTCCTTTTAAATCTATTTTAATTCCAGAGAGAGGGTCCCTTCGCCGATGACTGTGTGACAGGTGCAATTGGCTCGGAAAAAATGTGTTTTTCTGTCCAATCACCGACAGTAAATAATGTTTCTGTGCTAGCAATCCGGGCCAGTGTACTGCTGCCCAATTTTTCTAGCAACTATGGTTTTACTTGTCGCATGAAATTCGAAAAAGTAGTTTTTTTGGGGGGAAGAAAATACAGGGAATTTGGTGTTTTCGCACAAGTTTTTTCGAATGAACTGACAAACCTCTTTGATAGTGGCTGTATGCTGGCCTATTTGCGGGACAGCTACCAGTGTGAACCTTGAGAGGTTTGTCCGTTCCTTAAAAAAATTCATTGCAACCATTAAGGCTTTTTTCTTCAAAATGTTCATGTGTAGTCTAGTGCTTAGGATTTGGCGTTTAAACAGTCCTTGCAGGGCTACAATTCCTTGAACGGGAGATGGATCTTTCCAAGTTGATCCTAATATAAAGTAATTTGTAATATGTTCAGGTAACGTAAGCATTCGATTCTCGAGCTTTGTTGCTAAAACATGTTTTTTTATTTTCTATTCGTAAGAATCTGGTGCTCTTACTGCAATGGCTGCGGTACGATTCATTTTACGGGAGATACTTTTTCAAAACTTCCTTGGCTAATTTCAAATATGTCAGTGTAATGAAATGATTCAATGTTTTAGATTGTAATCTAAAATATGTTCACATCTTGTTTACTGTATGAATGTTTGGCAGTTTAACAGCCTAAATTCGGGTATGATTGCTCGCATGGAAAATGCATTTTGCAAAGGTGATCCTCTTTTAAACTATTTCTAATGTTTTCCGAAAAAATATGTAGTCAATCTTACATCTTTGACACTAAACATGTTATTATGGAGGGTATTGGTAAGAATCTGGTCATCTCAGCAATGTGGTCGTGGTTAAATTATCCGCTCGGGTTTAGATTTTTGACAAGCGTCGTAAGCTTATTTCCTATATATAAGTGAAATTTAAATTCAAATCTTAAAGCTATCTATGTATAACATACTCCCGTGTGGTCTAGTGGTTAGGATCCGGCGCTCTCACCGCCGTGGCCGGGGTTCGATTCCCCGCCAAGAGGTGAGTTTTGCCAACATATGCAAGCAAATTCCCAATTTATGAAAGCGATGTAAGATAAAAATCTTGTAGATATACATCCAAAACCTGTCTCTCTCTGGTCTTGTAGTTAGGATCCAGCGTTCTCACTGCCGAGGCAATGGTACAATTTTCCACAAAGTTGAGCGTTTTGCCCAGCTTTGAAAGGTAATTAACAATAACTTAGGGCCATTTAAATATTCAATGTTTAAGTTTTTTTCTTCAAAATGCTCCTGTGTAGTCTAGTGCTTAGGATCCGGCGTTTGCAAAGTCCTTGGAGGGGTTACATTTTCTCGCACGTGAGATGGATTTTTCCAAGTTCATCCTAATATAAAGTAATTTGTAATATGTTCAGATGAGGTAAGCATTCAATTTTCGAACTTTGTTGCTAAAACATGTTTTTTTATTTTCTATTCCTAAGAATCTGGTGCTCTTACTGCAATGGCTGCGGTACCATTCATTTTACGGGAGATAGTTTTTGTAAACTTTCCAGGCTAATTTCAAATATCTCAGTATAATGAAATGATTAAATGTTTTAGATAGTAATCTAAAATATATTCACATCTTGTTTATTGTATAAATGTTTGGCAGTTTAACAGCCACAATTCGAGTATGATTGCTCGCAAGGAAAATGCATTTTGCAAAGGTGATCCTCCTTTAAACTATTTCTAATGTTTTCCGAAAAAATATGTAGTCAATCTTACATCTTTGACACTAAACATGTTATTATGGAAGGTATTGGTAAGAATCTTTTGATCTCAGCAATGTGGTCGTGGTTAAATTATCCGCTCGGCTTTTGCTTTTTGACAAGCGTCGTAAGCTGATTTCCTATATATAAGTGTAATCTGAAATTTAAATCTTAGAGCTATCCATGTATAACATATTCCCGTGTGGTCTAGTGGTTAAGATCCGGCGCTCTCACCGCCGTGGCTGGGGCTCGATTCCCCGCACGGGAGATCAGTTTTGCCAACATATGCAAGCAAATTCCCAATTTATGAAAGCAATGTAAGATACAAATCATGTAGATATACATCCAAAACCTGTTTAACTCTGATCTTGTAGTTAGGATCCAGCGTTGTCCCTGCCGAGGCAATGGTACAATTTTCCACAAAGAGTAGTGTTTTGCCCAGCTCTGAAAGGTAATTACGAATAACTTAGGGCCGAGTAAATATTCAATGTTTAAGGCTTTTTTCTTCAAAATGTTGCTGTGTAGTCTAGTGCTTAGGATTTGGCGTTTAAACAGTCCTTGCAGGGTTACAATTCCTTGAACGGGTGATGGATCTTTCCAAGTTGATCCTAATATAAAGTAATTTGTAATATGTTCAGGTAACGTAAGCATTCAATTCTGGAGCTTTGTTGCTTCAACATGTTTTTTTATTTGCTATTCGTAAAAATCTGATGCTCTTACTGCAATGGCTGCGGTACAATTCATTTTACGGGAGATACTTTTTCAAAACTTTCTAGGCTAATTTCAAATATGTCAGTGTAATGAAGTGATTAATTGTTTTAGATGGTAATCTAAAATATGTTCACATCTTGTTTACTGTATGAATGTTTGGCAGTTTAACAGCCACAATTCTGGTATGATTGCTTGCATGGAAGATGCATTTTGCAAAGGTGATCCTCTTTTAAACTATTTGTAATGTTTTCCGAAAAAATATGTAGTCAATCTTACATCTTTGACACTAAACATGTTATTATGGAGGGTATTGGTAAGAATCTGGTCATCTCAGCAATGTGGTCGTGGTTAAATTATCCGCTCGGGTTTAGATTTTTGACAAGCGTCGTAAGCTTATTTCCTATATATAAGTGAAATTTAAATTCAAATCTTAAAGCTATCCATGTATAACATATTCCCGTGTGGTCTAGTGGTTAAGATCCGGCGCTCTCACCGCCGTGGCTGGGGCTCGATTCCCCGCACGGGAGATCAGTTTTGCCAACATATGCAAGCAAATTCCCAATTTATGAAAGCAATGTAAGATACAAATCATGTAGATATACATCCAAAACCTGTTTAACTCTGATCTTGTAGTTAGGATCCAGCGTTGTCACTGCCGAGGCAAAGGTACAATTTTCCACAAAGAGTAGTGTTTTGCCCAGCTCTGAAAGGTAATTACGAATAACTTAGGGCCGAGTAAATATTCAATGTTTAAGGCTTTTTTCTTCAAAATGTTGCTGTGTAGTCTAGTGCTTAGGATTTGGCGTTTAAACAGTCCTTGCAGGGTTACAATTCCTTGAACGGGTGATGGATCTTTCCAAGTTGATCCTAATATAAAGTAATTTGTAATATGTTCAGGTAACGTAAGCATTCAATTCTGGAGCTTTGTTGCTTAAACATGTTTTTTTATTTGCTATTCGTAAAAATCTGATGCTCTTACTGCAATGGCTGCGGTACGATTCATTTTACGGGAGATACTTTTTCAAAACTTTCTAGGCTAATTTCAAATATGTCAGTGTAATGAAGTGATTAAATGTTTTAGATGGTAATCTAAAATATGTTCACATCTTGTTTACTGTATGAATGTTTGGCAGTTTAACAGCCACAATTCGGGTATGATTGCTTGCATGGAAGATGCATTTTGCAAAGGTGATCCTCTTTTAAACTATTTGTAATGTTTTCCGAAAAAAATATGTAGTCAATCTTACATCTTTGACACTAAACATGTTATTATGGAGGGTATTGGTAATTGATGATCTCAGCAATGTGGTCGTGATTAAATTATCCGCTCGGCTTTTGATTTTTGACAAGCGTCGTAAGCTTATTTCCTATATATAAGTGAAATTTAAATTCAATCTTAAAGCTATCCATGTATAACATACTCCCGTGTGGTCTAGTGGTTAGGATCTGGTGCTCTCACCGCCGTGGCCGGGGTGCGATTCCCCGCACGGGAGATGAGTTTTGCCAACATATGCAAGCAAATTCCCAATTTATGAAAGCAATGTAAGATACAAATCATGTAGATATACATCCAAAACCTGTTTCACTCTGGTCTTGTAGTTAGGGTCCAGCGTTCTCACTGCCGAGGCAAAGGTACAATTTACCAGAAAGAATAGTGTTTTGCCCAGCTCTGAAAGGTAATTACCAATAACTTAGGGCCGTGTAAATATTCAATGTTTAAGGCTTTTTTCTTCAAAATGTTCCTGTGTAGTCTAGTGCTTAGGATTTGGCGTTTAAACAGTCCTTGCAGGGTTACAATTCCTTGAGCGGGAGATGGATCTTTCCAAGTTGATCCTAATATAAAGTAATTTGTAATATATTCAGGTAACGTAAGCATTCAATTCTCAAGCTTTGTTGCTAAAACATGTTTTTTTATTTTCTATTCGTAAGATTCTGATGCTCTTACTGCAATGGCTGCGGTACGAATCCTTTTACGGGAGATACTTTTTCAAAACTTTCTAGGCTAATTTCAAAAATGTCAGTGTAATGAAAAGATTCAATGTTTTAGATTGTAATCTAAAATATGTTCACATCTTGTTTACTGTATGAATGTTTGGCAGTTTAACAGCCACAATTCGGGTATGATTGCTTGCATGGAAGATGCATTTTGCAAAGGCGATCCTCTTTTAAACTATTTGTAATGTTTTCCGAAAAAAATATGTAGTCAATCTTACATCTTTGACACTAAACATGTTATTATGGAGGGTATTGGTAATTGATGATCTCAGCAATGTGGTCGTGATTAAATTATCCGCTCGGCTTTTGATTTTTGACAAGCGTCGTAAGCTTATTTCCTATATATAAGTGAAATTTAAATTCAATCTTAAAGCTATCCATGTATAACATACTCCCGTGTGGTCTAGTGGTTAGGATCCGGTGCTCTCACCGCCGTGGCCGGGGTGCGATTCCCCGCACGGGAGATGAGTTTTGCCAACATATGCAAGCAAATTCCCAATTTATGAAAGCAATGTAAGATACAAATCATGTAGATATACATCCAAAACCTGTTTCACTCTGGTCTTGTAGTTAGGGTCCAGCGTTCTCACTGCCGAGGCAAAGGTACAATTTACCAGAAAGAATAGTGTTTTGCCCAGCTCTGAAAGGTAATTACCAATAACTTAGGGCCGTGTAAATATTCAATGTTTAAGGCTTTTTTCTTCAAAATGTTCCTGTGTAGTCTAGTGCTTAGGATTTGGCGTTTAAACAGTCCTTGCAGGGTTACAATTCCTTGAGCGGGAGATGGATCTTTCCAAGTTGATCCTAATATAAAGTAATTTGTAATATATTCAGGTAACGTAAGCATTCAATTCTCAAGCTTTGTTGCTAAAACATGTTTTTTTATTTTCTATTCGTAAGAATCTGATGCTCTTACTGCAATGGCTGCGGTACGAATCCTTTTACGGGAGATACTTTTTCAAAACTTTCTAGGCTAATTTCAAAAATGTCAGTGTAATGAAAAGATTCAATGTTTTAGATTGTAATCTAAAATATGTTCACATCTTGTTTACTGTATGAATGTTTGGCAGTTTAACAGCCACAATTCGGGTATGATTGCTTGCATGGAAGATGCATTTTGCAAAGGCGATCCTCTTTTAAACTATTTGTAATGTTTTCCGAAAAAATATGTAGTCAATCTTACATCTTTGACACTAAACATGTTATTATGGAGGGTATTGGTAATTGATGATCTCAGCAATGTGGTCGTGGTTAAATTATCCGCTCGGCTTTTGATTTTTGACAAGCGTCGTAAGCTTATTTCCTATATATAAGTGAAATTTAAACTCAAATCTTAAAGCTATCCATGTATAACATACTCCCGTGTGGTCTAGTGGTTAGGATCCGGTGCTCTCACCGCCGTGGCCAGGGTGCGATTCCCCGCACGGGAGATGAGTTTTGCCAACATATGCAAGCAAATTCCCAATTTATGAAAGCAATGTAAGATACAAATCATGTAGATATACATCCAAAACCTGTTTCACTCTGGTCTTGTAGTTAGGGTCCAGCGTTCTCACTGCCGAGGCAAAGGTACAATTTACCAGAAAGAATAGTGTTTTGCCCAGCTCTGAAAGGTAATTACCAATAACTTAGGGCCGTGTAAATATTCAATGTTTAAGGCTTTTTTCTTCAAAATGTTCCTGTGTAGTCTAGTGCTTAGGATTTGGCGTTTAAACAGTCCTTGCAGGGTTACAATTCCTTGAGCGGGAGATGGATCTTTCCAACTTGATCCTAATATAAAGTAATTTGTAATATATTCAGGTAACGTAATCATTCAATTCTCAAGCTTTGTTGCTAAAACATGTTTTTTTATTTTCTATTCGTAAGAATCTGATGCTCTTACTGCAATGGCTGCGGTACGAATCCTTTTACGGGAGATACTTTTTCAAAACTTTCTAGGCTAATTTCAAAAATGTCAGTGTAATGAAAAGATTCAATGTTTTAGATTGTAATCTAAAATATGTTCACATCTTGTTTACTGTATGAATGTTTGGCAGTTTAACAGCTACAATTCGGGTATGATTGCTTGCATGGAAGATGCATTTTGCAAAGGTGATCCTCTTTTAAACTATTTGTAATGTTTTCCGAAAAAATATGTAGTCAATCTTACATCTTTGACACTAAACATGTTATTATGGAGGGTATTGGTAATTGATGATCTCAGCAATGTGGTCGTGGTTAAATTATCCGCTCGGCTTTTGATTTTTGACTAGCGTCGTAAGCTTATTTCCTATATATAAGTATAATTTAAAATTTAAATCTTAAAGCTATCCATGTATAACATACTCCCGTGTGGTCTAGTGGTTAGGATCCGGCGCCCTAACCGCCGTGACCGGGGTTCGATTCCCCACACGGGAGGTGAGTTTTGCCAACATATGCAAGCAAATTCCCAATTTATGAAAGCAATGTAAGATACAAATCATGTAGATATACATCCAAAACCTGTTTCACTCTGGTCTTGTAGTTAGGATCCACCGTTCTCACTGCCGAGGCAAAGGTACAATTTACCAGAAAGAATAGTGTTTTGCCCAGCTCTGAAAGGTAATTACCAATAACTTAGGGCCGTGTAAATATTCAATGTTAAAGGCTTTTTTCTTCAAAATGTTCCTGTGTAGTCTAGTGCTTAGGATTTGGCGTTGAAACAGTCCTTGCAGGGTTACAATTCCTTGAGCGGGAGATGGATCTTTCCAAGTTGATCCTAATATAAAGTAATTTGTAATATGTTCAGGTAACGTAAGCATTCAAATCTCAAGCTTTGTTGCTAAAACATGTTTTTTTATTTTCTATTCGTAAGAATCTGATGCTCTTACTGCAATGGCTGCGGTACCATTCCTTTTACGGGAGATACTTTTTCAAAACTTTCTAGGCTAATTTCAAATATGTCAGTGTAATGAAAAGATTCAATGTTTTAGATTGTAATCTAAAATATGTTCACATCTTGTTTACTGTATGAATGTTTGGTAGTTTAACAGCCACAATTCGGGTATGATTGCTTGCATGGAAGATGCATTTTGCAAAGGTGATCCTCATTTAAACTATTTCTAATGTTTTCCGAAAAAATATGTAGTCAATATTACATCATTGACACTAAACATGTTACTATGGAGGGTATTGGTAAGATTCTGGTGATCTCAGCAAAGTGTTCGTGGTTAAATTATCCGCTCGGCTTTTGATTTTTGACAAGCGTCGTAAGCTTATTTCCTATATGTAAGTATAATTTAAAATTCAAATCTTAAAGCTATCCATGAATAACATACTCCCGTGTGGTCTAGTGGTTAGAATCCGGCGCTCTCACCGTCGTGGCCGGGGTTCGATTCCCCGCACGGGAGATGAGTTTTGCCAACATATGCAAGCAATTTCCCAATTTATGAAAGCGATGTAAGAATCAAATCATGTAGATATACATCCAAAACCTGTTTCACTCTGGTCTTGTAGTTAGGATCCAGCGTTCTCACTGCCGAGGCAAAGGTACAATTTTCCACAAAGAGTAGTGTTTTGCCCAATTCTGAAAGGTAATTACCAATAACTTAGGGCCGTGTAAATATTCAATGTTTAAGGCTTTTTTCTTCAAATGTTCCTGTGTAGTCTAGTGCTTAGGATTTTGCGTTTAAACAGTCCTTGCACGGTTACAATTCCTTGAACGGGAGATGGATCTTTCCAAGTTGATCCTAATATAAAGTAATTTGTAATATGTTCAGGTAACGTAAGCATTCAATTCTCGACCTTTGTTGCTAAAACATGTTTTTTTATTTTCTATTCGTAAGAATCTGATGCTCTTACTGCAATGGCTGCGGTAAGATTCATTTTACGGGAGATACTTTTTCAAAACTTTCTATGCTAATTTAAATATGTCAGTGTAATGAAATGATTCAATGTTTTAGATAGTAATCTAAAATATGTTCACATCTTGTTTACTGTATGAATGTTTGGCAGTTTAACAGCCGCAATTCGGGTATGATTGCTTGCATGGAAGATGCATTTTGCAAAGGTGATCCTCTTTTAAACTATTTCTAATGTTTTCCGAAAAAATATGTAGTCAATCTTACATCTTTGACACTAAACATGTTATTATGGAGGGTATTGGTAAGAATCTGGTGATCTCAGCAATGTGGTCGTGGTTTAATAATCCGCTCGGCTTTTGATTTTTGACAAGCGTCGTAAGCTTATTTTCTATATATAAGTGAATTTTAAAATTCAAATCTTAAAGCTATCCATGTATAACATACTCCCGTGTGGTCTAGTGGTTAGGATCCGGCGCTCTCACCGCCGTGGCCGGGGTTTGATTCCCCGCACAGGAGATGTGTTTTGCCAACATATGCAAGCCAATTCCCAATTTATGAAAGCAATGTAAGATACAAATCATGTAGATATACATCCAAAACCTGTTTCACTCTGGTCTTGTAGTTAGGATCCAGCGTTCTCACTGCCGAGGCAAAGGTACAATTTTCCACAAAGAGTAGTGTTTTGCCCAGCTCTGAAAGGTAATTACCAATAACTTAGGGCCGTGTAAATATTCAATGTTTAAGACTTTTTTCTTCAAAATGTTCCTGTGTAGTCTAGTGCTTAGGATTTGGCGTTTAAACAGTCCTTGCGGGGTTACAATTCCTTGAATGGGAGATGGATCTTTCCAAGTTGATCCTAATATAAAGTAATTTGTAATATGTTCAGGTAACATAAGCATTCAATTCTCGAGCTATGTTGCTAAAACATGTTTTTTTATTTTCTATTCGTAAGAATCTGATGCTGTTACTGCAATGGCTGCGGTACGATTCATTTTACGGGAGATACTTTTTCAAAACTTTCTAGGCTAATTTCAAATATGTCAGTGTAATGAAATGATTCAATGTTCTAGATGGTAATCTAAAATATGTTCACATCTTGTTTACTGTATGAATTTTTTGCAGTTTAACACCCACAATTCGGGTATGATTGCTTGCATGGAAGATGCATTTTGCAAAGGTGATCCTCTTTTAAACTATTTCTAATGTTTTCCGAAAAAATATGTAGTCAATCTTACATCTTTGACACTAAACATGTTATTATGGAGGGTATTGGTAAGAATCTGATGATCTCAGCAATGTGGTCGTAGTTAAATTATGCGCCGGGCTTTTGATTTTTGACAAGCGTCTTAAGCTTATTTCCTATATATAAGTGAATTTAAAATTTAAATCTTAAAGCTATCCATGTATAATATACTCCCGTGTGGTCTAGTGGTTAGTATCCGGCGCTCTCACTGTCGTGCCCCGGGTTGGATTCCCCGCACGGAAGATGAGTTTTGCCAACATATGCAAGCAAATTCTCAATTTATGAAAGCAATGTAAGATACAAATCATGTAGATATACATCCAAAACCTGTTTCACTGTGGTCTTGTAGTTAGGATCCAGCGTCCTCACTGCTAAGGCAAAGGTACAATTTTCCACTAAGAGGAGTGTTTTGCCCAGCTTTGATAGGTAATTACCTATAACTTAGGGCCGTGTAAATATTCAATGTTTAAATTTTTTTCTTCAAAATGTTCCTTTGTAGTCTAGTGCTTAGGATCCGGCGTTTGCACAGTCCTTGGAGGGGGTTACAATTCCTTGCACGTGATATGGATGTTTCCCAGTTGATCCCAATATAAAGTAATTTGTAATATGTTTAGGGTACGTAAGCATTTGCTTTTCGAGCTTTGTTGCTAAAACATTTTTTTTTATTTTCTATTCGTAAGAATCTGGTGCTCTTACTGCAATGGCTGCGGTACGATTCATTTTACGGGAGATACTTTTTCTAAACTGTCCAGGCTAATTTCAAATATGTCAGTGTAATGAAATGATTCAATGTTTTAGATAGTAATCTAAAATATGTTCACATTTTTTTTACTGTATGAATGCTTAGCAGTTTAACAGCCACAATTCGGGTATGATTCCTTGCATGGAAGATGCATTTTGCAAAGGTGATCCTCATTTAAACTATTTCTAATGTTTTTCGAAAAAATATGTAGTCCATCTTACATCTTTGACACTAAACATGTTATTATGGAGGGTATTGGTAAGAATCAGGTGATCTCAGCAATGTGATCGTGGTTAAATTATCCGCTCGGCTTTTAAATTTTGAAAAGCGTCGTAAGCTTATTTCCTATATATAAGTATAATTTAAAATTTAATTCTTAAAGCTATCCATGTATAACATACTCCCGTGTGGTCTGGTGGTTAGGATCGGGCGCTCTCGCCGCCGATGCCGGGGTTCGATTCCCCGCACGGGATATGAAATTTGCCAACATATGCATGCCAATTCCCAATTTCTGAAAGCAATGTAAGATACAAATCTTGTAGATTTAAATCCAAAACCTGTTTCACTCTGGTCTTGTAGTTAGGATCCAGCGTTCTCACTGCCGAGGCAATGGTACAAGTTTCCACTAAGAGGAGTGTTTTGCCCAGCTTTGATAGGTAATTACCTATAACTTAGGGCCGTGTTAATATTCAATGTTTAAATTTTTTTCTTCAAAATGTTCCTTTGTAGTCTAGTGCTTAGGATCCGGCGTTTGCACAGTCCTTGGAGGGGGTTACAATTCCTTGCACGTGATATGGATGTTTCCAAGTTGATCCCAATATAAAGTAATTTGTAATATGTTTAGGGTACGTAAGCATTGGCTTCTCGAGCTTTGTTGCTAAAACATTTTTTTTTTATTTTCTTTTTGTAAGAATCTGGTGCTCCTACTGCAATGGCTGCAGTACGATTCATTTTACGGGAGATACTTTTTCTAAACTGTCCAGGCTAATTTCAAATATGTCAGTGTAATGAAATGGTTGAATGTTTTAGATAGTAATCTAAAATATGTTCACATCTTGTTTACTGTATAAATGTTTGGCAGTTTAACAGCCACAATTCAAGTATGATTGCTCGCATGGAAAATGCATTTTGCAAAGGTGATCCTCATTTAAACCATTTCTAATGTTTTCTGTAAAAATATGTAGTCAATCTTATATCTTTCACACTAAACATGTTATTATTGGGGGTATTGGTAAGAATCTGGTGATCTCAGCAATGTGGTCGTGGTTAAATTATCCGCTCGGGTTTTTGATTTTTGATAAGCGTCGTTAGCTTATTTCCTATAAATAAGTGTTATTTAGAATTTAAATCTTAAAGCTATCCATGTATAACATACTCCCGTGTGGTCTAGTGGTTAGGATCCGGTGCTCTCACCTCCGTGGCCAGGGTTCGATTCCCCGCACGGGAGATGAGTTTTGCCAACATATGCAAGCAAATTCCCAATTTATGAAAGCAATGTAAGTTATAAATCTTGTAGATATACATCCAAAACCTGTTTCATTCTCGTCTTGTAGTTAGAATCCCGCGTTCTCACTGCCAAGGCAATGGTACAATTTTCAACAAAGAGGAGTGTTTCGCCCAGCTTTGAAAGGTATATACCAATAACTGAGAGCCATGTATATGTTCAATTTTTAAGTTTTTTTCTTCAAAATGTTTCTGTGAAGTTGATCCTAATATAAAGTAATTTGTAATATGTTCAGTTAAAATTCATCCCGGACCAAACCAAGCACCTATTCATAGCCCATATAAGATCCTGGTAATTAGGCTTGCAAACACTTAAGAATAAGGGTTTTTCTCATCTTGGTAATAATACAACATCTTTACTTAATGAACTGCTTGAATACATTAAGTACATTAAATACATTGAATACATTAAATACTTAATAAGTTAAAACTGAACTGCAACTACTAACTATAATGTCTTGCAGGAAAAGTTTGGCGTGTTGTACACCGGCCCGGTTTTGCCTGCACTACAGTAATCTACGCTTGTACGGTCGGTGATTGAACCCGAAATAGCCAAATTTCCGCCACAAAAACACGAAGTGTTGACCCCCACAATCACCAACCGTATAAGTAGAAGGAAATTAGGAAAATAAATAGAGCCTCTACAAAAAAACTTAATTACGATCTCTCCCGGCCCCAAAAAACTATAATTAGCAGGTAAAATGATACGCCATAAACAGAGCAGGAAACAATGAGCTAGCGCATGAGTACTCATGCTAAACATCAAAAACCATGGCCCAAAAATCATAAACGAAAGGTTAGGGGCGTCAACCCCAAAAAGGTAACAATAATTTGCGTATTCTAACTGACCCTGATCTTTTTGATCAGGCAGTTAGCCACCTGTATCCAATTTTGGATAGCCACCCAAGCATTTGCTCGATCTTGAGTCTATGCTTTGCCACCTTAGCATGTTCTCTACCACGAGACTATGCTTTGCCACCACTTCATGTGCTCTACCACGAGACTATGCTTTGCCACCACTGCATGTGCTCTATCTTGAGTTTATGCTCTCCCACCACGGTACTTTGGACGTTAAGCACCATATGCCAGCTTGTAGACTGTAGCCGATCTTGGCTGACCGAAACAACCGGTTATCCGTCTCAATAAGTCAGGTCTGAGATTCCACTCAAGTTTACCACTTGATACTCTGAAACAGCATCTGTGAAAAGAACAGAACACACTGCAAAAACCAGAAAAATGATTGATTAAATGCAGGCCCTTTCCCCTTAACACGGGGTGCCACATAGATGTTCTTCAACCCTTGGGCAATATTGCACCCCGAGAATCGGCATTGAGCAAAACTACATGTTTCCATGGCAGTAAACGCTCGCAGTTGATCTAGCACAGTGCAAAGGCACCTACGCAGGATCCAAGGGAATAGTGCGGAGCCCTATGCTCCAAACGTCTTTCACTAAATCTCGCAAAACCGAACGAAAATACCTTCACCCACAATGAAAGTGTGTATTACTTTCCTAACACTACATGATTATAAATAAACGTTCGCATTTGATCCATAGAATTACGCATTACTCCAGCCCCACCCATGAGAACATCGTCGATCCAGCTGCACTAAGTGCCTCCTATTACTTTCTGTGAAATTAAATTGTAACTTGCCCTGCAATGCAACCCGCATTACTTTTTTAGATACCACACGTTTACCATGGAAATAACCGTTCGCGTTTGATTGAACACAATGCCAAGGCACGCACCAAGTGATCTCTGCCCACGTGCACACTGCAAACTCACTTCCCTAATTGTTTCTCATCCCCTTATGTTAAAGGACATATCCAACATTAGCTATTGGTTAATAACAGAGAAGCGTGATGTGGAATTCCATTGTTTTGTGACCTTTCATTTCTGCTTTATGAATTTTCATTCCAACGAAAATTCAGCCTCAATCCTGTGCTATGTAATAAACAATAGAGGGGATTGTATTGAATGAATCAATCAGGTTTATCACATATGTACTTTAAACTCAGTGGAAACTCGCTCTTGCAGTGAAAGTCCATCTTAAGCTCAATTCACACTGGACGCGTCACGATGCGTCACGTCACCTAGCGTCATGGTGCGTCGCGTCATAATTTTATTTTCCAATTCACACTGGAAGCGTCACCTTGCGTCGTTTTTCTATGTATTGATATTTCTGTGGTTGGTTTTCTTTATTATGCAAATCTGTGGTGAGATGTTTGGTGATGTTATTTGAGAAAGGAAAGAAGAAGTATCCTGAAGTTTAAATTTCGTAATAGAAAAGAGACCAAGTTGAACAACAATAAATGAATAAGTTTTACCACAGCACCAAATATATTCTCGTATGTTTGTTGCATACTTTTACGTTATAAAATGACAGATTCTATAGTACTTGTATTTTGATTTTCTTTACGATTACAATTCTTAACAAACAGAAATTAAACAAAACAAATGTATGGAATTAGATTCAGAATAAGATTCGAGTTCTCACAACATTGGAAGCTTCTTCGTGTTGATACTGAAGGTTTTGTGAATTTCGGAGTCCTGTTTTTCCAATTTCTTTATTGTTCTGATGCGTCGCGTTGCGTCAAAGATGGATTTTTTCAACTTTGACGCGTCCTGACGCATTGCTCAAAAAACGCGATGCGTGCGCAATGCGTCGAGTGACGCTGACCTTATAAGGGCAGCGTCATGACGCGACGCGACGCATCGTGACGCGTCCAATGTGAATTGAGCTTTACTTTCTTAAAAACTACCCGTTTGCGATAAACGTTCGCATTTGATTTAAAACAGCGCTGAGGCATGCCCCCAAAGAATTCCGCCCAGGGACACACCGCAAAAACTGCCGAAGTAGTGATTCTGGACGCCCCTGTCAAACCGAGTGAAGACCTACCCCTGCAACAAGAGCCCACACTTCGTTCTTCTTAAGAACTAGATTTTTTCCCATGGAGATAAGCGTTTGCGTTTGATCAAAGACCACCACCAGCGCTTAATTTATGGGCACACCTCAGAACTAGCTGCAGTAAGTGTTTCTTGTGACTCTCTGTAAGACTGCGTGAAACCTTTAACCTGCAATGAAAATTCGCATCACTTTCTTAGAAACCACACAATTCCTATGGAACTGACGTTAGCGTTGGTCTAAAAACCGCGCCAAGGCAAGCACCCTAAGCGCCCCAACAAAAGGGGCACACCGTAGAACTCGCTGCAGTTATTGTCTCTCCTCGCCCTTCGTGAAACCGAGTGAAGACCTATCTTGCAATGAAACCTTACAGTACTTGCTTTAAAGTTACACGTTTCCATGACATTAAACGTTTGTGTTGGATCTAAACCAGGACAAATGCACGTATTTAAGTAATCCATGCATGAGAACATTATAGAACTTGCTGCACTCGCTGTAGTTTCTTCCTTTGTGTAACAAAGCTATCGACGTAGCTTCTATGGCCTCCTTGCTTTACTGAATAATTATAATCACTGATTAAGTTTGGTATCACAATGGCTACAGAATCGACATGGTAAAATAATAGCTCTCTAAGGCCTGCTTAATACAGATCATCAATAGAACGTCCAGGGAGTGTCTTCTTCCTGATCCGTTGATAGGACAAGAAAATCTCTACTGTAGATTCACCCTAATGAAACAACATAAATCTTACACGCTCACGCTCGATACGCAACAAACTATCCATAGGATGAGATTGCGATTACCATTAGTGAAACAAAGTTTCAAAGCACAGAGGGTTTTTGTCTACACTAGCTACTTGATTGTAGTCAAATGACCATGATATCACAATAGAACTACCACCTAAGAATTATGGAACCGTTTGTCTTCGCTCAAGTACTCTGTCTCTGTTGACTGATAACACCGCTTTCCATTTAACTGTTAGATTTATTAGTCTAATGCTTTATCTTCTGTGCTAGTTTGCCACATATCCTATACTCAAAAACGTTTCAGTGGAAGTTATGTTTCTATGCTTTGCTGTCAGTAGCTTACATTTAATGATTGACCGAACTTTAAAATGGTATAGGGAAGTGGACCTAACTGGAATTCTTCAAGCACATTGGTACAGTCTTCATAATGTCCTTATTCAAAGGGTGTGGTTAAACCGACCTTACCATAAGCAAGTATCTCAGCTAGCAGTTTACTGATATGCGGATTATCTTCTTTGATTAGTATACGTTCTTCGTCCTATGATAACCTAATTGGAGCAAAATTTCTACTTGACTTCGTCCCTAGTTTCCTTGTCTTAAGCTTAGCTCACCTGATTGTGATTCTCCTCTCCTGCTCTTTGTTTACAACTCTATCAAATGTATTGGCAAAGAATCGATAGCAATACGAGCATTGATTAAATAGTACACTCAGAGGAATAAAGGTACTCACAAAAACCTTTTAGGGTTTTTTCCTGGCAGAAGTACAACACGGCATACCCTAGAGGTGCTTTTTTTGTGCATAGCCTGCTGATTTTCCCACGCAAAGTTATTCGCGACAGATTCACTACTGAAGGGTACTACGCCCATCAATCCTCTGTTGGGGCGTTGCAAGATTTCCAACTCGAGTACACAGTGAAGCTGATCCTCTGACAGTGTTGCAATTCGAAGAAGTCTACGCGGTAATCACGACACCACATTAACCTTATTAAGGCTTATTATCTTTCCCTTCAGCTAAAGAGGGGCGCTTACTGCGGTTCGTTACCCATAATTTACATACCCCCTAAGTTTGATTGACTATTTTTGTTCAACAACCAGAGGTTTTACGTCAAAAAGTGATGCTTATCAAGGCAAACAAGAACATAACTTTTTCCTTTCTTACTAAACTTTGTTAAGAAACTATAAAGGGGTCTGCTTACCCTTCATTCCAGTCATATGCTCAGTGGTTATTTTAAGGCTCAATGTAGCGTTACATTCACCCTTTGCAGCAATAAATAGCAAATGCAATGCAAACACCCCTTTGACCCTGTCTACCTTCTCGCACTGGTTCAAAAATACCCCGAGTGAACCTTTAATGGCCCATCTTTGCAACATGATAACAGAATCCCTTGACTGTAAAGTGAAACATTTTGTAACAACAAAGGCATGTTAACCTTACCGATGGTTCATTCAAAGGGTAGTATTTTTATATCCCTCGATAAAACAATTGTTTCAGCACTTTACGAGACCAATTGAGCTAATAATCCTCCTCACGAGTTTTAAGTTTTAATTCAATGAAAGAACCATGCAACTATCACTTTCCTACTACCAGATAATGCCCTGACTACTTGAGTCGCTAGTCGGCCTACTTTGTCTACTTCTTTAATTAATTAGTTGATATTACAAAATTCTGAGCCAGCTAAGGAATTTGTATCCTCGTTTCCTCTTGTCTTTTATCCATGTGTATGTATGGGCTTTGTCCTGCACATCCTGATCAAAATAGCAAAACAAAATGTATCAAAACTATTTGATATTAGCAAGTAATACAGAATAGTTAAGAAACTTCTCCCTGCTCGTCTTGGTAGATGATATCCTTATCCTTTATCCTAATCTTCTCCCAGGACTAAAACCCACGATTTAGGATGCACAGAATCACAGTACACGCTACAGCAAGACTCCAATGAGGCCAGTCCAAAGAACCAACCAAGATATCTGGTATCCAGTGTAATTATAACCGACAGCAAGTGTTTCCAAGAATAACATTTAAGCAAGGCACTGATGCAGAGATCAGAACGTCCGTTGTGTTTAGCGAGGTTGCAAGAAACTGCCCATCCCTAATTTACACTTTATAAAGGCATCGTTTGAGATAGGTATTCCTGTGTGACCAAATCCCTATGTGACCAACCATGCAAAGCTCTAAACAAAGGATTACCTTGTGAACTCATACGAATCTTTAGCATTGTACCAGCCAAAACCTTTTTGACTTAAAAAGCGTGGCCTCATACAAAAGATACCATTTCGACCATTGTTCAACTAAAAAGGTATTTGAATGCCATATTTGCTGTATTGTATATTGGAACCTATTTGCATCTTAGATTCCATTGTAACCACCCGAAATCCGGTATATTTTACCTTCACTTAAATTATGCATTTAACTGGTATGTAACGTAAGCACTCAATTCTTGAGCTTTGTTGCTAAAAGATGTTTTTTATTTTCTATTCGTAAGAATCTGGTGCTCTTACCGCAATGGCTGCGGTACGATTCATTTTACGGGAGAAACTTTATCTAAACATTCCAGGCTAATTTCAAATATCCCAGTGTAATGAAATGATTAAATGTTTTAGATAGTAATCTAAAATATGTTCACATCTTGTTTACTGTATAAATGTTTGGCAGTTTAACAGCCACAATTCGGCTATGATTGCTCGCATGGAAAATGCCTTTTGCAAAGGTGATCCTCATTTAAACTATTTCTAATGTTTTCCGAAAAAATAAGTAGTCAATCTTACATCTTTGACACTAAACATGTTATTATGGAGGGTATTGGTAAGAATCTGATGATCTCAGCAATGTGGTCTTGCCTAAATTATCCACTCGGCTTATGCTTTTTGACAAGCGTCGTAAGCTAATTTCCTATATATAAGTGTAATTTAACATTTTAATCTTATAGCTATCCATGTATAACATACTGCCGTGTGGTCTAGTGGTTAGGATCCGGCGCTCACACCGCTATGGCCGGGGCTTGATTCCCCGCACAGGAGATGAGTTTTGCCAACATATGCAAGCAAATTCCCAATTTATGAAAGCAATGTAAGATATAGATCTTGTAGGTATACATCCGAAACCTGATTTACTGTGGTCTTGTAGTTAGGATTGAGCGTTCCAAATGCCGAGGCAATGGTACAACTTTCTAGGAAGAGGAGTGTGTTGTCCAGCTTTGAAAGGTAATTACCAATAACTTAGGGCCATTTAAATATCCAATGTTAAAGTTTTTTTCTTCAAAATGTTCCTGTGTAGACTGGTGCTTAGGATCCGGCGTTTGCACAGTCCTTGGAGGGGTTACAATTCCTTGCACGTCAGATGGATTTTTCCAAGTTGATCCAAATATAAAGTAATTTGTAATATATTCAGGTAACGTAAGCATTCAATTCTCGAGCTTTGTTGCTAAAACATCTTTTCTTATTTTCTATTCGTAAGAATCTGGTGCTCTTACTTCAATGGCTGCGGTAGGATTCATTTTACGGGAAATACTTTTTCTAAACTTTCAAGGCTATTTTGGAATATCTCAGTGTAATGAAATGATTAAATGTTTTAGATAGTAATCTAAAATATGTTCATAACTTGTTTACTGTATAAATGTTTGGCAGTTTAACAGCCACCATTCGGGTATGATTCCTCGCATGGAAAATGTAATTTGCAAAGGTAATCCTTATTTAAACTATTTCTAATGTTTTCCGAAAAAAATAAGTAGTCAATCTTACACCTTTAACACTAAACATGTTTTATGGGGGGTACTGGTAAGAATCTGGTGATCTCAGCAATGTGGTCGTGGTTAAATTATCCGCTCGGCTTTTGTTTTTTGACAAGCGTCGTAAACTAATGTCCTATATATAAGTGTGATTTATAATTTAAATCTTAAAGCTATCCATGTATAACCTAGTCCCATGTGGTCTAGTGGTTAGGATCCGGCGCTCTCATCGCTGTGGCCGTGGTTCGATTCCCCGAACGAGAGATGAGTTTTGCCAACATATGCAAGCAAATTCTCAATTTATGAAAGCAATGTAAGATATAAAACTTGTAGATATACATCCAAAACCTGTTTCACTCTCGTCTTGTAGTTAGGATCCCGCGTTCTCACTGCCGAGGCAATGGTATAATTTTCCACAAACAGGAGTGTTTTGCCCAGCTCTAAAAGGTAATTACCAATAACTTAGGGCGGTGTAAATATTCAATGTTTAAGGCTTTTTTCTTCAAAATGTTCCTGTGTAGACTTGTGCTTAGGATCCGGCGTTTGAACAGTTTTGGAGGGGTTACAATTCCTTGCACGTGAGATGTAGTTTTCCAAGTTGATCCTAATATAAAGTAATTTGTAATATGTTCCGGTAACCTAAGCATTCAATTCTCGAGCTTTTTTGCTAAAACATGTTTTTTTATTTTCTTTTCGTAAGAATCTGGTGCTCTTACCGCAATGGCGGCGGTAGGATTCATTTTACGGGAGAAACTTTTTCTAAACTTTCAAGGCTATTTTAGAATATCTCAGTGTAATGAAATGATTCATTGTTTTAGATAGTAATCTAAAATATGTTCATAACTTGTTTACTGTATAAATGTTTGGCAGTTTAACAGCCACCATTCGGGTATGATTCCTCGCATGGAAAATGTATTTTTCAAAGGTAATCCTTATTTAAACTATTTCTAATGTTTTCCGAAAAAATAAGTAGTCAATCTTACACCTTAAACACTAAACATGTTTTTATGGGGGGTATTGGTAAGAATCTGGTGATCTCAGCAATGTGGTCGTGGTTAAATTATCTGCTCGGCTTTTGCTTTTTGACAAGCGTCGTAAGCTAATGTCCTATATATAAGTGTGATTTATAATTTAAATCTTAAAGCTATCCATGTATAACATAGTCCCATGTGATCTAGTGGTTAGGATCCGGCGCTCTTATCGCTGTGGCCAGGGCTTGATTCCCCGCACAGGAGATGAGTTTTGCCAACATATGCAAGCAAATTCCCAATTTATGAAAGCAAGGTAAGATATAGATCTTGTAGGTATACTTCTGAAACCTGATTTACTGTGGTCTTGTAGTTAGGATTGAGCGTTCCAAATGCCGAGGCAATGGTACAACTTTCTAGGAAGAGGAATGTGTTGTCCAGCTTTGAAAGGTAATTACCAATAACTTAGGGCTATGTAAATATTCAATGTTGAAGCCTTTTTTCTTCAAAATGTTCCTGTGTAGTCTAGTGCTTAGGATCCGGCGTTTGCACGGTCCTTGCAGGGTTACAATCCTTTTCACGGGAGATAGGTTTTTCCAAGTTGATCCTATCATAAAGTAATTTGTAATATGTACAGGTAACAGAAGCATGCAACTCTCGAGCTTTGTTGCTATGACATATTGTTTTATTTTCTTTTTGTAAGAATCTGGTGCTCCTACTGCAATGGCTGCAGTACAATTCATTTTACGGGAGATACTTTTTCTAAACTGTCCAGGCTAATTTCAAATATGTCAGTGTAATGAAATGATTGAATGTTTTAGATAGTAATCTAAAATATGTTCACATCTTGTTTACTGTATAAATGTTTGGCAGTTTAACAGCCACAATTCGGTAATGATTGCTTGCTTGGAAGATGCATTTTGCAAAGGTGATCCTCGTTTAAACTATTTCTAATGTTTTCCAAAAAATATGTAGTCAATCTTACATCTTTGACACTAAACAAGTTATTATGGGGGTATTGGTAAGAATCTGGTGATATCAACAATGTGGTCGTGGTTAAATTATCCGCTCGGCTTTTGCTTTATGAAAAGCGTCGTAAGCTAATGTCCTATATATAAGTGTAATTTATAATTTAAATCTTAAAGCTATCCATGTATAACATAGTCCCATGTGGTCTAGTGGTTAGGATGCGGCGCTCTCATCGCAGTGGCCGTGGTTCGATTCCCCGAACGAGAGATGAGTTTTGCCAACATATGCAAGCAAATTCTCAATTTATGAAAGCAATGTAAGATATAAAACTTGTAGATATACATCCAAAACCCCTTTCACTCTCGTCTTGTAGTTAGGATCCCGCGTTCTCACTGCCGAGGCAATGGTATAATTTTCCACAAACAGGAGTGTTTTGCCCAGCTCTAAAAGGTAATTACCAATAACTTAGGGCGGTGTAAATATTCAATGTTTAAGGCTTTTTTCTTCAAAATGTTCCTGTGTAGACTTGTGCTTAGGATCCGGCGTTTGCACAGTCTTGGAGGGGTTACAATTCCTTGCACGTGAGATGTAGTTTTCCAAGTTGATCCTAATATAAAGTAATTTGTAATATGTTCCGGTAACCTAAGCATTCAATTCTCGAGCTTTTTTGCTAAAACATGTTTTTTTATTTTCTTTTCGTAAGAATCTGGTGCTCTTACTGCAATGGCGGCAGTAGGATTCATTTTACGGGAGAAACTTTTTCTAAACTTTCAAGGCTATTTTAGAATATCTCAGTGTAATGAAATGATTCATTGTTTTAGATAGTAATCTAAAATATGTTCATAACTTGTTTACTGTATAAATGTTTGGCAGTTTAACAGCCACCATTCGGGTATGATTCCTCGCATGGAAAATGTGTTTTTCAAAGGTAATCCTTATTTAAACTATTTCTAATGTTTTCCGAAAAAATAAGTAGTCAATCTTACACCTTTAACACTAAACATGTTATTATGGAGGGTAGTGGTAAGAATCTGATGATCTCAGCAATGTGGTCTTGCCTAAATTATCCACTCGGCTTATGCTTTTTGACAAGCGTCGTAAGCTAATTTCCTATATATAAGTGTAATTTAACATTTTAATCTTATAGCTATCCATGTATAACATACTGCCGTGTGGTCTAGTGGTTAGGATCCGGCGCTCACACCGCTATGGCTGGGGCTTGATTCCCCGCACAGGAGATGAGTTTTGCCAACATATGCAAGCAAATTCCCAATTTATGAAAGCAATGTAAGATATAGATCTTGTAGGTATACATCCGAAACCTGATTTACTGTGGTCTTGTAGTTAGGATTGAGCGTTCCAAATGCCGAGGCAATGGTACAACTTTCTAGGAAGAGGAGTGTGTTGTCCAGCTTTGAAAGGTAATTACCAATAACTTAGGGCCATTTAAATATCCAATGTTAAAGTTTTTTTCTTCAAAATGTTCCTGTGTAGACTGGTGCTTAGGATCCGGCGTTTGCACAGTCCTTGGAGGGGTTACAATTCCTTGCACGTCAGATGGATTTTTCCAAGTTGATCCAAATATAAAGTAATTTGTAATATGTTCAGGTAACGTAAGCATTCAATTCTCGAGCTTTGTTGCTAAAACATCTTTTCTTATTTTCTATTCGTAAGAATCTGGTGCTCTTACTTCAATGGCTGCGGTAGGATTCATTTTACGGGAAATACTTTTTCTAAACTTTCAAGGCTATTTTGGAATATCTCAGTGTAATGAAATGATTAAATGTTTTAGATAGTAATCTAAAATATGTTCATAACTTGTTTACTGTATAAATGTTTGGCAGTTTAACAGCCACCATTCGGGTATGATTCTTCGCATGGAAAATGTAATTTGCAAAGGTAATCCTTATTTAAACTATTTCTAATGTTTTCCGAAAAAAATAAGTAGTTAATCTTACACCTTTAACACTAAACATGTTTTATGGGGGGTACTGGTAAGAATCTGGTGATCTCAGCAATGTGGTCGTGGTTAAATTATCCGCTCGGCTTTTGTTTTTTGACAAGCGTCGTAAACTAATGTCCTATATATAAGTGTGATTTATAATTTAAATCTTAAAGCTATCCATGTATAACCTAGTCCCATGTGGTCTAGTGGTTAGGATCCGGCGCTCTCATCGCTGTGGCCGTGGTTCGATTCCCCGAACGAGAGATGAGTTTTGCCAACATATGCAAGCAAATTCTCAATTTATGAAAGCAATGTAAGATATAAAACTTGTAGATATACATCCAAAACCTGTTTCACTCTCGTCTTGTAGTTAGGATCCCGCGTTCTCACTGCCGAGGCAATGGTATAATTTTCCACAAACAGGAGTGTTTTGCCCAGCTCTAAAAGGTAATTACCAATAACTTAGGGCGGTGTAAATATTCAATGTTTAAGGCTTTTTTCTTCAAAATGTTCCTGTGTAGACTTGTGCTTAGGATCCGGCGTTTGAACAGTTTTGGAGGGGTTACAATTCCTTGCACGTGAGATGTAGTTTTCCAAGTTGATCCTAATATAAAGTAATTTGTAATATGTTCCGGTAACCTAAGCATTCAATTCTCGAGCTTTTTTGCTAAAACATGTTTTTTTATTTTCTTTTCGTAAGAATCTGGTGCTCTTACTGCAATGGCGGCGGTAGGATTCATTTTACGGGAGAAACTTTTTCTAAACTTTCAAGGCTATTTTAGAATATCTCAGTGTAATGAAATGATTCATTGTTTTAGATAGTAATCTAAAATATGTTCATAACTTGTTTACTGTATAAATGTTTGGCAGTTTAACAGCCACCATTCGGGTATGATTCCTCGCATGGAAAATGTATTTTTCAAAGGTAATCCTTATTTAAACTATTTCTAATGTTTTCCGAAAAAATAAGTAGTCAATCTTACACCTTTAACACTAAACATGTTTTTATGGGGGGTATTGGTAAGAATCTGGTGATCTCAGCAATGTGGTCGTGGTTAAATTATCTGCTCGGCTTTTGCTTTTTGACAAGCGTCGTAAGCTAATGTCCTATATATAAGTGTGATTTATAATTTAAATCTTAAAGCTATCCATGTATAACATAGTCCCATGTGATCTAGTGGTTAGGATCCGGCGCTCTTATCGCTGTGGCCAGGGCTCGATTCCCTGCACAGGAGATGAGTTTTGCCAACATATGCAAGCAAATTCCCAATTTATGAAAGCAAGGTAAGATATAGATCTTGTAGGTATACTTCCGAAACCTGATTTACTGTGGTCTTGTAGTTAGGATTGAGCGTTCCAAATGCCGAGGCAATGGTACAACTTTCTAGGAAGAGGAATGTGTTGTCAAGCTTTGAAAGGTAATTACCAATAACTTAGGGCTATGTAAATATTCAATGTTGAAGCCTTTTTTCTTCAAAATGTTCTTGTGTAGTCTAGTGCTTAGGATCCGGCGTTTGCACGGTCCTTGCAGGGTTACAATCCTTTGCACGGGAGATAGGTTTTTCCAAGTTGATCCTATCATAAAGTAATTTGTAATATGTACAGGTAACAGAAGCATTCAACTCTCGAGCTTTGTTGCTATGACATATTTTTTTATTTTCTTTTTGTAAGAATCTGGTGCTCCTACTGCAATGGCTGCAGTACAATTCATTTTACGGGAGATACTTTTTCTAAACTGTCCAGGCTAATTTCAAATATGTCAGTGTAATGAAATGATTGAATGTTTTAGATAGTAATCTAAAATATGTTCACATCTTGTTTACTGTATAAATGTTTGGCAGATTAACAGCCACAATTCGGTAATGATTGCTTGCTTGGAAGATGCATTTTGCAAAGGTGATCCTCGTTTAAACTATTTCTAATGTTTTCCAAAAAATATGTAGTCAATCTTACATCTTTGACATTAAACAAGTTATTATGGGGGTATTGGTAAGAATCTGGTGATATCAACAATGTGGTCGTGGTTAAATTATCCGCTCGGCTTTTGCTTTATGAAAAGCGTCGTAAGCTAATGTCCTATATATAAGTGTAATTTATAATTTAAATCTTAAAGCTATCCATGTATAACATAGTCCCATGTGGTCTAGTGGTTAGGATGCGGCGCTCTCATCGCAGTGGCCGTGGTTCGATTCCCCGAACGAGAGATGAGTTTTGCCAACATATGCAAGCAAATTCTCAATTTATGAAAGCAATGTAAGATATAAAACTTGTAGATATACATCCAAAACCTGTTTCACTCTCGTCTTGTAGTTAGGATCCCGCGTTCTCACTGCCGAGGCAATGGTATAATTTTCCACAAACAGGAGTGTTTTGCCCAGCTCTAAAAGGTAATTACCAATAACTTAGGGCGGTGTAAATATTCAATGTTTAAGGCTTTTTTCTTCAAAATGTTCCTGTGTAGACTTGTGCTTAGGATCCGGCGTTTGCACAGTCTTGGAGGGGTTACAATTCTTTGCACGTGAGATGTAGTTTTCCAAGTTGATCCTAATATAAAGTAATTTGTAATATGTTCCGGTAACCTAAGCATTCAATTCTCGAGCTTTTTTGCTAAAACATGTTTTTTTATTTTCTTTTCGTAAGAATCTGGTGCTCTTACTGCAATGGCGGCGGTAGGATTCATTTTACGGGAGAAACTTTTTCTAAACTTTCAAGGCTATTTTAGAATATCTCAGTGTAATGAAATGATTCATTGTTTTAGATAGTAATCTAAAATATGTTCATAACTTGTTTACTGTATAAATGTTTGGCAGTTTAACAGCCACCATTCGGGTATGATTCCTCGCATGGAAAATGTGTTTTTCAAAGGTAATCCTTATTTAAACTATTTCTAATGTTTTCCGAAAAAATAAGTAGTCAATCTTACACCTTTAACACTAAACATGTTTTTATGGGGGGTATTGGTAAGAATCTGGTGATCTCAGCAATGTGGTCGTGGTTAAATTATCTGCTCGGCTTTTGCTTTTTGACAAGCGTCGTAAGCTAATGTCCTATATATAAGTGTGATTTATAATTTAAATCTTAAAGCTATCCATGTATAACATAGTCCCATGTGGTCTAGTGGTTAGGATCCGGCGCTCTTATCGCTGTGGCCAGGGCTCGATTCCCCGCACAGGAGATGAGTTTTGCCAACATATGCAAGCAAATTCCCAATTTATGAAAGCAATGTAAGATATAGATCTTGTAGGTATACTTCCGAAACCTGATTTACTGTGGTCTTGTAGTTAGGATTGAGCGTTCCAAATGCCGAGGCAATGGTACAACTTTCTAGGAAGAGGAATGTGTTGTCCAGCTTTGAAAGGTAATTACCAATAACTTAGGGCTATGTAAATATTCAATGTTGAAGCCTTTTTTCTTCAAAATGTTCCTGTGTAGTCTAGTGCTTAGGATCCGGCGTTTGCACGGTCCTTGCAGGGTTACAATCCTTTGCACGGGAGATAGGTTTTTCCAAGTTGATCCTATCATAAAGTAATTTGTCATATGTACAGGTAACGTAAGCATTCAACTCTCGAGCTTTGTTGCTATAACATATTTTTTTATTTTCTTTTTGTAAGAATCTGGTGCTCCTACTGCAATGGCTGCAGTACAATTCATTTTACGGGAGATACTTTTTCTAAACTGTCCAGGCTAATTTCAAATATGTCAGTGTAATGAAATGATTGAATGTTTTAGATAGTAATCTAAAATATGTTCACATCTTGTTTACTGTATAAATTTTTGGCAGTTTAACAGCCACAATTCGGTAATGATTGCTTGCTTGGAAGATGTATTTTGCAAAGGTGATCCTCGTTTAAACTATTTCTAATGTTTTCCAAAAAATATGTAGTCAATCTTACATCTTTGACACTAAACATGTTATTATGGGGGTATTGGTAAGAATCTGGTGATATCAACAATGTGGTCGTGGTTAAATTATCTGCTCGGCTTTTGCTTTTTGAAAAGCGTCGTAAGCTAATGTCCTATATATAAGTGTAATTTATAATTTAAATCTTAAAGCTATCTATGTATAACATAGTCCCATATGGTCTAGTGGTTAGGATCCGGCGCTCTCACCGCCGTGGCCGGGGTTCGATTCCCCGGACAGGAGATGAATTTTGCCAACATATGCAAGCAAATTCCCAATTTATGAAAGCAATGTAAGATACAAATCATGTAGATATACATCCAAAACCTGTTTCACTCTGGTCTTGTAGTTAGGATCCAGCGTTCTCACTTCCGAGGCAATGGTACAATTTTCCACAAAGAGGAGTGTTTTGCCCAGCTTTGATAGGTAATTACAAATATCTTAGGGCCGTGTAAATATTCAATGTTTAAATTTTTTTCTACAAAAGGTTCCTTTGTAGTCTAGTGCTTAGGATCCGGCGTTTGCACAGTCCTTGGAGGGGGTTACAATTCCTTGCACGTGAGATGGATGTTTCCAAGTTGATCCCAATATAAAGTAATTTGTAATATGTTTAGGGTACGTAAGCATTACCTTCTCGAGCTTTGTTGCCAAAACATGTTTTTTTATTTTCTATTCGTAAGAATCTGGTGCTCTTACTGCAATGGCTGAGGTATGATTCATTTTACGGGAGATAATTTTTCTAAACTGTCCAGGCTAATTTCAAATATGTCAGTGTAATGAAATGGTTGAATGTTTTAGATAGTAATCTAAAATATGTTCACATCTTGTTTACTGTATGAATGCTTAGCAGTTTAACAGCCACAATTCGGGTATGATTGCTTGCATGGAAGATGCATTTTGCAAAGGTGATCCTCATTTAAACTATTTCTAATGTTTTCTTTAAAAATATGTAGTCAATCTTATATCTTTGACACTAAACATGTTATTATGGGGGGTATTGGTAAGAATCTGGTGATCTCAGCAATGTGGTCGTGGTTAAATTATCCGCTCGGGTTTTGATTTTTGACAAGCGTCGTTAGCTTATTTCCTATAAATAAGTGTTATTTAGAATTTAAATCTTAAAGCTATCCATGTATAATATACTCCCGTGTGGTCTAGTGGTTAGGATCTGGTGCTCTCACCGCCGTGGCCGGGGTTCGATTCCCCGCACGGGAGATGAGTTTTGCCAACATATGCAAGCAAATTCCCAATTTATGAAAGCAATGTAAGATATAAATCTTGTAGATATACATCCAAAACCTGTTTCATTCTCGTCTTGTAGTTAGAATCCCGGGTTCTCACTGCCAAGGCAATGGTACAATTTTCCACAAAGAGAAGTGTTTTATCCAGCTTTGAAAGGTAATTACCAATAACTTAGGGCCTTGTAAATATTCAATGTTTAAGGCATTTTTCTTCAAAATGTTCCTGTGTAGTCTAGTGCTTCGGATTTGGCGTTTAAACAGTCCTTGCAGGGTTACAATTCCTTGAACGGGAGATGGATCTTTCCAAATTGATTCTAATATAAACTAATTTGTAATATGTTCAGATAACGTAAGCATTCAATTCTCGAGTTTTGTTGCTAAAACATGTTTTTTTATTTTCTACTCATCAGAATCTGATGCTCTTACTGCAATGGCCGCGGTACGATTCATTTTGCATACTGTATGAATGTATGGCAGTTTAACAGCCACAATTCAGGTATGATTGCTTGCATGAAAGATGCATTTTGCAAAGGTGATCCTCTTTTAAACTATTTCTAATGTTTTCCGAAAAAATATGCAGTCAATCTTACATCTTTGACACTAAACATGTTATTATGGGGGTATTGTTAAGAATCTGGTGATCTCAGCAATGTGATCGTGGTTAAATTATCCGCTCGGCTTTTGAATTTTGAAAAGCGTCGTAAGCTTATTTCCTATATATAAGTATAATTTAAAATTTAAATCTTTAAGCTATCCATGTATAACATACTCCCGTGTGGTCTAGTGGTTAGGATCAGGCACTCTCGCCGCCCTTGCTGGAATTCGATTCCCCGCACAGGATATGAAATTTGCCAACATATGCAAGCCAATTTCCAATTTATGAAAGCAATGTAAGATACAAATCTTGTAGATATACATCCAAAACCTGTTTCACTCTGATCTTGTAGTTAGGATCCAGCGTTCTCACTGTCGAGGCAATGGTACAATTTTCCACTAAGAGGAGTGTTTTGCCCAGCTTTGATAGGTAATTACTTATAACTTAGGGCCGTGTAAATATTCAATGTTTAAATTTTTTTCTTCAAAATGTTCCTTTGTAGTCTAGTGCTTAGGATGCGGCGTTTGCACAGTCCTTGGAGGGGGTTACAATTCCTTGCACGTGATATGGATGTTACCTAGTTGATCCCAATATAAAGTAATTTGTAATATGTTTAGGGTACGTAAGTTTTGGCTTCTCGAGCTTTGTCGCTAAAACATTTTTTTTTTATTTTCTATTCGTGAATCTGGTGCTCTTACTGCAATGGCTGCGGTACGATTCATTTTACGGGAGATACTTTTTCTAAACTGTCCAGGCTAATTTCAAATTTGTCAGTGTAATGAAATGATTTAATGTTTTAGATAGTAATCTAAAATATGTTCACATCTTGTTTACTGTATAAATGTTTGGCAGTTCAACAGCCACAATTCAAGTATGATTGCTCGCATGGAAAATGCATTTTGCAAAGGTGATCCTCATTTAAACTATTTCTAATGTTTTCTGTAAAAATATGTAGTCAATCTTATATCTTTGACACTAAACATGTTATTATGGGGGGTATTGGTAAGAATCTGTTGATCTCAGCAATGTGGTCGTGGTTAAATTATCCGCTCGGGTTTTGATTTTTGACAAGCGTCGTTAGCTTATTTCCTATAAATAAGTGTTATTTTGAATTTAAATCTTAAAGCTATCCATGTATAACATACTCCCGTGTGGTCTAGTGGTTAGGATCCGGTGCTCTCACTGCCGTGGCCGGGGTTCGATTCCCCGCACGGGAGATGAGTTTTGCCAACATATGCAAGCAAATTCCAAATTTATGAAAGCAATGTAAGATATAAATCTTGTAGATATACATCCAAAACCTGTTTCATTCTCGTCTTGTAGTTAGAATCCCGGGTTCTCACTGCCATGGCAATGGTACAATTTTCCACAAAGAGGAGTGTTTTATCCAGCTTTGAAAGGTAATTACCAATAACTTAGGGCCTTGTAAATATTCAATGTTTAAGGCATTTTTCTTCAAAATATTCCTGTGTAGTCTAGTGCTTCGGATTTGGCGTTTAAACAGTCCTTGCAGGGTTACAATTCCTTGAACGGGAGAGGGATCTTTCCAAGTTGATTCTAATATAAACTAATTTGTAATATGTTCAGGTAACGTAAGCATTCAATTCTCGAGTTTTGTTGCTAAAACATGTTTTTTTATTTTCTATTCATAAGAATCTGATGCTCTTACTGCAATGGCTGCGGTATGATTCATTTTGCATACTGTAGGAATGTTTGGCAGTTTAACAGCCACAATTCGGGTATGATTGCTTGCATGGAAGATGCATTTTGCAAAGGTGATCCTCTTTTAAACTATTTCTAATGTTTTCCGAAAAAATATGTAGTAAATCTTACATCTTTGACACTAAACATGTTACTATGGAGGGTATTGGTAAGAATCTGGTGATCTCAGCAATGTGGTCGTGGTTAAATTATCCGCTTGGCTTTTGATTTTTGACAAGCGTCGTAAGCTTATTTCCTATATATAAGTAAATTTAAAATCTAAATCTTAAAGCTATCCATGTATAACATTCTCCCGTGTGGTCTAGTGGTTAGGATCCGGCGCTCTCACCGCCATGGCGGAGGTTCGATTCCCCGCACAGGAGATGAGTTTTGCCAACATATGCAAGCAAATTCCAAATTTATGAAAGCAATGTAAGATACAAATCATGTAGATATACATCCAAAACCTGTTTCACTCTGGTCTTATGGTTAGGAGCCAGCGTTCTCACTACCAAGGCAAAGGTACAATTTTCCACAAAGAGTAGTGCTTTGCCCAGCTTTGACAGGTAATTATCAATAACTTAGGGCCGTGTAAATATTCAATGTTTAAGGCTTTTTTCTTCAAAATGTTCCTGTGTAGTCTAGTGCTTAGGATTTGGCGTTTAAACAGTCCTTGCAGGGTTACAATTCCTTGAACGGGAGATGGACCTTTCCAAGTTGATCCTAATATAAAGTAATTTGTAATATGTTCAGGTAACGTAAGCATTCAATTCTCGAGTTTTGTTGCTAAAACATGTTTTTTTATTTTCTATTCGTAAGAATATGATGCTCTTACTGCAATGGCTGCGGTACGATTCATTTTACGGGAGATAGTTTTTCAAAACTCTCTAGGCTAATTTCAAATATGTCAGTGAAATGAAATGATTCAATGTTTTAGATGGTAATCTAAAATATGTTCACATCTTGTTTACTGTATGAGTGTTTGGCAGTTTAACAGCCACAATTCGGGTATGATTGTTTGCATAGAAGATGCATTTTGCAAAGGTGATCCTCTTTTAAACTCTTTCTAATGTTTTCCGAAAAAATATGTAGTCAATCTTACATCTTTGACACTTAACATGTTATTATGGGGGGTATTGGTAAGAATCTGGTGATCTCAGCAATGGGTCGTGGTTAAATTATCCGCTCGGGTTTTGATTTTTGACAAGCGTCCTTAGCTTATTTCCTATAAATAAGTGTTATTTAAAATTTAAATCTTAAAGCTATCCAAGTATAACATTCTCCCGTGTGGTCTAGTGGTTAGGATCCGGTGCTCTCACCGCCGTGGCCGGGGTTCAATTCCCCGCACGGGAGATGAGTTTTGCCAACACATGCAAGCAAATTCCCAATTTATGAAAGCAATGTAAGATATAAATCTTGTAGATATACATCCAAAACCTGTTTCATTCTCGTCTTGTAGTTAGAATCCCGCGTTCTCACTGCCAAGGCAATGGTACAATTTTCCACAAAGAGGAGTATTTTGCCCAGCTTTGAAAGGAAATTACCAATAACTTAGGGCCGTGTAAATATTCAATGTTTAAGGCATTTTTCTTCAAAATGTTCCTGTGTAGTCCAGTGCTTAGGATTTGGCGTTTAAACAGTCCTTGCAGGGTTACAATTCCTTGAACGGGAGATGGATCTTTCCAAGTTGATTCTAATATAAAGTAATTTGTAATATGTTCAGGTAACGTAAGCATTCAATTCTCGAGCTTTGTTGCTAAAACATGTTTTTTTATTTTCTATTCGTAAGAATCTGATGCTCTTACTGCAATGGCTGCGGTACGATTCATTTTACGGGAGATACTTTTTCAAAACTTTCTAGGCTAATTTCAAATATGTCAGTGTAATGAAATGATTCAATGTTTTAGATGGTAATCTAAAATATGTTCACATCTTGTTTACTGTATGAATGTTTGGCAGTTTAACAGCCACAATTCGGGTATGATTGTTTGCATGGAAGATGCATTTTGCAAAGGTGATCCTCTTTTAAACTATTTCTAATGTTTTCCGAAAAAATATGTAGTCAATCTTACATCTTTGACACTAAAGATTTTACTATGGAGGGTATTGGTAAGAATCTGGTGATCTCAGCAATGTGGTTGTGGTTAAATTATCCGCTCGGCTTTTGATTTTTGACAAGCGTCGTAAGCTTATTTCCTATACATAAGTGAATTTAAAATTTAAATCTTAAAGCTATCCATGTATAACATACTCCTGTGTGGTCTAGTGGTTAGGATCCGGTGCTCTCACCGCCGTGGCCGGGGTTCGATTCCCCGGACGGGAGATGAATTTTGCCAACATATGCAAGCAAATTCCCAATTTATGAAAGCAATGTAATATACAAATCATGTAGATATACATCCAAAACCTGATTCACTCTGGTCTTGTAGTTAGGATCCAGCGTTCTCACTGCCGAGGCAATGGTACAATTTTCCACAAAGAGGAGTGTTTTGCCCAGCTTTGATAGGTAATTACCAATAACTTAGGGCAGTGTAAATATTCAATGTTTAAATTTTTTTCTACAAAATGTTCCTTTGTAGTCTAGTGCTTAAGATCCGGCGTTGGCGCAGTCCTTGGAGGGGGTTACAATTCCTTGCACGTGAGATGGATGTTTCCAAGTTGATCCCAATATAAAGTATTTTGTAATATGTATAGGGTACTTAAGTATTCCCTTCTCGAGCTTTCTTGCTAAAACATGTTTTTTTATTTTGTATTCGTAAGAATCTGGTGCTCTTACTGCAATGGCTGCGGTACGATTCATTTTACGGGAGATACTTTTTCTAAACTGTCCAGGCTAATTTCAAATATGTCAGTGTAATGAAATGATTCAATGTTTTAGATAGTAATCTAAAATATGTTCACATCTTGTTTACTGTATGAATGCTTGGCAGTTTAACAGCCACAATTCGGGTATGATTGCTTGCATGGAAGATGCATTTTGCAAAGGTGATCCTCATTTAAACTATTTCTAATATTTTTCGAAAAAATATGTAGTCAATCTTACATCTTTGACACTAAACATGTAATTATGGGGGTATTGGTAAGAATCTGGTGATCTCAGCAATGTGATCTTGGTTAAACTATCCGCTCGGCTTTTGAATTTTGAAAAGCGTCTTAAGCTTATTTCCTATATATAAGTATAATTTAAAATTTAAATCTTAAAGCTATCCATGTATAACATACTCCCGTGTGGTCTAGTGGTTAGGATCCGGCGCTCTCGCCGCCGTTGCCGGGGTTCGATTCCCCGCACGGGATATGAAATGTGCCAACATATGCAAGCCAATTCCCAATTTATGAAAGCTATGTAAGATACAAACCTTGTAGATATACATCCAAAACCTGTTTCACTCTGGTCTTCTAGTTAGGATCCAGCGTTCTCACTGCCGAGGCAATGGTACAATTTTCCACTAAGAGGAGTGTTTTGCCCAGCTTTGATAGGTAATTACCTATAAATTAGGGCCGTGTAAATATTCAATGTTTAAATTTTTTTCTTCAAAATGTTCCTTTGTAGTCTAGTGCTTAGGATCCGGCGTTTGCACAGTCCTTGGAGGGGGTTACAATTCCTTGCACGTGATATGGATGTTTCCAAGTTGATCCCAATTTCCCGGCCGCTGCACTTCTATATTGTTGGGGAGACGAGATAGGGTAAGTTGTAAGAAGAAAGAAACAACCCCAAAATGTTCCTGTGTAGTCTAGTGCTTCGGATTTGGCGTTTAAACAGTCCTTGCAGGGTTACAATTCCTTGAACGGGAGATGGATCTTTCCAAGTTGATTCTAATATAAACTAATTTGTAATATGTTCAGGTAACGTAAGCATTCAATTCTCGAGTTTTGTTGCTAAAACATGTTTTTTTATTTTCTATTCATAAGAATCTGATGCTCTTACTGCAATGGCTGCGGTACGATTCATTTTGCATACTGTATGAATGTTTGGCAGTTTAACAAAATTCGGGTATGATTGCTTGCATGAAAGATGCATTTTGCAAAGGTGATCCTCTTTTAAACTATTTCTAATGTTTTCCGAAAAAATATGTAGTCAATCTTACATCTTTGACCCTAAACATGTTATTATGGAGGGTATTGGTAAGAATCTGGTGATCTCAGCAATATGGTCGTGGTTAAATTATCCGCTTGGCTTTTGATTTTTGACAAGCGACGTTAGCTTATTTCCTATATATAAAAAAATTTAAAATTTAAATCTTAAAGCTATCCATGTATAACATTCTCCCGTGTGGTCTAGTGGTTAGGATCTGGCGCTCTCACCGCCATGGCGGAGGTTCGATTCCCCGCACAGGAGATGAGTTTTGCCAACATATGCAAGCAAATTCCAAATTCATGAAAGCAATGTAAGATACAAATCATGTAGATATACATCCAAAACCTGTTTCACTCTGGTCTTGTGGTTAGGAGCCAGCGTTCTCACTGCCGAGGCAAAGGTACAATTTTCCACAAAGAGTAGTGTTTTGCCCAGCTTTGAAAGGTAATTATCAATAACTTAGGGTCGTGTAAATATTCAATGTTTAAGGCTTTTTTCTTCAAAATGTTCCTGTGTAGTCTAGTGCTTAGGATTTGGCGTTTAAACAGTCCTTGCAGGGTTGAAATTCCTTGAACGGGAGATGGATCTTTCCAAGTTGATCCTAATATAAAGTAATTTGTAATATGTTCAGGTAACGTAAGCATTCAATTCTCGAGCTTTGTTGCTAAAACATGTTTTTTTATTTTCTATTCGTAAGAATCTGATGCTATTACTGCAATGGCTGCGGTTCGATTCATTTTACGGGAGATAGTTTTTCAAAACTTTCTAGGCTAATTTCAAATATGTCAGTGTAATGAAAAGATTCAATGTTTTAGATGGTAATCTAAAATATGTTCACATCTTGTTTACTGTATGAGTGTTTGGCAGTTTAACAGCCACAATTCGGGTATGATTGTTTGCATAGAAGATGCATTTTGCAAAGGTGATCCTCTTTTAAACTCTTTCTAATGTTTTCCGAAAAAATATGTAGTCAATCTTACATCTTTGACACTTAACATGTTATTATGGGGGGTATTGGTAAGAATCTGGTGATCTCAGCAATGGGTCGTGGTTAAATTATCCGCTCGGGTTTTGATTTTTGACAAGCGTCCTTAGCTTATTTCCTATAAATAAGTGTTATTTAAAATTTAAATCTTAAAGCTATCCAAGTATAACATTCTCCCGTGTGGTCTAGTGGTTAGGATCCGGTGCTCTCACCGCCGTGGCCGGGGTTCAATTCCCCGCACGGGAGATGAGTTTTGCCAACACATGCAAGCAAATTCCCAATTTATGAAAGCAATGTAAGATATAAATCTTGTAGATATACATCCAAAACCTGTTTCATTCTCGTCTTGTAGTTAGAATCCCGCGTTCTCACTGCCAAGGCAATGGTACAATTTTCCACAAAGAGGAGTATTTTGCCCAGCTTTGAAAGGAAATTACCAATAACTTAGGGCCGTGTAAATATTCAATGTTTAAGGCATTTTTCTTCAAAATGTTCCTGTGTAGTCCAGTGCTTAGGATTTGGCGTTTAAACAGTCCTTGCAGGGTTACAATTCCTTGAACGGGAGATGGATCTTTCCAAGTTGATTCTAATATAAAGTAATTTGTAATATGTTCAGGTAACGTAAGCATTCAATTCTCGAGCTTTGTTGCTAAAACATGTTTTTTTATTTTCTATTCGTAAGAATCTGATGCTCTTACTGCAATGGCTGCGGTACGATTCATTTTACGGGAGATACTTTTTCAAAACTTTCTAGGCTAATTTCAAATATGTCAGTGTAATGAAATAATTCAATGTTTTAGATGGTAATCTAAAATATGTTCACATCTTGTTTACTGTATGAATGTTTGGCAGTTTAACAGCCACAATTCGGGTATGATTGTTTGCATGGAAGATGCATTTTGCAAAGGTGATCCTCTTTTAAACTATTTCTAATGTTTTCCGAAAAAATATGTAGTCAATCTTACATCTTTGACACTAAAGATTTTACTATGGAGGGTATTGGTAAGAATCTGGTGATCTCAGCAATGTGGTTGTGGTTAAATTATCCGCTCGGCTTTTGATTTTTGACAAGCGTCGTAAGCTTATTTCCTATACATAAGTGAATTTAAAATTTAAATCTTAAAGCTATCCATGTATAACATACTCCTGTGTGGTCTAGTGGTTAGGATCCGGTGCTCTCACCGCCGTGGCCGGGGTTCGATTCCCCGGACGGGAGATGAATTTTGCCAACATATGCAAGCAAATTCCCAATTTATGAAAGCAATGTAATATACAAATCATGTAGATATACATCCAAAACCTGATTCACTCTGGTCTTGTAGTTAGGATCCAGCGTTCTCACTGCCGAGGCAATGGTACAATTTTCCACAAAGAGGAGTGTTTTGCCCAGCTTTGATAGGTAATTACCAATAACTTAGGGCAGTGTAAATATTCAATGTTTAAATTTTTTTCTACAAAATGTTCCTTTGTAGTCTAGTGCTTAAGATCCGGCGTTGGCGCAGTCCTTGGAGGGGGTTACAATTCCTTGCACGTGAGATGGATGTTTCCAAGTTGATCCCAATATAAAGTATTTTGTAATATGTATAGGGTACTTAAGTATTCCCTTCTCGAGCTTTCTTGCTAAAACATGTTTTTTTATTTTGTATTCGTAAGAATCTGGTGCTCTTACTGCAATGGCTGCGGTACGATTCATTTTACGGGAGATACTTTTTCTAAACTGTCCAGGCTAATTTCAAATATGTCAGTGTAATGAAATGATTCAATGTTTTAGATAGTAATCTAAAATATGTTCACATCTTGTTTACTGTATGAATGCTTGGCAGTTTAACAGCCACAATTCGGGTATGATTGCTTGCATGGAAGATGCATTTTGCAAAGGTGATCCTCATTTAAACTATTTCTAATATTTTTCGAAAAAATATGTAGTCAATCTTACATCTTTGACACTAAACATGTAATTATGGGGGTATTGGTAAGAATCTGGTGATCTCAGCAATGTGATCTTGGTTAAACTATCCGCTCGGCTTTTGAATTTTGAAAAGCGTCTTAAGCTTATTTCCTATATATAAGTATAATTTAAAATTTAAATCTTAAAGCTATCCATGTATAACATACTCCCGTGTGGTCTAGTGGTTAGGATCCGGCGCTCTCGCCGCCGTTGCCGGGGTTCGATTCCCCGCACGGGATATGAAATGTGCCAACATATGCAAGCCAATTCCCAATTTATGAAAGCTATGTAAGATACAAACCTTGTAGATATACATCCAAAACCTGTTTCACTCTGGTCTTCTAGTTAGGATCCAGCGTTCTCACTGCCGAGGCAATGGTACAATTTTCCACTAAGAGGAGTGTTTTGCCCAGCTTTGATAGGTAATTACCTATAAATTAGGGCCGTGTAAATATTCAATGTTTAAATTTTTTTCTTCAAAATGTTCCTTTGTAGTCTAGTGCTTAGGATCCGGCGTTTGCACAGTCCTTGGAGGGGGTTACAATTCCTTGCACGTGATATGGATGTTTCCAAGTTGATCCCAATTTCCCGGCCGCTGCACTTCTATATTGTTGGGGAGACGAGATAGGGTAAGTTGTAAGAAGAAAGAAACAACCCCAAAATGTTCCTGTGTAGTCTAGTGCTTCGGATTTGGCGTTTAAACAGTCCTTGCAGGGTTACAATTCCTTGAACGGGAGATGGATCTTTCCAAGTTGATTCTAATATAAACTAATTTGTAATATGTTCAGGTAACGTAAGCATTCAATTCTCGAGTTTTGTTGCTAAAACATGTTTTTTTATTTTCTATTCATAAGAATCTGATGCTCTTACTGCAATGGCTGCGGTACGATTCATTTTGCATACTGTATGAATGTTTGGCAGTTTAACAAAATTCGGGTATGATTGCTTGCATGAAAGATGCATTTTGCAAAGGTGATCCTCTTTTAAACTATTTCTAATGTTTTCCGAAAAAATATGTAGTCAATCTTACATCTTTGACCCTAAACATGTTATTATGGAGGGTATTGGTAAGAATCTGGTGATCTCAGCAATATGGTCGTGGTTAAATTATCCGCTTGGCTTTTGATTTTTGACAAGCGACGTTAGCTTATTTCCTATATATAAAAAAATTTAAAATTTAAATCTTAAAGCTATCCATGTATAACATTCTCCCGTGTGGTCTAGTGGTTAGGATCTGGCGCTCTCACCGCCATGGCGGAGGTTCGATTCCCCGCACAGGAGATGAGTTTTGCCAACATATGCAAGCAAATTCCAAATTCATGAAAGCAATGTAAGATACAAATCATGTAGATATACATCCAAAACCTGTTTCACTCTGGTCTTGTGGTTAGGAGCCAGCGTTCTCACTGCCGAGGCAAAGGTACAATTTTCCACAAAGAGTAGTGTTTTGCCCAGCTTTGAAAGGTAATTATCAATAACTTAGGGTCGTGTAAATATTCAATGTTTAAGGCTTTTTTCTTCAAAATGTTCCTGTGTAGTCTAGTGCTTAGGATTTGGCGTTTAAACAGTCCTTGCAGGGTTGAAATTCCTTGAACGGGAGATGGATCTTTCCAAGTTGATCCTAATATAAAGTAATTTGTAATATGTTCAGGTAACGTAAGCATTCAATTCTCGAGCTTTGTTGCTAAAACATGTTTTTTTATTTTCTATTCGTAAGAATCTGATGCTATTACTGCAATGGCTGCGGTTCGATTCATTTTACGGGAGATAGTTTTTCAAAACTTTCTAGGCTAATTTCAAATATGTCAGTGTAATGAAAAGATTCAATGTTTTAGATGGTAATCTAAAATATGTTCACATCTTGTTTACTGTATGAATGTTTGGCAGTTTAACAGCCACAATTTGGGTATGATTGTTTGCATGGAAGTTGCATTTTGCAAAGGTGATCCTCTTTTAAACTCTTTCTAATGTTTTCCGAAAAAATATGTAGTCAATCTTACATCTTTGACACTAAACATGTTATTATGGGGGGTATTGGTAAGAATCTAGTGATCTCAGCAATGTGATCGTGGTTAAATTATCCGCTCGGGTTTTGATTTTTGACAAGCTTCGTTACCTTATTTTCTATAAATAAGTGTTATTTAAAATTTAAATCTTAAAGCTATCCAAGTATAACCTACTCCCGTGTAGTCTAGTGGTTAGGATCCGGTGCTCTCACCGCCGTGGCGGGGGTTCAATTCCCAGCACGGGAGATGAGTTTTGCCAACATATGCAAGCAAATTCCCAATTTATGAAAGCAATGTAAGATATAAATCTTGTAGATATACATCCAAAACCTGTTTCATTCTCGTCTTGTAGTTAGAATCCCGCGTTCTCACTGCCAAGGCAATGGTACAATTTTCCACAAAGAGGAGTGTTTTGCCCAGCTTTGAAAGGAAATTACCAATAACTTAGGGCCGTGTAAATATTCAATGTTTAAGGCATTTTTCTTCAAAATTTTTCTGTGTAGTCTAGTGCTTAGGATTTGGCGTTTTAACAGTCCTTGCAGGATTACAATTCCTTGAACGGGAGATGGATCTTTCCAAGTTGATTCTAATATAAAGTAATTTGTAATATGTTCAGGTAACGTAAGCATTCAATTCTCGAGCTTTTTTGCTAAAACATGTTTTTTTATTTTCTATTCGTAAGAATCTGATGCTCTTACTGCAATGGCTGCGGTACGATTCATTTTACGGGAGATACTTTTTCAAAACTTTCTAGGCTAATTTCAAATATGTCAGTGTAATGAAATGATTCAATGTTTTAGATGGTAATCTAAAATATGTTCACATCTTGTTTACTGTATGAATGTTTAGCAGTTTAACAGCCACAATTCGGGTATGATTGTTTGCATGGAAGATGCATTTTGCAAAGGTGATCCTCTTTTAAACTATTTCTAATGTTTTCCGAAAAAATATGTAGTCAATCTTACATCTTTGACACTAAACATTTTATTATGGAGGGTATTGGTAAGAATCTGGTGATCTCAGCAATGTGGTTGTGGTTAAATTATCCGCTCGGCTTTTGATTTTTGACAAGCGTCGTAAGCTTATTTCCTATACATAAGTGAATTTAAAATTTAAATCTTAAAGCTATCCATGTATAACATACTCCTGTGTGGTCTAGTGGTTAGGATCCGGTGCTCTCACCGCCGTTGCCGGGGTTCGATTCCCCGGACGGGAGATGAATTTTGCCAACATATGCAAGCAAATTCCCAATTTATGAAAGCAATGTAAGATACAAATCATGTAGATATACATCCAAAACCTGATTCACTCTGGTCTTGTAGTTAGGATCCAGCGTTCTCACTGCCGAGGCAATGGTACAATTTTCCACAAAGAGGAGTGTTTTGCCCAGCTTTGATAGGTAATTACCAATAACTTAGGGCAGTGTAAATATTCAATGTTTAAATTTTTTTCTACAAAATGTTCCTTTGTAGTCTAGTGCTTAGGATCCGGCGTTTGCACAGTCCTTGGAGGGGGTTACAATTCCTTGCACGTGAGATGGATGTTTCCAAGTTGATCCCAATTTCCCGGCGGCTGCACTTCTATATTGTTGGGGAGACGAGATAGGGTAAGTTGTAAGAAGAAAGAAGCAACCCCCGTGGTGATAAAGGAGAGCATGCGTAGTAGAGTAATGTAGTGGAGCATGCGTAGTACACTAGGCTATCAGAATTATTGCACAGCACAGGTTGATTCAAAATGGCGGCAAAATTGCAAAGCTGTGAGGGCTAGGCCTAAATTAAAATTCCCATAACTTGTGTCAGACAGCACACAAATACAAGGTTTTGATGGCAAAATTTAGAAAATTTTAGTGACACCATAGCTCATATCAACAAGCAATAATAGATTGAGGGAGAAATTATGAATGACTTGGGATTTGAGTGGTTGTCAAAATATCAGCAAGAAGATTTTGAAGAAGGAGTTGTCATCTAAAATCAGTACAAAAGTGTTGTAAAGAGTCAATAATATGGTAAAGTGCTTTGTTAATTTGTTGCTACTGCTTTGGGGAATCTTATGGGTTTTGTTTCTTCTCTGTAAGGTGACTTGAAGGGAAAAAGAAGGAGGCTCAAAATATTTCAAGGGAGGGGGAGAGTAATTTTTATCTTGCATCCCACACATCAGTTGCAATTTTGTCATTCTTCAGGTAAAACATGTTGTTTGTTCTCCTTCTTATGCCCCTTTCATTTACATTTATGAAGTTTTGTACTTGGTAATTGACCTCAAACCCAGGAATAATAGTTACAATCGTGTATCAGATAAATTTCTTTATTCCTAAAAATGTACTTCAAAATTCATGGTCTCTTCCTTCCCTTAAAAGTTTTGAGAGTCCCTACCAATTTCTTGCCTCGCCACAGGGACAGCTAGGACAAGAGTCGTGGGGCTCCTCATAGCAGTAGCAACAAAGTAACAAACCACTTTACCATATTATTGACTTTATACAAGAAATTTCAAGATTATTTGATTAGGAGACAAGTTACAAGACCATTTCTTTCCGTTTTGGAGTAGAACAAAGCTAAATATCCAATATGAAAATGGAGTAGAACAAAGCTAAATAAAATCTTCAGAAGCGACATAAATACGAAGCACGAGGCTAAATTTATACTTATAAAGACCAAAGACTACATGAATGTGAATTATATTTTATCATCACTAAAGTTAGACCACGTCAACGCGGATATTTTTATAGATATTTGCAGGCTAGCACGTTAAACATGAACTCGCTCAAGAAATTCCTGACTCTTTGGAGAGTCAGAGAGAGATATCAGTCAAAACCACGCAAAAGTACTAAAACTACATGGCTAAGTTACATGAAGTCCCAACTAAAAACGAAGCTAGGGTTAGAATGAGAGAAGGGCAAGAAACTTTATGTGACAGGAACCTATGGAAGGGTATGGCCAAGGACATTAGGCCTCCATGGAGACGATGTTATAAAGAGACTATGATGATATATAGGAGTGCATTTCATGTATTCATGCCCAAAGACCTTCAGCGTGCAACTTGCTTTATGTAAATAATATAATAAATTGTTTTTCAGCGTGTATCACAGAATCCTTGGCATAGACTTGATAGGGAAAGATCTTTGCTGACAGTGTCCCCTATTGCTGTCCCTAAATAACAGTAGTTTTCCCCTGATGCTTACAGCTGTGCTCCTTTCTTTTCGGGAAAACAGCTTTTAGCATCAGGGAACATATTTGTCATTTCAATTTACCTGAATTATGATATCGTTCTTTATGTTAACTCTCTGCATTTAAGCAATGAAGGGCAAAAATTAAAGAAACTTAAAAAGAGGAAAATTAGCTAGATTTGGATGCTCTGCAAGAAACCAGTTTAAAAACATAAGTACCAAAAGACCACACACTTATACCCCGTCTTCTAATAAGGGATTGAAATAAGCCCCCCTACTTTCAAAAAGTAAAATTACAGAGTAAGATACAATAATCTCATTGTGTATTTCATTGTTATATTGCTAACTTCTAGTTAACTAGTTTCATATACAGAGTAGAGATTTTCAACTTCTCTTTCTATCTTGAATATCTTTAGCATCCACCAAGACTTATATTGCGCAGTGAAAGGTCCCAGAATAACCAATTCCACCTCCAACATGTACTCTGTTATGCACCCTATCTCCATTAAATGTGAAAAATATAAGCTAAACTAGAACAGTTTATTAGGCCTCTATGTTTGTGTCCTGAAAAGCAATAAAGAAAATTGGACAAGCTAAAACTACAACAAGAATGGCACTAAACATGATTTCATTTATAGTCAAGAATTGAAGTTAAATGACAAGCACAATGATAAACATACAATACACCAGAACTTTTATTGGGGAAGAATTTCTGCTTTGACCAAAAGGTCCAAGTATTTTCTGAAGATCTTTAGCATCATGCAATGAAACATTTAATTCCTTGTTAGTTCAGGTGTAGTTGTTAGATTATTTAGAGCTTGGTCATCAAAAAGGTTGTTGCTTTCAAGGCAATATGACTGAATAGCTCTGAATGATTCACGAAAAGTTTTTCCATTCAGTTTTCTACTTACAAAGAAATGTTCAATCATAAGACATGCCCATACATCATTATTTTGAAGATATCTGTTAACCTGCTGGTTCGTAAATTTAGATTTCAGGGACAGGAACATAAGTTCATTCCAATTCAGGTAATCAAAGAAATTAATTTGCAAGTGCCTGGCATCCTTAAAAACATAGCACGGGTGGCAAATGTTGTCAACTCTGTGTGAGAGGTGATGCTATTACAATGATCTACAGCATTATTACATTCAGATGAAAGAATATCAGAGTCAGGATTACTACTTTCACTTGTAAAAGTTGGTGTAGTATCACTATTAAGAGAGCTTTGTGTATCCTTATCAGGTTAAGCTATGGCACTTGAAATATTTCTGACAACTAAAGGGTGCTTTGGTTCGGATTGTGTGCTTGCTGTTCTTAGCTTTTCTTTGGCCAAGCATATAGGGTAAAATTTACAATAATAATGAAGGTTTTGCATGTATTTGCAATCAGAGTACTTACATTTCTTTTCATTTCCTGCCTTTGTTAAAGACTCGAAGTAATCCTGAGCTCGAAGACTCTCCATGATGCAATTTTTAGGCCAAAAGAGCAATCTTTGACTTTGACTTGGACTTAGACTTTGAAAATCAAGCCAGCTAGAGAGCCACGTCCATGGCCTAGGCCTGCATCACGGAAAGTGAAGGGACGAAGACGGGGGTAGAAATTTAATCATAGTGCGCATGCTCCCATGCAGTACGAAATCTGATTGGTTTTCAACAAAGCAATTTTCCCTTTGTTCAAAACAATAGAGCCGAGAACTCGTCTCCCCAACAATATATAAAAAGTGATACGCAAGCTTGTCCGTAAATTCACTGAGAAGGGGCTGGAAATTTTTCAAATCTTAGGACCTAGGATTTAAAAAAAAGGGGTAGTTTTAAACATTTGGACCGTGAATTCAAAAAAATGCTTTACACCTATTAAGTTCAAAGAGTTGTTTTACATACTTCTTGATATTTTATTGCTCAGTATCAAATTATACTGTGGTGTAGTATTCCTATTCAATATTAACCAAATCATGAACCTTTTTTAGAGTAGGCCTAAACCTGGCTGGTTAGCTTTGCTGGTGAGCAACAAAATGAATAAACGGCAGGCGCCGGGAAGTAAATCTGCTCATTCTGATTGACTGCACTCACATTAACTCTACATATAAGGTATAGGCCTACTAGGCCAGGGCCTGCCGCATTTAAAAATGTCTTGTGTCTGACTGTTTACTATTTTTACCGGAAGAAAAAAATCTCGCTTGTCCAGTTAGTCGTAAGATCTAATTTTAGATACTCAAATATATTATTACAGTTTATGTTTTTGTTTCTCACTTTACATTGGTTTTGGTTACTCCATCCCGCGGGTAAAGTAGGGTCTAGTCTTGAGCCTTGAGGACACCACAGCCTGCCACCCACCGGCGATGAGCGAGAGCATGAGAGGTCGTCGAGAGAGCAAATCGCAGTCACAGTCCATGCATGTGGAAAACGTCCAGCTTTTTGCTCTGTAACTTCATATTAACATTGAATTCCCTCCAAACATGCTTGAAATGCACACATAAGTCACCATCTTAAATCTAAACCAACAACCACAAGCAAAGCAACAGTCTCTTTTGGGATTCGAGGCTTAGAGAAAAATCGCGGGAAAAAAGAACCCAGGACCCAGGGAATCGTCATTCGTCATATTGCCATCCATCGCCAACCAAACAATTGTTCGATGGTGGTCTTCATTGGAACAGCATAGAAGAGAGCGAAAAGAGTCAATAATGGCAACAAACAAAGATTGTCGAGGAAAACCAGAGGGAAATGTCATGGTTGTGAAGACTGCGAAGAATTTCTATCTGCCAAGGGAATCTTTCTTTGTGGATATTGCTCATGCGCCCCTGCAAAACACGAGCTCCATGAGCTTCAAACTCCACCAATAATTATCTCAACATCAACCTCGCTGGCCTCGTCGTCGTCAATGATTCAAGATAGAGAGAGAAAGTCATCCACACTTGATGGTTAGTAAATTTTGAACACTTTATGCATGAAATTAGCTTAATTGCATCAATGCTGTTACACAATAGCTTTAAATAGATTTGTTCCTGCTGGGGGTGCATCCATCTGAGACCATAGTCCCCTTCTAGTAACTATGCTGAGACGGGGGTCACTGAGATAATTGCTAAAAAATCAAATTCTGAAAAGGTCGTAATCAACTCGTTTAATAATAGAGCAACTGTACTCGATTCAGAAAATTGCAAAGCAGCTTCAGCTCTGTCTGAATTTCACAAAAATGACTTATAGTTATACTTTGCTTGCTTTTTAGAATCTGCAAAAGATATGACCAATTTGACTGAGGTGGAGGTAAACACATCTGAAAAGAAATCTGACACAGCCTCTTCATCATCAGATATTGAAAACTTGGAGAGCATCAAGTATTATGAAAAATCTCTGCAAAAAATATATGAAGATAAAATTTCACCTTATGGAATCTTCGAGCTCAAACGTGTGTCAAATGGGAAAATGCAAATTCTCTGCAAAGCTTGCTCTATTAAGAAAGAGAGATATATAGAGCCAGGGCCACCAGCAAAAGCGATGTCAAATTTGAAAGCTCACATCAAGACTCCAAGCCATCAGCAGTATACTCGTGCCTTTGTGCAAAGCGCACCGAAAGCTGTACCATCAGTGACAACAGCAGATTTGATCGAGTCAAGATCCAAAGAGATCCAAGATAAGTTCCCTGGGAGGTTCGAGCTTCTCAAGATTAGCCAAGGTGCTTCGAATGCCAAGTGTAGGTGCAAGTACTGCAACCAGCTTATTAGTCTCCTTCCAGATCGTGGAAGTTTCAATGCAAATTTCGAAAGCCATATAAAATCATGTACAAGCAGTCAGAAGAGAAAAGGAGGTCAACAAACCAGCCTAGAGAGCTTCATTGTTCCAACCAAAAGAGCAAAACAGCAATGACTAGCCGAAGAGGACAAAAAGCCTTGTCTAGGCCTTTACAAAGACAGCATTCAAGTCGTTTGCGAACAATTTTCATTGAAGACTCCAAAGTCTTCATATAACGAAGGAATAAGCCATGGCAAAATTAGGTGGTATTCTTTGCCAAAATTTTCATGGAAACTTAATGGAAAGAGTGGAAAGATCATCGAAGGAACCATAAGGAGTACAGAATGCAACCTTACCCTATGCCACTCAGACGCGCAAATTTGCTCCAGTTGCAATAATCTGGTAAAAGACGAATCCTTTCAAAAGAGAGTCAAGCGATCAAGGGACGACAATCGTGAAAAGTTTAGCAATAAGTCTTGCAAGAACATTCAATTCCTGAAGGGGAAGCAAAAGGTTGAAAAGATCTTACACTACCGCAGAAAATGTGCTCTACAAAGACTTAAGATACACACCCTGAGTAAGCGACTAGCAAGGGCCCATGCTTCAAAAAAGACAATGTTCTCAAAGTTTACCGAAAATGTCAACAGAGGTGATGTTTCAGCAATTATCTCAGACCTAAGTTTGGCTCACAAAAAGGGTTGCTGGATGGAAAGTCAAAAATCTTGGGATTCATATCCAACATTACTCGGAACTTCCGAAGAAAGTCACCACGCTACACAAAGTTTACGAAACAAATCTACACCTGTCTGGGGATAATAGGTGGTCCAAGAACAGCTCGTATCCTTGCTAAAAATCTAGATGGACCTTCAGATGACACCCAAAGGCGAGCCAAGCGACAACACATTTTCAGTTATCACCCTGAGAGCATCTCTGACCGTGTTTTCAGTCACCTGGCCTGTATTTATGCGTCTATTAAAGAACAGAAGAAAATAGATGGAGCTGTACTTGTGGAGACGGCCGAGGATGAAACGGCAATTATTGCAAAAGTAGAGTGGGATGCTAAAAGGGATGAAGGATGGGGATGGTGTGGTAAAACCACTAATCATGAATGTAGAGAAAACTTCGTGCATGTCGTGGGTGACAAAGAAAATGCATACGAGCAACTGGTTAAAGGTTTCAAAGAAAACACCGTTGCTGGTCATGCTAGTGTGATTTTGATCAATCCATTACACCCCGAACTACCACCATTAGTTGCTCTCCTTCAAGCTGTATGTAACAAATTTGACCATCTTATGGTAAGGAGGCAATGGGAAGAAATTCAAGCATTATATGACCGACACCTGCTGCCAGTCCTCGGACCTCTTGTTGGTCATGCCTCAGATGGCGATTCAAGGCGGCGAAAATTGCATATGGAAGACGCAACATCAAAAGACGGTCATCGTTTTGGCATCAAGCATGACAATTTTACGATGACTGGCAGTATAACCTTCACAAATGGACGAAAGGTAATAAAGGGACTACCAGATCAAGACTTCATCCACAACAGCAAGAAATTAGTAAATCATTTGTTGCATCCATCACGCATTCTTAACCTTGGAGGTAACCTTTGCCACGGAAATCATTTACAGCTTGTAATCGATAATGCGAATTTCACAAAATTCGATCATGGTCTACAGCAAAGTGACATTGATCGACGAGATAGAATGAACTGGGAAAGCGCACAGAGGTTGCTCTTCCCGAGAGTCAGAGAATGTTTGGAGAAGATTTGTTCTGGAGTGATTCAGCCACAAGAAAATGTCATCGGGACACGATTTTACCTATACATGGTCTGGAAATACGTGGAGATTTTTTATTCATCGAAAGCAACATTAAAAGAGCGAATCGAAAATGCCTCATATGTTTGCAATTTTCTGAGAATATGGCGTCTATGGGTTTATAGAGAGAAAAGTCTTTCACTGAAGGAGAATTTCCTCTCAAGAGAGACATTTCTGGATGTTTCCCTATCATGCCACCATGTAGCTACCTTTGTACAAGCCTCAAGAGATTTTGCTCCTCATCATCCCGTTCATTTTCAGCGACTTGGAAGCGATGTATGCAAGGAATTTTTTTCTGCAAATGGATCATTCACAATCAACAAGCATAATTACACAATAACGGATATGTTTAGAAATGTCAGCAACATGCAGCACCTTCAAGAAATATATGCGGATTCAAAAGGCCCTGAAAACCAACGGAAACACAGGAAAGGAGAAAATATATGGAAAAAAGGTCACGAGCAACCATCCGAAGTTCCAAACCTGCAAGACTTTCCATCAGATGCTGAGGTCATTGAAACATGGGAAATGGGACTTAACAAGTGTCAACAAGATCTACGAAGAGTTGGAATTGTGCCAGAGAATGACCAATGCAATGATCCCTCAAGTAATTGGTTCTTTGCCCCACATTTGATGTCAGGAACAACACAACAACGGCTAGATCAGGATATGTGAGCTGGCATCGAATGTACAAATGAGAGTGCCGAAGCTGAAGTAGAGGCAGATAATCCAGATGAAAGCATTTCAAGCCTTACTGAGACAGTTTCTCCTGAACCTGAAAGCTACGTTGAAGAATATCCCGATCTTGCACTTCATCTAAGGCACATTGCTAATGAAATCGAAGAAAATGAAGTTGGAGAGATTCACAAGTCTACAATTTTCACGATGCTTAACAATTCACCTGATGTCCTTTCAAGAGATAGGTTAAGGCGTGTGAGATCTAAGCATGTTGGACTTCATGCTTCTCAATCAATCAACATTGCCAATGAAATTGGGTTGTTTGATGACATAGCTGTACAGATCAAGGCTGCTAGAGTCCATCAAATAAGAATTGGGAGAGTAATTTGAATGCGAAATCTCGGGAGAGGTGTAGTAGAGTTTAAAAAGCCAGTTGCTCTCGATTCTGAGTCAAAATATCCCACACTGAAATTAGTTATTGTACCTTATCATAAAGATGGCAGCAGTTACCGTTACCAAACATCATTACCAAGCTACGAAACAGTTCCTTTTTCTTTAGTGATAATGAAAGTAACAATGACAGTTAATGATTGTGAAAATGTATATGTTTTAAATGAAGATGATCAGAAAGCTTTGTCTGAATTTGAAAAAAATGTGTCGACGAAGAAACCGAATCGAAATATCGCAAAGAACAGTCAAGCATCACATAAAAAGCATACGAAAACGAAATCAATCGAATCATCAGAAGGGAGAGTCGTGATAACTACCGGGAACCCCAGCAAGGATTCTGACCCTGATTGCAGAAGATCTGGTAGAGTAAGGAGAATGGTGCTGTATGAAGCAGAGTGATTTAATTTGGGCGGGGGAGAAGAGAGTTCTTCGATCCGCGAATCAGCCAATTTTTTCCTACATAACACCCTTGCGACCACATTTCATAGTAAGAAAATTAGAAAATTCTACATTCCAGCATAATAAACTTTACAGATACATAAAAATAGGAAAATGCAAGAAAGGTCGCTGTTTGAGCTATTGAACCAGGTATACTTTCGAAACTATCGATAGGACATTGTCATATTTAAAACTGGGCGTCATAAATCATATTTGAAAAAATACTCAAAATCTGGACAGGTCTCCGCTCCTCAATGGCATCTTGATCCGGTTCAGCCCTTACCCTTAGGCCCTAATTGGCTTGATTCAGGGATCTATAGCTCCAAACTCCCCAGTAATAAATTTCATTTACAGTTACAAGTTTAACTGTCTTCAAGGCTAAGTTTTCAGAGGATTTTGCAGAGGATGGACATTGACGAGGTGGCGTGGGTTAACCCTTATAAACACAAAAATACACTCGCTGAATGCAATACATTTACCCCCCTCCTCTCATATTCACGTTTCTGTTGTTGTTGTTGTTGCTGTTGCTGGTTTGCGGTAAATGTTCTAGTCTAGGCCACAAACGATCCGAAGAAAGCGAGAATAGAAAAAGACCTTAGGCAAGGCCTAAAATACCTAATATAATGTTTGATAATAAGGCATGGTTGGTGTGTAAGATCCCAAGACGAGAAAACTGTTTCTGCTACGGCTAGTGAATTTAATGGTGTTGGTAAGATGGTTTAAGCCAAAGTTATTTGGGCCTAGGTATTTTACACTACATAAATGGCGATTAAATGCAATTTACTCGCGGTTAATGGGCAATGAAGCTCGCTTACTTGCTCCTGGGGGGTTTGTTGCCAACGTGTTGATATTTAGATAGGTTCTGATTGGTTACAGCAATAAAAGACGCGATGGAGGTATTTTATATACAAAGACATGTTTGGTTGATTGCTTAACAAAGAAATCTTTCTTGCATTTCGAATCAGCTATTGTTTTCATGAGCTTGCATAAAATCTAGGCGTGACTTGGTTGAAGGTCATTCGTTCAAACAAGCAGCCAAGCCGTTCGTGTTTCTTCTTGAAAGTTAAAAAACCGACCCAACTGCAAAGTCTCGAGGAGAAAACAGAAAAGTAAACAGGGTGAAAAGTTTCCATATTGTTTCTCATAGCAAAAATAGATGGTTTGATAATGAGTGCAAAAATAAGAAACAGAGTCTAAATAGAGCTAGAAAAATTTATCAAGAAAGTTTAAAAATTTTCCAAACTTTGAGTCGAGGTCCTTACCAGGAGAATTACGTCAAGCCTATTTTCAACAAAGGAGAGAATACAAAAAACTTATCAAAAATAAACGTCATTTGTTTCTGGTCACAGAAAAATTACACTTTGGTCCTTAAATTCCGAGTCACCTAAATTATTTTGGAAAAAGTTAAGCAAAGGAAGGAAAAAAAACCGATTTAGATTTTCATGATATTGAGCTTTTTGATTATTTTAGTGGCTTACACTCATTCTTTTTTATAAGTATATCTAATTTTTTTTTTGGGCCTCAATATTCTTGGTTTTTTGTTGTTTTGAGCCTCGGAATATTCTTAAATTGTTCTTGCGGCGGAAGACTAGGGTATGGCAGTAGATTGTTATCATTGTCATAAATGCCAAAAAAGAACAATATCCTTATTTGCTGTAAAACAGAGTCATCGACACTTGCATCAAAATTAAGGTGAGTGTACAGAATTCAAACCATTCCCGGTAAAAAGCACACCAATTCAGAAGTAAAGAAACACTCGCTGAAAATTTTTCCATGGGATCTGAGCCTCGCGGTATTCTTGAGGTATTCTTGGGTTTCACCGATTTTGAGGCTCATTATTCTTATAAAATTCATTCTTTTAAAAAAAGGGTATTACAAAACAATTCTGATGAATCTGTAAACGTTCAGGAACTAGAAATACAAGAACCATAGTTTGACATGGAGACACTGAGTCATATTGACAGTGAAATAAATTGCCCAATCACGATTCAGGAAGTCAGAGCCATGATTTATGACTTGAAAAATGGGAAAGCGCCTGGCCTTGATAGGATCAGTGCCGAACTGTTGAAAAACCTTAATGAACAATTTCATAAAGTTTTTGTGCAATTTTTCAATAGAATTTTGGAGAGGGGTGACTTTCCAGAGGAATGGGCGGTAGGAATCATTTTTCTTCTGTTCAAAGGTGGAGACAAGAGAAATCTTGATAACTACAGAGGAATAACCTTTTAAGTACCCTCGGAAAACTGTTCGTTGGTTTTCTATTACAACGACTAAACAAGACTGTTTCAACATACAACATACTGAACGAAAATCAAATAGCTTACAGGAAAGGCTATCAGACATCCGATCATATTTTTCACGCTTAGGGCTATAATAGAACACAGCTTTGAAGTTCACTTTATGTTTGTTTCATTGATTTTAGCAAGGCGTTTGATTCGGTGGATCATAGAGATCTAATTAAGAAACTATCAATGTACGGTTTTAACGGAAATTTCTAAAGGTAATTGAGTACCTTTATAGCAAAGTAAATCTGCTGTAAGGGGTGAAAATGAATTAACTGGATTATTCCCTTGCTCCAGAGGCGTAAGACAGGGATGTTTGCTAAGCCCTCTTCTTTTTTGCCCTTTTTTTTTAATGAATTGGATGATAAGATAAAAGCTTCATCTTTAGAGGTTAAAAGGGGTAACGAATCTTTTCATACCCCCCTTTATGCAGACGATCTTCTTCTATTAGCGGAAAACCCTAAAGATATGCAATTACAGCTTGACTTGCTAGACAATTTTGTGACTTCAATAAAAAATGAAAATTAGTTTAGGTAAAACAAAAATTATGGTCTTAAGGAAACATAAACGCAAATCTGGCAATAAATCAAAAAACAAAGATATTTGGAAAATTGGAGGTAAGGAGGTAAAGAGGTAAAAGAGTGTGAAACATATAAATACCTAGGAGTCACTTTCAAATCAAACGGATCTTTCGTTGATCACACAGAGAAAATCAAAGAAAAAGCCCAAAAGTGTTTTTTTCTCTCTTTTTTCTAAAAGTAGGGAATGGGGTGGTTCTCAACTTTGGATATTTCTGTGTCTTTTCGACCACACGATAATACCAATTCTCAATTACGCATCAGAAATTTGGGGTACTAACGATTGGCCAAAGTTAGAGAGGTTGCATCTCTCTGCCGGTAAATACGCTCGTGGAGTAAAGTCAACAACAACAACTGATGCAGTTTATGCAGAATTGGGACGTTATTCTATGCTTTATTCTAGGCATATTAACATTCTTAGGGAAGAGAGGTATGCAAATAAAGCTTTTATTATGCTGCAAGAAGATGCTGATAATGGGCATTCTAACTGGGTCTATAAAAGCCAGGTCTTTGTCGACTCTTTATGATATTAAGAGCTCTGACAATAAAAGTCCTATAAAAAACAAAATTTATCAACACTTTCAATCTGTAGTCCGTAAAAGTTTAGATGTCCACAAAGAGCAAGAAAAAGAAAGCTTAAGACATACGCTTTGTTAAAAAAAAACTTTAAATTTGAACCGTATCTTGACATTTTTCCAGATTACAACATTAGGTGTAATTTTGCAAAACTGCGCCTTAGTGCACATAATTTGCACATCGAAACAGGCAGGTATGGCTAGAAAAAGACCTAACGTGATAGAAGATACTGTTTGACTTGCAAATCTAATGGTTTGTCTATCGTTGAAGATGAAGTTCATTTCCTGTTGAATTGCCCCTTATATATTGATTTAAGAAAAAAAAAATATGCTTAACCCTATACTTAAAAAATACCCCTCAGTTCAGCTTCTATCAAAAGAAAAACTTTTTATCTGGCTTCTCTCTCAAGAAGTAACAAGGCCTTTCACAAGACGTGAAAAGATAAAACAGTTGAATCCCTCACTGACATGACTTTACAGAGCTTTATCAACGTTTCTTTATATTATTAAATTTTGTAATTTGACTATTTTTTGTAAAGAATTTTGTATATATTGTGTAAAAGAGATATTCATCCAGCTAGATATAGTTAAGCTGGTTAAGGGCCATCTTGGCCTATATACCATTGTTACATAGACCTCACGGTTAAGGCATGGGGTTCGGGTGGGGGCAGCAACCACCGCCGCATCTCTAGGTTTTCCAGAATATCTTATAAAAGCATTGGGTTGCTTTTCAAGCAAAGGATACAAAGCTGCCTACGGAGCAATTGACATTGGCGTCGAGAAAGATGGCAGGAATTCCCTTACAGAGTCGTTTTCTTTGCCTTTCTTCTTCTTTTCCCTTTTTCCAGGAATGGCATCACCTAGCCTCGAGGAAAGGCCAAATGGCCAAAATCAAAGAAAGACCAACTGCAGCAGAAAAGGGCGAAAGGCACAATGAAAAAGAACGGCAAAAATGGCAGAGTGGATAAGCAGGCCAAAGGCCTCATACAAAATAAAGATGCAAAAATGGCTAAGTGCAAAGAAGAGGGCCAAAGGCCCGACACAAAGTGGAAGGCCAAAGGCCTAAAACAAAGTGAAAGGCCAAAGGCCTAAAACAAAGTGGAAGGCCAAAGGCCTAAAACAAAGTGGAAGGCCAAAGGCCTAAAACAAAGTGGAAGGCCAAAGGCCTAAAACAAAGTGAAAGGCCAAAGGCCTAAAACAAAGTGAAAGGCCAAAGGCCTAAAACAAAGTGAAAGGCCAAAGGCCTAAAACAAAGTGGAAGGCCAAAGGCCTAAAACAAAGTCAAAGGCCAAAGGCCTAAGACAAAAAACACAAAAGAGGTGGTGGGAGTTCTGTGGTGATTGGGTGGGGCACTTCGTGTTGGCGGAAAAAATGTGTTTTTCTGTCCAATCACCGACAGTAAATAATGTTTCTGTGCTAGCAATCCGGGCCAGTGTACTGCTGCCCAATTTTTCTAGCAACTATGGTTTTACTTGTCGCATGAAATTCGAAAAAGTAGCTTTTTTGGGGGGAAGAAAATACAGGGAATTTGGTGTTTTCGCACAAGTTTTTTCGAATGAACTGACAAACCTCTTTGATAGTGGCTGTATTCTTGGCCTATTTGCGGGACAGCTACCAGTGTGAACCTTGAGAGGTTTGTCTGTTCCTTTAAAAAATTCATTGCAACCATTAATAATTTTTTTTCAATCAGCTAGACTGGAGGGTTTGGATTTGGATTAGAATTGCTGGGCCTACTAAACTTATTAAATACTACCTTTAAGGCATTAGACTTCTTTTTATTAAGGTCTACGTAAGATGATAAAGCACCATAGCATTAAAGTTTAAATGCTGGTAAGGTAGATTTGAAATACTACTGAAATACCTAGGTAACTACACAACAGAAAGCAATAATTAATGTTCAAACAAGGCCTACATTGAATTTGAGGTCTATAGGCTTTTGATGAGATATATCATATTTCTGTTGAAGAATCTTAAGTTGGTGAAGTATGAATAAGACCTATCAGTAGTAAAAGCTTCTTTTTGTAAACTCCAGAATATGTAAGACAGTAAATTGAACATTGAACAAAAACATTGTTAGGTTTACATCTGAAGTTTGTAAATAGTTATGCTAATTAAAAGTATAACCAAGCATTAAGTTGTGTTGAATTCAAAAATATAGATTTTTCTGTTGTACTTTGCGTATTTGGTGATTTTTTAGTATTTCAGGACTTATTTTGTGATTATTTCTTAAGAAAAATTGTGTTTGAAATATCAGTGATTCTGGAAATCAGGGGTATATAAGTCTAAAACGTTGCGATAAAAAGTCAGTGAATAGGGTCTAATTGCTTAGTCATTTCTCAGCGAAAAGGGTATATTTTGAAAACATCAGACAAGCTTGCGTATCACTTTTTACATAGAAGGGCAGCCGCCGGGCCCAATATAAAGTAATTTGTAATATGTTTAGGGTACGTAAGCATTGGCTTCTCGAGCTTTGTTGCTAAAACATTTTTTTTTTATTTTCTATTCGTAAGAATCTGGTGCTCTTACTGCAATGGCTGCGGTACGATTCATTTTACGGGAGATACTTTTTCTAAACTGTCCAGGCTAATTTCAAATATGTCAGTGTAATGAAATGATTGAATGTTTTAGATAGTAATCTAAAATATGTTCACATCTTGTTTACTGTATAAATGTTTGGCAGTTTAACAGCCACAATTCGAGTATGATTGCTCGCATGGAAAATGCATTTTGCAAAGGTGATCCTCATTTAAACTATTTCTAATGTTTTCTGTAAAAATATGTAGTCAATCTTATATCTTTGACACTAAACATGTTATTATGGGGGGTATTGGTAAGAATCTGGTGATCTCAGTAATGTGGTCGTGGTTAAATTCTCCGCTCGGGTTTTGATTTTTGACAAGCGTTGTTAGCTTATTTCCTATAAATAAGTGTTATTTAGAATTTAAATCTTAAAGCTATCCATGTATAACATACTCCCGTGTGGTCTAGTGGTTAGGATCCGGTGCTCTCACCGCCGTGGCCGGGGTTCGATTCCCCGCACAGGAGATGAGTTTTGCCAACATATGCAAGCAAATTCCCAATTTATGAAAGCAATGTAAGATATAAATCTTGTAGATATACATCCAAAACCTGTTTCATTCTCGTCTTGTAGTTAGAATCCTGCGTTCTCACTGCCAAGGCAATGGTACAGTTTTCCACAAAGAGGAGTGTTTTGCCCAGCTTTGAAAGGTAATTACCAATAACTTAGGGCCATTTAAATATTCAATGTTTAAGTTTTATTCTTCAAAATGTTCCTGTATAGTCTAGTGCTTAGGATTTGGCATTTAAAAAGTCCTTGCAGGGTTACAATTCCTTGAACAGGAGATGGATCTTTCCAAGTTGATCCTAATATAAAGTAATTTGTAATATGTTCAGGTAACCTAAGCATTCAGTTCTCGAGCTTTGTTGCTAAAACATGTTTTTTTATTTTCTATTCGTAAGAATCTGATGCTCTTACTGCAATGGCTGCGGTACGATTCATTTTACGGGAGATACTTTTTCTAAACTGTCCAGGCTAATTTCAAATATGTCAGTGTAATGAAATGATTGAATGTTTTAGATGATAATCGAAAATATGTTCACATCTTGTTTACTGTATGAATGTTTGGCAGTTTAACAGCCACAATTCGGGTATGATTGCTTGCATGGAAGATGCATTTTGCAAAGGTGATCCTCTTTTAAACTATTTCTAATGTTTTCCGAAAAAATATGTAGTCAATCTTACATCTTTGACACTAAACATGTTATTATGGAGGGTATTGGTAAGAATCTGGTGATCTCAGCAATGTGGTCGTGGTTAAATTATCCGCTCAGCTTTTGATTTTTGACAAGAGTCGTAAGCTTATTTCCTATATATAAGTGAATTTAAAATTTAAATCTTAAAGCTATCCATGTATAACATTCTCCCGTGTGGTCTAGGGGTTAGGATCCGGCGCTCTCACCGCCATGGCTGGGGTTCGAATCCCCGCACGGGAGATGAGTTTTGCCAACATATGCAAGCAAATTCCCAATTTATGAAAGCAATGTAAGATACAAATCATGTAGATATACATCCAAAACCTGTTTCACTCTGGTCTTGTATTTAGGATCCAGCGTTCTCACTGCCGAGGCAAAGGTACAATTTTCCACAAAGAGTAGTGTTTTGCCCAGCTTTGAAAGGTAATTACCAATAACTAAGGGCCGTGTAAATATTCAATGTTTAAATTTTTTTCTTCAAAATGTTCCTTTGTAGTCTAGTGCTTAGGATCCGGCGTTTGCACAGTCCTTGGAGGGGGTTACAATTCCTTGCACGTGATATGGATGTTTCCAAGTTGATCCCAATATAAAGTAAATTGTAATATGTTTAGGGTACGTAAGCATTGGCTTCTCGAGCTTTGTTGCTTAAACATTTTTTTTTTATTTTCTATTCGTAAGAATCTGGTGCTCTTACTGCAATGGCTGCGGTACGATTCATTTTACGAGAGATACTTTTTCTAAACTGTCCAAGCTAATTTCAAATATGTCAGTGTAATGAAATTATTCAATGTTTAAGATGGTAATCTAAAATATATTCACATCTTGTTTACTGTATAAATGTTTGGCAGTTTAACAGCCTTGATTCGAGTATGATTGCTGGCATGGAAAATGCATTTTGCAAAGGTGATCCTCATTTAAACTATTTCTAATGTTTTCTGTAAAAATATGTAGTCAATCTTATATCTTTGACACTAAACATGTTATTATGGGGGGTATTGGTAAGAATCTGGTGATCTCAGCAATGTGGTCGTGGTTAAATTATCCGCTCGGCTTATGCTTTTTGACAAGTGTCGTAAGCTAAATTCCTATATATAAGTGTTATTTAAAATTTAAATCTTACAGCTATGCATGCTTAACATACTCCCGTGTAGTCTAGTGGTTAGGATCCGGCGCTCTCACCGCCGTGGCCGGGGTTCGATTCCCCGCACGGGAGATGAGTTTTGCCTACATATGCAAGCAAATTCCCAATTTATGAAAGCAATGTAAGATATAAATCTTGTAGATATACATCCAAAACCTGTTTCATTCTCGTGTTGTAGTTAGAATCCCGCGTTCTCACTGCCAAGGCAATGGTACAGTTTTCCACAAAGAGGAGTGTTTTGCCCAGCTGTGATAGGTAATTATCAATAACTTAGGGCCGTGTAAATATTCAATGTTTAAGTTTTTTAATGGTTGCAATGAATTTTTTTAAGGAACGGACAAACCCCTCAAGGTTCACACTGATAGCTGTCCCGCAAATAGGCAAGCATACAGCCACTATCAAAGAGGTTTGTCAGTTCATTCGAAAAAACTTGTGCGAAAACACCCAATTCCCTATATTTTCTTCCCCCCAAAAAAACTACTTTTTCGAATTTCATGTGACAAGTAAAACCATAGTTGCTAGAAAAATTGGGCAGCAGTACACTGGCCCGGATTGCTAGCACAGAAACATTATTTACTATCGCTGATAGGACAGAAAATAACATTCTTTCCGCCAACACGAAGTGCCCCACCCAATCACCACAGAACTCCGACCACCTCTTTTGTGTTTTTTGTCTTAGGCCTTTGGCCTTTGACTTTGTTTTAGGCCTTTGGCCTTCCACTTTTTTCAGGCCTTTGGCCTTTCACTTTGTTTTAGGCCTTGGGCCTTTCACTTTGTTTTAGGCCTTTGGCCTTCCACTTTGTTTTAGGCTTTTGGCCTTCCACTTTGTTTTAGGCCTTTGGCCTTTTACTTTGTTTTAGGCCTTTGGCCTTCCACTTTGTTCTAGGCCTTTGGCCTTCCACTTTGTTTTAGGCCTTTGGCCTTCCACTTTGTCTTAGGCCTTTGGCCTTTCACTTTGTATCGGGCCTTTGGCCCTCTTCTTTGCACTTAGCCATTTTTGCATCTTTATTTTGTATGAGGCCTTTGGCCTGCTTATCCACTCTGCCATTTGTGCTGTTCTTTTTCATTGTGCCTTTCGCCCTTTTCTTCTGCAGTTGGTCTTTCTTTGATTTTGGCCATTTGGCCTTTCCTCGAGGCTAGGTGATGCCATTCCTGGAAAAAGGGAAAAGAAGAAGAAAGGCAAAGAAAACGACTCTGTAAGGGAATTCCTGCCATCTTTCTCGACGCCAATGTCAATTGCTCGGTAGGCAGCTTTATATGCTTTGCTTGACCAGCGACCCAATGCTTTTATAAGATATTCTGGAAAACCTAGAGATGCGGCAGTGGTTGCTGCCCCCACCCGAAAACTATGCCTGAACCCTGAGGTCTATGTAACAATGGTATATCGGCCAAGATGGCCCTTAACCAGCTTAACTATATCTAGCTGGATGAATATCTCTTTTACCAAATATATACAAAATTCTTTACAAAAAATGGTCAAATTACAAAATTTAATAATATAAAGAAACGTTGATAAAGCTCTGTAAAGTCATGTCAGTGAGGGATTCAACTGTTTTATCGTCTTTTCACGTCTTGTGAAAGGCCTTGTTACAGTATATGTATCTTCTTGAGAGAGAAGCCAGATAAAAAGTTTTTCTTCTCATAGAAGCTGAACTGAGGGGTATTTTTGAAGTATAGGGTTTAGCATATATTTTTTTTTCTTTTAAATCAATATGTAAGGGGCAATTCAACAGGAAATGAACTTCATCGTCAACGATAGACAAACCATTAGATTTGCAAGTCAAACAGTATCTTTCATCACGTGGGGTGTTTTCCTAGCCATTCCTGCCTGTTTCGATGTGCAAATTATGTGCACTAAGGCGCAGTTTTGCAAAATCACACCTAATGTTGTAATCTGAAAAAATGTCAAGATACGGTTCAAATTTAAAGTTTGTTTTAAAAAAAGCGTATGTCTTAAGCTTTTTTTTTTCTTGCTCTATGTGGACATCTAAACTTTTACGGACTACAGATTGAAAGTGTTGATAAATTTTGTTTTTTATAGCACTTTTATTGTCAGAGCTCTTAATATCATAAAGAGTCGCCAAAGACCTGGCTTTTAGAGACCAAGTTAGAATGCCCATTATCAGCATCTTTTTGCAGCATAATAAAAGCTTTATTTGCATACCTCTCATTCTCTAACATGGAGACTCGCAAATAGAACATAAGAATGTTAATATGCCTAGAATAAAGCATAGAATAACGTCCCAATTCTGCCTAAACTGCATTGGTTGTTGTTGTTGACTTTACTCCACGAGCGTATTTACAGGCAGAGAGATGCAACCTCTCTAACTTTGGCCAATCATTAGTACCCCAAATTTCTGATGCGTAATTGAGAAGTGGTATCATCGTGTGGTCGAAAAGATACAGAAATATCCAAGGTTGAAAACCACCCCATTCCCTACTTTTAGATAAAAGAGAGAAAAAACACTTTTGGGCTTTTTCTTTGATTTTCTCTGTGTGATCAACGAAAGATCCGTTTGATTTGAAAGTGACTCCTAGGTATTTATATGTTTCACACTCTTTTACCTCTTTATCGCCAATTTTCCAAATATCTTTGTTTTTTGATTTTTCGCCAGATTTGCGTTTATGTTTCCTTAAGACCATAATTTTTGTTTTACCTAAGCTTATTTTCATTTTTTATTGAAGTCACGAAATTGTCTAGCAAGTCAAGCTGTAATTGCATATCTTTAGGGTTTTCAGCTAATAGAAGAAGATCGTCTGCATAAAGGGGGGTATGAAAAGATTCGTTACCCCTTTTAACCTCTAAAGAAGAAGCTTTTATCTTATCATCCAATTCATTAAAAAAAAAAAGGCAAAAAAGAAGAGGGCTTAGCAAACATCCCTGTCTTACGCCTCTGGAGCAAGGGAATAATCCAGTTAATTCATTTTCACCCCTTACAGCAGATTTACTTTGCTATAAAGGTACTCAATTACCTTTAGAAATTTCCGTTAAAACCGTACATTGATAGTTTCTTAATTAGATCTCTATGATCCACCGAATCAAACGCCTTGCTAAAATCAATGAAACAAACATGAAGTGAACTTCAAAGCTGTGTTCTATTATAGCCCTAAGCGTGAAAAATATGATCGGATGTCTGATAGCCTTTCCTGTAAGCTATTTGATTTTCATTCAGTATGTTGTATGTTGAAACAGTCTTGTTTAGTCGTTGTAATAGAAAACCAACGAACAGTTTTCCGAAGGTACTTAAAAGGTTATTCCTCTGTAGTTATCAAGATTTCTCTTGTCTCCACCTTTGAACAGAAGAAAAATGATTCCTACCGCCCATTCTTCTGGAAAGTCACCCCTCTCCAAAATTCTATTGCAAAATTGCACAAAAACTTTATGAAAATGTTCATTAAGGTTTTCCATCAGTTCGAGACTGATCCTATCAAGGCCAGGCGCTTTCCCATTTTTCAAGTCATGAGACATGGCTCTGACTTCCTGAATCGTGATTGGGCAATTTATTTCACTGTCAATATGACTCAGTGTTTCAATGTCAAACAACGGTTCTTGTGAATCTAGTTTCTGAAAGTTTAAGGATTCATCAGAATTGTTTTGTAATACACTTTTTTTTTTTATAAGAATGAATTTTATAAGAATAATGAGCCTCAAAATCGGTGAGATTTAAGAATATTTTAAGAATATTGCGAGGCTCAGATCTTATGGACAAAATTTTAGCGAGTGTTTCTTTACTTCTGAATTGGTGTGCTTTTTACCGGGAATGGTTTAAATACTGTACTGGATGAGCTCTGTTTTACAGCAAATTAGGATGTTGTTCTTTTTTGGTATTTATGACAATGACAACAATTTATTGCTATACCCTAGTTTTCTGCTGTAGGAATAATTTAAGAATATTCCGAGGCTCAAAATAAGAAAAAAATTAAGAATATTGAGGCTCAGAAAAAAAATTAGACATTCTTATATAAAAAAAAAAGAGTGTAAGCCACTAAAATAATCAAAAAGCTCAATATCATCAAAATCTAAATCGGTCTTTTTTTCTTTCTTTGCTTAACTTTTTCCAAAATAATTTAGGTGACTCCGAATGTTAGGACCAAAGTTTAATTTTTTCTGTGTCCAGGAACGACTGACGTTTATTTTTGATAAGTTTTTTATATTCTCTCCTTTGTTGAAAATAGGCTTGACGTAATTCTCCTGGTAAGGACCTGGACTCAAAGTTTGGAAAATTTTTAAACTTTCTTGATAAATTTTTCTAGCTCTATTTAGACTCTGTTTCTTATTTTTGCACTCATTATCAAACCATCTATTTTTGCAATGAGAAACAATATGGAAAGTTCTCACCCTGTTTACTTTTCTGTTTTCTCCTCGAGACTTCGCAGTTGGGTCGGTTTTTTGACTTTCAAGAAGAAACACGAACAGCTTGGCTGCTTGTTAGAACAAATGGCCTTCAACCAAGTCACGCCTAGATTTTATGCAAGCTCATGAAAACAATAGCTGATTCGAAATGCAAGAAAGATTTCTTTGTTAAGCAATCAACCAAACATGTCTTTGTATATAAAATACCTCCATCGCGTCTTTTATTGCTGTAACCAATCAGAACCTATCTAAATATCAACACGTTGGCAACAAACCCCCCCAGGAGCAAGTAAGCGAGCTTCATTGCCCATTAACCGCGAGTAAATTGCATTTAATCGCCATTTTTTCAAAATGTTCCTGGTAGTCTAGTGCTTAGGATCCGGCGTTTGCACAGTGGTTGCAGGGGTTACAATTCCTTGCACGTGAGATGGATTTTTCCAAGTTGATCCTAATATAAAGTAATTTGTTATATGTTTAGGTAACGTAAGCATTCACTTCTCGAGCTTTGTTGCCGAAACATGTTTTTTTATTTTCTATTCGTAAAAATCTGATGCTCTTACTGCAATGGCTGCGGTACGATTCATTTTATGGGAGATACTTTTCTAAAACTTTCTAGGCTAATTTCAAGTATGTCAGTGTAATGAAATGATTCAATGTTTTAGATGGTAATCTAAAATAAGTTCACATCTTGTTTACTGTATGAATGTTTGGCAGTTTAACAGCCACAATTTGGGTATGATTGCTTGCATGGAAGATCCATTTGGGCAAAGGTGATCCTCTTTTAAACTATTTCTAATGTTTTCCGAAAAAATATGTAGTCAATCTTACATCTTTGACACTAAACATGTCATTATGGAAGTAATTGGTAAGAATCTGGTGATCTCAGCAATGTGGTCGTGGTTAAATTATCCGCTCGGCTTTTGATTTTTGACAAGCGTCGTAAGCTAATTTCCTGTATATAAGTGTAATCTAAAATTTAAATCTTAAAGCTATCCATGTATAACATACTCCCGTGTGGTCTAGTGGTTAGGATCCGGCGCTCTCACCGCCGTGGCCGGGGTTCGATTCCCCGCACGGGAGATGAGTTTTGCCAACATATGCTAGCAAATTCCCAATTTATGAAACCAATGTAAGATACAAATCATGTAGATATACATCCAAAACCTGTTTCACTCTGGTCTTGCAGTTAGGATCCAGCGTTCTCACTGCCGAGGCAAAGGTACAATTTTCCACAAAGAGTAGTGTTTTGCCCAGCTCTGAAAGGTAATTACCAATAACTTAGCGCCGTGTAAATATTCAATGTTTAAGGCTTTTTTCTTCAAAATGTTCCTGTGTTTTGTTTTTGTTTTTTTTTTATTCAATATTAAAATTTTACAACAGATAACTGACAAATTCAATGACGATACCAGGAGGAGCAACATATCATGACTACCTCCTGGCAAAAACACTAAATATTACAATACACTAATTAACCAAATAAATAATTACAGTTACAGCTAAGTACAAAAAAAAAGGCGGACTTGGTGGTTCATTGCTTATAATTAATCTAGGGTTAACGTCAATTTCAATTAAATCGACCGGTTGTGTGAATGTAATTTATGGTCAACTCAATTATACGTTTGTTGAGATTAAGTGAAAAGTTTTTATCACCATATAGTAAAATTTGCATTAGAACCTCATTCGAAGGATCAACATAGCCAAATGGGCGTTTAAATCAAGAACATCAGTGAGAAGAATTCGACGCTCAGCCTCAAAGGAGGGGCAAAGCAACAAAAAGTGTTCCGTTGTCTCAATACCATCATTAGTAGGATACATTGGATTTACAGTATCCCTGAAATTGTGCCTAAATTTGTGAAAGCATAATTTGCTAAGTCCTACTCTAAGCTGAGTGAGACATGATAATCCTAATTGATCATGAACTCCAAATACAGGTTTAGGAGGGGGGCGGATAAGGGATATTAGCTTTTTCTTGAAAACAGCAACCGAGTTTGCTAGTCTAATTTCAGAATCTAGGTCGTTCCATTCTGACAGGCAGTTGGGATAAAAACTAGATTTAAATTTATCAGTTCTCACCCCTATTCGTCCAATGACGTCCTGATTGCGAAGAGAGTAATGTGGTTGCTGATGTTCTGGGATTGGGTCTGTTGTATAGTCTGGCATAAGATTATTTATCATTTTGTACAATAAAGTGAGGCATCTACTCCATCTTCTGGAACTCAATGATTCCCAACCAAGTTCTGCATATAACTTTTCTCTAGATGAGCCCCTCCATGCGCCAGTAATGGCTAGAGCAGCAGAATATTGTACAGATTCTAATTTTTCCATCAAGCTTGGTAAAATAGAGTTACCGCTAAATTCGCATACTTTTTCAGGTATATGATAGATTACATCACCATACTCGAGGTGGGGTCGAACATAGAGTTTATATAAATCGTTTAAGGTGTGCCTGGGTAGATATTTGGAAAGATATTTCAGTAAGCCTATACCCTTTCTTGTTTTCGATATGGCTGCCTTGATATGGGTGGAGAAAGATAGTTTTGTATCCAGAATTATTCCTAAATGCTTATGCTCATCAACTCTCACCACGGGTGCATTGTTAAAGCGAATTTCTGGGTGATTCGTTTCAACCTTTTTTGTAGAAAATATTAGTTCAACAGCTTGCTTTTGAGGATCAGGGTTGAAAGACATTTTCCAATCATGGGCCCACTGTTTTATCAACTCTAGGTCATGATTCATATCACTAGCAGCTGTGTTTGGATCTTCTACTACAGTGAATAAAGATGTATCGTCAGCAAAGAGCTTAACATTACATTTAACGTTAGCAGCAAGATCATTGATATAAACCAGGAAAAATAACGGTCCTAAAATAGAACCTTGTGGAACCCCTGCTGAAATATCTCCCCAATCAGAATTCTGTCCATTTAAAACCGTTCGCTGTTTTCTATTCATGAAAAAACTTCTAATAAGCGAAAGAAGCTCACCAGAAACGCCGCAACGCCTTAATTTATAGATTAAACCCTCATGCCATACCCGGTCAAAGGCTTTAGAAATGTCTAGGTACACGGAGCGAACATCTAGTGGTGGGTTACAGTCAAAGGCTTTGAAGATCGTATGCGATATAGAAATCAGCTGATTGATCGTCGAGTCACCGGGACGGAAGCCTGATTGGTTCGGGTTGAGCAAGTCACATGAGTCCAGATGGAAGTATATAGCATCGTACATTAATTTCTCAAGTATTTTCCCGAAAATTGGTAGGAGAGAAATTGGTCGATAATTTTTCTTCAGATTTTTTTCATTCTTCTTATAAACCGGAACTACATTTGCATGTTTCCGTATTTCAGGAAATAAACCGTGTCGTAAACAGTTCTCAAAGATTATCTTGAGAGGAATAATCAGAGCAGTATCACTTAGTTTTATCATTTTCACTGATATCCCATCCCAGCCATGTGCTTTGTTGGGATTCAGTGATCTTATAATGTTCAGTATTCTTTTGTCAGAAATGGGAAAATCGTTGATGACGGAAGAGGGTTTTTGAAGATCGGGTGGTATGGTACTATTTGTATCAATTGTCGTACATTGGAGTACAAAATGATCGTTAAATATTTGTGCTTTCTCACTAAACTCAGTTATAAATAAGCCGTTTTCTAGAAGAGGGGGTATTACTGGAATCTTAGCCTTGTTTAAGACAGTATTGATTAGCGACCAGTATTTTTTACCTGAAGTCCCAGGGTCGGCTAAAGTGTTTCCTTACCTTCGAAAGTTAACTGTGTTTGGCATCCTTGATTAGTTTAGACCCTTCAGATATCATCTTTTGCATTCTTTCAAGCTTGTCGCTAGGCTGACCACTCCTTATGAAATTTCTATAGGCTCTATCTGTTTTTCGATATCAGAAGCAACAAGTTGGGATTATTGGACGCTTGTCCGACCAACACGACATCACAGCAAACTGTTGGGATTATTGGACGCTGCTTGTCTGACCAACGTGATATCAGCGGCATAAGTTGGGATTATTGGACGCTTGTCCGACCAACGCAACATGACAGCAAACTGTTGGGATTATTGGACGCTTGTCTGACCAACACGACATCACGGCATAATATTGGAATTATTGGACGCTTGTCCGACCAACACGACATAGCAGTAAAAACTGTTGGAATTATTGGACGCTTGTCCGACGAACACAAAAATAAGCACAAAAAACTGTTGGAATTATTGGACGCTTGTCCGACAAACACGAAATTAGCAGCAAAACTAATGGAATTATTGGATGCTTGTCTGACCAACGCGAAAATTAGCAGCACAAAACTGTTGTATTTATTGGGCGCTTGTCCAACCAAAACTCCATCAGCAGCAAAACTGTTGGATTTATTGGATGCTCGTCCGACCAACACGACATCAGCAGCAAAACTTGTTGGAATTATTGGACGCTTGTCCGACCAACGCGACATCGGCAGTAAAATCTGTTGGAATTATTTTACGCTTGTCCGACCAACACGAAATTAGCAGCAAAAACTGTTGGAACTATTGGACACTTGTCCCACCAACAAGACGTTAGCAGCAAAACTGTTGGATTTATTGGATGCTTGTCCGATAAACACAACGTTGCAGCAAAACTGATTGGACGCTTGTCAGACCAAAACTACATCAGCAGCAAAACTGTTGGATTTATTGGATGCTCGTCCGACCAACACGACATCAGCAGCAAAACTGTGGGACTTTTTTAACGCTTGTCCTACCAACGCGAAAATTCGCAGCAAAAAACTGTAGGAATAATTGGACGCTTGTCCGACAAACACGAAAATTAGCAGTAAAAACTGTTGGAATTATTGGACGCTTGTCCGACCAACACGAAAATTAGCAACGACAGAAAAACTGTGGTTTTATTGGATGCTCGTCCGACCAACACAACGTTAGCAGGAAAACTGTTGGACTCATTGGATGCTCGTCCGACCAACACGACATCAGCAGCAAAACCGTCGGACTTATTGGACGCTTGTCCGACCAACATGAAAATTAGCAGTAAAAACTGTTGGAATTATTGGACGCTTGTCCGACCAACAGGAAAATTAGCAGCAAAAAACTGTAGGAATTATTGGACGCTTGTTCGACCAACACGAAAATTAGCAACAACAAAAAAACTGTGGTTTTATTGGATGCTCGTCCGTCCAACACAACGTTAGCAGGAAAACTGTTGGATTTATTTGATGCTCGTCCGACCAACACGACATCAGCAGCAAAACCGTCGGACTTATTTGACGCTTGTCCGACCAACATGAAAATTAGCAGTAAAAACTGTTGGAATTATTGGACGCGTGTCCGACCAAAACGAAAATTAGCAGCAAAAAACTGTTGGTTTTATTGGATGCTCGTCCGACCAACACAACGTTAGCAGCAAAACTGTTGGATTTATTGGACGCTTGTCCGACCAAAACTCCATCAGCAGCAAAACTGTTGGATTTATTGGATGCTTGTCCGACCAACACGACATCAGCAGCAAAACTTGTTGGAATTATTGGACGCTTGTCTGACCAACGCGACATCGGCAGTAAAAACTGTTGGAATTATTTGACGCTTGTCCGACCAACACAAAATTAGCAGCAAAAACTGTTGGAATTACCTGTTTCACTCTGGTCTTGTAGTTAGGATCCAGCGTTCTCACTGCCGAGGCAAAGGTACAATTTTCCACAAAGAGTAGTGTTTTGCCCAGCTCTTAAAGGTAATTACCAATAACTTAGGGCCGTGTAAATATACAATGTTAAAGGCTTTTTTCTTCAAAATGTTCCTGTGTAGTCTAGTGCTTAGGATTTGGCGTTTAAACAGTCTTTGCAGGGTTACAATTCCTCGAACGGGAGATGGATCTTTCCAAGTTGATCCTAATATAAAGTAATTTGTAATATGTTCAGGTAACGTAAGCATTCAATTTTCGAGCTTTGTTGCTAAAACATGTTTTTTTATTTTCTATTCGTAAGAATCTGATGCTCTTACTGCAATGGCTGCGGTACGATTCATTTTACGGGAGATACTTTTTCAAAACTTTCTAGGCTAATTTCAAATATGTCAGTGTAATGAAATGATTAAATGTTTTAGATTGTAATCTAAAATATGTTCACATCTTGTTTACTGTATGAATGTTTGGCAGTTTAACAGCCACGATTCGGGTATGATTGCTTGCATGGAAGATGCATTTTGCAAAGGTGATCCTCTTTTAAACTATTTCTAATGTTTTCCGAAAAAATATGTAGTCAATCTTAAATCTTTGACACTAAACATGTTATTTTGGAGGGTATTGGTAAGAATCTGGTAATCTAAGCAATGTGGTCGCGGTTAAATTATCCGCTTGGCTTTTGATTTTTGACAAGCGTCATAAGCTTATTTCCTATATATAAGTGAATTTAAAATTTAAATCTTAAAGCTATCCATGTATAACATACTCCTGTGTGGTCTAGTGGTTAGGATCCGGCGCTTTCACCGCCGTGGCCGGGGTTCGATTCCCCGCACGGGAGATGAGTTTTGCCAACATATGCAAGCAAATTCCCAATTTATGAAAGCAATGTAAGATACAAATCATGTATATATACATCGAAAACCTGTTTCACTCTGTTTTTGTAGTTACGATCCAGCGTTCTCACTGCCGAGGCAAAGGTACAATTTTCCACAAAGAGTAGTGTTTTGCCCAGCTCTGAAAGGTAATTACCAATAACTTAGGGCCGTGTAAATATTCAATGTTTAAGGCTTTTTTCTACAAAATGTTCCTGCGTAGTCTAGTGCTTAGGATTTGGCGTTTAAACAGTCCTTGCAGGGTTACCATTCCTTGAACGGGAGATGGATCTTTCCAAGTTGATCCTAATATGAAGTAATTTGTAATATGTTCAGGTAACGTAAGCATTCGATTCTCGAGCTTTGTTGCTAAAACATGTTTTTTTATTTTCTATTCGTAAGAATCTGATGCTCTTACTGCAATGGCTGCGGTGCGATTCATTTTACGGGAGATACTTTTTCAAAACTTTCTAGGCTAATTTCAAATATGTCAGTATAATGAAATGATTCAATGTTTTAGATGGTAATCTAAAATATGTTCACATCTTGTTTACTGTATGAATGTTTGGCAGTTTAACAGACACAATTCGGGTATGATTGCTTGCATGGAAGATGCATTTTGCAAAGGTGATCCTCTTTTAAACTATTTCTTATGTTTTCCGAAAAAATATGTAGTCAATCTTACATCTTTGACACTAAACATGTTATTATGGAGGGTATTGGTAAGAATCTGGTGATCTCAGCAATGTGGTCGTGGTTAAATTATTTGCTTGGCTTTTGATTTTTGACAAGCGTCGTAAGCTTATTTCCTATATATAAGTGAATTTAAAATTTAAATCTTAAAGCTATCCATGTATAACATACTCCCGTGTGGTCTAGTGGTTAGGATCTAGCGCTCTCACCGCCGTGGCCGGGGTTCGATTCCCCGCACGGGAGATGAGTTTTGCCAACATATGCAAGCAAATTCCCAATTTATGAAAGCAATGTAAGATACAAATCATGTAGATATACATCCAAAACCTGTTTCACTCTGGTCTTGTAGTTAGGATCCAGCGTTCTCACTGCCGAGGCAAAGGTACAATTTTCCCCAAAGAGCAGTGTTTTGCCCAGCTCTGAAAGGTAATTACCAATAACTTAGGGCCGTGTAAATATACAATGTTTAAGGCTTTTTTCTTCAAAATGTTCCTGTGTAGTCTAGTGCTTAGGATTTGGCGTTTAAACAGTCCTTGCAGGGTTACAATTCCTTGAACGGGAGATGGATCTTTCCAAGTTGATCCTAATATAAAGTAATTTGTAATATGTACAGGTAACGTAAGCATTCAATTCTCGAGCTTTGTTGCTAAAACATGTTTTTTATATTTTCTATTGATAAGAACCTGATGCTCTTACTGCAATGGCTGCGGTACGATTCATTTTAAGGGAGATACTTTTTCAAAAATTTCTAGGCTAATTTCAAATATGTCAGTGTAATGAAATGATTAAATGTTTTAGATTGTATTCTAAAATATATTCACATCTTGTTTACTGTATGAATGTTTGGCAGTTTAACAGCCACGATTCGGGTATGATTGCTTGCATGGAAGATGCATTTTGCAAAGGTGATCCTCTTCTAAACTATTTCTAATGTTTTCCGAAAAAATATATAGTCAATCTTATGTCTTTAACACTAAACATGTTATTATGGAGGGTATTGGTAAGAATCTGGTGATCTCAGCAATGTGGTCATGGTTAAATAATCCGCTCGGCTTTTGATTTTTGACAGGCGTCGTAAGCTTATTTCCTATATATAAGTGAATTTAAAATTTAAATCTTAAAGCTATCCATGTATAACATGCTCCCGTGTGGTCTAGTGGTTAGGATCCGGCGCTCTCACCGCCGTGGCCGAGGTTCTATTCCCCGCACGGGAGATGAGTTTTGCCAACATATGCAAGCAAATTCCCAATTTATGAAAGCAATGTAAGATACAAATCATGTAGATATACATCCAAAACCTGTTTCACTCTGGTCTTGTAGTTAGGATCCAGCGTTCTCACTGCCGAGGCAAAGGTACAATTTTCCACAAAGAGTAGTGTTTTGCCCAGCTCTGAAAGGTAATTACCAATAACTTAGGGCCGTGTAAATATACAATGTTTAAGGCTTTTTTCTTCAAAATGTTCCTGTGTAGTCTAGTGCTTAGGATTTGGCGTTTAAATAGTCCTTGCAGGGATACGATTCCTCGAACGGGAGATGGATCTTTCCAAGTTAATCCTAATATAAAGTAATTTGTAATATGTACAGGTAACGTAAGCATTCAATTCTCGAGCTTTGTTACTAAAACATGTTTTTTTTATTTTCTATTCGTAAGAACCTGATGCTCTTACTGCAATGGCTGCGGTACGATTCATTTTAAGGGAGATACTTTTTCAAAACTTTCTAGGCTAATTTTAAATATGTCAGTGTAATGAAATGATTAAATGTTTTAGGTTGTTTTCTAAAATATATTTACATCTTGTTTACTGTATGAATGTTTGCCAGTTTAACAGCCACAATTCGGGTATGATTGCTTGCATAGAAGATGCATTTTGCAAAGGTGATCCTCTTCTAAACTATTTCTAATGTTTTCCGAAAAAATATATAGTCAATCTTACATCTTTGACACTAAACATGTTATTATGGAGGGTATTGGTAAGAATCAGGTGATCTCAGCAATGTGGTCGTGGTTAAATAATCCGCTCGGCTTTTGATTTTTGACAAGCGTCGTAAGCTTATTTCCTATATATAAGTGAATTTAAAATTTAAATCTTAAAGCTATCCATGTATAACATGCTCCCGTGTGGTCTAGTGGTTAGGATCCCGCGCTCTCACCGCCGTGGCCGGGGTTCGATTCCCCGCACGGGAGATGAGTTTTGCCAACATATGCAAGCAAATTCCCAATTTATGAAAGCAATGTAAGATACAAATCATGTAGATATACATCCAAAACCTGTTTCACTCTGGTCTTGTAGTTAGGATCCAGCGTTCTCACTGCCGAGGCAAAGGTACAATTTGCCACAAAGAGTAGTGTTTTGCCCAGCTCTGAAAGGTAATTACCAATAACTTAGGGCCGTGTACATATTCAATGTTTAAGGCTTTTTTCTTCAAAATGTTCCTGTGTAGTCTAGTGCTTAGGATTTGACGTTTAAACAGTCCTTGCATGGTTACAATTCCTTGAACGGGAGATGGATCTTTCCAAGTTGATCCTAATATAAAGAAATTTGTAATATGTTCAGGTGATGTAAGCATTCAATTCTCGAGCTTTGTTGCTAAAACATGTTTTTCATTTTCTATTCGTAAGAATCTGATGTCTTACTGCAATGGCTGCGGTACGATTCATTTTACGGAAGATACTTTTTCAAAAGTTTTTAGGCTAATTTCAAATATGTCAGTGTAATGAAATGATTAAATGTTTTAGATTGTATTCTAAAATATATTCACATCTTGTTTACTGTATGACTGTTTGGCAGTTTAACAGCCACGATTCGGGTATGATTGCTTGCATGGAAGATGCATTTTGCAAAGGTGATCCTCTTCTAAACTATTTCTAATGTTTTCCGAAAAAATATATAGTCAATCTTATATCTTTAACATTAAACATGTTATTATGGAGGGTATTGGTAAGAATCTGGTGATCTCAGCAATGTGGTCATGGTTAAATAATCCGCTCGGCTTTTGATTTTTGACAGGCGTCGTAAGCTTATTTCCTATATATAAGTGAATTTAAAATTTAAATCTTAAAGCTATCCATGTATAACATGCTCCCGTGTGGTCTAGTGGTTAGGATCCGGCGCTCTCACCGCCGTGGCCGAGGTTCTATTCCCCGCACGGGAGATGAGTTTTGCCAACATATGCAAGCAAATTCCCAATTTATGAAAGCAATGTAAGATACAAATCATGTAGATATACATCCAAAACCTGTTTCACTCTGGTCTTGTAGTTAGGATCCAGCGTTCTCACTGCCGAGGCAAAGGTACAATTTTCCACAAAGAGCAGTGTTTTGCCCAGCTCTGAAAGGTAATTACCAATAACTTAGGGCCATGTAAATATACAATGTTTAAGGCTTTTTTCTTCAAAATGTTCCTGTGTAGTCTAGTGCTTAGGATTTGGCGTTTAAACAGTCCTTGCAGGGTTACAATTCCTTGTACGGGAGATGGATCTTTCCAAGTTGATCCTAATATAAAGTAATTTGTAATATGTACAGGTAACGTAAGCATTCAATTCTCGAGCTTTGTTGCTAAAACATGTTTTTTTTATTTTCTATTCATAAGAACCTGATGCTCTTACTGCAATGGCTGCGGTACGATTCATTTTAAGGGAGATACTTATTCAAAACTTTCTAGGCTAATTTCAAATATGTCAGTGTAATGAAATGATTAAATGTTTTAGATTGTATTATAAAATATATTCACATCTTGTTTACTGTATGAATGTTTGGCAGTTTAACAGCCACGATTCGGGTATGATTGCTTGCATGGAAGATGCATTTTGCAAAGGTGATCCTCTTTTAAACTATTTCTAATGTTTTCTGAAAAAATATGTAGTCAATCTTACATCTTTAACACTAAACATGTTATTATGGAGGGTATTGGTAATTGATGATCTCAGCAATGTGGTCGTGGTTAAATTATCCGCTCGGCTTTTGATTTTTGACAAGCGTCGTAAGCTTATTTCCTATATATAAGTGAATTTAAAATTTAAATCTTAAAGCTATCCATGTATAACATGCTCCCGTGTGGTCTAGTGGTTAGGATCCGGCGCTCTCACCGCCGTGGCCGGGGTTTGATTCCCCGCACGGGAGATGAGTTTTGCCAACATATGCAAGCAAATTCCCAATTTATGAAAGCAATGTAAGATACAAATCATGTAGATATACATCCAAAACCTGTTTCACTCTGGTCTTGTAGTTAGGATCCAGCGTTCTCACTGCCGAGGCAAAGGTACAATTTTCCACAAAGAGTAGTGTTTTGCCCAGCTCTGAAAAGTAATTACAAATAACTTAGGGCCGTGTAAATATACAATGTTTAAGGCTTTTTTCTTCAAAATGTTCCTGTGTAGTCTAGTGCTTAGGATTTGGTGTTTAAACAGTCCTTGCAGGGTTACAATTCCTTGAACGGGAGATGGATCTTTCCAAGTTGATCCTAATATAAAGTAATTTGTAATATGTACAGGTAACGTAAGCATTCAATTCTCGAGCTTTGTTGCTAAAACATGTTTTTTTATTTTCTATTCATAAGAACCTGATGCTCTTACTGCAATGGCTGCGGTACGATTCATTTTAAGGGAGATACTTTTTCAAAACTTTCTAGGCTAATTTCAAATATGTCAATGTAATGAAATGATTAAATGTTTTAGATTGTATTCTAAAATATATTCAGATCTTGTTTACTGTATGAATGTTTGGCAGTTTAACAGCCACGATTCGGGTATGATTGCTTGCATGGAAGATGCATTTTGCAAAGGTGATCCTCTTTTAAACTATTTCTAATGTTTTCTGAAAAAATATGTAGTCAATCTTACATCTTTGACACTAAACATGTTATTATGGAGGGTATTGGTAAGAATCAGGTGATCTCAGCAATGTGGTCGTGGTTAAATAATCCGCTCGGCTTTTGATTTTTGACAAGCGTCGTAAGCTTATTTCCTATATATAAGTGAATTTTAAATTTAAATCTTAAAGCTATCCATGTATAACATGCTCCCGTGTGGTCTAGTGGTTAGGATCCGGCGCTCTCACCGCCGTGGCTGGGGTTCGATTCCCCGCACGGGAGATGAGTTTTGCCAACATATGCAAGCAAATTCCCAATTTATGAAAGCAATGTAAGATACAAATCATGTAGATATACATCCAAAACCTGTTTCACTCTGGTCTTGTAGTTAGGATCCAGCGTTCTCACTGCCGAGGCAAAGGTACAATTTTCCACAAAGAGTAGTGTTTTGCCCAGCTCTGAAAGGTAATTACCAATAACTTAGGGCCATGTAAATATACAATGTTTAAGGCTTTTTTCTTCAAAATGTTCCTGTGTAGTCTAGTGCTTAGGATTTGGCGTTTAAACAGTCCTTGCAGGGTTACAATTCCTTGAACGGGAGATGGATCTTTCCAAGTTGATCCTAATATAAAGTAATTTGTAATATGTACAGGTAACGTAAGCATTCAATTCTCGAGCTTTGTTGCTAAAACATGTTTTTTTTATTTTCTATTCATAAGAACCTGATGCTCTTACTGCAATGGCTGCGGTACGATTCATTTTAAGGGAGATACTTTTTCAAAACTTTCTAGGCTAATTTTAAATATGTCAGTGTAATGAAATGATTAAATGTTTTAGGTTGTATTCTAAAATATGTTCACATCTTGTTTACTGTATGAATGTTTGGCAGTTTAACAGCCACGATTCGGGTATGATTGCTTGCATGGAAGATGCATTTTGCAAAGGCGATCCTCTTCTCAACTATTTCTAATGTTTTCTGAAAAAATATGTAGTCAATCTTACATCTTTAACACTAAACATGTTATTATGGAGGGTATTGGTAAGAATCAGGTGATCTCAGCAATGTGGTCGTGGTTAAATAATCCGCTCGGCTTTTGATTTTTTACAAGCGTCGTAAGCTTATTTCCTATATATAAGTGAATTTAAAATTTAAATCTTAAAGCTATCCATGTATAACATGCTCCCGTGTGGTCTAGTGGTTAGGATCCGGCGCTCTCACCGCCGTGGCCGAGGTTCTTTTCCCCGCACGGGAGATGAGTTTTGCCAACATATGCAAGCAAATTCCCAATTTATGAAAGCAATGTAAGATACAAATCATGTAGATATACATCAAAAACCTGTTTCACTCTGGTCTTGTAGTTAGGATCCAGCGTTCTCACTGCCGAGGCAAAGGTACAATTTTCCACAAAGAGTAGTGTTTTGCCCAGCTCTGAAAGGTAATTACCAATAACTTAGGGCCGTGTAAATATACAATGTTTAAGGCTTTTTTCTTCAAAATGTTCCTGTGTAGTCTAGTGCTTAGGATTTGGCGTTTAAACAGTCCTTGCAGGGTTACAATTCCTCGAACGGGAGATGGATCTTTCCAAGTTGATCCTAATATAAAGTAATTTGTAATATGTACAGGTAACGTAAGCATTCAATTCTCGAGCTTTGTTACTAAAACATGTTTTTTTTTATTTTCTATTCGTAAGAACCTGATGCTCTTACTGCAATGGCTGCGGTACGATTCATTTTAAGGGAGATACTTTTTCAAAACTTTCTAGGCTAATTTTAAATATGTCAGTGTAATGAAATGATTAAATGTTTTAGGTTGTATTCTAAAATATATTCACATCTTGTTTACTGTATGAATGTTTGGCAGTTTAACAGCAACGATTCGGGTATGATTGCTTGCATGGAAGATGCATTTCGCAAAGGCGATCCTCTTCTGAACTATTTCTAATGTTTTCTGAAAAAATATGTAGTCAATCTTACATCTTTAACACTAAACATGTTATTATGGAGGGTATTGGTAAGAATCAGGTGATCTCAGCAATGTTGTCGTGGTTAAATTATCCGCTCGGCTTTTGATTTTTGACAAGCGTCGTAAGCTTATTTCCTATATATAAGTGAAATTTAAATTCAAATCTTAAAGCTATCCATGTATAACATACTCCTGTGTGGTCTAGTGGTTAGGATCCAACGCTCTCACCGCCATGGCCGTGGCTCGATTCCCCGCACGGGAGATGAGTTTTGCTAACATATGCAAGCAAATTCCCAATTTATGAAAGCAATGTAAGATACAAATCATGTAGATATACATCCAAAACCTGTTTCACTCTGGTCTTGTAGTTAGGATCCAGCGTTCTCACTGCCGAGGCAAAGGTACAATTTTCAACAAAGAGTCGTGTTTGGCCCAGCTCTGAAAGGTAATTACCAATAACTTAGGGGCATGTAAATATACAATGTTTAAGGCTTTTTTCTTCAAAATGTTCCTGTGTAGTCTAGTGCTTAGGATTTGGCGTTTAAACAGTCCTTGCAGGGTTACAATTCCTTGAACGGGAGATGGATCTTTCCAAGTTGATCCTAATATAAAGTAATTTGTAATATGTACAGGTAACGTAAGCATTCAATTCTCGAGCTTTGTTGCTAAAACATGTTTTTTTTATTTTCTATTCGTAAGAACCTGATGCTCTTACTGCAAAGGCTGCGGTACGATTCATTTTAAGGGAGATACTTTTTCAAAACTTTCTAGGCTAGTTTCAAATATGTCAGTGTAATGAAATGATTCAATGTTTTAGATTGTATTCTAAAATATATTCACATCTTGTTTACTGTATGAATGTTTGGCAGTTTAACAGCCACAATTCGGGTATGATTGCTTGCATGAAAGATGCATTTTGCAAAGGTGATCCTCTTCTAAACTATTTCTAATGTTTTCTGAAAAAATATGTAGTCAATCTTATATCTTTAACACTAAACATGTTATTATGGAGGGTATTGGTAAGAATCTGGTGATCTCAGCAATGTGGTCATGGTTAAATAATCCGCTCGGCTTTTGATTTTTGACAAGCGTCGTAAGCTTATTTCCTATATATAAGTGAATTTAAAATTTAAATCTTAAAGCTATCCATGTATAACATGCTCCCGTGTGGTCTAGTGGTTAGGATCCGGCGCTCTCACTGCCGTGGCCGAGGTTCTATTCCCCGCACGGGAGATGAGTTTTGCCAACATATACAAGCAAATTCCCAATTTATGAAAGCAATGTAAGATACAAATCATGTAGATATACATCCAAAACCTGTTTCACTCTGGTCTTGTAGTTAGGATCCAGCGTTCTCACTGCCGAGGCAAAGGTACAATTTTCCACAAAGAGTAGTGTTTTGCCCAGCTCTGAAAGGTAATTACCAATAACTAAGGGCCGTGTAAATATACAATGTTTAAGGCTTTTTTCTTCAAAATGTTCCTGTGTAGTCTAGTGCTTAGGATTTGGCGTTTAAACAGTCCTTGCAGGGTTACAATTCCTTGAACGGGAGATGGATCTTTCCAAGTTGATCCTAATATAAAGTAATTTGTAATATGTACAGGTAACGTAAGCATTCAATTCTCGAGCTTTGTTGCTAAAACATGTTTTTTTTATTTTCTATTCATAAGAACCTGATGCTCTTACTGCAATGGCTGTGGTACGATTCATTTTAAGGGAGATACTTTTTCAAAACTTTCTAAGCTAATTTTAAATATGTCAGTGTAATGAAATGATTAAATGTTTTAGATTGTATTCTAAAATATATTCACATCTTGTTTACTGTATGAATGTTTGGCAGTTTAACAGCCACGATTCGGGTATGATTGCTTGCATGGAAGATGCATTTTGCAAAGGTGATCCTCTTTTAAACTATTTCTAATGTTTTCCGAAAAAATATGTAGTCAATCTTACATCTTTGACACTAAACATGTTATTATGGAGGGTATTGGTAAGAATCAGGTGATCTCAGCAATGTGGTCGTGGTTAAATAATCCGCTCGGCTTTTGATTTTTGTCAAGCGTCGTAACCTTATTTCCTATATATAAGTGAATTTAAAATTTAAATCTTAAAGCTATCCATGTATAACATGCTCCCGTGTGGTCTAGTGGTTAGGATCCGGCGCTCTCACCGCCGTGGCCGGGGTTCGATTCCCCGAAAGGGAGATGAGTTTTGCCAACATATGCAAGCAAATTCCCAATTTATGAAAGCAATGTAAGATACAAATCATGTAGATATACATCCAAAACCTGTTTCACTCTGGTCTTGTAGTTAGGATCCAGCGTTCTCACTGCCGAGGCAAAGGTACAATTTTCCACAAAGAGTAGTGTTTTGCCCAGCTCTGAAAGGTAATTACCAATAACTTAGGGCCGTGTAAATATACAATGTTTAAGGCTTTTTTCTTCAAAATGTTCCTGTGTAGTCTAGTGCTTAGGATTTGGCGTTTAAACAGTCCTTGCAGGGTTACAATTCCTTGAACGGGAGATGGATCTATCCAAGTTAATCCTAATATAAAGTAATTTGTAATATGTACAGGTAACGTAAGCATTCAATTCTCGAGCTTTGTTACTAAAACATGTTTTTTTTATTTTCTATTCGTAAAAACCTGATGCTCTTACTGCAATGGCTGCGGTACGATTCATTTTAAGGGAGATACTTTTTCAAAACTTTCTAGGCTAATTTTAAATATGTCAGTGTAATGAAATGATTAAATGTTTTAGGTTGCATTCTAAAATATATTCACATCTTGTTTACTGTATGAATGTTTGGCAGTTTAACAGCCACAATTCGGGTATGATTGCTTGCATAGAAGATGCATTTTGCAAAGGTGATCCTCTTTTAAACTATTTCTAATGTTTTCTGAAAAAATATGTAGTCAATCTTACATCTTTGACACTAAACATGTTATTATGGAGGGTATTGGTAAGAATCAGGTGATCTCAGCAATGTGGTCCTGGTTGAATAATCCGCTCGGCTTTTGATTTTTGACAAGCGTCGTAAGCTTATTTCCTATATATAAGTGAATTTAAAATTTAAATCTTAAAGCTATCCATGTATAACATGCTCCCGTGTGGTCTAGTGGTTAGGATCCGGCGCTCTCACCGCCGTGGCCGGGGTTCGATTCCCCGCACCGGAGATGAGTTTTGCCAACATATGCAAGCAAATTCCCAATTTATGAAAGCAATGTAAGATACAAATCATGTAGATATACATCCAAAACCTGTTTCACTCTGGTCTTGTAGTTAGGATCCAGCGTTCTCACCGCCGAGGCAAAGGTACAATTTTCCACAAAGAGTAGTGTTTGGCCCAGCTCTGAAAGGTAATTACCAATAACTTAGGGGCATGTAAATATACAATGTTTAAGGCTTTTTTCTTCAAAATGTTCCTGTGTAGTCTAGTGCTTAGGATTTGGCGTCTAAACAGTCCTTGCAGGGTTACAATTCCTTGAACGGGAGATGGATCTTTCCAAGTTGATCCTAATATAAAGTAATTTGTAATATGTACAGGTAACGTAAGCATTCAATTCTCGAGCTTTGTTGCTAAAACATGTTTTTTTTATTTTCTATTCGTAAGAACCTGATGCTCTTACTGCAAAGGCTGCGGTACGATTCATTTTAAGGGAGATACTTTTTCAAAACTTTCTAGGCTAGTTCCAAATATGTCAGTGTAATGAAATGATTAAATGTTTTGGATTGTATTCTAAAATATATTCACATCTTGTTTACTGTATGAATGTTTGGCAGTTTAACAGCCACAATTCGGGTATGATTGCTTGCATGAAAGATGCATTTTGCAAAGGTGATCCTCTTCTAAACTATTTCTAATGTTTTCCGAAAAAATATGTAGTCAATCTTATATCTTTAATACTAAACATGTTATTATGGAGGGTATTGGTAAGAATCTGGTGATCTCAGCAATGTGGTCATGGTTAAATAATCCGCTCGGCTTTTGATTTTTGACAAGCGTCGTAAGCTTATTTCCTATATATAAGTGAATTTAAAATTTAAATCTTAAAGCTATCCATGTATAACATGCTCCCGTGTGGTCTAGTGGTTAGGATCCGGCGCTCTCACCGCCGTGGCCGAGGTTCTATTTCCCGCACGGGAGATGAGTTTTGCCAGCATATGCAAGCAAATTCCCAATTTATGAAAGCAATGTAAGATACAAATCATGTAGATATACATCCAAAACCTGTTTCACTCTGGTCTTGTAGTTAGGATCAAGCGTTCTCACTGCCGAGGTAAAGGTACAATTTTCCACAAAGAGTAGTGTTTTGCCCAGCTCTGAAAGGTAATTACCAATAACTAAGGGCCGTGTAAATATTCAATGTTTAAGGCTTTTTTCTTCAAAATGTTCCTGTGTAGTCTAGTGCTTAGGATTTGGCGTTTAAACAGTCCTTGCAGGGTTACAATTCCTCGAACGGGAGATGGATCTTTCCAAGTTGATCCTAATATAACGTAATTTGTAATATGTACAGGTAACGTAAGCATTCAATTCTCGAGCTTTGTTACTAAAACATGTTTTTTTTATTTTCTATTCGTAAGAACCTGATGCTCTTACTGCAATGGCTGCGGTACGATTCATTTTAAGGGAGATACTTTTTCAAAAGTTTCTAGGCTAATTTTAAATATGTCAGTGTAATGAAATGATTAAATGTTTTAGATTGTATTCTAAAACATATTCACATCTTGTTTACTGTATGAATGTTTGGCAGTTGAACAGCCACGATTCGAGTATGATTGCTTGCATGGAAGATGCATTTTGCAAAGGTGATCCTCTTCTAAACTATTTCTAATGTTTTCCGAAAAAATATGTAGTCAATCTTACATCTTTGACACTAAAAATGTTATTATGGAGGGTATTGGTAAGAATCAGGTGATCTCAGCAATGTGGTCGTGGTTAAATAATCCGCTTGGCTTTTGATTTTTGACAAGCGTCGTAAGCTTATTTCCTATATATAAGTGAATTTAAAATTTAAAACTTAAAGCTATCCATGTATAACATGCTCCCGTGTGGTCTAGTGGTTAGGATCCGGCGCTCTCACCGTCGTGGCCGGGGTTCGATTCCCCGCACGGGAGATGAGTTTTGCCAACATATGCAAGCAAATTCCCAATTTATTAAAGCAATGTAAGATACAAATCATGTAGATATGCATCCAAAACCTGTTTCACTCTGGTCTTGTAGTTAGGATCCAGCGTTCTCACTGCCGAGGCAAAGGTACAATTTTCCACAAAGAGTAGTGTTTTGTCCAGCTCTGAAAGGTAATTACCAATAACTTAGGGCCGTGTAAATATACAATGTTTAAGGCTTTTTTCTTCAAAATGTTCCTGTGTAGTCTAGTGCTTAGGATTTGGCGTTTAAACAGTCCTTGCAGGGTTACAATTCCTTGAACGGGAGATGGATCTTTCCAAGTTGATCCTAATATAAAGTAATTTGTAATATGTACAGGTAACGTAAGCATTCAATTCTCGAGCTTTGTTGCTAAAACATGTTTTTTTTATTTTCTATTCATAAGAACCTGATGCTCTTACTGCAAAGGCTGCGGTACGATTCATTTTAAGGGAGATACTTTTTCAAAACTTTCTAGGCTAATTTCAAATATGTCAGTGTAATGAAATGATTAAATGTTTTAGATTGTATTCTAAAATATATTCACATCTTGTTTACTGTATGAATGTTTGGCAGTTTAACAGCCACAATTCGGGTATGATTGCTTGCATGGAAGATGCATTTTGCAAAGGTGATCCTTTTTTAAACTATTTCTAATGTTTTCCGAAAAAATATGTAGTCAATCTTACATCTTTGACACTAAACATGTTATTATGGAGGGTATTGGTAAGAATCAGGTGATCTCAGCAATGTGGTCGTGGTTAAATAATCCGCTCGGCTTTTGATTTTTGTCAAGCGTCGTAACCTTATTTCCTATATATAAGTGAATTTAAAATTTAAATCTTAAAGCTATCCATGTATAACATGCTCCCGTGTGGTCTAGTGGTTAGGATCCGGCGCTCTCACCGCCGTGGCCGGGGTTCGATTCCCCGCACGGGAGATGAGTCTTGCCAACATATGCAAGCAAATTCCCAATTTATGAAAGCAATGTAAGATACAAATCATGTAGATATACATCCAAAACCTGTTTCACTCTGGTCTTGTAGTTAGGATCCAGCGTTCTCATCGCGAGGCAAAGGTACAATTTTACACAAAGAGTAGTGTTTTGCCCAGCTCTGAAAGGTAATTACCAATAACTTAGGGCCGTGTAAATATACAATGTTTAAGGCTTTTTTCTTCAAAATGTTCCTGTGTAGTCTAGTGCTTAGGATTTGGCGTTTAAACAGTCCTTGCAGGGTTACATTTCCTCGAACGGGAGATGGATCTTTCCAAGTTGATCCTAATATAAAGTAATTTGTAATATGTACAGGTAACGTAAGCATTCAATTCTCGAGCTTTGTTGCTAAAACATGTTTTTTTATTTTCTATTCGTAAGAACCTGATGCTCTTACTGCAAAGGCTGCGGTACGATTCATTTTAAAGGAGATACTTTTTCAAAACTTTCTAGGCTAGTTTCAAATATGTCAGTGTAATGAAATGATTAAATGTTTTAGATTGTATTCTAAAATATATTCACATCTTGTTTACTGTATGAATGTTTGGCAGTTTAACAGCCACAATTCGGTTATGATTGCTTGCATGAAAGATGCATTTTGCAAAGGTGATCCTCTTCTAAACTATTTCTAATGTTTTCCGAAAAAATATGTAGTCAATCTTATATCTTTAACACTAAACATGTTATTATGGAGGGTATTGGTAAGAACCTGGTGATCTCAGCAATGTGGTCATGGTTAAATAATCCGCTCGTCTTTTGATTTTTGACAAGCGTCGTAAGCTTATTTCCTGTATATAAGTGAATTTAAAATTTAAATCTTAAAGCTATCCATGTATAACATGCTCCCGTGTGGTCTAGTGGTTAGGATCCGGCGCTCTCACCGCCGTGGCCGAGGTTCTATTCCCCGCACGGGAGATGAGTTTTGCCAACATATGCAAGCAAATTCCCAATTTATGAAAGCAATGTAAGATACAAATCATGTAGATATACATCCAAAACCTGTTTCACTCTGGTCTTGTAGTTAGGATCCAGCGTTCTCACTGCCGAGGCAAAGGTACAATTTTACACAAAGAGTAGTGTTTTGCCCAGCTCTGAAAGGTAATTACCAATAACTTAGGGCCGTGTAAATATACAATGTTTAAGGCTTTTTTCTTCAAAATGTTCCTGTGTAGTCTAGTGCTTAGGATTTGGCGTTTAAACAGTCCTTGCAGGGTTACATTTCCTCGAACGGGAGATGGATCTTTCCAAGTTGATCCTAATATAAAGTAATTTGTAATATGTACAGGTAACGTAAGCATTCAATTCTCGAGCTTTGTTACTAAAACATGTTTTTTTTATTTTCTATTTGTAAGAACCTGATGCTCTTTTTGCAATGGCTGCGGTACGATTCATTTTAAGGGAGATACTTTTTCAAAACTTTCTAGGCTAATTTTAAATATGTCAGTGTAATGAAATGATTAAATGTTTTAGATTGTATTCTAAAATATATTCACATCTTGTTTACTGTATGAATGTTTGGCAGTTTAACAGCCACGATTCGGGTATGATTGCTTGCATGGAAGATGCATTTTGCAAAGGTGATCCTCTTTTAAACTATTTCTAATGTTTTCCGAAAAAATATGTACTCAATCTTACATCTTTGACACTAAACATGTTATTATGGAGGGTATTGGTAAGAATCAGGTGATCTCAGCAATGTGGTCGTGGTTAAATAATCCGCTCGGCTTTTGATTTTTGTCAAGCGTCGTAACCTTATTTCCTATATATAAGTGAATTTAAAATTTAAATCTTAAAGCTATCCATGTATAACATGCTCCCGTGTGGTCTAGTGGTTAGGATCCGGCGCTCTCACCGCCGTGGCCGGGGTTCGATTCCCCACACGGGAGATGAGTCTTGCCAACATATGCAAGCAAATTCCCAATTTATGAAAGCAATGTAAGATACAAATCATGTAGATATACATCCAAAACCTGTTTCACTCTGGTCTTGTAGTTAGGATCCAGCGTTCTCACTGCCGAGGCAAAGGTACAATTTTCCACAAAGAGTAGTGTTTTGCCCAGCTCTGAAAGGTAATTACCAATAACTTAGGGCCGTGTAAATATACAATGTTTAAGGCTTTTTTCTTCAAAATGTTCCTGTGTAGTCTAGTGCTTAGGATTTGGCGTTTAAACAGTCCTTGCAGGGTTACAATTCCTTGAACGGGAGATGGATCTTTCCAAGTTGATCCTAATATAAAGTAATTTGTAATATGTACAGGTAACGTAAGCATTCAATTCTCGAGCTTTGTTGCTAAAACATGTTTTTTTTTATTTTCTATTCGTAAGAACCTGATGCTCTTACTGCAAAGGCTGCGGTACGATTCATTTTAAGGGAGATACTTTTTCAAAACTTTCTAGGCTAGTTTCAAATATGTCAGTGTAATGAAATGATTGAATGTTTTAGATTGTATTCTAAAATATATTCACATCTTGTTTACTGTATGAATGTTTGGCAGTTTAACAGCCACAATTCGGGTATGATTGCTTGCATGAAAGATGCATTTTGCAAAGGTGATCCTCTTCTAAACTATTTCTAATGTTTTCCGAAAAAATATGTAGTCAATCTTATATCTTTAACACTAAACATGTTATTATGGAGGGTATTGGTAAGAATCTGGTGATCTCAGCAATGTGGTCTTGGTTAAATAATCCGATTGGCTTTTGATTTATGACAAGCGTCGTAAGCTTATTTCCTATATATAAGTGAATTTAAAATTTAAATCTTAAAGATATCCATGTATAACATGCTGCCGTGTGGTCTAGTGGTTAGGATCCGGCGCTCTCACCGCCGTTGCCGAGGTTCTATTCCCCGCACGGGAGATGAGTTTTGCCAACATATGCAAGCAAATTCCCAATTTATAAAATAATGTAAGATACAAATCATCTAGATATACATCCAAAACCTGTTTCACTCTTGTCTTGTAGTTAGGATCCAGCGTTCTCACTGCCGAGGCAAAGGTACAATTTTCCACAAAGAGTAGTGTTTTGCCCAGCTCTGAAAGGTAATTACCAATAACTTAGGGCCGTGTAAATATACAATGTTTAAGGCTTTTTTCTTCAAAATGTTCCTGTGTAGTCTAGTGCTTAGGATTTGGCGTTTAAACAGTCCTTGCAGGGTTACAATTCCTCGAACGGGAGATGGATCTTTCCAAGTTGATCCTAATATAAAGTAATTTGTAATATGTACAGGTAACGTAAGCATTCAATTCTCGAGCTTTGTTACTAAAACATGTTTTTTTTTATTTTCTATTCGTAAGAACCTGATGCTCTTACTGCAATGGCTGCGGTACGATTCATTTTAAGGGACATACTTTTTCAAAACTTTCTAGGCTAATTTTAAATATGTCAGTGTAATGAAATGATTAAATGTTTTAGATTGTATTCTAAAATATATTCACATCTTGTTTACTGTATGAATGTTTGGCAGTTTAACAGCCACAATTCGGGTATGATTGCTTGCATGGAAGATGCATTTTGCAAAGGCGATCCTCTTCTAAACTATTTCTAATGTTTTCCGAAAAAATATGTAGTCAATCTTACATCTTTAACACTAAACATGTTATTCTTGAGGGTATTAGCGGAATCTGGCAATCTTAGCAATGTGTTTGTGGTTAAATTATCCGCTCGGCTTTTGATTTTTGACAAGCGTCGTAAGCTTATTTCCTATATATAACTGAATTTAAAATTTAAATCTTAAAGCTATCCATGTATAACATACTCCCGTGTGGTCTAGTGGTTATGATCCGGCGCTTTCACTGCCGTTGCCGGGGCTCGATTTCCCGCACGGGAGATGAGTTTTGCCAACATATGCAAGCAAATTCCCAATTTATGAAAGCAATGTAAGATACAAATCATTTAGATATACATCCAAAACCTGTTTCACTCTGGTCTTGTAGTTAAGATCCAGCGTTCTCACTGCCGAGACAAAGGTACAATTTTCCACAAAGAGTAGTGGTGTTTTGCCCAGCTCTGAAAGGTAATTACCAATAACTTAGGGCCGTGTACATATTCAATGTTTAAGGCTTTTTTCTTCAAAATGTTCCTGTGTAGTCTAGTGCTTAGGATTTGGCGTTTAAACAGTCCTTGCAGGGTTACAATTCCTCGAACGGGAGATGGATCTTTCCAAGTTGATCCTAATATAAAGTAATTTGTAATATGTACAGGTAACGTAAGCATTCAATTCTCGAGCTTTGTTACTAAAACATGTTTTTTTTTATTTTCTATTCGTAAGAACCTGATGCTCTTACTGCAATGGCTGCGGTACGATTCATTTTAAGGGACATACTTTTTCAAAACTTTCTAGGCTAATTTTAAATATGTCAGTGTAATGAAATGATTAAATGTTTTAGATTGTATTCTAAAATATATTCACATCTTGTTTACTGTATGAATGTTTGGCAGTTTAACAGCCACAATTCGGGTATGATTGCTTGCATGGAAGATGCATTTTGCAAAGGCGATCCTCTTCTAAACTATTTCTAATGTTTTCCGAAAAAATATGTAGTCAATCTTACATCTTTAACACTAAACATGTTATTCTTGAGGGTATTAGCGGAATCTGGCAATCTTAGCAATGTGTTTGTGGTTAAATTATCCGCTCGGCTTTTGATTTTTGACAAGCGTCGTAAGCTTATTTCCTATATATAACTGAATTTAAAATTTAAATCTTAAAGCTATCCATGTATAACATACTCCCGTGTGGTCTAGTGGTTATGATCCGGCGCTTTCACTGCCGTTGCCGGGGCTCGATTTCCCGCACGGGAGATGAGTTTTGCCAACATATGCAAGCAAATTCCCAATTTATGAAAGCAATGTAAGATACAAATCATTTAGATATACATCCAAAACCTGTTTCACTCTGGTCTTGTAGTTAAGATCCAGCGTTCTCACTGCCGAGACAAAGGTACAATTTTCCACAAAGAGTAGTGGTGTTTTGCCCAGCTCTGAAAGGTAATTACCAATAACTTAGGGCCGTGTACATATTCAATGTTTAAGGCTTTTTTCTTCAAAATGTTCCTGTGTAGTCTAGTGCTTAGGATTTGACGTTTAAACAGTCCTTGCATGGTTACAATTCCTTGAACGGGAGATGGATCTTTCCAAGTTGATCCTAATATAAAGTAATTTGTAATATGTTCAGGTGATGTAAGCATTCAATTCTCGAGCTTTGTTGCTAAAACATGTTTTTTATTTTCTATTCGTAAGAATCTGATGTCTTACTGCAATGGCTGCGGTACGATTCATTTAACGGGAGATACTTTTTCAAAAGTTTTTAGGCTAATTTCAATTATGTCAGTGTAATGAAATGATTCAATGTTCTCGATGGTAATCTAAAATATGTTCACATCTTGTTTACTGTATGAATGTTTGGCAGTTTAACAGCCACAATTCGGGTATGATTGCTTGCATCGAAGATGCATTTTGCAAAGGTGATCCTCTTTTAAACTATTTCTAATGCTTTCTGAAAAAATATGTAGTCAATCTTACATCTTTGACACTAAACATGTTATTATGGAGGGTATTGGTAAGAATCTGGTGATCTCAGCAATGTGGTCGTGGTTAAATAATCCGCTCGGCTTTTGATTTTTGACAAGCGTCGTAAGCTTATTTCCTATATATAAGTGAATTTAAAATTTAAATCTTAAAGCTATCCAGGTATAACATGCTCCCGTGTGGTCTAGTGGTCAGGATCCGGCGCTCTCACCGCCGTGGCCGAGGTTCGATTCCCCGCACGGGAGATGAGTTTTGCCAACATATGCAAGCCAATTCCCAATTTATGAAAGCAATGTAAGATACAAATCATGTAGATATACATCCAAAACCTGTTTCACTCTAGTCTTGTAGTTAGGATCCAGCGTTCTCACTGCCGAGGCAAAGGTACAATTTTCCACAAAGAATAGTGTTTTGCCCAGCTCTGAAAGGTAATTACCAATACCTTAGGGCCATGTAAATATTCAATGTTTAAGGCTTTTTTCTTCAAAATGTTCCTGTGTAGTCTAGTGCTTAGGATTTGACGTTTAAACAGTCCTTGCAGGGTTACAATTCCTTGAACGGAAGATGGATCTTTCCAAGTTGATCCTAATATAAAGTAATTTGTAATATGTACAGGTAACGTAAGCATTCAATTCTCGAGCTTTGTTGCTAAAACATGTTTTTTTTTATTTTCTATTCGTAAGAACCTGATGCTCTTACTGCAATGGCTGCGGTACGATTCATTTTAAGGGAGATACTTTTTGAAAACTTTCTAGGCTAATTTTAAATATGTCAGTGTAATGAAATGATTAAATGTTTTAGATTGTATTCTAAAATATATTCACATCTTGTTTACTGTATGAATGTTTGGCAGTTTAACAGCCACGATTCGGGTATGATTGCTTGCATGGAAGATGCATTTTGCAAAGGTGATCCTCTTCTAAACTATTTCTAATGTTTTCCGAAAAAATATGTAGTCAATATTACATCTTTGACACTAAACATGTTATTATGGAGGGTATTAGTGGAATCTGGTGATCTCAGCAATGTGTTTGTGGTTAAATTATCCGCTCGGCTTTTGATTTTTGACAAGCGTCGTAAGCTTATTTCCTATATATAAGTGAATTTAAAATTTAAATCTTAAAGCTATCCATGTATAACATACTCCCGTGTGGTCTAGTGGTTAGGATCCGGCGCTCTCACCGCCGTGGCCGGGGTTCGATTCCCCGCACGGGAGATGAGTTTTGCCAACATATGCAAGCAAATTCCCAATTTATGAAAGCAATGTAAGATACAAATCATGTAGATATACATCCAAAACCTGTTTCACTCTGGTCTTGTAGTTAGGATCCAGCGTTCTCACTGCCGAGGCAAAGGTACAATTTTCCACAAAGAGTAGTGTTTTGCCCAGCTCTGAAAGGTAATTACCAATAACTTAGGGCCGTGTAAATATTCAATGTTTAAGGCTTTTTTCTTCAAAATGTTCCTGTGTAGTCTAGTGCTTAGGATTTGACGTTTAAACAGTCCTTGCATGGTTACAATTCCTTGAACGGGAGATGGATCTTTCCAAGTTGTTCCTAATATAAAGTAATTTGTAATATGTTCAGGTAACGTAAGCATTCAATTCTCGAGCTTTGTTGCTAAAACATGTTTTTTTATTTTCTATTCGTAAGAACCTGATGCTCTTACTGCAATGGCTGCGGTACGATTCATTTTAAGGGAGATACTTTTTCAAAACTTTCTAGGCTAATTTCAAATATGTCAGTGTAATGAAATGATTAAATGTTTTAGATTGTATTCTAAAATATATTCACATCTTGTTTACTGTATGAATGTTTGGCAGTTTAACAGCCACAATTCGGGTATGATTGCTTGCATGGAAGATGCATTTTGCAAAGGTGATCCTCTTTTAAACTATTTCTAATGTTTTCCGAAAAAATATGTAGTCAATCTTACATCTTTAACACTAAACATGTTATTATGGAGGATATTGGTAAGAATCTGGTGATCTCAGCAATGTGGTCATGGTTAAATTATCCGCTCGGCTTTTGATTTTTGACGAGCGTCGTAAGCTTATTTCCTATATATAAGTGAAATTTAAATTCAAATCTTAAAGCTATCCTTGTATAACGTACTCCCGTGTGGTCTAGTGGTTAGGATCCAGTGCTCTCACCGCCGTGGCCGGGGTTCGATTCCCCGCACGGGAGATGAGTTTTGCCAACATATGCAAGCAAATTCCCAATTTATGAAAGCAATGTAAGATACAAATCATCTAGATATACATCCAAAACCTGTTTCACTCTGGTCTTGTAGTTAGGATCCAGCGTTCTCACTGCCGAGGCAAAGGTACAGTTTTCCACAAAGAGTAGTGTTTTGCTCAGCTCTGAAAGGTAATTACCAATAACTTAGGGCCGTGTACATATTCAATGTTTAAGGCTTTTTTCTTCAAAATGTTCCTGTGTAGTCTAGTGCTTAGGATTTGACGTTTAAACAGTCCTTGCATGGTTACAATTCCTTGAACGGGAGATGGATCTTTCCAAGTTGATCCTAATATAAAGTAATTTGTAATATGTTCAGGTGATGTAAGCATTCAATTCTCGAGCTTTGTTGCTAAAACATGTTTTTTATTTTCTATTCGTAAGAATCTGATGTCTTACTGCAATGGCTGCGGTACGATTCATTTAACGGGAGATACTTTTTCAAAAGTTTTTAGGCTAATTTCAATTATGTCAGTGTAATGAAATGATTCAATGTTCTCGATGGTAATCTAAAATATGTTCACATCTTGTTTACTGTATGAATGTTTGGCAGTTTAACAGCCACAATTCGGGTATGATTGCTTGCATCGAAGATGCATTTTGCATAGGTGATCCTCTTTTAAACTATTTGTAATGTTTTCTGAAAAAATATGTAGTCAATCTTACATCTTTGACACTAAACATGTTATTATGGAGGGTATTGGTAAGAATCTGGTGATCTCAGCAATGTGGTCGTGGTTAAATAATCCGCTCGGCTTTTGATTTTTGACAAGCGTCGTAAGCTTATTTCCTATATATAAGTGAATTTAAAATTTAAATCTTAAAGCTATCCAGGTATAACATGCTCCCGTGTGGTCTAGTGGTCAGGATCCGGGGCTCTCACCGCCGTGGCCGAGGTTCGATTCCCCGCACGGGAGATGAGTTTTGCCAACATATGCAAGCCAATTCCCAATTTATGAAAGCAATGTAAGATACAAATCATGTAGATATACATCCAAAACCTGTTTCACTCTGGTCTTGTAGTTAGGATCCAGCGTTCTCACTGCCGGATAAAGGTACAGTTTTCCACAAAGAGTAGTGTTTTGCTCAGCTCTGAAAGGTAATTACCAATAACTTAGGGCCGTGTACATATTCAATGTTTAAGGCTTTTTTCTTCAAAATGTTCCTGTGTAGTCTAGTGCTTAGGATTTGACGTTTAAACAGTCCTTGCATGGTTACAATTCCTTGAACGGGAGATGGATCTTTCCAAGTTGATCCTAATATAAAGTAATTTGTAATATGTTCAGGTGATGTAAGCATTCAATTCTCGAGCTTTGTTGCTAAAACATGTTTTTTATTTTCTATTCGTAAGAATCTGATGTCTTACTGCAATGGCTGCGGTACGATTCATTTAACGGGAGATACTTTTTCAAAAGTTTTTAGGCTAATTTCAATTATGTCAGTGTAATGAAATGATTCAATGTTCTCGATGGTAATCTAAAATATGTTCACATCTTGTTTACTGTATGAATGTTTGGCAGTTTAACAGCCACAATTCGGGTATGATTGCTTGCATCGAAGATGCATTTTGCATAGGTGATCCTCTTTTAAACTATTTGTAATGTTTTCTGAAAAAATATGTAGTCAATCTTACATCTTTGACACTAAACATGTTATTATGGAGGGTATTGGTAAGAATCTGGTGATCTCAGCAATGTGGTCGTGGTTAAATAATCCGCTCGGCTTTTGATTTTTGACAAGCGTCGTAAGCTTATTTCCTATATATAAGTGAATTTAAAATTTAAATCTTAAAGCTATCCAGGTATAACATGCTCCCGTGTGGTCTAGTGGTCAGGATCCGGGGCTCTCACCGCCGTGGCCGAGGTTCGATTCCCCGCACGGGAGATGAGTTTTGCCAACATATGCAAGCCAATTCCCAATTTATGAAAGCAATGTAAGATACAAATCATGTAGATATACATCCAAAACCTGTTTCACTCTGGTCTTGTAGTTAGGATCCAGCGTTCTCACTGCCGAGGCAAAGGTACAATTTTCCACAAAGAATAGTGTTTTGCCCAGCTCTGAAAGGTAATTACCAATACCTTAGGGCCATGTAAATATTCAATGTTTAAGGCTTTTTTCTTCAAAATGTTCCTGTGTCGTCTAGTGCTTAGGATTTGACGTTTAAACAGTCCTTGCAGGGTTACAATTCCTTGAACGGAAGATGGATCTTTCCAAGTTGATCCTAATATAAAGTAATTTGTAATATGTACAGGTAACGTAAGCATTCAATTCTTGAGCTTTGTTGCTAAAACATGTTTTTTTTTATTTTCTATTCGTAAGAACCTGATGCTCTTACTGCAATGGCTGCGGTACGATTCATTTTAAGGGAGATACTTTTTCAAAACTTTCTAGGCTAATTTTAAATATGTCAGTGTAATGAAATGATTAAATGTTTTAGATTGTATTCTAAAATATATTCACATCTTGTTTACTGTATGAATGTTTGGCAGTTTAACAGCCACGATTCGGGTATGATTGCTTGCATGGAAGATGCATTTTGCAAAGGTGATCCTCTTCTAAACTATTTCTAATGTTTTCCGAAAAAATATGTAGTCAATATTACATCTTTGACACTAAACATGTTATTATGGAGGGTATTAGTGGAACCTGGTGATCTCAGCAATGTGTTTGTGGTTAAATTATCCGCTCGGCTTTTGATTTTTGACAAGCGTCGTAAGCTTATTTCCTATATATAAGTGAATTTAAAATTTAAATCTTAAAGCTATCAATGTATAACATACTCCCGTGTGGTCTAGTGGTTAGGATCCGGCGCTCTCACCGCCATGGCCGGGGTTCGATTCCCCGCACGGGAGATGAGTTTTGCCAACATATGCAAGCAAATTCCCAATTTATGAAAGCAATGTAAGATACAAATCATGTAGATATACATCCAAAACCTGTTTCACTCTGGTCTTGTAGTTAGGATCCAGCGTTCTCACTGCCGAGGCAAAGGTACAATTTTCCACAAAGAGTAGTGTTTTGCCCAGCTCTGAAAGGTAATTACCAATAACTTAGGGCCGTGTAAATATTCAATGTTTAAGGCTTTTTTCTTCAAAATGTTCCTGTGTAGTCTAGTGCTTAGGATTTGACGTTTAAACAGTCCTTGCATGGTTACAATTCCTTGAACGGGAGATGGATCTTTCCAAGTTGTTCCTAATATAAAGTAATTTGTAATATGTTCAGGTAACGTAAGCATTCAATTCTCGAGCTTTGTTGCTAAAACATGTTTTTTTATTTTCTATTCGCAAGAACCTGATGCTCTTACTGCAATGGCTGCGGTACGATTCATTTTAAGGGAGATACTTTTTCAAAACTTTCTAGGCTAATTTCAAATATGTCAGTGTAATGAAATGATTAAATGTTTTAGATTGTATTCTAAAATATATTCACATCTTGTTTACTGTATGAATGTTTGGCAGTTTAACAGCCACAATTCGGGTATGATTGCTTGCATGGAAGATGCATTTTGCAAAGGTGATCTTCTTTTAAACTATTTCTAATGTTTTCCGAAAAAATATGTAGTCAATCTTACATCTTTAACACTAAACATGTTATTATGGAGGGTATTGGTAAGAATCTGGTGATCTCAGCAATGTGGTCATGGTTAAATTATCCGCTCGGCTTTTGATTTTTGACGAGCGTCGTAAGCTTATTTCCTATGTATAAGTGAAATTTAAATTCAAATCTTAAAGCTATCCTTGTATAACGTACTCCCATGTGGTCTAGTGGTTAGGATCCAGTGCTCTCACCGCCGTGGCCGGGGTTCGATTCCCCGCACGGGAGATGAGTTTTGCCAACATATGCAAGCAAATTCCCAATTTATGAAAGCAATGTAAGATACAAATCATCTAGATATACATCCAAAACCTGTTTCACTCTTGTCTTGTAGTTAGGATCCAGCGTTCTCACTGCCGAGGCAAAGGTACAGTTTTCCACAAAGAGTAGTGTTTTGCTCAGCTCTGAAAGGTAATTACCAATACCTTAGGGCCATGTAAATATTCAATGTTTAAGGCTTTTTTCTTCAAAATGTTCCTGTGTAGTCTAGTGCTTAGGATTTGACGTTTAAACAGTCCTTGCAGGGTTACAATTCCTTGAACTGGAGATTGATCTTTCCAAGTTGATCCTAATATAAAGTAATTTGTAATATGTTCAGGTGACGTAAGCATTCAATTCTCCAGCTTTGTTGCTAAAACATGTTTTTTTATTTTCTATTCGTAAGAATCTGATGCTCTTACTGCAATGGCTGCGGTACGATTCATTTTACAGGAGATACTTTTTCAAAACTTTCTAGGCTAATTTCAAATATGTCAGTGTAATGAAATGATTCAATGTTTTAGATGGTAATCGAAAATATGTTCACATCTTGTTTATTGTATGAATGTTTGGCAGTTTAACAGCCACAATTCGGGTATGATTGCTTGCATGGAAGATGCATTTTGCAAAGGTGATCCTCTTTTAAACTATTTCTAATGGTTTCCGAAAAAATATGTAGTCAATCTTACATCTTTGACACTAAACATGTTATTTTGGAGGGTATTGGTAAGAATCTGGTGATCTCAGCATTGTGGTCGTGGTCAAATTATCCGTTCGGCTTTTGATTTTTGACAAGCGTCGTAAGCTTATTTCCTATATATAAGTGAATTTAAAATTTAAATCTTAAAGCTATCCATGTATAACAGACTCCCGTGTGGTCTAGTGGTTAGGATCCGGCGCTCTCACCGCCATGGCCGGGGTTCGATTCCCCGCACAGGAGATGAGTTTTTCCAACATATGCAAGCAAATTCCCAATTTATGAAAGCAATGTAAGATACAAATCATCTAGATATACATCCAAAACCTGTTTTACTCTAGTCTTGTAGTTAAGATCCAGCGTTCTTACTGCCGAGGCAAAGGTACAATTTTCCACAAAGAGTAGTGTTTTGCCCAGCTCTGAAAGGTAATTACCAATAACTTAGGGCCGTGTAAATATACAATGTTTAAGGCTTTTTTCTTCAAAATGTTCCTGTGTAGTCTAGTGCTTAGGATTTGGCGCTTAAACAGTTCTTGCAGGGTTAAAATTCCTTGAACGGGAGATGGATCTTTCCAAGTTGATCCTAATATAACGTAATTTGTTATATGTTCAGGTAACGTAAGCATTCAATTCTCGAGCTTTGTTGCTAAAACATGTTTTTTTATTTTCTATTCATAAGAATCTGATGCTCTTACTGCAATGGCTGCGGTGCGATTCATTTTAAGGGAGATACTTTTTCAAAACTTTCTAGCCTAATTTCAAATATGTCAGTGTAATGAAATGATTCAATGTTTTAGATGGTAATCGAAAATATTTTCACATCTTGTTTACTGTATGAATGTTTGGCAGTTTAACAGCCACAATTCGGGTATGATTGCTTGCATGGAAGATGCATTTTGCAAAGGTGATCCTCTTTTAAACTATTTCTAATGTTTTCCGAAAAGATATGTAGTCAATCTTACATCTTTAACACTAAACATGTTATTATGGAGGGTATTGGTAAGAATCTGGTGATCTCAGCAATGTGGTCATGGTTAAATTATCCGCTCGGCTTTTGATTTTTGACAAGCGTCGTAAGCTTATTTCCTATATATAAGTGTAATTTAAATTCAAATCTTAAAGCTATCCTTGTATAACATACTCCCGTGTGGTCTAGTGGTTAGGATCCAGTGCTCTCACCGCCGTGGCCGGGGTTCGATTCCCCGCACGGGAGATGAGTTTTGCCAACATATGCAAGCAAATTCCATATTTATGAAAGCAATGTAAGATACCAATCATCTAGATATACATCCAAAACCTGTTTCACTCTGGTCTTCTAGTTAAGATCCAGCGTTCTCACTGCCGAGGCAAAGGTACAATTTTCCACAAAGAGTAGTGTTTTGCCCAGCTCTGAAAGGTAATTACCAATAACTTAGGGCCGTGTAAATATACAATGTTTAAGGCTTTTTTCTTCAAAATGTTCCTGTGTAGTCTAGTGCTTAGGATTTGGCGTTTAAACAGTCCTTGCATGGTTACAATTCCTTGAACGGGAGATGGATCTTTCCAAGTTGTTCTTAATATAAAGTAATTTGTAATATGTTCAGGTAACGTAAGCATTCAATTCTCGAGCTTTGTTGCTAAAACATGTTTTTTTATTTTCTATTCGCAAGAACCTGATGCTCTTACTGCAATGGCTGCGGTACGATTCATTTTAAGGGAGATACTTTTTCAAAACTTTCTAGGCTAATTTCAAATATGTCAGTGTAATGAAATGATTAAATGTTTTAGATTGTATTCTAAAATATATTCACATCTTGTTTACTGTATGAATGTTTGGCAGTTTAACAGCCACAATTCGGGTATGATTGCTTGCATGGAAGATGCATTTTGCAAAGATGATCCTCTTTTAAACTATTTCTAATTGTTATATATCGAGAGCAATCGCAAGAACAACAGGCTCAAGTCACGCTAAAAACCAACTTACATAAGTAATCCAAAACGAGGCTAATTCATTACACTCCTAAACGAGGCTAATTCATTACACTTTTCCTCCCTTAAAGAAAAGCGTCCAACAGTTATTAAGTTTTCTCTTAAAGTCCTTCGCTGTTATTTAAAGTCTCTCTAGTAGTCAACTAATATCAACTGATATATGAAACGCAATTACAAGTGCTGGGTAGACTGCCAACACTTGGGAAACAGGCAGAGAAGCATTATTCTGGCTTTTAAAATCTACCTGTCTCTATTCAAATCCTAGTCTCTTTGGAGGTCTTCTTATTCTTCCTGGATATCGTCTTTCAGGAGTCTTTGCTGGTAAATTCACATCAGGAGACTTTGCTACTCTTACTTCAGTAGACTTCTGAACTTCTGGATCTATCTGTAACTCTACTGTCTCTGGAGTTTCTTTACTAGGTAAATCTCTATGCTCGATAACTCTTTCATCCTGTGTTTTCTCTACTTCAATTGGAGGTAACACCTCTGGAATAACAGGTAATTCCTCTGCTATCTCTTTGGGTGGAATCTCACTACTTAGAAGGTGTTCTATGTGCACAAACCTTATTCTTTGTCCACACTTGACCAAATAAGTTAGAGGTCCCTTCTTCTTTACAACGATTCCTGGAATCCATCTCTCCTTGCTATCTCTGTGATTTCTAACAAGCACTGATTGATTTACTCTTAATTCACGACTTTTAACCCCCTTCTTGTCATGATATTTTATCTGTTGACGCTGCTTCTCTTCTACAGCACTAGCTAAGTTTGGCTTTACTAATCTTAACCGAGTACGCAGTATTCTCTTCATAAATAACTCTGATGGTGCTTGCTTTGTAACTGTGTGTGGCGTAGAACGATAAGTCAATAGAAAATCAGCTAATCTTCTTGACCAGGTAATTGAAGTAACATTTCTCTTATGATCTAGCCACATCTTGTTTAGAGCTTGCTTTACTGTCTGCACTGCTCGTTCTGCAGATCCATTACTTGCAGGATGGTAAGGTGGAATGGGTGTGTGTTTAATTCCATTCTTCTTTAAGAACATTTCAAATTCTTCAGAAACAAACTGAGGACCATCGTCAGAAACCATTTCCTCTGGCAATCCATAGCTTGCAAACATGTACCTAAGCTTATCTATGGTCGCTCCACTGGTGGTACTAGACATCTCGTGCACCTCTATCCATTTGGAATAGCTATCTATGACAATCAAAAGCATCTTTTTGTCAAACATTCCATAGTCAATATGAATTCTCTGCCAGGCTCTTGCTGGAAACTTCCAGGGGTGCAATGGAGCTGGCTTATTTCGAAACATCTGACAGCTTTCACAACTCTTGAGATATTCTTCTATCTGTGAATCAAGACTTGGCCACCAGATATAGCTTCTTGCATAAGCTTTAGTACGGCAGATACCTTGATGTGTTTCATGCAGCTCTTCTAGCATTCTATTTCTATACTTTGGTGGAATAATCACCCTTCTACCCCACAACACACAACCCTGCTCTGCTGATTGTTCCAACTTTCGATTGAAATATGGCCTTAATTCTTCAGTGTCACAAACTTCTGGCCATCCATTCAAAACAAATGAAAGAACTCTTGACAAAAGTGGATCTTTCCCTGTCTCCTGCTGAACATCTTTAGCAGAGATCGGCAAAGAATCGGTATAGTTTACTTGGCACACTGATGGCTCTTCTCCTTCCTTTGAATTTCCACTTGGTAATCTAGAAAGTGCATCAGCATTTGCATGATCACTAGACTTTCTGAACAACAATTTGTATTGATAAGCTGCAAGAATCAAAGCCCATCGTTGCAACCTAGCTGCTGCTAGTGTTGGAATGCCAGACTGTGCACCAAGAATAGACGTTAGCGGCTTATGATCTGTCACTAAAGTAAATGTTCTTCCATAGAGATACTTGTGAAATTTCTTTACCCCAAAGATCATTGCTAAGGCTTCTTTCTCTAACTGTGCATAATTTCTTTCACTTGAACTTAATGTTCTAGAAGCATATGCTACTGGTCTTTCTGAACCATCTTCCATCACATGTGATAGCACAGCGCCTACCCCATAACTAGATGCATCACAGTCCAGCTTTAGAGGCTTAACTGTATCATAATGCACTAGTACCTTACTGCTGCTTAGCTGTACTTTACAAGCATCAAATGCTTTCTGACATGCCTCTGACCATTTCCAAGCTACATCCTTCCTTAACAGCTCATGCAGAGGGCCTAAAATAGAGGCAAGACCTCTTTGGAAACTTCCATAATAATTTATCAATCCAAGCCAGGATCTTAACTCTGTAACATTTGTTGGAACAGGGGCATCAGTAATAGCCTTTACTTTCTCTTCAGTTGGATGCAGTCCTTCTTTGTCTATGTTGTACCCAAGGTAATTGACAGCAGACTTGAAGAATTCACATTTACTGAGTTTAGCTTTAATGTTATGTCTTTCCAGCCTCTGCAAAACCTCTGATAGGACTTTCTTATGCTCCTCAACAGACGTGGTTGTGATCAGAATATCATCTAAATAACACACAACATTCTTCACACCAGACAACACCCTGTCCATGACTGACTGAAATATGGCAGGGGCACTAGAGACACCAAAATTTAGCCTCTCTATTCTAAACAACCCCTTGTGAGTATTGATGGTTAACACATTTTTAGCATCTTCTTCAAGCTGTAACTGTTGATATGCATTGGACAAGTCCAATTTGCTGAAATAAACCCCTCCAGAAAGTGTTGCAAATATGTCTTCAATGTTAGGCAATGGGTATTGGTCAACATCTAGCATTGGATTCACTGAAACTTTGTAGTCCCCACAAATTCTGACCCTACCATCAGTTTTTGGAACCACCACTATTGGAGATGCCCATTCACTATGCATCACTGGTGTCATAATACCATCTTTGGTCAACCGATCAAGTTCCTTCTCCACAACTTCCTTCAAAGAAAACGGAACAGGACGAGCCTTCTTAAAAACAGGCTTAGCATCTTTTTTTAGAAGTAAATCTGCTTTATACCCCTTGATAACACCATGCTTACCCTCAAACACAAACCTGTGCTTTTTCAAAAGCTCCCCACCAACACCATAGTTTACCACAAACAGCTGATTCCAATCAAGCTTAATTTCCATCAACCAGTTTCTTCCTAACAAAGCTGGTTTGTCTCCATCAACAACAACCAATGGTAACTTAGCCCTTTGTCCTTTAAACTCAACATCAACCAAAATTTCTCCTTTAGTTGCAAGAACCTCACCAGAATAAGACTGAAGTTGCCTTGAAAATGAAGATAAGGGCACATGTGGCAGATATCTCTCATAAAAACCATTTCCAACAACTGAAACTACTGCTCCAGTGTCAATTTCCATAGTCAAAGGAATACCATTGACAGAAACTGTTTCCTGTAAAGTAGCCTTGGCATCATCTCTACAAGTATAAATTGTATGCAAGTCTTCATCACTGTTCCCAACATTACTTGATGAAATACCAAGATAACTTGTTTTCTGAACTGGTGCAGTTTTTTTCTTTTCACTTCTACACTTCTTTGAAGAGTGACCTTGTTTTGAGCAATTAAAACATTTCAATGACTTGAATCTGCAATCATTTGCATTATGCTTATCTCCTCCACACCGCCAACACTCTGTAGCTTGTTTAGATCCGGAAGCACTTGCATTTGCTCTCTTTTTGTGCCTATGCTCAACTTTGTTAACTCCTATCCCACCACTTGAACTTGATGGGTGTAAATCAATTGCATTCCTTTGTGCTAATTCCATTGCAACAGTGATCCTCTCTGCCTTGTCAAAGGTAAGATCAACTTCTGTTAAAAGCTTCCTCTGAATACCCTCTGAACGCAAACCACAAACAAGCCTATCACGCAAAGCAATTGACAAAAATTCTCCAAAGTCACAAGTACTTGCAAGTTTCTTAAGCTCAACAATATAATCTGAAATAGACTCATTTTCATGTTCATTTCTCTTGTAGAATCGAAAACGCTCTGCAATCACCAAAGTCTTTGGTTTAAAATGAGCAGATAATGTAGCCTTCAGCTCATCATACGTCTTACTTGAAGGAACATCTGGAGTCATCAAATTTCTCAATAACGAATATGTTGAGGGTCCAATTCCACTCAAAAATACAGCCCTTTTCTTGGGTGCATCAGTAATATTATTCGCAATGAAAAACTGTTCCAGTCTTTCCACATAACAAGCCCAGTCCTCCTTCCCTTCACAGTAAGGACCAACCTGTCCTAGCACCTGTGCCATGCTAATGCCACGTCAGCATTCAAGCAAAAAAAAATGGGCCTAAGAAGGCAGAGTTTGTCTTCACCAGTCAACTCACTGAACTGGCCTAACCTGCGTTTTCTGTTTCATCCAACAACCATGATCTTTAGTAACAGTCATGCCTGTATCCATTAAAACATAATGTGAGTATCTGAATCCCATCCTCGTCGCCAATTGTTATATATCGAGAGCAATCGCAAGAACAACAGGCTCAAGTCACGCTAAAAACCAACTTACATAAGTAATCCAAAACGAGGCTAATTCATTACACTCGTAAACGAGGCTAATTCATTACACTAATGTTTTCCGAAAAAATATGTAGTCAATCTTACATCTTTAACACTAAACATGTTATTATGGAGGGTATTGGTAAGAATCTGGTGATCTCAGCAATGTGGTCTGGGTTAAATTATCCGCTCGGCTTTTGATTTTTGACAAGCGGCGTAAGCTTGTTTCCTATATATAAGTGAAATTTAAATTCAAATCTTAAAGCTATCCATGTATAACATACTCCCGTGTGGTCTAGTGGTAAGGATCCGGTGCTCTCACCGCCGTGGCCGGGGTTCGATTCCCCGCACGGGAGATGAGTTTTGCCAACATATGCAAGCAAATTCCCAATTTATGAAAGCAATGTAAGATACCAATCATGTAGATATACATCCAAAACCTGTTTCACTCTGGTCTTGTAGTTAGGATCCAGCGTTCGCACTGCCGAGGCAAAGGTACAATTTTCCACAAAGAGTAGTGTTTTGCCCAGCTCTGAAAGGTAATTACCAATACCTTAGGGCCGTGTAAATATTCAATGTTTAAGGCTTTTTTTCTCCAAAATGTTCCTGTGTAGTCTAGTGCTTAGGATTGGACGTTGAAACAGTCCTTGCAGGGTTACAATTCCTTGAACAGGAGATTGATCTTTCCAAGTTGATCCTAATATAAAGTAATTTGTAATATGTTCAGGTAACGTAAGCATTCAATTCTCGAGCTTTGTTGCTAAAACATGTTTTTTTATTTTCTATTCGTAAGAATCTGATGCTCTTACTGCAATGGCTGCGGTACGATTCATTTTACAGGAGATACTTTTTCAAAACTTTCTAGGCTAATTCCAAATATCTCAGTGTAATGAAATGATTCAATGTTTTAGATGGTAATCGAAAATATGTTCACATCTTGTTTACTGTATGAATGTTTGGTAGTTTAACAGCCACAATTCGGGTATGATTGCTTGCATGGAAGATGCATTTTGCAAAGGTGATCCTCTTTTAAACTATTTCTAAAATTTTTCCGAAAAAATATGTAGTCAATCTTACATCTTTGACACTTAACATGTTATTTTTGAGGGTATTGGTAAGAATCTGGTGATCTCAGCATTGTGGTCGTGGTTAAATTATCCGCTCGGCTTTTGATTTTTGACAAGCGTCGTAAGCTTATTTCCTACATATAAGTGAATTTAAAATTTAAATCTCAAAGCTATCCATGTATAACATACTCCCGTGTGGTCTAGTGGTTAGGCTCCGGCGCTCTCACCGCCGTGACTGGGGTTCGATTCCCCGCACGGGAGATGATTTTTGCCAGCATATGCAAGCAAATTCCCAATTTATGAAAGCAATGTAAGATACAAATCATGTAGATATACATCCAAAACCTGTTTTACTCTGGTCTTGTAGTTAGGATCCAGCGTTCTCACTGCCGAGGCAAAAGTACAATTTTCCATAAAGAGTAGTGTTTTGCCCAGCTCTGAAAGGTAATTACCAATAACTTAGGGCCGTGTAAATATACAATATTTTGTGCTTTTTTCTTCAAAATGTTCCTGTGTAGTCTATTGCTTAGGATTTGGCGCTTAAACAGTCCTTGCAGGGTTAAAATTCTTTGAACGGGAGATGGATCTTTCCAAGTTGATCCTAATATAAAGTAATTTGTAATATGTTCAGGTAACGTAAGCATTCAATGCTCGAGCTTTGTTGCTAAAACATGTTTTTTTATTTTCTATTCGTAAGAACCTGATGCTCTTACTGCAATGGCTGCGGTACGATTCATTTTAAGGGAGATACTTTTTCAAAACTTTCTAGGCTAATTTAAATATGTCAGTATAATGAAATGATTAAATGTTTTAGATTGTATTCTAAAATATATTCACATCTTGTTTACTGTATGAATGTTTGGCAGTTTAACAGCCACAATTCGGGTATGATTGCTTGCATGGAAGATGCATTTTGCAAAGGTGATCCTCTTTTAAACTATTTCTAATGTTTTCCGAAAAAATATGTAGTCAATCTTACACCTTTAACACCAAACATGTTATTATGGAGGGTATTGGTAAGAATCTGGTGATCTCAGCAATGTGGTCATGGTTAAATTATCCGCTCGGCTTTTGATTTTTGACAAGCGTCGTAAGCTTATTTCCTATATATAAGTGAATTTAAGATTTAAATCTTAAAGCTATCCATGTATAACCTACTCTCGTGTGGTCTAGTGGTTAGGATCCGGCGCTCTCATCGCCGTGGCCGGGGTTCGATTCCCCGCACCGGAGATGAGTTTTGCCAACATATGCAAGCAAATTCCCAATTTATGAAAGCAATGTAAGATACAAATTGTGTAGATATACATCCAAAACCTGTTTCACTCTGGTCTTGTAGTTAGGATCCAGCGTTCTCACTGCGGAGGCAAAGGTACAATTTTCCACAAAGAGTAGTGGTGTTTTGCCCAGCTCTGAAAGGTAATTACCAATAACTTAGGGCCGTGTACATATTCAATGTTTAAGGCTTTTTTCTTCAAAATGTTCCTGTGTAGTCTAGTGCTTAGGATTTGGCGTTTGAACAGTCCTTGCAGGGTTACAATTCCTTGAACGGGAGATGGATCTTTCCAAGTTCATCCTAATATAAAGTAATTTGAAATATGTTCAGGTAACGTAAGCATTCAATTCTCGAGCTTTGTTGCTAAAACATGCTTTTTTATTTTCTACTCGTAAGAATCTGGTGCACTTACTGCAATGGCTGCGGTACGATTCATTTTACGGGACATACTTTTTCTAAACTTTCCAGGCTAATTTCAAATATGTCAGTGTAATGTAATGATACAATGTTTTAGATAGTAATCTAAAATATGTTCACATCTTGTTTACTGTATAAATGTTTTGCAGTTTAACAGCCTCAATTCGGGCATGATTGCTTGCATGGAAGATGCATTTTGCAAAGGTGATCCTCATTTAAACTATTTCTAATGTTTTCCGAAAAAATAAGTAGTCAATCTTACATCTTTGAAACTAAACATGTTATTATTGGGGTGTTGGTAAGAATCTGGTGATCTCAGCAATGTGGTCGTGGTTAAATTATCCGCTCGGCTTTTGAATTTAGAAAAGCGTCGTAAGCTTATTTCCTATATATAAGTGAATTTAAGATTTAAATCTTAAAGCTATCCATGTATAACCTACTCTCGTGTGGTCTAGTGGTTAGGATCCGGCGCTCTCATCGCCGTTGCCGGGGTTCGATTCCCCGCACGGGAGATGAGTTTTGCCAACATATGCAAGCAAATTCCCAATTTATGAAAGCAATGTAAGATACAAATTGTGTAGATATACATCCAAAACCTGTTTCACTCTGGTCTTGTAGTTAGGATCCAGCGTTCTCACTGCCGAGGCAAAGGTACAATTTTCCACGAAAAGTAGTGTTTTGCCCAGCTCTGAAAGGTAATTACCAATAACTTAGGGCCGTGTAAATATTTAATGTTTAAGGCTTTTTTCTTCAAAATGTTCCTGTTTAGTCTAGTGCTTAGGATTTGGCGTTTAAACAGTCCTTGCAGGGTTACAATTCCTTGAACGGGAGATTGAACTTTCCAAGTTGATCCTAATATAAAGTAATTTGTAATATGTACAGGTAACGTAAGCATTCAATTCTCGAGCTTTGTTACTAAAACATGTTTTTTTTATTTTCTATTCGTAAGAACCTGATGCTCTTACTGCAAAGGCTGCGGTACGATTCACTTTAAGGGAGATACTTTTTCAAAACTTTCTAGGCTAATTTCAAATATTTCAGTGTAATGAAATGATTAAATGTTTTAGATTGTATTCTAAAATATGTTCACATCTTGTTTACTGTATGAATGTTTGGCAGTTTAACAGCCACAATTCGGGCATGATCTCTTGCATGGAAGATGCATTTTGCAAAGGTGATCCTCATTTAAACTATTTCTAATGTTTTCCGAAAAAATAAGTAGTCAATCTTACATCTTTGAAACTAAACATGTTATTATTTGTGTGTTGGTAAGAATCTGGTGATCTCAGCAATGTGGTCGTGGTTAAATTATCCGCCCGGCTTTTGAATTTTTAAAAGCGTCGTAAGCTTATTTCCTATATATAAGTATAATTTAAAATTTAAAGCTAATAGCTATCCATGTATAGCATACTCCCGTGTGGTCTAATGATTAGGATCCGGCGCTCTCACCGCCGTTGCCGGGGTTCGATTCCCTGCACAGGAGATGAGTTTTGCCAACATATGCAAGCCAATTCCCAATACATGAAAGCAATGTAAGATACAGTCTTGTAGATATACATCCAAAACCTGTTTCAGTCTGGTCTTGTAGTAAGGATCCAGCGTTCTCACTTCCAAGGCAATGAAACAATTTTCCACAAAGAGGAGTGTTTTGCCCAGCTTTGATAGGTAATTACCAATAACTTAGGGTCGTGTAAATATTCAATGTTTAAATTTTTTTCTTCAAAATGTTCCTTTGTAGTCTAGTGCTTAGGATCCGGCGTTTGCACAGTCCTTGGAGGAGGTTACAATTCCTTGCACGTGAGATGGATGTTTCCAAGTTGATCCCAATATAAAGTAATTTGTAATATGTTTACGGTACGTAAGCATTCGCCTCTCGAGCTTTGTTGCTAAAACATGTGTTTTTATTTTCTATTCGTAAGAATCTGGTGCTCTTACTGCAATGGCTGCGGTACGATTCATTTTACGGGAGACACTTTTTCTAAACTGTCCAGGATAATTTCCAATATCTCAGTGTAATGAAATGATTGAATGTTTTAGATAGTATTCTAAAATATGCTCACATCTTGTTTACTGTATGAATGTTTGGCAGTTTAACAGCCTCAATTCGGGTAAGATTGCTTGCATGGAAGATGCATTTTTCAAAGGTGATCCTCATTTAAACTATTTCTAATGTTTTTTGAAAAAATATGTAGTCAATCTTACATCTTTGAAACTAAAAATGTTATTATGGGGGTAATGGTAAGAATCTTGTGATCTCAGCAATGTGGTTGTGGTTAAATTATCCGCTCGGCTTTTGAATTTTGAAAAGCGTCGTAAGCTTATTTCCTATATATATATATAAGTATAATTTAAAATCTAAAACTTAAAGCTATCCATGTATAACATACTCCCGTGTGGTCTAGTGGTTACGATCCGGCGCTGTCACTGCCGTGGCCGGGGTTCGATTCCCCGCACGGGAGATGAGTTTTGCCAACATATGCAAGCCAATTCCCAATTTATGAAAGTAATGTAAGATACAAATCTTGTAGATATACATCCAAAACCTGTTTCACTCTGGTCTTGTAGTTAGGATCCAGCGTTCTCACATCCGAGGCAATGGTACATTTTTCCATAAAGAGGAGTGTTTGCCAAGCTTTGATAGGTAATTACCAATAACTTAGGGCCGTGTAAATATTCAATGTTTAAATTTCTTTCTTCAAAATGTTCCTGTTTAGTCTAGTGCTTAGGATTTGGCGTTTTAACAGTCCTTGCAGGGTTACAATTCCTTAAACGGGAGATGGAACTTTCCAAGTTGATCCTAATATAAAGTAATTTGTAATATGTTCAGGTAACGTAAGCATTCAATTCTCGAGCTTTGTTGCTAAAACGTGTTTTTTTATTTTCTATTCGTAAGAATCTGATGCTCTTACTGCAATGGTTGCGGTACGATTCATTTTACAGGAGATACTTTTTCAAAACTTTCTAGGCTAATTTCAAATATGTCAGTGTAATAAAATGATTCAATGTTTTAGATGGTAATCGAAAATATGTTCACATCTTGTTTACTGTATGAATGTTTGGCAGTTTAACAGCCACAATTCGGGTATGATTGCTTGCATGGAAGATGCATTTTGCAAAGGTGATCCTCTTTTAAACTATTTCTAAAATTTTTCCGAAAAAATATGTAGTCAATCTTACATCTTTGACACTAAACATGTTATTTTGGAGGGTATTGGTAAAAATCTGGTGATCTCAGCAATGTGGTCGTGGTGGAATTATCCGCTCGGCTTATGCTTTTTGACAAGCTTCGTAAGCTAATTTCCTATATATAAGTGTAATTTAACATTTAAATCTTATAGCTATCCATGTATAGCATACTCCCGTGTGGTCTAGTGGTTAGGATCCGGCGCTCTCACTGGCGTGGCCGGGGTTCGATTTCCCGCACGAGAGATGAGTTTTGCCAACATATGCAAGCAAATTCCCAATTTATGAAAGCAATGTAAGATATAAATCTTGTAGATATGCATCCAAAACCTGTTTCATTCTCGTCTTGTAGTTAGAATCCCGCGTTCTCACTGCCAAGGCAATGGTACAATTTTCCACAAAGAGGAGTGTTTTGCCCAGCTTTGAAAGGTAATTACCGATAACTTAGGGCCGTGTAAATATTATATGTTTAAATTTTTTTCTTCAAAATGTTCCTTTGTAGCCTAGTGCTTAGGATCCGGCGTTTGCACAGTCCTTGGAGGGGGTTGAAATTCCTTGCACGTGAGATGGATGTTTCCAAGTTGATCCCAATATAAAGTAATTTGTAATATGTTTAGCGTACGTAAGCATTCGCTTCTTGAGCTTTGTTGCTAAAACATGTTTTTTTATTTTCTATTCGTAAGAATCTAGTGCTCTTACTGCAATGGCTGCGGTACGATTCATTTTACGGGAGATACTTTTTCTAAACTGTCCAGGCTAATTTCAAATATGTCAGTGTAATGAAATGATTGAATATTTTAGATAGTAATCTAGAATATGTTCACATCTTGTTTACTGTATGAATGTTTGGCCGTTTAACAGCCTCAATTCGGGTATGATTGCTTGCATTGAAGATGCATTTTGCAAAGGTGATCCTCATTTAAACTATTTCTAATGTTTGTCGAAAAAATATGTAGTCAATCTTACATCTTTGACACTAAACATGTTATTATGGGGGTATTGGTAAGAATCTGGTGATCTCAGCAATGTGGTCGTGGTTAAATTATCCGCTCGGCTTTTAAATTTTGAAAAGCGTCGTAAGCTTATTTCCTATATATAAGTGAATTTAAGATTTAAATCTTAAAGCTATCCATGTATAACATACTCTCGTGTGGTCTAGTGGTTAGGATCCGGCGCTCTCATCGCCGTGGCCGGGGTTCGATTCCCCGCACGGGAGATGAGTTTTGCCAACATATGCAAGCAAATTCCCAATTTATGAAAGCAATGTAAGATACAAATTGTGTAGATATACATCCAAAACCTGTTTCACTCTGGTCTTGTAGTTAGGATCCAGCGTTCTCACTGCCGAGGCAAAGGTACAATTTTCCACGAAGAGTAGTGTTTTGCCCAGCTCTGAAAGGTAATTACCAATAACTTAGGGCCGTGTAAATATTTAATGTTTAAGGCTGTTTTCTTCAAAATGTTCCTGTTTAGTCTAGTGCTTAGGATTTGGCGTTTAAACAGTCCTTGCAGGAATACAATTCCTTGAACGGGAGATGGAACTTTCCAAGTTGATCCTAATATAAAGTAATTTGTAATATGTACAGGTAACGTAAGCATTCAATTCTCGAGCTTTGTTACTAAAACATGTTTTTTTTATTTTCTATTCGTAAGAACCTGATGCTCTTACTGCAATGGCTGCGGTACGATTCATTTTAAGGGAGATACTTTTTCAAAACTTTCTAGGCTAATTTCAAATATGTCAGTGTAATGAAATGATTGAATGTTTTAGATTGTATTCTAAAATATGTTCACATCTTGTTTACTGTATGAATGTTTGGCAGTTTAACAGCCACAATTCGGGTATGATTGCTTGCATGGAAGATGCATTTTGCAAAGGTGATCCTCTTCTAAACTATTTCTAATGTTTTCCGAAAAAATATGTAGTCAATATTACATCTTTGACACTAAACATGTTATTATGGAGGGTATTGGTAAGAATCTGGTGATCTCAGCAATGTGGTCGTGGTTAAATTATCCGCCCGGCTTTTGAATTTTTAAAAGCGTCGTAAGCTTATTTTCTATATATAAGTATAATTTAAAATTTAAATCTTATAGCTATCCATGTATAGCATACTCCCGTGTGGTCTAATGGTTAGGATCCGGCGCTCTCACCGCCGTTGCCGGGGTTCGATTCCCTGCACAGGAGATGAGTTTTGCCAACATATGCAAGCCAATTCCCAATACATGAAAGCAATATAAGATACAGTCTTGTAGATATACATCCAAAACCTGTTTCAGTCTGGTCTTGTAGTAAGGATCCAGCATTCTCACTGCCAAGGCAATGGTACAATTTTCGACAAAGAGGAGTGTTTTGCCCAGCTTTGATAGGTAATTACCAATAACTTAGGGTTGTGTAAATATTCAATGTTTAAATTTTTTCTTCAAAATGTTCCTTTGTAGTCTAGTGCTTAGGATCCGGCGTTTGCACAGTCCTTGGAAGAGGTTACAATTCCTTGCACATGAGATGGATGTTTCCAAGTTGATCCCAATATAAAGTAATTTGTAATATGTTTACGGTACGTAAGCATTCGCTTCTCGAGCTTTGTTGCTAAAACATGTGTTTTTATTTTCTATTCGTAAGAATCTGGTGCTCTTACTGCTATGGCTGCGGTACGATTCATTTTACGGGAGATACTTCTTCTAAACTGTCCAGGCTAATTTCCAATATCTCAGTGTAATGAAATGATTGAATGTTTTAGATAGTATTCTAAAATATGTTCACATCTTGTTTACTGTATGAATGTTTGGCAGTTTAACAGCCTCAATTCGGGTAAGATTGCTTGCATGGAAGATGCATTTTTCAAAGGTGATCCTCATTTAAACTATTTCTAATGTTTTTTGAAAAAATATGTAGTCAATCTTACATCTTTGAAACTAAAAATGTTATTATGGGGGTAATGGTAAGAATCTTGTGATCTCAGCAATGTGGTTGTGGTTAAATTATCCGCTCGGCTTTTGAATTTTGAAAAGCGTCGTAAGCTTATTTCCTATATATATATATAAGTATAATTTAAAATCTAAAACTTAAAGATATCCATGTATAACATACTCCCGTGTGGTCTAGTGGTTACGATCCGGCGCTGTCACTGCCGTGGCCGGGGTCGATTCCCCGCACGGGAGATGAGTTTTGCCAACATATGCAAGCCAATTTCCAATTTATGAAAGTAATGTAAGATACAAATCTTGTAGATATACATCCAAAACCTGTTTCACTCTGGTCTTGTAGTTAGGATCCAGCGTTCTCACATCCGAGGCAATGGTACAATTTTCCATAAAGAGGAGTGTTTTGCCAAGCTTTGATAGGTAATTACCAATAACTTAGGGCCGTGTAAATATTCAATGTTTAAATTTCTTTCTTCAAAATGTTCCTGTTTAGTCTAGTGCTTAGGATTTGGCGTTTAAACAGTCCTTGCAGGGTTACAATTCCTTGAACGGGAGATGGAACTTTCCAAGTTGATCCTAATATAAAGTAATTTGTAATATGTTCAGGTAACGTAAGCATTCAATTCTCGAGCTTTGTTGCTAAAACATGTTTTTTTATTTTCTATTCGTAAGAATCTGATGCTCTTACTGCAATGGTTGCGGTACGATTCATTTTACAGGAGATACTTTTTCAAAACTTTCTAGGCTAATTTCAAATATGTCAGTGTAATAAAATGATTCAATGTTTTAGATGGTAATCGAAAATATGTTCACATCTTGTTTACTGTATGAATGTTTGGCAGTTTAACAGCAACAATTTGGGTATGATTGCTTGCATGGAAGATGCATTTTGCAAAGATGATCCTCTTTTAAACTATTTCTAATGTTTTCCGAAAAAATATGTAGTCAATCTTACATCTTTGACACTAAACATGTTATTATGGAGGGTATTGGTAAGAATCTGATGATCTCAGCAATGTGTTCGTGGTTAAATTATCCGCTCGACTTTTGATTTTTGACAAGCGTCGTAAGCTTATTTCCTATATATAAGTGAATTTAAAATTTAAATCTTAAAGCTATCCATGTATAACATGCTCCCGTGTGGTCTAGTGGTTAGGATCCCGCGCTCTCACCGCCGTGGCCGGGGTCCGATTCCCCGCACGGGAGATGAGTTTTGCCAACATATGCAAGCAAATTCCCAATTTATGAAAGCAATGTAAGATACAAATCATGTAGATATACATCCAAAACCTGTTTCACTCTGGTCTTGTAGTTAGGATCCAGCGTTCTAACTGCCGAGGCAAAGGTACAATTTTCCACAAAGAGTAGTGTTTTGCCCAACTCTGAAAGGTAATTACCAATAACTTAAGGCCGTGTAAATATTCATGTTTTTAAGGCTTTTTTCTTTAAAATGTTCCTGTGTAGTCTAGTGCTTAGGATTTGGCGTTTGAACAGTCCTTGCAGGAATACAATTCCTTGAACGGGAGATGGATCTTTCCAAGTTGATCCTAATATAAAGTAATTTGTAATACGTTCAGGTAACGAAAGCATTCAATTCTCGAGCTTTGTTGCTAAAACATGTTTTTTTATTTTCTACTCGTAAGAATCTGGTGCACTTACTGCAATGGCTGCGGTACGATTAATTTTACGGGACATACTTTTTCTAAACTTTCCAGGCTAATTTCAAATATGTCAGTGTAATGAAATGATACAATGTTTTAGATAGTAATCTAAAATATGTTCACATCTTGTTTACTGTATAAATGTTTTGCAGTTTAACAGCCTCAATTCGGGCATGATTGCTTGCATGGAAGATGCATTTTGCAAAGGTGATCCTCATTTAAACTATTTCTAATGTTTTCCGAAAAAATAAGTAGTCAATCTTACATCTTTGAAACTAAACATGTTATTATTGGGGTATTGGTAAGAATCTGGTGATCTCAGCAATGTGGTCGTGGTTAAATTATCCGCTCGGCTTTTGATTTTTGACAAGCGTCGTAAGCTTATTTCCTATATATAAGTGAATTTAAAATTTAAATCTTAAAGCTATCCATGTATAACATGCTCCCGTGTGGTCTAGTGGTTAGGATCCCGCGCTCTCACCGCCGTGGCCGGGGTCCGATTCCCCGCACGGGAGATGAGTTTTGCCAACATATGCAAGCAAATTCCCAATTTATGAAAGCAATGTAAGATACAAATCATGTAGATATACATCCAAAACCTGTTTCACTCTGGTCTTGTAGTTAGGATCCAGCGTTCTAACTGCCGAGGCAAAGGTACAATTTTCCACAAAGAGTAGTGTTTTGCCCAACTCTGAAAGGTAATTACCAATAACTTAAGGCCGTGTAAATATTCATGTTTTTAAGGCTTTTTTCTTTAAAATGTTCCTGTGTAGTCTAGTGCTTAGGATTTGGCGTTTGAACAGTCCTTGCAGGAATACAATTCCTTGAACGGGAGATGGATCTTTCCAAGTTGATCCTAATATAAAGTAATTTGTAATATGTTCAGGTAACGAAAGCATTCAATTCTCGAGCTTTGTTGCTAAAACATGTTTTTTTATTTTCTACTCGTAAGAATCTGGTGCACTTACTGCAATGGCTGCGGTACGATTAATTTTACGGGACATACTTTTTCTAAACTTTCCAGGCTAATTTCAAATATGTCAGTGTAATGAAATGATACAATGTTTTAGATAGTAATCTAAAATATGTTCACATCTTGTTTACTGTATAAATGTTTTGCAGTTTAACAGCCTCAATTCGGGCATGATTGCTTGCATGGAAGATGCATTTTGCAAAGGTGATCCTCATTTAAACTATTTCTAATGTTTTCCGAAAAAATAAGTAGTCAATCTTACATCTTTGAAACTAAACATGTTATTATTGGGGTATTGGTAAGAATCTGGTGATCTCAGCAATGTGGTCGTGGTTAAATTATCCGCTCGGCTTTAAATTTTTAAAAGTGTCGTAAGCTTATTTCCTATATATAAGTATAATTTAAAATTTAAAGCTTATAGCTATCCATGTATAGCACACTCCCGTGTGGTCTAATGGTTAGGATCCGGGGCTCTCACCGCCGTTGCCGGGGTTCGATTCCCTGCACAGGAGATGAGTTTTGCTAACATATCCAAGCCAATTCCCAATTTATGAAAGCAATGTAAGATACAGTCTTGTAGATATACATCCAAAACCTGTTTCAATCTGGTCTTGTAGTTAGGATCCAGCGTTCTCACTGCCGAGGCAATGGTACAATTTTCCACAAAGAGGAGTGTTTTGCTCAGCTTTTATAGGTTATTACCAATAACTTAGGGCCGTGTAAATATTCAATGTTTAAATTTTTTTCTTCAAAATGTTCCTTTGTAGTCTAATGCTGAGGATCTGGCGTTTGCACAGTCCTTGGAGGAGGTTACAATTCCTTGCACGTGAGATGGATGTTTCCAAGTTGATCCCAATATAAAGTAATTTGTAATATGTTTAGGGTACGTAAGCATTCGCTTCTCGAGCTTTGTTGCTAAAACATGTTTTTTTATTTTCTATTCGTAAGAATCTGGTGCTCTTACTGCAATGGCTGCGGTACGATTCATTTTACGGGAGATACTTTTTCTAAACTTTTAGCAATCATAAAATTTTATTGTCAAAATTGGAACACTATGGTGTACGTGGTTGTGCCCTTGAATGGTTTAGATCTTATTTATCTGATAGAAAGCAATATGTTACTGTCAATGGAAGTAATTCTAACTTACTCTCAATTACTTGTGGTGTACCACAAGGTTCTGTACTAGGCCCATTACTGTTCCTTGTCTACATAAATGATCTACCAAATGCTTCTAACAAACTTAAATTTTATCTCTTTGCTGATGATACAAACATCTACTTTGAATCCAATGATTTATCTAATTTACTCAGAACTGTTAACAAAGAACTTAAATCAATAAAAAGATGGCTTGATGCTAACAAATTATCATTAAACATTGATAAGACAAACTATATTATCTTTCACTCTTCTTCTAGGAATGTTCCTTCTGATTCTACTATAAAAATTGGGAAAAAATATATTAAAAGAGTTAAATTTGTTAAATTTTTAGGAATTCTCTTGGATGAACATCTAAGCTGGAAATACCATCTCAGTGAACTCTCTAAAAAATTAGCTAGAACTTGTGGAATATTTTTTAAGATAAGGAACCTACTTCCTTTTGATGTTTTACTTTGCTTGTATAATGCTTTATTTCTATCTTTCCTACAATGTGGTCTTATTGTTTGGGGCCAAACCTTTGCCTTATACACAGACCCAATTTTTAAATTGCAAAAAAAGCTGTCAGAGCTATCTCATTTCAGCCTCGTTTATCGCCCTCTCTCCCAATCTTTAAAGATCTTAAACTTCTCAAGTTTTCTGAGATTTTTGAACTACGCCTTCTAACCTTTGTTTATGACTCTGTTAATAAAACTTCACCTAGTTGCTTTCATGACTTCTTCCTACTCAACTCATCAGTTCATCAATACTCCACAAGAAAGGCCAGTCAAGGCGATCTGTACTTATCCCGCATGAACAGTCTTCAATACGGTCTAAAGTCAATTCGATATCTTGGTGCTAAACTTTGGAATGCATTACCAGTAGAAATCCGAAATGCTCCGTCGAAAATATCCTTCAAAAAACAACTGAAGATTAAGTTATTGAACACTGTCAATGAATAATTCGAAGCTACCCTTGCTTGCTATTTGCACGATTTCTATTTAACTGCATGAAAATCAATTTGAATCCGTCCATCCTTAATAATTTCAGATTATCACAGGATTGAAGGGGGGGCTCTCTCCTCGATTAGTTTACCTATTGAGAGAGCTCCTCCTATAAGAATTCCCTCCATACAATTTATTTCGATTCTCTTTATTTGTATGTTGTATTAAGTTTCCATATCATTGTATTCATTTTCTGTAATAGTGTATTATTTCCCTGTAGTTTAGTCATTTGTTAGTATACGTAATTATAAATTGTATGTAGTGGAATTTAAACATATATGAAGAAAAAAAAAATAAAAAAAAATAAACTGTCCAGGCTAATTTCCAATATCTCAGTGTAATGAAATGATTGAATGTTTTAGATAGTAATCTAAAATATGTTCACATCTTGTTTACTGTATGAATGTTTGGCAGTTTAACAGCCTCAATTCGGGTATGATTGCTTGCATGGAAGAAGCATTTTGCAAAGGTGGTCCTCTTTTAAACTATTTCTAATGTTTACCGAAAAAATATGTAGTCAATCTTACATCTTTGACACTAAACATGTTATTATGGAGGGTATTGGTAAGAATCTGGTGATCTCAGCAATGTGGTCGTGGTTAAATTATCCGCTCGGCTTTTGAATTTTGAAAAGCGTCGTAAGCTTATTTCCTATATATATATAAGTATAATTAAAAATTTAAAACTTAAAGCTATCCATGTATAACATACTCTCGTGTGGTCTAGTGGTTAGGATCCAGCGCTCTCATCGCCTTGGCCGGGGTTCGATTCCCTGCACGGGAGATGAGTTTTGCCAACATATCCAAGCCAATTCCCAATTTATGAAAGTAATGTAAGATACAAATCTTGTAGATATACATCCAAAACCTGTTTCACTCTGGTCTTGTAGTTAGGATCCAGCGTTCTCACTGCCGAGGCAAAGGTACAATTTTCCACAAAGAGGAGTGTTTTGCCCAGCTTTGATAGGTAATTACCAATAACTTAGGGCCGTGTAAATATTATATGTTTAAATTTTTTTCTTCAAAATGTTCCTTTGTAGCCTAGTGCTTAGGATCCGGCGTTTGCACAGTCCTTGGAGGGGGTTGAAATTCCTTGCACGTGAGATGGATGTTTCCAAGTTGATCCCAATATAAAGTAATTTGTAATATGTTTAGGGTACGTAAGCATTCGCTTCTTGAGCTTTGTTGCTAAAACATGTTTTTTTATTTTCTATTCGTAAGAATCTAGTGCTCTTACTGCAATGGCTGCGGTACGATTCATTTTACGGGAGATACTTTTTCTAAACTGTCCAGGCTAATTTCAAATATGTCAGTGTAATGAAATGATTGAATATTTTAGATAGTAATCTAGAATATGTTCACATCTTGTTTACTGTATGAATGTTTGGCCGTTTAACAGCCTCAATTCGGGTATGATTGCTTGCATTGAAGATGCATTTTGCAAAGGTGATCCTCATTTAAACTATTTCTAATGTTTGTCGAAAAAATATGTAGTCAATCTTACATCTTTGACACTAAACATGTTATTATGGGGGTATTGGTAAGAATCTGGTGATCTCAGCAATGTGGTCGTGGTTAAATTATCCGCTCGGCTTTTAAATTTTGAAAAGCGTCGTAAGCTTATTTCCTATATATAAGTGAATTTAAGATTTAAATCTTAAAGCTATCCATGTATAACATACTCTCGTGTGGTCTAGTGGTTAGGATCCGGCGCTCTCATCGCCGTGGCCGGGGTTCGATTCCCCGCACGGGAGATGAGTTTTGCCAACATATGCAAGCAAATTCCCAATTTATGAAAGCAATGTAAGATACAAATTGTGTAGATATACATCTAAAACCTGTTTCACTCTGGTCTTGTAGTTAGGATCCAGCGTTCTCACTGCCGAGGCAAAGGTACAATTTTCCACGAAGAGTAGTGTTTTGCCCAGCTCTGAAAGGTAATTACCAATAACTTAGGGCCATGTAAATATTTAATGTTTAAGGCTGTTTTCTTCAAAATGTTCCTGTTTAGTCTAGTGCTTAGGATTTGGCGTTTAAACAGTCCTTGCAGGAATACAATTCCTTGAACGGGAGATGGAACTTTCCAAGTTGATCCTAATATAAAGTAATTTGTAATATGTACAGGTAACGTAAGCATTCAATTCTCGAGCTTTGTTACTAAAACATGTTTTTTTTATTTTCTATTCGTAAGAACCTGATGCTCTTACTGCAATGGCTGCGGTACGATTCATTTTAAGGGAGATATTTTTTCAAAACTTTCTAGGCTAATTTCAAATATGTCAGTGTAATGAAATGATTGAATGTTTTAGATTGTATTCTAAAATATGTTCACATCTTGTTTACTGTATGAATGTTTGGCAGTTTAACAGCCACAATTCGGGTATGATTGCTTGCATGGAAGATGCATTTTGCAAAGGTGATCCTCTTCTAAACTATTTCTAATATTTTCCGAAAAAATATGTAGTCAATATTACATCTTTGACACTAAACATGTTATTATGGAGGGTATTGGTAAGAATCTGGTGATCTCAGCAATGTGGTCGTGGTTAAATTATCCGCCCGGCTTTTGAATTTTTAAAAGCGTCGTAAGCTTATTTCCTATATATAAGTATAATTTAAAATTTAAATCTTATAGCTATCCATGTATAGCATACTCCCGTGTGGTCTAATGGTTAGGATCCGGCGCTCTCACCGCCGTTGCCGGGGTTCGATTCCCTGCACAGGAGATGAGTTTTGCCAACATATGCAAGCCAATTCCCAATACATGAAAGCAATATAAGATACAGTCTTGTAGATATACATCCAAAACCTGTTTCAGTCTGGTCTTGTAGTAAGGATCCAGCGTTCTTACTGCCAAGGCAATGGTACAATTTTCCACAAAGAGGAGTGTTTTTCCCAGCTTTGATAGGTAATTACCAATAACTTAGGGTCGTGTAAATATTCAATGTTTAGGGCTTTTTTCTTCAAAATGTTCCTGTGTAGTCTAGTGCTTAGGACTTGGCGTTTAAACAGTCCTTGCAGGGTTACGATTCCTTGAACGGGAGGTGGATCTTTCCAAGTTGATCCTAATATAAAGTAATTTGTAATATTTTCAGGTAATATGTTGCTAAAACATGTTTTTTTATTTTCTATTCGTAAGAATCTGATGCTCTTACTGCAATGGCTGCAGTACGATTCATTTTACGGGCGATACTTTTTCAAAACTTTCTAGGCTAATTTCAAATATGTCAGTGTAATGAAATGATTCAATGTTTTAGATGGTAATCTAAAATATGTTCACATCTTGTTTACTGTATGAATGTTTGGCAGTTTAACAGCCTCAATTCGGGTAAGATTGCTTGCATGGAAGATGCATTTTTCAAAGGTGATCCTCATTTAAACTATTTCTAATGTTTTTTGAAAAAATATGTAGTCAATCTTACATCTTTGAAACTAAAAATGTTATTATGGGGGTAATGGTAAGAATCTTGTGATCTCAGCAATGTGGTTGTGGTTAAATTATCCGCTCGGCTTTTGAATTTTGAAAAGCGTCGTAAGCTTATTTCCTATATATATATATAAGTATAATTTAAAATCTAAAACTTAAAGATATCCATGTATAACATACTCCCGTGTGGTCTAGTGGTTACGATCCGGCGCTGTCACTGCCGTGGCCGGGTTCGATTCCCCGCACGGGAGATGAGTTTTGCCAACATATGCAAGCCAATTCCCAATTTATGAAAGTAATGTAAGATACAAATCTTGTAGATATACATCCAAAACCTGTTTCACTCTGGTCTTGTAGTTAGGATCCAGCGTTCTCACATCCGAGGCAATGGTACAATTTTCCATAAAGAGGAGTGTTTTGCCAAGCTTTGATAGGTAATTACCAATAACTTAGGGCCGTGTAAATATTCAATGTTTAAATTTTTTCTTCAAAATGTTCCTGTTTAGTCTAGTGCTTAGGATTTGGCGTTTAAACAGTCCTTGCAGGGTTACAATTCCTTGAACGGGAGATGGAACTTTCCAAGTTGATCCTAATATAAAGTAATTTGTAATATGTTCAGGTAACGTAAGCATTCAATTCTCGAGCTTTGTTGCTAAAACATGTTTTTTTATTTTCTATTCGTAAGAATCTGATGCTCTTACTGCAATGGTTGCGGTACGATTCATTTTACAGGAGATACTTTTTCAAAACTTTCTAGGCTAATTTCAAATATGTCAGTGTAATAAAATGATTCAATGTTTTAGATGGTAATCGAAAATATGTTCACATCTTGTTTACTGTATGAATGTTTGGCAGTTTAACAGCCACAATTCGGGTATGATTGCTTGCATGGAAGATGCATTTTGCAAAGGTGATTTTCTTTTAAACTATTTCTAAAATTTTTCCGAAAAAATATGTAGTCAATCTTACATCTTTGACACTAAACATGTTATTTTGGAGGGTATTGGTAAGAATCTGGTGATCTCAGCAATGTGGTCGTGGTGGAATTATCCGCTCGGCTTATGCTTTTTGACAAGCTTCATAAGCTAATTTTCTATATATAAGTGTAATTTAACATTTAAATCTTATAGCTATCCATGTATAGCATACTCCCGTGTGGTCTAGTGGTTAGGATCCGGCGCTCTCACTGGCGTGGCCGGGGTTCGATTCCCCGCACGGGTGATGAGTTTTGCCAACATATGCAAGCAAATTCCGAATTTATGAAAGCAATGTAAGATATAAATCTTGTAGATATGCATCCAAAACCTGTTTCATTCTCGTCTTGTAGTTAGAATCCCGCGTTCTCACTGCCAAGGCAATGGTACAACTTTCAACAAAGAGGAGTGTTTTGCCCAGCTTTGAAAGGTAATTACCGATAACTTAGGGCCGTGTAAATATTCAATGTTTAGGGCTTTTTTCTTCAAAATGTTCCTGTGTAGTCTAGTGCTTAGGACTTGGCGTTTAAACAGTCCTTGCAGGGTTACGATTCCTTGAACGGGAGGTGGATCTTTCCAAGTTGATCCTAATATAAAGTAATTTGTAATATTTTCAGGTAATATGTTGCTAAAACATGTTTTTTTATTTTCTATTCGTAAGAATCTGATGCTCTTACTGCAATGGCTGCAGTACGATTCATTTTACGGGCGATACTTTTTCAAAACTTTCTAGGCTAATTTCAAATATGTCAGTGTAATGAAATGATTCAATGTTTTAGATGGTAATCTAAAATATGTTCACATCTTGTTTACTGTATGAATGTTTGGCAGTTTAACAGCCTCAATTCGGGTAAGATTGCTTGCATGGAAGATGCATTTTTCAAAGGTGATCCTCATTTAAACTATTTCTAATGTTTTTTGAAAAAATATGTAGTCAATCTTACATCTTTGAAACTAAAAATGTTATTATGGGGGTAATGGTAAGAATCTTGTGATCTCAGCAATGTGGTTGTGGTTAAATTATCCGCTCGGCTTTTGAATTTTGAAAAGCGTCGTAAGCTTATTTCCTATATATATATATAAGTATAATTTAAAATCTAAAACTTAAAGATATCCATGTATAACATACTCCCGTGTGGTCTAGTGGTTACGATCCGGCGCTGTCACTGCCGTGGCCGGGTTCGATTCCCCGCACGGGAGATGAGTTTTGCCAACATATGCAAGCCAATTCCCAATTTATGAAAGTAATGTAAGATACAAATCTTGTAGATATACATCCAAAACCTGTTTCACTCTGGTCTTGTAGTTAGGATCCAGCGTTCTCACATCCGAGGCAATGGTACAATTTTCCATAAAGAGGAGTGTTTTGCCAAGCTTTGATAGGTAATTACCAATAACTTAGGGCCGTGTAAATATTCAATGTTTAAATTTTTTCTTCAAAATGTTCCTGTTTAGTCTAGTGCTTAGGATTTGGCGTTTAAACAGTCCTTGCAGGGTTACAATTCCTTGAACGGGAGATGGAACTTTCCAAGTTGATCCTAATATAAAGTAATTTGTAATATGTTCAGGTAACGTAAGCATTCAATTCTCGAGCTTTGTTGCCAAAACATGTTTTTTTATTTTCTATTCGTAAGAATCTGATGCTCTTACTGCAATGGTTGCGGTACGATTCATTTTAAAGGAGATACTTTTTCAAAACTTTCTAGGCTAATTTCAAATATGTCAGTGTAATAAAATGATTCAATGTTTTAGATGGTAATCTAAAATATGTTCACATCTTGTTTACTGTATGAATGTTTGGCAGTTTAACAGCTACAATTCGGGTATGATTGCTTGCATAGAAGATGCATTTTGCAAAGGTGATCCTCTTTTAAACTATTTTTAAAATTTTTCCGAAAAAATATGTAGTCAATCTTACATCTTTGACACTAAACATGTTATTTTGGAGGGTATTGGTAAGAATCTGGTGATCTCAGCAATGTGGTCGTGGTGGAATTATCCGCTCGGCTTATGCTTTTTGACAAGCTTCGTAAGCTAATTTCCTATCTATAAGTGTAATTTAACATTCAAATCTTATAGCTATCCATGTATAGCATACTCCCGTGTGGTCTAGTGGTTAGGATCCGGCGCTCTCATTGGCGTGGCCGGGGTTCGATTCCCCGCACGGGAGATGAGTTTTGCCAACATATGCAAGCAAATTCCCAATTTATGAAAGCAATGTAAGATACAAATTGTGTAGATATACATCCAAAACCTGTTTCACTCTGGTCTTGTAGTTAGGATCCAGCGTTCTCACTGCCGAGGCAAAGGTACAATTTTCCACGAAGAGTAGTGTTTTGCCCAGCTCTGAAAGGTAATTACCAATAACTTAGGGCCGTGTAAATATTTAATGTTTAAGGCTTTTTTCTTCAAAATGTTCCTGTTTAGTCTAGTGCTTAGGATTTGGCGTTTAAACAGTCCTTGCAGGGTTACAATTCCTTGAACGGGAGATGGAACTTTCCAAGTTGATCCTAATATAAAGTAATTTGTAATATGTTCAGGTAACGTAAGCATTCAATTCTCGAGCTTTGTTGCCAAAACATGTTTTTTTATTTTCTATTCGTAAGAATCTGATGCTCTTACTGCAATGGTTGCGGTACGATTCATTTTAAAGGAGATACTTTTTCAAAACTTTCTAGGCTAATTTCAAATATGTCAGTGTAATAAAATGATTCAATGTTTTAGATGGTAATCTAGAATATGTTCACATCTTGTTTACTGTATGAATGTTTGGCCGTTAACAGCCTCAATTCGGGTATGATTGCTTGCATTGAAGATGCATTTTGCAAAGGTGATCCTCATTTAAACTATTTCTAATGTTTGTCGAAAAAATATGTAGTCAATCTTACATCTTTGACACTAAACATGTTATTATTGGGGTATTGGTAAGAATCTGGTGATCTCAGCAATGTGGTCGTGGTTAAATTATCCGCTCGGCTTTTAAATTTTGAAAAGCGTCGTAAGCTTATTTCCTATAGATAAGTGAATTTAAGATTTAAATCTTAAAGCTATCCATGCATAACATACTCTCGTGTGGTCTAGTGGTTAGTATCCGGCGCTCTCACCGCCGTGGCCGGGGTTCGATTCCCCGCACGGGAGATGAGTTTTGCCAAGATATGGAAGCAAATTCCCAATTTATGAAAGCAATGTAAGATACAAATCATGTAGATATACATCCAAAACCTGTTTCACTCTGGTCTTGTAGTTAGGATCCAGCGTTCTCACTGCGGAGGCAAAGGTACAATTTTCCACAAAGAGTAGTGTTTTGCCCAGCTCTGAAAGGTAATTACCAATAACTTAGGGCCGTGTAAATATTCAATGTTTTAGGCTTTTTTCTTCAAAATGTTCCTGTTTAGTCTAGTGCTTAGGATTTGGCGTTTAAACAGTCCTTGCAGGGTTACAATTCCTTGCACGTGAGATGGATGTTTCCAAGTTGATCCTAATATAAAGTAATTTGTAATATGTTCAGGTAACGTAAGCATTCGCTTCTCGAGCTTTGTTGCTAAAACATGTTTTTTTATTTTCTATTCGTAAGAATCTGGTGCTCTTACTGTAATGGCTGCGGTACGATTCATTTTACGGGAGATACTTTTTCTAAACTGTCCAGGCTAATTTCAAATATGTCAGTGTAATGAAATGATTGAATGCTTTAGATAGTAATCTAAAATATGTTCACATCTTGTTTACTGTATGAATGTTTGGCAGTTTAACAGCCACAATTCGGGTATGATTGCTTGCATGGAAGATGCATTTTGCAAAGGTGATCCTCTTTTAAACTATTTCTAATGTTTTCCGAAAAAAATATGTAGTCAATCTTACATCTTTGACACTAAACATGTTATTATGGAGGGTACTGCAATTGACATATGCCTCCACCGGGTCTCCAACCCGGGTTTGATCGGACACAGGCAAGCGCGCTAACCACTGTCCTAAACCAGGACAATAAGTTAGCACAGTAACCTTGATGTCTTCACAACTCCAGGCTTATCCACGGTGGGGCATTAATTCGTGTTTCGGATATAAATCCTTCTTCAGAGCCATGTAATATTAACATTAATTCATAAGGCATAGTCTAACACGGGCAATTAAATTGTACCAGAGCAGGCTACTGCAATTGACATATGCCTCCACCGGGTCTCGAACCCGGGTTAGATCGGACACAGTGTAACAAGATGGTCAAGACAGTAAAAAGACTCGAGATTTGAGGCAATAACTTATGAACTTCAGCTTATCATCAAAAAGCTACGAACAACAACTAGGCTAGGTTAAAGTCCAACACGAGGGGGCTGGAACCTAGGCTAATTAAATATGACATCATTACATCCCCATATCATTAAAATAAGTAAAACTAAAGAACAACACAAACACCCTCTAATGTTCTGTAGGGTAAAATATAAACACCCTCTTATGTTCTGTAGGGTACAACACAAACACCCTCTAATGTTCTGTAGGGTAAAATATGAACACCCTCTAATGTTCTGTTGGACTACCATATCTTTGAGGTTGTTTAACAGTCCTCTGTGATCGTCTGAGCACCACACTTTCTTTATGTGGCTCTTTCTGCTCAATTTCTTTTCTTTCTATGGGTATAATCTCGGCTTCTTTTTTTTTGTACCCTTTCATTAGTTACACTCTCACCCGCAGGAGGTGATTCAGATGTTCTCTTTAGATCCACTCGGTTTCTCCTGTATGTATTAGTGTCCGTCTCAACATCGTACGATCTCTCGTCAAGTCTCTTGAGCCCAACACCTTTCTGACATGATTTGTCTCCTATCTTGTAGGGTCTCATTCTTACTACATCTCCCTGAGTTAAAGATGGCAAATCCTTGCTCTTCTTATTGTAATACATACTTTGCCTTTCTTCATTGAGTTTCAATTGCAGTTTAACAAGTTCTTTGTCATTTTGATTCAAAAGAGAACCTGACGTTGGAATAAGTGTTTTTGTCCTTCTCCCCAACAGTCTTTGAGCAGGGCTTCTATCTATTCCTTGAGAAGGTGTATTTCTGTGATAGAGAATTGCTAAATAAGGGTCCTGCTTAGATTCCTGTGCCTTTCTAAGTAATCTTTTCGCAGACTTTACAGCAGACTCCACTTTTCCATTAGCATTGCTGTAATGGGGAGAGCAGGGAATATGATCAAATCCCCATGTTCTTGCAAATTCTGTGAACTCATGAGACACAAACTCATTATCACTGATAACTTGATCAGGGCATCCATACCTTGCAAAATGTGCCTTTAATTTCTTGATGATTCCTGGTCGCCTTTTACTTGTTAGCTTATCCACCTCCCAAAAATTGCTGTAGTAATCCACGGTGATGAGGTATTCTACCGTGTTTAGGCTAAAGAGATCAATTCCAATCTTCTCCCATGCTCTGTCTGGTAAATCATGACTCATAAGACTTTCTCTTGTATTCTGCTTGGCTTGATATGTTTGGCAAACTTCACACATTGATATGAACTGTCGTATTTCAGAGGACATACCAGGCCAAAATATGAGGTCTCGAGCAAGGCGTAGGCAACCTTCTATTCCTAAGTGGGACTGGTTGATAGATCTTTTCATCTCTGACCTGAGGGAAATTGCTATTACTAATCTTTCACCCCTGAAGATAACCCCATTTTGGACAGTCAGTTCATCTCTGTAACTACTGTAGGGAACCACTTTTGGGATTATTTGCGTGTTATCCTCTGGCCATCCTCTAAGAATAACTGACTTTAAACAAGAAAGTACCTCATCTTGCTCTGTGGCTTTCCGTATTTGCTCAAGGCGCTCTTCTGTGACTGGTAAATACTGGGCCATGTTCACAGTTTCAAACTCTGCATTTGGTTTTTCATTGGGCTTCAATGGTAGGCAAGCTCTGCTGAGGGTATCAGATATTGCTTGCTGCTTTCCTTGGCGATATATAATCTCTGCATCATACCCAAGGGTTCTCATCAACATGCTCTGGAGACGCTTTGGTGCTTTGCATAAAGGCTTCTTAAAAATGCTCTGCAGAGGCTTGTGATCACTATATACAGTAACATGTCTACCATAAGTAAAATGGTGCCATTTCTAAAGGGAGAACACAACAGCTAACATTTCCTTCTCAATAGGGGCATACCTTGTTTCTGCATCTGTGAGAGCGCGACTAGTGTATGCAATAGGTTGACCTTTCTGCAAAAGAGCTGCTCCTAGGCCACTATTGCTGGCATCGCATTCAATAGATAACTCTACTTTTGGATCGTAATAGGCTAATACAGGGGCCTTTGTTAACAACTGCTTGACTTGCTCGAATGCTTTGTCATGAGTGGCATTCCAGTTCCAAGCCACATCTTCCTTTAACAATGCTCGAATTGGAGCCATCGTTTCTGAAAGCTTAGGTAAAAATCGAGCTAGGTAATTTACCGTGGCTTGCAAACGAGCAACACCTTTCTTATCTTCTGGTTTCTGCATTTTCAGCAAAGCGTCCACCTTAGATGTATCTGCCTTAAGACCTTGATCTGTTATAGTGTGGCCTAAGAATTGAATTTCTTTCAATCCAAATCTGGACTTATCCTTGTTAAGCTTTATTCCAACTTTCATGCAACGCTCTAGTAACGCTTTTAGCTTTACTTCGTGGTCTATGGTAGCTTCTTCAATTGTATCACCAACACCATAAACAAGGATATCATCTGCAACTGCAGAGGCGCCGCTTAGGCCCTCCAATGCTTGACATAACCTCTTCTGGAAAATCTCACTGCTAACTGATAAACCAAATGGTAATCTAGTAGTTCTATAACGCCCAAAAGGTGTCTGGAAAGTTGTCAGAGTACTAGACTCATTATCCAACCGACAGTGCCAATACCCACTTGTAAGATCAACTTTAGAGAAAACTTTGGCATTTGCTAGCTCTGGAAGAACATCATCGATAACAGGCAGTGTGTATCTTTCACGCTTTAGGGCTTTGTTTAACGGCCTTGGATCAATACAAAGACGAATCTTCCCATTTTTTTTCTCTTGTATTGCTACTTGGCTAACCCGGTCTGTTGGCTCATCCACGGGGATTAAAACTCCAAGCTTCACTAACCTGTCCAACTCAGACTGTACTTTGCCTTGTAATGCAATTGGAATTCGACGTGCTGCAGACACTACTGGTTTCACTGTTGGGTCTACTGTGAGGTGCACTGTGCCTGGGAGTGTCCCAAGTTTGCCTTCAAACACATCCTTGTACTGACTGACAATATTAGAAACTGTTGTCAATTTGTGTACAGACTTCATATTGTGATAATTTACAACCATGAGATTCATCTGCTCCGATGCTCTCTTTCCCAACAATGGCATGAGGTCTTCTTCAACAACTATGAATTCAACAGAGTATTTCTTCTGATTCACAGGATTCCTCAGCTTTACTCTACATTTTCCAAGTGCTGTAATGACAGAATGATTCCACATTTTCAGCTTGACTGTGGTTGGTAAAATTTCTCCATCAACATACTTCACTGGTATAACATTAGTACTAGCTCCTGAATCAATTTGAAATTTCACAGGCTTTCCATCAATTAGCATTTCTGCATTGATCTCACTGCTATCTGAAACAGCAGCAATAATTTCAAAATCTTTTTGCTCTACTGATACTCCCAAAACATATTCAGTGTCTGATTCTGATTATTCATCGTACTCTGTTTGTAGCCCACGGACATCTTCGTGATGCCTTGAAATGATTCCTTTGTCCACAAACTTTGCAAAATTTACCCCATGCTGGGCATAACTCTTTTCTCCTTATATGAGATCCACAACAAAAAACACATTCCTTTAACATGTACTCTGATATCTTATCACCCTTCTCTTTAGCTCCAGGCAATTTTGTGCTTGCTTTGATTTTGTTGATACTCTCGGGCAGTTCGATTTTCTGCAACTGATTGGAAGTGCTTTCTGCACTCCTACAAATATCAATAGAGTCTTTCAATGATAAATTTCTTCTCTGCAATAACAATTTCCTGACGTTATTGTCTGATATACCAAGGATCATTCTGTCCCGTATCAAGGATTCCCACAAACAGTCACAAAACCCACAAGTGCTTGCCAGGGTTCGCAAAACTGAGACATAATCTTCAATAGACTCTCCAATTTGCTGTGCACGCTTATTAAAAATATATCTCTCATATGTTACGTTAATTTCTCTAATTATGTAGCCATCAAATTTTCTCATTACAGTTTCCACATTTTCTCTATCCTCTGTAGTCGAAATCTGTAATGTGTTGTAAATACGTAGGCCAACAGGACCAACGCTGTTCAAAAATGAGGAAATTTGAAACTCCTTGTTCTGCTCACGTATTCTGCACAAAATACTGTAATGTTTGTACATTTGCTTGAAAAACTTCCATTCCTCTACCGGATTTTCCTTCAGCTTTAGCTGCGGAGGTGGGCTGCAGTGGACAGAAACACTCGCCCCCACGACGTTCGATACGGGCCTAACAATGTCTTCTGCTGCACCTCCATCTTCACCCGCTGCTGGATTAGATATTACTTCTTCACTGCTTCACTTGCATCCATAATACTTCCGAGAAGCCTCTTTACTCCTGTCACCATGTAACAAGATGGTCAAGACAGTAAAAAGACTCGAGATTTGAGGCAATAACTTATGAACTTCAGCTCATCATCAAAAAGCTATGAACAACAACTAGGCCAGGTTAAAGTCCAACACGAGAGGGCTTGAACCTAGGCTAATTAAATATGACATCATTACACACAGGCGAGCGCGCTAACCACTGTCCTAAACCAGGACAATAAGTTAGCACAGTAACCTTGATGTCTTCACAACTCCAGGCTTATCCACGGTGGGGCATTAATTCGTGTTTCGGATATAAATCCTTCTTCAGAGCCATGTAATATTAACATTAATTCATAAGGCATGGTCTAACACGGGCAATTAAATTGTACCGCTCGCCTGTGTCCGATCAAACCCGGGTTCAAGACCCGGTGGAGGCATATGTCAATTGCAGTAGCCTGCTCTGGTACAATTTAATTGCCCGTGTTAGACCATGCCTTATGAATTAATGTTAATATTACATGGCTCTGAAGAAGGATTTATATCCGAAACACGAATTAATGCCCCACCGTGGATAAGCCTGGAGTTGTGAAGACATCAAGGTTACTGTGCTAACTTATTGTCCTGGTTTAGGACAGTGGTTAGCGCGCTCGCCTGTGTCCAATCAAACCCGGGTTCAAGACCCGGTGGAGGCATATGTCAATTGCAGTAGCCTGCTCTGGTACAATTTAATTGCCCGTGTTAGACCATGCCTTATGAATAAATGTTAATATTACATGGCTCTGAAGAAGGATTTATATCCGAAACACGAATTAATGCCCCACCGTGGATAAGCCTGGGGTTGTGAAGACATCAAGGTTACTGTGCTAACTTATTGTCCTGGTTTAGGACAAAGGTTAGCGCGCTCGCCTGTGTCCGATCAAACCCGGGCTCGAGACCCGGTGGAGGCATATGTCAATTGCAGTAGCCTGCTCTGGTACAATTTAATTGCCCATGTTAGACCATGCCTTATGAATTAATGTTAATATTACATGGCTCTGAAGAAGGATTTATATCCGAAACACGAATTAATGCCCCACCGTGGATAAGCCTGGTGTTGTGAAGATATCAAGGTTACTGTGCTAACTTATTTTCCTAATTTAGGACAGTGGTTAGCACGCTCACCTGTGTCCGATCAATCCCGGGTTCGAGACCCGGTGGAGGCATATGTCAATTGCAGTAGCCTGCTCTGGTACAATTTAATTGCCCGTGTTAGACCATGCCTTATGAATTAATGTTAATATTACATGGCTCTGAAGAAGGATTTATATCCGAAACACGAATTAATGCCCCACCGTGGATAAGCCTGGAGTTGTGAAGACATCAAGGTTACTGTGCTAACTTATTGTCCTGGTTTAGGACAGTGGTTAGCGCGCTCGCCTGTGTCCAATCAAACCCGGGTTCAAGACCCGGTGGAGGCATATGTCAATTGCAGTAGCCTGCTCTGGTACAATTTAATTGCCCGTGTTAGACCATGCCTTATGAATAAATGTTAATATTACATGGCTCTGAAGAAGGATTTATATCCGAAACACGAATTAATGCCCCACCGTGGATAAGCCTGGGGTTGTGAAGACATCAAGGTTACTGTGCTAACTTATTGTCCTGGTTTAGGACAAAGGTTAGCGCGCTCGCCTGTGTCCGATCAAACCCGGGCTCGAGACCCGGTGGAGGCATATGTCAATTGCAGTAGCCTGCTCTGGTACAATTTAATTGCCCATGTTAGACCATGCCTTATGAATTAATGTTAATATTACATGGCTCTGAAGAAGGATTTATATCCGAAACACGAATTAATGCCCCACCGTGGATAAGCCTGGTGTTGTGAAGATATCAAGGTTACTGTGCTAACTTATTTTCCTAATTTAGGACAGTGGTTAGCACGCTCACCTGTGTCCGATCAATCCCGGGTTCGAGACCCGGTGGAGGCATATGTCAATTGCAGTAGCCTGCTCTGGTACAATTTAATTGCCCGTGTTAGACCATGCCTTATGAATTAATGTTAATATTACATGGCTCTGAAGAAGGATTTATATCCGAAACACGAATTAATGCCCCACCGTGGATAAGCCTGGAGTTGTGAAGACATCAAGGTTACTGTGCTAACTTATTGTCCTGGTTTAGGACAGTGGTAAGGGCTCGCCTGTGTCCCATCAAACCCGGGTTCGAGACCCGCTGGAGGCATATGTCAATTGCAGTAGCCTGCTCTGGTACAATTTAATTGCCCGTGTTAGACCATGCCTTATGAATTAATGTTATTATGGAGGGTATTGGTGAGAATCTGGTGATCTCAGCAATGTGGTCGTGGTTAAATTATCCGCTCGGCTTTTGATTTTTGACAAGCGTCGTAAGGTTATTTCCTATATATAAGTGAATTTAAAATCTAAATCTTAAAGCTATCCATGTGTAACATACTCCCGTGTGGTCTAGTGGTTAGGATCCGGCGCTCTCACCGCCATGGCCGAGGTTCGATTCCCCGCACAGGAGATGAGTTTTGCCAACATATGCAAGCAAATTCCCAATTTATAAAAGCAATGTAAGATACAAATCATGTAGATATACATCCAAAACCTGTTTCACTCTGGTCTTGTAGTTAGGAGCCAGCGTTCTCACTGCCTAGGCAAAGGTACAATTTTCCACAAAGAGTAGTGTTTTGCCCAGCTCTGAAAGGTAATTACCAATAACTTAGGGCCGTGTAAATATTAAATGTTTAAGGCTTTTTTCTTCAAATGTTCCTGTGTAGTCTAGTGCTTAGGATTTGCCGTTTAAACAGTTCTTGCAGGGCTCCAATTCCTTGAGCAGGAGATGGATCTTTCCAAGCTGATCCTAATATAAAGTAATTTGAAATATGTTCAGGTAACGTAAGCATTCAATTCTCGAGCTTTGTTGCTAAAACATGTTTTTTTATTTTCTATTCGTAACAATCTGATGCTCTTACTGCAATGGCTGCGGTATGATTCATTTTACGGGAGATAATTTTTCAAAACTTTCTAGGCTAATTTCAAATATGTCAGTGTAATGAAATAATTCAATGTTTTAGATGGTAATCTAAAATATGTTCACATCTTGTTTACTGTATGAATGTTTGGCAGTTTAACAGCCACAATTCGGGTATGATTGCTTGCATGGAAGATGCATTTTGCAAAGGTGATCCTCATTTAAACTATTTCCAATGTTTTCTGAAAAAGTATGTAGTCAATCTTACATCTTTGGCACTAAACATGTTATTATGGGGGTATTGGTAAGAATCTGGTGATCTCAGCAATGTGGTCGTGGTTGAATTATCCGCTCGGCTTTTGATTTTTGACAAGCGTCGTAAGGTTATTTCCTATATATAAGTGATTTTAAAATCTAAATCTTAAAGCTATCCATGTGTAACATACTCCCGTGTGGTCTAGTGGTTAGGATCCGGCGCTCTCACCACCGTGGCCGTGTTCAATTCCCCGCACGGGAGATGAGTTTTGCCAACATATGCAAGCAAATTCCCAATTTATGAAAGCAATGTAAGATACAAATCATGTAGATATACATCCAAAACCTGTTTCACTCTGGTCTTGTAGTTAGGATCCAGCGTTCTCACTGCCGAGGCAAAGGTACAATTTTCCACAAAGAGTAGTGTTTTGCCCAGCTCTGAAAGGTAATTACCAATACCTTAGGGCCGTGTAAATATTCAATGTTTAAGGCTTTTTTCTTCAAAATGTTCCTGTGTAGTCTAGTGCTTAGGATTTGACGTTTAAACAGTCCTTGCAGGGTTACAATTCCTTGAACGGGAGATTGATCTTTCCAAGTTGATCTTAATATAAAATAATTTGTAGTATGTTCAGGTGACGTAAGCATTCAATTCTCGAGCTTTGTTGCTAAAACATGTTTTTTTATTTTCTATTCGTAAGAATCTGATGCTCTTACTGCAATGGCTGCGGTACGATTCATTTTACAGGAGATACTTTTTCAAAACTTTCTAGGCTAATTTCAAATATGTCAGTGTAATGAAATGATTCAATGTTTTAGATGGTAATCTAAAATATGTTCACATCTTGTTTACTGTATGAATGTTTGGCAGTTTAACAGCCACAATTTGGGTATGATTGCTTGCATGGAAGATGCATTTTGCAAAGGTGATCCTCTTTTAAACTATTTCTAATGTTTTCCGAAAAAATATGTAGTCAATCTAACATCTTTGACACTAAACATGTTATTTTGGAGGGTATTGGTAAGAATCTGGTGATCTCAGCAATGTGGTCGTGGTTAAATTATCCGCTCGGCTTTTGATTTTTGACAAGCGTCGTTAGCTTATTTCCTATAAATAAGTGTAATCTAGAATTTAAATCTTAAAGCTATCCATGTATAACATACTTCCGTGTGGTCTAGTGGTTAGGATCCGGCGCTCTCACCGCCGTGGCCGGGGTTCGATTCCCCGCACTGGAGATGAGTTTTGCCAACATATGCAAGCAAATTCCCAATTTATGAAAGCCATGTAAGATACAAATTATGTAGATATACATCCAAAACCCGTTTCACTCTGGTCTTGTAGTTAGGATCCAGCGTTATCACTGCCGTCGCAGAGGTACAATTTTCCACAAAGAGTAGTGTTTTGCCCAGCTCTGAAAGGTAATTACCAATAACTTAGGGCCGTGTAAATATTCAATGTTTCGGGCTTTTTTCTTCAAAAAGTTCCTGTGTAGTCTAGTGCTTAGGATTTGCCGTTTAAACAGTTCTTGCAGGGCTCCAATTCCTTGAGCAGGAGATGGATCTTTCCAAGCTGATCCTAATATAAAGTAATTTGAAATATGTTCAGGTAACGTAAGCATTCAATTCTCGAGCTTTGTTGCTAAAACATGTTTTTTTATTTTCTATTCGTAACAATCTGATGCTCTTACTGCAATGGCTGCGGTATGATTCATTTTACGGGAGATAATTTTTCAAAACTTTCTAGGCTAATTTCAAATATGTCAGTGTAATGAAATAATTCAATGTTTTAGATGGTAATCTAAAATATGTTCACATCTTGTTTACTGTATGAATGTTTGGCAGTTTAACAGCCACAATTCGGGTATGATTGCTTGCATGGAAGATGCATTTTGCAAAGGTGATCCTCATTTAAACTATTTCTAATGTTTTCTGAAAAAGTATGTAGTCAATCTTACATCTTTGGCACTAAACATGTTATTATGGGGGTATTGGTAAGAATCTGGTGATCTCAGCAATGTGGTCGTGGTTGAATTATCCGCTCGGCTTTTGATTTTTGACAAGCGTCGTAAGGTTATTTCCTATATATAAGTGATTTTAAAATCTAAATCTTAAAGCTATCCATGTGTAACATACTCCCGTGTGGTCTAGTGGTTAGGATCCGGCGCTCTCACCACCGTGGCCGTGTTCAATTCCCCGCACGGGAGATGAGTTTTGCCAACATATGCAAGCAAATTCCCAATTTATGAAAGCAATGTAAGATACAAATCATGTAGATATACATCCAAAACCTGTTTCACTCTGGTCTTGTAGTTAGGATCCAGCGTTCTCACTGCCGAGGCAAAGGTACAATTTTCCACAAAGAGTAGTGTTTTGCCCAGCTCTGAAAGGTAATTACCAATACCTTAGGGCCGTGTAAATATTCAATGTTTAAGGCTTTTTTCTTCAAAATGTTCCTGTGTAGTCTAGTGCTTAGGATTTGACGTTTAAACAGTCCTTGCAGGGTTACAATTCCTTGAACGGGAGATTGATCTTTCCAAGTTGATCTTAATATAAAATAATTTGTAGTATGTTCAGGTGACGTAAGCATTCAATTCTCGAGCTTTGTTGCTAAAACATGTTTTTTTATTTTCTATTCGTAAGAATCTGATGCTCTTACTGCAATGGCTGCGGTACGATTCATTTTACAGGAGATACTTTTTCAAAACTTTCTAGGCTAATTTCAAATATGTCAGTGTAATGAAATGATTCAATGTTTTAGATGGTAATCTAAAATATGTTCACATCTTGTTTACTGTATGAATGTTTGGCAGTTTAACAGCCACAATTTGGGTATGATTGCTTGCATGGAAGATGCATTTTGCAAAGGTGATCCTCTTTTAAACTATTTCTAATGTTTTCCGAAAAAATATGTAGTCAATCTAACATCTTTGACACTAAACATGTTATTTTGGAGGGTATTGGTAAGAATCTGGTGATCTCAGCAATGTGGTCGTGGTTAAATTATCCGCTCGGCTTTTGATTTTTGACAAGCGTCGTTAGCTTATTTCCTATAAATAAGTGTAATCTAGAATTTAAATCTTAAAGCTATCCATGTATAACATACTTCCGTGTGGTCTAGTGGTTAGGATCCGGCGCTCTCACCGCCGTGGCCGGGGTTCGATTCCCCGCACGGGAGATGAGTTTTGCCAACATATGCAAGCAAATTCCCAATTTATGAAAGCCATGTAAGATACAAATTATGTAGATATACATCCAAAACCCGTTTCACTCTGGTCTTGTAGTTAGGATCCAGCGTTATCACTGCCGTCGCAGAGGTACAATTTTCCACAAAGAGTAGTGTTTTGCCCAGCTCTGAAAGGTAATTACCAATAACTTAGGGCCGTGTAAATATTCAATGTTTCGGGCTTTTTTCTTCAAAAAGTTCCTGTGTAGTCTAGCGCTTAGGATTTGGCGTTTAAACAGTCCTTGCAGGGTTACAATTCCTTGAGCTGGAGATAGATCTTTCAAAGTTGATCCTAATATAAAGTAATTTGTTATATGTTCAGGTAACGTAAGCATTCAATTCTCGAGCTTTGTTGCTAAAACATGTTTCTTTATTTTCTATTCATAAGAATCTGATGCTCTTACTGCAATGGCTGCGGTACGATTCCTTTTACGGAAGATACTTTTTCAAAACGGTCCAGGCTAATTTCAAATATGTCAGTGTAATGAAATGATTGAATGCTTTAGATGGTAATCTAAAATATGTTCACATCTTGTTTATTGTATGAATGTTTAACAGTTTAACAGCCACATTTCGGGTATGATTGCTTGCATGGAAAATGCATTTTGCAAAGGTGATCCTTTTTTAAACTATTTCTAATGTTTTCCGAAAAAATATGTAGTCAATCTTACATCTTTGACACTAAGCATGTTATTGAGGGTATTGGTAAGAATCTGGTGATCCCAGCAATGTGGTGGTGGTTAAATTATCCGCTCGGCTTTTGATTTTTGACAAGCGTCGTAGGCTTATTTCCTATAAATAAGTGAATTTAAAATTTAAATCTTAAAGCTATCCATGTATAACATACTCCCGTCTGGTCTAGTGGTTAGGATCCGGCGCTCTCACTGCCGTGGCCGGGGTTTGATTCCCCGCACGGGAGATGTGTTTTGCCAACAAATGCAAGCCAATTCCCAATTTATGAAAGCAATGTAAGATACAAATCATGTAGATATACATCCAAAACCTGTTTCACTCTGGTCTTGTAGTTAGGATCCAGCGTTCTCACTGCCGAGGCAAAGGTAAAATTTTCCACAAAGAGTAGTGTTTTGCCCAGCTCTAAAAGGTAATTACCAATAACTTAGAGCAGTGTAAATATTCCATGTTTAAGGCTTTTTTCTTCAAAATGTTCGTGTGTAGTCTAGTGCTTAGGATTTGGCGTTTAAACAGTCCTTGCAGGGTTACAATTCCTTGAACGGGAGATGGATCTTTCCAAGTTGATCCTAATATAAAGTAATTTGTAATATGTTCAGGTAACGTAAGCATTCAATTCTCGAGCTTTGTTGCTAAAACATGTTTTTTTATTTTCTATTCGTAAGAATCTGATGCTCTTACTGCAATGGCTGCGGTACGATTCATTTTACGGGAGATACTTTTTCAAAACTTTCTAGGCTAATTTCAAATATGTCAGTGTAATGAAATGATTCAATGTTTTAGATGGTAATCTAAAATTTGTTCACATCTTATTTACTGTATGAATGTTTGGCAGTTTAACAGCCACAATTCGGGTATGATTGCTTGCATGGAAGATGCATTTTGCAAAGGTGATCCTTTTTTAAACTATTTCTAATGTTTTCCAAAAAAAAATATGTAGTCAATCTTACATCTTTGACACTAAGCATGTTATTGAGGGTATTGGTAAGAATCTGGTGATCCCAGCAATGTGGTCGTGGTTAAATTATCCGCTCGGCTTTTGATTTTTGACAAGCGTCGTAGGCTTATTTCCTATAAATAAGTGAATTTAAAATTTAAATCTTAAAGCTATCCATGTATAACATACTCCCGTGTGGTCTAGTGGTTAGGATCCGGCGCTCTCACTGCCGTGGCCGGGGTTCGATTCCCCGCACGGGAGATGTGTTTTGCCAACATATGCAAGCCAATTCCCAATTTATGAAAGCAATGTAAGATACAAATCATGTAGATATACATCCAAAACCTGTTTCACTCTGGTCTTGTAGTTAGGATCCAGCGTTCTCACTGCCGAGGCAAAGGTACAATTTTCCACAAAGAGTAGTGTTTTGCCCAGCTCTAAAAGGTAATTACCAATAACTTAGAGCAGTGTAAATATTCCATGTTTAAGGCTTTTTTCTTCAAAATGTTCGTGTGTAGTCTAGTGCTTAGGATTTGGCGTTTAAACAGTCCTTGCAGGGTTACAATTCCTTGAACGGGAGATGGATCTCTCCAAGTTGATCCTAATATAAAGTAATTTGTAATATGTTCAGGTAACGTAAGCATTCAATTCTCGAGCTTTGTTGCTAAAACATGTTTTTTTATTTTCTATTCGTAAGAATCTGATGCTCTTACTGCAATGGCTGCGGTACGATTCATTTTACGGGAGATACTTTTTCAAAACTTTCTAGGCTAATTTCAAATATGTCAGTGTAATGAAATGATTCAATGTTTTAGATGGTAATCTAAAATTTGTTCACATCTTATTTACTGTATGAATGTTTGGCAGTTTAACAGCCACAATTCGGGTATGATTGCTTGCATGGAAGATGCATTTTGCAAAGGTGATCCTTTTTTAAACTATTTCTAATGTTTTCCAAAAAAAAATAGGTAGTCAATCTTACATCTTTGACACTAAGCATGTTATTGAGGGTATTGGTAAGAATCTGGTGATCCCAGCAATGTGGTCGTGGTTAAATTATCCGCTCGGCTTTTGATTTTTGACAAGCGTCGTAGGCTTATTTCCTATAAATAAGTGAATTTAAAATTTAAATCTTAAAGCTATCCATGTATAACATACTCCCGTGTGGTCTAGTGGTTAGGATCCGGCGCTTTCACTGCCGTGGCCGGGGTTCGATTCCCCGCACGGGAGATGTGTTTTGCCAACATATGCAAGCCAATTCCCAATTTAAGAAAGCAATGTAAGATACAAATCATGTAGATATACATCCAAAACCTGTTTCACTCTGGTCTTGTAGTTAGGATCCAGCGTTCTCACTGCCGAGGCAAAGGTAAAGTTTCCACAAAGAGTAGTGTTTTGCCCAGCTCTAAAAGGTAATTACCAATAACTTAGAGCAGTGTAAATATTCAATGTTTAAGGCTTTTTTCTTCAAAATGTTCGTGTGTAGTCTAGTGCTTAGGATTTGGCGTTTAAACAGTCCTTGCAGGGTTACAATTCCTTGAACGGGAGATGGATCTTTCCAAGTTGATCCTAATATAAAGTAATTTGTAATATGTTCAGGTAAAGTAAGCATTCAATTCTCGAGCTTTGTTGCTAAAACATGTTTTTTTATTTTCTATTCGTAAGAATCTGATGCTCTTACTGCAATGGCTGCGGTACGATTCATTTTACAGGAGATACTTTTTCAAACCTTTCTAGGCTAATTTCAAATATGTCTGTGTAATGAAATGATTCAATGTTTTAGATGGTAATCTAAAATATGTTCACATCTTATTTACTGTATGAATGTTTGGCAGTTTAACAGCCACAATTCGGGTATGATTGCTTGCATGGAAGATGCATTTTGCAAAGGTGATCCTCTTTTAAACTATTTCTAATGTTTTCCGAAAAAATATGTAGTCAATCTTACATCTTTGACACTAAGCATGTTATTGAGGGTATTGGTAAGAATCTGGTGATCCCAGCAATGTGGTCGTGGTTAAATTATCCGCTCGGCTTTTGATTTTTGACAAGCGTCGTAGGCTTATTTCCTATAAATAAGTGAATTTAAAATTTAAATCTTAAAGCTATCCATGTATAACATACTCCCGTGTGGTCTAGTGGTTAGGATCCGGCGCTCTCACTGCCGTGGCCGGGGTTCGATTCCCCGCACGGGAGATGTGTTTTGCTAACATATGCAAGCCAATTCCCAATTTATGAAAGCAATGTAAGATACAAATCATGTAGATATACATCCAAAACCTGTTTCACTCTGGTCTTGTAGTTAGGATCCAGCGTTCTCACTGCCGAGGCAAAGGTACAATTTTCCACAAAGAGTAGTGTTTTGCCCAGCTCTAAAAGGTAATTACCAATAACTTAGAGCAGTGTAAATATTCAATGTTTAAGGCTTTTTTCTTCAAAATGTTCGTGTGTAGTCTAGTGCTTAGGATTTGGCGTTTAAACAGTCCTTGCAGGGTTACGATTCCTTGAACGGGAGATGGATCTTTCCAAGTTGATCCTAATATAAAGTAATTTGTAATATGTTCAGGTAACGTAAGCATTCAATTCTCGAGCTTTGTTGCTAAAACATGTTTTTTTATTTTCTATTCGTAACAATCTGATGCTCTTACTGCAATGGCTGCGGTACGATTCATTTTACGGGAGATACTTTTTCAAAACTTTCTAGGCTAATTTCAAATATGTCAGTGTAATGAAATGATTCAATGTTTTAGATGGTAATCTAAAATATTTTCACATCTTATTTACTGTATGAATGTTTGGCAGTTTAACAGCCACAATTCGGGTATGATTGCTTGCATGGAAGATGCATTTTGCAAAGGTGATCCTCTTTTAAACTATTTCTAATGTTTTCCGAAAAAATATGTAGTCAATCTTACATCTTTGACACTAAACATGTTATTATGGAGGGTATTGGTAAGAATCTGGTGATCTCAGCAATGTTGTCGTGGTTTAATAATCCGTTCGGCTTTCGATTTTTGACAAGCGTCGTAAGCTTATTTTCTATATATAAGTGAATTTTAAAATTTAAATCTTAAAGCTATCCATGCATAACATACTCCAGTGTGGTCTAGTGGTTAGGATCCGGTGCTCTCACCGCCGTGGCCGGGGTTCGATTCCCCGCACAGGAGATGTGTTTGCCAACATATGCAAGCAAATTCCCAATTTATGAAAGCAATGTAAGATACAAATCATGTAGATATACATCCAAAACCTGTTTTACTCTGGTCTTGTAGTTAGGATCTAGCGTTCTCACTGCCGAGGCAAAGGTACATTTTTCCAAAAGAGTGGTGTTTTGCCCAGCTCTGAAAGGTAATTACCAATAACTTAGGGCCGTGTAAATATTCAATGTTTAAGGCTTTTTTCTTCAAAATGTTCCTGTGTAGTCTAGTGCTTAGGATTTGACGTTTAAACAGTCCTTGCATGGTTACAATTCCTTGAACGGGAGATGGATCTTTCCAAGTTGATCCAAATATAAAGTAATTTATAATATGTTCAGCTGACGTAAGCATTCAATTCTCGTGCTTTGTTGCTAAAACATGTTTTTTTATTTTCTATTCGTAAGAATCTGATGCTCTTACTGCAATGGCTGCGGTACGATTCATTTTACGGGAGATACATTTTTCAAAACCTTTTAGGCTAATTTCAAATATGTCAGTGTAATGAAATGATTCAATGTTTTAGATGGTAATCGAAAATATGTTCACATCTTGTTTACTGTATGAATGTTTGGCAGTTTAACAGCCACAATTCGGGTATGATTGCTTGCATGGAAGATGCATTTTGCAAAGGTGATCCTCTTTTAAACTATTTCTAATGTTTTCCGAAAAAATATGTAGTCAATCTTACATCTTTGACAGTAAACATGTTATTATGGAGGGTATTGGTAAGAATCTGGTGATCTCAGCAATGTGGTCGTGGTTTAATAATCTGTTCGGCTTTCGATTTTTGACAAGCATCAAAGCTTATTTTCTATATATAAGTGAATTTTAAAATTTAAATCTTAAAGCTGTCCATGCATAACATACTCCCGTGTGGTCTAGTGGTTAGGATCCGGTGCTCTCACCGCCGTGGCCGGGGTTCGATTCCCCGCACAGGAGATGTGTTTGCCAACATGTGCAAGCAAATTCGCAATTTATGAAAGCAATTTAAGATACAAATCATGTAGATATACATCCAAAACCTGTTTTACTCTGGTCTTGTAGTTAGGATCTAGCGTTCTCACTGCCGAGGCAAAGGTACAATTTTCCACAAAGAGTGGAGTTTTGCCCAGCTCTGAAAGGTAATTACCAATAACTTAGGGCCGTGTAAATATTCAATGTTTAAGGCTTTTTTCTTCAAAATATTCCTGTGTAGTCTAGTGCTTAGGATTTGGCGTTTAAACAGTCCTTGCAGGGTCATAATTCCTTGAACGGGAGATGGATCTTTCCAAGTTGATCCTAATATAAAGTAATTTGTAATATGTTCAGGTAACGTAAGCATTCGCTTCTCGAGCTTTGTTGCTAAAACATGTTTTTTTATTTTCTATTCGTAAGAATCTGATGCTCTTACTGCAATGGCTCCGGTACGATTCATTTTACGGGAGATACTTTTTCAAAACTTTCTAGGCTAATTTCAAATATGTCAGTGTAATGGAATGATTCAATGTTTTAGATTGTAATCTAAAATAAGTTCACATCTTGTTTACTGTATGAATGTTTGGCAGTTTAACAGCCACAATTCGGGTATGATTGCTTGCATGGAAGATGCATTTTGCAAAGGTGATCCTCTTTTAAACTATTTCTAATGTTTTCCGAAAAAATATGTAGACAATCTTACATCTTTGGCACTAAACATGTTTTTGAGGGTATTGGTAAGAATCTGGTGATCTCAGCAATGTGGTCGTGTTTAAATTATCCGCTCGGCTTTTGATTTTTGACAAGCGTCGTAAGCTTATTTCCTATATATAAGTGAATTTAAAATTTAAATCTTAAAGCTATCCATGTATAACATACTCCCGTGTGGTCTAGTGGTTAGAATCCGGCGCTCTCACTGCTGTGGCCGGGGTTCGATTCCCTGCACGGGAGATGAGTTTTGCCAACATATCCAAGCCAATTCCCTATTTATGAAAGCAATGTAAGATACAAATCATGTAGATATACACCCAAAACCTGTTTCACTCTGGTCTTGTAGTTAGGATCTAGCGTTTTCACTGCCGAGGCAAAGGTACAATTTTCCACAAAGAGTGATGTTTTGCCCAGCTCTGGAAGGTAATTACCAATAACTTAGGGCTGTGTAAATATTAAATGTTTAAAGCTTTTTTCTTCAAACTGTTCCTGTGTAGTCTAGTGCTTGAGATTTGGCGTTTAAACAGTCCTTGCAGGGTTACAATTCCTTGAACGGGAGATGGATCTTTCCAAGTTGATCCTAATATAAAGTAATTTGTAATATGTTCAGGTAACGTAAGCATTCAATTCTCGAGCATTGTTGCTAAAACGTGTTTTTTTATTTTCTATTCGTAAGAATCTGATGCTCTTACTGAAATGGCTGCGGTACGATTCATTTTACGGGAGATACTCTTTCTAAACTTTCCAGGCTAATTTCAAATATGTCAGTGTAATGAAATGATACAATGTTTTAGATAGTAATCTAAAATATGATCACATCTTGTTTACTGTATAAATGTTTTGCAGTTTAACAGCCACAATTCGGGTATGATTGCTTTCATGGAAGATGCATTTTGCAAAGGTGATCCTCATTTAAACTATTTCTAATGTTTTCCGAAAAAATAAGTAGTCAATCTTACATCTTTGGCACTAAACATGTTATTATGGAGGGTATTGGTAAGAATCTGGTGATCTCAGCAATGTGGTCGTGGTTGAATTATCCGCTCAGCTTATGCTTTTTGACAAGCGTCGTAAGCTAATTTCCTATATATAAGTGTATTTTAACATTTAAATCTTATAGCTATCCATGTATAACATACTCCCGTGTGGTCTAGTGGTTAGGATCCGGCGCTCTCACTGCCGTGGCCGGGGTTCGATTCCACGCACGGGAGATGAGTTTTGCCATCATATGCAAGCCAATTCCCACTTTATGAAAGCAATGTAAGATACAAATCTTGTAGATATACATCCAAAATCTGTTTCACTCTGGTCTTGTAGTTAGGATCCAGCGTTCTCACTGCCGAGGCAATGGTACAATTTTCCACAAAGAGGAGTGTTTTGCCCAGCTTTGATAGGTAATTACCAATAACTTAGGGCCGTGTAAATATTCAATGTTTAAATTTTTTTCTTCAAAATGTTTCTTTGTAGTCTAGTGCTTAGGATCCGGCGTTTGCACAGTCCTTGGAGGGGGTTACATTTCCTTGCACGTGAGATGGATGTTTCCAAGTTGATCCCAATATAAAGTAATTTGTAATATGTTTAGGGTACGTAAGCATTCGCTTCTCGAGCTTTGTTGCTAAAACATGTTTTTTTATTTTCTATTCGTAAGAATCTGGTGCCCTTGCTGCAATGGCTGCGGTACGATTCATTTTACGGGAGATACTTTTTCTAAACTGTCAAGGCAAATTTCAAATATGTCAGTGTAATGAAATGATTGAATGCTTTAGATAGTAATCTAAAATATGTTCACATCTTGTTTACTGTATGAATGTTTGGCAGTTTAACAGCCACAATTCGGGTATGATTGCTTGAATGGAAGATGCATTTTGCAAAGGTGATCCTCATTTAAACTATTTCTAATGTTTTTCGAAAAAATATGTAGTCAATCTTACATCTTTGACACTAAACATGTTATTATGGAGGGTATTGGTAAGAATCTGGTGATCTCAGCAATGTAATCGTGGTTAAATTATCCGCTCGGCGTTTGATTTTTGACAAGCTTCGTAAGCTTATTTCCTATATGTAAGTGAATTTAAAATTTAAATCTTAAAGCTATCCATGTATAACATACTCCCTTGTGGCCTAGTGGTTAGGATCCGGCGCTCTCACCGCCGTGGCCGGGGTTCGATTCCGCTCGCGGGAGATGAGTTTTGCCAACATATACAAGCAAATTCCCAATTTATGAAAGCAATGTAAGATACAAATCATGTAGATATACATCCAAAACCTGTTTCACTCTGGTCTTGTAGTTTGGATCCAGCGTTCTCACTGCCGAGGCAAAGGTACAATTTTCCACAAAGAGTAGTGTTTTGCCCAGCTCTGAAAGGTAATTACCAATAACTTAGGGCCTTTTAAATATTAAATGTTTAAGGCTTTTTTCTTCAAACTGTTCCAGTGTAGTCTAGTGCTTAGGATTTGGCGTTTAAACAGTCCTTGCAGGGTTAAAATTCCTTGAACAGGAGATGGATCTTTCCAAGTTGATCCTAATATAAAGTAATTTGTAATATGTTCAGGTAACGTAAGCATTCAATTCTCGAGCTTTGTTGCTAAAACATGTTTTTCTATTTTCTATTCGTAACAATCTGATGCTCTTACTGCAATGGCTGCGGTACGATTCATTTTACAGGAGATACTTTTTCAAAACTTTCTAGGCTAATTTCAAATATGTCAGTGTAATGAAATAATTCAATGTTTTAGATGGTAATCTAAAATATGTTCACATCTTGTTTACTGTATGAATGTTTGGCAGTTTAACAGCCACCATTCGGGTATGATTGCTTGCATGGAAGATGCATTTTGCAAAGGTGATCCTCTTTTAAACTATTTCCAATGTTTTCCGAAAAAATATGTAGTCAATCTTACATCTTTGACACTAAACATGATATTATGGAGGGTATTGGTAAGAATCTGGTGATCTCAGCAATGTGGTCGTGGTTAAATTATCCGCTCGGCGTTTGATTTTTGACAAGCTTCGTAAGCTTATCTCCTATATATAAGTGAATTTAAAATTTAAATCTTAAAGCTATCCATGTATAACATACTCCCGTGTGGCCTAGTGGTTAGGATCCGGCGCTCTCACCGCCGTGGCCGGGGTTCGATTCCGCGCGTGGGAGATGAGTTTTGCCAACATATGCAAGCAAATTCCCAATTTATGAAAGCAATGTAAGATACAAATCATGTAGATATACATCCAAAACCTGTTTCACTCTGGTCTTGTAGTTAAGATCCAGCGTTCTCACTGCCGAGGCAAAGGTACAATTTTCCACAAAGAGTAGTGTTTTGCCCAGCTTTGAAAGGTAATTAACAATAACTTAGGGCCATTTAAATATTCAATGTTTAAGTTTTTTTCTTCAAAATGCTCCTGTGTAGTCTAGTGCTTAGGACCCGGCGTTTGCAAAGTCCTTGGAGGGGTTACATTTCCTCGCACGTGAGATGGATTTTTCCAAGTTCATCCTAATATAAAGTAATTTGTAATATGTTCAGGTAAGGTAAGCATTCAATTCTCGAACTTTGTTGCTAAAACATGTTTTTTTATTTTCTATTCCTAAGAATCTGGTGCTCTTACTGCAATGGCTGCGGAACGATTCATTTTACGTGAGATAGTTTTTCTAAACTTTCCAGGCTAATTTCAAATATCTCAGTATAATGAAATGATTAAATGTTTTAGATAGTAATCTAAAATATGTTAACATCTTGTTTACTGTATAAATGTTTGGCAGTTTAACAGCCACAATTCGAGTATGATTGCTCGCATGGAAAATGCATTTTACAAAGGTGATCCTCATTTAAACTATTTCTAATGTTTTTCGAAAAAATATGTAGTCAATCTTACATCTTTGACACTAAACATGTTATTATGGGGGTATTGATAAGAATCTGGTGATCTCAGCAATGTCGTCGTGGTTAAATTATCCGCTCGGCTTTTGAATTTTGAAAAGCGTCGTGAGCTTATTTCCTATATATAAGTGTAATTTAACATTTAAATCTTAAAACATTACATGTATAACATACTCCCGTGTGGTCTAGTGGTTAGGATCCGGCGCTCTCACCGCCGTGGCCAGGGTCTGATTCCCCGCATGGGAGATGAGTTTTGCCAACATATGCAAGCAAATTCCCAATTTATGAAAGCAATGTAAGATACAAATCATGTAGATATACATCCAAAACCTGTTTCACTCTGGTCTTGTAGTTAGGATCCCGCGTTCTCACTGCCGAGGCGATGGTACAATTTTCCAGAAAGAGTAGTGTTTTGCCCAGCTTTGAAAGGTAATTAACAATAACTTAGGGCCATTTAAATATTCAATGTTTAAGTTTTTTTCTTCAAAATGCTCCTGTGTAGTCTAGTGCTTAGGATTTGCCGTTTAAACAGTTCTTGCAGGGCTACAATTCCTTGAGCAGGAGATGGATCTTTCCAAGCTGATCCTAATATAAAGTAATTTGAAATATGTTCAGGTAACGTAAGCATTCAATTCTCGAGCTTTGTTGCTAAAACATGTTTTTTTATTTTCTATTCGTAACAATCTGATGCTCTTACTGCAATGGCTGCGGTATGATTCATTTTACGGGAGATAATTTTTCAAAACTTTCTAGGCTAATTTCAAATATGTCAGTGTAATGAAATAATTCAATGTTTTAGATGGTAATCTAAAATATGTTCACATCTTGTTTACTGTATGAATGTTTGGCAGTTTAACAGCCACAATTCGGGTATGATTGCTTGCATGGAAGATGCATTTTGCAAAGGTGATCCTCTTTTAAACTATTTCTAATGTTTTCCGAAAAAATATGTAGTCAATCTTACATCTTTGACACTAAACATGTTATTATGGAGGGTATTGGTAAGAATCTGGTGATCTCAGCAATGTGGTCGTGGTTTAATTATCCGCTCGGGTTTTGATTTTTGACAAGCGTCGTAAGCTTATTTCCTATATATAAGTGAAATTGAAATTCAAATCTTAAAGCTATCTATGTATAACATACTCCCGTGTGGTCTAGTGGTTAGGATCCGGCGCTCTCACCGCCGTGGCCGGGTTTCGATTCCTCGCACGGGAGATGAGTTTTGCCAACATATGCAAGCAAATTCCCAATTTATGAAAGCAATGTAATATACAAATCATGTAGATATACATCCAAAACCTGTTTCACTCTGGTCTTGTAGTTAGGATCCAGCGTTCTCACTGCCGAGGCAAAGATGCAATTTTCCACAAAGAGTAGTGTTTTGCCCAGCTCTGAAAGGTAATTACCAATAACTAAGAGCCGTGTAAATATTCAATGTTTAAGGCTTTTTTCTTCAAAATGTTCCTGTGTAGTCTAGTGCTTAGGATTTGGCGTTTCAACAGTCCTTGCAGGGTTACAATTCCTTGAATGGGAGATTGATCTTTCTAAGTTTATCCTAATATAAAGTAATTCGTAATATGTTCCGGTAACGTAAGCATTCAATTCTCGAGCTTTGTTGCTAAAACATGTTTTTTTATTTTCTATTCGTAAGAATCTGATGCTCTTACTACAATGGCTGCAGTACGATTCATTTTACGGGAGATACTTTTTCAAAACTTTCTAGGCTAATTTCAAATATGTCAGTGTAATGAAATGATTCAATGTTTTAGATGGTAATCTAAAATATGTTCACATCTTGTTTACTGTATGAATGTTTGGCAATTTAACAGCCACAATTCGGGTATGATTGCTTGCATGGAAGATGCATTTTGCAAAGGTGATCCTCTTTTAAACTATTTCTAATGTTTTCCGAAAAAATATGTAGTCAATCTTACATCTTTGACACTAAACATGTTATTATGGAGGGTATTGGTAAGAATCTGATGATCTCAGCAATGTGTTCGTGGTTAAATTATCCGCTCGGCTTTTGATTTTTGACAAGCGTCGTAAGCTTATTTTCTATATATAAGTGAATTTAAAATTTAAATCTTAAAGCTGTCCATGTATAACATACTCCCGTGTGGTCTAGTGGTTAGGATCCGGCGCTCTCACCGCCGTGGCCGGGGTTCGATTCCCCGCACGGGAGATGAGTTTTGCCAACATATGCAAGCAAATTCCCAATTTATGAAAGCAATGTAAGATACAAATCATGTAGATATACATCCAAAACCTGTTTCACTCTGGTCTTGTAGTTAGGATCCAGCGTTCTCACTGCCGAGGCAAAGGTACAATTTTCCACAAAGAGTAGTGTTTTGCCCAGCTCTGAGAAGTAATTACCAATAATTTAGGGCCGTGTAAATATTCAATGTTTAAGGCTTTTTTCTTCAAAATGTTCCTGTGTAGTCTAGTGCTTAGGATTTGGCGTTTAAACAGTCCTTGCAGGGTAACAATTCCTTGAACGGGAGATGGATCTTTCCAAGTTGATCCAAAAATAAAGTAATTTGTAATATGTTCAGGTAACGTAAGCATTCAATTCTCGAGCTTTGTTGCTAAAACATGTTTTTTTTATTTTCTATTCGTAAGAATCTGACGCTCTTACTGCAATGGCTGCGGTACGATTCATTTTACGGGAGATACTTTTTCAAAACTTTCTAGGCTAATTTCAAATATGTCAGTGTAATGAAATGATTCAATGTTTTAGATGGTAATCTAAAATAAGTTCACATCTTGTTTACTGTATGAATGTTTGGCAGTTTAACAGCCACAATTCGGGTATGATTGCTTGCATGGAAGATGCATTTTGCAAAGGTGATCCTCTTTTAAACTATTTCTAATGTTTTCCGAAAAAATATGTAGTCAATCTTACATCTTTGACACTAAACATGTTATCATGGAGGGTATTGGTAAGAATCTGGTGATCTCAGCAATGTGTTTGTGGTTAAATTATCAGCTCGGCTTTTGATTTTTGACAAGCGTCGTAAGCTGATTTCCTATATATAAGTGAATTTAAAATTTAAATCTTGAAGCTATCCATGTATAACATACTCCCGTGTGGTCTAGTGATTAGGATCCAGCGCTTTCACTGCCATGGCCGGGGTTCGATTCCCCGCAGGGGAGATGACTTTTGCCAACATATGCAAGCAAATTCCCAATTTATGAAAGCAATGTAAGATACAAATCATTTAGATACACATCCAAAACCTGTTTCACTCTGGTCTTGTAGTTAGGATCTAGCGTTCGCACTGCCGAGGCAAAGGTACAATTTTCCACAGAGAGTGGTGTTTTGCCCAGCTCTGAAAGGTAATTACCAATAATTTAGGGTTGTGTAAATATTCAATGTTTAAGGCTTTTTTCTTCAAAATGTTCCTGTGTAGTCTAGTGCTTAGGATTTGGCGTTTTAACAGTCCTTGCAGGGTTACGATTCCTTGAACGGGAGATGGATCTTTCCAAGTTGATCCTAATATAAAGTAATTTATAATATCTTCAGGTGACGTAAGCATTCAATTTTCGAGCTTTGTTGCTAAAACATGTTTTTTATTTTCTATTCGTAAGAACCTGATGCTCTTACTGCAATGGCTGCGGTACGATTTATTTTACGGGAGAAACTTTTTCAAAACTTTCTAGGCTAATTTCAAATATGTCAGTGTAATGAAATGATTCAATGTTTTAGATTGTATTGTAAAATATATTCACATCTTGTTTACTGTATGAATGTTTGGCAGTTTAACAGCCACAATTCGGGTATGATTGCTTGCATGGAAGATGAATTTTGCAAAGGTGATCCTCTTTTAAACTATTTCTAATGTTTTCCGAAAAAATATGTAGTCAATCTTACATCTTTGACACTAAACATGTTATTATGGAGGGTATTGGTAAGAATCTGATGATCTCAGCAATGTGTTCGTGGTTAAATTATCCGCTCGGCTTTTGATTTTTGACAAGCGTCGTAAGCTTATTTCCTATATATAAGTGAATTTAAAATTTTAATCTTAAAGCTATCCATGTATAACATACTCCCGTGTGGTCTAGTGGTTAGGATCCGGCGCTCTCACCGCCGTGGCCGGGGTTCGATTCCCCGCACGGGAGATGAGTTTTGCCAACATATGCAAGCAAATTCCCAATTTATGAAAGCAATGTAAGATACAAATCATGTAGATATACATCCAAAACCTGTTTCACTCTGGTCTTGTAGTTAAGATCCAGCGTTCTCACTGCCGAGGCAAAGGTACAATTTTCCACAAAGAGTAGTGTTTTGCCCAGCTCTGAAAGGTAATTACCAATAACTTAGGGCCGTGTAAATATTCAATGTTGAAGTTTTTTTTCTTCAAAATGTTCCTGTGTAGTCTAGTGCTTAGGATTTGACGTTTAAACAGTCCTTGCATGGTTACAATTCCTTGAACGGGAGATGGATCTTTCCAAGTTGATCCTAATATAAAGTAATTTGTAATATGTTCAGGTAACGTAAGCATTCAATTCTCGAGCTTTGTTGCTAAAACATGTTTTTTTATTTTCTATTCGTAAGAATCTGATGCTCTTACTGCAATGGCTGCGGTACGATTCATTTTACGGGAGATACTTTTTCAAAACTTTCTAGGCTAATTTCAAATATGTCAGTGTAATGAAATGATTCAATGTTTTAGATGGTAATCTAAAATAAGTTCACATCTTGTTTACTGTATGAATGTTTGGCAGTTTAACAGCCACAATTCGGGTATGATTGCTTGCATGGAAGATGCATTTTGCAAAGGTGATCCTCTTTTAAACTATATCTAATGTTTTCCGAAAAGTTATGTAGTCAATCTTACATCTTTGACACTAAACATGTTATTATGGAGGGTATTGGTAAGAATCTGGTGATCTCAGCAATGTGGTCGTGGTTAAATTATCCGCTCGGCTTTTGATTTTTGACAAGCGTCGTAAGCTTATTTCCTATAGATAAGTGAATTTAAAATTTAAATCTTAAAGCTATCCATGTATAACATACTCCCGTGTGGTCTAGTGGTTAGGATCCGGCGCTCTCACCGCCGTGACCAGGGTTCGATTACCCGCACGGGAGATGAGTTTTGCCAACATATGCAAGCAAATTCCCAATTTATGAAAGCAATGTAAGATACAAATCATGTAGATATACATCCAAAAACTGTTTCACTCTGGTCTTATAGTTAGGATCCAGCGTTCTCACTGCCGAGGCAAAGGTACAATTTTCCACAAAGAGTAGTGTTTTGTTTAGCTCTGAAAGGTAATTACCAATAACTTAGGACCGTGTAAATATTCAATGTTTAAGGCTTTTTTCTTCAAAATGTTCCTGTGCAGTCTAGTGCTTAGGATTTGGCGTTTAAACAGTCCTTGCAGGGTTACAATTGCTTGAACGGGAGATGGATCTTTCCAAGTTGATCCAAATATAAAGTAATTTGTAATATGTTCAGGTGACGTAAGCATTCAATTCTCGAGCTTTGTTGCTGAAACATGTTTTTTTATTTTCTATTCGTAAGAATCTGATGCTCTTACTGCAATGGCTGCAGTACGATTCATTTTATGGGAGATACTTTTTCAAAACTTTCTAGGCTAATTTCAAATATGTCAGTGTAATGAAATGATTCAATGTTTTAGATGGTAATCTAAAACAAGTTCACATCTTGTTTACTGTATGAATGTTTGGCAGTTTAACAGCCACAATTCGGGTATGATTGCTTGCATGGAAGATGCATTTTGCAAAGGTGATCCTCTTTTAAACTATTTCTAATGTTTTCCAAAAAAATATGTAGTCAATCTTACATCTTTGACACTAAACATGTTATAATGGAGGGTATTGGTAAGAATCTGGTGATCTCAGCAATGTGTTTGTGGTTAAATTATCCGCTCGGCTTTTGATTTTTGACAAGCGTCGTAAGCTTATTTCCTATATATAAGTGAATTTAAAATTTAAATCTTAAAGCTATCCATGTATAACATACTCCCGTGTGGTCTAGTGGTTAGGATCCGGCGCTCTCACTGCCGTGGCTGGGGTTCGATTCCCTGCACGGGAGATGAGTTTTGCCAACATATGCAAGCAAATTCCCAATTTATGAAAGCAATGAAAGATACAAATCATGTAAATATACATCCAAAACCTGTTTCACTCTGGTCTTGTAGTTAGGATCTAGCGTTCTCACTGCCGAGGCAAAGGTACAATTTTCCACAAAGAGTGGTGTTTTGCCCAGCTCTGAAAGGTAATTACCAATAACTTAGGGCCGTGTAAATATTCAATGTTTAAGGCTTTTTTCTTCAAAATGTTCCTGTGTAGTCTAGTGCTTAGTATTTGGCGTTTAAACAGTCCTTGCAGGGTTAAAATTCCTTGAACGGGAGATGGATCTTTCCAAGTTGATCCAAATATAAAGTAATTTGTAATATGTTCAGGTAACGTAAGCATTCAATTCTCGAGCTTTGTTGCTAAAACATGTTTTTTTATTTTCTATTCGTAAGAATCTGATGCTCTTACTGCAATGGCTGCAGTACGATTCATTTTATGGGAGATACTTTTTCAAAACTTTCTAGGCTAATTTCAAATATGTCAGTGTAATGAAATGATTCAATGTTTTAGATGGTAATCGAAAACAAGTTCACATCTTGTTTACTGTATGAATGTTTTGCAGTTTAACAGCCACAATTCGGGTATGATTGCTTGCATGGAAGATGCATTTTGCAAAGGTGATCCTCTTTTAAACTATTTCTAATGTTTTCCAAAAAAATATGTAATCAATCTTACATCTTTGACACTAAACATGTTATTATGGAGGGTATTGGTAAGAATCTGGTGATCTCAGCAATGTGTTTGTGGTTAAATTATCAGCTCGGCTTTTGATTTTTGACAAGCGTCGTAAGCTTATTTCCTATATATAAGTGAATTTAAAATTTAAATCTTAAAGCTATCCATGTATAACATACTCCCGTGTGGTCTAGTGGTTAGGATCCGGCGCTCTCACTGCCGTGGCTGGGGTTCGATTCCCTGCACGGGAGATGAGTTTTGCCAACATATGGAAACAAATTCCCAATTTATGAAAGCAATGAAAGATACAAATCATGTAAATATACATCCAAAACCTGTTTCACTCTGGTCTTGTAGTTAGGATCTAGCGTTCTCACTGCCGAGGCAAAGGTACAATTTTCCACAAAGAGTGGTGTTTTGCCCAGCTCTGAAAGGTAATTACCAATAACTTAGGGCCGTGTAAATATTCAATGTTTAAGGCTTTTTTCTTCAAAATGTTCCTGTGTAGTCTAGTGCTTAGTATTTGGCGTTTAAACAGTCCTTATAGGGTTAAAATTCCTTGAACGGGAGATGGATCTTTCCAAGTTGATCCTAATATAAAGTAATTTGTAATATGTTGAGGTGATGGAAGCATTCAATTCTCGAGCTTTGTTGCTAAAACATGTTTTTTTATTTTCTATTCGTAAGAATCTGATGCTCTTACTGCAATGGCTGCGGTACGATTCATTTTACGGGAGATACTTTTTCAAAACTTTCTAGGCTAATTTCAAATATGTCAGTGTAATGAAATGATTCAATGTTTTAGATGGTAATCTAAAATAAGTTCACATCTTGTTTACTGTATGAATGTTTGGCAGTTTAACAGCCACAATTCGGGTATGATTGCTTGCATGGAAGATGCATTTTGCAAAGGTGATCCTCTTTTAAACTATATCTAATGTTTTCCGAAAAGATATGTAGTCAATCTTACATTTTTGACACTAAACATGTTATTATGGAGGGTATTGGTAAGAATCTGGTGATCTCAGCAATGTGGTCGTGGTTAAATTATCCGCTCGGCTTTTGATTTTTGACAAGCGTCGTAAGCTTATTTCCTATATATAAGTGAATTTAAAATTTAAATCTTAAAGCTATCCATGTATAACATACTCCCGTGTGGTCTAGTGGTTAGGATCCGGCGCTCTCACCGCCGTGACCAGGGTTCGATTACCCGCACGGGAGATGAGTTTTGCCAACATATGCAAGCAAATTCCCAATTTATGAAAGCAATGTAAGATACAAATCATGTAGATATACATCCAAAACCTGTTTCACTCTGGTCTTGTAGTTAGGATCCAGCGTTCTCACTGCCGAGGCAAAGGTACAATTTTCCACAAAGAGTAGTGTTTTGCCCAGCTGTGAAAGGTAATTACCAATAACTTAGGACCGTGTAAATATTCAATGTTTAAGGCTTTTTTCTTCAAAATGTTCCTGTGCAGTCTAGTGCTTAGGATTTGGCGTTTAAACAGTCCTTGCAGGGTTACAATTGCTTGAACGGGAGATGGATCTTTCCAAGTTGATCCAAATATAAAGTAATTTGTAATATGTTCAGGTAACGTAAGCATTCAATTCTCGAGCTTTGTTGCTGAAACATGTTTTTTTATTTTCTATTCGTAAGAATCTGATGCTCTTACTGCAATGGCTGCGGTACGATTCATTTTACGGGAGATACATTTTTCAAAACCGTTTAGGCTAATTTCAAATATGTCAGTGTAATGAAATGATTCAATGTTTTAGATGGTAATCGAAAATATGTTCACATCTTGTTTACTGTATGAATGTTTGGCAGTTTAACAGCCACAATTCGGGTATGATTGCTTGCATGGAAGATGCATTTTGCAAAAGTGATCCTCTTTTAAACTATTTCTAATGTTTTCTGAAAAGATATGTAGTCAATCTTACATTTTTGACACTAAACATGTTATTATGGAGGGTATTGGTAAGAATCTGGTGATCTCAGCAATGTGGTCGTGGTTAAATTATCCGCTCGGCTTTTGATTTTTGACAAGCGTCGTAAGCTTATTTCCTATAAATAAGTGAATTTAAAATTTCAATCTTAAAGCTATCCTTGTATAACATACTCCCGTGTAGTCTAGTGGTTAGGATCCGGCGCTCTCACTGCCGTGGCTGGGGTTCGCTTCCCCACACGGGAGATGTGTTTTGCCAACATATGCAAGCAAATTCCCAATTTATGAAAGCAATGTAAGATACAAATCATGTAGAATACATCCAAAACCTATTTCACTCTGGTCTTGTAGTTAGGATCTAGCGTTCTCACTGCCGAGGCAAAGGTACAATTTTCCACAAAGAGTGGTGTTTTGCCCAGCTCTGAAAGGTAATTACCAATAACTAAGGGCCGTGTAAATATTCAATGTTTAAGGCCTTTTTCTTCAAAATGTTCCTGTGTAGTCTAGGCTTAGGATTTGGCGTTTAAACAGTCCTTGCAGGGTTACAATTCCTTGAAGGGGAGATGGATCTTTCCAAGTTGATCCTAATATAAAGTAATTTGTAATATGTTCAGGTAACGTAAGCATTCAATTCTCGAGCTTTGTTGCTAAAACATGTTTTTTTATTTTCTATTCGTAAGAATCTGACGCTCTTACTGCAATGGCTGCGGTACGATTCATTTTACGGGAGATACTTTTTCAAAACTTTCTAGGCTAATTTCAAAGATGTCAGTGTAATGAAATGATTCAATGTTTTAGATGATAATCTAAAATAAGTTCACATCTTGTTTACTGTATGAATGTTTGGCAGTTTAACAGCCACAATTCGGGTATGATTGCTTGCATGGAAGATGCATTTTGCAAAGGTGATCCTCTTTTAAACTATTTCCATTGTTTTCCGAAAAAATATGTAGTCAATCATACATATTTGACACTAAACATGTTATCATGGAGGGTATTGGTAAGAATCTGGTGATCTCAGCAATGTGTTTGTGATTAAATTATCAGCTCGGCTTTTGATTTTTGACAAGCGTCGTAAGCTTATTTCCTATATATAAGTGAATTTAAAATTTTAATCTTAAAGCTATCCATGTATAACATACTCCCGTGTGGTCTAGTGATTAGGATCCGGCGCTTTCACTGCCATGGCCGGGGTTCGATTCCCCGCACGGGGAGATGACTTTTGCCAACATATGCAACCAAATTCCCAATTTATGAAAGCAATGTAAGATACAAATCATGTAGATATACATCCAAAACCTGTTTCACTCTGGTCTTGTAGTTAAGATCCAGCGTTCTTACTGCCGAGGCAAAGGTACAATTTTCCACAAAGAGTAGTGTTTTGCCCAGCTCTGAAAGGTAATTACAAATAACTTAGGGCCGTGTAAATATTCAATGTTTAAGGCCTTTTTTCTTCAAAATGTTCCTGTGTAGTCTAGTGCTTAGGATTTGACGTTTAAACAGTCCTTGCAGGGTTACAATTCCTTGAAGGGGAGATGGATCTTTCCAAGTTGATCCTAATATAAAGTAATTTGTAATATGTTCAGGTAACGTAAGCATTCAATTCTCGAGCTTTGTGGCTAAAACATGTTTTTTTATTTTCTATTCGTAAGAATCTGACGCTCTTACTGCAATGGCTGCGGTACGATTCATTTTACGGGAGATACTTTTTCAAAACTTTCTAGGCTAATTTCAAAGATGTCAGTGTAATGAAATGATTCAATGTTTTAGATGATAATCTAAAATAAGTTCACATCTTGTTTACTGTATGAATGTTTGGCAGTTTAACAGCCACAATTCGGGTATGATTGCTTGCATGGAAGATGCATTTTGCAAAGGTGATCCTCTTTTAAACTATTTCTAATGTTTTCCGAAAAAATATGTAGTCAATCATACATATTTGACACTAAACATGTTATCATGGAGGGTATTGGTAAGAATCTGGTGATCTCAGCAATGTGTTTGTGATTAAATTATCAGCTCGGCTTTTGATTTTTGACAAGCGTCGTAAGCTTATTTCCTATATATAAGTGAATTTAAAATTTTAATCTTAAAGCTATCCATGTATAACATACTCCCGTGTGGTCTAGTGATTAGGATCCGGCGCTTTCACTGCCATGGCCGGGGTTCGATTCCCCGCATGGGGAGATGACTTTTGCCAACATATGCAACCAAATTCCCAATTTATGAAAGCAATGTAAGATACAAATCATGTAGATATACATCCAAAACCTGTTTCACTCTGGTCTTGTAGTTAAGATCCAGCGTTCTCACTGCCGAGGCAAAGGTACAATTTTCCACAAAGAGTAGTGTTTTGCCAAGCTCTGAAAGGTAATTACCAATAACTTAGGGCCGTGTAAATATTCAATGTTTAAGGCCTTTTTTCTTCAAAATGTTCCTGTGTAGTCTAGTGCTTAGGATTTGACGTTTAAACAGTCCTTGCATGGTTACAATTCCTTGAACGGGAGATGGATCTTTCCAATTTGATCCTAATATAAAGTAATTTGTAATATGTTGAGGTGATGTAAGCATTCAATTCTCGAGCTTTAATGCTAAAACATGTTTTTTTATTTTCTATTCGTAAGAATCTGATGCTCTTACTGTAATGGCTGCGGTACGATTCATTTTACGGGAGATACTTTTTCAAAACTTTCTAGGCTAATTTCAAATATGTCAGTGTAATGAAATGATTCAATGTTTTCGATGGTAATCTAAAATATGTTCACATCTTGTTTACTGTATGAATGTTTGGCAGTTTAACAGCCACAATTCGGGTATGATTGCTTGCATGGAAGATGCATTTTGCAAAGGTGATCCTCTTTTAAACTATTTCTAATGTTTTCCGAAAAAATATGTAGTCAATCTTACATCTTTGACACTAAACATGTTATTATGGAGGGTATTGGTAAGAATCTGGTGATCTCAGCAATGTGTTTGTGGTTAAATTATCAGCTCGGCTTTTGATTTTTGACAAGCGTCGTAAGCTTATTTCCTATATATAAGTGAATTTAAAATTTAAATCTTAAAGCTATCCATGTATAACATACTCACGTGTGGTCTAGTGGTTAGGATCCGGCGCTCTCACTGCCGTGGCTGGGGTTCGATTCCCCGCACTAGAGATGAGTTTTGCCAACATATGCAAGCAAATTCCCAATTTATGAAAGCAATGTAAGATACAAATCATGTAAATATACATCCAAAACCTGTTTCACTCTGGTCTTGTAGTTAACATCTAGCGTTCTCACTGCCGAGCCAAAGGTACAATTTTCCACAAAGAGTGGTGTTTTGCCCAGCTCTGAAAGGTAATTACCAATAACTTAGGGCCGTGTAAATATTCAATGTTTAAGGCTTTTTTCTTCAAAATGTTCCTGTGTAGTCTAGTGCTTAGTATTTGGCGTTTAAACAGTCCTTGCAGGGTTAAAATTCCTTGAACGGGAGAAGGATCTTTCCAAGTTGATCCTAATATAAAGTAATTTGTAATATGTTGAGGTGATGTAAGCATTCAATTCTCGAGCTTTGTTGCTAAAACATGTTTTTTTATTTTCTATTCGTAAGAATCTGATGCTCTTACTGCAATGGCTGCGGTACGATTCATTTTACGGGAGATACATTTTTCAAAACCGTTTAGGCTAATTTCAAATATGTCAGTGTAATGAAATGATTCAATGTTTTAGATGGTAATCGAAAATATGTTCACATCTTGTTTACTGTATGAATGTTTGGCAGTTTAACAGCCACAATTCGGGTATGATTGCTTGCATGGAAGATGCATTTTGCAAAGGTGATCCTCTTTTAAACTATTTCTAATGTTTTCCGAAAAAATATGAAGTCAATCTTACATCTTTGACACTAAACATGTTATTATGGAGGGTATTGGTAAGAATCTGGTAATCTCAGCAATGTGGTCGTGGTTAAATTATCCGCTCGGCTTTTGATTTTTGACAAGCGTCGTAAGCTTATTTCCTATAAATAAGTGAATTTAAAATTTCAATCTTAAAGCTATCCTTGTATAACATACTCCCGTGTAGTCTAGTGGTAAGGATCCGGCGCTCTCACTGCCGTGGCTGGGGTTCGATTCCCCGCACGGGAGATGTGTTTTGCCAACATATGCAAGCAAATTCCCAATTTATGAAAGCAATGTAAGATACAAATCATGTAGATATACATCCAAAACCTGTTTCACTCTGGTCTTGTAGTTAGAATCTAGCGTTCTCACTGCCGAGGCAAAGGTACAATTTTCCACAAAGAGTGGTGTTTTGCCCAGCTCTGAAAGGTAATTACCAATAACTAAGGGCCGTGTTAATATTCAATGTTTAAGGCCTTTTTCTTCAAAATGTTCCTGTGTAGTCTAGTGCTTAGGATTTGGCGTTTAAACAGTCCTTGCAGGGTTACAATTCCTTGAAGGGGAGATGGATCTTTCCAAGTTGATCCTAATATAAAGTAATTTGTAATATGTTCAGGTAACGTAAGCATTCAATTCTCGAGCTTTGTTGCTAAAACATGTTTTTTTATTTTCTATTCGTAAGAATCTGATGCTCTTACTGCAATGGCTGCGGTACGATTCATTTTACGGGAGATACATTTTTCAAAACCGTTTAGGCTAATTTCAAATATGTCAGTGTAATGAAATGATTCAATGTTTTAGATGGTAATCGAAAATATGTTCACATCTTGTTTACTGTATGAATGTTTGGCAGTTTAACAGCCACAATTCGGGTATGATTGCTTGCATGGAAGATGCATTTTGCAAAGGTGATCCTCTTTTAAACTATTTCTAATGTTTTCCGAAAAAATATGAAGTCAATCTTACATCTTTGACACTAAACATGTTATTATGGAGGGTATTGGTAAGAATCTGGTAATCTCAGCAATGTGGTCGTGGTTAAATTATCCGCTCGGCTTTTGATTTTTGACAAGCGTCGTAAGCTTATTTCCTATAAATAAGTGAATTTAAAATTTCAATCTTAAAGCTATCCTTGTATAACATACTCCCGTGTAGTCTAGTGGTAAGGATCCGGCGCTCTCACTGCCGTGGCTGGGGTTCGATTCCCCGCACGGGAGATGTGTTTTGCCAACATATGCAAGCAAATTCCCAATTTATGAAAGCAATGTAAGATACAAATCATGTAGATATACATCCAAAACCTGTTTCACTCTGGTCTTGTAGTTAGAATCTAGCGTTCTCACTGCCGAGGCAAAGGTACAATTTTCCACAAAGAGTGGTGTTTTGCCCAGCTCTGAAAGGTAATTACCAATAACTAAGGGCCGTGTTAATATTCAATGTTTAAGGCCTTTTTCTTCAAAATGTTCCTGTGTAGTCTAGTGCTTAGGATTTGGCGTTTAAACAGTCCTTGCAGGGTTACAATTCCTTGAAGGGGAGATGGATCTTTCCAAGTTGATCCTAATATAAAGTAATTTGTAATATGTTCAGGTAACGTAAGCATTCAATTCTCGAGCTTTGTTGCTAAAACATGTTTTTTTATTTTCTATTCGTAAGAATCTGACGCTCTTACTGCAATGGCTGCGGTACGATTCATTTTACGGGAGATACTTTTTCAAAACTTTCTAGGCTAATTTCAAATATGTCAGTGTAATGAAATGATTCAATGTTTTCATTGGTAATCTAAAATATGTTCACATCTTGTTTACTGTATGAACGTTTGGCAGTTTAACAGCCACAATTCGGGTATGATTGCTTGCATGGAAGATGCATTTTGCAAAGGTGATCCTCTTTTAAACTATATCTAATGTTTTCCGAAAAGATATGTAGTCAATCTTACATCTTTGACACTAAACATGTTATTATGGAGGGTATTGGTAAGAATCTGGTGATCTCAGCAATGTGGTCGTGGTTAAATTATCCGCTCGGCTTTTGATTTTTGACAAGCGTCGTAAGCTTATTTCCTATATATAAGTGAATTTAAAATTTTAATCTTAAAGCTATCCATGTATAACATACTCCCGTGTGGTCTAGTGGTTAGGATCCGGCGCTCTCACCACCGTGACCAGGGTTCGATTACCCGCACGGGAGATGAGTTTTGCCAACAAATTTGCAAGCAAATTCCCAATTTATGAAAGCAATGTAAGATACAAATCATGTAGATATACATCCTAAACCTGTTTCACTCTGGTCTTTTAGTTAGGATCCAGAGTTCTCACTGCCGAGGCAAAGGTACAATTTTCCACAAAGAGTAGTGTTTTGCCCAGCTCTGAAAGGTAATTACCAATAACTTAGGGCCGTGTAAATATTCAATGTTTAAGGCCTTTTTTCTTCAAAATGTTCCTGTGTAGTCTAGTGCTTAGGATTTGACGTTTAAACAGTCCTTGCATGGTTACAATTCCTTGAACGGGAGATGGATCTTTCCAAGTTGATCCTAATATAAAGTAATTTGTAATATGTTGAGGTGATGTAAGCATTCAATTCTCGAGCTTTGTTGCTAAAACATGTTTTTTTATTTTCTATTCGTAAGAATCTGATGCTCTTACTGTAATGGCTGCGGTATGATTCATTTTACGGGAGATACTTTTTCAAAACTTTCTAGGCTAATTTCAAATATGTCAGTGTAATGAAATGATTCAATGTTTTCGATGGTAATCTAAAATATGTTCACATCTTGTTTACTGTATGAACGTTTGGCAGTTTAACAGCCACAATTCGGGTATGATTGCTTGCATTGAAGATGCATTTTGCAAAGGTGATCCTCTTTTAAACTATATCTAATGTTTTCCGAAAAGATATGTAGTCAATCTTACATCTTTGACACTAAACATGTTATTATGGAGGGTATTGGTAAGAATCTGGTGATCTCAGCAATGTGGTCGTGGTTAAATTATCCGCTCGGCTTTTGATTTTTGACAAGCGTCGTAAGCTTATTTCCTATATATAAGTGAATTTAAAATTTAAATCTTAAAGCTATCCATGTATAACATACTCCCGTGGGGTCTAGTGGTTAGGATCCGGCGCTCTCACCGCCGTGACCAGGGTTCGATTACCCGCACGGAAGATGAGTTTGCCAACAAATTTGCAAGCAAATTCCCAATTTATGAAAGCAATGTAAGATACAAATCATGTAGATATACATCCTAAACCTGTTTCACTCTGGTCTTGTAGTTAGGATCCAGAGTTCTCACTGCCGAGGCAAAGGTACAATTTTCCACAAAGAGTAGTGTTTTGCCCAGCTCTGAAAGGTAATTACCAATAACTTAGGGCCGTGTAAATATTCAATGTTTAAGGCCTTTTTTCTTCAAAATGTTCCTGTGTAGTCTAGTGCTTAGGATTTGACGTTTAAACAGTCCTTGCATGGTTACAATTCCTTGAACGGGAGATGGATCTTTCCAAGTTGATCCTAATATAAAGTAATTTGTAATATGTTGAGGTGATGTAAGCATTCAATTCTCGAGCTTTGTTGCTAAAACATGTTTTTTTATTTTCTATTCGTAAGAATCTGATGCTCTTACTGTAATGGCTGCGGTATGATTCATTTTACGGGAGATACTTTTTCAAAACTTTCTAGGCTAATTTCAAATATGTCAGTGTAATGAAATGATTCAATGTTTTCGATGGTAATCTAAAATATGTTCACATCTTGTTTACTGTATGAACGTTTGGCAGTTTAACAGCCACAATTCGGGTATGATTGCTTGCATTGAAGATGCATTTTGCAAAGGTGATCCTCTTTTAAACTATATCTAATGTTTTCCGAAAAGATATGTAGTCAATCTTACATCTTTGACACTAAACATGTTATTATGGAGGGTATTGGTAAGAATCTGGTGATCTCAGCAATGTGGTCGTGGTTAAATTATCCGCTCGGCTTTTGATTTTTGACAAGCGTCGTAAGCTTATTTCCTATATATAAGTGAATTTAAAATTTAAATCTTAAAGCTATCCATGTATAACATACTCCCGTGGGGTCTAGTGGTTAGGATCCGGCGCTCTCACCGCCGTGACCAGGGTTCGATTACCCGCACGGAAGATGAGTTTGCCAACAAATTTGCAAGCAAATTCCCAATTTATGAAAGCAATGTAAGATACAAATCATGTAGATATACATCCAAAACCTGTTTCACTCTGGTCTTGTAGTTAGGATCCAGCGTTCTCACTGCCGAGGCAAAGGTACAATTTTCCACAAAGAGTAGTGTTTTGCCCAGCTTTGAAAGGTAATTACCAATAATTTAGGGCCGTGTAAATATTCAATGTTTAAGGCCTTTTTTCTTCAAAATGTTCCTGTGTAGTCTAGTGCTTAGGATTTGGCGTTTAAACAGTCCTTGCATGGTTACAATTCCTTGAACGGGAGATGGATCTTTCCAAGTTGATCCTAATATAAAGTAATTTGTAATATGTTGAGGTGATGTAAGCATTCAATTCTCGAGCTTTGTTGCTAAAACATGTTTTTTTATTTTCTATTCGTAAGAATCTGATGCTCTTACTGTAATGGCTGCGGTACGATTCATTTTACGGGAGATACTTTTTCAAAACTTTCTAGGCTAATTTCAAATATGTCAGTGTAATGAAATGATTCAATGTTTTTGATTGTAATCTAAAATATGTTCACATCTTGTTTACTGTATGAACGTTTGGCAGTTTAACAGCCACAATTCGGGTATGATTGCTTGCATGGAAGATGCATTTTGCAAAGGTGATCCTCTTTTAAACTATATCTAATGTTTTCCGAAAAGATATGTAGTCAATCTTACATCTTTGACACTAAACATGTTATTATGGAGGGTATTGGTAAGAATCTGGTGATCTCAGCAATGTGGTCGTGGTTAAATTATCCGCTCGGCTTTTGATTTTTGACAAGCGTCGTAAGCTTATTTCCTATATATAAGTGAATTTAAAATTTAAATCTTAAAGCTATCCATGTATAACATACTCCCGTGTGGTCTAGTGGTTAGGATCCGGCGCTCTCACCGCCGTGGCCAGGGTTGGATTCCACGCACGGGAGATGAGTTTTGCCAACATATGCAAGCAAATTGCCAATTTATGAAAGCGATGTAAGATAAAAATCTTGTAGATATACATCCAAAACCTGTTTCACTCTCGTCTTGTAGTTAGGATCCCGCGTTCTCACTGCCAAGGCAATGGTACAATTTTCAACAAAGTTGGGTGTTTTGCCCAGCTTTGAAAGGTAATTAACAATAACTTAGGGCCATTTAAATATTCAATATTTAAGTTTTTTTCTTCAAAATGCTCCTGTGTAGTCTAGTGCTTAGGATCCGGCGTTTGCAAAGTCCTTGGAGGGGTTACATTTCCTCGCACGTGAGATGGATTTTTCCAAGTTCATCCTAATATAAAGTAATTTGTAATATGTTCAGGTAAGGTAAGCATTCGATTCTCGAGCTTTGTTGCTAAAACATGTTTTTTTATTTTCTATTCGTAAGAATCTGGTGCTCTTACTGCAATGGCTGCGGAACGATTCATTTTACGTGAGATAGTTTTTCTAAACTTTCCAGGCTAATTTCAAATATCTCAGTATAATGAAATGATTAAATGTTTTAGATAGTAATCTAAAATATGTTCACATCTTGTTTACTGTATAAATGTTTTGCAGTTTAACAGCCCCAATTCGAGTATGTTTGCTCGCATGGAAAATGCATTTTGCAAAGGTGATCCTCATTTAAACTATTTCTCATGTTTTTCGAAAAAATATGTAGTCAATCTTACATCTTTGACACTAAACATGTTATTATGGGGGTATTGGTAAGAATCTGGTGATCTCAGCAATGTGGTCGTGGTTAAATTATCCGCTCGGCTTTTGAATTTTGAAAAGCGTCGTCAGCTTATTTCCTATATATAAGTGTAATTTAACATTTAAATCTTAAAACATTCCATGTATAACATACTTCCGTGTGGTCTAGTGGTTAGGATCCGGCGCTCTCACCGCTGTGGCGGGGGTCCGATTCCCCGCACGGCAGATGAGTTTTGCCAACATATGCAAGCAAATTCCCAATTTATGAAAGCAATGTAAGATACAAATCATGTAGACATACATCCAAAACCTGTTTCACTCTGGTCTTGTAGTTAGGATACCGCGTTCTCACTGCCGAGGCAATGGTACAATTTTCCAGAAAGAGTAGTGTTTTGCCCAGCTTTGAAAGGTAATTACCAATAACTTAGGGCCGTGTAAATATTCAATGTTTAAGGCTTTTTTCTTCAAAATGTTCCTGTGTAGTCTAGTGCTTAGGATTTGGCGTTTAAACAGTCCTTGCAGGGTTACAATTCCTTGAACGGGAGATGGATCTTTCCAAGTTGATCCTAATATAAAGTAATTTGTAATATATTCAGGTAACCTAAGCATTTAATTCTCAAGCTTTGTTGCTAAAACATGTTTTTTTTCTCTATTCGCAAGAATCTGATGCTCTTACTGCAATGGCTGCGGTACGATTCCTTTCACGGGAGATACATTTTCAAAATTTTCTAGGTTAATTTCAAATATGTCAGTGTAATAAAAAGATTCAATGTTTTAGATTGTAATCTAAAATATGTTCACATCTTGTTTACTGTATGAATGTTTGGTAGTTTAACAGCCACAATTTGGGTATGATTGCTTGCATGGAAGATGCATTTTGCAAAGGTGATCCTCATTTAAACTATTTCTAATGTTTTTCGAAAAAATATGTAGTCAATCTTACATCTTTGGCACTTAACATGTTATTATGGGGGTATTCGTAAGAATCTGTTGATCTCAGCAATGTGGTCGTGGTTAAATTATCCGCTCGGCTTTTGATTTTTGACAAGCGTCGTAAGCTTATTTCCTATATATATAAGTGTAATTAAACATTTAAATCTTAAAACTATCCATGTATAACATACTCCCGTGTGGTATAGTGGTTAGGATCCGGCGCTGTCACCGCCGTGGCCGGGGTCCGATTCCCTGCACGGGAGATGAGTTTTGCTAACATATGCAAGCAAATTCCCAATTTATGAAAGCAATGTAAGATACAAATCATGTAGATATACATACAAAACCTGTTTCACTCTGGTCTTGTAGTTAGGATCCAGCGTTCTCACTGCCGAGGCAAAGGTACAATTTTCCACAAAGAGTAGTGTTTTGCCTAGCTCTGAAAGGTAATTACCAATAACTTAGGGCCGTGGAAATATTCAATGTTTAAGGCTTTTTTCTTCAAAATGTTCCTGTGTAGTCTAGTGCTGAGGATTTGGCGTTTAAACAGTCCTTGCAGGGTTACAATTCCTTGAACGGGAGATGGATCTTTCCAAGTTGATCCTAATATAAAGTAATTTGTAATATGTTCAGGTAACGTAAGCATTCAATTCTTGAGCTTTGTTGCTAAAACATGTTTTTTTATTTTCTATTCGTAACAATCTGATGCTCTTACTGCAATGGCTGCGGTACGATTCATTTTACAGGAGATACTTTTTCAAAACTTCCTAGGCTAATTTCAAATATTTCAGTGTAATGAAATGATTCAATGTTTTAGATTGAAATCTAAAATATGTTCACATCTTGTTTACTGTATGAATGTTTGGCAGTTTAACAGCCTGAATTCGGGTATGATTGCTCGCATGGAAAATGCATTTTGCAAAGGTGATCCTCTTTTAAACTATTTCTAATGTTTTCCGAAAAAATATGTAGTCAATCTTACATCTTTGACACTAAACATGTTATTATGGAGGGTATTGGTAAGAATCTGGTGATCTCAGCAATGTGGTCGTGGTTAAATTATCCGCTCGGCTTTTGATTTTTGACAAGCGTCGTAAGCTTATTTCCTATATATAAGTGAAATTTAAATTCAAATCTTAAAGCTATCCATGTATAACATACTCCTGTGTGGTCTAGTGGTTAGGATCCGGTGCTCTCACCGCCGTAGCCGGGGTTCGATTCCCCGCACGGGAGATGAGTTTTGCCAACATATGCAAGCAAATTCCCAATTTATGAAAGCAATGTAAGATACAAATCATGTAGATATACATCCAAAACCTGTTTCACTCTGGTCTTGTAGTTAGGATCCAGCATTCTCACTGCCGAGGCAAAGGTACAATTTTCCACAAAGAGTAGTGTTTTGCCCAGCTCTGAAAGGTAATTACCAATAACTTAGGGCCGTGTAAATATTCAATGTTTAAGGCTTTTTTCTTCAAAATGTTCCTGTGTAGTCTAGTGCTTAGGATTTGACGTTTAAACAGTCCTTGCATGGTTACAATTCCTTGAACGGGAGATGGATCTTTCCAAGTTGATCCTAATATAAAGTAATTTGTAATATGTTGAGGTGATGTAAGCATTCAATTCTCGAGCTTTGTTGCTAAAACATGTTTTTTTATTTTCTATTCGTAAGAATCTGATGCTCTTACTGTAATGGCTGCGGTACGATTCATTTTACGGGAGATACTTTTTCAAAACTTTCTAGGCTAATTTCAAATATGTCAGTGTAATGAAATGATTCAATGTTTTTGATTGTAATCTAAAATATGTTCACATCTTGTTTACTGTATGAACGTTTGGCAGTTTAACAGCCACAATTCGGGTATGATTGCTTGCATGGAAGATGCATTTTGCAAAGGTGATCCTCTTTTAAACTATATCTAATGTTTTCCGAAAAGATATGTAGTCAATCTTACATCTTTGACACTAAACATGTTATTATGGAGGGTATTGGTAAGAATCTGGTGATCTCAGCAATGTGGTCGTGGTTAAATTATCCGCTCGGCTTTTGATTTTTGACAAGCGTCGTAAGCTTATTTCCTATATATAAGTGAATTTAAAATTTAAATCTTAAAGCTATCCATGTATAACATACTCCCGTGTGGTCTAGTGGTTAGGATCCGGCGCTCTCACCGCCGTGGCCAGGGTTGGATTCCACGCACGGGAGATGAGTTTTGCCAACATATGCAAGCAAATTGCCAATTTATGAAAGCGATGTAAGATAAAAATCTTGTAGATATACATCCAAAACCTGTTTCACTCTCGTCTTGTAGTTAGGATCCCGCGTTCTCACTGCCAAGGCAATGGTACAATTTTCAACAAAGTTGGGTGTTTTGCCCAGCTTTGAAAGGTAATTAACAATAACTTAGGGCCATTTAAATATTCAATATTTAAGTTTTTTTCTTCAAAATGCTCCTGTGTAGTCTAGTGCTTAGGATCCGGCGTTTGCAAAGTCCTTGGAGGGGTTACATTTCCTCGCACGTGAGATGGATTTTTCCAAGTTCATCCTAATATAAAGTAATTTGTAATATGTTCAGGTAAGGTAAGCATTCGATTCTCGAGCTTTGTTGCTAAAACATGTTTTTTTATTTTCTATTCGTAAGAATCTGGTGCTCTTACTGCAATGGCTGCGGAACGATTCATTTTACGTGAGATAGTTTTTCTAAACTTTCCAGGCTAATTTCAAATATCTCAGTATAATGAAATGATTAAATGTTTTAGATAGTAATCTAAAATATGTTCACATCTTGTTTACTGTATAAATGTTTTGCAGTTTAACAGCCACAATTCGAGTATGTTTGCTCGCATGGAAAATGCATTTTGCAAAGGTGATCCTCATTTAAACTATTTCTCATGTTTTTCGAAAAAATATGTATTCAATCTTACATCTTTGACACTAAACATGTTATTATGGGGGTATTGGTAAGAATCTGGTGATCTCAGCAATGTGGTCGTGGTTAAATTATCCGCTCGGCTTTTGAATTTTGAAAAGCGTCGTCAGCTTATTTCCTATATATAAGTGTAATTTAACATTTAAATCTTAAAACATTCCATGTATAACATACTTCCGTGTGGTCTAGTGGTTAGGATCCGGCGCTCTCACCGCTGTGGCCGGGGTCCGATTCCCCGCACGGCAGATGAGTTTTGCCAACATATGCAAGCAAATTCCCAATTTATGAAAGCAATGTAAGATACAAATCATGTAGACATACATCCAAAACCTGTTTCACTCTGGTCTTGTAGTTAGGATACCGCGTTCTCACTGCCGAGGCAATGGTACAATTTTCCAGAAAGAGTAGTGTTTTGCCCAGCTTTGAAAGGTAATTACCAATAACTTAGGGCCGTGTAAATATTCAATGTTTAAGGCTTTTTTCTTCAAAATGTTCCTGTGTAGTCTAGTGCTTAGGATTTGGCGTTTAAACAGTCCTTGCAGGGTTACAATTCCTTGAGCGGGAGATGGATCTTTCCAAGTTGATCCTAATATAAAGTAATTTGTAATATATTCAGGTAACCTAAGCATTCAATTCTCAAGCTTTGTTGCTAAAACATGTTTTTTTTCTCTATTCGCAAGAATCTGATGCTCTTACTGCAATGGCTGCGGTACGATTCCTTTCACGGGAGATACATTTTCAAAATTTTCTAGGTTAATTTCAAATATGTCAGTGTAATGAAAAGATTCAATGTTTTAGATTGTAATCTAAAATATGTTCACATCTTGTTTACTGTATGAATGTTTGGTAGTTTAACAGCCACAATTTGGGTATGATTGCTTGCATGGAAGATGCATTTTGCAAAGGTGATCCTCATTTAAACTATTTCTAATGTTTTTCGAAAAAATATGTAGTCAATCTTACATCTTTGGCACTTAACATGTTATTATGGGGGTATTCGTAAGAATCTGTTGATCTCAGCAATGTGGTCGTGGTTAAATTATCCGCTCGGCTTTTGATTTTTGACAAGCGTCGTAAGCTTATTTCCTATATATATAAGTGTAATTAAACATTTAAATCTTAAAACTATCCATGTATAACATACTCCCGTGTGGTATAGTGGTTAGGATCCGGCGCTGTCACCGCCGTGGCCGGGGTCCGATTCCCTGCACGGGAGATGAGTTTTGCTAACATATGCAAGCAAATTCCCAATTTATGAAAGCAATGTAAGATACAAATCATGTAGATATACATACAAAACCTGTTTCACTCTGGTCTTGTAGTTAGGATCCAGCGTTCTCACTGCCGAGGCAAAGGTACAATTTTCCACAAAGAGTAGTGTTTTGCCTAGCTCTGAAAGGTAATTACCAATAACTTAGGGCCGTGGAAATATTCAATGTTTAAGGCTTTTTTCTTCAAAATGTTCCTGTGTAGTCTAGTGCTGAGGATTTGGCGTTTAAACAGTCCTTGCAGGGTTACAATTCCTTGAACGGGAGATGGATCTTTCCAAGTTGATCCTAATATAAAGTAATTTGTAATATGTTCAGGTAACGTAAGCATTCAATTCTTGAGCTTTGTTGCTAAAACATGTTTTTTTATTTTCTATTCGTAACAATCTGATGCTCTTACTGCAATGGCTGCGGTACGATTCATTTTACAGGAGATACTTTTTCAAAACTTCCTAGGCTAATTTCAAATATTTCAGTGTAATGAAATGATTCAATGTTTTAGATTGTAATCTAAAATATGTTCACATCTTGTTTACTGTATGAATGTTTGGCAGTTTAACAGCCTGAATTCGGGTATGATTGCTCGCATGGAAAATGCATTTTGCAAAGGTGATCCTATTTTAAACTATTTCTAATGTTTTCCGAAAAAATATGTAGTCAATCTTACATCTTTGACACTAAACATGTTATTATGGAGGGTATTGGTAAGAATCTGGTGATCTCAGCAATGTGGTCGTGGTTAAATTATCCGCTCGGCTTTTGATTTTTGACAAGCGTCGTAAGCTTATTTCCTATATATAAGTGAAATTTAAATTCAAATCTTAAAGCTATCCATGTATAACATACTCCTGTGTGGTCTAGTGGTTAGGATCCGGTGCTCTCACCGCCGTAGCCGGGGTTCGATTCCCCGCACGGGAGATGAGTTTTGCCAACATATGCAAGCAAATTCCCAATTTATGAAAGCAATGTAAGATACAAATTGTGTAGATATACATCCAAAACCTGTTTCACTCTGGTCTTGTAGTTAGGATCCAGCGTTCTCACTGCCGAGGCAAAGGTACAATTTTCCACAAAGAGTAGTGTTTTGCCAAGCTCTGAAAGGTAATTACCAATAACTTAGGGCCGTGTAAATATTCAATGTTTAAGGCTTTTTTCTTCAAAATGTTCCTGTGTAGTCTAGTGCTTAGGATTTGGCGTTTAAACAGTTTTTGCAGGGTTACAATTCCTTGAACGGGAGATTGATCTTTCCAAGTTGATCCAAATATAAAGTAATTTGTAATATGTTCAGGTAACGTAAGCATACAATTCTCGAGCTTTGTTGCTAAAACATGTTTTTTTATTTTCTATTCGTAACAATCTGATGCTCTTACTGCAATGGCTGCGGTACGATTCATTTTACGGGAGATAGTTTTTCAAAACTTCTAGGCTAATTTCAAATATGTCAGTGGAATGAAATGATTAAATGTTTTCGATTGTATTCTAAAATATGTTCACAACTTGTTTACTGTATGAATGTTTGGCAGTTTAACAGCCACAATTCGGGTATGAATGCTTGCATGGAAGATGCATTTTGCAAAGGTGATCCTCTTTTAAACTATTTCTAATGTTTTCCGAAAAAATATGTAGTCAATCTTACATCTTTGACACTAAACATGTTATTATGGAGGGTATTGGTAAGAATCTGGTGATCTCAGCAATGTGGTCGTGGTTAAATTATCCGCTCGGCTTTTGATTTTTGACAAGCGTCGTAAGCTTATTTCCTATATATAACTGAATTTAAAATTTAAATCTTAAAGCTGTCCATGTATAACATACTCCCGTGTGGTCTAGTGGTGAGGATCCGGCTCTCTCACCGCCGTGGCCGGGGTTCGATTCCCCTCACGGGAGATGAGTTTTACCAACATATGCAAGCAAATTCCCAATTTATGAAAGCAATGTAAGATATAAATAATTTAGATATACATCCAAAACCTGTTTCACTCTGGTCTTGTAGTTAAGATCCAGCGTTCTCACTGCCGAGGCAAAGGTACAATTTTCCACAAAGAGTAGTGTTTTGTCAAGCTCTGAAAGGTAATTACCAATAACTTAGGGCCGTGTAAATATTCAATGTTTAAGGCTTTTTTCTTCAAAATGTTCCTGTGTAGTCTAGTGCTTAGGATTTGGCGTTTAAACAGTTTTTGCAGGGTCACAATTCCTTGAACGGGAGATTGATCTTTCCAAGTTGATCCAAATATAAAGTAATTTGTAATATGTTCAGGTAACGTAAGCATACAATTCTCGAGCTTTGTTGCTAAAACATGTTTTTTTATTTTCTATTCGTAACAATCTGATGCTCTTACTGCAATGGCTGCGGTACGATTCATTTTACGGGAGATAGTTTTTCAAAACTTCTAGGCTAATTTCAAATATGTCAGTGTAATGAAATGATTAAATGTTTTAGATTGTATTCTAAAATATGTTCACAACTTGTTTACTGTATGAATGTTTGGCAGTTTAACAGCCACAATTCGGGTATGAATGCTTGCATGGAAGATGCATTTTGCAAAGGTGATCCTCTTTTAAACTATTTCTAATGTTTTCCGAAAAAATATGTAGTCAATCTTACATCTTTGACACTAAACATGTTATTATGGAGGGTATTGGTAAGAATCTGGTGATCTCAGCAATGTGGTCGTGGTTAAATTATCCGCTCGGCTTTTGATTTTTGACAAGCGTCGTAAGCTTATTTCCTATATATAACTGAATTTAAAATTTAAATCTTAAAGCTGTCCATGTATAACATACTCCCGTGTGGTCTAGTGGTTAGGATCCGGCGCTCTCGCCGCCGTGGCCGGGGTTTGATTCCCCCCTCGGGAGATGAGTTTTGCCAACATATGCAAGCAAATTCCCAATTTATGAAAGCAATGTAAGATACAAATCATGTAGATATACATCCAAAACCTGTTTCACTCTGGTCTTGTAGTTAAGATCCAGCGTTCTCAATGCCGAGGCAAAGGTACAATTTTCCACAAAGAGTGGTGTTTTGCCCAGCTCTGAAAGGTAATTACCAATAACTTAGGGCCGTGTAAATATTCAATGTTTAAGGCTTTTTTCTTCAAAATGTTCCTGTGTAGTCTAGTGCTGAGGATTTGGCGTTTAAACAGTCCTTGCAGGGTTACAATTCCTTGAACGGGAGATGGATCTTTCCAAGTTGATCCTAATATAAAGTAATTTGTAATATGTTCAGGTAACGTAAGCATTCAATTCTTGAGCTTTGTTGCTAAAACATGTTTTTTTATTTTCTATTCGTAACAATCTGATGCTCTTACTGCAATGGCTGCGGTACGATTCATTTTACGGGAGATACTTTTTCAAAACTTCTAGGCTAATTTCAAATATGTCAGTGTAATGAAATGATTAAATGTTTTAGATTGTATTTTAAAATATGTTCACATCTTGTTAACTGTATGAATGTTTGGCAGTTTAACAGCCATAATTCGGGTATGATTGCTTGAATGGAAGATGCATTTTGCAAAGGTGATCCTCTTTTAAACTATTTCTAATGTTTTCCGAAAAAATATGTAGTCAATCTTACATCTTTGACACTAAACATGTTATTATGGAGGGTATTGGTAAGAATCTGGTCATCTCAGCAATGTGGTCGTGGTTAAATTATCCGCTCGGCTTTTGATTTTTGACAAGCATCGTAAGCTTATTTCCTATATATAAGTGAATTTAAAATTTAAATCTTAAAGCTGTCCATGTATAACATATTCCCGTGTGGTCTAGTGGTTAGGATCCGGCGCTCTCACCGCCGTGGCCACGGTTCGATTCCCCGCACGGGAGATGAGTTTTGCCAACATATGCAAGCAAATTTCCAATTTATGAAAGCAATGTAAGATACAAATCATGTAGATATACATCCAAAACCTGTTTCACTCTGGTCTTGTAGTTAGGATCCAGCGTTCTCACTGCCGAGGCAAAGGTACAATTTTCCACAAAGAGTAGTGTTTTGCCAAGCTCTGAAAGGTAATTACCAATAACTTAGGGCCGTGTAAATATTCAATGTTTAAGGCTTTTTTCTTCAAAATGTTCCTGTGTAGTCTAGTGCTTAGGATTTGGCGTTTAAACAGTTTTTGCAGGGTTACAATTCCTTGAACGGGAGATTGATCTTTCCAAGTTGATCCAAATATAAAGTAATTTGTAATATGTTCAGGTAACGTAAGCATACAATTCTCGAGCTTTGTTGCTAAAACATGTTTTTTTATTTTCTATTCGTAACAATCTGATGCTCTTACTGCAATGGCTGCGGTACGATTCATTTTACGGGAGATAGTTTTTCAAAACTTCTAGGCTAATTTCAAATATGTCAGTGTAATGAAATGATTAAATGTTTTAGATTGTATTCTAAAATATGTTCACAACTTGTTTACTGTATGAATGTTTGGCAGTTTAACAGCCACAATTCGGGTATGAATGCTTGCATGGAAGATGCATTTTGCAAAGGTGATCCTCTTTTAAACTATTTCTAATGTTTTCCGAAAAAATATGTAGTCAATCTTACATCTTTGACACTAAACATGTTATTATGGAGGGTATTGGTAAGAATCTGGTGATCTCAGCAATGTGGTCGTGGTTAAATTATCCGCTCGGCTTTTGATTTTTGACAAGCGTCGTAAGCTTATTTCCTATATATAACTGAATTTAAAATTTAAATCTTAAAGCTGTCCATGTATAACATACTCCCGTGTGGTCTAGTGGTTAGGATCCGGCGCTCTCATCGCCCAGTGCGGGGTTCGATTCCCCGCACTGGAGATGAGTTTTGCCAACATATGCAAGCAAATTCCCAATTTATGAAAACAATGTAAGATACAAATCATGTAGATATACATCCAAAACCTGTTTCACTCTGGTCTTGTAGTTAAGATCCAGCGTTCTCAATGCCGAGGCAAAGGTACAATTTTCCACAAAGAGTGGTGTTCTGCCCAGCTCTGAAAGGTAATTACCAATAACTTAGGGCCGTGTAAATATTCAATGTTTAAATGGTGATTAAATGCAATTTACTCGCGGTTAATGGGCAATGAAGCTCGCTTACTTGCTCCTGGGGGGGTTTGTTGCCAACGTGTTGATATTTAGATAGGTTCTGATTGGTTACAGCAAAAAAAGACGCCATGGAGGTATTTTATATACAAAGACATGTTTGGTTAATTGCTTAACAAAGAAATCTTTCTTGCATTTCGAATCAGCTATTGTTTTCACGAGCTTGCATAAAATCTAGGCGTGACTTGGTTGAAGGTCATTCGTTCAAAGAAGCCGCCAAGCAGTTCGTGTTTCTTCTTGAAAGTCCCACCCTACCCACCACAGCTTCGGTACTTATTCTTCCATGGTCCACGGTGAAGGGGCGAATCCTAATCTTGAATCGAGTACATAGTTGTTTTCACGGAAGTACCCGATTGGTAATACCGCTACCTCTACCTCTACAAAAATAGTTTCTGAATGCACCAAACATCTTTCCTTTTAAATCTATTTTAATTCCAGAGAGAGGGTCCCTTTGCCGATGACTGTGTGACAGGTGCAATTGGCTCGGAAAAAATGTGTTTTTCTGTCCAATCACCGACAGTAAATAATGTTTCTGTGCTAGCAATCCGGGCCAGTGTACTGCTGCCCAATTTTTCTAGCAACAATGGTTTTACTTGTGGCATGAAATTCGAAAAAGTAGTTTTTTTTGGGGGAAGAAAATACAGGGAATTTGGTGTTTTCGCACAAGTTTTTTCGAATGAACTGACAAACCTCTTTGATAGTGGCTGTATGCTGGCCTATTTGCGGGACAGCTACCAGTGTGAACCTTGAGAGGTTTGTCCGTTCCTTAAAAAAAAACATTGCAACCATTAAGGCTTTTTTCTTCAAAATGTTCCTGTGTAGTCTAGTGCTGAGGATTTGGCGTTTAAACAGTCCTTGCAGGGTTACAATTCCTTGAACGGGAGATGGATCTTTCCAAGTTGATCCTAATATAAAGTAATTTGTAATATGTTCAGGTAACGTAAGCATTCAATTCTTGAGCTTTGTTGCTAAAACATGTTTTTTTATTTTCTATTCGTAAGAATCTGATGCTCTTACTGCAATGGCTGCGGTACGATTCATTTTACGGGAGATACTTTTTCAAAACTTCTAGGCTAATTTCAAATATGTCAGTGTAATGAAATGATTAAATGTTTTAGATTGTATTCTAAAATATGTTCACATCTTGTCAACTGTATGAATGATTGGCAGTTTAACAGCCACAATTCAGGTATGATTGCTTGAATGGAAGATGCATTTTGCAAAGGTGATCCTCTTTTAAACTATTTCTAATGTTTTCCGAAAAAATATGTAGTCAATCTTACATCTTTGACACTAAACATGTTATTATGGAGGGTATTGGTAAGAATCTGGTGATCTCAGCAATGTGGTCGTGGTTAAATTATCCGCTCGGCTTTTGATTTTTGACAAGCGTCGTAAGCTTATTTCCTATATATAAGTGAATTTAAAATTTAAATCTTAAAGCTGTCCATGTATAACATACTCCCGTGTGGTCTAGTGGTTAGGATCCGGCGCTCTCAGCGCCGTGGCCAGGGTTCGATTCTCCGCACGGGAGATGAGTTTTGCCAACATATGCAAGCAAATTTCCAATTTATGAAAGCAATGTAATATACAAATCATGTAGATATACATCCAAAACCTGTTTCACTCCGGTCTTGTAGTTAGGATCCAGCGTTCTCACTGCCGAGGCAAAGGTACAATTTTCCACAAAGAGTAGTGTTTTGCCAAGCTCTGAAAGGTAATTACCAATAACTTAGGGCCGTGTAAATATTCAATGTTTAAGGCTTTTTTCTTCAAAATGTTCCTGTGTAGTCAAGTGCTTAGGATTTGGCGTTTAAACAGTCCTTGCAGGGTTACAATTCCTTGAACGGCAGATGGATCTTTCCAAGTTGATCCAAATATAAAGTAATTTGTAATATGTTCAGGTAACGTAAGCATACAATTCTCGAGCTTTGTTGCTAAAACATGTTTTTTTATTTTCTATTCGTAACAATCTGATGCTCTTACTGCAATGGCTGCGGTACGATTCATTTTACGGGAGATAGTTTTTCAAAACTTCTAGGCTAATTTCAAATATGTCAGTGTAATGAAATGATTAAATGTTTTAGATTGTATTCTAAAATATGTTCACATCTTGTTTACTGTATGAATGTTTGGCAGTTTAACAGCCACAATTCGGGTATGATTGCTTGCATGGAAGATGCATTTTGCAAAGGTGATCCTCTTTTAAACTATTTCTAATGTTTTCCGAAAAAATATGTAGTCAATCTTACATCTTTGACACTAAACATGTTATTATGGAGGGTATTGGTAAGAATCTGGTGATCTCAGCAATGTGGTTGTGGTTAAATTATCCGCTCGGCTTTTGATTTTTGACAAGCGTCGTAAGCTTATTTCCTATATATAAGTGAATTTAAAATTTAAATCTTAAAGCTGTCCATGTCCATGTATAACATACTCCCGTGTGGTCTAGTGGTTAGGATCCGGCGCTCTCATCGCCGTGGCTGGGGTTCGATTCCCCGCACTGGAGATGAGTTTTGCCAACATATGCAAGCAAATTCCCAATTTATGAAAGCAATGTAAGATACAAATCATGTAGATATACATCCAAAACCTGTTTCACTCTGGTCTTGTAGTTAAGATCCAGCGTTCTCAATGCCGAGGCAAAGGTACAATTTTCCACAAAGAGTGGTGTTTTGCCCAGCTCTGAAAGGTAATTACCAATAACTTAGGGCCGTGTAAATATTCAATGTTTAAGGCTTTTTCTTCAAAATGTTCCTGTGTAGTCTAGTGCTTAGGATTTGGCGTTTAAACAGTCCTTGCACGGTTACAATTCCTTGAACGGGAGATGGATCTTTCCAAGTTGATCCTAATATAAAGTAATTTGTAATATGTTCAGGTAACGTAAGCATTCGTTTCTCGAGCTTTGTTGCTAAAACATGTTTTTTTATTTTCTTTTCGTAAGAATCTGATGCTCTTACTGCAATGGCTGCGGTACGATTCATTTTACGGGAGATACTTTTTCAAAACTTTCTAGGCTAATTTCAAATATGTAAGTGTAATGAAATGATTCAATGTTTTAGATTGTAATCTAAAATATGTTCAGATCTTGTTTATTGTATGAATGTTTGGCAGTTTAACAGCCACAATTCGGGTATGATTGCTTGCATGGAAGATGCATTTTGCAAAGGTGATCCTCTTTTAAACTATTTCTAATGTTCTCCGAAAAAATATGTAGTCAATCTTACATCTTTGACACTAAACATGTTATTGAGGGTGTTGGAAAGAATCTGGTGATCTCAGCAATGTGGTCATGGTTAAATTATCCGCTCGGCTTTTGATTTTTGACAAGCGTCGTAAGCTTATTTCCTATATATAAGTGAATTTAAAATTTAAATCTTAAAGCTATCCATGTATAACATACTTCCATGTGGTCTAGTGGTTAGGATCCCGCGCTCTCACCGCCGTGGACGGGGTTTGATTCCCCCCACGGGAGATGAGTTTTGCCAACATATGCAAGCAAATTCCCAATTTATGAAAGCAATGTAAGATACAAATCATGTAGATATACATCCAAAACCTGTTTCACTCTGGTCTTGTAGTTAGGATCCAGCGTTCTCACTGCCGAGGTAAAGGTACAATTTTCAACAAAGAGTAGTGTTTTGCCCAGCTCTGAAAGGTAATTACCAATAACTTAGGGCCGTGTAAATATTCAATGTTTAAATGGCGATTAAATGCAATTTACTCGCGGTTAATGGGCAATGAAGCTCGCTTACTTGCTCCTGGGGGGGTTTGTTGCCAACGTGTTGATATTTAGATAGGTTCTGATTGGTTACAGCAATAAAAGACGCCATGGAGGTATTTTATATACAAAGACATGTTTGGTTGATTGCTTAACAAAGAAATCTTTCTTGCATTTCGAATCAGCTATTGTTTTCACGAGCTTGCATAAAATCTAGGCGTGACTTGGTTGAAGGTCATTCGTTCAAATAAGCAGCCAAGCAGTTCGTGTTTCTTCTTGAAAGTCCCACCCTACCCACCACAGCTTCGGTACTTATTCTTCCACGGTCCACGGTGAAGGGGCGAATCGTAATCTTGAACCGAGTACATAGTTGTTTTCACGGAAGTACCCGATTGGTAATACCGCTACCTCTACCTCTACAAAAATAGTTTCTGAATGCACCAAACATCTTTCCTTTTAAATCTTTTTTAATTCCAGAGAGAGGGTCCCTTCGCCGATGACTGTGTGACAGGTGCAATTGGCTCGGAAAAAATGTGTTTTTCTGTCCAATCACCGACAGTAAATAATGTTTCTGTGCTAGCAATGCGGGCCAGTAAACTGCTGCCCAATTTTTCTAGCAACTATGGTTTTACTTGTCGCATGAAATTCGAAAAAGTAGTTTTTTTGGGGGGAAGAAAATACAGGGAATTTGGTGTTTTCGCACAAGTTTTTTCGAATGAACTGACAAACCTCTTTGATAGTGGCTGTATGCTGGCCTATTTGCGGGACAGCTACCAGTGTGAACCTTGAGAGGTTTGTCCGTTCCTTAAAAAAATTCATTGCAACCATTAAGGCTTTTTTCTTGAAAATGTTCATGTGTAGTCTAGTGCTTAGGATTTGGCGTTTAAACAGTCCTTGCAGGGCTACAATTTCTTGAACGGGAGATGGATCTTTCCAAGTTGATCCTAATATAAAGTAATTTGTAATATGTTCAGGTAACGTAAGCATTCGATTCTCGAGCTTTGTTGCTAAAACATGTTTTTTATTTTCTATTCGTAAGAATCTGATGCTCTTACTGCAATGGCTGCGGTACGATTCATTTTACAGGAGATACTTTTTCAAAACTTCTTTGGCTAATTTCAAATATGTCAGTGTAATGAAATGATTCAATGTTTTAGATGGTAATCTAAAATAAGTTCACATCTTGTTTACTGTATGAATGTTTGGCAGTTTAACAGCCACAATTCGGGTATGATTGCTTGCATGGAAGATGCATTTTGCAAAGGTGATCCTCTTTTAAACTATTTCTAATGTTTTCCGAAAAAATATGTAGTCAATCTTACATCTTTGACACTTAACATGTTTTTATGGAGGGTATTGGTAAGAATCTGGTGATCTCAGCAATGTGGTCGTGGTTAAATTATCCGCTCGGGTTTTGATTTTTGACAAGCGTCGTAAGCTTATTTCCTATATATAAGTGAAATTTAAATTCAAATCTTAAAGCTATCTATGTATAACATACTCCCGTGTGGTCTAGTGGTTAGGATCTGGCGCTCTCAGCGCCGTGGCCGGGTTTCGATTCCTCGCACGGGAGATGAGTTTTGCCAACATATGCAAGCAAATTCCCAATTTATGAAAGCAATGTAATATACAAATCATGTAGATAAACATCCAAAACCTGTTTCACTCTGGTCTTGTAGTTAGGATCCAGCGTTCTCACTGCCGAGGCGATGGTACAATTTTCCACAAAGAGTAGTGTTTTGCCCAGCTCTGAAAGGTAATTACCAATAACTTAGGGCCGTGTAAATATTCAATGTTTAAGGCTTTTTTCTTCAAAATGTTCCTGTGTAGTCTAGTGCTTAGGATTTGGCGTTTAAACAGTTTTTGCAGGGTTACAATTCCTTGAACGGGAGATTGATCTTTCCAAGTTGATCCAAATATAAAGTAATTTGTAATATGTTCAGGTAACGTAAGCATACAATTCTCGAGCTTTGTTGCTAAAACATGTTTTTTTATTTTCTATTCGTAACAATCTGATGCTCTTACTGCAATGGCTGCGGTACGATTCATTTTACGGGAGATAGTTTTTCAAAACTTCTAGGCTAATTTCAAATATGTCAGTGTAATGAAATGATTAAATGTTTTAGATTGTATTCTAAAATATGTTCACAACTTGTTTACTGTATGAATGTTTGGCAGTTTAACAGCCACAATTCGGGTATGAATGCTTGCATGGAAGATGCATTTTGCAAAGGTGATCCTCTTTTAAACTATTTCTAATGTTTTCCGAAAAAATATGTAGTCAATCTTACATCTTTGACACTAAACATGTTATTATGGAGGGTATTGGTAAGAATCTGGTGATCTCAGCAATGTGGTCGTGGTTAAATTATCCGCTCGGCTTTTGATTTTTGACAAGCGTCGTAAGCTTATTTCCTATATATAACTGAATTTAAAATTTAAATCTTAAAGCTGTCCATGTATAACATACTCCCGTGTGGTCTAGTGGTTAGGATCCGGCGCTCTCATCGCCCAGTGCGGGGTTCGATTCCCCGCACTGGAGATGAGTTTTGCCAACATATGCAAGCAAATTCCCAATTTATGAAAGCAATGTAAGATACAAATCATGTAGATATACATCCAAAACCTGTTTCACTCTGGTCTTGTAGTTAAGATCCAGCGTTCTCAATGCCGAGGCAAAGGTACAATTTTCCACAAAGAGTGGTGTTTTGCCCAGCTCTGAAAGGTAATTACCAATAACTTAGGGCCGTGTAAATATTCAATGTTTAAGGCTTTTTCTTCAAAATGTTCCTGTGTAGTCTAGTGCTTAGGATTTGGCGTTTAAACAGTCCTTGCACGGTTACAATTCCTTGAACGGGAGATGGATCTTTCCAAGTTGATCCTAATATAAAGTAATTTGTAATATGTTCAGGTAACGTAAGCATTCGTTTCTCGAGCTTTGTTGCTAAAACATGTTTTTTTATTTTCTTTTCGTAAGAATCTGATGCTCTTACTGCAATGGCTGCGGTACGATTCATTTTACGGGAGATACTTTTTCAAAACTTCTTTGGCTAATTTCAAATATGTCAGTGTAATGAAATGATTCAATGTTTTAGATGGTAATCTAAAATAAGTTCACATCTTGTTTACTGTATGAATGTTTGGCAGTTTAACAGCCACAATTCAAGTATGATTGCTTGCATGGAAGATGCATTTTGCAAAGGTGATCCTCTTTTAAACTATTTCTAATGTTTTCCGAAAAAATTTGTAGTCAATCTTACATCTTTGACACTTAACATGTTTTTATGGAGGGTATTGGTAAGAATCTGGTGATCTCAGCAATGTGGTCGTGGTTAAATTATCCGCTCGGGTTTTGATTTTTGACAAGCGTCGTAAGCTTATTTCCTATATATAAGTGAAATTTAAATTCAAATCTTAAAGCTATCTATGTATAACATACTCCCGTGTGGTCTAGTGGTTAGGATCCGGCGCTCTCAGCGCCGTGGCCGGGTTTCGATTCCTCGCACGGGAGATGAGTTTTGCCAACATATGCAAGCAAATTCCCAATTTATGAAAGCAATGTAATATACAAATCATGTAGATAAACATCCAAAACCTGTTTCACTCTGGTCTTGTAGTTAGGATCCAGCGTTCTCACTGCCGAGGCGATGGTACAATTTTCCACAAAGAGTAGTGTTTTGCCCAGCTCTGAAAGGTAATTACCAATAACTTAGGGCCGTGTAAATATTCAATGTTTAAGGCTTTTTTCTTCAAAATGTTCCTGTGTAGTCTAGTGCTTAGGATTTGGCGTTTAAACAGTCCTTGCAGGGTTACAATTCCTTGAACGGGAGATGGATCTTTCCAAGTTGATCCTAATATAAAGTAATTTGTAATATGTTCAGGTAACGTAAGCATTCGATTCTCGAGCTTTGTTGCTAAAACATGTTTTTTTATTTTCTATTCGTAAGAATCTGATGCTCTTACTGCAATGGCTGCGGTACGATTCATTTTACGGGAGATACTTTTTCAAAACTTGTTTGGCTAATTTCAAATATGTCAGTGTAATGAAATGATTCAATGTTTTAGATTGTAATCTAAAATATGTTCACATCTTGTTTACTGTATGAATGTTTGGCAGTTTAACAGCCTAAATTCGGGTATGATTGCTCGCATGGAAAATGCATTTTGCAAAGGTGATCCTCTTTTAAACTATTTCTAATGTTTTCCGAAAAAATATGTAGTCAATCTTACATCTTTGACACTAAACATGTTATTATGGAGGGTATTGGTAAGAATCTGGTGATCTCAGCAATGCGTTTGTGGTTAAATTATCAGCTCGGCTTTTGATTTTTGAAAAGCGTCGTAAGCTTATTTCCTATATATAAGTGAATTTAAAATTTAAATCTTAAAGCTATCTATGTATAACATACTTCCGTGTGGTCTAGTGGTTAGGATCTGGCGCTCTCATCGCCGTGGCCGGGGTTTGATTCCCCCCACGGGAGATGAGTTTTGCCAACATATGCAAGCAAATTCCCAATTTATGAAAGCAATGTAAGATACAAATCATGTAGATATACATACAAAACCTGTTTCACTCTGGTCTTGTAGTTGGGATCCAGCGTTCTCACTGCCAAGGCAAAGGTACAATTTTCCACAAAGAGTAGTATTTTGCCCAGCTCTGAAAGGTAATTACCAATAACTTAGGGCTGTGTAAATATTCAATGTTTAAATGGCGATTAAATGCAATTTACTCGCGGTTAATGGGCAATGAAGCTCGCTTACTTGCTCCTGGGGGGGGGTTTGTTGCCAACGTGTTGATATTTAGATAGGTTCTGATTGGTTACAGCAATAAAAGACGCGATGGAGGTATTTTATATACAAAGACATGTTTGGTTGATTGCTTAACAAAGAAATCTTTCTTGCATTTCGAATCAGCTATTGTTTTAACGAGCTTTCATAAAATCTAGGCGTGACTTGGTTGAAGGTCATTCGTTCAAATAAGCAGCCAAGCAGTTCGTGTTTCTTCTTGAAAGTCCCACCCTACCCACCACAGCTTCGGTACTTATTCTTCCACGGTCCACGGTGAAGGGGCGAATCGTAATCTTGAACCGAGTACATAGTTGTTTTCACGGAAGTACCCGATTGGTAATACCGCTACCTCTACCTCTACAAAAATAGTTTCTGAATGCACCAAACATCTTTCCTTTTAAATCTATTTTAATTCCAGAGAGAGGGTCCCTTCGCCGATGACTGTGTGACTGGTGCAATTGGCTCGGAGAAAAAGGTGTTTTTCTGTCCAATCACCGACAGTAAATAATGTTTCTGTGCTAGCAATCCGGGCCAATGTACTGCTGCCCAATTTTTCTAGCAACTATGGTTTTACTTGTCGCATGAAATTCGAAAAAGTAGTTTTTTTGGGGGGAAGAAAATACAGGGAATTGGGTGTTTTCGCACAAGTTTTTTCGAATGAACTGACAAACCTCTTTGATAGTGGCTGTATGCTGGCCTATTTGCGGGACAGCTACCAGTGTGAACCTTGAGAGGTTTGTCCGTTCCTTAAAAAAATTCATTGCAACCATTAAGGCTTTTTTCTTGAAAATGTTCATGTGTAGTCTAGTGCTTACGATTTGGCGTTTAAACAGTCCTTGCAGGGCTACAATTCCTTGAACGGGAGATGGATCTTTCCAAGTTGATCCTAATATAAAGTAATTTGTAATATGTTCAGGTAACGTAAGCATTCGATTCTCGAGCTTTGTTGCTAAAACATGTTTTTTTATTTTCTATTCGTAACAATCTGATGCTCTTACTGCAATGGCTGCGGTAAGATTCATTTTACGGGAGATACTTTTTCAAAACTTCCTTGGCTAATTTCAAATATGTCAGTGTAATGAAATGATTCAATGTTTTAGATTGCAATCTAAAATATGTTCACATCTTGTTTACTGTATGAATGTTTGGCAGTTTAACAGCCTAAATTCGGGTATGATTGCTCGCATGGAAAATGCATTTTGCAAAGGTGATCCTCTTTTAAACTATTTCTAATGTTTTCCGAAAAAATATGTAGTCAATCTTACATCTTTGACACTAAACATGTTATTATGGAGGTTATTGGTAAGAATCTGGTGATCTCAGCAATGTGTTTGTGGTTAAATTATCCGCTCGGCTTTTGATTTTTGACAAGCGTCGTAAGCTTATTTCCTATATATAAGTGAATTTAAAATTTAAATCTTAAAGCTGTCCATGTCCATGTATAACATACTCCCGTGTGGTCTAGTGGTTAGGATCCGGCGCTCTCATCGCCGTGGCTGGGGTTCGATTCCCCGCACTGGAGATGAGTTTTGCCAACATATGCAAGCAAATTCCCAATTTATGAAAGCAATGTAAGATACAAATCATGTAGATATACATCCAAAACCTGTTTCACTCTGGTCTTGTAGTTAAGATCCAGCGTTCTCAATGCCGAGGCAAAGGTACAATTTTCCACAAAGAGTGGTGTTTTGCCCAGCTCTGAAAGGTAATTACCAATAACTTAGGGCCGTGTAAATATTCAATGTTTAAGGCTTTTTCTTCAAAATGTTCCTGTGTAGTCTAGTGCTTAGGATTTGGCGTTTAAACAGTCCTTGCACGGTTACAATTCCTTGAACGGGAGATGGATCTTTCCAAGTTGATCCTAATATAAAGTAATTTGTAATATGTTCAGGTAACGTAAGCATTCGTTTCTCGAGCTTTGTTGCTAAAACATGTTTTTTTATTTTCTTTTCGTAAGAATCTGATGCTCTTACTGCAATGGCTGCGGTACGATTCATTTTACGGGAGATACTTTTTCAAAACTTTCTAGGCTAATTTCAAATATGTAAGTGTAATGAAATGATTCAATGTTTTAGATTGTAATCTAAAATATGTTCAGATCTTGTTTATTGTATGAATGTTTGGCAGTTTAACAGCCACAATTCGGGTATGATTGCTTGCATGGAAGATGCATTTTGCAAAGGTGATCCTCTTTTAAACTATTTCTAATGTTCTCCGAAAAAATATGTAGTCAATCTTACATCTTTGACACTAAACATGTTATTGAGGGTGTTGGTAAGAATCTGGTGATCTCAGCAATGTGGTCGTGGTTAAATTATCCGCTCGGCTTTTGATTTTTGACAAGCGTCGTAAGCTTATTTCCTATATATAAGTGAATTTAAAATTTAAATCTTAAAGCTATCCATGTATAACATACTTCCGTGTGGTCTAGTGGTTAGGATCCCGCGCTCTCACCGCCGTGGACGGGGTTTGATTCCCCCCACGGGAGATGAGTTTTGCCAACATATGCAAGCAAATTCCCAATTTATGAAAGCAATGTAAGATACAAATCATGTAGATATACATCCAAAACCTGTTTCACTCTGGTCTTGTAGTTAGGATCCAGCGTTCTCACTGCCGAGGTAAAGGTACAATTTTCAACAAAGAGTAGTGTTTTGCCCAGCTCTGAAAGGTAATTACCAATAACTTAGGGCCGTGTAAATATTCAATGTTTAAATGGCGATTAAATGCAATTTACTCGCGGTTAATGGGCAATGAAGCTCGCTTACTTGCTCCTGGGGGGGTTTGTTGCCAACGTGTTGATATTTAGATAGGTTCTGATTGGTTACAGCAATAAAAGACGCCATGGAGGTATTTTATATACAAAGACATGTTTGGTTGATTGCTTAACAAAGAAATCTTTCTTGCATTTCGAATCAGCTATTGTTTTCACGAGCTTGCATAAAATCTAGGCGTGACTTGGTTGAAGGTCATTCGTTCAAATAAGCAGCCAAGCAGTTCGTGTTTCTTCTTGAAAGTCCCACCCTACCCACCACAGCTTCGGTACTTATTCTTCCACGGTCCACGGTGAAGGGGCGAATCGTAATCTTGAACCGAGTACATAGTTGTTTTCACGGAAGTACCCGATTGGTAATACCGCTACCTCTACCTCTACAAAAATAGTTTCTGAATGCACCAAACATCTTTCCTTTTAAATCTTTTTTAATTCCAGAGAGAGGGTCCCTTCGCCGATGACTGTGTGACAGGTGCAATTGGCTTGGAAAAATGTGTTTTTCTGTCCAATCAACGACAGTAAATAATGTTTCTGTGCTAGCAATCCGGGCCAGTATACTGCTGCCCAATTTTTCTAGCAACTATGGTTTTACTTGTCGCATGAAATTCGAAAAAGTAGTTTTTTTGGGGGGAAGAAAATACAGGGAATTTGGTGTTTTCGCACAAGTTTTTTCGAATGAACTGACAAACCTCTTTGATAGTGGCTGTATGCTGGCCTATTTGCGGGACAGCTACCAGTGTGAACCTTGAGAGGTTTGTCCGTTCCTTAAAAAAATTCATTGCAACCATTAAGGCTTTTTTCTTCAAAATGTTCATGTGTAGTCTAGTGCTTAGGATTTGGCGTTTAAACAGTCCTTGCAGGGCTACAATTTCTTGAACGGGAGATGGATCTTTCCAAGTTGATCCTAATATAAAGTAATTTGTAATATGTTCAGGTAACGTAAGCATTCGATTCTCGAGCTTTGTTGCTAAAACATGTTTTTTATTTTCTATTCGTAAGAATCTGATGCTCTTACTGCAATGGCTGCGGTACGATTCATTTTACAGGAGATACTTTTTCAAAACTTCTTTGGCTAATTTCAAATATGTCAGTGTAATGAAATGATTCAATGTTTTAGATGGTAATCTAAAATAAGTTCACATCTTGTTTACTGTATGAATGTTTGGCAGTTTAACAGCCACAATTCGGGTATGATTGCTTGCATGGAAGATGCATTTTGCAAAGGTGATCCTCTTTTAAACTATTTCTAATGTTTTCCGAAAAAATATGTAGTCAATCTTACATCTTTGACACTTAACATGTTTTTATGGAGGGTATTGGTAAGAATCTGGTGATCTCAGCAATGTGGTCGTGGTTAAATTATCCGCTCGGGTTTTGATTTTTGACAAGCGTCGTAAGCTTATTTCCTATATATAAGTGAAATTTAAATTCAAATCTTAAAGCTATCTATGTATAACATACTCCCGTGTGGTCTAGTGGTTAGGATCTGGCGCTCTCAGCGCCGTGGCCGGGTTTCGATTCCTCGCACGGGAGATGAGTTTTGCCAACATATGCAAGCAAATTCCCAATTTATGAAAGCAATGTAATATACAAATCATGTAGATAAACATCCAAAACCTGTTTCACTCTGGTCTTGTAGTTAGGATCCAGCGTTCTCACTGCCGAGGCGATGGTACAATTTTCCACAAAGAGTAGTGTTTTGCCCAGCTCTGAAAGGTAATTACCAATAACTTAGGGCCGTGTAAATATTCAATGTTTAAGGCTTTTTTCTTCAAAATGTTCCTGTGTAGTCTAGTGCTTAGGATTTGGCGTTTAAACAGTTTTTGCAGGGTTACAATTCCTTGAACGGGAGATTGATCTTTCCAAGTTGATCCAAATATAAAGTAATTTGTAATATGTTCAGGTAACGTAAGCATACAATTCTTGAGCTTTGTTGCTAAAACATGTTTTTTTATTTTCTATTCGTAACAATCTGATGCTCTTACTGCAATGGCTGCGGTACGATTCATTTTACGGGAGATAGTTTTTCAAAACTTCTAGGCTAATTTCAAATATGTCAGTGTAATGAAATGATTAAATGTTTTAGATTGTATTCTAAAATATGTTCACAACTTGTTTACTGTATGAATGTTTGGCAGTTTAACAGCCACAATTCGGGTATGAATGCTTGCATGGAAGATGCATTTTGCAAAGGTGATCCTCTTTTAAACTATTTCTAATGTTTTCCGAAAAAATATGTAGTCAATCTTACATCTTTGACACTAAACATGTTATTATGGAGGGTATTGGTAAGAATCTGGTGATCTCAGCAATGTGGTCGTGGTTAAATTATCCGCTCGGCTTTTGATTTTTGACAAGCGTCGTAAGCTTATTTCCTATATATAACTGAATTTAAAATTTAAATCTTAAAGCTGTCCATGTATAACATACTCCCGTGTGGTCTAGTGGTTAGGATCCGGCGCTCTCATCGCCCAGTGCGGGGTTCCATTCCCCGCACTGGAGATGAGTTTTGCCAACATATGCAAGCAAATTCCCAATTTATGAAAGCAATGTAAGATACAAATCATGTAGATATACATCCAAAACCTGTTTCACTCTGGTCTTGTAGTTAAGATCCAGCGTTCTCAATGCCGAGGCAAAGGTACAATTTTCCACAAAGAGTGGTGTTTTGCCCAGCTCTGAAAGGTAATTACCAATAACTTAGGGCCGTGTAAATATTCAATGTTTAAGGCTTTTTCTTCAAAATGTTCCTGTGTAGTCTAGTGCTTAGGATTTGGCGTTTAAACAGTCCTTGCACGGTTACAATTCCTTGAACGGGAGATGGATCTTTCCAAGTTGATCCTAATTTAAAGTAATTTGTAATATGTTCAGGTAACGTAAGCATTCGTTTCTCGAGCTTTGTTGCTAAAACATGTTTTTTTATTTTCTTTTCGTAAGAATCTGATGCTCTTACTGCAATGGCTGCGGTACGATTCATTTTACGGGAGATACTTTTTCAAAACTTTCTAGGCTAATTTCAAATATGTAAGTGTAATGAAATGATTCAATGTTTTAGATTGTAATCTAAAATATGTTCAGATCTTGTTTATTGTATGAATGTTTGGCAGTTTAACAGCCACAATTCGGGTATGATTGCTTGCATGGAAGATGCATTTTGCAATGGTGATCCTCTTTTAAACTATTTCTAATGTTCTCCGAAAAAATATGTAGTCAATCTTACATCTTTGACACTAAACATGTTATTGAGGGTATTGGCAAGAATCTGGTGATCTCAGCAATGTGGTCGTGGTTAAATTATCCGCTCGGCTTTTGATTTTTGACAAGCGTCGTAAGCTTATTTCCTATATATAAGTGAATTTAAAATTTAAATCTTAAAGCTATCCATGTATAACATACTCCCGTGTGGTCTAGTGGTTAGGATCCGGCGCTCTCACCGCCGTGGCCGGGGTTCGATTCCCCGCACGGGAGATGAGTTTTGCCAACATATGCAAGCAAATTCCCAATTTATGAAAGCAATGTAAGATACAAATCATGTAGATATACATCCAAAACCTGTTTCACTCTGGTCTTGTAGTTAGGATCCAGCGTTCTCACTGCCGAGGTAAAGGTACAATTTTCAACAAAGAGTAGTGTTTTGCCCAGCTCTGAAAGGTAATTACCAATAACTTAGGGCCGTGTAAATATTCAATGTTTAAATGGCGATTAAATGCAATTTACTCGCGGTTAATGGGCAATGAAGCTCGCTTACTTGCTCCTGGGGGGGTTTGTTGCCAACGTGTTGATATTTAGATAGGTTCTGATTGGTTACAGCAATAAAAGACGCCATGGAGGTATTTTATATACAAAGACATGTTTGGTTGATTGCTTAACAAAGAAATCTTTCTTGCATTTCGAATCAGCTATTGTTTTCACGAGCTTGCATAAAATCTAGGCGTGACTTGGTTGAAGGTCATTCGTTCAAATAAGCAGCCAAGCAGTTCGTGTTTCTTCTTGAAAGTCCCACCCTACCCACCACAGCTTCGGTACTTATTCTTCCACGGTCCACGGTGAAGGGGCGAATCGTAATCTTGAACCGAGTACATAGTTGTTTTCACGGAAGTACCCGATTGGTAATACCGCTACCTCTACCTCTACAAAAATAGTTTCTGAATGCACCAAACATCTTTCCTTTTAAATCTTTTTTAATTCCAGAGAGAGGGTCCCTTCGCCGATGACTGTGTGACAGGTGCAATTGGCTCGGAAAAAATGTGTTTTTCTGTCCAATCACCGACAGTAAATAATGTTTCTGTGCTAGCAATGCGGGCCAGTAAACTGCTGCCCAATTTTTCTAGCAACTATGGTTTTACTTGTCGCATGAAATTCGAAAAAGTAGTTTTTTTGGGGGGAAGAAAATACAGGGAATTTGGTGTTTTCGCACAAGTTTTTTCGAATGAACTGACAAACCTCTTTGATAGTGGCTGTATGCTGGCCTATTTGCGGGACAGCTACCAGTGTGAACCTTGAGAGGTTTGTCCGTTCCTTAAAAAAATTCATTGCAACCATTAAGGCTTTTTTCTTCAAAATGTTCATGTGTAGTCTAGTGCTTAGGATTTGGCGTTTAAACAGTCCTTGCAGAGCTACAATTTCTTGAACGGGAGATGGATCTTTCCAAGTTGATCCTAATATAAAGTAATTTGTAATATGTTCAGGTAACGTAAGCATTCGATTCTCGAGCTTTGTTGCTAAAACATGTTTTTTTATTTTCTATTCGTAAGAATCTGATGCTCTTACTGCAATGGCTGCGGTACGATTCATTTTACGGGAGATACTTTTTCAAAACTTCTTTGGCTAATTTCAAATATGTCAGTGTAATGAAATGATTCAATGTTTTAGATGGTAATCTAAAATAAGTTCACATCTTGTTTACTGTATGAATGTTTGGCAGTTTAACAGCCACAATTCAAGTATGATTGCTTGCATGGAAGATGCATTTTGCAAAGGTGATCCTCTTTTAAACTATTTCTAATGTTTTCCGAAAAAATATGTAGTCAATCTTACATCTTTGACACTTAACATGTTTTTATGGAGGGTATTGGTAAGAATCTGGTGATCTCAGCAATGTGGTCGTGGTTAAATTATCCGCTCGGGTTTTGATTTTTGACAAGCGTCGTAAGCTTATTTCCTATATATAAGTGAAATTTAAATTCAAATCTTAAAGCTATCTATGTATAACATACTCCCGTGTGGTCTAGTGGTTAGGATCCGGCGCTCTCAGCGCCGTGGCCGGGTTTCGATTCCTCGCACGGGAGATGAGTTTTGCCAACATATGCAAGCAAATTCCCAATTTATGAAAGCAATGTAATATACAAATCATGTAGATAAACATCCAAAACCTGTTTCACTCTGGTCTTGTAGTTAGGATCCAGCGTTCTCACTGCCGAGGCGATGGTACAATTTTCCACAAAGAGTAGTGTTTTGCCCAGCTCTGAAAGGTAATTACCAATAACTTAGGGCCGTGTAAATATTCAATGTTTAAGGCTTTTTTCTTCAAAATGTTCCTGTGTAGTCTAGTGCTTAGGATTTGGCGTTTAAACAGTCCTTGCAGGGTTACAATTCCTTGAACGGGAGATGGATCTTTCCAAGTTGATCCTAATATAAAGTAATTTGTAATATGTTCAGGTAACGTAAGCATTCGATTCTCGAGCTTTGTTGCTAAAACATGTTTTTTTATTTTCTATTCGTAAGAATCTGATGCTCTTACTGCAATGGCTGCGGTACGATTCATTTTACGGGAGATACTTTTTCAAAACTTCTTTGGCTAATTTCAAATATGTCAGTGTAATGAAATGATTCAATGTTTTAGATTGTAATCTAAAATATGTTCACATCTTGTTTACTGTATGAATGTTTGGCAGTTTAACAGCCTAAATTCGGGTATGATTGCTCGCACGGAAAATGCATTTTGCAAAGGTGATCCTCTTTTAAACTATTTCTAATGTTTTCCGAAAAAATATGTAGTCAATCTTACATCTTTGACACTAAACATGTTATTATGGAGGATATTGGTAAGAATCTGGTGATCTAAGCAATGTGGTCGTGGTTAAATTATCCGCTCGGGTTTTGATTTTTGACAAGCGTCGTAAGCCTATTTCCTATATATAAGTGAAATTTAAATTCAAATCTTAAAGCTATCTATGTACAACATACTCCCGTGTGGTCTAGTGGTTAGGATCCGGCGCTCTCACCGCCGTGGCCGGGTTTCGATTCCTCGCACGGGAGATGCGTTTTGCCAACATATGCAAACAAATTCCCAATTTATGAAAGCAATGTAATATACAAATCATGTAGATATACATCCAAAACCTGTTTCACTCTGGTCTTGTAGTTAGGATCCAGCGTTCTCACTGCCGAGGCAAAGGTACAATTTTCCACAAAGAGTAGTGTTTTGCCCATCTCTGAAAGGTAATTACCAATAACTTAGGGCCGTGTAAATATTCAATGTTTAAGGCTTTTTTCTTCAAAATGTTCCTGTGTAGTCTAGTGCTTAGGATTTGGCGTTTAAACAGTCCTTGCAGGGTAACAATTCCTTGAACGGGAGATGAATCTTTCCAAGTTGATCCTAATATAAAGTAATTTGTAATATGTTAAGGTAACGTAAGCATTCAATTCTCGAGCTTTGTGGCTAAAACATGTTTTTTTATTTTCTATTCGTAAGAATCTGATGCTCTTACTGCAATGGCTGCGGTACGATTCATTTTACGGGAGATACTTTTTCAAAACTTCTTTGGCTAATTTCAAATATGTCAGTGTAATGAAATGATTCAATGTTTTAGATTGTAATCTAAAATATGTTCACATCTTGTTTACTGTATGAATGTTTGGCAGTTTAACAGCCTAAATTCGGGTATGATTGCTCGCATGGAAAATGCATTTTGCAAAGGTGATCCTCTTTTAAACTATTTCTAATGTTTTCCGAAAAAATATGTAGTCAATCTTACATCTTTGACACTAAACATGTTATTATGGAGGGTATTGGTAAGAATCTGGTGATCTCAGCAATGTGGTCGTGGTTAAATTATCCGCTCGGGTTTTGATTTTTGACAAGCGTCGTAAGCCTATTTCCTATATATAAGTGAAATTTAAATTCAAATCTTAAAGCTATCTATGTACAACATACTCCCGTGTGGTCTAGTGGTTAGGATCCGGCTTTTTTCGCTGCCGGGTTTCGATTCCTCGCATGGGAGATGAGTTTTGCCAACATATGCAAACAAATTCCCAATTTATGAAAGCAATGTAATATACAAATCATGTAGATATACATCCAAAACCTGTTTCACTCTGGTCTTGTAGTTAGGATCCAGCGTTCTCACTGCCGAGGCAAAGGTACAATTTTCCACAAAGAGTACTGTTTTGCCCATCTCTGAAAGGTAATTACCAATAACTTAGGGCCGTGTAAATATTCAATGTTTAAGGCTTTTTTCTTCAAAATGTTCCTGTGTAGTCTAGTGCTTAGGATTTGGCGTTTAAACAGTCCTTGCAGGGTTACAATTCCTTGAACGGGAGATGGATCTTTCCAAGTTGATCCTAATATAAAGTAATTTGTAATATGTTAAGGTAACGTAAGCATTCAATTCTCGAGCTTTGTTGCTAAAACATGTTTTTTTATTTTCTATTCGTAACAATCTGATGCTCTTACTGCAATGGCTGCGGTACGATTCATTTTACGGGAGATAGTTTTTCAAAACTTCTAGGCTAATTTCAAATATGTCAGTGTAATGAAATGATTCAATGTTTTAGATTGTAATCTAAAATATGTTCACATCTTGTTTATTGTATGAATGTTTGGCAGTTTAACAGCCACAATTCGGGTAACTGTAACTTAGGGCTGTGTAAATATTCAATGTTTAAATGGCGATTAAATGCAATTTACTCGCGGTTAATGGGCAATGAAGCTCGCTTACTTGCTCCTGGGGGGGTTTGTTGCCAACGTGTTGATATTTAGATAGGTTCTGATTGGTTACAGCAATAAAAGACGCCATGGAGGTATTTTATATACAAAGACATGTTTGGTTGATTGCTTAACAAAGAAATCTTTCTTGCATTTCGAATCAGCTATTGTTTTAACGAGCTTGCATAAAATCTAGGCGTGACTTGGTTGAAGGTCATTCGTTCAAATAAGCAGCCAAGCAGTTCGTGTTTCTTCTTGAAAGTCCCACCCTACCCACCACAGCTTCGGTACTTATTCTTCCACGGTCCACGGTGAAGGGGCGAATCGTAATCTTGAACCGAGTACATAGTTGTTTTCACGGAAGTACCCGATTGGTAATACCGCTACCTCTACCTCTACAAAAATAGTTTCTGAATGCACCAAACATCTTTCCTTTTAAATCTATTTTAATTCCAGAGAGAGGGTCCCTTCGCCGATGACTGTGTGACTGGTGCAATTGGCTCGGAAAAAAGGTGTTTTTCTGTCCAATCACCGACAGTAAATAATGTTTCTGTGCTAGCAATCCGGGCCAGTGTACTGCTGCCCAATTTTTCTAGCAACTATGGTTTTACTTGTCGCATGAAATTCGAAAAAGTAGTTTTTTTGGGGGGAAGAAAATACAGGGAATTGGGTGTTTTCGCACAAGTTTTTTCGAATGAACTGACAAACCTCTTTGATAGTGGCTGTATGCTGGCCTATTTGCGGGACAGCTACCAGTGTGAACCTTGAGAGGTTTGTCCGTTCCTTAAAAAAATTCATTGCAACCATTAAGGCTTTTTTCTTCAAAATGTTCATGTGTAGTCTAGTGCTTACGATTTGGCGTTTAAACAGTCCTTGCAGGGCTACAATTCCTTGAACGGGAGATGGATCTTTCCAAGTTGATCCTAATATAAAGTAATTTGTAATATGTTCAGGTAACGTAAGCATTCGATTCTCGAGCTTTGTTGCTAAAACATGTTTTTTTATTTTCTATTCGTAACAATCTGATGCTCTTACTGCAATGGCTGCGGTAAGATTCATTTTACGGGAGATACTTTTTCAAAACTTCCTTGGCTAATTTCAAATATGTCAGTGTAATGAAATGATTCAATGTTTTAGATTGTAATCTAAAATATGTTCACATCTTGTTTACTGTATGAATGTTTGGCAGTTTAACAGCCTAAATTCGGGTATGATTGCTTGCATGGAAAATGCATTTTGCAAAGGTGATCCTCTTTTAAACTATTTCTAATGTTTTCCGAAAAAATATGTAGTCAATCTTACATCTTTGACACTAAACATGTTATTATGGAGGGTATTGGTAAGAATCTGGTGATCTCAGCAATGCGTTTGTGGTTAAATTATCAGCTCGGCTTTTGATTTTTGACAAGCGTCGTAAGCTTATTTCCTATATATAAGTGCATTTAAAATTTAAATCTTAAAGCTATCTATGTATAACATACTTCCGTGTGGTCTAGTGGTTAGGATCTGGCGCTCTCATCGCCGTGGCCGGGGTTCGATTCCCCGCACGGGAGATGAGTTTTGCCAACATATGCAAACAAATTCCCAATTTATGAAAGCAATCAAAGATACAAATCATGTAAATATACATCCAAAACCTGTTTCACTCTGGTCTTGTAGTTAGGATCTAGCGTTCGCACTGCCGAGGCAAAGGTACAATTTTCCACAGAGAGTGGTGTTTTGCCCAGCTCTGAAAGGTAATTACCAATAACTTAGGGCCGTGTAAATATTCAATGTTTAAGGCTTTTTTCTTCAAAATGTTCCTGTGTAGTCTAGTGCTTAGGATTTGGCGTTTAAACAGTCCTTGCAGGGTTACAATTCCTTGAACGGGAGATGGATCTTTCCAAGTTGATCCTAATATAAAGTAATTTGTAATATGTTCAGGTAACGTAAGCATTCAATTCTCGAGCTTTGTTGCTAAAACATGTTTTTTTATTTTCTATTCGTAACAATCTGATGCTCTTACTGCAATGGCTGCGGTACAATTCATTTTACGGGAGATAGTTTTTCAAAACTTCTAGGCTAATTTCAAATATGTCAGTGTAATGAAATGATTAAATGTTTTAGATTGTAATCTAAAATATGTTCACATCTTGTTTATTGTATGAATGTTTGGCAGTTTAACAGCCACAATTCGGGTATGATTGCTTGCATGGAAGATGCATTTTGCAAAGGTGATCCTCTTTTAAACTATTTCTAATGTTCTCCGAAAAAATATGTAGTCAATCTTACATCTTTGACACTAAACATGTTATTGAGGGTATTGGTAAGAATCTGGTGATCTCAGCAATGTGGTCGTGGTTAAATTATCCGCTCGGCTTTTGATTTTTAACAAGCGTCGTAAGCTTATTTCCTATATATAAGTGAATTTAAAATTTAAATCTTAAAGCTATCCATGTATAACATACTTCCGTGTGGTCTAGTGGTTAGGATCCGGCGCTCTCACCGCCGTGGCCGGGGTTTGATTCCCCCCACGGGAGATGAGTTTTGCCAACATATGCAAGCAAATTCCCAATTTATGAAAGCAATGTAAGATACAAATCATGTAGATATACATACCAAACCTGTTTCACTCTGGTCTTGTAGTTGGGATCCAGCGTTCTCACTGCCAAGGCAAAGGTACAATTTTCCACAAAGAGTAGTATTTTGCCCAGCTCTGAAAGGTAATTACCAATAACTTAGGGCTGTGTAAATATTCAATGTTTAAATGGCGATTAAATGCAATTTACTCGCGGTTAATGGGCAATGAAGCTCGCTTACTTGCTCCTGGGGGGGGGTTTGTTGCCAACGTGTTGATATTTAGATAGGTTCTGATTGGTTACAGCAATAAAAGACGCGATGGAGGTATTTTATATACAAAGACATGTTTGGTTGATTGCTTAACAAAGAAATCTTTCTTGCATTTCGAATCAGCTATTGTTTTAACGAGCTTTCATAAAATCTAGGCGTGACTTGGTTGAAGGTCATTCGTTCAAATAAGCAGCCAAGCAGTTCGTGTTTCTTCTTGAAAGTCCCACCCTACCCACCACAGCTTCGGTACTTATTCTTCCACGGTCCACGGTGAAGGGGCGAATCGTAATCTTGAACCGAGTACATAGTTGTTTTCACGGAAGTACCCGATTGGTAATACCGCTACCTCTACCTCTACAAAAATAGTTTCTGAATGCACCAAACATCCTTCCTTTTAAATCTATTTTAATTCCAGAGAGAGGGTCCCTTCGCCGATGACTGTGTGACTGGTGCAATTGGCTCGGAGAAAAAGGTGTTTTTCTGTCCAATCACCGACAGTAAATAATGTTTCTGTGCTAGCAATCCGGGCCAGTGTACTGCTGCCCAATTTTTCTAGAAACTATGGTTTTACTTGTCGCATGAAATTCGAAAAAGTAGTTTTTTTGGGGGGAAGAAAATACAGGGAATTGGGTGTTTTCGCACAAGTTTTTTCGAATGAACTGACAAACCTCTTTGATAGTGGCTGTATGCTGGCCTATTTGCGGGACAGCTACCAGTGTGAACCTTGAGAGGTTTGTCCGTTCCTTAAAAAAATTCATTGCAACCATTAAGGCTTTTTTCTTGAAAATGTTCATGTGTAGTCTAGTGCTTACGATTTGGCGTTTAAACAGTCCTTGCAGGGCTACAATTCCTTGAACGGGAGATGGATCTTTCCAAGTTGATCCTAATATAAAGTAATTTGTAATATGTTCAGGTAACGTAAGCATTCGATTCTCGAGCTTTGTTGCTAAAACATGTTTTTTTATTTTCTATTCGTAACAATCTGATGCTCTTACTGCAATGGCTGCGGTAAGATTCATTTTACGGGAGATACTTTTTCAAAACTTCCTTGGCTAATTTCAAATATGTCAGTGTAATGAAATGATTCAATGTTTTAGATTGCAATCTAAAATATGTTCACATCTTGTTTACTGTATGAATGTTTGGCAGTTTAACAGCCTAAATTCGGGTATGATTGCTCGCATGGAAAATGCATTTTGCAAAGGTGATCCTCTTTTAAACTATTTCTAATGTTTTCCGAAAAAATATGTAGTCAATCTTACATCTTTGACACTAAACATGTTATTATGGAGGGTATTGGTAAGAATCTGGTGATCTCAGCAATGTGTTTGTGGTTAAATTATCAGCTCGGCTTTTGATTTTTGACAAGCGTCGTAAGCTTATTTCCTATATATAAGTGAATTTAAAATTTAAATCTTAAAGCTATCCATGTATAACATACTCCCGTGTGGTCTAGTGGTTAGGATCCGGCGCTCTCATCGCCGTGGCCGGAGTTCGATTCCCCGCACGGGAGATGAGTTTTGCCAACATATGCAAACAAATTCCCAATTTATGAAAGCAATGAAAGATACAAATCATGTAAATATACATCCAAAACCTGTTTCACTCTGGTCTTGTAGTTAGGATCTAGCGTTCGCACTGCCGAGGCAAAGGTACAATTTTCCACAGAGAGTGGTGTTTTGCCCAGCTCTGAAAGGTAATTACCAATAACTTAGGGCCGTGTAAATATTCAATGTTTAAGGCTTTTTTCTTCAAAATGTTCCTGTGTAGTCTAGTGCTTAGGATTTGGCGTTTAAACAGTCCTTGCAGGGTTACAATTCCTTGCACGGGAGATGGATCTTTCCAAGTTGATCCTAATATAAAGTAATTTGTAATATGTTCAGGTAACGTAAGCATTCAATTCTCGAGCTTTGTTGCTAAAACATGTTTTTTTATTTTCTATTCGTAACAATCTGATGCTCTTACTGCAATGGCTGCGGTACGATTCATTTTACGGGAGATAGTTTTTCAAAACTTCTAGGCTAATTTCAAATATGCCAGTGTAATGAAATGATTAAATGTTTTAGATTGTAATCTAAAATATGTTCACATCTTGTTTACTGTATGAATGTTTGGCAGTTTAACAGCCACAATTCGGGTATGATTGCTTGCATGGAAGATGCATTTTGCAAAGGTGATCCTCTTTTAAACTATTTCTAATGTTTTCCGAAAAAATATGTAGTCAATCTTACATCTTTGACACTAAACATGTTTTTATGGAGGGTATTGGTAAGAATCTGGTGATCTCAGCAATGTGGTCGTGGTTAAATTATCCGCTCGGCTTTTGATTTTTGACAAGCGTCGTAAGCTTATTTTCTATACATAAGTGAATTTAAAATTTAAATCTTAAAGCTGTCCATGAATAACATACTCCCGTGTGGTCTAGTGGTTAGGATCCGACGCTCTCATCGCCTTGGCCGGGGTTCGATTCCCCGCACCGGAGATGAGTTTTGCCAACATATGCAAGCTAATTCCCAATTTATGAAAGCAATGTAAGATACAAATCATGTAGATATACATCCAAAACCTGTTTCACTCTGGTCTTGTAGTTAAGATCCAGCGTTCTCAATGCCGAGGCAAAGGTACAATTTTCCACAAAGAGTGGTGTTTTGCCCAGCTCTGAAAGGTAATTACCAATAACTTAGGGCCGTGTAAATATTCAATGTTGAAGGCTTTTTTCTTAGAATGTTCCTGTGTAGTCTAGTGCTGAGGATTTAACGTTTAAACAGTCCTTGCATGGTTACAATTCCTTGAACGGGAGATGGATCTTTCCAAGTTGATCCAAATATAAAGTAATTTGTAGTATGTTCAGGTGACGTAAGCATTCAATTCTCGAGCTTTGTTGCTAAAACATGTTTCTTTATTTTCTATTCGTAAGAATCTGATGCTCTTACTGCAATGGCTGCGGTACGATTCATTTTACGGGAGATACTTTTTCAAAACTTTCTAGGCTAATTTCAAATATGTCAGTGTAATGAAATGATTCAATGTTTTAGATGGTAATCTAAAATATGTTCACATCTTCTTTACTGTATGAATGTTTGGCAGTTTAACAGCCACAATTCGAAAATGATTGCTCGCATTGAAAATGCATTTTGCAAAGATGATCCTCATTTAAACTATTTCTAATGTTTTCTGTAAAAATATGTAGTCAATCTTACATCTTTGACACTAAACATGTTATTATTGGGGGTATTGGTAAGAATCTGGTGATCTCAGCAATGTGGTCGTGGTTAAATTATCCGCTCAGGTTTTGATTTTTGACAAGCGTCGTTAGCTTATTTCCTATAAATAAGTGTTATTTAGAATTTAAATCTTAAAGCTATCCATGTATTACATACTCCCGTGTGGTCTATTGGTTAGGATCCGGTGCTCTCACTGCCGTGGTCGGGGTTCGATTCCCCGCACGGGAGATGAGTTTTGCCAACATATGCAAGCAAATTCCCAATTTATGAAAGCAATGTAAAATACAAATCATGTAGATATACATCCAAAACCTGTTTCACTCTGATCTTGTAGTTAGGATCCAGCGTTCTCATTGCCGAGGCAATGGTACAATTTTCCACTAAGAGGAGTGTTTTGCCCAGCTTTGATAGGTAATTACTTATAACTTAGTGCCGTGTAAATATTCAATGTTTAAATTTTTTTCTTCAAAATGTTCCTTTGTAGTCTAGTGCTTAGGATGCGGCGTTTGCACAGTCCTTGGAGGGGGTTACAATTCCTTGCACGTGATATGGATGTTTCCAAGTTGATCCCAATATAAAGTAATTTGTAATATGTTCAGGTAACGTAAGCATTCAATTCTCGAGCTTTGTCGCTAAAACATTTTTTTTTTATTTTCTATTCGTGAATCTGATGCTCTTACTGCAATGGCTGCGGTACGATTCATTTTACAGGAGATACTTTTTCTAAACTGTCCTGGCTAATTTCAAATTTTTCAGTGTAATGAAATGATTGAATGTTTTAGATAGTAATCTAAAATATGTTCACATCTTGTTTACTGTATAAATGTTTGGCAGTTTAACAGCCACAATTCGAGTATGATTGCTCGCATAGAAAATGCATTTTGCAAAGGTGATCCTCGTTTAAACTATTTCTAATGTTTTCTGTAAAAATATGTAGTCAATCTTATATCTTTGACACTAAACATGTTATTATGGGGGGTATTGGTAAGAATCTGGTGATCTCAGAAATGTGGTCGTGGTTAAATTATCCGCTTGGGTTTTGATTTTTGACAAGCGTCGTTAGCTTATTTCCTATAAATAAGTGTTATTTAGAATTTAAATCTTAAAGCTATCCATTTATCACATACTCCTGTGTGGTCTAGTGGTTAGGATCCGGTGCTCTCACCGCCGTGGCCGGGGTTCGATTCCCCGCACGGGAGATGAGTTTTGCCAACATATGCAAGCAAATTCCCAATTTATGAAAGCAATGTAAGATATAAATCTTGTAAATATACATCCAAAACCTGTTTCATTCTCGTCTTGTAGTTAGAATCGCGGGTTCTCACTGCCAAGGCAATGGTACAATTTTCCACAAAGAGGAGTGTTTTATCCAGCTTTGAAAGGTAATTACCAATAACTTAGGGCCTTGTAAATATTCAATGTTTAAGGCATTTTTCTTCAAAATGTTCCTGTGTAGTCTAGTGCTTCGGATTTGGCGTTTAAACAGTCCTTGCAGGGTTACAATTCCTTGAACGGGAGATGGATCTTTCCAAGTTGATTCTAATATAAACTAATTTGTAATATGTTCAGGTAACGTAAGCATTCAATTCTCGAGTTTTGTTGCTAAAACATGTTTTTTTATTTTCTATTCATCAGAATCTGATGCTCTTACTGCAATGGCTGCGGTACGATTCATTTTGCATACTGTATGAATGTTTGGCAGTTTAAAAGCCACAATTTGGGTATGATTGCTTGCATGGAAGATGCATTTTGCAAAGGTGATCCTCTTTTAAACTATTTCTAATGTTTTCCGAAAAAATATGTAGTCAATCTTACATCTTTGACACTAAACATGTTATTGAGGGTATTGGCAAGAATCTGGTGATCTCAGCAATGTGGTCGTGGTTAAATTATCCGCTCGGCTTTTGATTTTTGACAAGCGTCGTAAGCTTATTTCCTATATATAAGTGAATTTAAAATTTAAATCTTAAAGCTATCCATGTATAACATACTCCCGTGTGGTCTAGTGGTTAGGATCCGGCGCTCTCACCGCCGTGGCCGGGTTTCGATTCCCCGCACGGGAGATGAGTTTTGCCAACATATGCAAGCAAATTCCCAATTTATGAAAGCAATGTAAGATACAAATCATGTAGATATACATCCAAAACCTGTTTCACTCTGGTCTTGTAGTTAGGATCCAGCGTTCTCACTGCCGAGGTAAAGGTACAATTTTCAACAAAGAGTAGTGTTTTGCCCAGCTCTGAAAGGTAATTACCAATAACTTAGGGCCGTGTAAATATTCAATGTTTAAATGGCGATTAAATGCAATTTACTCGCGGTTAATGGGCAATGAAGCTCGCTTACTTGCTCCTGGGGGGGTTTGTTGCCAACGTGTTGATATTTAGATAGGTTCTGATTGGTTACAGCAATAAAAGACGCCATGGAGGTATTTTATATACAAAGACATGTTTGGTTGATTGCTTAACAAAGAAATCTTTCTTGCATTTCGAATCAGCTATTGTTTTCACGAGCTTGCATAAAATCTAGGCGTGACTTGGTTGAAGGTCATTCGTTCAAATAAGCAGCCAAGCAGTTCGTGTTTCTTCTTGAAAGTCCCACCCTACCCACCACAGCTTCGGTACTTATTCTTCCACGGTCCACGGTGAAGGGGCGAATCGTAATCTTGAACCGAGTACATAGTTGTTTTCACGGAAGTACCCGATTGGTAATACCGCTACCTCTACCTCTACAAAAATAGTTTCTGAATGCACCAAACATCCTTCCTTTTAAATCTTTTTTAATTCCAGAGAGAGGGTCCCTTCGCCGATGACTGTGTGACAGGTGCAATTGGCTCGGAAAAAATGTGTTTTTCTGTCCAATCACCGACAGTAAATAATGTTTCTGTGCTAGCAATGCGGGCCAGTATACTGCTGCCCAATTTTTCTAGCAACTATGGTTTTACTTGTCGCATGAAATTCGAAAAAGTAGTTTTTTTGGGGGGAAGAAAATACAGGGAATTTGGTGTTTTCGCACAAGTTTTTTCGAATGAACTGACAAACCTCTTTGATAGTGGCTGTATGCTGGCCTATTTGCGGGACAGCTACCAGTGTGAACCTTGAGAGGTTTGTCCGTTCCTTAAAAAAATTCATTGCAACCATTAAGGCTTTTTTCTTCAAAATGTTCATGTGTAGTCTAGTGCTTAGGATTTGGCGTTTAAACAGTCCTTGCAGAGCTACAATTTCTTGAACGGGAGATGGATCTTTCCAAGTTGATCCTAATATAAAGTAATTTGTAATATGTTCAGGTAACGTAAGCATTCGATTCTCGAGCTTTGTTGCTAAAACATGTTTTTTTATTTTCTATTCGTAAGAATCTGATGCTCTTACTGCAATGGCTGCGGTACGATTCATTTTACGGGAGATACTTTTTCAAAACTTCTTTGGCTAATTTCAAATATGTCAGTGTAATGAAATGATTCAATGTTTTAGATGGTAATCTAAAATAAGTTCACATCTTGTTTACTGTATGAATGTTTGGCAGTTTAACAGCCACAATTCAAGTATGATTGCTTGCATGGAAGATGCATTTTGCAAAGGTGATCCTCTTTTAAACTATTTCTAATGTTTTCCGAAAAAATATGTAGTCAATCTTACATCTTTGACACTTAACATGTTTTTATGGAGGGTATTGGTAAGAATCTGGTGATCTCAGCAATGTGGTCGTGGTTAAATTATCCGCTCGGGTTTTGATTTTTGACAAGCGTCGTAAGCTTATTTCCTATATATAAGTGAAATTTAAATTCAAATCTTAAAGCTATCTATGTATAACATACTCCCGTGTGGTCTAGTGGTTAGGATCCGGCGCTCTCAGCGCCGTGGCCGGGTTTCGATTCCTCGCACGGGAGATGAGTTTTGCCAACATATGCAAGCAAATTCCCAATTTATGAAAGCAATGTAATATACAAATCATGTAGATAAACATCCAAAACCTGTTTCACTCTGGTCTTGTAGTTAGGATCCAGCGTTCTCACTGCCGAGGCGATGGTACAATTTTCCACAAAGAGTAGTGTTTTGCCCAGCTCTGAAAGGTAATTACCAATAACTTAGGGCCGTGTAAATATTCAATGTTTAAGGCTTTTTTCTTCAAAATGTTCCTGTGTAGTCTAGTGCTTAGGATTTGGCGTTTAAACAGTCCTTGCAGGGTTACAATTCCTTGAACGGGAGATGGATCTTTCCAAGTTGATCCTAATATAAAGTAATTTGTAATATGTTCAGGTAACGTAAGCATTCGATTCTCGAGCTTTGTTGCTAAAACATGTTTTTTTATTTTCTATTCGTAAGAATCTGATGCTCTTACTGCAATGGCTGCGGTACGATTCATTTTACGGGAGATACTTTTTCAAAACTTCTTTGGCTAATTTCAAATATGTCAGTGTAATGAAATGATTCAATGTTTTAGATTGTAATCTAAAATATGTACACATCTTGTTTACTGTATGAATGTTTGGCAGTTTAACAGCCTAAATTCGGGTATGATTGCTCGCACGGAAAATGCATTTTGCAAAGGTGATCCTCTTTTAAACTATTTCTAATGTTTTCCGAAAAAATATGTAGTCAATCTTACATCTTTGACACTAAACATGTTATTATGGAGGGTATTGGTAAGAATCTGGTGATCTAAGCAATGTGGTCGTGGTTAAATTATCCGCTCGGGTTTTGATTTTTGACAAGCGTCGTAAGCCTATTTCCTATATATAAGTGAAATTTAAATTCAAATCTTAAAGCTATCTATGTACAACATACTCCCGTGTGGTCTAGTGGTTAGGATCCGGCGCTCTCACCGCCGTGGCCGGGTTTCGATTCCTCGCACGGGAGATGCGTTTTGCCAACATATGCAAACAAATTCCCAATTTATGAAAGCAATGTAATATACAAATCATGTAGATATACATCCAAAACCTGTTTCACTCTGGTCTTGTAGTTAGGATCCAGCGTTCTCACTGCCGAGGCAAAGGTACAATTTTCCACAAAGAGTAGTGTTTTGCCCATCTCTGAAAGGTAATTACCAATAACTTAGGGCCGTGTAAATATTCAATGTTTAAGGCTTTTTTCTTCAAAATGTTCCTGTGTAGTCTAGTGCTTAGGATTTGGCGTTTAAACAGTCCTTGCAGGGTAACAATTCCTTGAACGGGAGATGAATCTTTCCAAGTTGATCCTAATATAAAGTAATTTGTAATATGTTAAGGTAACGTAAGCATTCAATTCTCGAGCTTTGTGGCTAAAACATGTTTTTTTATTTTCTATTCGTAAGAATCTGATGCTCTTACTGCAATGGCTGCGGTACGATTCATTTTACGGGAGATACTTTTTCAAAACTTCTTTGGCTAATTTCAAATATGTCAGTGTAATGAAATGATTCAATGTTTTAGATTGTAATCTAAAATATCTTCACATCTTGTTTACTGTATGAATGTTTGGCAGTTTAACAGCCTAAATTCGGGTATGATTGCTCGCATGGAAAATGCATTTTGCAAAGGTGATCCTCTTTTAAACTATTTCTAATGTTTTCCGAAAAAATATGTAGTCAATCTTACATCTTTGACACTAAACATGTTATTATGGAGGGTATTGGTAAGAATCTGGTGATCTCAGCAATGTGGTCGTGGTTAAATTATCCGCTCGGGTTTTGATTTTTGACAAGCGTCGTAAGCCTATTTCCTATATATAAGTGAAATTTAAATTCAAATCTTAAAGCTATCTATGTACAACATACTCCCGTGTGGTCTAGTGGTTAGGATCCGGCTTTTTTCGCTGCCGGGTTTCGATTCCTCGCATGGGAGATGAGTTTTGCCAACATATGCAAACAAATTCCCAATTTATGAAAGCAATGTAATATACAAATCATGTAGATATACATCCAAAACCTGTTTCACTCTGGTCTTGTAGTTAGGATCCAGCGTTCTCACTGCCGAGGCAAAGGTACAATTTTCCACAAAGAGTACTGTTTTGCCCATCTCTGAAAGGTAATTACCAATAACTTAGGGCCGTGTAAATATTCAATGTTTAAGGCTTTTTTCTTCAAAATGTTCATGTGTAGTCTAGTGCTTACGATTTGGCGTTTAAACAGTCCTTGCAGGGCTACAATTCCTTGAACGGGAGATGGATCTTTCCAAGTTGATCCTAATATAAAGTAATTTGTAATATGTTCAGGTAACGTAAGCATTCGATTCTCGAGCTTTGTTGCTAAAACATGTTTTTTTATTTTCTATTCGTAACAATCTGATGCTCTTACTGCAATGGCTGCGGTAAGATTCATTTTACGGGAGATACTTTTTCAAAACTTCCTTGGCTAATTTCAAATATGTCAGTGTAATGAAATGATTCAATGTTTTAGATTGTAATCTAAAATATGTTCACATCTTGTTTACTGTATGAATGTTTGGCAGTTTAACAGCCTAAATTCGGGTATGATTGCTTGCATGGAAAATGCATTTTGCAAAGGTGATCCTCTTTTAAACTATTTCTAATGTTTTCCGAAAAAATATGTAGTCAATCTTACATCTTTGACACTAAACATGTTATTATGGAGGGTATTGGTAAGAATCTGGTGATCTCAGCAATGCGTTTGTGGTTAAATTATCAGCTCGGCTTTTGATTTTTGACAAGCGTCGTAAGCTTATTTCCTATATATAAGTGCATTTAAAATTTAAATCTTAAAGCTATCTATGTATAACATACTTCCGTGTGGTCTAGTGGTTAGGATCTGGCGCTCTCATCGCCGTGGCCGGGGTTCGATTCCCCGCACGGGAGATGAGTTTTGCCAACATATGCAAACAAATTCCCAATTTATGAAAGCAATCAAAGATACAAATCATGTAAATATACATCCAAAACCTGTTTCACTCTGGTCTTGTAGTTAGGATCTAGCGTTCGCACTGCCGAGGCAAAGGTACAATTTTCCACAGAGAGTGGTGTTTTGCCCAGCTCTGAAAGGTAATTACCAATAACTTAGGGCCGTGTAAATATTCAATGTTTAAGGCTTTTTTCTTCAAAATGTTCCTGTGTAGTCTAGTGCTTAGGATTTGGCGTTTAAACAGTCCTTGCAGGGTTACAATTCCTTGAACGGGAGATGGATCTTTCCAAGTTGATCCTAATATAAAGTAATTTGTAATATGTTCAGGTAACGTAAGCATTCAATTCTCGAGCTTTGTTGCTAAAACATGTTTTTTTATTTTCTATTCGTAACAATCTGATGCTCTTACTGCAATGGCTGCGGTACAATTCATTTTACGGGAGATAGTTTTTCAAAACTTCTAGGCTAATTTCAAATATGTCAGTGTAATGAAATGATTAAATGTTTTAGATTGTAATCTAAAATATGTTCACATCTTGTTTATTGTATGAATGTTTGGCAGTTTAACAGCCACAATTCGGGTATGATTGCTTGCATGGAAGATGCATTTTGCAAAGGTGATCCTCTTTTAAACTATTTCTAATGTTCTCCGAAAAAATATGTAGTCAATCTTACATCTTTGACACTAAACATGTTATTGAGGGTATTGGTAAGAATCTGGTGATCTCAGCAATGTGGTCGTGGTTAAATTATCCGCTCGGCTTTTGATTTTTAACAAGCGTCGTAAGCTTATTTCCTATATATAAGTGAATTTAAAATTTAAATCTTAAAGCTATCCATGTATAACATACTTCCGTGTGGTCTAGTGGTTAGGATCCGGCGCTCTCACCGCCGTGGCCGGGGTTTGATTCCCCCCACGGGAGATGAGTTTTGCCAACATATGCAAGCAAATTCCCAATTTATGAAAGCAATGTAAGATACAAATCATGTAGATATACATACAAAACCTGTTTCACTCTGGTCTTGTAGTTGGGATCCAGCGTTCTCACTGCCAAGGCAAAGGTACAATTTTCCACAAAGAGTAGTATTTTGCCCAGCTCTGAAAGGTAATTACCAATAACTTAGGGCTGTGTAAATATTCAATGTTTAAATGGCGATTAAATGCAATTTACTCGCGGTTAATGGGCAATGAAGCTCGCTTACTTGCTCCTGGGGGGGGGTTTGTTGCCAACGTGTTGATATTTAGATAGGTTCTGATTGGTTACAGCAATAAAAGACGCGATGGAGGTATTTTATATACAAAGACATGTTTGGTTGATTGCTTAACAAAGAAATCTTTCTTGCATTTCGAATCAGCTATTGTTTTAACGAGCTTTCATAAAATCTAGGCGTGACTTGGTTGAAGGTCATTCGTTCAAATAAGCAGCCAAGCAGTTCGTGTTTCTTCTTGAAAGTCCCACCCTACCCACCACAGCTTCGGTACTTATTCTTCCACGGTCCACGGTGAAGGGGCGAATCGTAATCTTGAACCGAGTACATAGTTGTTTTCACGGAAGTACCCGATTGGTAATACCGCTACCTCTACCTCTACAAAAATAGTTTCTGAATGCACCAAACATCCTTCCTTTTAAATCTATTTTAATTCCAGAGAGAGGGTCCCTTCGCCGATGACTGTGTGACTGGTGCAATTGGCTCGGAGAAAAAGGTGTTTTTCTGTCCAATCACCGACAGTAAATAATGTTTCTGTGCTAGCAATCCGGGCCAGTGTACTGCTGCCCAATTTTTCTAGCAACTATGGTTTTACTTGTCGCATGAAATTCGAAAAAGTAGTTTTTTTGGGGGGAAGAAAATACAGGGAATTGGGTGTTTTCGCACAAGTTTTTTCGAATGAACTGACAAACCTCTTTGATAGTGGCTGTATGCTGGCCTATTTGCGGGACAGCTACCAGTGTGAACCTTGAGAGGTTTGTCCGTTCCTTAAAAAAATTCATTGCAACCATTAAGGCTTTTTTCTTCAAAATGTTCATGTGTAGTCTAGTGCTTACGATTTGGCGTTTAAACAGTCCTTGCAGGGCTACAATTCCTTGAACGGGAGATGGATCTTTCCAAGTTGATCCTAATATAAAGTAATTTGTAATATGTTCAGGTAACGTAAGCATTCGATTCTCGAGCTTTGTTGCTAAAACATGTTTTTTTATTTTCTATTCGTAACAATCTGATGCTCTTACTGCAATGGCTGCGGTAAGATTCATTTTACGGGAGATACTTTTTCAAAACTTCCTTGGCTAATTTCAAATATGTCAGTGTAATGAAATGATTCAATGTTTTAGATTGTAATCTAAAATATGTTCACATCTTGTTTACTGTATGAATGTTTGGCAGTTTAACAGCCTAAATTCGGGTATGATTGCTTGCATGGAAAATGCATTTTGCAAAGGTGATCCTCTTTTAAACTATTTCTAATGTTTTCCGAAAAAATATGTAGTCAATCTTACATCTTTGACACTAAACATGTTATTATGGAGGGTATTGGTAAGAATCTGGTGATCTCAGCAATGCGTTTGTGGTTAAATTATCAGCTCGGCTTTTGATTTTTGACAAGCGTCGTAAGCTTATTTCCTATATATAAGTGCATTTAAAATTTAAATCTTAAAGCTATCTATGTATAACATACTTCCGTGTGGTCTAGTGGTTAGGATCTGGCGCTCTCATCGCCGTGGCCGGGGTTCGATTCCCCGCACGGGAGATGAGTTTTGCCAACATATGCAAACAAATTCCCAATTTATGAAAGCAATCAAAGATACAAATCATGTAAATATACATCCAAAACCTGTTTCACTCTGGTCTTGTAGTTAGGATCTAGCGTTCGCACTGCCGAGGCAAAGGTACAATTTTCCACAGAGAGTGGTGTTTTGCCCAGCTCTGAAAGGTAATTACCAATAACTTAGGGCCGTGTAAATATTCAATGTTTAAGGCTTTTTTCTTCAAAATGTTCCTGTGTAGTCTAGTGCTTAGGATTTGGCGTTTAAACAGTCCTTGCAGGGTTACAATTCCTTGAACGGGAGATGGATCTTTCCAAGTTGATCCTAATATAAAGTAATTTGTAATATGTTCAGGTAACGTAAGCATTCAATTCTCGAGCTTTGTTGCTAAAACATGTTTTTTTATTTTCTATTCGTAACAATCTGATGCTCTTACTGCAATGGCTGCGGTACAATTCATTTTACGGGAGATAGTTTTTCAAAACTTCTAGGCTAATTTCAAATATGTCAGTGTAATGAAATGATTAAATGTTTTAGATTGTAATCTAAAATATGTTCACATCTTGTTTATTGTATGAATGTTTGGCAGTTTAACAGCCACAATTCGGGTATGATTGCTTGCATGGAAGATGCATTTTGCAAAGGTGATCCTCTTTTAAACTATTTCTAATGTTCTCCGAAAAAATATGTAGTCAATCTTACATCTTTGACACTAAACATGTTATTGAGGGTATTGGTAAGAATCTGGTGATCTCAGCAATGTGGTCGTGGTTAAATTATCCGCTCGGCTTTTGATTTTTAACAAGCGTCGTAAGCTTATTTCCTATATATAAGTGAATTTAAAATTTAAATCTTAAAGCTATCCATGTATAACATACTTCCGTGTGGTCTAGTGGTTAGGATCCGGCGCTCTCACCGCCGTGGCCGGGGTTTGATTCCCCCCACGGGAGATGAGTTTTGCCAACATATGCAAGCAAATTCCCAATTTATGAAAGCAATGTAAGATACAAATCATGTAGATATACATACAAAACCTGTTTCACTCTGGTCTTGTAGTTGGGATCCAGCGTTCTCACTGCCAAGGCAAAGGTACAATTTTCCACAAAGAGTAGTATTTTGCCCAGCTCTGAAAGGTAATTACCAATAACTTAGGGCTGTGTAAATATTCAATGTTTAAATGGCGATTAAATGCAATTTACTCGCGGTTAATGGGCAATGAAGCTCGCTTACTTGCTCCTGGGGGGGGGGGTTTGTTGCCAACGTGTTGATATTTAGATAGGTTCTGATTGGTTACAGCAATAAAAGACGCGATGGAGGTATTTTATATACAAAGACATGTTTGGTTGATTGCTTAACAAAGAAATCTTTCTTGCATTTCGAATCAGCTATTGTTTTAACGAGCTTTCATAAAATCTAGGCGTGACTTGGTTGAAGGTCATTCGTTCAAATAAGCAGCCAAGCAGTTCGTGTTTCTTCTTGAAAGTCCCACCCTACCCACCACAGCTTCGGTACTTATTCTTCCACGGTCCACGGTGAAGGGGCGAATCGTAATCTTGAACCGAGTACATAGTTGTTTTCACGGAAGTACCCGATTGGTAATACCGCTACCTCTACCTCTACAAAAATAGTTTCTGAATGCACCAAACATCCTTCCTTTTAAATCTATTTTAATTCCAGAGAGAGGGTCCCTTCGCCGATGACTGTGTGACTGGTGCAATTGGCTCGGAGAAAAAGGTGTTTTTCTGTCCAATCACCGACAGTAAATAATGTTTCTGTGCTAGCAATCCGGGCCAGTGTACTGCTGCCCAATTTTTCTAGAAACTATGGTTTTACTTGTCGCATGAAATTCGAAAAAGTAGTTTTTTTGGGGGGAAGAAAATACAGGGAATTGGGTGTTTTCGCACAAGTTTTTTCGAATGAACTGACAAACCTCTTTGATAGTGGCTGTATGCTGGCCTATTTGCGGGACAGCTACCAGTGTGAACCTTGAGAGGTTTGTCCGTTCCTTAAAAAAATTCATTGCAACCATTAAGGCTTTTTTCTTGAAAATGTTCATGTGTAGTCTAGTGCTTACGATTTGGCGTTTCAACAGTCCTTGCAGGGCTACAATTCCTTGAACGGGAGATGGATCTTTCCAAGTTGATCCTAATATAAAGTAATTTGTAATATGTTCAGGTAACGTAAGCATTCGATTCTCGAGCTTTGTTGCTAAAACATGTTTTTTTATTTTCTATTCGTAACAATCTGATGCTCTTACTGCAATGGCTGCGGTAAGATTCATTTTACGGGAGATACTTTTTCAAAACTTCCTTGGCTAATTTCAAATATGTCAGTGTAATGAAATGATTCAATGTTTTAGATTGCAATCTAAAATATGTTCACATCTTGTTTACTGTATGAATGTTTGGCAGTTTAACAGCCTAAATTCGGGTATGATTGCTCGCATGGAAAATGCATTTTGCAAAGGTGATCCTCTTTTAAACTATTTCTAATGTTTTCCGAAAAAATATGTAGTCAATCTTACATCTTTGACACTAAACATGTTATTATGGAGGGTATTGGTAAGAATCTGGTGATCTCAGCAATGTGTTTGTGGTTAAATTATCAGCTCGGCTTTTGATTTTTGACAAGCGTCGTAAGCTTATTTCCTATATATAAGTGAATTTAAAATTTAAATCTTAAAGCTATCCATGTATAACATACTCCCGTGTGGTCTAGTGGTTAGGATCCGGCGCTCTCATCGCCGTGGCCGGAGTTCGATTCCCCGCACGGGAGATGAGTTTTGCCAACATATGCAAACAAATTCCCAATTTATGAAAGCAATGAAAGATACAAATCATGTAAATATACATCCAAAACCTGTTTCACTCTGGTCTTGTAGTTAGGATCTAGCGTTCGCACTGCCGAGGCAAAGGTACAATTTTCCACAGAGAGTGGTGTTTTGCCCAGCTCTGAAAGGTAATTACCAATAACTTAGGGCCGTGTAAATATTCAATGTTTAAGGCTTTTTTCTTCAAAATGTTCCTGTGTAGTCTAGTGCTTAGGATTTGGCGTTTAAACAGTCCTTGCAGGGTTACAATTCCTTGCACGGGAGATGGATCTTTCCAAGTTGATCCTAATATAAAGTAATTTGTAATATGTTCAGGTAACGTAAGCATTCAATTCTCGAGCTTTGTTGCTAAAACATGTTTTTTTATTTTCTATTCGTAACAATCTGATGCTCTTACTGCAATGGCTGCGGTACGATTCATTTTACGGGAGATAGTTTTTCAAAACTTCTAGGCTAATTTCAAATATGCCAGTGTAATGAAATGATTAAATGTTTTAGATTGTAATCTAAAATATGTTCACATCTTGTTTACTGTATGAATGTTTGGCAGTTTAACAGCCACAATTCGGGTATGATTGCTTGCATGGAAGATGCATTTTGCAAAGGTGATCCTCTTTTAAACTATTTCTAATGTTTTCCGAAAAAATATGTAGTCAATCTTACATCTTTGACACTAAACATGTTTTTATGGAGGGTATTGGTAAGAATCTGGTGATCTCAGCAATGTGGTCGTGGTTAAATTATCCGCTCGGCTTTTGATTTTTGACAAGCGTCGTAAGCTTATTTTCTATACATAAGTGAATTTAAAATTTAAATCTTAAAGCTGTCCATGAATAACATACTCCCGTGTGGTCTAGTGGTTAGGATCCGACGCTCTCATCGCCTTGGCCGGGGTTCGATTCCCCGCACCGGAGATGAGTTTTGCCAACATATGCAAGCAAATTCCCAATTTATGAAAGCAATGTAAGATACAAATCATGTAGATATACATCCAAAACCTGTTTCACTCTGGTCTTGTAGTTAAGATCCAGCGTTCTCAATGCCGAGGCAAAGGTACAATTTTCCACAAAGAGTGGTGTTTTGCCCAGCTCTGAAAGGTAATTACCAATAACTTAGGGCCGTGTAAATATTCAATGTTGAAGGCTTTTTTCTTAGAATGTTCCTGTGTAGTCTAGTGCTGAGGATTTAACGTTTAAACAGTCCTTGCATGGTTACAATTCCTTGAACGGGAGATGGATCTTTCCAAGTTGATCCAAATATAAAGTAATTTGTAGTATGTTCAGGTGACGTAAGCATTCAATTCTCGAGCTTTGTTGCTAAAACATGTTTCTTTATTTTCTATTCGTAAGAATCTGATGCTCTTACTGCAATGGCTGCGGTACGATTCATTTTACGGGAGATACTTTTTCAAAACTTTCTAGGCTAATTTCAAATATGTCAGTGTAATGAAATGATTCAATGTTTTAGATGGTAATCTAAAATATGTTCACATCTTCTTTACTGTATGAATGTTTGGCAGTTTAACAGCCACAATTCGAAAATGATTGCTCGCATTGAAAATGCATTTTGCAAAGATGATCCTCATTTAAACTATTTCTAATGTTTTCTGTAAAAATATGTAGTCAATCTTACATCTTTGACACTAAACATGTTATTATTGGGGGTATTGGTAAGAATCTGGTGATCTCAGCAATGTGGTCGTGGTTAAATTATCCGCTCAGGTTTTGATTTTTGACAAGCGTCGTTAGCTTATTTCCTATAAATAAGTGTTATTTAGAATTTAAATCTTAAAGCTATCCATGTATTACATACTCCCGTGTGGTCTATTGGTTAGGATCCGGTGCTCTCACTGCCGTGGTCGGGGTTCGATTCCCCGCACGGGAGATGAGTTTTGCCAACATATGCAAGCAAATTCCCAATTTATGAAAGCAATGTAAAATACAAATCATGTAGATATACATCCAAAACCTGTTTCACTCTGATCTTGTAGTTAGGATCCAGCGTTCTCATTGCCGAGGCAATGGTACAATTTTCCACTAAGAGGAGTGTTTTGCCCAGCTTTGATAGGTAATTACTTATAACTTAGTGCCGTGTAAATATTCAATGTTTAAATTTTTTTCTTCAAAATGTTCCTTTGTAGTCTAGTGCTTAGGATGCGGCGTTTGCACAGTCCTTGGAGGGGGTTACAATTCCTTGCACGTGATATGGATGTTTCCAAGTTGATCCCAATATAAAGTAATTTGTAATATGTTCAGGTAACGTAAGCATTCAATTCTCGAGCTTTGTCGCTAAAACATTTTTTTTTTATTTTCTATTCGTGAATCTGATGCTCTTACTGCAATGGCTGCGGTACGATTCATTTTACAGGAGATACTTTTTCTAAACTGTCCTGGCTAATTTCAAATTTTTCAGTGTAATGAAATGATTGAATGTTTTAGATAGTAATCTAAAATATGTTCACATCTTGTTTACTGTATAAATGTTTGGCAGTTTAACAGCCACAATTCGAGTATGATTGCTCGCATAGAAAATGCATTTTGCAAAGGTGATCCTCGTTTAAACTATTTCTAATGTTTTCTGTAAAAATATGTAGTCAATCTTATATCTTTGACACTAAACATGTTATTATGGGGGGTATTGGTAAGAATCTGGTGATCTCAGAAATGTGGTCGTGGTTAAATTATCCGCTTGGGTTTTGATTTTTGACAAGCGTCGTTAGCTTATTTCCTATAAATAAGTGTTATTTAGAATTTAAATCTTAAAGCTATCCATTTATAACATACTCCTGTGTGGTCTAGTGGTTAGGATCCGGTGCTCTCACCGCCGTGGCCGGGGTTCGATTCCCCGCACGGGAGATGAGTTTTGCCAACATATGCAAGCAAATTCCCAATTTATGAAAGCAATGTAAGATATAAATCTTGTAAATATACATCCAAAACCTGTTTCATTCTCGTCTTGTAGTTAGAATCGCGGGTTCTCACTGCCAAGGCAATGGTACAATTTTCCACAAAGAGGAGTGTTTTATCCAGCTTTGAAAGGTAATTACCAATAACTTAGGGCCTTGTAAATATTCAATGTTTAAGGCATTTTTCTTCAAAATGTTCCTGTGTAGTCTAGTGCTTCGGATTTGGCGTTTAAACAGTCCTTGCAGGGTTACAATTCCTTGAACGGGAGATGGATCTTTCCAAGTTGATTCTAATATAAACTAATTTGTAATATGTTCAGGTAACGTAAGCATTCAATTCTCGAGTTTTGTTGCTAAAACATGTTTTTTTATTTTCTATTCATCAGAATCTGATGCTCTTACTGCAATGGCTGCGGTACGATTCATTTTGCATACTGTATGAATGTTTGGCAGTTTAAAAGCCACAATTTGGGTATGATTGCTTGCATGGAAGATGCATTTTGCAAAGGTGATCCTCTTTTAAACTATTTCTAATGTTTTCCGAAAAAATATGTAGTCAATCTTACATCTTTGACACTAAACATGTTATTATGGAGGGTATTGGTAAGAATCTGGTGATCTCAGCAATGTGGTCGTGGTTAAATTATCCGCTTGGCTTTTGATTTTTGACAAGCGTCGTAAGCTTATTTCCTATATATAAGTTAATTTAAAATTTAAATCTTAAAGCTATCCATGTATAACATTCTCCCGTGTGGTCTAGTGGTTAGGATCCGGTGCTCTCACCGCCGTGGCCGGGGTTCGATTCCCCGCACGGGAGATGAGTTTTGCCAACATATGCAAGCAAATTCCCAATTTATGAAAGCAATGTAAGATATAAATCTTGTAAATATACATCCAAAACCTGTTTCATTCTCGTCTTGTAGTTAGAATCGCGGGTTCTCACTGCCAAGGCAATGGTACAATTTTCCACAAAGAGGAGTGTTTTATCCAGCTTTGAAAGGTAATTACCAATAACTTAGGGCCTTGTAAATATTCAATGTTTAAGGCATTTTTCTTCAAAATGTTCCTGTGTAGTCTAGTGCTTCGGATTTGGCGTTTAAACAGTCCTTGCAGGGTTACAATTCCTTGAACGGGAGATGGATCTTTCCAAGTTGATTCTAATATAAACTAATTTGTAATATGTTCAGGTAACGTAAGCATTCAATTCTCGAGTTTTGTTGCTAAAACATGTTTTTTTATTTTCTATTCATCAGAATCTGATGCTCTTACTGCAATGGCTGCGGTACGATTCATTTTGCATACTGTATGAATGTTTGGCAGTTTAACAGCCACAATTCGGGTATGATTGCTTGCATGAAAGATGCATTTTGCAAAGGTGATCCTCTTTTAAACTATTTCTAATGTTTTCCGAAAAAATATGCAGTCAATCTTACATCTTTGACACTAACCATGTTATTATGGGGGTATTTTTAAGAATCTGGTGATCTCAGCAATGTAATCGTGGTTAAATTATCCGCTCGGCTTTTGCATTTTGAAAAGCGTCGTAAGCTTATTTCCTATATATAAGTATAATTTAAAATTTAAATCTTAAAGCTATCCATGTATAACATACTCCCGTTTGGTCCAGTGGTTAGGATCAGGCGCTCTCGCCGCCCTTGCTGGGGTTCGATTCCCCGCACAGGATATGAAATTTATCAACATATGCAAGCCAATTCCCAATTTATGAAAGCAATGTAAGATACAAATCTTGTAGATATACATCCAAAACCTGTTTCACTCTGATCTTGTAGTTAGGATCCAGCGTTCTCACTGCCGAGGCAATGGTACAATTTTCCACTAAGAAGAGTGTTTTGCCCAGCTTTGATAGGTAATTACTTATAACTTAGGGCCGTGTAAATATTCAATGTTTAAATTTTTTTCTTCAAAATGTTCCTTTGTAGTCTAGTGCTTAGGATTTGGCGTTTAAACAGTTCTTGCAGGGTTAAAATTCCTTGAACAGGAGATTGCTCTTTCCAAGTTGATCCTAATATAAAGTAATTTGTAATATGTTTAGGGTACGTAAGCATTGGCTTCTCGAGCTTTGTCGCTAAAACATTTTTTTTTATTTTCTATTCGTGAATCTGGTGCTCTTACTGCAATGGCTGCGGTACGATTCATTTTACGGGAGATACTTTTTCAAAACTTTCTAGGCTAATTTCAAATATGTCAGTATAATGAAATTATTCAATGTTTTGGATTGTATTCTAAAATATGTTCACATCTTGTTTACTGTATGAATGTTTGGCAGTTTAACAGCCACAATTTGGGTATGATTGCTTGCATGGAAGATGCATTTTGCAAAGGTGATCCTCTTTTAAACTATTTCTAATGTTTTCCGAAAAAATATGTAGTCAATCTTACATCTTTGACACTAAACATGTTATTATGGAGGGTATTGGTAAGAATCTGGTGATCTCAGCAATGTGGTTGTGGTTAAATTATCCGCTTGGTTTTTTTTTTTGACAAGCGTCGTAAGCTTATTTCCTATAAATAAGTGAATTTAAAATTCAAATCTTAAAGCTATCCATGTATAACATACTCCCGTGTGGTCTAGTGGTTAGGATCCGGCGCTCTCACCGCCGTGGCCGGGTTCGATTCCCCGCACGGGAGATGAGTTTTGCCAACATATGCAAGCAAATTCCCAATTTATGAAAGCAATGTAAGATACAAATCATGTAGATATACATCCAAAACCTGTTTCACTCTGGTCTTGTAGTTAGGATCCAGCGTTCTCACTGCCGAGGCAAAGGTACAATTTTCCACAAAGAGTATTGTTTTGCCCAGCTCTGAAAGGTAATTACCAATAACTTAGGGCCGTGTAAATATTCAATGTTTAAGGCTTTTTTCTTCAAAATGTTCCTGTGTAGTCTAGTGCTTAGCATTTGGCGTTTGCACAGTCCTTGCAGGGTTACAATTCCTTGTACTTGAGATGGATCTTTCAAAGTTGATCCTAATATAAAGTAATTTGTAATATGTTCAGGTAACGTAAGCATTCAATTCTCGAGCTTTGTTGCTAAAACATGTTTTTTTATTTTCTATTCGTAAGAATCTGATGCTCTTACTGCAATGGCTGCGGTACGATTCATTTTACGGGAGATACTTTTTCAAAACTTTCTAGGCTAATTTCAAATATGTCAGTGTAATGAAATGATTCAATGTTTTAGATTGTAATCTAAAATATGTTCACATCTTGTTTACTGTATGAATGTTTGGCAGTTTAACAGCTACAATTCGGGTATGAACGCTTGCATGGAAGATGCATTTTGCAAAGGTGATCCTCTTTTAAACTATTTCTAATGTTTTCCGAAAAAATATGTAGTCAATCTTACATCTTTGACACTAAACATGTTATTATGGAGGGTATTGGTAAGAATCTGGTCATCTCAGCAATGTGGTCGTGGTTAAATTATCCGCTCGGATTTTGATTTTTGACAAGCGTCGTAAGCTTATTTCCTATATATAAGTGAATTTAAAATTTGAATCTTAAAGCTATTCATGTATAACATACTCCCGTGTGGTCTAGTGGTTAGGATCCGGTGCTCTCATCGCCGTGGCCGGGGTTCGATTCCCCATACGAGAGATGAGTTTTGCCAACATATGCAAGCAACTTCCAAATTTATGAAAGCAATGTAAGATACAAATCATGTAGATATATATCCAAAACCTGTTTCACTCTGGTCTTGTTGTTAGGATCCAGCGTTCTCACTACCGAGGCAAAGGTACGATTTACCACAAAGAGTAGTGTTTTGCCCAGCTCTGAAAGGTAATTACCAATAACTTAGGGCCGTGTAAATATTCAATGTTTAAGGTTTTTTTCTTCAAAATGTTCCTGTGTAGTCTAGTGCTTAGGATTTGGCGTTTTAACAGTCCTTCCAGGGTTACAATTCCTTGAACAGGAGATGGATCTTTCCAAGTTGATCCTAATATAAAGTAATTTGTAATATGTTCAGGTAACGTAAGCATTCAATTCTCGAGCTTTGTTGCTAAAACATGCTTTTTTATTTTCTATTCGTAAGAATCTGATGCTCTTACTGCAATGGCTGCGGTACGATTCATTTTACGGGAGATACTTTTTCAAAACTTTCTAGGCTAATTTAAATATGTCAGTGTAATGAAATTATTCAATTTTTTAGACGGTAATCTAAAATATGTTCACATCTTGTTTACTGTATGAATGTTTTGCAGTTTAACAGCCACAATTCGGGTATGATTGCTTGCATGGAAGATGCATTTTGCAAAAGTGATCCTCTTTTAAACTATTTCTAATGTTTTCCGAAAAAATATGTCGTCAATCTTACATCTTTGACACTAAACATGTTATTATGGAGGGTATTGGTAAGAATCTGGTGATCTCAGCAATGTGGTCGTGGTTAAATTATCCGCTCGGCTTTTGATTTTTGACAAGCGTCGTAAGCTTATTTCCTATATATAAGTGAATTTAAAATTTAATTCTTAAAGCTATCCATGTATAACATATTCCCGTGTGGTCTAGTGGTTAGGATCCGGCGCTCTCACCGCCGTGGCCGGGGTTCAATTCCCCGCACGGGAGATGAGTTTTGCCAACATATGCAAGCAAATTCCCAATTTATGAAACTAATGTAAGATATAAATCATGTACATATACATCCAAAACCTGTTTCACTCTGGTCTTGTAGTTAAGATCCCGCATTCTCACTTCCGAGGCAAAGGTACAATTTTCCACAAAGAGTAGTGTTTTGCCCAGCTCTGAAAGGTAATTACCAATAACTTAGGGCCGTGTAAATATTCAATGTTTAAGGCTTTTTTCTTCAAAATGTTCCTGTGTTGTCTAGTGCTTAGGATTTGACGTTTAAACAGTCCTTGCAGGGTTACAATTCCTTGAACGGGAGATGGATCTTTCCAAGTTGATCCTAATATAAAGTAATTTGTAATATGTTCAGGTAACGTAAGCATTCAATTCTCGAGCTTTGTTGCTAAAACATGTTTTTTTATTTTCTATTCGTAAGAATCTGATGCTCTTACTGCAATGGCTGCGGTACGATTCATTTTACGGGAGATACTTTTTCAAAACTTTCTAGGCTAATTTCAAATATGTCAGTGTAATGAAATGATTCAATGTTTTAGATTGTAATCTAAAATATGTTCACATCTTGTTTACTGTATGAATGTTTGGCAGTTTAACAGCTACAATTCGGGTATGATTGCTTGCATGGAAGATGCATTTTGCAAAGGTGATCCTCTTTTAAACTATTTCTAATGTTTTCCGAAAAAATATGTAGTCAATCTTACATCTTTGACACTAAACATGTTATTATGGAGGGTATTGGTAAGAATCTGGTCATCTCAGCAATGTGGTCGTGGTTAAATTATACGCTCGGATTTTGATTTTTGACAAGCGTCGTAAGCTTATTTCCTATATATAAGTGAATTTAAAATTTGAATCTTAAAGCTATTCATGTATAACATACTCCCGTGTGGTCTAGTGGTTAGGATCCGGTGCTCTCATCGCCGTGGCCGGGGTTCGATTCCCCATACGAGAGATGAGTTTTGCCAACATATGCAAGCAACTTCCAAATTTATGAAAGCAATGTAAGATACAAATCATGTAGATATACATCCAAAACCTGTTTCACTCTGGTCTTGTTGTTAGGATCCAGCGTTCTCACTACCGAGGCAAAGGTACAATTTTCCACAAAGAGTAGTGTTTTGCCCAGCTCTGAAAGGTAATTACCAATAACTTAGGGCCGTGTAAATATTCAATGTTTAAGGTTTTTTTCTTCAAAATTTTCCTGTGTAGTCTAGTGCTTAGGATTTGGCGTTTTAACAGTCCTTCCAGGGTTACAATTCCTTGAACAGGAGATGGATCTTTCCAAGTTGATCCTAATATAAAGTAATTTGTAATATGTTCAGGTAACGTAAGCATTCAATTCTCGAGCTTTGTTGCTAAAACATGCTTTTTTATTTTCTATTCGTAAGAATCTGATGCTCTTACTGCAATGGCTGCGGTACGATTCATTTTACGGGAGATACTTTTTCAAAACTTTCTAGGCTAATTTAAATATGTCAGTGTAATGAAATGATTCAATTTTTTAGACGGTAATCTAAAATATGTTCACATCTTGTTTACTGTATGAATGTTTGGCAGTTTAACAGCCACAATTCGGGTATGATTGCTTGCATGGAAGATGCATTTTGCAAAAGTGATCCTCTTTTAAACTATTTCTAATGTTTTCCGAAAAAATATGTCGTCAATCTTACATCTTTGACACTAAACATGTTATTATGGAGGGTATTGGTAAGAATCTGGTGATCTCAGCAATGTGGTCGTGGTTAAATTATCCGCTCGGCTTTTGATTTTTGACAAGCGTCGTAAGCTTATTTCCTATATAAAAGTGAATTTAAAATTTAATTCTTAAAGCTATCCATATATAACATATTCCTGTGTGGTCTAGTGGTTAGGATCCGGCGCTCTCACCGCCGTGGCCGGGGTTCAATTCCCCGCACGGGAGATGAGTTTTGCCAACATATGCAAGCAAATTCCCAATTTATGAAACTAATGTAAGATATAAATCATGTAGATATACATCCAAAACCTGTTTCACTCTGGTCTTGTTGTTAGGATCCAGCGTTCTCACTACCGAGGCAAAGGTACAATTTTCCACAAAGAGTAGTGTTTTGCCCAGCTCTGAAAGGTAATTACCAATAACTTAGGGCCGTGTAAATATTCAATGTTTAAGGTTTTTTTCTTCAAAATGTTCCTGTGTAGTCTAGTGCTTAGGATTTGGCGTTTTAACAGTCCTTCCAGGGTTACAATTCCTTGAACAGGAGATGGATCTTTCCAAGTTGATCCTAATATAAAGTAATTTGTAATATGTTCAGGTAACGTAAGCATTCAATTCTCGAGCTTTGTTGCTAAAACATGTTTTTTTATTTTCTATTCGTAAGAATCTGATGCTCTTACTGCAATGGCTGCGGTACGATTGATTTTACGAAAGATACTTTTTCAAAACTTTCTAGGCTAATTTTAAATATGTCAGTGTAATGAAATGATTCAATGTTTTAGATGGTAATCTAAAATATGTTCACATCTTGTTTACTGTATGAATGTTTGGCAGTTTAACAGCCACAATTCGGGTATGATTGCTTGCATGGAAGATGCATTTTGCAAAGGTGATCCTCTTTTAAACTATTTCTAATGTTTTCCGAAAAAATATGTAGTCAATCTTACATCTTTGACACTAAACATGTTATTATGGAGGGTAAAGGTAAGAATCTGGTCATCTCAGCAATGTGGTCGTGGTTAAATTATCCGCTCGGCTTTTGATTTTTGACAAGCGTCGTAAGCTTATTTCTCATATATAAGTGAATTTAAAATTTAAATCTTAAAGCTATCCATGTATAACATATTCCCGTGTGGTCTAGTGGTAAGGATCCGGTGCTCTCACCGCCGTGGCTGGGGTTCGATACCCCGCACGGGAGATGAGTTTTGCCAACATATGCAAGCAACTTCCAAATTTATGAAAGCAATGTAAGATACAAATCATGTAGATATACATCCAAAACCTGTTTCACTCTGGTCTTGTAGTTAGGATCCAGCGTTCTCACTGCCGAGGCAAAGGTACAATTTTCCACAAAGAGTAGTGTTTTGCCCAGCACTGAAAGGTAATTACCAATAACTTAGGGCCGTGTAAATATTCAATGTTTAAGATTTTTTTCTTCAAAATGTTCCTGTGTAGTCTAGTGCTTAGGATTTGGCGTTTAAACAGTCCTTGCAGGGTTACAATTCCTTGAACGGGAGATGGATCTTTCCAAGTTGATCCTAATATAAAGTAATTTGTAATATGTTCAGGTAACGTAAGCATTCAATTCTCGAGCTTTGTTGCTAAAACATGTTTTTTTATTTTCTATTCGTAAGAATCTGATGCTCTTACTGCAATGGCTGCGGTACGATTCATTTTACGGGAGATACTTTTTCAAAACTTTCTAGGCTAATTTAAATATGTCAGTGTAATGAAATGATTCAATGTTTTAGATGGTAATCTAAAATATGTTCACATCTTGTTTACTGTATGAATGTTTGGCAGTTTAACAGCCACAATTCGGGTATGATTGCTTGCATGGAAGATGCATTTTGCAAAGGTGATCCTCTTTTAAACTATTTCTAATGTTTTCCGAAAAAATATGTAGTCAATCTTACATCTTTGAAACTAAACATGTTATTATGGAGGGTATTGGTAAGCATCTGGTGATCTCAGCAATGTGGTCTTGGTTAAATTATCCGCTCGGCTTTTGATTTTTGACAAGCGTCGTAAGCTTATTTCCTATATATAAGTGAATGTAAAATTTAAATCTTAAAGCTATCCATGTATAACATATTCCTGTGTGGTCTAGTGGTTAGGATCCGGCGCTCTAACCACCGTGGCCGGGGTTCGATTCCCCGCACGGGAGATGAGTTTTGCCAACATATGCAAGCAAATTCCAAATTTATGAAAGTAATGTAAGTTATAAATCATGTAGATATACATCCAAAACCTGTTTCACTCTGGTCTTGTAGTTAAGATCCAGCGTTCTCACTGCCGAGGCAAAGGTACAATTTTTTCCACAAAGAGTAGTGTTTTGCCCAGCTCTGAAAGGTAATTACCAAAAACTTAGGGCCGTGTAAATATTCAATGTTTACGGCTTTTTTCTTCAAAATGTTCCTGTGTAGTCTAGTGCTTAGCATTTGGCGTTTGCACAGTCCTTGCAGGGTTACAATTCCTTGTACTTGAGATGGATCTTTCAAAGTTGATCCTAATATAAAGTAATTTGTAATATGTTCAGGTAACGTAAGCATTCAACTCTCGAGCTTTGTTGCTAAAACATGTTTTTTTTATTTTCTATTCGTAAGAATCTGATGCTCTTACTGCAATGGCTGCGGTACGATTCATTTTACGGGAGATACTTTTTCAAAACTTTCTAGGCTAATTTCAAATATGTCAGTGTAATGAAATGATTCAATGTTTTAGATTGTAATCTGAAATATGTTCACATCTTGTTTACTGTATAAATGTTTGGCAGTTTAACAGCCACAATTCGGGTATGATTGCTTGCATGGAAGATGCATTTTGCAAAGGTGATCCTCTTTTAAAGTATTTCTAATGTTTTCCGAAAAAATATGTAGTCAATCTTACATCTTTGACACTAAACATGTTATTATGGAGGGTATTGGTAAGAATCTGGTGATCTCAGCAATGTGATCGTGGTTAAATTATCCGCTCGGCTTTTGATTTTTGACAAGCGTCGTAAGCTTATTTCCTATATAAAGTAAATTTAAAATTTAAATCTTAAAGCTATCCATGTATAACATCCTCCCGTGTGGTCTAGTGGTTAGGATCCGGTGCTCTCACCGCCGTGGCCAGGGTTCGATTCCCCGCACGGGAGATGAGTTTTGCCAACATATGCAAGCAAATTCCCAATTTATGAAAGCAATGTAAGATACAAATCATGTAGATATACATCCAAAACCTGTTTAACTCTGGTCTTGTAGTTAGGCTCCAGCGTTCTCACTGCCGAGGCAAAGGTACAATTTTCCACAAAGAGTAGTGTTTTGCCCAGCTCTGAAAGGTAATTACCAATAACTTAGGGCCGTGTAAATATTCAATGTTTAAGGCTTTTTTCTTCAAAATGTTCCGGTGTAGTCTAGTGCTTAGGATTTGGCGTTTAAACAGTCCTTGCAGGGTTGCAATTCCTTGTACGGGAGATGGATCTTTCCAAGTTGATCCTAATATAAAGTAATTTGTAATATGTTCAGGTAACGTAAGCATTCAATTCTCGAGCTTTGTTGCTAAAACATGTTTTTTTATTTTCTATTCGTAAAAATCTGATGCTCTTAGTGCAATGGCTGCAATACGATTCATTTTACGGGAGATACTTTTTCAAAACTTTCTAGGCTAATTTCAAATATTTCAGTGTAATGAAATGATTCAATGTTTTAGATTGTAATCTAAAATATGTTCACATCTTGTTTACTGTATAAATGTTTGGCAGTTTAACAGCCACAATTCGGGTATGATTGCTTGCATAGAAGATGCATTTTGCAAAGGTGATCCTCTTTTAAACTATTTCTAATGTTTTCCGAAAAAATATGTAGTCAATCTTACATCTTTGACACTAAACATGTTATTATGGAGGGTATTGGTAAGAATCTGGTGATCTCAGCAATGTGGTCGTGGTTAAATTATCCGCTTGGCTTTTGATTTTTGACAAGCGTCGTAAGCTTATTTCCTATATATAAGTGAATTTAAAATTTAGATCTTAAAGCTATCCATGTATAACATACTCCCGAGTGGTCTAGTGGTTAGGATTGGGTGCTCTCACCGCCGTGGCCGGGGTTCGATTCCCCGCACGGGAGATGAGTTTTGCCAACATATGCAAGCAAATTCCCAATTTATGAAAGCAATGTAAGATTCAAATCATGTAGATATACATCCAAAACCTGTTTAACTCTGGTCTTGTAGTTAGGATCCAGCGTTCTCACTGGCGAGGCAATGTTACAATTTTTCACAAAGAGTAGTGTTTTGCCCAGCTCTGAAAGGTAATTACCAATAACTTAGGGCCGTGTAAATATTCAATGTTTAAGGCTTTTTTCTTCAAAATGTTCCTGTGTAGTCTAGTGCTTAGGATTTGGCGTTTAAACAGTCCTTGCAGGGTTACAATTCCTTGAACGGGAGATGGATCTTCCCAAGTTGATCCTAATATAAAGTAATTTGTAATATGTTCAGGTAACGTAAGCATTCAATTCTCGAGCTTTGTTGCTAAAACATGTTTTTTCATTTTCTATTCGTAAGAATCTGATGTTCTTACTGCAATGGCTGCGGTACGATTCATTTTACGTTCGATACTTTTTCTAAAATTTCCAGGCTAATTTCAGATATCTCAGTGTAACGAAATGATTAAATGTTTTAGATAGTAATCTAAAATATGTTCACATTTAGTTTACTGTATAGATGTTTAGGAGTTTAACAGGCACAATTCGAGTATGGTTCCTCGCATGGAAAAGACATTTTGCAAAGGTGATCCTCATTTAAACTATTTCTAATGTTTTCCTAAAAAATATGTAGTCAATCTTACATCTTTGACACTAAACATGTCATTATGGAGGGTATTGGTAAGAATCTGGTGATCTCAGCAATGTGGTCGTGGTTAAATCATCCGTTCTGCTTATGCTTTTTGACAAGCGTCATAAGCTAATTAATCCTATATATAAATTTAATTTAAAATTTCAATTTTAAAGCTATCCATGTATAACATACTCCCGTGTGGTCTAGTGGATACGATGCGGCGCTCTCGCCATCGTGGACGTGGTTCGATTCCCCGCAAGGGAGATGAGTTTTGCCAACATATGGAAGCTAATTCCCTATTTATGAAAGTAATGTAAGATATAAATCTTGTAGATATACATCCAAAACCTGTCTCACTCTCGTATTTTAGTTAGGATCCCGCGTTCTCGCCGCCGAGGCGCAGGTACAATTTTCCACAAAGAGGAGTGTTTTGCCCAGCTCTGAAAGGTAATTACCAATAACTTAGGGCCATGTAAATATTCAATGTTTAAGTTGTTTTCTTCAAAATGTTCCCTTGTAGTCTAGTGCTTAAGATCCCGCGTTTGCACAGTCCTTGCAGGGTTACAATTCCTTGAACGGGAGATGGATCTTTCCAAGTTGATCCTAATATAAAGTAATTTGTAATATGTTCAGGTAACGTAAGCATTCAATTCTCGAGCTTTGTTGCTAAAACATGTTTTTTTATTTTTTATTCGTAAGAATCTGATGCTCTTACTGCAATGGCTGCGGTACGATTCATTTTACGGGAGATACTTTTTCAAAACTTTCTAGGCTAATTTCAAATATGTCAGTGTAATAAAATGATTCAATGTTTTAGATTGTAATCTAAAATATGTTCATATCTTGTTTACTGTATAAATGTTTGGCAGTTTAACAGCCACAATTCGGGTATGATTGCTTGCATGGAAGATGCATTTTGCAAAGGTGATCCTCTTTTAAACTATTTCTAATGTTTTCCGAAAAAATATGTAGTCAATCTTACATCTTTGACACTAAACATGTTATTATGGAGGGTATTGGTAAGAATCTGGTGATCTCAGCAATGTGGTTGTGGTTAAATTATCCGCTCGGCTTTTGATTTTTGACAAGCGTCGTAAGCTTATTTCCTATATAAAGTAAATTTAAAATTTAAATCTTAAAGCTATCCATGTATAACATACTCCCGTGTGGTCTAGTGGTTAGGATCCGGCGCTCTCACCGCCGTGGCTGGGGTTTGATTCCCCTCACGGGAGATGAGTTTTGCCAACATATGCAAGCAAATTCCCAATTTATGAAAGCAATGTAAGATACAAATCTTGTAGATATACATCCAAAACCTGTTTCACTCTCGTCTTGTAGTTATGATCCCGCGTTCTCACTGCCGAGGCAAAGGTACAATTTTCCAAAAAGAATAGTGTTTTGCCAAGCTCTGAAAGATAATTACCAATAACTTAGGGCCGTGTAAATATTCAATGTTTAAGGCTTTTTTCTTCAAAATGTTCCTGTGTAGTCTAGTGCTTAGGATTTGGCGTTTAAACAGTCTTTGCAGGGTTACGATTCCTTGAACGGGAGATTGATCTTTCCAAGTTGATCCTAATATAAAGTAATTTGTAATATGTTCAGGTGACGTAAGCATTCAATTCTCCAGCTTTGTTGCTAAAACATGTTTTTTTATTTTCTATTCGTAAGAATCTGATGCTCTTACTGCAATGGCTGAGGTACGATTCATTTTACAGGAGATACTTTTTCAAAACTTTCTAGGCTAATTTCAAATATGTCAGTTTAATGAAATGATTCAATGTTTTAGATGGTAATCTAAAATATGTTCACATCTTGTTTACTGTATGAATGTTTAGCAGTTTAACAGCCACAATTCGGGTATGATTGCTTGCATGGAAGATGCATTTTGCAAAGGTGATCCTCTTTTAAACTATTTCTAATGTTTTCCGAAAAAATATGTAGTCAATCTTACATCATTGACACTAAACATGTTATTATGGAGGGTATTGGTAAGAATCTGGTGATCTCAGCAATGTGGCCGTGGTTAAATTATCCGCTCGGCTTTTGATTTTTGACAAGCGTCGTAAGCTTATTTCCTATATATAAGTGAATTCAAAATTTAAATCTTAAAGCATTCCATGTATAGCATACTCCCCTGTGGTCTAGTGGTTAGGATCCGGCTCTCTCACCGCCGTGGCCGGGGTTCGATTCCCCTCACGGGAGATGAGTTTTACCAACATATGCAAGCAAATTCCCAATTTATGAAAGCAATGTAAGATATAAATAATTTAGATATACATCCAAAACCTGTTTCACTCTGGTCTTGTAGTTAAGATCCAGCGTTCTCACTGCCGAGGCAAAAGTACAATTTTCCAAAAAGAGTAGTGTTTTGCCCAGCTCTGAAAGGTAATTACCAATAACTTAGGGCCGTGTAAATATTCAATGTTTAAGGCTATTTTCTTCAAAATGTTCCTGTGTAGTCTAGTGCTTAGGATTTGGCGTTTAAACAGTCCTTGCAAGGTTACAATTCCTTGAACGGGAGATGGATCTTTCCAAGTTGATACTAATATAAAGTAATTTGTAATATGTTCAGGTAACGTAAGCATTCAATTCTCGAGCTTTTTTGCTAATGTTTTTTTATTTTCTATTCGTAAGAATCTGATGCTCTTACTGCAATGGCTGCGGTACGATTCATTTTACGGGAGATACTTTTTCAAAACTTTCTAGGCTAATTTAAATATGTCAGTGTAATGAAATGATTCAATGTTTTAGATGGTAATCTAAAATATGTTCACATCTTGTTTACTGTATGAATGTTTGGCAGTTTAACAGCCACAATTCGGGTATGATTGCTTGCATGGAAGATGCATTTTGCAAAGGTGATCCTCTTTTAAACTATTTCTAATGCTTTCCGAAAAAATATGTAGTCAATCTTACATCTTTGACACTGAACATGTTATTATGGAGGGTATTGGTAAGAATCTGATGATCTCAGCAATGTGGTCGTGGTTAAATTATCCGCTCGGCTTTTGATTTTTGACAAGCGTCGTAAGCTTATTTCCTATCTATAAGTGAATTTAAAATTTAAATCTTAAAGCATTCAATGTATAGCATACTCCCGTGTGGTCTAGTGGTTAGGATCCGGCGCTCTCACTGCCGTGGCCGGGGTTCAATTCCCCGCACGGGAGATGAGTTTTGCCAACATATGCAAGCAAATTCCCAATTTATGAAAGCAATGTAAGATATAAATCATTTAGATATACATCCAAAACCTGTTTCACTCTGGTATTGTAGTTAAGATCCAGCGTTCTTACTGCCGAGGCAAAGGTACAATTTTCCACAAAGAGTAGTGTTTTGCCCAGCTCTGAAAGGTAATTACCAATAACTTAGGGCCGTGTAAATATTCAATGTTTAAGGCTTTTTTCTTCAAAAGGTTCCTGTGTAGTCTAGTGCTTAGGATTTGACGTTGAAACAGTCCTTGAAGGGTTACAATTCCATGAACGGGAGATGGATCTTTCCAAGTTGATCCTAATATAAAGTAATTTGTAATATGTTCAGGTAACGTAAGCATTCAATTCTCGAGCTTTGATGCTAAAACATGTTTTTTTATTTTCTATTCGTAAGAATCTGATGCTCTTACTGCAATGGCTGCGGTACGATTCATTTTACGAAAGATACTTTTTCAAAACTTTCTAGGCTAATTTCAAATATGTCAGTGTAATGAAATGATTCAATGTTTTAGATGGTAATCTAAAATATGTTCACATCTTGTTTACTGTATGAATGTTTGGCAGTTTAACAGCCACAATTCGGGTATGATTGCTTGCATGGAAGATGCATTTTGCAAAGGTGATCCTCTTTTAAACTATTTCTAATGCTTTCCGAAAAAATATGTAGTCAATCTTACATCTTTGACACTGAACATGTTATTATGGAGGGTATTGGTAAGAATCTGATGATCTCAGCAATGTGGTCGTGGTTAAATTATCCGCTCGGCTTTTGATTTTTGACAAGCGTCGTAAGCTTATTTCCTATCTATAAGTGAATTTAAAATTTAAATCTTAAAGCATTCAATGTATAGCATACTCCCGTGTGGTCTAGTGGTTAGGATCCGGCGCTCTCACTGCCGTGGCCGGGGTTCAATTCCCCGCACGGGAGATGAGTTTTGCCAACATATGCAAGCAAATTCCCAATTTATGAAAGCAATGTAAGATATAAATCATTTAGATATACATCCAAAACCTGTTTCACTCTGGTATTGTAGTTAAGATCCAGCGTTCTTACTGCCGAGGCAAAGGTACAATTTTCCACAAAGAGTAGTGTTTTGCCCAGCTCTGAAAGGTAATTACCAATAACTTAGGGCCGTGTAAATATTCAATGTTTAAGGCTTTTTTCTTCAAAAGGTTCCTGTGTAGTCTAGTGCTTAGGATTTGACGTTGAAACAGTCCTTGAAGGGTTACAATTCCATGAACGGGAGATGGATCTTTCCAAGTTGATCCTAATATAAAGTAATTTGTAATATGTTCAGGTAACGTAAGCATTCAATTCTCGAGCTTTGATGCTAAAACATGTTTTTTTATTTTCTATTCGTAAGAATCTGATGCTCTTACTGCAATGGCTGCGGTACGATTCATTTTACGGGAGATACTTTTTCAAAACTTTCTAGGCTAATTTAAATATGTCAGTGTAATGAAATGATTCAATGTTTTAGATGGTAATCTAAAATATGTTCACATCTTGTTTACTGTATGAATGTTTGGCAGTTTAACAGCAACAATTCGGGTATGATTGCTTGCATGGAAGATGCATTTTGCAAAGGTGATCCTCTTTTAAACTATTTCTAATGTTTTCCGAAAAAATATGTAGTCAATCTTACATCTTTGACACTAAACATGTTATTATGGAGGGTATTGGTAAGAATCTGGTCATCTCAGCAATGTGGTCGTGGTTAAATTATCCGCTCGGATTTTGATTTTTGACAAGCGTCGTAAGCTTATTTCCAATATATAAGTGAATTTAAAATTTAAATCTTAAAGCTATCCATGTATGACATACTCCCGTGTGGTCCCGTGGCCGGGGTTCAATTCCCCGAACGGGAGATGAGTTTTGCCAACATATGCAAGCAACTTCCCAATTTATGAAAGCAATGTAAGATACAAATCTTGTAGATATACATCCAAAACCTGTTTCACTCTCGTCTTGTAGTTATGATCCCGCGTTCTCACTGCCGAGGCAATGGTACAATTTTCCACAAACAGGAGTGTTCTGCCCAGCTTTGAAAGGAAATTACCAATAACTTAGGGCCATGTAAATATTCAATGTTTAAGTTGTTTTCTTCAAAATGTTCCTGTGTAGTCTAGTGCTTAGGATCCCGCGTTTGCACAGTCCTTGCAGGGTTACAATTCCTTGCACAGGAGATGGATTTTTCCAAGTTGATCCTAATATAAAGTAATTTGTAATATGTTCAGGTAACCTAAGCATTCAATTCTGGATCTTTGTTTCTAAAACATGTTTTCTTATTTTCTATTCGTAAGAATCTGGTGCTCTTACTTCAATGGCTGCGGTAGGATTCATTTTACGGGAGATCCTTTTTCTAAACTTTCAAGGCTATTTTGGAATATCTCAGTGTAATGAAATGATTAAATGTTTTAGATAGTAATCTAAAATATGTTCACATCTTGTTTACTGTATAAATGTTTCGCAGTTTAACGCCACCATTCGGGCATGATTGCTCGCATGGAACATTCATTATGCAAAGGTTATCCTCATTTAAACTATTTCTAAAGTGTAATATAAAATCTAGATCTTAAAGCATTCCATGTAAACATACTCCCGTGTGGTCTAGTGGTTAGGATCCGGCACTCTCACCGCTGTGGCCAGTGTTCGATTCCCCGCACGGGAGATGAGTTTTGCCAACATATGCAAGCAAATTCCCAATTTATAAAAGCAATGTAAGATACATTGTAGATATACATGTTATGTATATCATGTAGATATACATCCAAAACCTGTTTCACTCTGGTCTTGTAGTTAGAATCCAGCGTTCTCACTGCCGAGGCAAAGGCACAATTTTCCACAAAGAATAGTGTTTTGCCCAGTTCTGAAAGGTAATTACCAATAACTTAGGGCCGTGTAAATATTCAATGTTTAAGATTTTTTTCTTCAAAATGTTCCTGTGTAGTTTTGTGCTTAGGATTTGGCGTTTAAACAGTCCGTGCAGGGTTACAATTCCTTGAACGGGAGATGGATCTTTCCAAGTTGATCCTAATATAAAGTAATTTGTAATATGTTCAGGTAACGTAAGCATTCAATTCTCGAGCTTTGTTGCTAAAACATGTTTTTTTATTTTCTATTCGTAAGAATCTGATGCTCTTACTGCAATGGCTGCGGTACGATTCATTTTACGGGAGATACTTTTTCAAAACTTTCTAGGCTAATTTCAGATATGTCAGTGTAATGAAATGATTCAATGTTTTAGATGGTAATCTAAAATATTTTCACATCTTGTTTACTGTATGAAGGTTTGGCAGTTTAACAGCCACAATTCGGGTATGATTGCTTGCATTGAAGATGCATTTTGCAAAGGTGATCCTCTTTTAAACTATTTCTAATGTTTTCCGAAAAAATATGTAGTCAATCTTACATCTTTGACACTAAACATGTTATTATGGAGGGTATTGGTAAGAATCTGGTGATCTCAGCAATGTGGTCGTGGTTAAATTATCCGCTCGGCTTTTGATTTTTGACAAGCGTCGTAAGCTTATTTCCTATATATAAGTGAATTTAAAATTTAAATCTTAAAGCTATTCATGTATAACATACTGCGGTACGATTCATTTTACGGGAGATACTTTTTCAAAACTTTGTAGGCTAATTTCAAATATGTCAGTGTAATGAAATGATTCAATGTTTTAGATGGTAATCTAGAATATGTTCACATCTTGTTTACTGTGTGAATGTTTGGCAGTTTAACAGCCACAATTCGGGTATGATTGCTCGCATGGAAAATGCATTTAGCAAAGGTGAACCTCATTTAAACTATTTCTAATGCTTTCCGAAAAAATATGTAGTCAATCTTACATCTTTGACACTAAACATGTTATTATGGAGCGTATTGGTAAGAATCTGGTGATCTCAGCAATGTGGTCGTGGTTAAATTATCCGCTCGGCTTTTGATTTTTGACAAGCGTCGTAAGCTTATTTCGTATATATAAGTGATTTTAAAATTTAAATCTTAAAGCTATCCATGTATAACCTACTCCCGTGTGGTCTAGTGGTTAGGATCCGGCGCTCTCACCGCCGTGGCCGGGGTTCAATTCCCCGCACGGGAGATGAGTTTTGCCTCCTTTGCAAGCAAATTCCCAATTTATGAAAGCAATGTAAGATACAAATCATGTAGATATACATCCAAAATCTGTTTCACTCTGGTCTTGTAGTTAGAATCCAGCGTTCTCACTGCCGAGGCAAAGGTACAATTTTCCACAAAGAGTAGTGTTTTGCCCAGTTCTGAAAGGTAATTACCAATAACTTAGGGCCGTGTAAATATTCAATGTTTAAGGCTTTTTTCTTCAAAATGTTCCTATGTAGTCTAGTGCTTAGGATGTGGCGTTTAAACAGTCCTTGCAGGGTTACAATTCCTTGAACGGGAGATGGATCTTTCCAAGTTGATCCTAATAGAAAGTAATTTGTAATATGTTCAAGTAACGTAAGCATTCAATTCTCGAGCTTTGTTGCTAAAACATGTTTTTTTATTTTCTATTCGTAAGAATCTGATGCTCTTACTGCAATGGCTGCGGTACGATTCATTTTACGGGAGATACTTTTTCAAAACTTTCTATGCTAATTTCAAATATGTCAGTGTAATGAAATGATTCAATGTTTTAGATGGTAATCTAAAATATGTTCACATCTTGTTTACTGTATGAATGTTTGGCAGTTTAACAGCCACAATTCGGGTATGATTGCTTGCATGGAAGATGCATTTTGCAAAGGTGATCCTCTTTTAAACTACTTCTAATGTTTTCCAAAAAATATGTAGTCAATCTTACATCTTTGACACTAAACATGTTATTATGGAGGGTATAGGTAAGAATCTGGTGATCTCAGCAATGTGGTCGTGGTAAAATTATCCGCTCGGCTTTTGATTTTTGACAAGCGTCGTAAGCTTATTTCCTATATAAAAGTGAATTTAAAATTTAAATCTTAAAGCTAACCATGTATAACATATTCCCGTGTGGTCTAGTGGTTAGGATCCGGCGCTCTCACCGCCGTGGCCGGCGTTCGATTCCCCGCACAGGAGATGAGTTTTGCCAACATATGCAAGCAAATTCCCAACTTATGAAAGCAATGTAAGATATAAATCATTTAGATATACATCCAAAACCTGTTTCACTCTGGTCTTGTAGTTAGGATCCAGCGTTCTCACTGCCGAGGCAGAGGTTCAATTTTCCACAAAGAGTAGTGTTTTGCCCAGCTCTGAAAGGTAATTACCAATAACTTAGGGCCGTGTAAATATTCAATGTTTAAGGCTTTTTTCTTCAAAATGTTCCTGTGTAGTCTAGTGCTTAGGATTTGACGTTTAAACAGTACTTGCAGGGTTACAATTCCTTGAACGGGAGATGGATCTTTCCAAGTTGATCCTAATATAAAGTAATTTGTAATATGTTTAGGTAACGTAAGCATTCAATTCTCGAGCTTTGTTGCTAAAACATGTTTTTTTATTTTCTATTCATAAGAATCTGATGCTCTTACTGCAATAGCTGCGGTACGATTCATTTTACGAAAGATACTTTTTCAAAACTTTCTAGGCTAATTTCAAATATGTCAGTGTAATGAAATGATTCAATCTTTTAGATGGTAATCTAAAATATGTTCACATCTTGTTTACTGTATGAATGTTTGGCAGTTTAACAGCCACAATTCGGGTATGATTGCTCGCATGGAAAATGCATTTAGCAAGGGTGAACCTCATTTAAACTATTTCTAATGTTTTCCGAAAAAATATGTAGTCAATCTTACATCTTTGACACTAAACATGTTATTCTGGAGGGTATTGGTAAGAATCTGGTGATCTCAGCAATGTGGTCGTGGTTAAATTATCCGCTCGGCTTTTGATTTTTGACAAGCGTCGTAAGCTTATTTCCTATATATAAGTGAATTTAAAATTTAAATCTTAAAGCTAACCATGTATAACATACTCCCGTGTGGTCTAGCGGTTAGGATCCGGCGCTCTCACCGCCGTGGCCGGGGTTCGGTTACCTGCATGGGAGATGAGTTTTGCCAACATATGCAAGCAAATTCCCAATTTATGAAAGCAATGTAAGATACAAATCATGTAGATATACATCCAAAATCTGTTTCACTCTGGTCTTGTAGTTAGAATCCAGCGTTCTCACTGCCGAGGCAAAGGTACAATTTTCCACAAAGAGTAGTGTTTTGCCCAGTTCTGAAAGGTAATTACCAATAACTTAGGGCCGTGTAAATATTCAATGTTTAAGGCTTTTTTCTTCAAAATGTTCCTATGTAGTCTAGTGCTTAGGATGTGGCGTTTAAACAGTCCTTGCAGGGTTACAATTCCTTGAACGGGAGATGGATCTTTCCAAGTTGATCCTAATATAAAGTAATTTGTAATATGTTCAAGTAACGTAAGCATTCAATTCTCGAGCTTTGTTGCTAAAACATGTTTTTTTATTTTCTATTCGTAAGAATCTGATGCTCTTACTGCAATGGCTGCGGTACGATTCATTTTACGGGAGATACTTTTTCAAAACTTTCTATGCTAATTTCAAATATGTCAGTGTAATGAAATGATTCAATGTTTTAGATGGTAATCTAAAATATGTTCACATCTTGTTTACTGTATGAATGTTTGGCAGTTTAACAGCCACAATTCGGGTATGATTGCTTGCATGGAAGATGCATTTTGCAAAGGTGATCCTCTTTTAAACTACTTCTAATGTTTTCCAAAAAATATGTAGTCAATCTTACATCTTTGACACTAAACATGTTATTATGGAGGGTATAGGTAAGAATCTGGTGATCTCAGCAATGTGGTCGTGGTAAAATTATCCGCTCGGCTTTTGATTTTTGACAAGCGTCGTAAGCTTATTTCCTATATAAAAGTGAATTTAAAATTTAAATCTTAAAGCTAACCATGTATAACATATTCCCGTGTGGTCTAGTGGTTAGGATCCGGCGCTCTCACCGCCGTGGCCGGCGTTCGATTCCCCGCACAGGAGATGAGTTTTGCCAACATATGCAAGCAAATTCCCAACTTATGAAAGCAATGTAAGATATAAATCATTTAGATATACATCCAAAACCTGTTTCACTCTGGTCTTGTAGTTAGGATCCAGCGTTCTCACTGCCGAGGCAGAGGTTCAATTTTCCACAAAGAGTAGTGTTTTGCCCAGCTCTGAAAGGTAATTACCAATAACTTAGGGCCGTGTAAATATTCAATGTTTAAGGCTTTTTTCTTCAAAATGTTCCTGTGTAGACTAGTGCTTAGGATTTGACGTTTAAACAGTACTTGCAGGGTTACAATTCCTTGAACGGGAGATGGATCTTTCCAAGTTGATCCTAATATAAAGTAATTTGTAATATGTTTAGGTAACGTAAGCATTCAATTCTCGAGCTTTGTTGCTAAAACATGTTTTTTTATTTTCTATTCATAAGAATCTGATGCTCTTACTGCAATAGCTGCGGTACGATTCATTTTACGAAAGATACTTTTTCAAAACTTTCTAGGCTAATTTCAAATATGTCAGTGTAATGAAATGATTCAATCTTTTAGATGGTAATCTAAAATATGTTCACATCTTGTTTACTGTATGAATGTTTGGCAGTTTAACAGCCACAATTCGGGTATGATTGCTCGCATGGAAAATGCATTTAGCAAGGGTGAACCTCATTTAAACTATTTCTAATGTTTTCCGAAAAAATATTTAGTCAATCTTACATCTTTGACACTAAACATGTTATTCTGGAGGGTATTGGTAAGAATCTGGTGATCTCAGCAATGTGGTCGTGGTTAAATTATCCGCTCGGCTTTTGATTTTTGACAAGCGTCGTAAGCTTATTTCCTATATATAAGTGAATTTAAAATTTAAATCTTAAAGCTAACCATGTATAACATACTCCCGTGTGGTCTAGCGGTTAGGATCCGGCGCTCTCACCGCCGTGGCCGGGGTTCGGTTACCTGGATGGGAGATGAGTTTTGCCAACATATGCAAGCAAATTCCCAATTTATGAAAGCAATGTAAGATACAAATCATATAGATATACCTCCAAAACTTGTTTCACTCTGGTCTTGTAAGTAGGATCCAGCTTTCTCACTGCCGAGGCAAAGGTACAATTTTCCACAAAGAGTAGTGTTTTGCCCAGCTCTGAAAGGTAATTACCAATAACTTAGGGCCGTGTAAATATTCAATGTTTAAGGCTTTTTTCTTCAAAATGTTCCCGTGTAGTCTAAGTGCTTAGGATTTGGCGTTTAAACAGTCCTTGCAGGGTTACAATTCTTTGAACGGGAGATGGATCTTTCCAAGTTGATCCTAATATAAAGTAATTTGTAATATGTTCAGGTAACGTAAGCATTCAATTCTCGAGCTTTGTTGCTAAAACATGTTTTTTTATTTTCTATTCGTAAGAATCTGATGCTCTTACTGCAATGGCTGCGGTACGATTCATTTTACGGGAGATACTTTTTCAAAACTTTCTAGGCTAATTTAAATATGTCAGTGTAATGAAATGATTCAATGTTTTAGATGGTAATCTAAAATATGTTCACATCTTGTTTACTGTATGAATGTTTGGCAGTTTAACAGCCACAATTCGGGTATGATTGCTTGCATGGAAGATGCATTTTGCAAAGGTGATCCTCTTTTAAACTATTTCTAATGTTTTCCGAAAAAATATGTAGTCAATCTTACATCTTTGACACTAAACATGTTATTATGGAGGGTATTGGTAAGAATCTGGTGATCTCAGCAATGTGTTCGTGGTTCAATTATCCGCTCGGCTTTTGATTTTTGACAAGCGTCGTAAGCTTATTTCCTATGTATAAGTGAATTTAAAATTTAAATCTTAAAGCTATCCATGTATAACATACTCCCGTGTGGTCTAGTGGTTAGGATCCGGCGCTCTCACCGCCGTGGCGGGCGTTCGATTCCCCGCACGGGAGATGAAATTTGCCAACATATGCAAGCGAATTCCCAACTTATGAAAGCAATGTAAGATATAAATAATTTAGATATACATCCAAAACCTGTTTCACTCTGGTCTTGTAGTTAAGATACAGCGTTCTCACTGCCGAGGCAAAGGTTCAATTTTCCACAAAGAGTAGTGTTTTGCCCAGCTCTGAAAGGTAATTACTAATAACTTAGGGCCGTGTAAATATTCAATGTTTAAGGCTTTTTTCTTCAAAATGTTCCTGTGTAGTCTAGTGCTTAGGATTTGACGTTTAAACAGTACTTGCAGGGTTACAATTCCTTGAACGGGAGATGGATCTTTCCAAGTTGATCCTAATATAAAGTAATTTGTAATATGTTCAGGTAACGTAAGCATTCAATTATCGAGCTTTGTTGCTAAAACATGTTTTTTTATTTTCTATTCATAAGAATCTGATGCTCTTACTGCAATAGCTGCGGTACGATTCATTTTACGAAAGATACTTTTTCAAAACTTTCTAGGCTAATTTCAAATATGTCAGTGTAATGAAATGATTCAATCTTTTAGATGGTAATCTAAAATATGTTCACATCTTGTTTACTGTATGAATGTTTGGCAGTTTAACAGCCACAATTCGGGTATGATTGCTTGCATGGAAAATGCATTTAGCAAGGGTGAACCTCATTTAAACTATTTCTAATGTTTTCCGAAAAAATATGTAGTCAATCTTACATCTTTGACACTAAACATGTTATTCTGGAGGGTATTGGTAAGAATCTGGTGATATCAGCAATGTGGTCGTGGTTAAATTATCCGCTCGGCTTTTGATTTTTGACAAGCGTCGTAAGCTTATTTCCTATATATAAGTGAATTTAAAATTTAAATCTTAAAGCTAACCATGTATAACATACTCCCGTGTGGTCTAGCGGTTAGGATCCGGCGCTCTCACCGCCGTGGCCGGGGTTCGATTCCCCGCACGGGAGATGAGTTTTGCCAACATATGCAAGCGAATTCCCAATTTATGAAAGCAATGTAAGATACAACTCATGTAGATATACATCCAAAACCTGTTTCACTCTGGTCTTGTAGTTAGGATCCAGCGTTCTCACTGCCGAGGCAAAGGTACAATTTTCCACAAAGAGTAGTGTTTTGCCCAGCTCTGAAAGGTAATTACCAATAACTTAGGGCCGTGTAAATATTCAATGTTTAAGGCTTTTTTCTTCAAAATGTTCCTGTGTAGTCTAGTGCTTAGGATTTGGCGTTTAAACAGTCCTTGCAGGGTTACAATTCCTTGAACGGGAGATGGATCTTTCCAAGTTGATCCTAATATAAAGTAATTTGTAATATGTTCAGGTAACGTAAGCATTCAATTCTCGAGCTTTGTTGCTAAAACATGTTTTTTTATTTTCTATTCGTAAGAATCTGATGCTCTTACTGCAATGGCTGCGGTACGATTCATTTTACGGGAGATACTTTTTCAAAACTTTCTAGGCTAATTTCAAATATGTCAGTGTAATGAAATGATTAAATGTTTTAGATTGTATTCTAAAATATGTTCACATCTTGTTTACTGTATGAATGTTTGGCAGTTTAACAGCCACAATTCGGGTATGATTGCTTGCATGGAAGATGCATTTTGCAAAGGTGATCCTCTTTTAAACTATTTCTAATGTTTTCCGAAAAAATATGTAGTCAATCTTACATCTTTGACACTAAAAATGTTATTATGGAGGGTATTGGTAAGAATCTGGTGATCTCAGCAATGTGTTTGCGGTTAACTTATCCGCTCGGCTTTTGATTTTTGACAAGCGTCTTGTTGGGGAGACGAGATAGGGTAAGTTGTAAGAAGAAAGAAGCATCCCCCGTGGTGATAAAGGAGAGCATGCGTAGTACACTAGGCTATCAGAATTATTGCACACCACAGGTTGATTCAAAATGGCGGCAAAATTGCAAAGCTGTGAGGGCTAGGCCTAAATTAAAATTCCCATAACTTGTGTCAGACAGCACACAAATACAAGGTTTTGATGGCAAAATTTAGAAAATTTTAGTGACACCATAGCTCATATCAACAAGCAATAATAGATTGAGGGAGAAATTATGAATGACTTGGGATTTGAGTGGTGGTCAAAATATCAGCAAGAAGATTTTGAAGAAGGAGTTGTCATCTAAAATCAGTACAAAAGTGTTGTAAAGAGTCAATAATATGGTAAAGTGCTTTGTTAATTTGTTGCTACTGCTTTGGGGAATCCTATGGGTTTTGTTTCTTCTCTGTAAGGTGACTTGAAGGGAAAAAGAAGGAGGCTCAAAATATTTCTAGGGAGGGGGAGAGTAATTTTTATCTTGCATCCCACACATCAGTTGCAATTTTGTCATTCTTCAGGTAAACATGTTGTTTGTTCTCCTTCTTATGCCCCTTTCATTTACATTTATGAAGTATTGTACTTGGTAATTGACCTCGAACCCAGGAATAATAGTTACAATCGTGTATCAGATAAATTTCTTTATTCCTAAAAATGAAGTTCAAAATTCAAGGTCTCTTCCTTCCCTTAAAATTTTTGAGAGTCCCTACCAATTTCTTGCCTCACCACAGGGACAGCTAGGACAAGAGTCGTGGGGCTCCTCATAGCAGTAGCAACAAAGTAACAAACCACTTTACCATATTATTGACTTTTTACAACAAATTTCAAGATTATTTGATTAGGAGACAAGTTACCAGACCATTACTTTCCGTTTTGGAGTAGAACAAAGCTAACTTCATCTTCAGAAGCGACATAAATACGAAGCACGAGGCTAAATTTATACTTATAAAGACCAAAGACTACATGAATGTGAATTATATTTCATCATCACCAGTGGCGTAGCGTCTGGGTATTCAAGGTATTCAGTGAATACCCTGGGATTTTGAGCAAAAAATAAGAAAATAGCCTAAATATAAGATTTTGCTAAACAAGAAGACCTTTTTTAAAGTTTGGGTTATAAACTTCATAGTGTTTTCTCCATTTCTAGTTGTTGGACGCAACCCAACACAATTTGTATGTTCCATCTATTCCATTCCATTGTATTTGAATCCGTGTTCCATATTTTTGATAAAGATCTCTCGTTGAACAGAGGAAACATTCCTAAATGGATTAGCGGTTATGTGTAATTGTTTATGAGAACAGTAAACTATTGAATTTCATTGTATTAATCACAGCAGAGGTCTACGGTACGCACTGAATCTCTTCCGGCAGTTTCCACCAATCAGAACTTTCCATTTCGCCAGTATTTGACCCCAAATTGACCTTTCAGATCGAGAAAACAAAAGAGCTGTACGCAGAGTAATCTCATTGTGTATTTCATAGTTATATTGCTAACTTCTAGTTAACTAGTTTCATATACAGAGTAGAAATTTTCAACTTCTCTTTCTATCTTGAATATCTTTAGCATCCACCAAGACTTATATTGCGCAGTGAAAGGTCCCAGAATAACCAATTCCACCTCCAACATGTACTCTGTTATGCACCCTATCTCCATTAAATGTGAAAAATATAAGCTAAACTAAAACAGTTTATTAGGCCTCTATGTTTGTGTCCTGAAAAGCAATAAAGAAAATTGGACAAGCTAAAACTACAACAAGAATGATGCTAAACATGATTTCATTTATAGTCAAGCATTGAAGTTAAATGACAAGCACAATGATAAACATACAATAGACCAGAACTTCTATTGGGGAAGAATTTCTGCTTTGACCAAAAGCTCCAAGTATTTTCTGAAGATCTTTAGCATTAGGCAATGAAACATTTAATTCCTTGTTAGTCCAGGTGTAGTTGTTAGATTATTTAGAGCTTGGTCATCAAAAAGGTTGTTGCTTTCAAGGCAATATGACTGAATAGCTCTGAATGATTCACGAAAAGTTTTTCCATTCAGTTTTCTACTTACAAAGAAATGTTCAATCATAAGACATGCCCATACATCATTATTTTGAAGATATCTGTTAACCTGCTGGTTCGTAAATTTAGATTTCAGAGACAGGAACATAAGTTCATTCCAATTCAGGTAATCAAAGAAATTAATTTGCAAGTGCCTGGCATCCTTAAAAACATAGCACGGGTGGCAAATGTTGTCAACTCTGTGTGAGAGGTGATGCTATTACAATTATCTACAGCATTATTACATTCAGATGAAAGAAAATCAGAGTCAGGATTACTACTTTCACTTGTAAAAGTTGGTGTAGTATCACTATTAAGAGAGCTTTGTGTATCCTTATCAGGTTAAGCTATTGCACTTGCAATATTTCTGACAACTAAAGAGTGCTTTGGTTCGGATTGTGTGCTTGCTATTCTTAGCTTTTCTTTGGCCAAGCATATAGGGTAAAATTTACAATAATAATGAAGGTCTTGCATGTATTTGCAATCAGAGTACTTACATTTCTTTTCATTTCCTGCCTTTGTTAAAGACTCGAAGTAATCCTGAGCTCGGAGACTCTCCATGATGCAATTTTTAGGCCAAAAGAGCAATCTTTGACTTTGACTTGGACTTAGACTTTGAAAATCAAGGCAGCTAGAGAGCTACGTCCATGGCCTAGGCCTGCATCACCGAAAGTGAAGCGACGAAGACGGGGGTACAAATTTAATCATAGTGCGCATGCTCCCATGCAGTACGAAATCTGATTGGTTTTCAACAAAGCAATTTTCCCTTTGTTCAAAACAATAGAGCCGAGAACTCGTCTCCCCAACAAGTCGTAAGCTTATTTCCTATATATAAGTGAATTTAAAATTTAAATCTTAAAGCTATCCATGTATAACATACTCCCATGTGGTCTAGTGGTTAGGATCCGGCGCTCTCACTGCCGTGGCCGGGGTTCGATTCCCCGCACGGGAGATGACTTTTGCCAACATATGCAAGCAAATTCCCAATTTATGAAAGCAATGTAAGATACAAATCATTTAGATATACATCCAAAACCTGTTTCACTCTGGTCTTGTAGTTAAGATCCGGCGTTCTCACTGCCGAGGCAAAGGTACAATTTTCCACAAAGAGTAGTGTTTTGTCCAGCTCTGAAAGGTAATTACCAATAACTTAGGGCCGTGTAAATATTCAATGTTTAAGGCTTTTTTCTTCAAAATGTTCCTATGTAGTCTAGTGCTTAGGATTTGACGTTTAAACAGTCCTTGCATGGTTACAATTCCTTGAACGGGAGATGGATCTTTCCAAGTTGGTCCTAATATAAAGTAATTTGTAATATGTTCAGGTGATGTAAGCATTCAATTCTCAAGCTTTGTTGCTAAAACATGTTTTTTTATTTTCTATTCGTAAGAATCTGATGCTCTTACTGCAATGGCTGCGGTACGATTCATTTTACGGGAGATACTTTTTCAAAACTTTCTAGGCTAATTTCAAATATGTCAGTGTAATGAACTGATTCAATGTTTTCGATGGTAATCTAAAATATGTTCACATCTTGTTTACTGTATGAATGTTTGGCAGTTTAACAGCCACAATTCGGGTATGATTGCTTGCATGGAAGATGCATTTTGCAAAGGTGATCCTCTTTTAAACTATTTCTAATGTTTTCCGAAAAAATATGTAGTGAATCTTACATCTTTGACACTAAACATGTTATTATGGAGGGTATTGGTAAGAATCTGGTGATCTCAGCAATGTGGTCGTGGTTAAATTATCCGCTCGGCTTTTGATTTTTGACAAGCGTCTTAAGCTTATTTCCTATATATAGGTGAATTTAAAATTTAAATCTTAAAGCTATCCATGTATAACATGCTCCCGTGTGGTCTAGTGGTTAGGATCCGGCGCTCTCCGTCGTGGCTGGGGCTCGATTCCCCGCACGGGAGATGACTTTTGCCAACATATGCAAGCAAATTCCCAATTTATGAAAGCAATGTAAGATACAAATCATTTAGATATACATCCAAAACCTGTTTCACTCTGGTCTTGTAGTTAAGATCCAGCGTTCTCACTGCCGAGGCAAAGGTACAATTTTCCACAAAGAGTAGTGTTTTGTCCAGCTCTGAAATGTAATTACCAATAACTTAGGGCCGTGTAAATATTCAATGTTTAAGGCTTTTTTCTTCAAAATGTTCCTGTGTTGTCTAGTGCTTAGGATTTGGCGTTTAAACAGTCGTTGCAGGGTTACAATTCCTTGAACGGGAGATGGATCTTTCCAAGTTGATCCTAATATAAAGTAATTTGTAATATGTTCAGGTAACGTAAGCATTCAATTCTCGAGCTTTGTTGCTAAAACATGTTTTTTTATTTTCTATTCGTAAGAATCTGATGCTCTTACTGCAATGGCTGCGGTACGATTCATTTTACGGGAGATACTTTTTCAAAACTTTCTAGGCTAATTTCAAATATGTCAGTGTAATGAAATGATTCAATGTTTTAGATTGTAATCTAAAATATGTTCACATCTTGTTTACTGTATGAATGTTTGGCAGTTTAACAGCCACAATTCGGGTATGATTGCTTGCATGGAAGATGCATTTTGCAAAGGTGATCCTCTTTTAAACTATTTCTAATGTTTTCCGAAAAAATATGTAGTCAATCTTACATCTTTGACACTAAACATGTTATTATAGAGGGTATTGATAAGAATCTGGTGTTCTCAGCAATGTGGTCGTGGTTAAATTATCCGCTCGGCTTTTGATTTTTGACAAGCGTCTTAAGCTTATTTCCTATATATAAGTGAATTTAAAATTGAAATCTTAAAGCTATCCATGTATAACATGCTCCCGTGTGGTCTAGTGGTTAGGATCCGGTGCTCTCCGTCGTGGCCGGGGCTCGATTCCCCGCACGGGAGATGAGTTTTGCCAACATATGCAATCAAATTCCCAATTGATGAAAGAAATGTAAGATACAAATCATGTAGATATACATCCAAAACCTGTTTCACTCTGGCCTTGTAGTTAGGATCTAGCGTTCTCACTGCCGAGGCAAAGGTACAATTTTCCACAAAGAGTAGTGTTTTGCCCAGCTCTGAAATGTAATTACCAATAACTTAGGGCCGTGTAAATATTCAATGTTTAAGGCTTTTTTCTTCAAAATGTTCCTGTGTAGTCTAGTGCTTAGGATTTGGCGTTTAAACAGTCGTTGCAGGGTTACAATTCCTTGAACGGGAGATGGATCTTTCCAAGTTGATCCTAATATAAAGTAATTTGTAATATGTTCAGGTAACGTAAGCATTCAATTCTCGAGCTTTGTTGCTAAAACATGTTTTTTTATTTTCTATTCGTAAGAATCTGATGCTCTTACTGCAATGGCTGCGGTACGATTCATTTTACGGGAGATACTTTTTCAAAACTTTCTAGGCTAATTTCAAATATGTCAGTGTAATGAAATGATTCAATGTTTTAGATTGTAATCTAAAATATGTTCACATCTTGTTTACTGTATGAATGTTTGGCAGTTTAACAGCCACAATTCGGGTATGATTGCTTGCATGGAAGATGCATTTTGCAAAGGTGATCCTCTTTTAAACTATTTCTAATGTTTTCCGAAAAAATATGTAGTCAATCTTACATCTTTGACACTAAACATGTTATTGAGGGTATTGGTAAGAATCTGGTGATCTCAGCAATGTGGTCGTGGTTAAATTATCCGCTCGGCTTTTGATTTTTGACAAGCGTTGTAAGCTTATTTCCTATATATAAGTGAATTTAAAATTTAAGTCTTAAAGCTATCCATATATAACATACTCCCGTGTGGTCTAGTGGTTAGGATCCGGCGCTCTCACCGCCGTGGCTGGGGTTCAATTCCCCGCACGGGAGATGAGTTTTGCCAACATATGCAAGCAAATTCCCAATTTATGAAAGCAATGTAAGATACAAATCTTGTAGATGTACGCCCAAAACCTGTTTCACTCTGGTCTTGTAGTTAGGATCCAGCGTTCTCACTGCCGAGGCAAAGGTACAATTTTCCACAAAGAGTAGTGTTTTGCCCAGCTCTGAAAGGTAATTACCAATACCTTAGGGCCGTGTAAATATTCAATGTTTAAGGCTTTTTTCTTCAAAATGTTCCTGTGTAGTCTAATGCTTAGGATTTGACGTTCAAACAGTCCTTGCAGGGTTACAATTCCTTGAACGGGGGATTGATCTTTCCAAGTTGATCCTAATATAAAGTAATTTGTAATATGTTCAGGTAACGTAAGCATTCAATTCTCGAGCTTTGTTGCTAATGTTTTTTTATTTTCTATTCGTAAGAATCTGATGCTCTTACTGCAATGGCTGCGGTACGATTCATTTTACGGGAGATACTTTTTCAAAACTTTCTAGGCTAATTTAAATATGTCAGTGTAATGAAATGATTAGATGTTTTAGATTGTATTCTAAAATATATTCACATCTTGTTTACTGTATGAATGTTTGGCAGTTTAACAGCCACAATTCGGGTGTGATTGCTTGCATAGAAGATGCATTTTGCAAAGGTGATCCTCTTTTAAACTATTTCTAATGTTTTCCGAAAAAATATGTAGTCAATCTTACATCTTTGACACTAAACATGTTATTATGGAGGGTATTGGTAAGAATCTGGTGATCTCAGCAATGTGGTCGTGGTTAAATTATCCGCTCGGCTTTTGATTTTTGACAAGCGTCGTAAGGTTATTTCCTATATATAAGTGAATTTAAAATCTAAATCTTAAAGCTATCCATGTGTAACATACTCCCGTGTGGTCTAGTGGTTAGGATCCGGCGCTCTCACCACCGTGGCCGGGGTTCAATTCCCCGCACGGGAGATGAGTTTTGCCAACATATGCAAGAAAATTCCCAATTTATGAAAGCAATGTAATATACAAATCATGTAGATATACATCCAAAACCTGTTTCACTCTGGTCTTGTAGTTAGGATCCAGCGTTCTCCCTGCCGAGGCAAAGGTACAATTTTTCACAAAGAGTAGTGTTTTGCCCAGCTCTGAAAGGTAATTACCAATAACTTAGGGCCGTGTAAATATTCAATGTTTAAGGCTTTTTTCTTCAAAATGTTCCTGTGTAGTCTAGTGCTTAGGATTTTACGTTCAAACAGTCCTTGCAGGGTGTACAATTCCTTGAACGGGAGATGGATCTTTCCAAGTTGATCCTAATATAAAGTAATTTGTAATATGTTCAGGTAACGTAAGCATTCAATTCTCGAACTTTGTTGCTAAAACATGTTTTTTTATTTTCTATTCGTAAGAACCTGAAGCTCTTTCTGCAATGGCTGCGGTACGATTCATTTTACGGGAGATACTTTTTCAAAACTTTCTAGGCTAATTTCAAATATGTCAGTGTAATGAAATGATTCAATGTTTTAGATGGTAATCTAAAATATGTTCACATCTTGTTTACTGTATGAATGTTTGGCAGTTTAACAGCCACAATTCGGGTATGATTGCTTGCATGGAAGATGCATTTTGCAAAGGTGATCCTCTTTTAAACTATTTCTAATGGTTTCCGAAAAAATATGTAGTCAATCTTACATCTTTGACACTAAACATGTTATTTTGGAGGGTATTGGTAAGAATCTGGTGATCTCAGCATTGTGGTCGTGGTTAAATTATCCGCTCGGCTTTTGATTTTTGACAAGCGTCGTAAGGTTATTTCCTATATATAAGTGAATTTAAAATTTAAATCTTAAAGCTATCCATGTATAAAATACTCCCGTGTGGTCTAGTGGTTAGGATCCGGCGCTCTCACCGCCGTGGCCGGGGTTCGATTCCCCGCACGGGAGATGAGTTTTGCCAACATATGCAAGCAAAATCCCAAATTATGAAAGCAATGTAAGATACAAATCATGTAGATATACATCCAAAACCTGTTTCACTCTGGTCTTGTTGTTAGGATCCAGCGTTCTCACTGCCGAGGCAAAGGTACAATTTTCCACAAAGAGTAGTGTTTTGCCCAGCTCTGAAAGGTAATTACCAATAACTTAGGGCCGTTTAAATATTATATGTTTAAGGCTTTTTTCTTCAAAATGTTCCTGTGTAGTCTAGTGCTTAGGATCCGGCGTTTGAACAGTCCTTGCAGGGTTACAATTCCTTGAACGGGAGATGGATCTTTCCAAGTTGATCCTAATATAAAGTAATTTGTAATATGTTCAGGTAACGTAAGCATTCAATTCTCGAGCTTTGTTGCTAAAATATGTTTTTTTATTTTCTACTCGTAAGAATCTGATGCTCTTACTGCAATGGCTGCGGTACGATTCATTTTACGGGAGATACTTTTTCTAAACTTTCCAGGCCAATTTCAAATATGTCAGTGTAATGAAATGATACAATGTTTTAGATAGTAATCTAAAATATGTTCACATCTTGTTTACTGTATGAATGTTTGGCAGTTTAACAGCCACAATTCGGGTATGATTGCTTGCATGGAAGATGCATTTTGCAAAGGTGATCCTCTTTTAAACTATTTCTAATGTTTTCCGAAAAAATATGTAGTCCATCTTACATCTTTGACACTAAACATGTTATTTTGGAGGGTATTGGTAAGAATCTGGTGATCTCAGCATTGTAGTCGTGGTTAAATTATCCGCTCGGCTTTTGATTTTTGACAAGCGTCGTAAGCTTATTTCCTATATATAAGTGAATTTAAAATTTAAATCTTAAAGCTATCCATGTATAACATACTCCCGTGTGGTCTAGTGGTTAGGATCCGGCGCTCTCACCGCCGTGACTGGGGTTCGATTCCCCGCACGGGAGATGAGTTTTGCCAACATATGCAAGCAAATTCCCAATTTATGAAACAATGTAAGATACGAATCATGTAGATATACATCCAAAACCTGTTACCCTCTGGTCTTGTAGTTAGGATCCAGCGTTCTCACTGCCGAGGTAAAGGTACAATTTTCCACAAAGAGTAGTGTTTTGCCAAGCTCTGAAAGGTAATTACCAATACCTTAAGGCCGTGTATATATTCAATGTTTAAGGCTTTTTTCTTCAAAATGTTCCTGTGTAGTCTAGTGCTTAGGATTTGACGTTCAAACAGTCCTTGCAGGGTTACAATTCCTTGAACGGGGGATTGATCTTTCCAAGTTGATCCTAATATAAAGTAATTTGTAATATGTTCAGGTGACGTAAGCATTCAATTCTCGAGCTTTGTTGCTAAAACATGTTTTTTTATTTTCTATTCGTAAGAATCTGATGCTCTTACTGCAATGGCTGCGGTACGATTCATTTTACAGGAGATACTTTTTCAAAACTTTCTAGGCTAATTTCAAATATGTCAGTGTAATGAAATGATTCAATGTTTTAGATGGTAATCTAAAATATGTTCACATCTTGTTTACTGTATGAATGTTTGGCAGTTTAACAGCCACAATTCGGGTATGATTGCTTGCATGGAAGATGCATTTTGCAAAGGTGATCCTCTTTTAAACTATTTCTAATGTTTTCCGAAAAAATATGTAGTCAATCTAACATCTTTGACACTAAACATGTTATTTTGGAGGGTATTGGTAAGAATCTGGTGATCTCAGCATTGTAGTCGTGGTTAAATTATCCGCTCGGCTTTTGATTTTTGACAAGCGTCGTAAGCTTATTTCCTATATATAAGTGAATTTAAAATTTAAATCTTAAAGCTATCCATGTATAACATACTCCCGTGTGGTCTAGTGGTTAGGATCCGGCGCTCTCACTGGCGTGACCGGGGTTCGATTCCCCGCACGGGAGATGAGTTTCGTCAACATATGCATGCAAATTCCCAATTTATGAAAGCAATGAAAGATACAAATCATGTAGATATACATCCAAAACCTGTTTCACTCTGGTCTTGTAGTTAGGATCCAGCGTTCTCCCTGCCGAGGCAAAGGTACAATTTTCCACAAAGAGTAGTGTTTTGCCCAGCTCTGAAAGGTAATTACCAATACCTTAGGGCCGTGTAAATATTCAATGTTTAAGGCTTTTTTCTTCAAAATGTTCCTGTGTAGTCTAGTGCTTAGGATTTGGCGTTTGAACAGTCCTTGCAGGGTTACAATTCCTTGAACGGGAGATGGATCTTTCCAAGTTCATCCGAATATAAAGTAATTTGTAATATGTTCAGGTAACGTAAGCATTCAATTCTCGAGCTTTGTTGCTAAAACATGTTTTTTTATTTTCTACTCGTAAGAATCTGGTGCACTTACTGCAATGGCTGCGGTACGATTCATTTTACGGGAGATACTTTTTCTAAACTTTCCAGGCCAATTTCAAATATGTCAGTGTAATAAAATGATACAATGTTTTAGATAGTAATCTAAAATATGTTCACATCTTGTTTACTGTATGAATGTTTTGCAGTTTAACAGCCACATTTCGGGTATGATTGCTTGCATGGAAGATGCATCTTGCAAAGGTGATCCTCTTTTAAACTATTTCTAATGTTTTCCGAAAAAATATGTAGTCAATCTTACATCTTTGACACTAAACATGTTATTATGGAGGGTATTGGTAAGAATCTGGTGATCTCAGCAATGTGGTCGTGGTTAAATTATCCGCTCGGCTTTTGATTTTTGACAAGCGTCGTAAGCTTATTTCCTATATATAAGTGAATTTAAAATTTAAATCTTAAAGCTATCCATGTATAACATACTCCCGTGTGGTCTAGTGGTTAGGATCCGGCGCTCTCACTGGCGTGACCGGGGTTCAATTCCCCGCACGGGAGATGAGTTTCGTCAACATATGCATGCAAATTCCCAATTTATGAAAGCAATGAAAGATACAAATCATGTAGATATACATCCAAAACCTGTTTCACTCTGGTCTTGTAGTTAGGATCCAGCGTTCTCCCTGCCGAGGCAAAGGTACAATTTTCCACAAAGAGTAGTGTTTTGCCCAGCTCTGAAAGGTAATTACCAATACCTTAGGGCCGTGTAAATATTCAATGTTTAAGGCTTTTTTCTTCAAAATGTTCCTGTGTAGTCTAGTGCTTAGGATTTGGCGTTTGAACAGTCCTTGCAGGGTTACAATTCCTTGAACGGGAGATGGATCTTTCCAAGTTCATCCGAATATAAAGTAATTTGTAATATGTTCAGGTAACGTAAGCATTCAATTCTCGAGCTTTGTTGCTAAAACATGTTTTTTTATTTTCTACTCGTAAGAATCTGGTGCACTTACTGCAATGGCTGCGGTACGATTCATTTTACGGGAGATACTTTTTCTAAACTTTCCAGGCCAATTTCAAATATGTCAGTGTAATAAAATGATACAATGTTTTAGATAGTAATCTAAAATATGTTCACATCTTGTTTACTGTATGAATGTTTTGCAGTTTAACAGCCACATTTCGGGTATGATTGCTTGCATGGAAGATGCATCTTGCAAAGGTGATCCTCTTTTAAACTATTTCTAATGTTTTCCGAAAAAATATGTAGTCAATCTTACATCTTTGACACTAAACATGTTATTATGGAGGGTATTGGTAAGAATCTGGTGATCTCAGCAATGTGGTCGTGGTTAAATTATCCGCTCGGCTTTTGATTTTTGACAAGCGTTGTAAGCTTATTTCCTATATATAAGTGAATTTAAAATTCAAATCTTAAAGCTATCAATGTATAACATACTCCCGTGTGGTCTAGTGGTTAGGATCCGGCGCTTTCACCGCCGTGGCCGGCGTTCGATTCCCCGCACGGGAGATGAGTTTTGCCAACATATGCAAGCAAATTCCCAATTTATGAAAGCAATGTAAGATACAAATCATATAGATATACCTCCAAAACTTGTTTCACTCTGGTCTTGTAAGTAGGATCCAGCTTTCTCACTGCCGAGGCAAAGGTACAATTTTCCACAAAGATTAGTGTTTTGCCCAGCTCTGAAAGGTAATTACCAATAACTTAGAGCCGTGTAAATATTCAATGTTTAAGGCTTTTTTCTTCAAAATGTTCCTGTGTAGTCTAGTGCTTAGGATTTGGCGTTTAAACAGTCCTTGCAGGGTTACAATTCCTTGAACGGAGATGGATCTTTCCAAGTTGATCCTAATATAAAGTAATTTGTAATATGTTCAGGTAACGTAAGCATTCAATTCTCGAGCTTTGTTGCTAAAACATGTTTTTTTATTTTCTATTCGTAAGAATCTGATGCTCTTACTGCAATGGCTGCGGTACGATTCATTTTACGAAAGATACTTTTTCAAAAATTTCTAGGCTAATTTCAAATATGTCAGTTTAATGAAATGATTCAATGTTTTAGATGGTAATCTAAAATATGTTCACATCTTGTTTACTGTATGAATGTTTGGCAGTTTAACAGCCACAATTCGGGTATGATTGCTTGCATGGAAGATGCATTTTGCAAAGGTGATCCTCTTTTAAACTATTTCTAATGTTTTCCGAAAAAATATGTAGTCAATCTTACATCTTTGACACTAAACATGTTATTATGGAGGGTATTGGTAAGAATCTGGTGATCTCAGCAATGTGTTCGTGGTTAAATTATCCGCTCGGCTTTTGATTTTTGACAAGCGTCGTAAGCTTATTTCCTATATATAAGTGAATTTAAAATTTAAATCTTAAAGCTATCCATGTATAACATACTCCCGTGTGGTCTAGTGGTTAGGATCCGGCGCTCTCACCACCGTGGCCGGGGTTCGGTTCCCCGCACGGGAGATGAGTTTTGCCAACATATGCAAGCAAATTCCCAATTTATGAAAGCAATGTAAGATACAAATCATGTAGATATACATCCAAAACCTGTTTCACTCTGGTCTTGTAGTTAGGATCCAGCATTCTCACTGCCGAGGCAAAGGTACAATTTTCCACAAAGAGTGGTGTTTTGCCCAGCTCTAAAAGGTAATTACCAATAACTTAGGGCCGTGTAAATATTCAATGTTTAAGGCTTTTTTCTTCAAAATGTTCCTGTGTAGTCTAGTGCTTAGGATTTGGCGTTTAAACAGTCCTTGCAGGGTTACAATTCCTTGAACGGGAGATGGATCTTTCCAAGTTGATCCTAATATAAAGTAATTTGTAATATGTTCAGGTAACGTAAGCATTCAATTCTCGAGCTTTGTTGCTAAAACATGTTTTTTTATTTTCTATTCGTAAGAATCTGATGCTCTTACTGCAATGGCTGCGGTACGATTCATTTTACGGGAGATACTTTTTCAAAACTTTCTAGGCTAATTTCAAATATGTCAGTGTAATGAAATGATTCAATGTTTTAGATGGTAATCTAAAATATGTTCACATCTTGTTTACTGTATGAATGTTTGGCAGTTTAACAGCCACAATTCGGGTATGATTGCTTGCATGGAAGATGCATTTTGCAAAGGTGATCCTCTTTTAAACTATTTCTAATGTTTTCCGAAAAAATATGTAGTCAATCTTACATCTTTGACACTAAACATGTTATTATGGAGGGTATTGGTAAGAATCTGGTGATCTCAGCAATGTGGTCGTGGTTAAATTATCCGCTCGGCTTTTGATTTTTGACAAGCGTCGTAAGCTTATTTCCTATATATAAGTGAATTTAAAATCTAAATCTTAAAGCTATCCAAATATAACATACTCCCGTGTGGTCTAGTGGTTAGGATCCGGCCCTCTTACTGCCGTGGCCGGGGTTCGATTCCCCGCACGGGAGATGAGTTTTGCCAACATATGCAAGCAAATTCCCAATTTATGAAAGCAATGTAAGATACAAATCATGTAGATATACATTCAAAACCTGTTTCACTCTGGTCTTGTAGTTAGGATCCAGCGTTCTCACTGCCGAGGCAAAGGTACAATTTTCCACAAAGAGTAGTGTTTTACCCAGCTCTGAAAGGTAATTACCAATAACTTAGGGCCGTGTAAATATTCAATGTTTAAGGCTTTTTTCTTCAAAATGTTCCCGTGTAGTCTAGTGCTTAGGATTTGGCGTTTAAACAGTCCTTGCAGGGTTACAATTCCTTGAACGGGAGATGGATCTTTCCAAGTTGATCCTAATATAAAGTAATTTGTAATATGTTCAGGTAACGTAAGCATTCAATTCTCGAGCTTTGTGGCTAAAACATGTTTTTTTATTTTCTATTCGTAAGAATCTGATGCTCTTACTGCAATGGCTGCGGTACGATTCATTTTACGGGAGATACTTTTTCAAAACTTTCTAGGCTAATTTCAAATATGTCAGTGTAATGAAATGATTAAATGTTTTAGATTGTATTCTAAAATATGTTCACATCTTGTTTACTGTATGAATGTTTGGCAGTTTAACAGCCACAATTCGGGTATGATTGCTTGCATGGAAGATGCATTTTGCAAAGGTGATCCTCTTTTAAACTATTTTTAATGTTTTCCGAAAAAATATTTAGTCAATCTTACATCTTTGACACTAAACATGTTATTATGGAGGGTATTGGTAAGAATCTGGTGATCTCAGCAATGTGGTCGTGGTTAAATTATCCGCTCGGCTTTTGATTTTTGACAAGCGTCGTAAGGTTATTTCCTATATATAAGTGAATTTAAAATTTAAATCTTGAAGCTATCCATGTATAACATACTTCCGTGTGGTCTAGTGGTTAGGATCCGGCACTCTCACCACCGGGGCCGGGGTTCAATGCCCTGCACCGTAGATGAGTTTTGCCAACATATGCAAGCGAATTCCCAATTTATGAAAGCAATGTAAGATACAAATCATGTAGATATACATCCAAAACCTGTTTCACTCTGGTCTTGTAGTTAGGATCCAGCGTTCTCACTGCCGAGGCAAAGGTACAATTTTCCACAAAGAGTAGTGTTTTGCCCAGCTCTGAAAAGTAATTACCAATAACTTAGGGCCGTGTAAATATTCAATGTTTAAGGCTTTTTTCTTCAAAATGTTCCTGTGTAGTCTAGTGCTTAGGATTTGGCGTTTAAACAGTCCTTGTAGGGTTACAATTCCTTGAACGGGAGATTGATCTTTCCAAGTTGATCCAAATATAAAGTAATTTGTAATATGTTCAGGTAACATAAGCATTCAATTCTTGAGCTTTGTTGCTAAAACATGTTTTTTTTATTTTCTATTGGTAAGAATCTGATGCTCTTACTGCAATGGCTGCGGTAAGATTCATTTTACGGGAGATACTTTTTCAAAATTTTCTAGGCTAATTTCAAATATGTCAGTGAAATGAAATGATTCAATGTTTTAGATGGTAATCTAAAATAAGTTCACATCTTGTTTACTGTATGAATGTTTGGCAGTTTAACAGCGACAATTCGGGTATGATTGCTTGCATGGAAGATGCATTTTGCAAAGGTGATCCTCTTTTAAACTATTTCTAATGTTTTCCGAAAAAATATGTAGTCAATCTTACATCTTTGACACTAAACATGTTATTATGGAGGGTATTGGTAAGAATCTGGTGATCTCAGCAATGTGTTTGCGGTTAACTTATTCGCTCGGCTTTTGATTTTTGACAAGCGTCTTGTTGGGGAGACGAGATAGGGTAAGTTGTAAGAAGAAAGAAGCAACCCCCGTGGTGATAAAGGAGAGCATGCGTAGTAGAGTAATGTAGTGGAGCATGCGTAGTACACTAGGCTATCAGAATTATTGCACAGCACAGGTTGATTCAAAATGGCGGCAAAATTGCAAAGCTGTGAGGGCTAGGCCTAAATTAAAATTCCCATAACTTGTGTCAGACAGCACACAAATACAAGGTTTTGATGGCAAAATTTAGAAAAGTTTAGTGACACCATAGCTCATATCAACAAGCAATAATAGATTGAGGGAGAAATTATGAATGACTTGGGATTTGAGTGGTGGTCAAAATATCAGCAAGAAGATTTTGAAGAAGGAGTTGTCATCTAAAATCAGTACAAAAGTGTTGTAAAGAGTCAATAATATGGTAAAGTGCTTTGTTAATTTGTTGCTACTGCTTTGGGGAATCCTATGGGTTTTGTTTCTTCTCTGTAAGGTGACTTGAAGGGAAAAAAAAGGAGGCTCAAAATATTTCCAGGGAGGGGGAGAGTAATTTTTATCTTGCATCCCACACATCAGTTGCAATTTTGTCATTCTTCAGGTAAACATGTTGTTTGTTCTCCTTCATATGCCCCTTTCATTTACATTTATGAAGTATTGTACTTGGTAATTGACCTCAAACCCAGGAATAATAGTTACAATCGTGTATCAGATAAATTTCTTTATTCCTAAAAATGTACTTCAAAATTCAAGGTCTCTTCCTTCCCTTAAAATTTTTGAGAGTCCCTACCAATTTCTTGCCTCACCACAGGGACAGCTAGGACAAGAGTCGTGGGGCTCCTCATAGCAGTAGCAACAAAGTAACAAACCACTTTACCATATTATTGACTTTTTACAACAAATTTCAAGATTATTTGATTAGGAGACAAGTTACCAGACCATTACTTTCCGTTTTGGAGTAGAACAAAGCTAACTTCATCTTCAGAAGCGACATAAATACGAAGCACGAGGCTAAATTTATACTTATAAAGACAAAAGACTACATGAATGTGAATTATATTTCATCATCACTAAAGTTAGACCACGTCAACGCTGATATTTTTATAGATATTTGCAGGCTAGCACGTTAAACATGAACTCGCTCAAGAAATTCCTGACTCTTTGGAGAGACAGAGAGAGATATCAGTCAAAACCACGCAAAAGTACTAAAACTACATGGCTAAGTTACATGAAGTCCCAACTAAAAACGAAGCTAGGGTTAGAATGAGAGAAGGGCAAGAAACTTTATGTGACAGCAACCTATGGAAGGGTATGGCCAAGGACATTAGGCCTCCATGGAGACGATGTTACAAAGAGACTATGATGATATATAGGAGTGCATCTCATGGATTCATGCCCAAAGACCTTCAGCGTGCAACTTGCTTTATGTAAATAATATAATAAATTGTTTTTCAGCGTGTATCACAGAATCCTTGGCATAGACTTGATAGGGAAAGATCTTTGCTGATAGTGTCCCCTATTGCTGTCCCTCAATAACAGTAGTTTTCCCCTGATGCTTACAGCTGTGTTCCTTTCTTTTCGGGAAAACAGCTTTTAGCATCAGGGAACATATTTGTCATTTCAATTTACCTGAATTATGATATTGTTCTTTATATTAACTCTCTGCATTTAAGCAATGAAAGGCAAAAATTAAAGAAACTTAAAAAGAGGAAAATTAGCTAGATTTGGATGCTCTGCAAGAAACCAGTTTAAAAACATAAGTACCAAAAGACCACACACTTATACCCCGTCTTCTAATAAGGGGTTGAAATAAGCCCCCCTACTTTCAAAAAGTAAAACTACAGAGTACGATACAATAATCTCATTGTGTATTTCATAGTTATATTGCTAACTTCTAGTTAACTAGTTTCATATACAGAGTAGAAATTTTCAACTTCTCTTTCTATCTTGAATATCTTTAGCATCCACCAAGACTTATATTGCGCAGTGAAAGGTCCCAGAATAACCAATTCCACCTCCAACATGTACTCTGTTATGCACCCTATCTCCATTAAATATGAAAAATATAAGCTAAACTAGAACAGTTTATTAGGCCTCTATGTTTGTGTCCTGAAAAGCAATAAAGAAAATTGGACAAGCTAAAACTACAACAAGAATGATGCTAAACATGATTTCATTTATAGTCAAGCATTGAAGTTAAATGACAAGCACAATGATAAACATACAATAGACCAGAACATTTATTGGGGAAGAATTTCTGCTTTGACCAAAAGCTCCAAGTATTTTCTGAAGATCTTTAGCATCATGCAATAAAACATTTAATTCATTGTTAGTCCAGGTGTAGTTGTTAGATTATTTAGAGCTTGGTCATCAAAAAGGTTGTTGCTTTCAAGGCAATATGACTGAATAGCTCTGAATGATTCACGAAAAGTTTTTCCATTCAGTTTTCTACTTAAAAAGAAATGTTCAATCATAAGACATGCCCATACATCATTATTTTGAAGATATCTGTTAACCTGCTGGTTCGTAAATTTAGATTTCAGAGACAGGAACATAAGTTCATTCCAATTCAGGTAATCAAAGAAATTAATTTGCAAGTGCCTGGCATCCTTAAAAACATAGCACGGGTGGCAAATGTTGTCAACTCTGTGTTAGAGGTGATGCTATTACAATTATCTACAGCATTATTACATTCAGATGAAAGAAAATCAGAGTCAGGATTACTACTTTCACTTGTAAAAGTTGGTGTAGTATCACTATTAAGAGAGCTTTGTGTATCCTTATCAGGTTAAGCTATTGCACTTGCAATATTTCTGACAACTAAAGGGTGCTTTGGTTCGGATTGTGTGCTTGCTATTCTTAGCTTTTCTTTGGCCATGCATATAGGGTAAAATTTACAATAATAATGAAGGTCTTGCATGTATTTGCAATCAGAGTACTTATATTTCTTTTCATTTCCTGCCTTTGTTAAAGACTCGAAGTAATCCTGAGCTCGGAGACTCTCCATGATGCAATTTTTAGGCCAAAAGAGCAATCTTTGACTTTGACTTGGACTTAGACTTTGAAAATCAAGCCAGCTAGAGAGCTACGTCCATGGCCCAGGCCTGCATCACGGAAAGTGAAGCGACAAAGACGGGGGTACAAATTTAATCATAGTGCGCATGCTCCCATGCAGTACGAAATCTGATTGGTTTTCAACAAAGCAATTTTCCCTTTGTTCAAAACAATACAGCCGAGAACTCGTCTCCCCAACAAGTCGTAAGCTTATTTCCTATATATAAGTGAATTTAAAATTTAAATCTTAAAGCATTCCATGTATAACATACTCCCGTGTGGTCTAGTGGTTAGGATCCGCTCTCACTGCCGTGGCCGGGGTTCGATTCCCCGCATGGGAGATGACTTTTGCCAACATATGCAAGCAAATTCCCAATTTATGAAAGCAATGTAAGATACAAATCATTTAGATATACATCCAAAACCTGTTTCACTCTGGTCTTGTAGTTAAGATCCAGCGTTCTCACTGCCGAGGCAATGGTACAATTTTCCACAAAGAGTAGTGTTTTGTCCAGCTCTGAAAGGTAATTACCAATAACTTAGGGCCGTGTAAATATTCAATGTTTAAGGCTTTTTTCTTCAAAATGTTCCTGTGTAGTCTAGTGCTTAGGATTTGACGTTTAAACAGTCCTTGCATGGTTACAATTCCTTGAACGGGAGATGGATCTTTCCAAGTTAATCCTAATATAAAGTAATTTGTAATATGTTCAGGTGATGTAAGCATTCAATTCTCGAGCTTTGTTGCTAAAACATGTTTTTTATTTTCTATTCGTAAGAATCTGATGCTCTTACTGCAATGGCTGCGGTACGATTCATTTTACGGGAGATACTTTTTCAAAACTTTTTAGGCTAATTTCAAATATGTCAGTGTAATGAAATGATTCAATGTTTTCGATGGTAATCTAAAATATGTTCACATCTTGTTTACTGTATGAATGTTTGGCAGTTTAACAGCCACAATTCGGGTATGATTGCTTGCATGGAAGATGCATTTTGCAAAGGTGATCCTCTTTTAAACTATTTCTAATGTTTTCCGAAAAAATATGTAGTCAATCTTACATCTTTGACACTAAACATGTTATTATGGAGGGTATTGGTATGAATCTGGTGATCTCAGCAATGTGGTCGTGGTTAAATTATCCGCTCGGCTTTTGATTTTTGACAAGCGTCTTAAGCTTATTTCCTATATATAAGTGAATTTAAAATTTAAATCTTAAAGCTATCCATGTATAACATGCTCCCCTGTGGTCTAGTGGTTAGGATCCGGCGCTCTCCGTTGTGACCGGGGCTCGATTCCCCGCACGGGAGATCACTTTTGCCAACATATGCAAGCAAATTCTCAATTTATGAAAGCAATGTAAGATACAAATCATTTAGATATACATCCAAAACCTGTTTCACTCTGGTCTTGTAGTTAAGATCCAGCGTTCTCACTGCCGAGGCAAAGGTACAATTTTCCACAAAGAGTAGTGTTTTGTCCAGCTCTGAAAGGTAATTACCAATAACTTAGGGCCGTGTAAATATTCAATGTTTAAGGCTTTTTTCTTCAAAATGTTCCTGTGTAAACTAGTGCTTAGGATTTGACGTTTAAACAGTCCTTGCATGGTTACAATTCCTTGAACGGGAGATGGATCTTTCCAAGTTGATCCTAATATAAAGTAATTTGTAATATGTTCAGGTGATGTAAGCATTCAATTCTCGAGCTTTGTTGCTAAAACATGTTTTTTTATTTTCTATTTGTAAGAATCTGATGCTCTTACTGTAATGGCTGCGGTACGATTCATTTTACGGGAGATACTTTTTCAAAACTTTTTAGGCTAATTTCAAATATGTCAGTGTAATGAAATGATTCAATGTTTTCGATGGTAATCTAAAATATGTTCACATCTTGTTTACTGTATGAATGTTTGGCAGTTTAACAGCCACAATTCGGGTATGATTGCTTGCATGGAAGATGCATTTTGCAAAGGTGATCCTCTTTTAAACTATTTCTAATGTTTTCCGAAAAAATATGTAGTCAATCTTACATCTTTGACACTAAACATGTTATTGAGGATATTGGTAAGAATCTGGTGATCTCAGCAATGTGGTCGTGGTTAAATTATCCGCTGGGCTTTTGATTTTTGACAAGCGTCGTAAGCTTATTTCCTATATATAAGTGAATTTAAAATTTAAATCTTAAAGCTATCCATGTATAACATACTCCCGTGTGGTCTAGTGGTTGGGAATGGCGCTCTCACCGCCGTGGCCGGGGTTCGATTCCCCGCACGGGAGATGAGTTTTGCCAACATATGCAAGCAAATCCCCAATTTATGAAAGCAATGTAAGATACAAATCATGTAGATATACATCCAAAACCTGTTTCCCTCTGGTCTTGTAGTTAGGATCCAGCTTCTCACTGCCGAGGCAAAGGTACAATTTTCCACAAAGAGTAGTGTTTTGCCCAGCTCTGAAAGGTTATTACCAATAATTTAGGGCCGTGTAAATATTCATTTTTTAAGGCTTTTTTCTTCAAAATGTTCCTGTGTAGTCTAGTGCATAGGATTTGGCGTTTAAACAGTCCTTGCAGGGTTACAATTCCTTGAACGGGAGATGGATCTTTCCAAGTTGATCCTAATAGAAAGTAATTTGTAATATGTTCAGGTAACGTAAGCATTCAATTCTCGAGCTTTGTTGCTAAAACATGTTTTTTTATTTTCTATTCGTAAGAACCTGATGCTCTTACTGCAATGGCTGCGGTACGATTCATTTTACGGGAGATACTTTTTCAAAACTTTCTAGTCTAATTTCAATTATGTCAGTGTAATGAAATGATTAAATGTTTTAGATTGTATTCTTAAATATATTCACATCTTGTTTACTGTATGAATGTTTCGCAGTTTAACAGCCACAATTCGGGTATGATTGCTTGCATGGAAGATGCATTTTGCAAAGGTGATCCTCTTTTAAACTATTTCTAATGCTTTCCGAAAAAATATGTAGTCAATCTTACATCTTTGACACTAAACATGTTATTATGGAGGGTATTGGTAAGAATCTGGTGATCTCAGCAATGTGGTCGTGGTTAAATTATCCGCTCGGCTTTTGATTTTTGACAAGCGTCGTAAGGTTAATTCCTATATATAAGTGAATTTAAAATCTAAATCTTAAAGCTATCCATGTGTAACATACTCCCGTGTGGTGTAGTGGTTAGGATCCGGCGCTCTCACCGCCGTGGCTGGGGTTCAATTTCCCGCACGGGAGATGAGTTTTGCCAACATATGCAAGCAAATTCCCAATTTATGAAAGCAATGTAATATACAAATCATGTAGATATACATCCAAAACCTGTTTCACTCTGGTCTTGTAGTTAGGATCCAGCGTTCTCACTGCCGAGGCAAAGGTACAATTTTCCACAAAGAGTAGTGTTTTGCCTAGCTCTGAAAGGTAATTATCGATACCTTAGGGCCGTGTAAATATTCAATGTTTAAGGCTTTTTTCTTCAAAATGTTCCTGTGTAGTCTAATGCTTAGGATTTGACGTTCAAACAGTCCTTGCAGGGTTACAATTCCTTGAACGGGGGATTGATCTTTCCAAGTTGATCCTAATATAAAGTAATTTGTAATATGTTCAGGTAACGTAAGCATTCAATTCTCGAGCTTTGTTGCTAAAACATGTTTTTTTATTTTCTATTCGTAAGAACCTGATGCTCTTACTGCAATGGCTGCGGTACGATTCATTTTACGGGAGATACTTTTTCAAAACTTTCTAGTCTAATTTCAATTATGTCAGTGTAATTAAATGATTAAATGTTTTAGATTGTATTCTTAAATATATTCACATCTTGTTTACTGTATGAATTTTTGGCAGTTTAACAGCCACAATTCGGGTATGATTGCTTGCATGGAAGATGCATTTTGCAAAGGTGATCCTCTTTTAAACTATTTCTAATGCTTTCCGAAAAAATATGTAGTCAATCTTACATCTTTGACACTAAACATGTTATTATGGAGGGTATTGGTAAGAATCTGGTGATCTCAGCAATGTGGTCGTGGTTAAATTATCCGCTCGGCTTTTGATTTTTGACAAGCGTCGTAAGGTTATTTCCTATATATAAGTGAATTTAAAATCTAAATCTTAAAGCTATCCATGTGTAACATACTCCCGTGTGGTCTAGTGGTTAGGATCCGGCGCTCTCACCGCCGTGGCTGGGGTTCAATTTCCGCACGGGAGATGAGTTTTGCCAACATATGCAAGCAAATTCCCAATTTATGAAAGCAATGTAAGATACAAATCATGTAGATATACATCCAAAACCTGTTTCACTCTGGTCTTGTAGTTAGGATCAAGCGTTCTCACTGCCGAGGCAAAGGTACAATTTTCCACAAAGAGTAGTGTTTTGCCTAGCTCTGAAAGGTAATTATCAATACCTTAGGGCCGTGTAAATATTCAATGTTTAAGGCTTTTTTCTTCAAAATGTTCCTGTGTAGTCTAATGCTTAGGATTTGACGTTCAAACAGTCCTTGCAGGATTACAATTCCTTGAACGGGGGATTGATCTTTCCAAGTTGATCCTAATATAAAGTAATTTGTAATATGTTCAGGTGACGTAAGCATTCAATTCTCGAGCTTTGTTGCTAAAACATGTTTTTTTATTTTCTATTCGTAAGAATCTGATGCTCTTACTGCAATGGCTGCGGTACGATTCATTTTACAGGAGATACTTTTTCAAAACTTTCTAGGCTAATTTCAAATATGTCAGTGTAATGAAATGATTCAATGTTTTAGATGGTAATCTAAAATATGTTCACATCTTGTTTACTGTATGAATGTTTGGCAGTTTAACAGCCACAATTCGGGTATGATTGCTTGCATGGAAGATGCATTTTGCAAAGGTGATCCTCTTTTAAACTATTTCTAATGTTTTCCGAAAAAATATGTAGTCAATCTAACATCTTTGACACTAAACATGTTATTTTGGAGGGTATTGGTAAGAATCTGGTGATCTCAGCATTGTAGTCGTGGTTAAATTATCCGCTCGGCTTTTGATTTTTGACAAGCGTCGTAAGCTTATTTCCTATATATAAGTGAATTTAAAATTTAAATCTTAAAGCTATCCATGTATAACATACTCCCGTGTGGTCTAGTGGTTAGGATCCGGCGCTCTCACTGGCGTGACCGGGGTTCGATTCCCCGCACGGGAGATGAGTTTCGTCAACATATGCATGCAAATTCCCAATTTATGAAAGCAATGAAAGATACAAATCATGTAGATATACATCCAAAACCTGTTTCACTCTGGTCTTGTAGTTAGGATCCAGCGTTCTCCCTGCCGAGGCAAAGGTACAATTTTCCACAAAGAGTAGTGTTTTGCCCAGCTCTGAAAGGTAATTACCAATACCTTAGGGCCGTGTAAATATTCAATGTTTAAGGCTTTTTTCTTCAAAATGTTCCTGTGTAGTCTAGTGCTTAGGATTTGGCGTTTGAACAGTCCTTGCAGGGTTACAATTCCTTGAACGGGAGATGGATCTTTCCAAGTTCATCCGAATATAAAGTAATTTGTAATATGTTCAGGTAACGTAAGCATTCAATTCTCGAGCTTTGTTGCTAAAACATGTTTTTTTATTTTCTACTCGTAAGAATCTGGTGCACTTACTGCAATGGCTGCGGTACGATTCATTTTACGGGAGATACTTTTTCTAAACTTTCCAGGCCAATTTCAAATATGTCAGTGTAATAAAATGATACAATGTTTTAGATAGTAATCTAAAATATGTTCACATCTTGTTTACTGTATGAATGTTTTGCAGTTTAACAGCCACATTTCGGGTATGATTGCTTGCATGGAAGATGCATCTTGCAAAGGTGATCCTCTTTTAAACTATTTCTAATGTTTTCCGAAAAAATATGTAGTCAATCTTACATCTTTGACACTAAACATGTTATTATGGAGGGTATTGGTAAGAATCTGGTGATCTCAGCAATGTGGTCGTGGTTAAATTATCCGCTCGGCTTTTGATTTTTGACAAGCGTCGTAAGCTTATTTCCTATATATAAGTGAATTTAAAATTTAAATCTTAAAGCTATCCATGTATAACATACTCCCGTGTGGTCTAGTGGTTAGGATCCGGCGCTCTCACTGGCGTGACCGGGGTTCAATTCCCCGCACGGGAGATGAGTTTCGTCAACATATGCATGCAAATTCCCAATTTATGAAAGCAATGAAAGATACAAATCATGTAGATATACATCCAAAACCTGTTTCACTCTGGTCTTGTAGTTAGGATCCAGCGTTCTCCCTGCCGAGGCAAAGGTACAATTTTCCACAAAGAGTAGTGTTTTGCCCAGCTCTGAAAGGTAATTACCAATACCTTAGGGCCGTGTAAATATTCAATGTTTAAGGCTTTTTTCTTCAAAATGTTCCTGTGTAGTCTAGTGCTTAGGATTTGGCGTTTGAACAGTCCTTGCAGGGTTACAATTCCTTGAACGGGAGATGGATCTTTCCAAGTTCATCCGAATATAAAGTAATTTGTAATATGTTCAGGTAACGTAAGCATTCAATTCTCGAGCTTTGTTGCTAAAACATGTTTTTTTATTTTCTACTCGTAAGAATCTGGTGCACTTACTGCAATGGCTGCGGTACGATTCATTTTACGGGAGATACTTTTTCTAAACTTTCCAGGCCAATTTCAAATATGTCAGTGTAATAAAATGATACAATGTTTTAGATAGTAATCTAAAATATGTTCACATCTTGTTTACTGTATGAATGTTTTGCAGTTTAACAGCCACATTTCGGGTATGATTGCTTGCATGGAAGATGCATCTTGCAAAGGTGATCCTCTTTTAAACTATTTCTAATGTTTTCCGAAAAAATATGTAGTCAATCTTACATCTTTGACACTAAACATGTTATTATGGAGGGTATTGGTAAGAATCTGGTGATCTCAGCAATGTGGTCGTGGTTAAATTATCCGCTCGGCTTTTGATTTTTGACAAGCGTTGTAAGCTTATTTCCTATATATAAGTGAATTTAAAATTCAAATCTTAAAGCTATCAATGTATAACATACTCCCGTGTGGTCTAGTGGTTAGGATCCGGCGCTTTCACCGCCGTGGCCGGCGTTCGATTCCCCGCACGGGAGATGAGTTTTGCCAACATATGCAAGCAAATTCCCAATTTATGAAAGCAATGTAAGATACAAATCATATAGATATACCTCCAAAACTTGTTTCACTCTGGTCTTGTAAGTAGGATCCAGCTTTCTCACTGCCGAGGCAAAGGTACAATTTTCCACAAAGATTAGTGTTTTGCCCAGCTCTGAAAGGTAATTACCAATAACTTAGAGCCGTGTAAATATTCAATGTTTAAGGCTTTTTTCTTCAAAATGTTCCTGTGTAGTCTAGTGCTTAGGATTTGGCGTTTAAACAGTCCTTGCAGGGTTACAATTCCTTGAACGGAGATGGATCTTTCCAAGTTGATCCTAATATAAAGTAATTTGTAATATGTTCAGGTAACGTAAGCATTCAATTCTCGAGCTTTGTTGCTAAAACATGTTTTTTTATTTTCTATTCGTAAGAATCTGATGCTCTTACTGCAATGGCTGCGGTACGATTCATTTTACGAAAGATACTTTTTCAAAAATTTCTAGGCTAATTTCAAATATGTCAGTTTAATGAAATGATTCAATGTTTTAGATGGTAATCTAAAATATGTTCACATCTTGTTTACTGTATGAATGTTTGGCAGTTTAACAGCCACAATTCGGGTATGATTGCTTGCATGGAAGATGCATTTTGCAAAGGTGATCCTCTTTTAAACTATTTCTAATGTTTTCCGAAAAAATATGTAGTCAATCTTACATCTTTGACACTAAACATGTTATTATGGAGGGTATTGGTAAGAATCTGGTGATCTCAGCAATGTGTTCGTGGTTAAATTATCCGCTCGGCTTTTGATTTTTGACAAGCGTCGTAAGCTTATTTCCTATATATAAGTGAATTTAAAATTTAAATCTTAAAGCTATCCATGTATAACATACTCCCGTGTGGTCTAGTGGTTAGGATCCGGCGCTCTCACCACCGTGGCCGGGGTTCGGTTCCCCGCACGGGAGATGAGTTTTGCCAACATATGCAAGCAAATTCCCAATTTATGAAAGCAATGTAAGATACAAATCATGTAGATATACATCCAAAACCTGTTTCACTCTGGTCTTGTAGTTAGGATCCAGCATTCTCACTGCCGAGGCAAAGGTACAATTTTCCACAAAGAGTGGTGTTTTGCCCAGCTCTAAAAGGTAATTACCAATAACTTAGGGCCGTGTAAATATTCAATGTTTAAGGCTTTTTTCTTCAAAATGTTCCTGTGTAGTCTAGTGCTTAGGATTTGGCGTTTAAACAGTCCTTGCAGGGTTACAATTCCTTGAACGGGAGATGGATCTTTCCAAGTTGATCCTAATATAAAGTAATTTGTAATATGTTCAGGTAACGTAAGCATTCAATTCTCGAGCTTTGTTGCTAAAACATGTTTTTTTATTTTCTATTCGTAAGAATCTGATGCTCTTACTGCAATGGCTGCGGTACGATTCATTTTACGGGAGATACTTTTTCAAAACTTTCTAGGCTAATTTCAAATATGTCAGTGTAATGAAATGATTCAATGTTTTAGATGGTAATCTAAAATATGTTCACATCTTGTTTACTGTATGAATGTTTGGCAGTTTAACAGCCACAATTCGGGTATGATTGCTTGCATGGAAGATGCATTTTGCAAAGGTGATCCTCTTTTAAACTATTTCTAATGTTTTCCGAAAAAATATGTAGTCAATCTTACATCTTTGACACTAAACATGTTATTATGGAGGGTATTGGTAAGAATCTGGTGATCTCAGCAATGTGGTCGTGGTTAAATTATCCGCTCGGCTTTTGATTTTTGACAAGCGTCGTAAGCTTATTTCCTATATATAAGTGAATTTAAAATCTAAATCTTAAAGCTATCCAAATATAACATACTCCCGTGTGGTCTAGTGGTTAGGATCCGGCCCTCTTACTGCCGTGGCCGGGGTTCGATTCCCCGCACGGGAGATGAGTTTTGCCAACATATGCAAGCAAATTCCCAATTTATGAAAGCAATGTAAGATACAAATCATGTAGATATACATTCAAAACCTGTTTCACTCTGGTCTTGTAGTTAGGATCCAGCGTTCTCACTGCCGAGGCAAAGGTACAATTTTCCACAAAGAGTAGTGTTTTACCCAGCTCTGAAAGGTAATTACCAATAACTTAGGGCCGTGTAAATATTCAATGTTTAAGGCTTTTTTCTTCAAAATGTTCCCGTGTAGTCTAGTGCTTAGGATTTGGCGTTTAAACAGTCCTTGCAGGGTTACAATTCCTTGAACGGGAGATGGATCTTTCCAAGTTGATCCTAATATAAAGTAATTTGTAATATGTTCAGGTAACGTAAGCATTCAATTCTCGAGCTTTGTGGCTAAAACATGTTTTTTTATTTTCTATTCGTAAGAATCTGATGCTCTTACTGCAATGGCTGCGGTACGATTCATTTTACGGGAGATACTTTTTCAAAACTTTCTAGGCTAATTTCAAATATGTCAGTGTAATGAAATGATTAAATGTTTTAGATTGTATTCTAAAATATGTTCACATCTTGTTTACTGTATGAATGTTTGGCAGTTTAACAGCCACAATTCGGGTATGATTGCTTGCATGGAAGATGCATTTTGCAAAGGTGATCCTCTTTTAAACTATTTTTAATGTTTTCCGAAAAAATATTTAGTCAATCTTACATCTTTGACACTAAACATGTTATTATGGAGGGTATTGGTAAGAATCTGGTGATCTCAGCAATGTGGTCGTGGTTAAATTATCCGCTCGGCTTTTGATTTTTGACAAGCGTCGTAAGGTTATTTCCTATATATAAGTGAATTTAAAATTTAAATCTTGAAGCTATCCATGTATAACATACTTCCGTGTGGTCTAGTGGTTAGGATCCGGCACTCTCACCACCGGGGCCGGGGTTCAATGCCCTGCACCGTAGATGAGTTTTGCCAACATATGCAAGCGAATTCCCAATTTATGAAAGCAATGTAAGATACAAATCATGTAGATATACATCCAAAACCTGTTTCACTCTGGTCTTGTAGTTAGGATCCAGCGTTCTCACTGCCGAGGCAAAGGTACAATTTTCCACAAAGAGTAGTGTTTTGCCCAGCTCTGAAAAGTAATTACCAATAACTTAGGGCCGTGTAAATATTCAATGTTTAAGGCTTTTTTCTTCAAAATGTTCCTGTGTAGTCTAGTGCTTAGGATTTGGCGTTTAAACAGTCCTTGTAGGGTTACAATTCCTTGAACGGGAGATTGATCTTTCCAAGTTGATCCAAATATAAAGTAATTTGTAATATGTTCAGGTAACATAAGCATTCAATTCTTGAGCTTTGTTGCTAAAACATGTTTTTTTTATTTTCTATTGGTAAGAATCTGATGCTCTTACTGCAATGGCTGCGGTAAGATTCATTTTACGGGAGATACTTTTTCAAAATTTTCTAGGCTAATTTCAAATATGTCAGTGAAATGAAATGATTCAATGTTTTAGATGGTAATCTAAAATAAGTTCACATCTTGTTTACTGTATGAATGTTTGGCAGTTTAACAGCGACAATTCGGGTATGATTGCTTGCATGGAAGATGCATTTTGCAAAGGTGATCCTCTTTTAAACTATTTCTAATGTTTTCCGAAAAAATATGTAGTCAATCTTACATCTTTGACACTAAACATGTTATTATGGAGGGTATTGGTAAGAATCTGGTGATCTCAGCAATGTGTTTGCGGTTAACTTATTCGCTCGGCTTTTGATTTTTGACAAGCGTCTTGTTGGGGAGACGAGATAGGGTAAGTTGTAAGAAGAAAGAAGCAACCCCCGTGGTGATAAAGGAGAGCATGCGTAGTAGAGTAATGTAGTGGAGCATGCGTAGTACACTAGGCTATCAGAATTATTGCACAGCACAGGTTGATTCAAAATGGCGGCAAAATTGCAAAGCTGTGAGGGCTAGGCCTAAATTAAAATTCCCATAACTTGTGTCAGACAGCACACAAATACAAGGTTTTGATGGCAAAATTTAGAAAAGTTTAGTGACACCATAGCTCATATCAACAAGCAATAATAGATTGAGGGAGAAATTATGAATGACTTGGGATTTGAGTGGTGGTCAAAATATCAGCAAGAAGATTTTGAAGAAGGAGTTGTCATCTAAAATCAGTACAAAAGTGTTGTAAAGAGTCAATAATATGGTAAAGTGCTTTGTTAATTTGTTGCTACTGCTTTGGGGAATCCTATGGGTTTTGTTTCTTCTCTGTAAGGTGACTTGAAGGGAAAAAAAAGGAGGCTCAAAATATTTCCAGGGAGGGGGAGAGTAATTTTTATCTTGCATCCCACACATCAGTTGCAATTTTGTCATTCTTCAGGTAAACATGTTGTTTGTTCTCCTTCATATGCCCCTTTCATTTACATTTATGAAGTATTGTACTTGGTAATTGACCTCAAACCCAGGAATAATAGTTACAATCGTGTATCAGATAAATTTCTTTATTCCTAAAAATGTACTTCAAAATTCAAGGTCTCTTCCTTCCCTTAAAATTTTTGAGAGTCCCTACCAATTTCTTGCCTCACCACAGGGACAGCTAGGACAAGAGTCGTGGGGCTCCTCATAGCAGTAGCAACAAAGTAACAAACCACTTTACCATATTATTGACTTTTTACAACAAATTTCAAGATTATTTGATTAGGAGACAAGTTACCAGACCATTACTTTCCGTTTTGGAGTAGAACAAAGCTAACTTCATCTTCAGAAGCGACATAAATACGAAGCACGAGGCTAAATTTATACTTATAAAGACAAAAGACTACATGAATGTGAATTATATTTCATCATCACTAAAGTTAGACCACGTCAACGCTGATATTTTTATAGATATTTGCAGGCTAGCACGTTAAACATGAACTCGCTCAAGAAATTCCTGACTCTTTGGAGAGACAGAGAGAGATATCAGTCAAAACCACGCAAAAGTACTAAAACTACATGGCTAAGTTACATGAAGTCCCAACTAAAAACGAAGCTAGGGTTAGAATGAGAGAAGGGCAAGAAACTTTATGTGACAGCAACCTATGGAAGGGTATGGCCAAGGACATTAGGCCTCCATGGAGACGATGTTACAAAGAGACTATGATGATATATAGGAGTGCATCTCATGGATTCATGCCCAAAGACCTTCAGCGTGCAACTTGCTTTATGTAAATAATATAATAAATTGTTTTTCAGCGTGTATCACAGAATCCTTGGCATAGACTTGATAGGGAAAGATCTTTGCTGATAGTGTCCCCTATTGCTGTCCCTCAATAACAGTAGTTTTCCCCTGATGCTTACAGCTGTGTTCCTTTCTTTTCGGGAAAACAGCTTTTAGCATCAGGGAACATATTTGTCATTTCAATTTACCTGAATTATGATATTGTTCTTTATATTAACTCTCTGCATTTAAGCAATGAAAGGCAAAAATTAAAGAAACTTAAAAAGAGGAAAATTAGCTAGATTTGGATGCTCTGCAAGAAACCAGTTTAAAAACATAAGTACCAAAAGACCACACACTTATACCCCGTCTTCTAATAAGGGGTTGAAATAAGCCCCCCTACTTTCAAAAAGTAAAACTACAGAGTACGATACAATAATCTCATTGTGTATTTCATAGTTATATTGCTAACTTCTAGTTAACTAGTTTCATATACAGAGTAGAAATTTTCAACTTCTCTTTCTATCTTGAATATCTTTAGCATCCACCAAGACTTATATTGCGCAGTGAAAGGTCCCAGAATAACCAATTCCACCTCCAACATGTACTCTGTTATGCACCCTATCTCCATTAAATATGAAAAATATAAGCTAAACTAGAACAGTTTATTAGGCCTCTATGTTTGTGTCCTGAAAAGCAATAAAGAAAATTGGACAAGCTAAAACTACAACAAGAATGATGCTAAACATGATTTCATTTATAGTCAAGCATTGAAGTTAAATGACAAGCACAATGATAAACATACAATAGACCAGAACATTTATTGGGGAAGAATTTCTGCTTTGACCAAAAGCTCCAAGTATTTTCTGAAGATCTTTAGCATCATGCAATAAAACATTTAATTCATTGTTAGTCCAGGTGTAGTTGTTAGATTATTTAGAGCTTGGTCATCAAAAAGGTTGTTGCTTTCAAGGCAATATGACTGAATAGCTCTGAATGATTCACGAAAAGTTTTTCCATTCAGTTTTCTACTTAAAAAGAAATGTTCAATCATAAGACATGCCCATACATCATTATTTTGAAGATATCTGTTAACCTGCTGGTTCGTAAATTTAGATTTCAGAGACAGGAACATAAGTTCATTCCAATTCAGGTAATCAAAGAAATTAATTTGCAAGTGCCTGGCATCCTTAAAAACATAGCACGGGTGGCAAATGTTGTCAACTCTGTGTTAGAGGTGATGCTATTACAATTATCTACAGCATTATTACATTCAGATGAAAGAAAATCAGAGTCAGGATTACTACTTTCACTTGTAAAAGTTGGTGTAGTATCACTATTAAGAGAGCTTTGTGTATCCTTATCAGGTTAAGCTATTGCACTTGCAATATTTCTGACAACTAAAGGGTGCTTTGGTTCGGATTGTGTGCTTGCTATTCTTAGCTTTTCTTTGGCCATGCATATAGGGTAAAATTTACAATAATAATGAAGGTCTTGCATGTATTTGCAATCAGAGTACTTATATTTCTTTTCATTTCCTGCCTTTGTTAAAGACTCGAAGTAATCCTGAGCTCGGAGACTCTCCATGATGCAATTTTTAGGCCAAAAGAGCAATCTTTGACTTTGACTTGGACTTAGACTTTGAAAATCAAGCCAGCTAGAGAGCTACGTCCATGGCCCAGGCCTGCATCACGGAAAGTGAAGCGACAAAGACGGGGGTACAAATTTAATCATAGTGCGCATGCTCCCATGCAGTACGAAATCTGATTGGTTTTCAACAAAGCAATTTTCCCTTTGTTCAAAACAATACAGCCGAGAACTCGTCTCCCCAACAAGTCGTAAGCTTATTTCCTATATATAAGTGAATTTAAAATTTAAATCTTAAAGCATTCCATGTATAACATACTCCCGTGTGGTCTAGTGGTTAGGATCCGCTCTCACTGCCGTGGCCGGGGTTCGATTCCCCGCATGGGAGATGACTTTTGCCAACATATGCAAGCAAATTCCCAATTTATGAAAGCAATGTAAGATACAAATCATTTAGATATACATCCAAAACCTGTTTCACTCTGGTCTTGTAGTTAAGATCCAGCGTTCTCACTGCCGAGGCAATGGTACAATTTTCCACAAAGAGTAGTGTTTTGTCCAGCTCTGAAAGGTAATTACCAATAACTTAGGGCCGTGTAAATATTCAATGTTTAAGGCTTTTTTCTTCAAAATGTTCCTGTGTAGTCTAGTGCTTAGGATTTGACGTTTAAACAGTCCTTGCATGGTTACAATTCCTTGAACGGGAGATGGATCTTTCCAAGTTAATCCTAATATAAAGTAATTTGTAATATGTTCAGGTGATGTAAGCATTCAATTCTCGAGCTTTGTTGCTAAAACATGTTTTTTATTTTCTATTCGTAAGAATCTGATGCTCTTACTGCAATGGCTGCGGTACGATTCATTTTACGGGAGATACTTTTTCAAAACTTTTTAGGCTAATTTCAAATATGTCAGTGTAATGAAATGATTCAATGTTTTCGATGGTAATCTAAAATATGTTCACATCTTGTTTACTGTATGAATGTTTGGCAGTTTAACAGCCACAATTCGGGTATGATTGCTTGCATGGAAGATGCATTTTGCAAAGGTGATCCTCTTTTAAACTATTTCTAATGTTTTCCGAAAAAATATGTAGTCAATCTTACATCTTTGACACTAAACATGTTATTATGGAGGGTATTGGTATGAATCTGGTGATCTCAGCAATGTGGTCGTGGTTAAATTATCCGCTCGGCTTTTGATTTTTGACAAGCGTCTTAAGCTTATTTCCTATATATAAGTGAATTTAAAATTTAAATCTTAAAGCTATCCATGTATAACATGCTCCCCTGTGGTCTAGTGGTTAGGATCCGGCGCTCTCCGTTGTGACCGGGGCTCGATTCCCCGCACGGGAGATCACTTTTGCCAACATATGCAAGCAAATTCTCAATTTATGAAAGCAATGTAAGATACAAATCATTTAGATATACATCCAAAACCTGTTTCACTCTGGTCTTGTAGTTAAGATCCAGCGTTCTCACTGCCGAGGCAAAGGTACAATTTTCCACAAAGAGTAGTGTTTTGTCCAGCTCTGAAAGGTAATTACCAATAACTTAGGGCCGTGTAAATATTCAATGTTTAAGGCTTTTTTCTTCAAAATGTTCCTGTGTAAACTAGTGCTTAGGATTTGACGTTTAAACAGTCCTTGCATGGTTACAATTCCTTGAACGGGAGATGGATCTTTCCAAGTTGATCCTAATATAAAGTAATTTGTAATATGTTCAGGTGATGTAAGCATTCAATTCTCGAGCTTTGTTGCTAAAACATGTTTTTTTATTTTCTATTTGTAAGAATCTGATGCTCTTACTGTAATGGCTGCGGTACGATTCATTTTACGGGAGATACTTTTTCAAAACTTTTTAGGCTAATTTCAAATATGTCAGTGTAATGAAATGATTCAATGTTTTCGATGGTAATCTAAAATATGTTCACATCTTGTTTACTGTATGAATGTTTGGCAGTTTAACAGCCACAATTCGGGTATGATTGCTTGCATGGAAGATGCATTTTGCAAAGGTGATCCTCTTTTAAACTATTTCTAATGTTTTCCGAAAAAATATGTAGTCAATCTTACATCTTTGACACTAAACATGTTATTGAGGATATTGGTAAGAATCTGGTGATCTCAGCAATGTGGTCGTGGTTAAATTATCCGCTGGGCTTTTGATTTTTGACAAGCGTCGTAAGCTTATTTCCTATATATAAGTGAATTTAAAATTTAAATCTTAAAGCTATCCATGTATAACATACTCCCGTGTGGTCTAGTGGTTGGGAATGGCGCTCTCACCGCCGTGGCCGGGGTTCGATTCCCCGCACGGGAGATGAGTTTTGCCAACATATGCAAGCAAATCCCCAATTTATGAAAGCAATGTAAGATACAAATCATGTAGATATACATCCAAAACCTGTTTCCCTCTGGTCTTGTAGTTAGGATCCAGCTTCTCACTGCCGAGGCAAAGGTACAATTTTCCACAAAGAGTAGTGTTTTGCCCAGCTCTGAAAGGTTATTACCAATAATTTAGGGCCGTGTAAATATTCATTTTTTAAGGCTTTTTTCTTCAAAATGTTCCTGTGTAGTCTAGTGCATAGGATTTGGCGTTTAAACAGTCCTTGCAGGGTTACAATTCCTTGAACGGGAGATGGATCTTTCCAAGTTGATCCTAATAGAAAGTAATTTGTAATATGTTCAGGTAACGTAAGCATTCAATTCTCGAGCTTTGTTGCTAAAACATGTTTTTTTATTTTCTATTCGTAAGAACCTGATGCTCTTACTGCAATGGCTGCGGTACGATTCATTTTACGGGAGATACTTTTTCAAAACTTTCTAGTCTAATTTCAATTATGTCAGTGTAATGAAATGATTAAATGTTTTAGATTGTATTCTTAAATATATTCACATCTTGTTTACTGTATGAATGTTTCGCAGTTTAACAGCCACAATTCGGGTATGATTGCTTGCATGGAAGATGCATTTTGCAAAGGTGATCCTCTTTTAAACTATTTCTAATGCTTTCCGAAAAAATATGTAGTCAATCTTACATCTTTGACACTAAACATGTTATTATGGAGGGTATTGGTAAGAATCTGGTGATCTCAGCAATGTGGTCGTGGTTAAATTATCCGCTCGGCTTTTGATTTTTGACAAGCGTCGTAAGGTTAATTCCTATATATAAGTGAATTTAAAATCTAAATCTTAAAGCTATCCATGTGTAACATACTCCCGTGTGGTGTAGTGGTTAGGATCCGGCGCTCTCACCGCCGTGGCTGGGGTTCAATTTCCCGCACGGGAGATGAGTTTTGCCAACATATGCAAGCAAATTCCCAATTTATGAAAGCAATGTAATATACAAATCATGTAGATATACATCCAAAACCTGTTTCACTCTGGTCTTGTAGTTAGGATCCAGCGTTCTCACTGCCGAGGCAAAGGTACAATTTTCCACAAAGAGTAGTGTTTTGCCTAGCTCTGAAAGGTAATTATCGATACCTTAGGGCCGTGTAAATATTCAATGTTTAAGGCTTTTTTCTTCAAAATGTTCCTGTGTAGTCTAATGCTTAGGATTTGACGTTCAAACAGTCCTTGCAGGGTTACAATTCCTTGAACGGGGGATTGATCTTTCCAAGTTGATCCTAATATAAAGTAATTTGTAATATGTTCAGGTAACGTAAGCATTCAATTCTCGAGCTTTGTTGCTAAAACATGTTTTTTTATTTTCTATTCGTAAGAACCTGATGCTCTTACTGCAATGGCTGCGGTACGATTCATTTTACGGGAGATACTTTTTCAAAACTTTCTAGTCTAATTTCAATTATGTCAGTGTAATTAAATGATTAAATGTTTTAGATTGTATTCTTAAATATATTCACATCTTGTTTACTGTATGAATTTTTGGCAGTTTAACAGCCACAATTCGGGTATGATTGCTTGCATGGAAGATGCATTTTGCAAAGGTGATCCTCTTTTAAACTATTTCTAATGCTTTCCGAAAAAATATGTAGTCAATCTTACATCTTTGACACTAAACATGTTATTATGGAGGGTATTGGTAAGAATCTGGTGATCTCAGCAATGTGGTCGTGGTTAAATTATCCGCTCGGCTTTTGATTTTTGACAAGCGTCGTAAGGTTATTTCCTATATATAAGTGAATTTAAAATCTAAATCTTAAAGCTATCCATGTGTAACATACTCCCGTGTGGTCTAGTGGTTAGGATCCGGCGCTCTCACCGCCGTGGCTGGGGTTCAATTTCCGCACGGGAGATGAGTTTTGCCAACATATGCAAGCAAATTCCCAATTTATGAAAGCAATGTAAGATACAAATCATGTAGATATACATCCAAAACCTGTTTCACTCTGGTCTTGTAGTTAGGATCAAGCGTTCTCACTGCCGAGGCAAAGGTACAATTTTCCACAAAGAGTAGTGTTTTGCCTAGCTCTGAAAGGTAATTATCAATACCTTAGGGCCGTGTAAATATTCAATGTTTAAGGCTTTTTTCTTCAAAATGTTCCTGTGTAGTCTAATGCTTAGGATTTGACGTTCAAACAGTCCTTGCAGGGTTACTATTCCTTGAACGGGGGATTGATCTTTCCAAGTTGATCCTAATATAAAGTAATTTGTAATATGTTCAGGTAACGTAAGCATTCAATTCTCGAGCTTTGTTGCTAAAACATGTTTTTTTATTTTCTATTCGTAAGAACCTGATGCTCTTACTGCAATGGCTGCGGTACGATTCATTTTACGGAAGATACTTTTTCAAAACTTTCTAGGCTAATTTCAAATATGTCAGTGTAATGAAATGATTCAATGTTTTAGATGGTAATCTAAAATATGTTCACATCTTGTTTACTGTATGAATGTTTGGCAGTTTAACAGCCACAATTCGAGTATGATTGCTTGCATGGAAGATGCATTTTGCAAAGGTGATCCTCTTTTAAACTATTTCTAATGTTTTCCGAAAAAAATATGTAGTCAATCTTACATCTTTGACACTAAACATGTTATTTTGGAGGGTATTGGTAAGAATCTGGTGATCTCAGCATTGTGGTCGTGGTTAAATTATCCGCTCGGCTTTTGATTTTGACAAGCGTCGTAAGCTTATTTCCTATATATAAGTGAATTTAAAATTTAAATCTTAAAGCTATCCATGTATAACATACTCCCGTGTGGTCTAGTGGTTAGGATCCGGCGCTCTCACTGCCGTGGCCGGGGTTCAAATCCCCGCACGGGAGATGAGTTTTGCCAACATATGCAAGCAAATTCCCAATTTATGAAAGCAATGTAAGATACAAATCATTTAAATATGCATCCAAAACCTGTTTCCCTCTGGTCTTGTAGTTAGGATCCAGCGTTCTCCCTGCCGCGGCAAAGGTACAATTTTCCACGAAGAGTAGTGTTTTGCCCAGCTCTGAAAGGTAATTACCAATAACTTAGGGCCGTGTAAATATTCAATGTTTAAGGCTTTTTTCTTCAAAATGTTCCTGTGTAGTCTAGTGCTTAGGATTTGGCGTTTAAACAGTCCTTGCAGGGTTACAATTCCTTGAACGGGAGATGGATCTTTCCAAGTTGATCCTAATATAAAGTAATTTGTAATATGTTCAGGTAACGTAAGCATTCAATTCTCGAGCTTTGTTGCTAAAACATGTTCTTTTATTTTCTATTCGTAAGAACCTGATGCTCTTACTGCAATGGCTGCGGTACGATTCATTTTACGGGAGATACTTTTTCAAAACTTTCTAGGCTAATTTCAATTATGTCAGTGTAATGAAATGATTAAATGTTTTAGATTGTATTCTAAAATATATTCACATCTTGTTTACTGTATGAATGTTTGGCAGTTTGACAGCCACACTTCGGGTATGATTGCTTGCATGGAAGATGCATTTTGCAAAGGTGATCCTCTTTGAAACTATTTCTAATTTTTTCCGAAAAAATATGTAGTCAATCTTACATCTTTGACACTAAACATGTTATTATGGAGGGTATTGGTAAGAATCTGGTGATCTCAGCAATGTGGTCGTGGTTAAATTATCCGCTCGGATTTTGATTTTTGACAAGCGTCATAAGGTTTTTTTCTATATATAAGTGAATTTAAAATCTAAATCTTAAAGCTATCCATATGTAACATACTCCCGTGTGGTCTAGTGGTTAGGATCCGGCGCTCTCACCGCCGTGGCCGGGGTTCAATTCCCCGCACGGGAGATGAGTTTTGCCAACATATGCAAGCAAATTCCCAATTGATGAAAGCAATGTAAGATACAAATCATGTAGATATACATCCAAAACCTGTTTCACTCTGGTCTTGTAGTTAGGATCCAGCGTTCTCACTGCCGAGGCAAAGGTACAATTTTCCACAAAGAGTAGTGTTTTGCCCAGCTCTGAAAGGTAATTACCAATACCTTAGGGCCGTGTAAATATTCAATGTTTAAGGCTTTTTTCTTCAAAATGTTCCTGTGTAGTCTAGTGCTTAGGATTTGACGTTCAAACAGTCCTTGCAGGGTTACAATTCCTTGAACGGGGGATTGATCTTTTCAAGTTGATCCTAATATAAAGTAGTTTGTAATATGTTCAGGTGACGTAAGCATTCAATTCTCGAGCTTTGTTGCTAAAACATGTTTTTTTATTTTCTACTCTTAAGAATCTGGTGCACTTACTGCAATGGCTGCGATACGATTCATTTTACGGGAGATACTTTTTCTAAACTTTCTAGGCCAATTTCAAATATGTCAGTGTAATGAAATGATAAAATGTTTTAGATAGTAATCTAAAATATGTTCACATCTTGTTTACTGTATAAATGTTTTGCAGTTTAACAGCCACAATTCGGGTATGATTGCTTGCATGGAAGATGCATTTTGCAAAGGTGATCCTCATTTAAACTATTTCTAATGTTTTCCGAAAAAATAAGTAGTCAATCTTACATCTCTGGCACTAAACATGTTATTATGGGGGTATTGGTAAGAATCTGGTGATCTCAGCAATGTGGTCGTGGTTGAATTATCCGCTCGGCTTATGCTTTTTGACAAGCGTCGTAAGCTAATTTCCTATATATAAGTGTAATTTACCATTTAAATCTTATAGCTATCCATGCATAACATACTCCCGTGTGGTCTAGTGGTTAGAATCCGGCGCTCTCACCGCCGTGGCTGGGGTTCGATTCCCCGCACGGGAGATGAGTTTTGCCAACATATGCAAGCTAATTCCCACTTTATAAAAGCAATGTAAGAAACAAATCTTGTAGATATACATCCAAAACCTGTTTCACTCTGGTCTTGTAGTTAGGATCCAGCGTTCTCACTGCCGAGGCAAAGGTACAATTTTCCACAAAGAGGAGTGTTTTGCCCAGCTTCGATAGGTAATTACCAATAACTTAGGGCCGTGTAAATATTCAATGTTTAAGTTTTTTTCTTCAAAATGTTCCTGTGTAGTCTAGAGCTTAGGATCCGGCGTTTGCACAGGCTTTGGAGGGGTTAGAGTTCCTTGCACGTGAGATGGATGTTTCCAAGTTGATCCCAATATAAAGTAATTTGTAATATGTTTAGGGTACGTAAGCATTCGCTTCCCGAGCATTGTTGCTAAAACATGTTTTTTTTGTTTTCTATTCGTAAGAATCTGGTGCTCTTACTGCAATGGCTGCGGTACGATTCATTTTACGGGAGATACTTTTTCTAAACTGTCAAGGCTAATTTCAAATATCTCAGTGTAATGAAATGATTAAATGTTTTAGATAGTAATCTAAAATATGTTCACATCTTGTTTACTGTATGATTGTTTGGCAGTTTAATAGCCTCAATTCGGGCATGATTGCTTGCATGGAAGATGCATTTTGCAAAGGTGATCCTCATTTAAACTATTTCTAATGTTTTTCGAAAAAAATATGTAGTCAATCTTACATCTTTGAAACTAAACATGTTATTATTGGGGTATTGGTAAGAATCTGGTGATCTCAGCAATGTGGTCGTGGTTAAATTATCCGCTCGGCTTCTGAATTTTGAAAAGCCTCATAAGCTTATTTCCTATATATAAGTATAACTTAAAATTTAAAGCTTAAAGCTATCCATGCATAACATACTCCCGTGTGGTCTAGTGGTTAGGATCCGGCGCTCTCACTGCCGTGGCCGGGGTTCGATTCCCCGCACGGGAGATGAGTTTTGCCAACATATGCAAGCAAATTCCCAATTGATGAAAGCAATGTAAGATACAAATCATGTAGATATACATCCAAAACCTGTTTCACTCTGGTCTTGTAGTTAGGATCCAGCGTTCTCACTGCCGAGGCAAAGGTACAATTTTCCACAAAGAGTAGTGTTTTGCCCAGCTCTGAAAGGTAATTACCAATACCTTAGGGCCGTGTAAATATTCAATGTTTAAGGCTTTTTTCTTCAAAATGTTCCTGTGTAGTCTAGTGCTTAGGATTTGACGTTCAAACAGTCCTTGCAGGGTTACAATTCCTTGAACGGGGGATTGATCTTTTCAAGTTGATCCTAATATAAAGTAGTTTGTAATATGTTCAGGTGACGTAAGCATTCAATTCTCGAGCTTTGTTGCTAAAACATGTTTTTTTATTTTCTACTCTTAAGAATCTGGTGCACTTACTGCAATGGCTGCGATACGATTCATTTTACGGGAGATACTTTTTCTAAACTTCCTAGGCCAATTTCAAATATGTCAGTGTAATGAAATGATAAAATGTTTTAGATAGTAATCTAAAATATGTTCACATCTTGTTTACTGTATAAATGTTTTGCAGTTTAACAGCCACAATTCGGGTATGATTGCTTGCATGGAAGATGCATTTTGCAAAGGTGATCCTCATTTAAACTATTTCTAATGTTTTCCGAAAAAATAAGTAGTCAATCTTACATCTCTGGCACTAAACATGTTATTATGGGGGTATTGGTAAGAATCTGGTGATCTCAGCAATGTGGTCGTGGTTGAATTATCCGCTCGGCTTATGCTTTTTGACAAGCGTCGTAAGCTAATTTCCTATATATAAGTGTAATTTACCATTTAAATCTTATAGCTATCCATGCATAACATACTCCCGTGTGGTCTAGTGGTTAGAATCCGGCGCTCTCACCGCCGTGGCTGGGGTTCGATTCCCCGCACGGGAGATGAGTTTTGCCAACATATGCAAGCTAATTCCCACTTTATAAAAGCAATGTAAGAAACAAATCTTGTAGATATACATCCAAAACCTGTTTCACTCTGGTCTTGTAGTTAGGATCCAGCGTTCTCACTGCCGAGGCAAAGGTACAATTTTCCACAAAGAGGAGTGTTTTGCCCAGCTTCGATAGGTAATTACCAATAACTTAGGGCCGTGTTAATATTCAATGTTTAAGTTTTTTTCTTCAAAATGTTCCTGTGTAGTCTAGAGCTTAGGATCCGGCGTTTGCACAGGCTTTGGAGGGGTTAGAGTTCCTTGCACGTGAGATGGATGTTTCCAAGTTGATCCCAATATAAAGTAATTTGTAATATGTTTAGGGTACGTAAGCATTCGCTTCCCGAGCATTGTTGCTAAAACATGTTTTTTTTGTTTTCTATTCGTAAGAATCTGGTGCTCTTACTGCAATGGCTGCGGTACGATTCATTTTACGGGAGATACTTTTTCTAAACTGTCAAGGCTAATTTCAAATATCTCAGTGTAATGAAATGATTAAATGTTTTAGATAGTAATCTAAAATATGTTCACATCTTGTTTACTGTATGATTGTTTGGCAGTTTAATAGCCTCAATTCGGGCATGATTGCTTGCATGGAAGATGCATTTTGCAAAGGTGATCCTCATTTAAACTATTTCTAATGTTTTTCGAAAAAAATATGTAGTCAATCTTACATCTTTGAAACTAAACATGTTATTATTGGGGTATTGGTAAGAATCTGGTGATCTCAGCAATGTGGTCGTGGTTAAATTATCCGCTCGGCTTCTGAATTTTGAAAAGCCTCATAAGCTTATTTCCTATATATAAGTATAACTTAAAATTTAAAGCTTAAAGCTATCCATGCATAACATACTCCCGTGTGGTCTAGTGGTTAGGATCCGGCGCTCTCACTGCCGTGGCCGGAGTTCGATTCCCCGCACGGGAGATGAGTTTTGCCAACATATGCAAGCAAATTCCCAATTTATGAAAGCAATGTAAGATACAAATCATGTAGATATACATCCAAAATCTGTTTCACTCTGGTCTTGTAGTTAGGATCCAGCGTTCTCACTGCCGAGGCAATGGTACAATTTTCCACAAAGAGGAGTGTTTTGCCCAGCTTTGATAGGTAATTACCAATAACTTAGGGCCGTGTAAATATTCAATGTTTAAGTTTTTTTCTTCAAAATGTTCCTGTGTAGTCTAGTGCTTAGGATCCGGCGTTTGCACAGGCTTTGGAGGGGTTAGAGTTCCTTGCACGTGAGATGGATGTTTCCAAGTTGATCCCAATATAAAGTAATTTGTAATATGTTTAGGGTACGTAGGCATTCAATTCTCGAGCTTTAGTGCTAAAACAGGTTTTTTTATTTTCTATTCTTAAGAATCTGGTGCTCTTACTGCAACGGCTGCGGTACGATTCATTTTACGGGAGATACTTTTTCTAAACTTTCTAGGCTAATTTCAAATATGTCAGTGAAATGAAATGATTAAATGTTTTAGATTGTATTCTAAAATATGTTGACATCTTGTTTACTGTATGAATGTTTGGCAGTTTAACAGCCACAATTCGGGTATGATTGATTGCATGGAAGATGCATTTTGCAAAGGTGATCCTCTTTTAAACTATTTGTAATGTTTTCCGAAAAAATATGTAGTCAATCTTACATCTTTGACACTAAACATGTTATTATGGAGGGTATTTGTAAGAATCTTGTGATCTCAGCAATGTGGTCGTGGTTAATTTATCCGCTCGGCTTTTGATTTTTGACAAGCGTCGTAAGCTTATTTCCTATATATAAGTGAATTTAAAATTTAAATCTTAAAGCTATCGAAGTATAACATACTTTCATGTGGTCTAGTGGTTAGGATCCGGCGCTCTCACCGCCGTGGCCGGGTTTCGATTCCCCGCACGGGAGATGAGTTTTGCCAACATATGCAAGCAAATTCCCAATTTATGAAAGCAATGTAAGATACAAATCATGTACATATAAATCCAAAACCTGTTTCACTCTGGTCTTGTAGTTAGGATCCAGCGTTCTCACTGACGAGGCAATGGTACAATTTTCCACAAAGAGGAGTGTTTTGCGCAGCTTCGATAGGTAATTACCAATAACTCAGGGCCGTGTAAATATTCAATGTTTAAGTTTTTTTCTTCAAAATGTTCCTGTGTAGTCTAGTGCTTAGGATCCGGCGTTTGCACAGGCTTTGGAGGGGTTAGAGTTACTTGCACGTGAGATGGATGTTTCCAAGTTGATCCCAATATAAAGTAATTTGTAATATATTTAGGGTACGTAAGCATTCGCTTCCCGAGCTTTGTTGCTAAAACATGTTTTTTTTATTTTCTACTCGTAAGAATCTGGTGCACTTACTGCAATGGCTGCGATACGATTCATTTTACGGGAGATACTTTTTCTAAACTTTCCAGGCCAATTTCAAATATGTCAGTGTAATGAAATGATACAATGTTTTAGATAGTAATCTAAAATATGTTCACATCTTGTTTACTGTATAAATGTTTTGCAGTTTAACAGCCACCATTCGGGTATGATTGCTTGCATGGAAGATGCATTTTGCAAAGGTGATCCTCATTTAAACTATTTCTAATGTTTTCCGAAAAAATAAGTAGTCAATCTTACATCTTTGGCACTAAACATGTTATTATGGGGGTATTGGTAAGAATCTGGTAATCTCAGCAATGTGGTCGTGGTTGAATTATCCGCTCACTTTATGCTTTTTGACAAGCGTCGTAAGCTAATTTCCTATATATAAGTGTAATTTACCATTTAAATCTTATAGCTATCCATGCATAACATACTCCCGTGTGGTCTAGTGGTTAGGATCCGGCACTCTCACCGCCGTGGCTGGGGTTCGATTCCCCGCACGGGAGATGAGTTTTGCCAACATATGCAAGCCAATTCCCACTTTATGAAAGCAATGTAAGAAACAAATCTTGTAGATATACATCCAAAACCTGTTTCACTCTGGTCTTGTAGTTCGGATCCAGCGTTCTCACTGCCGAGGCAATGGAACAATTTTCCACAAAGAGGAGTGTTTTGCCCAGCTTCGATAGGTAATTACCAATAACTTAGGGCCGTGTAAATATTCAGTGTTTAAATTTTTTTTCTTCAAAATGTTCCTGTGTAGTCTAGAGCTTAGGATCCGGCGTTTGCACAGGCTTTGGAGGGGTTAGAGTTCCTTGCACGTGAGATGGATGTTTCCAAGTTGATCCCAATATAAAGTAATTTGTAATATGTTTAGGGTACGTAAGCATTCGCTTCCCGAGCTTTGTTGCTAAAACATGTTTTTTTTGTTTTCTATTCGTAAGAATCTGGTGCTCTTACTGCAATGGCTGCGGTACGATTCATTTTACGGGAGATACTTTTTCTAAACTGTCAAGGCTAATTTCAAATATCTCAGTGTAATGAAATGATTGAATGTTTTAGATAGTAATCTAAAATATGTTCACATCTTGTTTACTGTATGATTGTTTGGCAGTTTAATAGCCTCAATTCGGGCATGATTGCTTGCATGGAAGATGCATTTTGCAAAGGTGATCCTCATTTAAACTATTTCTAATGTTTTTCGAAAAAATATGTAGTCAATCTTACATCTTTGAAACTAAACATGTTATTATTGGGGTATTGGTAAGAATCTGGTGATCTCAGCAATGTGGTCGTGGTTAAATTATCCGCTCGGCTTCTGAATTTTGAAAAGCCTCATAAGCTTATTTCCTATATATAAGTATAATTTAAAATTTAAAGCTTAAAGCTATCCATGTATATCATACTCCCGTGTGGTCTAGTGGTTAGGATCCGGCGCTCTCACCGCCGTGGCAGGGGTTCGATTCCCCGCACGGGAGATGAGTTTTGCCAACATATGCAAGCCTATTCCCAATTTATGAAAGCAATGTAAGATACAAATCTTGTAGATATACATCCAAAACCTGTTTCACTCTGGTCTTGTAGTCAGGATCCAGCGTTCTCACTGCCGAGGCAATGGTACAATTTTCCACAAAGAGGAGTGTTTTGCCCAGCTTTGATAGGTAATTACCAATAACTTAGGGCCGTGTAAATATTCAATGTTTAAATTTTTTTCTTCAAAATGTTCCTTTGTAGTCTAGTGCTTAGGATCCGGCGTTTGCACAGTCCTTGGAGGGGGTTACAATTCCTTGCACGTGAGATGGATGTTTCCAAGTTGATCCCAATATAAAGTAATTTGTAATATGTTTAGGGTACGTAAGCATTCGCTTCTCGAGCTTTAGTGCTAAAACAGGTTTTTTTATTTTCTATTCGTAAGAATCTGGTGCTCTTATTGCAACGGCTGCGGTACGATTCATTTTACGGGAGATACTTTTTCTAAACTTTCTAGGCTAATTTCAAATATGTCAGTGAAATGAAATGATTAAATGTTTTAGATTGTATTCTAAAATATGTTCACATCTTGTTTACTGTATGAATGTTTGGCAGTTTAACAGCCACAATTCGGGTATGATTGCTTGCATGGAAGATGCATTTTGCAAAGGTGATCCTCTTTTAAACTATTTCTAATGTTTTCCGAAAAAATATGTAGTCAATCTTACATCTTTGACACTAAACATGTTATTATGGAGGGTATTTGTAAGAATCTGGTGATCTCAGCAATGTGGTCGTGGTTAAATTATCCGCTCGGCTTTTGATTTTTGACAAGCGTCGTAAGCTTATTTCCTATATATAAGTGAATTTAAAATTTAAATCTTAAAGCTATCGAAGTATAACATACTTTCATGTGGTCTAGTGGTTAGGATCCGGCGCTCTCACCGCCCCGGTCGGGGTTTGATTCCCCGCACGGGAGATGTGTTTTGCAAACATATGCAAGCAAATTCCCAATTTATGAAAGCAATGTAAGATACAAATCATGTAGATATACATCCAAAACCTGTTTCACTCTGGTCTTGTAGTTAGGATCCAGTGTTCTCACTGCCGAGGCAAAGGTTCAATTTTCCACAAAGAGTAGTGTTTTGCCCAGCTCTGAAAGGTAATTACCAATAACTTAGGGCCGTGTAAATATTCAATGTTTAAGGCTTTTTTCTTCAAAATGTTCCTGTGTAGTCTAGATCTTAGGATTTGGCGTTTAAACAGTCCTTGCAGGGTTACAATTCCTTGAACGGGAGATGGATCTTTCCAAGTTGATCCTAATATAAAGTAATTTGTAATATGTTCAGGTAACGTAAGCATTCAATTCTCGAGCTTTGTTGCTAAAACATGTTTTTTTATTTTCTATTCGTTAGAATCTGATGCTCTTACTGCAATGGCTGTGGTACGATTCATTTTACGGGAGATACATTTTTCAAAACCTTTTAGGCTAATTTCAAATATGTCAGTGTAATGAAATGATTCAATGTTTTAGATTGTTATCTAAAATATGTTCACATCTTGTTTACTGTATGAATGTTTGGCAGTTTAACAGCCACAATTCGGGTATGATTGCTTGCATGGAAGATGCATTTTGCAAATGTGATCCTCTTTTAAACTATTTCTAATGTTTTCCGAAAAAATATGTAGTCAATCTTACATCTTTGACACTAAACATGTTATTATGGAGGGTATTGGTAAGAATCTGGTGATCTCAGCAATGTGGTCGTGGTTAAATTATCCGCTCGGCTTTTGATTTTTGACAAGCGTCGTAAGCTTATTTCCTATATATATAAATGAAATTTAAATTCAAATCTTAAAGCTATCCATGTATAACATACTCCCGTGTGGTCTAGTGGTTAGGATCCGGGGCTCTCACCGCCGAGGCTGGGGTTCAATTCCCCGCACGGGAGATGAGGTTTGCCAACATATGCAAGCGAATTCCCAATTTATGAAAGCAATGTAAGATACAAATCATGTAGATATACATCCAAAACCTGTTTCACTCTGGTCTTGTAGTTAGGATCCAGCGTTCTCACTGCCGAGGCGAAGGTACAATTTTCCACAAAGAGTAGTGTTTTGCCCAGCTCTGAAAGGTAATTACCAATAACTTAGGGCCGTGTAAATATTCAATGTTTAAGGCTTTTTTCTTCAAATGTTCCTGTGTAGTCTAGTGCTTAGGATTTGGCGTTTAAACAGTCCTTGCAGGGTTACAATTCCTTGAACGGGAGATGGATCTTTCCAAGTTGATCCTAATATAAAGTAATTTGTAATATGTTCAGGTAACGTAAGCATTCAATTCTCGAGCTTTGTTGCTAAAACATGTTTTTTTATTTTCTATTCGTAAGAATCTGATGCTCTTTCTGCAATGGCTGCGGTACGATTCATTTTACGGGAGATACTTTTTCAAAACTTTCTAGGCTAATTTCAAATATGTCAGTGTAATGAAATGATTCAATGCTTTAGATGGTAATCTAAAATATGTTCACATCTTGTTTACTGTATGAATGTTTGGCAGTTTAACAGCCACAACTCGGGTATGATTGCTTGCATGGAAGATGTATTTTGCAAAGGTGATCCTCTTTTAAACTATTTCTAATGTTTTCCGAAAAAAAATGTAGTCAATCTTACATTTTTGACACTAAACATGTTATTATGGAGGGTATTGGTAAGAATCTGGTGATCTCAGCAATGTGGTCGTGGTTTAATAATCCGCTCGGCTTTTTATTTTTGACAAACGTCGTAAGCTTATTTTCTATATATAAGTGAATTTTAAAATTCAAATCTTAAAGCTATCCATTTATAACATACTCCCGTGTGGTCTAGTGGTTAGGATCCGGCGCTCTCACCGCCGTGGTCGGGGTTTGATTCCCCGCACGGGAGATGTGTTTTGCAAACATATGCAAGCAAATTCCCAATTTATGAAAGCAATGTAAGATACAAATCATGTAGATATACATCCAAAACCTGTTTCACTCTGGTCTTGTAGTTAGGATCCAGCGTTCTCACTGCCGAGGCGAAGGTACAATTTTCCACAAAGAGTAGTGTTTTGCCCACCTCTGAAAGGTAATTACCAATAACTTAGGGCCGTGTAAATATTCAATGTTTAAGGCTTTTTTCTTCAAAATGTTCCTGTGTAGTCTAGTGCTTAGGATTTGGCGTTTAAACAGTCCTTGCAGGGTTACAATTCCTTGAACGGGAGATGGATCTTTCCAAGTTGATCCTAATATAAAGTAATTTGTAATATGTTCAGGTAACGTAAGCATTCAATTCTCGAGCTTTGTTGCTAAAACATGTTTTTTTATTTTCTATTCGTAAGAATCTGATGCTCTTACTGCAATGGCTGCGGTACGATTCATTTTACGGGAGATACTTTTTCAAAACTTTCTAGGCTAATTTCAAATATGTCAGTGTAATGAAATGATTCAATGTTTTAGATGGTAATCTAAAATATGTTCACATCTTGTTTACTGTATGAATGTTTGGCAGTTTAACAGCCACAATTCGGGTATGATTGCTTGCATGGAAGATGCATTTTGCAAAGGTGATCCTCTTTTAAACTATTTCTAATGTTTTCCGAAAAAATATGTAGTCAATCTTACATTTTTGACACTAAACATGTTATTATGGAGGGTATTGGTAAGAATCTGGTGATCTCAGCAATGTGGTCGTGGTTTAATAATCCGCTCGGCTTTTTATTTTTGACAAGCGTCGTAAGCTTATTTTCTATATATAAGTGAATTTTAAAATTCAAATCTTAAAGCTATCCATGTATAACATTCTCCCGTGTGGTCTAGTGGTTAGGATACTGCGCTCTCACCGCCGTGGCCGGGGTTTGATTCCCCGCACGGGAGATGTGTTTTGCAAACATATGCAAGCAAATTCCCAATTTATGAAAGCAATGTAAGATACAAATCATGTAGATATACATCCAAAATCTGTTTCACTCTGGTCTTGTAGTTAAGATCCAGCGTTCTCACTGCCGAGGCAAAGGTACATTTTTCCACAAAGAGTAGTGTTTTGCCCAGCTCTGAAAGGTAATTACCAATAACTTAGGGCCGTGTAAATATTCAATGTTTAAGGCTTTTTTCTTCAAAATGTTCCTGTGTAGTCTAGTGCTTAGGATTTGGCGTTTAAACAGTCCTTGCAGGGTTACAATTCCTTGAACGGGAGATGGATCTTTCCAAGTTGATCCTAATATAAAGTAATTTGTAATATGTTCAGGTAACGTAAGCATTCAATTCTCGAGCTTTGTTGCTAAAACATGTTTTTTTATTTTCTATTCGTAAGAATCTGATGCTCTTACTGCAATGGCTGCGGTACGATTCATTTTACGGGAGATACTTTTTCAAAACTTTCTAGGCTAATTTCAAATATGTCAGTGTAATGAAATGATTCAATGTTTTAGATGGTAATCTAAAATATGTTCACATCTTGTTTACTGTATGAATGTTTGGCAGTTTAACAGCCACAATTCGGGTATGATTGCTTGCATGGAAGATGCATTTTGCAAAGGTGATCCTCTTTTAAACTATTTCTAATGTTTTCCGAAAAAATATGTCGTCAATCTTACATCTTTGACATTAAACATGTTATTATGGAGGGTATTGGTAAGAATCTGGTGATCTCAGCAATGTGGTCGTGGTTAAATTATCCGCTCGGCTTTTGATTTTTGACAAGCGTCGTAAGCTTATTTCCTATATATAAATGAAATTTAAATTCAAATCTTAAAGCTATCCATGTATAACATACTCCCGTGTGGTCTAGTGGTAAGGATCCGGTGCTCTCACCGCCGTGGCCGGGGTTCGATTCCCCGCACGGGAGATGAGTTTTGCCAACATATGCAAGCAAATTCCCAATTTATGAAAGCAATGTAAGATACAAATCATGTAGATATACATCCAAAACCTGTTTCACTCTGGTCTTGTAGTTAGGATCCAGCGTTTTCACTGCCGAGGCGAAGGTACAATTTTCCACACAGAGTAGTGTTTTGCCCAGCTCTGAAAGGTAATTACCAATAACTTAGGGCCGTGTAAATATTCAATGTTTAAGGCTTTTTTCTTCAAATGTTCCTGTGTAGTCTAGTGCTTAGGATTTGGCGTTTAAACAGTCCTTGCAGGGTTACAATTCCTTGAACGGGAGATGGATCTTTCCAAGTTGATCCTAATATAAAGTAATTTGTAATATGTTCAGGTAACGTAAGCATTCAATTCTCGAGCTTTGTTGCTAAAACATGTTTTTTTATTTTCTATTCGTAAGAACCTGATGTTCTTACTGCAATGGCCGCGGTACGATTCATTTTACGGGAGATACTTTTTCAAAACTTTCTAGGCTAATTTCAAATATGTCAGTGTAATGAAATGATTCAATGTTTTAGATGGTAATCTAAAATATGTTCACATCTTGTTTACTGTATGAATGTTTGGCAGTTTAACAGCCACAATTCGGGTATGATTGCTTGCATGGAAGATGCATTTTGCAAAGGTGATCCTCTTTTAAACTATTTCTAATGTTTTCCGAAAAAATATGTAGTAAATCTTACATCTTTGACACTAAACATGTTATTATGGGGGGTATTGGTAAGAATCTGGTGATCTCAGCAATGTGGTCGTGGTTAAATTATCCGCTCAGCTTTTGATTTTTTACAAGCGTCGTAAGCTTATTTCCTATATATAAGTAAATTTAAAATTTAAATCTTAAAGCTATCCATGTATAATATACTCCCGTGTGGTCTAGTGGTTAGGATCCGGTGCTCTCACCGCCGTGGCCGGGGTTCGATTCCCCGCACGGGAGATGAGTTTTGCCAACATATGCAAGCAAATTCCCAATTTATGAAAGCAATGTAAGATACAAATCATGTAGATATACATCCAAAACCTGTTTCACTCTGGTCTTGTAGTTAGGATCCAGCGTTCTCACTGCCGAGGCGAAGGTACAATTTTCCACAAAGAGTAGTGTTTTGCCCAGCTCTGAAAGGTAATCACCAATAACTTAGGGCCGTGTAAATATTCAATGTTTAAGGCTTTTTTCTTCAAATGTTCCTGTGTAGTCTAGTGCTTAGGATTTGGCGTTTAAACAGTCCTTGCAGGGTTACAATTCCTTGAACGGGAGATGGATCTTTAAGTTGATCCTAATATAAAGTAATTTGTAATATGTGCAGGTAACGTAAGCATTCAATTCTCGAGCTTTGTTGCTAAAACATGTTTTTTTATTTTCTATTCGTAAGAATCTGATGCTCTTACTGCAATGGCTGCGGTACGATTCATTTTACGGGAGATACTTTTTCAAAACTTTCTAGGCTAATTTCAAATATGTCAGTGTAATGAAATGATTCAATGTTTTAGATGGTAATCTAAAATATGTTCACATCTTGTTTACTGTATGAATGTTTGGCAGTTTAACAGCCACAATTCGGGTATGATTGCTTGCATGGAAGATGCATTTTGCAAAGGTGATCCTCTTTTAAACTATTTCTAATGTTTTCCGAAAAAATATGTAGTCAATCTTACATTTTTGACACTAAACATGTTATTATGGAGGGTATTGGTAAGAATCTGGTGATCTCAGCAATGTGGTCGTGGTTTAATAATCCGCTCGGCTTTTTATTTTTGACAAGCGTCGTAAGCTTATTTTCTATATATAAGTGAATTTTAAAATTCAAATCTTAAAGCTATCCATGTTTAACATACTCCTGTGTGGTCTAGTGGTTAGGATCCGGTGCTCTCACCGCCGTGGCCGGGGTTTGATTCCCCGCACGGGAGATGTGTTTTGCAAATATATGCAAGCAAATTCCCAATTTATGAAAGCAATGTAAGATACAAATCATGTAGATATACATCCAAAACCTGTTTCACTCTGGTCTTGTAGTTAGGATCCAGCGTTCTCACTGCCGAGGCAAAGGTACAAATTTCCACAAAGAGTAGTGTTTTGCCCAGCTCTGAAAGGTAATTACCAATAACTTAGGGCCGTGTAAATATTCAATGTTTAAGGCTTTTTTCTTCAAAATGTTCCTGTGTAGTCTAGTGCTTAGGATTTGGCGTTTAAACAGTCCTTGCAGGGTTACAATTCCTTGAACGGGAGATGGATCTTTCCAAGTTGATCCTAATATAAAGTAATTTGTAATATGTTCAGGTAACGTAAGCATTCAATTCTCGAGCTTTGTTGCTAAAACATGTTTTTTTATTTTCTATTCGTAAGAATCTGATGCTCTTTCTGCAATGGCTGCGGTACGATTCATTTTACGGGAGATACTTTTTCAAAACTTTCTAGGCTAATTTCAAATATGTCAGTGTAATGAAATGATTCAATGCTTTAGATGGTAATCTAAAATATGTTCACATCTTGTTTACTGTATGAATGTTTGGCAGTTTAACAGCCACAACTCGGGTATGATTGCTTGCATGGAAGATGTATTTTGCAAAGGTGATCCTCTTTTAAACTATTTCTAATGTTTTCCGAAAAAAAATGTAGTCAATCTTACATTTTTGACACTAAACATGTTATTATGGAGGGTATTGGTAAGAATCTGGTGATCTCAGCAATGTGGTAGTGGTTTAATAATCCGCTCGGCTTTTTATTTTTGACAAACGTCGTAAGCTTATTTTCTATATATAAGTGAATTTTAAAATTCAAATCTTAAAGCTATCCATTTATAACATACTCCCGTGTGGTCTAGTGGTTAGGATCCGGCGCTCTCACCGCCGTGGTCGGGGTTTGATTCCCCGCACGGGAGATGTGTTTTGCAAACATATGCAAGCAAATTCCCAATTTATGAAAGCAATGTAAGATACAAATCATGTAGATATACATCCAAAACCTGTTTCACTCTGGTCTTGTAGTTAGGATCCAGCGTTCTCACTGCCGAGGCAAAGGTACAATTTTCCACAAAGAGTAGTGTTTTGCCCAGCTCTGAAAGGTAATTACCAATAACTTAGGGCCGTGTAAATATTCAATGTTTAAGGCTTTTTTCTTCAAAATGTTCCTGTGTAGTCTAGTGCTTAGGATTTGGCGTTTAAACAGTCCTTGCAGGGTTACAATTCCTTGAACGGGAGATGGATCTTTCCAAGTTGATCCTAATATAAAGTAATTTGTAATATGTTCAGGTAACGTAAGCATTCAATTCTCGAGCTTTGTTACTAAAACATGTTTTTTTATTTTCTATTCGTAAGAACCTGATGTTCTTACTGCAATGGCCGCGGTACGATTCATTTTACGGGAGATACTTTTTCAAATTTTTCTAGGCTAATTTCAAATATGTCAGTGAAATGAAATGATTAAATGTTTTAGATTGTCTTCTAAAATATGTTCAGATCTTGTTTACTGTATGAATGTTTGGCAGTTTAACAGCCACAATTCGGGTATGATTGCTTGCATGGAAGATGCATTTTGCAAAGGTGATCCTCTTTTAAACTATTTCTAATGTTTTCCGAAAAAATATGTAGTCAATCTTACATCTTTGACACTAAACATGTTATTATGGAGGGTATTGGTAAGAATCTGGTGATCTCAGCAATGTGGTCGTGGTTAAATTATCCGCTCGGCTTTTGATTTTTGACAAGCGTCGTAAGCTTATTTCCTATATATATAAATGAAATTTAAATTCAAATCTCAAAGCTATCCATGTATAACATACTCCCGTGTGGTCTAGTGGTTAGGATCCGGGGCTCTCACCGCCGAGGCTGGGGTTCGATTCCCCGCACGGGAGATGAGGTTTGCCAACATATGCAAGCGAATTCCCAATTTATGAAAGCAATGTAAGATACAAATCATGTAGATATACATCCAAAACCTGTTTCACTCTGGTCTTGTAGTTAGGATCCAGCGTTCTCACTGCCGAGGCGAAGGTACAATTTTCCACAAAGAGTAGTGTTTTGCCCAGCTCTGAAAGGTAATTACCAATAACTTAGGGCCGTGTAAATATTCAATGTTTAAGGCTTTTTTCTTCAAAATGTTCCTGTGTAGTCTAGTGCTTAGGATTTGGCGTTTAAACAGTCCTTGCAGGGTTACAATTCCTTGAACGGGAGATGGATCTTTCCAAGTTGATCCTAATATAAAGTAATTTGTAATATGTTCAGGTAACGTAAGCATTCAATTCTCGAGCTTTGTTGCTAAAACATGTTTTTTTATTTTCTATTCGTAAGAATCTGATGCTCTTACTGCAATGGCTGCGGTACGATTCATTTTACGGGAGATACTTTTTCAAAACTTTCTAGGCTAATTTCAAATATGTCAGTGAAATGAAATGATTAAATGTTTTAGATTGTATTCTAAAATATGTTCAGATCTTGTTTACTGTATGAATGTTTGGCAGTTTAACAGCCACAATTCGGGTATGATTGCTTGCATGGAAGATGCATTTTGCAAAGGTGATCCTCTTTTAAACTATTTCTAATGTTTTCCGAAAAAATATGTGGTCAATCTTACATTTTTGACACTAAACATGTTATTATGGAGGGTATTGGTAAGAATCTGGTGATCTCAGCAATGTGGTCGTGGTTTAATAATCCGCTCGGCTTTTTATTTTTGACAAGCGTCGTAAGCTTATTTTCTATATATAAGTGAATTTTAAAATTCAAATCTTAAAGCTATCCATGTATAACATTCTCCTGTGTGGTCTAGTGGTTAGGATACTGCGCTCTCACGGCCGTGGCCAGGGTTTGATTCCCCGCACGGGAGATGTGTTTTGCAAAAATATGCAAGCAAATTCCCAATTTATGAAAGCAATATAAGATACAAATCATGTAGATATACATCCAAAACCTGCTTCACTCTGGTCTTGTAGTTAGGATCCAGCGTTCTCACTGCCGAGCCAAAGGTACATTTTTCCACAAAGAGTAGTGTTTTGCCCAGCTCTGAAAGGTAATTACCAATAACTTAGGGCCGTGTAAATATTCAATGTTTAAGGCTTTTTTCTTCAAAATGTTCCTGTGTAGTCTAGTGCTTAGGATTTGGCGTTAAACAGTCCTTGCAGGGTTACAATTCCTTGAACGGGAGATGGATCTTTCCAAGTTGATCCTAATATAAAGTAATTTGTAATATGTTCAGGTAACGTAAGCATTCAATTCTCGAGCTTTGTTGCTAAAACATGTTTTTTTATTTTCTATTCGTAAGAATCTGATGCTCTTACTGCAATGGCTGCGGTACGATTCATTTTACGGGAGATACTTTTTCAAAACTTTCTAGGCTAATTTCAAATATGTCAGTGTAATGAAATGATTCAATGTTTTAGATGGTAATCTAAAATATGTTCACATCTTGTTTACTGTATGAATGTTTGGCAGTTTAACAGCCACAATTCGGGTATGATTGCTTGCATGGAAGATGCATTTTGCAAAGGTGATCCTCTTTTAAACTATTTCTAATGTTTTCCGAAAAAATATGTAGTCAATCTTACATTTTTGACACTAAACATGTTATTATGGAGGGTATTGGTAAGAATCTGGTGATCTCAGCAATGTGGTCGTGGTTTAATAATCCGCTCGGCTTTTTATTTTTGACAAGCGTCGTAAGCTTATTTTCTATATATAAGTGAATTTTAAAATTCAAATCTTAAAGCTATCCATGTATAACATTCTCCCGTGTGGTCTAGTGGTTAGGATACTGCGCTCTCACCGCCGTGGCCGGGGTTTGATTCCCCGCACGGGAGATGTGTTTTGCAAACATATGCAAGCAAATTCCCAATTTATGAAAGCAATGTAAGATACAAATCATGTAGATATACATCCAAAACCTGTTTCACTCTGGTCTTGTAGTTAAGATCCAGCGTTCTCACTGCCGAGGCAAAGGTACATTTTTCCACAAAGAGTAGTGTTTTGCCCAGCTCTGAAAGGTAATTACCAATAACTTAGGGCCGTGTAAATATTCAATGTTTAAGGCTTTTTTCTTCAAAATGTTCCTGTGTAGTCTAGTGCTTAGGATTTGGCGTTTAAACAGTCCTTGCAGGGTTACAATTCCTTGAACGGGAGATGGATCTTTCCAAGTTGATCCTAATATAAAGTAATTTGTAATATGTTCAGGTAACGTAAGCATTCAATTCTCGAGCTTTGTTGCTAAAACATGTTTTTTTCTTTTCTATTCGTAAGAATCTGATGCTCTTACTGCAATGGCTGCGGTACGATTCATTTTACGGGAGATACTTTTTCAAAACTTTCTAGGCTAATTTCAAATATGTCAGTGAAATGAAATGATTAAATGTTTTAGATTGTATTCTAAAATATGTTCAGATCTTGTTTACTGTATGAATGTTTGGCAGTTTAACAGCCACAATTCGGGTATGATTGCTTGCATGGAAGATGCATTTTGCGAAGGTGATCCTCTTTTAAACTATTTCTAATGTTTTCCGAAAAAATATGTAGTCAATCTTACATTTTTGACACTAAACATGTTATTATGGAGGGTATTGGTAAGAATCTGGTGATCTAAGCAATGTAGTCGTGGTTAAATTATCCGCTCGGCTTTTGATTTTTGACAAGCGTCGTAAGCTTATTTCCTATATATAAGTAAATTTAAAATTTAAATCTTAAAACTATCCATGTATAACATACTCCCGTGTGGTCTAGTGGTTAGGATCCGGTGCTCTCACCGCCGTGGCCGGGGTTCGATTCCCCGCACGGGAGATGAGTTTTGCCAACATATGCAAGCGAATTCCCAATTTATGAAAGCAATGTAAGATACAAATCATGTAGATATACATCCAAAACCTGTTTCACTCTGGTCTTGTAGTTAGGATCCAGCGTTCTCACTGCCGAGGCGAAGGTACAATTTTCCACAAAGAGTAGTGTTTTGCCCAGCTCTGAAAGGTAATTACCAATAACTTAGGGCCGTGTAAATATTCAATGTTTAAGGCTTTTTTCTTCAAATGTTCCTGTGTAGTCTAGTGCTTAGGATTTGGCGTTTAAACAGTCCTTGCAGGGTTACAATTCCTTGAACGGGAGATGGATCTTTCCAAGTTGATCCTAATATAAAGTAATTTGTAATATGTTCAGGTAACGTAAGCATTCAATTCTCGAGCTTTGTTGCTAAAACATGTTTTTTTATTTTCTATTCGTAAGAATCTGATGCTCTTACTGCAATGGCTGCGGTACGATTCATTTTACGGGAGATACTTTTTCAAAACTTTCTAGGCTAATTTCAAATATGTCAGTGTAATGAAATGATTCAATGTTTTAGATGGTAATCTAAAATATGTTCACATCTTGTTTACTGTATGAATGTTTGGCAGTTTAACAGCCACAATTCGGGTATGATTGCTTGCATGGAAGATGCATTTTGCAAAGGTGATCCTCTTTTAAACTATTTCTAATGTTTTCCGAAAAAATATGTCGTCAATCTTACATCTTTGACATTAAACATGTTATTATGGAGGGTATTGGTAAGAATCTGGTGATCTCAGCAATGTGGGCGTGGTTAAATTATCCGCTCGGCTTTTGATTTTTGAAAAGCGTCGTAAGCTTATTTCCTATATATAAATGAAATTTAAATTCAAATCTTAAAGCTATCCGTGTATAACATACTCCCGTGTGGTCTAGTGGTTAGGATCCGGTGCTCTCACCGCCGTGGCCGGGGTTCGATTCCCCGCACGGGAGATGAGTTTTGCCAACATATGCAAGCAAATTCCCAATTTATGAAAGCAATGTAAGATACAAATCATGTAGATATACATCCAAAACCTGTTTCACTCTGGTCTTGTAGTTAGGATCCAGCGTTCTCACTGCCGAGGTGAAGGTAAATTTTCCACAAAGAGTAGTGTTTTGCCCAGCTCTAAAAGGTAATTACCAATAACTTAGGGCCGTGTAAATATTCAATGTCTAAGGCTTTTTTCTTCAAATGTTCCTGTGTAGTCTAGTGCTTAGGATTTGACGTTTAAACAGTCCTTGCATGGTTACAATTCCTTGAACGGGAGATGGATCTTTCCAAGTTGATCCTAATATAAAGTAATTTGTAATATGTTCAGGTAACGTAAGCATTCAATTCTCGAGCTTTGTTGCTAAAACATGTTTTTTTTATTTTCTATTCGTAAGAATCTGATGCTCTTACTGCAATGGCTGCGGTACGATTCATTTTACGGGAGATACTCTTTCAAAACTTTCTAGGCTAATTTCAAATATGTCAGTGTAATGAAATGATTCAATGTTTTAGATGGTAATCTAAAATATGTTCACATCTTGTTTACTGTATGAATGTTTGGCAGTTTAACAGCCACAATTCGGGAATGATTGCTTGCATGGAAGATGTATTTTGCAAAGGTGATCCTCTTTTAAACTATTTCTAATGTTTTCCGAAAAAATATGTAGTCAATCTTACATTTTTGACACTAAACATGTTATTATGGAGGGTATTGGTAAGAATCTGGTGATCTCAGCAATGTGGTCGTGGTTTAATAATCCGCTCGGCTTTTTATTTTTGACAAGCGTCGTAAGCTTATTTTCTATATATAAGTGAATTTTAAAATTCAAATCTTAAAGCTATCCATGTATAACATACTCCTGTGTGGTCTAGTGGTTAGGATCCGGCGCTCTCACCGCCGTGGCCGGGGTTTGATTCTCTGCACGGGAGATGTGTTTTGCAAATATATGCAAGCAAATTCCCAATTTATGAAAGCAATGTAAGATACAAATCATGTAGATATACATCCAAAACCTGTTTCACTCTGGTCTTGTAGTTAGGATCCAGCGTTCTCACTGCCGAGGCAAAGGTACAATTTTCCACAAAGAGTAGTGTTTTGCCCAGCTCTGAAAGGTAATTACCAATAACTTAGGGCCGTGTAAATATTCAATGTTTAAGGCTTTTTTCTTCAAAATGTTCCTGTGTAGTCTAGTGCTTAGGATTTGGCGTTTAAACAGTCCTTGCAGGGTTACAATTCCTTGAACGGGAGATGGATCTTTCCAAGTTGATCCTAATATAAAGTAATTTGTAATATGTTCAGGTAACGTAAGCATTCAATTCTCGAGCTTTGTTGCTAAAACATGTATTTTTATTTTCTATTCGTAAGAACCTGATGTTCTTACTGCAAAGGCCGCGGTACGATTCATTTTACGGGAGATACTTTTTCAAATTTTTCTAGGCTAATTTCAAATATTTCAGTGAAATGAAATGATTAAATGTTTTAGATTGTATTCTAAAATATGTTCAGATCTTGTTTACTGTATGAATGTTTGGCAGTTTAACAGCCACAATTCGGGTATGATTGCTTGCATGGAAGATGCATTTTGCAAAGGTGATCCTCTTTTCAACTATTTCTAATGTTTTCCGAAAAAATATGTAGTCAATCTTACATCTTTGACACTAAACATGTTATTATGGAGGGTATTGGTAAGAATCTGGTGATCTCAGCAATGTGGTCGTGGTTAAATTATCCGCTCGGCTTTTGATTTTTGACAAGCGTCGTAAGCTTATTTCCTATATATAAATGAAATTGAAATTCAAATCTTAAAGCTATCCATGTATAACATACTCCCGTGTGGTCTAGTGGTTAGGATCCGGGGCTCTCACCGCCGAGGCTGGGGTTCAATTCCCCGCACGGGAGATGAGTTTTGCCAACATATGCAAGCGAATTCCCAATTTATGAAAGCAATGTAAGATACAAATCATGTAGATATACATCCAAAACCTGTTTCACTCTGGTCTGGTAGTTAGGATCCAGCGTTCTCACTGCCGAAGCAAAGGTACAATTTTCCACAAAGAGTAGTGTTTTGCCCAGCTCTGAAAGGTAATTACCAATAACTTAGGGCCGTGTAAATATTCAATGTCTAAGGCTTTTTTCTTCAAATGTTCCTGTGTAGTCTAGTGCTTAGGATTTGACGTTTAAACAGTCCTTGCATGGTTACAATTCCTTGAACGGGAGATGGATCTTTCCAAGTTGATCCTAATATAAAGTAATTTGTAATATGTTCAGGTAACGTAAGCATTCAATTCTCGAGCTTTGTTGCTAAAACATGTTTTTTTGTTTTCTATTCGTAAGAATCTGGTGCTCTTACTGCAATGGCTGCGGTACGATTCATTTTACGGGAGATACTCTTTCAAAACTTTCTAGGCTAATTTCAAATATGTCAGTGTAATGAAATGATTCAATGTTTTAGATGGTAATCTAAAATATGTTCACATCTGGTTTACTGTATGAATGTTTGGCAGTTTAACAGCCACAATTCGGGTATGATTGCTTGCATGGAAGATGCATTTTACAAAGCTGATCCTCTTTTAAACTATTTCTAATGTTTTCCGAAAAAATATGTAGTCAATCTTACATCTTTAACACTAAACATGTTTTTATGGAGGGTATTGGTAAGAATCTGCTGATCTCAGCAATGTGGTCGTGGTTTAATAATCCGCTCTGCTTTTGATTATTGACAAGCGTCGTAAGCTTATTTTCTATATATAAGTGAATTTTAAAATTTAAATCTTAAAGCTATCCATGTATAACATACTCCCGTGTGGTCTAGTGGTTAGGATCCGGCGCTCTCACCGCGGTGGCCGGGGTTTGATTCCCCGCACGGGAGATGTGTTTTGCCAACATATGCAAGCAAATTCCCAATTTATGAAAGCAATGTAAGATACAAATCATGTAGATATACATCAAAAACCTGTTTCACTCTGGTCTTGTAGTTAGGATCTAGCGTTCTCACTGCCGAGGCAAAGGTACAATTTTCCACAAAGAGTGGTGTTTTGCCCAGCTCTGAAAAGTAATTACCAATATCTTAGGGCCGTGTAAATATACAATGTTTAAGGCTTTTTTCTTCAAAATGTTCCTGTGTAGTCTAGTGCTTAGGATTTGGCGTTTAAACAGTCCTTGCAGGGTTACAATTTCTTGAACGGGAGATGGATCTTTCCAAGTAGATCCTAATATAAAGTAATTTGTAATATGTTCAGGTAAGGTAAGCATTCAATTCTCGAGCTTTGTTGCTAAAATATGTTTTATTATTTTCTAGTCGTAAGAATCTGATGCTCTTACTGCAATGGCTGCGGTACGATTCATTTTACGGGAGATACTTTTTCAAAACTTTCTAGGCTAATTTCCAATATGTCAGTCTAATGAGATGATTAAATGTTTTAGATTGTATTCTAAAATATGTTCACATCTTCTTTACTGTATGAATGTTTGGCAGTTTAACGGCCACAATTCGGGTATGATTGCTTGCATGGAAGATGCATTTTGCAAAGGTGATCCTCTTTTAAACTATTTCTAATGTTTTCCGTAAAAATATGTAGTCAATCTTACATCTTTGACACTAAACATGTTATTATGGAGGGTATTGGTAAGAATCTGGTGATCTCAGCAATGTGGTCGTGGTTAAATTATCCGCTCGGCTTTTGATTTTTGACAAGCGTCGTAAGCTTATTTCCTATATATAAGTGAATTTAAAATTTAAATCTTAAAGCTGTCCATATAAAACATACTCCCGTGTGGTCTAGTGGTTAGGATCCGGCGCTCTCACCGCCATGGCTGGGGTTCGATTCTCCGCACGGGTGATTAGTTTTGCCAACATATGCAAGCAAATTCCTAATTTATGAAAGCAATGTAAGATACAAATCATGTAGATATACATCCAAAACCTGTTTCACTCTGGTCTTGTAGTTAAGATCCAGCGTTCTCAATGCCGAGGCAAAGGTACAATTTTCCACAAAGAGTGGTGTTTTGCCCAGCTCTGAAAGGTAATTACCAATAACTTAGGGCCGTGTAAATATTCAATGTTTAAGGCTTTTTTCTTCAAAATGTTCCTGTGTAGTCTAGTGCTTAGGATTTGGCGTTTAAACAGTCCTTGCAGGGTTACAATTCCTTGAACGGGAGATGGATCTTTCCAAGTTGATCCTAATATAAAGTAATTTGTAATATGTTCAGGTGACGTAAGCATTCAATTCTCGAGCTTTGTTGCTAAAACATGTTTTTTTATTTTCTATTCGTAAGAATCTGATGCTCTTACTGCAATGGCCGCGGTACGATTCATTTTACGGGAGATACTTTTTCAAAACTTTCTAGGCTAATTTCAAATATGTCAGTGTAATGAAATGATTCAATGTTTTAGATGGTAATCTAAAATAAGTTCACATCTTGTTTACTGTATGAATGTTTGGCAGTTTAACAGCCACAATTCGGGTATGATTGCTTGCATGGAAGATGCATTTTGCAAAGGTGATCCCCTTTTAAACTATTTCTAATGTTTTCCGTAAAAATATGTAGTCAATCTTACATCTTTGACACTAAACATGTTATTATGGAGGGTATTGGTAAGAATCTGGTGATCTCAGCAATGTGGTCGTGGTTAAATTATCCGCTTGGCTTTTGATTTTTGACAAGCGTCGTAAGCTTATTTCCTATATATAAATGAAATTTAAATTCAAATCTTAAAGCTATCCATGTATAACATACTCCCGTGTGGTTTAGTGGTTAGGATCCGGGGCTCTCACCGCCGAGGCTGGGGTTCAATTCCCCGCACGGGAGATGAGGTTTGCCAACATATGCAAGCGAATTCCCAATTTATGAAAGCAATGTTAGATACAAATCATGTAGATATACATCCAAAACCTGTTTCACTCTGGTCTGGTAGTTAGGATCCAGCGTTCTCACTGCCGAAGCAAAGGTACAATTTTCCACAAAGAGTAGTGTTTTGCCCAGCTCTGAAAGGTAATTACCAATAACTTAGGGCCGTGTAAATATTCAATGTCTAAGGCTTTTTTCTTCAAATGTTCCTGTGTAGTCTAGTGCTTAGGATTTGACGTTTAAACAGTCCTTGCATGGTTACAATTCTTTGAACGGGAGATGGATCTTTCCAAGTTGATCCTAATATAAAGTAATTTGTAATATGTTCAGGTAACGTTAGCATTCAATTCTCGAGCTTTGTTGCTAAAACATGTTTTTCTATTTTCTATTCGTAAGAATCTGATGCTCTTACTGCAATGGCTGCGGTACGATTCATTTTACGGGAGATACTTTTTCAAAACTTTCTAGGCTAATTTCAAATATGTCAGTGTAATGAAATGATTCAATGTTTAAGATAGTAATCTAAAATATGTTCACATCTGGTTTACTGTATGAATGTTTGGCAGTTTAACAGCCACAATTCGGGTATGATTGCTTGCATGGAAGATGCATTTTGCAAAGGTGATCCTCTTTTCAACTATTTCTAATGTTTTCCGAAAAAATATGTAGTCAATCTTACATCTTTGACACTAAACATGTTATTATGGGGGGTATTGGTAAGAATCTGGTGATCTCAGCAATGTGGTCGTGGTTAAATTATTTGCTCGGCTTATGCTTTTTGACAAGAGTCGTAAGCTAATTTCCTATATATATAAGTGTAATTTAACATTTAAATCTTATAGCTATCCATGTATTACATACTCCCGTGTGGTCTAGTGGTTAGGATTCGGCGCTCTCACCGCCGTGGCCGGGGCTCGATTCCCCGCACGGGAGGTGAGTTTTGCCAACATATGCAAGCAAATTCTATATTTATGAAAGCAATGTAAGATATAAATCTTGTAGATTTACACCCAAAACCTGTTTCACTCTCATCTTGTAGTTATAGAAAATCTTATAGTTATCACTGCCGAGGCAATGGTACAATTTTCCACAAAGAAGAGTGTTTTGCCCAGCTTTGAAAGGTAATTACCAATAAGTTAGGGCCATTTAAATATTCAATGTTTAAGTTTTTTTCTATAAAATGTTCCTGTGTAGTCTAGTGCTTAGGATCCGGCGTTTGCACAGTCCATGGAGGAATTATAATTCCTTGCACGTGAGATGGATTTTTCCAAGTTGATCCTAATATAAAGTAATTTGTAATATGTTCAGGTAACGTAAGCATTCAATTCTCGACCTTTGTTGCTAAAACATGTTTTTTTATTTTCTATTCGTAAGAATCTGCTGCTCTTACTGCAATGGCTGCAGTACGATTCATTTTACGTGAGATACTTTTTCTAAACTTTCCAGGCTAATTTCAAATATCTCAGTATAATGAAATGATTAAATGTTTTAGATAGTAATCTAAAATATGTTCACATCTTGTTAACTGTATAAATGTTTGGCAGTGTAACAGCCACAATTTGGGTATGATTCCTCGCTAGAAAATACATTTTGCAAAGGTGATCCTCTTTTAAACTATTTCTAATGTTTTCCGTAAAAATATGTAGTCAATCTTACATCTTTGACACTAAACATGTTATTATGGAGGGTATTGGTAAGAATCTGGTGATCTCAGCAATGTGTTCGTGGTTAAATTATCCGCTCGGCTTTTGATTTTTGACAAGCGTCGTAAGCTTATTTCCTATATATAAGTGAATTTAAAATTTAAATCTTAAAGCTGTCCATGTATAACATACTCCCGTGTGGTCTAGTGGTTAGGATCCGGCGCTCTCACCGCCATGGCCGGGGTTCGATTCCCCGCACGGGAGAGGAGGTTTGCCAACATATGCAAGCAAATTCCCAATTTATAAAAGGAATGTAAGATACAAATCATGTAGATATACATCCAAAACCTGTTTCACTCTGGTCTTGTAGTTAAGATCCAGCGTTCTCGATGCTGAGGCAAAGGTACAATTTTCCACAAAGAGTGGTGTTTTGCCCAGCTCTGAAAGGTAATTACCAATAACTTAGGACCGTGTAAATATTCAATGTTTAAGGCTTTTTTCTTCAAAATGTTCCTGTGTAGTCTAGTGCTTAGGATCCGGCGTTTGCACAGTCTTTTGAGGGGGTTACGATTCCTTGCACGTGAGATGGATTTTTCCAAGTTGATCCTAATATAAAGTAATTTGTAATATAATAAGGTAACGTATGCATTCAATTCTCGAGCTTTGTTGCTAAAACATGTTTTTTTATTTTCTATTCGTAAGAATCTGGTGCTCTTACTGCAATGGCTGCGGTACGATTCATTTTACGGGAGATTAATCCCTATCCCTTGACCCGTATCAGGAAGTTGGGCTTTTGTGCAATAGCCACCACGAGCAGCCTCCAAGGACCTGGACAGAGCATATGCCTCCCAAGGACAAAGGCCAGTGCCTTGAGAAGGGAAAAGGATTTCCAGCCCCTATAACCACCACAAACAGGGAATGCCACCAGGTCCCCAACTCTCTAGCCATGCTGCCCATTACTGCCTGATCAAAATGAGCTTTTAAGGTTGGTGACAATGCACACGTCCCACCGCGAAAAGAGGTGCGGTGAGAAAAAGAGGGGACAGAGAAAACGTTACCAGAAGAAAAAAGAGACAAGAAAAGGTTAGGCAAAAATGACTAACTAGCTAACAGAGCTTCTGTTACTACCTACTGGGAAAATAACCCTAGGGAAGGGAGGGAGGGAGGGTATTTTGGCAATTTCTGCATGCTGCTTGTCTGCAAATTTGAAGGTTGATTCAGTCTTGCATCTCGTCTTTATCTGCGTATGAGCCCACAGACCCCCAGCTGCTGACCAGAGAGCACGATAAGCAGCACGTGTACAGGGGTGATTAACCTCGGTTCAAACTAAAAGTTTAACCGTCAATTAATCCCTATCCCTTGACCTGTATCAGAAAGTTGGGCTTTGGTGCAATAGCCACCACGAGCAGCCTCCAAGGACCTGGAAAGAGCATATGCCTCCCAAGGACAAAGGCCAGTGCCTGGAGAAGGGAAAAAGGATTTCCAGCCCAAGGACACACCCCAGGTGTCCACCCAGCACTGGCCCTATTCCTATATCTCGATCCTACTAACTCTGACCTACTCTAGTCTACCTAATGCTGACTTGCTCCATCTAAGAACCTTGCGACTGAGCCAGAATATAATAATTCTCTTGTGAAATAGTGGTCATAGTGGATTGGCATGCTCGACTTTGTCCTGACAGCACTACGCTCTGCAAAACGGTGCAATCCATCAGCAAGGAAACTAACCACTTCTAGAAAAATTGAAAACCCTCTGTAGAAAAGATAATTAAGGGCCAAGAAGGACCCTAAGGAACAGCAAAGATTAGAGGCGAAGAAAGAAAGGGGTTGGTGAACTTTGTTGGAGCCTTTTTGGACGCTTGTCCGACCAACACGACACCAACCGCAGAGTGTTGGTTTTTTAAGGACGCTGCTTGTCCGACCAACACAACATCACGGCAAACTGTTGGGATTATTGGACGCTGCTTGTCCGACCAACGTGATATCAGAAGCAACAAGTTGGGATTATTGGACGCTTGTCCAACCAACACGACATCACAGCAAACTGTTGGGATTATTGGACGCTTGTCCGACCAACACGACATCACAGCAAACTGTTGGGATTATTGGACGCTGCTTGTCCGACCAACGTGATATCAGCGGCAACAAATTGGGATTATTGGACGCTTGTCCGACCAACACGACATCACAGCAAACTGTTGGGATTATTGGACGCTGCTTGTCCGACCAACGTGATATCAGCAGCAACCAGTTGGGATTATTGGACGCTTGTCCGACCAACGCAACATGACAGCAAACTGTTGGGATTATTGGACGCTTGTCCGACCAGCACGATATCAGCAGTAGAATGGACATCACGGCCGAATGTTGGGATTATTGGACGCTTGTCTGACCAACACGACATAGCAGTAAAAACTGTTGGAATTATTGGACGTTTGTCCGACGAACACGAAAATAAGCACAAAAAACTGTTGGAATTATTGAACGCTTGTCCGACCAACACGAAATTAGCAGCAAAACTGTTGGAATTATTGGACGCTTGTCCGACCAACGCGAAAATTAGCAGCACAAAACTGTTGTATTTATTGGGCGCTTGTCCAGCCAAAACTCCATCAGCAGCAAAACTGTTGGATTTATTGGATGCTCGTCCAACCAACACAACATCAGCAGCAAAACTGCTGGATTTATTGGACGCTTGTCCGACCAACACGAAAATTAGCAGCAAAAACTGTTGGAATTATCAGACGCTTGTCCGCCCAACACAAAAATTAGCAGCAAAAAAAACTGTTGGATTTATTGGATGCTTGTCTGACCAACACAACGTTAGCAGCAAAACTGATTGGACGCTTGTCAGGCCAAAACTACATCAGCAGCAAAACTGTTGGATTTATTGGATGCTCGTCCGACCAACACGAAAATTAGCAGCAAAAAACTGTTGGAATTATTGGACGCTTGTCCGACCAACGCGACATCAGCAGCAAAAACTGTTGGACTTATTGGACGCTTGTCCGACCAACACAATGTTAGCAGCAAAAGTATGGGATTTATTGGATGCTTGCACGACATCAGCAGCAAAACTTACGGACTTATTGGACGCTTGTCTGACTAACACGAAAATTAGCAGTAAAAACTGTTGGAATTATTGGACGCTTGTCCGACCAACAAGAAATTAGCAACAACAAAAAAACTGTGGTTTTATTGGATGCTTGTCCGACCAACACAATGTTAGCAGGAAAACTGTTGGATTTATTGGACGCTTGTCCGACCAAAACTACATCAGCAGCAAAAACTGTTGGATTTATTGGATGCTTGTCCAACCAACGCGACATCAGCAGCAAAAACTGTTGGACTTATTGGACGCTTGTCCGACCAACACAACGTTAGCAGCAAAAGTATGGGATTTATTGGATGCTTGCACGACATCAGCATTAAAACTGTTGGACTTATTGGACGCTTGTCTGACCAACACGAAAATTCGCAGCAAAAAACTGTTGGAATTATTGGACGCTTGCCGACAAACACGAAAATTAGCAGTAAAAACTGTTGGAATTATTGGACGCTTGTCCGACCAACAAGAAATTAGCAACAACAAAAAAACTGTGGTTTTATTGGATGCTTGTCCGACCAACACAATGTTAGCAGGAAAACTGTTGGATTTATTGGACGCTTGTCCGACCAAAACTACATCAGCAGCAAAACTGTTGGATTTATTGGATGCTCGTCCGACCAACAAGAAAATTAGCAGCAAAAAACTGTTGGAACTATTGGACGCTTGTCCGACCAACACGACATCAGCAGCAAAAACTGTGGACTTATCGGACGCTTGTATGACCAATACGAAAATTAACAGGAATAACTATTGGAATAATTGGACGCTTGACCGACCAACACGAAAATTAGCAGTAAAAACTGTTGGAATTATTGAACGTTTGTCCGACCAACACGAAAATTAGCAGCAAAAAACGGTTGAAATTATTGGACGCTTGTCCGACCAATCAGCAGCCGCTTGTCCAACCCATCAGCAGCCATAACTGTTGGACTTATTGGACGCTTGTCCGACCAACACAACGTTAGCGGCAAAACTGTTGGATTTATTGGACGCATGTCTGACCAAAACTACATCAGCAGTAAAACTGTTGGATTTATTGGATGCTCGTCCGACCAACACGACATCAGCAGCAAAACCGTTGGACTTATTGGGCGCTTGTCCAACCGACACAAAAATTAGCAGTAAAAACTGTTGGAATTATTGGACGCTTGTCCGACCAATACAAAAATTAGCAGCTTATGCTTTTTGACAAGAGTCGTAAGCTAATTTCCTATATATATTAGTGTAATTTAACATTTAAATCTTAAAGCTATCCATGAATAACATACTCCCGTGTGGTCTAGTGGTTAGGATTCGGCACTCTCACCGCCGTGGCCGGGGTTCGATTCCCCGCACGGGAGGTGAGTTTTGCCAACATATGCAAGCAAATTCTCAATTTATCAAAGCAATGTAAGATATAAATCTTGTAGATTTACACCCAAAACCAGTTTCACTCTCGTCTTGTAGTTATAGAAAATCTTATAGTTCTCACTGCCGAGGCAATGGTACAACTTTCCACAAAGAGGGGTGTTTTGCCCAGCTTTGAAAGGTAATTACCAATAAGTTAGGGCCATTTAAATTATCAATGTTTAAGTTTTTTTCTATAAAATGTTCCTGTGTAGTCTAGTGCTTAGGATCCGGCGTTTGCACAGTCCTTGGAGGAATTATAATTCCTTGCACGTGAGATGGATTTTTCCAAGTTGATCCTAATATAAAGTAATTTGAAATATGTTCAGGTAACGTAAGCATTCAATTCTCGACCTTTGTTGCTAAAACATGTTTTTTTATTTTCTATTCGTAAGAATCTAGTGCTCTTACTGCAATGGCTGCAGTACGATTCATTTTACGTGAGATACTTTTTCTAAACTTTCCAGGCTAATTTCAAATATCTCAGTATAATGAAATGATTAAATGTTTTAGATAGTAATCTAAAATATCTTCACATCTTGTTTACTGTATAGATGTTTGGCAGTTTAACAGCCACCATTTGGGTATGATTGCTCGCATGGAAAATGCATTTTGCAAACGTGATCCTCATTTAAACTATTTCTAATGTTTTCCGAAAAAATAAGTAGTCAATCTTACATATTTGACACTAAACATGTTATTAGGGGGGGTATTGGTAAGAATCTGGAGATCTCAGCAATGTGGTCGTGGTTAAATTATTCGCTCGGCTTATGCTTTTTGACAAGAGTCGTAAGCTAATTTCCTATATATATAAGTGTAATTTAACATTTAAATCTTATAGCTATCCATGTATAACATACTCCCGTGTGGTCTAGTGGTTAGGATTCGGCGCTCTCACCGCCGTGGCCGGGGTTCGATTCCCCGCACGGGAGGTGAGTTTTGCCAACATATGCAAGCAAATTCTCAATTTATGAAAGCAATGTAAGATATAAATCTTGTAGATTTACACCAAAAACCTGTTTCACTCTCATCTTGTAGTTATAGAAAATCTTATAGTTCTCACTGCCGAGGCAATGGTACAATTTTCCACAAAGAGGAGTGTTTTGCCCAGCTTTGAAAGGTAATTACCAATAAGTTAGGGCCATTTAAATATTCAATGTTTAAGTTTTTTTCTATAAAATGTTCCTGTGTAGTCTAGTGTTTAGGATCCGGCGTTTGCACAGTCCTTGGAGGAATTATAATTCCTTGCACGTGAGATTGATTTTTCCAAGTTGATCCTAATATAAAGTAATTTGTAATATGTTCAGGTAACGTAAGCATTCAATTCTCGACCTTTGTTGCTAAAACATGTTTTTTTATTTTCTATTCGTAAGAATCTGGTGCTCTTACTGCAATGGCTGCAGTACGATTCATTTTACGTGAGATGCTTTTTCTAAACTTTCCAGGCTAATTTCAAATATCTCAGTATAATGAAATGATTAAATGTTTTAGATAGTAATCTAAAATATGTTCACATCTTGTTAACTGTATAAATGTTTGGCAGTGTAACAGCCACAATTCGGGTATGATTCCTCGCTAGAAAATGCATTTTGCAAAGGTGATCCTCATTTAAACTATTTCTAATGATTTCCGAATAAAATAAGTAGTCAAACTTACAGCTTTGACACTAAACATGTTAATATGCGGGGTATTGGTAAGAATCTGGTGATCTCAGCATCGTGGTCGCGGTTAAATTATCCGCTCGGCTTATGCTTTTTGACAAGCGTTGTAAGCTAATTTCCTATATATAAGTGTAACCTAACATTTAAATCTTATAGCTATCCACGTATAACATACTCCGGCGTGGTCTAGTGGTTAGGATCCGGCACTCTTGCCGCTGTGGCCAGGGTTCGACTCCCCGCACAGGAGATGAGTTTTGCCAACATATGCAAGCAAATTCCCAATTCATGAAAACAATTTTAGGTATAAATATTGTAGCTATACATCCAAAACCTGATACACTCTCGTCTTATAGTTAGGATCCTGTTGTATATTTGTTTGTTGTTTGACCCGAGTGATGAAATGAAGAAAAAAAGCTGAATACAGGTATTTACACTATGTACAAATAATTTCTCCACGTAACTTCCAAACATACAAAACAGAATAACTTTCACGAAGCAAAAACTCCCAGCTCAAATCTCTCCACGAAAACACTAACTCGCCTCTCCACTCACGCTCAATTAAACAATAGAATAACAATACAATACAAATGTCAATCAAAGTCCAAATATGGAATCTCCCAAATGTCCGATAACACAACAACCCTTCCCCCCTTATAGAGAAAGCTAAATAATGTCTATAAGTCCATCTAAACTACTTGAATATAACTACTTAATTTTTTTGGAATTTTTTCGATTTTTTTGTTTTCTTGTCTTTTATAGTTCTTGGGATATATACAAATAACTAATTAATTAAGAGTCAAAAAATGTACAATATAATTTCCATACCGGTCCGGTGGTGCGGGATTACCTCTGAGTCTTCCTCCTCTTCTCCACGTGTTGTCATCTTCACTTTCACTTGACGTATCTGACACTGCAAACCGGTTATCCTCTTCACCATCCTCCTCCGCAGGGATTTCGCTATCCATCACCAATTGTTCTTTATAATTAACAAAACTTGAAGGTACTTTTTTCAATTTTACCCTTGTAAATACTTTTATCTCCAAACCCTTGTGTCCTTCCACAGCTACTCTATAGACTGGATGATTTTCCTCCACAATCACAAATGGTCCATGGCACTTTTTAGCTAGCTTTACTCTTTTATTGCGAGGTAAATAAACATAGACCTTGTCATTAACCTTAAGAGGGTCATCACGAGTTCTTTTGTCATAATAAGATGCAAAGGACTGTTGTCTCGTGGCCATACTAGCTCTGGCAAGTTCATACATTCTCTCTAGTTTCTCAGCAAAAGCTGTAACAGTAGCTGGAGTTTCCAAATCAGATTTAAACGTGCCATATAAAATATCAATAGGAGCACGAAATTTACGTCCAAACATAAGTTGTGCTGGAGTATATCCTGTACTACTATGCGTACTCATATTGTATGCATAAGCGGCTTTTCGTGTCCAGCAGTCCCACTCCGGTTTAGTTGCTGTATCTGAATTAACAAATGCCGTAAGATATTGCTTCGTTACGGAGTTAGATTGCTCCGTCAACCCATTACTTTGGGGATTATAGCTTGTAGTGCGTAATTTTTTAACTCCTAACTCCTTCATTAAGCATTGAAATAGCTCACTCTCAAAGGCTGGATCTTGATCAGAAAATAGTTTATAGGGTAATCCAAATTTCATCGAGTAGTCCACCATACACCTAGCTGCTGTCAAGGCTGTCCTGTCCTTAATGGGGTACAATTGGATGTATTTTGAAAACTGGTCATTAACTACCAGAATATGTTTATTGCCCCTCCTCGTCTGAGGTAAATCAACCAAAAAGTCGATCGAAACAACCTCCAAAGGCACATTAGGAAATTTCCGCAGTCCCATCCTACTCTTTTTCTGCTGAGGTTTAATTTCTAAGCAAACAGAACAATGAGCAATAAAGTCGCATACCTCTTGATGTAAATTTGGCCACCAAAACTTCTTTAAAATTTTACTGTGTGTCTTGAAGATACCGTAATGTCCTTCACTCCAATTTGCATGAGAGCGCGTTAAAATTTCTTTTCTAAGCTCTTTAGGTGTCACGATGAGTTGATTTCCATGATGATTATAAAGTAACATTCCCCCATTATCAATAGTCAGTTTTCCTCTTTGAGCTTGAAATGATTTCGGCAATTTCACTGTTTTTCCCTGTAGGTTCTCTATGACCGCCAACAAGTCCTCATCTTCCATCTGGGCTCCTAACAATTCCTCGTCAGAATATTTTATAGCCTCTAACACAAGCGCTTGAATTTTTATTGGTGTTCCAAATGAGGCTTCTTTTACGTTTCTGCTTAAATAATCTGCCACAACATTTTCCTTTCCCGGAATGTAACGAATAATTGTTCTCATTTCTTCTAAATATTGAATCCACCGATAACGTCTACTGATTAAATCTTGAAAGCAATTCAAATGTATCAAAGGCTTATGATCTGTATATACCACATAGTCCTGTCCCAGGACATAAACTTGACATTTCTTTACTGCAAAAAATATTGCTAACAATTCTTTATCTGTGACTGAGTACTTTCTCTCAGTATCTGTAAGGACCCTGCCCCCGAACTGGATAGGCCGCAACTGTCCTTGTTCTTCTTGTGCTAATACAAATCCTATTGCTTTTTCGGAGGCATCCGTCTGTATCACCAAAGGTTTATTTGTATTCGGATAGACTAGCAAGTTTTTGCTACTCAAGCAATCTTTTAACTGGTTGAAGGCTTGCGTACAGTCGTTTGTCCACACAAAGTCAACTCTGCTTTTCAATAGATCAAATAGGGGTGCTGAGATCTTGGAAAAATTATCAACAAATCGCCTATAAAATCCTGCCATACCCAAAAAAGTGAGCAGTTCATCTTTATTTTTGGGGGGCTGCATACAGACTATTTCCTCAATTTTAGCCTGTTTTGCCCTGACTCCTTCCTTTGTCACCTCTAAGCCAACAAAATTGACTAGTCCTTTTACAAATTCACATTTAGCAAAATTTACTTGCAAATTGTAAGTTGCTAACTTATTCAACACAGTTTCCAAATGTTGCAAATGGCTCTCCATATTTTCTGAGTGGACCACTATATCGTCATAGTACGCACATGCAAACTCTTTACAGTCTTTTAGAACAAATCCTAAAGCAGCTGAAAGTGAAAATGCTGCCCCTGATAATCCAAAAGGCATGACCTGCCACTCCCATTTCTGTCCCCATGGATGTGGCAATACAAAAGCGGTTTTGTGCCTATCCTGTTCTTTAATAGGTACATGCCAATACGCATCTTTCAAATCAATTACCGAAAAAATCTGAGAGCCTTTTAAGCTTTCCACCAGGTCTTCCACTCTTGGAATAGGGTAAGTATTGTCAATAGTTTTATCATTCAATGCTCGATAGTCAATACACATTCGTATTTTCCCATTTGGCTTAATCACCGGTACAATTGCACTGGAATAGGGTGAAAAAGATTCTTTTATAAAGCCCTTTGCCTGTAAATTTGAAATCTGTTCGTTGATTTCATCTCTTTGACTATACGGTATTCTTCTAGGTGCAGTATGTACAGGCGTCTGATCTTTAACCTTTATTTCATGCTCAAACGGTAAAGATTTTATTGGCGATAGTTTATGCTTGTTCATATCATCCTCATAAGATTGCAAAATAGTAAACAATGCCTTCTTTGCCTCCATTGGAATTTCACCAACATCAAGTTCTGTGTCTTCCAAGGTCATTGCTGCCACATCATGTAAATCAATTTCTGTCGTTTCCTGTAACGGTGTCATTGTTCCTAAAATTGTACCTTTTTTCAGTTTCACACTTTCACCACTGTTATTATATACTGGAATTGTAAAATTCTGACAGGATTCCTTTATAACAAAATCCTGTACCTGTAATGTAGGATGAGCCTTTTCTACTTCTCCATTAAACAAATACGGGGGGGACAGAGACTTGCCCCCTTTTAATTTACCCTGCACTAGTGCTGTCAGCCCATCATCAACTAAGGTTACTTTTGAAACTTGAACATAAGCTGATGTAGAAGTAGGCTGTTCTCTATACGCCCTAATTATGATTTCCTCATGCTCTTTTGTCACAAACGTCAAACTACCTACTGTGTTTTTTCTACGTATTTCTTCAAACCGTTGCTCAGTGTTTATTCCAAAGTTACTTGTATTTATCTTAGATGAAACTAACACTGGCTCATACTCTAGTGTATATGTATTGCCATCTGACTTCTCCAGACCCAGATTTATGTAAACCAGACCATCAAAATTGAATGGTGTTCCTGTTATTCCCACGCCCGCTTGTTGCACAGGTTGCAACGGGGGCTTCACAGCCAGTGAGTCATAAACATCCCTTGAAATAATGGTGAATTGGCTTCCTGGGTCGTATAAAAAATTGACTATCTGGCTTGCAATTTTAACCTTTATAATCAACCGTTTCCCCGGCTTTACACAATCAAGATTTTCTCCTACAATGGCCGTGGTATTTGGTCTATTTTCTCTATGCACGGCATTTCCTTTTTTGCAAAACTTACTTATATGTCCAACTTCATCATATTTAAAACATCTTTTTAGTTGAAAGCACCTTTCTCTTGTGTGGCCCGCTTTTCCACAATGGTCACATTTAAAGTGGGGGTCTCTTAATTTATATCTGTCTTGGGCATCCATTTTAGTAAGTAAACGCTCCATCATGTTTTCTAACTTAGTTATACGTACAGAATCTTGGTTCATAACTGATGAAGTTGCAGCTGTAGCACCCTGTTTTTCAACACCGCCCCCTTCCATCATGTTGAAAGCCATTGGGTTTCCCTCCAATTTGGTTTCTATTAACTCCAATAAATTCTCTAATTTGGCATTTCCTGCAAGTTGCAATATCTGAACTTCTTTGTGCAATCTATCATCTAAACTTGACATCACATGACTCGTTGCTATGGCCTCAATGGCGGCCTTGTCCCTCAAAGCATACAACTCACTAACTGTCATGCGAAGCTCATGAGAAAATGATGTTATTTTAACTCCCTTTTTGAATTTCAGGTTTCGCAGTTTTGCCTCTAATGTGCGTTTATATTTCTCACCACAAAATTCTTCTCTAATGGCTTTTTTTAAATTTTCGTACGATATATTTGAATTTTCTAAAATCGTCTTCGACACGAACGTAAAAGCTCCTCCTTCTGTACAACAAACCAAAATGTCTCTTCGTTTTTCATCAGTAACTCCTAGGGCCTTTAGCTGTGACTCAAAATACAAACACCACTGGTCGAAGCTTGTTTCATTATCTCCGCGAAACCGTGGAATATTAGGAATCTTCGGCATCTTGAAATCAACAGACCAAACAGTCACAAAGGCCACGCCGTAAACTTGCTCACGTGTTTAGGTTAGGCCCTTCATATCGGTAAGACCTCCAAAATGTTGTATATTTGTTTGTTGTTTGACCCGAGTGATGAAATGAAGAAAAAAAGCTGAATACAGGTATTTACACTATGTACAAGTAATTTCTCCACGTAACTTCCAAACATACAAAACAGATTAAATTTCACGAAGCAAAAACTCCTAGCTCAAATCTCTCCACCAAAACACTAACTCGCCTCTCCTCTCACGCTCAATTAAACAATAGAATAACAATACAATACAAATGTCAATCAAAGTCCAAATATGGAATCTCCCAAATGTCCGATAACACAACAATCCAGCGTTCTCACTGGCGAGGCAATGGTAAAATTTTCCAGAAAGACGAGTGCTTTGCCCAGCTTTGAAAGGTAATTACCAATAACTTAGCGCCATGTAAATATTCAATGTTTAAGTTTTTTTCTTCAAAATGTTCCTGTGTAGTCTAGTGCTTAGGATTTGGCGTTAGGATCCTGTGACAGCACAGTTCTTCCAGGGTTTCAATTCCTTGCCAGGAGATGGATTTTTCCAAAATGATCCTAATTTAAAGTAATTTGAATAATGTTCAGGCAAGGTAAGCATTCCATTTTCGAGCTTGGTTGCTAAAACATGTTTTTCTATTTTCTATTCCTAAAAATCTGGTGCTCTTACTGAAATGGCTGCGGTACGATTCATTTTACGGGAGATACTTTTTCTAAACTTTCCAAGCTACTTTCAAATATCTCAGAGTAATGAAATGATTAAATGTTTTAGATAGTAATCGAAAAATTGTTCACATCTTGTTTACTGTATAAATGTTTGGCAGTTTAACAGCCACAATTCGGGTATGATTGCTCGCATGGAAAAAGCATTTTGCAAAGGTGATCCTCATTTAAACTATTTCTAATGTTTTCTGAAAAAATAAGTAGTCAATCTTACATCTTTGAAATTAAACAGGTTAATATTCAGGGTATTGGTAAGAATCTGGTGATCTCAGCATTGTGGTCGTGGTTAAATTATCCGCTCGGCTTATGCTTTTTGACAAGCGTCATAAGCATATTTCCTATATATAAGTGAATTTGAAATTTAAATCTTAAAGCTATCCATGTATAACATACTCCCGTGTGGTCTAGTGGTTAGGATCCGGCGCTCTCACCGCCGTGGCCGGGGTTCGATTCCCTGCACAGAGATGAGTTTTGCTAATATATGCAAGCAAATTCCCAATTTATGAAAGCAATGTAAGATACAAATCATGTAGATATACATCCAAAACCTGTTTCACTCTGGTCTTGTAGTTAGGATCCAGCGTTCTCACTGCCGAGGCAATGGTACAATTTTCCACAAGGAGTAGTGTTTTGCCCAGCTTTGAAAGGTAATTACCAATAACTTAGGGCCATGTAAATATTCAATGTATATGTTTTGTTCTTCAAAATGTTCCTGTGTAGTCTAATGCTTAGGATTTGGCGTTTAAACAGTCCTTGCAGGGTTACAATTCCTTGAGCGGGAGATGGATCTTTCCAAGTTGATCCTAATATAAAGTAATTTGTAAAATGTTCAGGTAACGTAAGCATTCAATTCTCGAGCTTTGTTGCTAAAACATGTTTTTTTATTTTCTATTCGTAAGAATCTGATGCTCTTACTGCAATGGCTGCGGTACGATTTATTATACGGGAGATACTTTTTCAAAATTTTCTAGGCTAATTTCAAATATGTCAGTATAATGAAATGATTAAATGTTTTAGATAGTAATCTAAAATATGTTCACATTTAGTTTACTGTATAGATGTTTGGCAGTTTAACAGCCACAATTCGAGTATGATTGCTCGCATGGAAAATGCATTTTGTAAAGGTGATCCTCATTTAAACTATTTCTTATGTGGTCCGAAAAAATAAGTAGTCAATCTTACATCTTTGACACTAAACATTTTATAATGGAGGATATTGGTAAGAATCTGGTGATCTCAGCAATGTGGTCGTGGTTAAATTATCCACTCGGCTCATGCTTTTTGACAAGCGTCGTAAACTAATTTCCTATATATATAAGTGTTATTTAACATTTAAATCTTATAGCTATCCATGTATAACATACTCCCGTTTGATCTAGTGGTTAGCATCCGGCGCTCTCACTGCCTTGGCCGGGGTTGGATTCCCCGCATGGGAGATGAGTTTTGCCAACATATGCAAGAAAATTCCCAATTTATGAAAGCAATGTAAGAAATAAATCTTGTAGGTATACATCCAAAACCTGTATCACTCTCGTTTTGTAGTTAGAATCCAGCGTTCTCACTGCCGAGGCAATGGTACAATTTTCCACAAAGAGTAGTGTTTTGCCCAGCTTTGAAAGGTAATTACCAATAACTTAGGGCCATGTAAATATTCAATGTATATGTTTTGTTCTTCAAAATGTTCCTGTGTAGTCTAGTGGTTAGGATCCTGTGTCTGCACAGTCCTTGCAGAGTTTCCATTTCTTGCACGGGAGATGGATTTCTTTAAGTTGATCCGAATACAAAAGTAATTTGTAATATGTTCAGTTATAGTAAGGATCCGATTTTCAAGCTTTGTTGCTAAAACATGTTTTTTTATTTTCTATTCTTAAGAATCTTGTGCTCTTATTGCAATGGTTGCGGTACGATTCATTTTACGGGATATACTTTTTCTAAACTTTCCAGTCTAATTTCAAATATCTCAGTGCAATGAAATAATTAAATGTTTTAGATAGTAATCTAAAATATGTTCACATCTTGTCTACTGTATATATGTTTGGCAGTTTAACAGCCACAATTCGGGTATGACTGCTTGCATGGAAAATGCATTTTGCAAAGGTGATCCTCATTTAAACTATTTCTTATGTGGTCCGATAAAATAAGTAGTCACACATCATGTAAATCAATTTCTGTCGTTTCCTGTAACGGTGTCATTGTTCCTAAAATTGTACCTTTTTTCAGTTTCACACTTTCACCACTGTTATTATATACTGGAATTGTAAAATTCTGACAGGATTCCTTTATAACAAAATCCTGTACCTGTAATGTAGGATGAGCCTTTTCTACTTCTCCATTAAACAAATACGGGGGGGACAGAGACTTGCCCCCTTTTAATTTACCCTGCACTAGTGCTGTCAGCCCATCATCAACTAAGGTTACTTTTGAAACTTGAACATAAGCTGATGTAGAAGTAGGCTGTTCTCTATACGCCCTAATTATGATTTCCTCATGCTCTTTTGTCACAAACGTCAAACTACCTTCTGTGTTTTTTCTACGTATTTCTTCAAACCGTTGCTCAGTGTTTATTCCAAAGTTACTTGTATTTATCTTAGATGAAACTAACACTGGCTCATACTCTAGTGTATATGTATTGCCATCTGACTTCTCCAGACCCAGATTTATGTAAACCAGACCATCAAAATTGAATGGTGTTCCTGTTATTCCCACGCCCGCTTGTTGCACAGGTTGCAACGGGGGCTTCACAGCCAGTGAGTCATAAACATCCCTTGAAATAATGGTGAATTGGCTTCCTGGGTCGTATAAAAAATTGACTATCTGGCTTGCAATTTTAACCTTTATAATCAACCGTTTCCCCGGCTTTACACAATCAAGATTTTCTCCTACAGTGGCCGTGGTATTTGGTCTATTTTCTCTATGCACGGCATTTCCTTTTTTGCAAAACTTACTTATATGTCCAACTTCATCATATTTAAAACATCTTTTTAGTTGAAAGCACCTTTCTCTTGTGTGGCCCGCTTTTCCACAATGGTCACATTTAAAGTGGGGGTCTCTTAATTTATATCTGTCTTGGGCATCCATTTTAGTAAGTAAACGCTCCATCATGTTTTCTAACTTAGTTATACGTACAGAATCTTGGCTCATAACTGATGAAGTTGCAGCTGTAGCACCCTGTTTTTCAACACCGCCCCCTTCCATCATGTTGAAAGCCATTGGGTTTCCCTCCAATTTGGTTTCTATTAACTCCAATAAATTCTCTAATTTGGCATTTCCTGCAAGTTGCAATATCTGAACTTCTTTGCGCAATCTATCATCTAAACTTGACATCACATGACTCGTTGCTATGGCCTCAATGGCGGCCTTGTCCCTCAAAGCATACAACTCACTAACTGTCATGCGAAGCTCATGAGAAAATGATGTTATTTTAACTCCCTTTTTGAATTTCAGGTTTCGCAGTTTTGCCTCTAATGTGCGTTTATATTTCTCACCACAAAATTCTTCTCTAATGGCTTTTTTTAAATTTTCGTACGATATATTTGAATTTTCTAAAATCGTCTTCGACACGAACGTAAAAGCTCCTCCTTCTATACAACAAACCAAAATGTCTCTTCGTTTTTCATCAGTAACTCCTAGGGCCTTTAGCTGTGACTCAAAATACAAACACCACTGGTCGAAGCTTGTTTCATTATCTCCGCGAAATCGTGCAATATTAGGAATCTTCGGCATCTTGAAATCAACAGACCAAACAGTCACAAAGGCCACGCCGTAAACTTGCTCACGTGTTTAGGTTAGGCCCTTCATATCGGTAAGACCTCCAAAATGTTGTATATTTGTTTGTTGTTTGACCCGAGTGATGAAATGAAGAAAAAAAAGCTGAATACAGGTATTTACACTATGTACAAATAATTTCTCCACGTTACTTCCAAACATACAAAACAGAATAAATTTCACGAAGCAAAAACTCCCAGCTCAAATCTCTCCACCAAAACACTAACTCGCCTCTCCTCTCACGCTCAATTAAACAAAAGAATAACAATACAATACAAATGTCAATCAAAGTCCAAATATGGAATCTCCCAAATGTCCGATAACACAACAATCCAGCGTTCTCACTGCCGAGGCAATGGTAAAATTTTCCACAAAGACGAGTGCTTTGCCCAGCTTTGAAAGGTAATTACCAATAACTTAGCGCCATGTAAATATTAAATGTTTAAGTTTTTTTCTTCAAAATGTTCCTGTGTAGTCTAGTGCTTAGGATTTGGCGTTAGGATCCTGTGACAGCACAGTTCTTCCAGGGTTTCAATTCCTTGCCAGGAGATGGATTTTTCCAAAATGATCCTAATTTAAAGTAATTTGAATAATGTTCAGGCAAGGTAAGCATTCCATTTTCGAACTTGGTTGCTAAAACATGTTTTTCTATTTTCTATTCCTAAAAATCTGGTGCTCTTACTGAAATGGCTGCGGTACGATTCATTTTACGGGAGATACTTTTTCAAAACTTTCCAAGCTAGTTTCAAATATCTCAGAGTAATGAAATGATTAAATGTTTTAGATAGTAATCGAAAAATTGTTCACATCTTGTTTACTGTATAAATGTTTGGCAGTTTAACAGCCACAATTCGGGTATGATTGCTCGCATGGAAAATGCATTTTGCAAAGGTGATCCTCATTTAAACTATTTCTAATGTTTTCTGAAAAAATAAGTAGTCAATCTTACATCTTTGAAATTAAACAGGTTAATATTCAGGGTATTGGTAAGAATCTGGTGATCTCAGCATTGTGGTCGTGGTTAAATTATCCGCTCGGCTTATGCTTTTTGACAAGCGTCATAAGCATATTTCCTATATATAAGTGAATTTGAAATTTAAATCTTAAAGCTATCCATGTATAACATACCCCCGTGTGGTCTAGTGGTTAGGATCCGGCGCTCTCACCGCCGTGGCCGGGGTTCGATTCCCTGCACGGAGATGAGTTTTGCTAACATATGCAAGCAAATTCCCAATTTATGAAAGCAATGTAAGATACAAATCATGTAGATATACATCCAAAACCTGTTTCACTCTGGTCTTGTAGTTAGGATCCAGCATTCTCACTGCCGAAGCAAAGGTACAATTTTCCACAAAGAGTAGTGTTTTGCCCAGCTCTGAAAGGTAATTACCAATAACTTAGGGCCATGTAAATATTCAATGTTTAAGACTTTTTTCTTCAAAATGTTCCTGTGTAGTCTAATGCTTAGGATTTGGCGTTTAAACAGTCCTTGCAGGGTTACAATTCCTTGAGCGGGAGATGGATCTTTCCAAGTTGATCCTAATATAAAGTAATTTGTAAAATGTTCAGGTAACGTAAGCATTCAATTCTCGAGCTTTGTTGCTAAAACATGTTTTTTTATTTTCTATTCGTAAGAATCTGATGCTCTTACTGCAATGGCTGCGGTACGATTTATTTTACGGGAGATACTTTTTCAAAACTTTCTAGGCTAATTTCAAATATGTCAGTATAATGAAATGATTAAATGTTTTAGATAGTAATCTAAAATATGTTCACATTTAGTTTACTGTATAGATGTTTGGCAGTTTAACAGCCACAATTCGAGTATGATTGCTCGCATGGAAAATGCATTTTGTAAAGGTGATCCTCATTTAAACTATTTCTTATGTGGTCCGAAAAAATAAGTAGTCAATCTTACATCTTTGACACTAAACATGTTATAATGGAGGATATTGGTAAGAATCTGGTGATCTCAGCAATGTGGTCGTGGTTAAATTATCCACTCGGCTCATGCTTTTTGACAAGCGTCGTAAACTAATTTCCTATATATATAAGTGTTATTTAACATTTAAATCTTATAGCTATCCATGTATAACATACTCCCGTTTGATCTAGTGGTTAGCATCCGGCGCTCTCACTGCCTTGGCCGGGGTTGGATTCCCCGCATGGGAGATGAGTTTTGCCAACATATGCAAGAAAATTCCCAATTTATGAAAGCAATGTAAGAAATAAATCTTGTAGGTATACATCCAAAACCTGTATCACTCTCGTTTTGTAGTTAGAATCCAGCGTTCTCACTGCCGAGGCAATGGTACAATTTCCCACAAAGAGTAGTGTTTTGCCCAGCTTTGAAAGGTAATTACCAATAACTTAGGGCCATGTAAATATTCAATGTATATGTTTTGTTCTTCAAAATGTTCCTGTGTAGTCTAGTGGTTAGGATCCTGTGTCTGCACAGTCCTTGCAGAGTTTCCATTTCTTGCACGGGAGATGGATTTCTTTAAGTTGATCCGAATACAAAAGTAATTTGTAATATGTTCAGTTATAGTAAGGATCCGATTTTCAAGCTTTGTTGCTAAAACATGTTTTTTTATTTTCTATTCTTAAGAATCTGGTGCTCTTATTGCAATGGTTGCGGTACGATTCATTTTACGGGAGATACTTTTTCTAAACTGTCAAGGCTAATTTCAAATATCTCAGTGTAATGAAATGATTGAATGTTTTAGATAGTAATCTAAAGTATGTTCACATCTTGTTTACTGTATGATTGTTTGGCAGTTTAATAGCCTCAATTCGGGCACGTGCCGTCTAGCATACGCCAAAACACTTTGCCGCAACGAGAACAACCATCTCGCGCCTCAAAAACTAAAAGATCACTGAAACATGACTCTGCTATAGGTCAACATTTGCTCCTTGAATAAGGACCCGTAGTGTGGCTGTTAAAATGACATATCCTTAACAGTAAACCATATTTGAACATGTTTTTGATATAATTCGAAAACATTTAATAATTACATTACATTAACATATTTGAAATTAGCTTGGAAAGCTTTGGAAATAGTATCTCCCGAAAAATAACTACATAACGATTTCCAATTGGAAGTATCCCTGACAAAGCCGGGAGTTAATTTGTCCCCCTTATTGACTAAGGATGCCAAGATTCGCTGCAACTTTATGCAATGGATGTAAACGGCAGCAAGAGTTTTCGAATAGCTGGCCACTAGGTAAAATATCCCTCTCTATCTATTGCTTGTGTATCTGCCATCCAAGTTGTGGATCTACCAAAAGAACTTAAGATCTTTACAATAAGAGACCTGGAAGAGGAAGGCAATTGATCCCCCGCTTCCGGTGACTTAAGCTATAGGACTGCCACCGTCTGATCCTGTTATTTTTTTCCAAGCCAACAGCAAATCGTTAAACGACCATGTTGCACAGGTCAAGCACATGAATATGTATACTACCCCCGCTGTCTCTTCGAATATGACATAGTCTGATTTATAAGCTTAGATTCATATTGTATTCAAATGTTAACATATGTTTAATGTCACCAAAAAGTATTGCTCGACTCATTTACGTCGTCAATTACCTGTCTAAAAGTATTGCTAGAACTTTAACTTTGGGCCTAGCCCCTGTTAAGGCCATGAATTAAACCCTCTCATTACATAAGAACTATCTAAAGCCTGACAGATTTCAAGATTAATTCTTTTTTTTCAGAGAAAGTTTCTCAACTACTGACCATTTCGGCCCTGGAAATATGATTTTAATGGAGGTTCTGAGATAGTATAGTGGTTGCTCAGTTTTCCCATTTATCATTTCCCCAAGCAATGACGCTACGCAAGGCATTGCTAAGACAGCCAGTTAGGAGTTGAATAATGAGATGGGTTATCAATTCCCCTCGAGCCCAATGATTGGAACAAAAAGTGTATCTTGCAATTAATTCATAAGGTGTGGTCTAGCATGGGTAATCAAATTATACCAGAGCAGGCCTTCCAACGAACAGATGCCAACACAAAGTCAATACCTGCATTTTCCGATAACATGCAGGGTGCCCACCACTTTCCTAAAACTAGGACGCCTTCACTTTATCTAAGAAAGCTGGAGTCAATAGTGCTGCAATTCAAAGGGCTTATTATTTTTATTGTGAAGAAGAATACGGGTCCATTTATCAACACACGGGTCCATGTGGGTTCCCTGAACATACATAAGGATTTGCGGGCAGGAACTCGTGTTAACCCACAGGTCCAGCATCAGGCCTAACCCGCCAGGGGGTAGGCAAAAGCAACTGCACGTGGCAGCACTGAAAGGAAAGAGCTTATTACTATATAGGCCAATACGGATTCCCCGACGGGGTTGACCACCTAAATACTGGTAACAATGCCTTTCCGATACCTAATAATAACGCAGAAGAAGGTAAATAAAGCTAAAAAACTACATCACCGGGAGTCTTGTGAGATTAAACTTCCTTTGCTGTAACCTTTCAGCTTAGGCCCTTTGCTTGAGGCTTGCCATTACCAAACCAGCTATCAACTGATGAGAGAGGTGGCGCTTTTTAACTTTTAGGCCAAAACATAACAGGAGAGGAGGTTCACTGATTCAGACTCGTCACGATTCCACATTTCATTTTCATTTCCTTGAAGAATGTTTTGGCTAAGCTTGCAGGAAACCGCAATCCATGTCAAAGGTTTCAGAACTTTGGAAATACAATATTTCGACATGTTGCCACCATGCTGCTAGTCTGCAAGCTTGTAGAGTGGTCTGATTCAGGGCAACGCCTTGTGCTCATGTGCCTACGAACCCCAATTGCTGACCATTGTCGAAACAGCAAGCATGCACTCTCTGACAATGGCAATCAACAATAGCGTACCCGGGTGATTAACCTCGTTTCAAACTTGACGTTTAACCGTCAAAAAATTCCATCTCCCGTGAAAGGAATTTAAACCCTGCTAGGTCTATGAAAACTTCACCTAATCACTAGACCACACAGGAACATGTTTAGAATAAATACTTAAACATTCAATAATTACATTACCTTGAATTATTGGAAATAAGCTTGCAAATCTGGGCAGAAAGTTCATCTTTTTTGCGAATTCATACAACAGCCTGAAGGTTCAGAACCCTGGATCCTAACCACCCTATTACAAAGAAACATCTTTAAGAAAAAAAACTTCTACAAGAATATGTACATATTCCTTATCAATTGGTGATTACCTTTCAGAGCTGGGAAAAACACTTCTCACTTGTGGAAAATTTTACCCATTGGCTCGGCGTTGAAAACTCTGGATCCTAACTACAAGACCAGAGTGAAACAGGTCTAGCATTTATAGCTACATAATTTATATCTTACATTGCTTTGAAAAATTTGGAATTTGCTTGCATATCTTGGCAAAACTCATCTCCCGTGCTGGGAATCAAACCCCGGCTACGGCAGTGAGAGCGCCGGATCCTAACCACTAGACCACACAGGAACATGTTCTATTTGTAAAGCTAAAAGATTTTATTGTCATAATACACTCATAAATATATAGGAAATAAGCTTACGACGCTTGTCAAAAAAGGCATCAGCTATGCGAAGAATCATACCACTATCACGCCGGTGAAATCACCAGCCTCTAAACACTACCCCAAATAGTAACATGTTTTCATGTCAAAGCAAAAAGATTGACTACTTACTTTTTCTGAAAATATTAGAAAAAGTTTAAATGAGGATCAGCTTTGCAAAATGCATCTTCCACTCAAGCAATCATACCCGAAGTGTGGCTGTTGAAATGCCAGATTCTAAAAAGTAAAACAGATGTGAACATGATTTTGGCTGGACATATTACAAATTACTTCAAATGAGGATCAACATGAAAAATTCCATCTCCTGTGCAAGGAATTTTAAGTCTGCCAGGTCTGTGAAAACTCCGGAACCTAATAACTAGACCACACAGGAACATGTTTAGAATAAATACTTAAACATTCAATAATTACATTGCCTTGAATTATTGGAAATAAGCATGCAAATCTGGGCAGAACGTTTCTCTTGTTTGCAACTTCATAGCACAGCCTGAAGGTTCAGAACCCTGGATCCTAACCACCATACTACAAAGAAACATCTTTAAGAAAAAAACCTAAACATAGAATATTTACACTCTCCTCATCTATTAGTGATTACCTTTCAAAGCTTGGAAGTACACTTCCCACATGTGGAAAGTTTTACCCATGGGCTCGGCGGTGAAGACTCTGGATCCTAACTACAAGACCAGGGTGAAACAGGTCTAGGATTTATAGCTACCTGATTTATATCTAAAATTGCTTTGAAAAATTTGGAATTTGCTTGCATATCTTGGCAAAACTCATCTCCCGTGCGGGGAATCGAACCCCGGCCACGGCAGTGAGAGCTTCGGATCCTAACCACTAGACCACACTGGAACATGTTCTATTTGTAAAGCTAAAAGATTTTATTGTCATAATACACTCATATATATATAGGAAATAAGGTTACGACTCTTGGCAAAAGGCATAAGCCGAGCGAGAATCATACCACGACCACGCCGGCGAAATCACAAGACTCTAAAGACTACCCAAAATAGTAACATGTTTTCGTGTCAAAGCTGGAAGATTGACTACTTACTTTTTTCGGAAAATATTAGAAAAAGTTTAAAGGAGGATCAGCTTTGCAAAATGCATCTTCCATTCAAGCAATCTTACCCGTAGTGTTGCTGTTAAAAAGGCAAATCCTAAACAGTAAACCATATGTGAACATGTTTTTGATATATATCAAAAAAGTTTAATGATTACATTACATTAAGATATTTGAAATTAGCTTGGAAAGATTTGGAAATAGTATCTCCTGAAAAATGAAACGTACCACAGCCATTGCAGTCAGAGCAAAAGATTCTTACAAATAGAAAACGAAAAACATAATTTAGCAACTAGGCACGAAAATCAAATGGTTACTCTGCCTGAACATATAACAAATTACTTTCAATAAGGATCAACTTAAGTAGGGCAATTCAATTATTCAATGTCTAAGTAATTTGTGTACAACATGTTCCTGTGTGGTCTAGTGGTCAGGATCTGGCGTTTTCACCTCCGTGGCCGGGGTTCGATTCCCCGCATAGGACATTCATTTTCCCAAGCTGATCCTTACATAAACTAATTTCTATTATGGTCGGACAATGTAAGCATTTAGTTTCCTAGCTTTGACAATAGAATATGTTCCTCTGTGGTCTCAAGGTTAGAACCTAGTGCTCACAATGTAATGGCTGCAGTAAGAATTCCAGACGAGAATAAGGATTTTGCCAAGCTCTACTAGCTACTTTTATAGATATGAAGGCGATGTAACTATTGAATCTTTCATTTATAGAAATAAAGCCCTGCCGTAGCTTGGTATCGATTCCCAGAAGGTGATATGCCTTTAGCCAAATTTTGCAAGTTATATAAAAGATAGTGCTTTTAGCGATATAACTTTAACTAGTTTCTGTGTGGTCTAGTGATTAGTATTGACATTTTCACTGCCTGGCAGGGGTGCGATTCCTTGTGCGGGAGATGAATTTTTCCAAGCTGGTCCTTATTTAAATTGATTTTACAATAATGTTAGGCAATGTAAGCATTCAATTTTTGAGCTTTGTAGCTATAACATCTTCCATTGTTGTCCATTGGTAAGAGTATGGTGCTCTAAAGTAGGGGCTGGAGTAATATTCCCTTTACAGGACATACCTTTTGTCTAGCTTTCAAAGCTAATATCAAATATCTTAGTTTAATGTAACCATTGAATTTTTTAGTTTTATGTCTAAAACTGTTTACATTTGGCTTACTGGTTAGGAGCTTGCCTTTTAACAGCCTAGGTTGGGGTTGTATTGCTTGCAGGGAAGATGCATTTTGAAAAACTTATCCTTATTTAAATTATATCTAATACCTTCCGGGAAAGTTAGTAGTCAATCTCTCAGCTTTGACACCAAAAACTGTTTCTATATGGTCTAGTGGTAAGAATCTGCAGATCTCACTGGCATGGTGGTGGTATCATTCTCCACAATGCTTATGCCTTTTGCCAAGCTTTGTAAGCTAATGTCCAAGATAAGAGTGTAATATAACGATTCAATCTTTGAGTTCTACAACTTAAACATGTTCCTGTTTGTTCTAGTGGTTAGGATTCGGCGATTGTACTACCGTGGCAGGGGTTCGATTCCCTGAATGGTAGATAAATTTTGGCAAGCTATGCAAGCAAATTGATTAAAGCAGTGTAGGATATAAATCTTGTAACTATACATTCAAAAGATGATTCCCTGTGGTCTGGTGGTTAGCATCCAGTATTCTCACTGCTGTGGCCGTTGCATAGCTTCTCGTTAGGATGTGAGGTTTTCACCACTGTGGCCAGCGTTCGGTTCCAAGCACTAGAGATCAATTTTAAAAAGCTATGCAAGCCAATATCTGATTTATTCCAGCCATTTAAGATATAAATATTGTAGCTATACACTTGAAACATATTTCTCTGTGGTCTTGAGATCAGGATCCAGTGTTCTCATGCCCTTTGCCCAGGTAAGATTTTTTTACACAGGGCAAGTATTTTGCCCAGCTTTGGCAGCTAATTTTCAATAAATCAGGTATTGCAGGGGCTATTCCAGGATTAGATGTGACTGCCGCACACATGGGCCAAAAAATAAGGGGGTCCGGGGGTTTGACCCCAGAAAATCTTTTTCGACCATCTCCTCAGAAATGCCAGTAAAAGCCCCTAGAAACGATACTATAATTCTTTGTTTGCCTTTAAAATAGCGAAAAAATCAATCTACAAGGCTTGCGCAGAACAAACTACCCAAGAAATTTTAACGTTGTTATCCAAATAGAGCTTGTGCGAAACGTCAGGAAATAGCACTGATACCAGTACGAATAACCAGATGTTATCAAGATGTTCTTCCATTGGACTCTAGCAAATGGCTAGTAATAAGAACTTGAGCCCAAAGAAGATTTACAAATCATAGAGTTTAAGAAAGCAAAGTGATCAATAGAGTTAGATTTAGGAGTAGAATGCTGCATCACTTCTACAAATAGCGGCTAACAAGACTCACACCTTCCATTCTAAATCAATAATGATGGTTTAGTTTACAATACATGACATAGAGAATCTTAATCGCCAAGCAAAGACAAAGATTGGTTAACAAAGACACCCACTGAAAAGCAAAGACACCCAAAGGAAAGCAACATATCTTCATTCATAAAAGCTATCCCGATTAAACAAGAAGAAATTTCCTCTCATCAATTTTGCAATGCTAGTATCCAAGACTAAATGTATCGTTAGGTATCGTTTCTTTTCCCTTTCTAAACAAATAATCTGATGACGTTGCTTGAACATGATAAAGAACAACTCTACACTGTCCTTTCAGTGAACTCTCTTGAAGATGCTAATATAAATAAACTCTGGCTGCATTGCTTGAAGATAATAAAGAACAACAATACACTGTCTTTTCAGTGAACTCCCTTGAAGATGTTAATATAAATAAACTCTGGTGGCATTGCTTGAAGATAATAAAGAACAACTCTACACTGTTCTTTCAGTGAACTCTCTTGAAGATGCTAATATAAATAAACTCTGGCTGTATTGCTGAAGATAATAAAGAATAACTTTACACTGTCCTTTCAGTGAACTCTCTTGAAGATGCTAATATAAATTAACTCTGGCTGCATTGCTGGAAGATAATGTAATGACCGGACCAGCATGCGGAGGAGGAGCACCAAAGCGAGGGGAGCGGACGAAAGCGAGGCTAAGATGGCGACGTGAACAAAAGAGACTGAACTGACACAAGGGACATTTGACCAGTGCCCTGTAACGATGAGACTAGGAAGTTTGGTTTAATAAATATTCCGTTGAGTTACACCTGGCCTTTATCTCTTTGACTCACTACATCTGGCGACGAGAAGGCAAAACGAACCAAGATTACACGCAGAAAGAAGAGGATGGCAAGCAGCCTGTATGGGGCACTGGAAGCCTTTCGCAAAGGCAAAGAGGCAAGTGAAACTTTAGAGAGACTAGACAGCTATATTAAAAGAGCTAAACTAATATTTATAACCTTTGATATCACAGATGATAAGAAAAAGAAGAGTTTAATTCAAATATGGGGAGGAGATGACCTCATGAAATTACTCGAACACACAGGAGGAGTAAACGATAAAGGCACATTCGATGAGGCTGTAACAAAAATCAAAGGGGGATTGAAGGCAACAATAAACGAAGTCTTTCCAATGTACAAGCTTTTCCACCAGCTGCAACAGGGAAACAAGAAATTTTCTGACTGGTATCCAGAGGTGCTAGAACATGCTCAAAGATGCCCCCTCGAGGATTATACCGTTGAAAGAGCTGCTAGAGATGCAATTGCCATGCAGACATCAAGTTCAAGACTAAGGAAAAAGGCACTGACAGATGGGCCAGATTTTCAGACTCTTGTGAAATTGGGAGGCACTTTAGAGAGTCCAGATAAACAAGCAGCTCTGATGATGGAAACAGAGCCAGTGCGAAATGTTAAAAAGGAGACACGTAAATCATCCAAACACGTTCTCTGTTACACATGTGGCTATAAGAAGGAGAGAGCCCATCGCCAAGGATACTGTCCGGCAAAAGGGAAAAAATGTGCAGCCTGCAACAAGATAGGACACTTTGCAAAATCACAGGCATGCAAAGGAAGTAAACATATACGTTCAGTCGACAACAGCAATAATTCAGACAGCAGGACAGGAGCCAGTGACAATGAGTCAGATGATGAAATCGGCAGAATAACAGTGGGCTCTCTACACACTGGCAAGGCAGACGAGGAACTAGTCACGGTGAAGATAAATGGCGAAGAAACCACAAAAAGGGTTGACTCCGGGTGTCGAAAAACCCTGATCGGCATATCAGAATACCGAAGTCTCAAGTGCAAAACTCCATTACGAAAAACTAATGTCAAATTCACGCCATATGGTACGAAGCAGACACTTCCTATAAAAGGAGGCGCCCGGGTCACAGTCACAGCAACAGGAGGGGCAGGCCACAAAACATGGATGTACATCCTGAACGATGAAGTCAAAGCACTTCCTTGAGCTGAAGACGCAAAGAAATTAGGAATATTACGGGTAAATCAAGAAGGAACAACCAATACTATCAATTCTGTAGCAGCATCAAAGATCCCAGGACCTACAACTGATATTCAGAAAATACTAGACAAGTACGAACACATGTTCCATGGGGTAGGATCATTTAACGGAGAGGAAATCAAATTCAATCAGTGACCCCTATTGTTCAGAGAAATAGGCCCATAGCACTAGCGTACCGTGAAGAGTAGAAGAACACATCAAAGAGCTTATAGACAATGACATCATAGAAGGGCCCCTGGATTCTACAGAGCCACTGGAGTGGGTTTCCAATGTAGTAATTACCGGAAAGAAGTGGGGAGATGGCAGTAATATCAGATTAAATGTAGACATGCGAGATGCTAACAAGGCAATAAAACGTACTCATCACCCCATTCCCACCATCCAGGAGCTACGACATGCATTCCATGGAGCAACACGATACACAAAGCTAGACATGAATCATGCATTCCATCAGATGCCACTCAGCAAGGAATCTCATCACCTCACGAATTTCTATACCAAATTTTACCTATTTCTACACCAAATATAGAAAAATTCGCGTTTTGAAAGGTATGAAAATGGCAAAAAATGTGGTGTTTCTTTCGTTTGGAAAGAGCTCAGAACATGTTGATGTAGGATTTCACACAGAAATAGCAGGCCAGTTTTACTCGTAAGACTCCATTTTGAAAACTGAACTTTTTACAGCAACAACAATATATATATAAGAAACAACAACAACAACAACAGCAGAAGTTCTAGTCAAGATATTACACTCCTCCCCTCTAAGTCTCAAAGTCCTTCAAATAAGCAGGCGCCTTCCTGATACGACTGGATCGCCTCAACACAATTGGTTCAGGGACAGTCTCTGCATCTGTTTGAGTATCGTCCGCTTCTTCAATGTTTGACGCTACAACTTCTTCGCCTGCTGCAGAATCACATTGGTCAACAGCAACATGGGGAACAGCAGGGGACTCCTCAACATCAGGGCTGTGTACGTTGACATTCGACTCATTACGCGTCTCATTGTTGTATTCGTCAGCCATATTGTGCGATTGCTGGCGAATCTGGTCAACATGACGACGGTGCAATTGCTCGCCCACACGAACACGGTAAGAGAGGGGACCAGTTTTTTCGATCACGACTCCGGACATCCATTTCTGCTTCCCTGGTCTGTAGTCTCTGCACCACACCGGATCACCAGCTGCGAATGCGCGAAGTCGGTCTTGATTCTCGGATGACAACAAAGTGTCTTGTTTCTCATTTAATCTCCATGCTAAATTTGGCTTTAACAGTGACAGTCTGGTAGTTAGGCGGCGGTTCATCAACAGCTCAGCTGGCGAATGACCAGTGGTACATTCCGGTGTTGTGCGGTATGCAAATAGAAATCTGTTTAAGCGAGTATGGAGAGATTCCGATTATGTTGAACCCTCCATCTTTCTCATAGACTTTTTAAAAGTCTGCACTGCACGTTCTGCACTACCGTTAGTTGACGGATGATATGGTGCACTAGTGACTTGTCGGATACCGTTTTCTTTTACGAACTTTCGGAATTCCTCGCTGACAAAACTAGGTCCATTGTCACTGACACAAATTTGGGGAATTCCGTGCGTCGCAAAAGCGGTACGAAGACATTCCATTGTTGGCTTTGATCCATAATTGTTGGGACTCAAAGGAAAGGCTTCAATCCATTTTGAATATGAATCTACTACCACCAAAAATACCTTTCCCAAAAAAGGACCGGCAAAATCTAAATGCAGTCGTGTCCATGGTGCACTAGCACTCTCCCATGGGTGTAACGGTGCACGTGCTGGGGCATTCTGATGTATTTGACAATCCCGGCAGGCTCCAACCATCTCCTCTATCTCGCGATCCATTTTTGGCCACCACACGTAACTTCTGGCAAGGGCTTTCATTCTTGTCACCCCGGGGTGGGCTTCGTGAAGTTCCTCCAACACGGATTGGCGAAGTCGGTCAGGAATGATTACGCGACTTCCCCATAGCAGGCAGCCTGCTTCGGCAGAAAGTTCATGCTGTCGAACCGCAAACGGCTTGAAATCATCACCTAGTGACCAATTTTGCGGCCAGCCTTGAAGTACAAAGTCCAACACGCGGCTCAACACGGTATCTTTCTGTGTGGCTTCCTTAACATCCTTGGAGGTGACTGGTGAATGCGCCAATTCTGTGAGGAATATCTCGTTCTCCCCCCGCGATGATTCATCTAATGGTTGAGGTAAGCGGCTCATGCAGTCAGCATTTGAGTTAGAATCTCCGGCCCGATACCTTAACTTGTACTGGTATGCAGATAACAGTAATGCCCACCTTTGGATTCGGGCAGCTGCCAAAGGTGGTATAGCTTTCTCCTCGCCAATCAATCCAAGCAGCGGTTTGTGATCAGTATAAATGGTAAATTCCCTGCCATACAAATACTGATGAAATTTACGGACGGCAAAAACCACCGCGAGACCTTCCTTTTCAATCTGAGCATACTTTCTCTCAGCAGATGACAATGTGCGTGATGCATATGCTATTGGCTTCTCCGAGCCATCAGGGTATACATGGGCCAAAACAGCACCCACTCCATATGGGGAAGCGTCACATGAGACCATCAATGGTTTCTGCGGATCGTAATGTGTTAACAAGGAGGAACTACACAACAGTTCTTTCGACTTGGCAAATGCCGCCTCTTGACGCTCTCCCCATTTCCATGACATACCCTTTCGCAATAATTGATGTAAAGGCTCTAACAAGTCAGCCAAATTGGGCAAGTGTCGATGATAATAGTTCAACATTCCCAAGAATGATTTCAGCTGTGTCACGTCTTGAGGTATGGGCAGATCCAGAATAGGCTTCAATTTTGATTCGATTGGGCGTACCCCTTGACTGTCTATTAGGAAACCCAAAAACACTACCTCCGATGCCAGAAAGACACATTTCTCCTTCCTCAATCGGAGTCCACAGTTCCGGAGCACCATTAACGTTTTCTCTAAATTAAGGAGTAACTCTGTTTGATCAGTGCCTGCAAGCAATATATCATCAATGCGCACAACTAATTTTGGAACATGACTCAAGCGTTTTTCCATTTCCCTCTGAAAAATTCCGGTAGCTGAATGAACTCCAAACTGCAGGCGAGTAGGTTGAAACAAACCACGATGCGTGTTGATGGTTAGGCACTCCTTTGAGGCATCATCTAGGAGCAATTGTTGGTAAGCGTGCTTCAAATCGAGCTTACAAAACAGTTTTCCGCCATTTAGTGTCGCCAGCAGATCTTCCGCTTTCGGAACTGGGTAACTGTCAACCTCTGCTGCTTGATTGACTGTCAACTTGTAATCACCACACACACGAATGGTACCATCCGGTTTTGGCACAGGAACTATTGGTGTAGCCCAACTTGAGTACTCCACCGGCTCGTATACTCCACTTTTCACCATTCGATCAAGTTCTTTCTCAATTTTATCCTTTAAGGCATATGGTACTGTTCTAGCCTTGAAGAATTTTGGTTTAGCATCCGGATTCAGGGGTATGCGTACTTTCATGTCCTTCAGTGTACCAAGTTCTGGAGCAAACACCTCTGCATACTTATTGAGGAGGCTTTCTAAATTCTCATCTAGCTTGACGGAGTTAACTATTGGTTGTTTGTTGAATAGTGAAACCCAGTCTAGTCTTATCTTGTACAGCCAATTCCTCCCCAGTAATGTGGGACCATTATTAGGAGTAATGACAAGTGGAAGCATGTATTGTTGTTCACCATACTGAACCTGAACCTCTGCAGCACCGATCGGATTGATCACATCTCCTGAGTACGTGGTTAGTTTTGCTGTAATGGGTTCAATTTTCATGTGTGAACCTAAAGTGTCCAAAAAAATATCTTTGCTCATCACGGTCACCGATGCCCCCGTATCTAGTTCCATGCTGAGAGGATGCTGGTTAACAGACAAATTCACGATAATAGGATCTTCTTTAGAAAGCCCAATTTTGTACAGTTGATAGAATAGATACTCATCATTCCCTCCTTCACTTTTGGCCTGAACTACTTCCGACGCAGCCAAAGTCTTCACTGTACGATTATCCTTCACCCCCTCTTTTGCAGCTTTCTTTCGGCATTTCCGAGCGGTATGCCCCCGATTATGACAAAAGAAGCACTCTTTGTCTTTAAAAGGACATGTCTGTGCATCATGCGAATTCCCGCACCGAAAACAACCTCCGCGGCTTTTATCCCCAACAGAAGAAACTCGATTCACAGATTCCGTACCAGGAGCACCAGCAATGGATGTTCCAATTTTTTGCTGAAAGCTGCGGATTTCGGTTGATTGCACAATGGCAGACTCCATGGATTGCGAAATTTGAATTGCCTTGTCCAATGTGAGACCTGCCCCTTCGCTGAGAAGCTTTTGCTGAATTCTTTCATGATTTATACCACAAACAAGACGATCTCTTAACATATCCGAAAGAGCCTGCCCAAACTCACAATATTCAGTCAATCTCCTGAGCTCTGCAACATAGTCAGCAATGGATTCATCAGGTAGTCTATTGCGTGAATTGAATTTAAAACGCTCAGCAATCGGGTTTGGTTTTGGACGCCTGTGGTCAAGCATTAACTGCACCAACTCCGTATACGATTTGTCACCTGGTTTAGCTGGTTGCACTAGTCCACGAAATAGTTTGTAGCATGAGGCCCCACACGAACTCAACAATATTGCACGTTTCTGAGACACATTCTCGATATTGTTTGCCTTGAAAAAGAAATCTAACCTCTCAACATAGCTTTGCCAGTCTTCTTTTGACGCATCAAACTCTGATAATTTCCCAAACGTAGCCATTTTCCTCGTCGCCAATGTAGGATTTCACACAGAAATAGCAGGCCAGTCTTACTCGTAAGACTCCATTTTGAAAACTGAACTTTTTACAACAACAACAATATATATATAAGAAACAACAACAACAACAACAGCAGAAGTTCGAGTCAAGATATTACAGTTGAGGGTTGAGTTATGTGAAAAAATTCACACCCCAAATCTATACCAAAATCTGGTAAATCATAGAAATTATGACCCAATTCTATACCAATTTTTCAGAAATCACGACACAATTAGGCAGCACCTCCCCACCCAATTACAATAGGTAGTGCCCCTCGGGGTTGGTAGGAACTGAACAAGACATGACATTTTTTCTAAACAAAACCAAATCCTCTGCCTTCTTTTATAGCAGAACAAAGCTGTTTCTCTGCCTTTTGCATTGATGTTATATGAACTGGCGCGCGAGGGCAAGACTGCGTGTGGAAGCAGTTGGTCTTCATGTACAATGTGGCCTGCAGCCATGTTTTAATTCAACTGTGATTTCTCGGTCCATTCCCTAGTGGTGGGATTGACGTCACACCAGTGATGAACATATACAATTCACTTAAGCAAAATTCTGTTTCTCTTCCTGCAAAAGAAAACCATAAATAAATCGATAAATAAATGAAATAGGTGAAGTGATTTCAAAATCCGGTAGTTCATAATGCAAGGGAGTTTGGGACCTGACTTGTTAAAACCTTTGTTGATTTGCATTTAATAGAAAGGCACCAAGGACCAGGCAGCTCCATTTCATTCTGTTATTCCAATCATACTGAATACTGTATTGTTTCATTGTTGACACGCTCAATTATATGTATTTGGTATGGCTTTCAACTGCTCATTATGGGTGATTTTCTGCAGAAGGACCTTTCAAAAAGCATGGTCGAATGGAATCCCGCCTCTTTATCCATTGAATTAAAATTCAGTTATTCTGACACCAAAAGGGACAATTTTTTGGGATTCCAAATTCAAGATTTGATATCCAAGATCTGTAATTCAAGATTCACAATAATTTAAGATCCAGAATTGAAGATTCACAATAATTTAAGATCCAGAATTCAAGATTCACAATTTTAATCTTAGGTCTTTAAATTCCTAGTAATGTGTGAATCTTGAATTCCGGATCCTAAAAACGTGTGAATCTTGAATTCTGGATCTTGAAATAGTATGAATCTTGAAAGGCGGATCCTGAAATAGTGTGAGTCTTGAATTCTGGATAATGAAGTTAGAATCTTGAATTAGTGATATCGGACTTGTTTATCTTCCCAAGAAGATAGTGGAGGATAGTGCATGCTAATCGACTCATTGATCTAAATTTATAAAGGGAATTTCGCTATGACTTCAGCATGCCTTGTAATGTTTCTCAAAGGGATCGGCTCAAGAAAATCCCTTGTAAATTGCAAATAGAAAACTGATATCAGCCTTGACAAATTCTATAAATAATTGAACACACAAGATCTAGTGATTCAGTTAGACATTAGAAAACTACTCTTACATGGGTATGCGTTTTTAAGACTCACCAGGTAGATTTGGCATTATACACAAAAGAAAAAGAATTGTAAATTACTACCTTGCTCAAATTTCTCTAAAACATCATTAAATGCTTTGAAGGTGTCAATTTCAGCATGCTTTGCATTGCTTCCTTCTTCACTGTATCTGACTTTAACTGAATATATAAAGGCTGTTGCATTGATCTTGAACAAACTGTTAGGTGTAAACACCAGACTTCAGGGTTTGATTAGGTCCTTAATCACATTTAGCAGTCCAAAAATCTCTCAACCATACTTCAATTGAGAGATCATTTGGAGAATGGGCTCAACAACTGCCTTGAAACGAATTGTTGCTCTTGTTGCTCTTCCCAAGAGCTGAGAGCTTTTCTGATTTTTAAGTTTCTGCTTGACCTAGAGAATTTCGCAGCAGGAAGATCATCGTCCTAGCTAGAAGAACCATCATTACTGCATAGACAGGTCTCTCCCCAAAAATGCGAAGAAACCATTTAGTCAAGCTTCTGGTAACTGATTATGGGTTTTGAGACATGCCGGAATCGAATTTCACTTTGGGCATGTTGAATTTTTGACCGGAAGTGGTAATTTTTAATGACGTCACAAGCGACAGATTTTCGATGATTTTCTTATCTTATTTCCTTATATATCATTTTGATGAAATTTTAAATTTTGTTGATGACGTCATCGACGAAGAAATACTGCGGTAGCTCGGATGCAATGTAAAACTTCATACATTTGTTAAAGCCCGCAAAACAAAAGTAATTGAAAGAAAAATAATCAAACCTTGAGCTTGAACCTATTCTAAATCTATGCTGCCACAACTGCTACTGTCTGATACATAGTCAAAATAAAAATCATCATAAACTGAACCTTCCTCAGATTCATTTTCAATGTCATTGTCACTTTCATCGTATGCAAGAACACCTTGTTCTACTCTGCCTTTCTTTTCTGGGGGTCCATTGGCATCCGATTCTGAACTCTCATCACTTGAGGTTTCCATTGTATCTACAAATTAATTGATTCCAGAAAATCAAATTCATTTATAACAGAAGTACCATTAAATTTTACATTATAACTTTGTTCATAGCCTCGTTATTCATGACTCATGCCTGCAAAAAGCAAATCCTTTTCAAAGTTAAAAAACTTAATCGTGACTTACCATTGACTGTTTCATGTTCCTCTAAATCTTTCATTTCTGGAGGAAATTGACTACACGTATACCAGACTGGTATGGTTGCCCCATCTACCTCTATCCATCCAGACTCATCGTCAATTCCAGGGTAATTTAATTGTTGCTCAAGGCATTGACGCCATATAAAGCATTGGAGCCAACTCCTCTTCAGATGTTGTATTACACTGCTTTCATCAGGAATGATCCCCTCGCTCGCTTTTACCTTTTGCTTTTGATACATTCGAACTCGTGTTTCAGTCTTCAGATTCTCGTTCTTTAGACCGGGATACACGATGAACCTAAAAAACTCTTTTGCCGAAGCCATTTGCTCGTCGGTAAGTCTGCCACATCCAAATGTTGAAATTTGGCCAGTCGCACCTACTTTTATCATTTTCTTTAAGGGCTTGATCTTTCCTATTCGAAAAGGAAATGAAACTGTATCACAGCCCGTCATACTGTGGAAAGCTGGCAAAGCCTTGCATACATCAGTGCCAAAGTTATCACAAATGTTGCCAATGTTGACATAGCTTTCTCTATCAATTTTCATTTGCCACTGATGTTCACGCATCTCTGTGTAGACATGTACCATCAAAATCAACACATCTGTGTCGGTTGCTCTGATTATAACTGGTCAATCGGCTGTGCTTGCTACAAGGATAAGCCTTGTATCAGCTTCTATATGGTTGCAATCATCTAACTGGATGATGTCTGTGGCTATCAACAACCATGACTTTTCATTTTCGGTTACGATTGCTGGAACTTTGAGCAAATTCCTGTTTTCTTTCATAAATTCTACCAGGAAGTGAATTAGCTCTGTCTTGTTTTCTGGATTCTGCAAAAACATTTGCCATGCTTTCCCACTTGGCATGCTTTGCTGGCTGCTGGAAATGTAAACCCTTTTTCCAGGTGTTCCTCTTCTTAACTGAGTCAGTTGTTTGACGTGACTTCTGGTATAGCAGTCGAAGATAATGCCAAGTTTCAAAGGATTTGAATCCTTGCTTGGCGTGCAGAAGGTGATAAATGATTTAGCATATTCTCCCCAGTTTTCTTTATGGGGTAAAGATCTAACGGCAGCCATACCATCTACCAACCACATTGCTCTGGTAGCTGGTTCAGTAGACAAAGCATCTGATTCTTCAATTAGATGGTTCCTTAGAGAGGCCTTGGATCCTTGTCTTAAGTCACCATCTGGTAAAGATAGTGCCAACGGGACGCAGGTTAGGGGAAACGAGAGGGCTTCTTCTGGAGAAGTGTCCTTTCCGACCATTGAGCCAAATGCCTGTCGGTCCTCTTTGAGCAAACTAAGCACTTTTGTGACTTTCTTTGGCTTTTCCAAGCCTGTTTTCAACTTAGGGTTTTTCACACTGTGAAAGATGCTGATCTTCTCATGACCTGATGCTTTCAACCTTTCCTCTACAAATTTGGCATACATTTCATTTCCTAAATCGGTGGACGATAGTAGTCCATTAACTCTCGCTTGGTCAATTTCTGTCCCCGTTTTGAAATTTCTTGCAGCATCAACGAGAAAAGGGTCAAAGTAGTTGTCGAGCTGTGCAACGAGACTTTTAATCATTTCCTCGTGCTTCTTTTTTGCTCCCTTTGTCATTTCCTTGTGATTTGATGTTGAAATACCAACGTATTCTCACCCGATCTGTTGTCTTCCTTCCAAACCACTAAGATATGGAGAGAGCGAAGGGGGCTTCGCTGTCTGGAAGGAAGGTTAGATCGTGCGAGCCGTCGCTGAGGGAGGAGCGGTGGGTCGATTTTATACTGTGCCCTGTTTGTTGCTCACAAAGAAGGCTGAAACAGCCCCTAAATTTCCTTTTATACGTGCCTATCCCCCTAGGGGCTACGAAACTGCTCTTACCAGGCTCCTATTGCATCTAGTCTGTGTTATAACTTAGAGCTTTGGAATTTCGCAGAACTTCTCTGGTGAGAATAACATTTAGTCTTTCTTTTAATTTTGCTCTCAAATCCGCAATGATATGACTTGTCTTCATGAAGGTATCCACTGTTCTTTCATCTGTACTGTAGCCCCTTTGCATTGGTCCACCCCTAACTTTGACCACTCTGTTAATTGTAGTTTCGGTGATAAGGTCACCATGAATTGAAGAGAAGGGCTCACCAGACAATGATCCACCAAATCCATTCTTTACAAGATCATCCCAAACCATCATTTTTGTTGCCTTTATGTCTAATAACCTGACATGCTGATAAGTCAAGTAGCGGGAGTAATTTGGGTGGCCAAAGGCAAAACACTTAGGAACCAAAGCCCGCTCTGCAGCAAGGTGTCGCTCAATTGAATGTTCTCTCATGGAGCTAATCAGACATAGCATTGCAGATACATCACGCATGTACTCGACTATCATTTTGGACTGTGTTCCAGTGGTGTGAGTCAGATGTGCTATCAGGATACTAAATTCTGGCTGTTGTATCACGGCAGCAAGGGATTTCGATGATGGCTTTATCCTCAAGTCTGCAATGCTTTGCTTCAACTCAGTTGTCATATCGTTTATAACAGAGAGCTTTAAGATCCTGTACCGAAGCAGTGCCTCAAATGATTGCTTGTGTAATCAAACTCCCCGGTGATAGTGACGGCCTTCCATTGCTTGGACAGCAGAGCCTTCTGCGATCACTTCTGAATCGATCCACCAACTGTTTAAGCCCAGGCATCCATACTTCTTCCCAGAATCTTTAGGTTAACTAAGATGGTGTGAAAGCCGCCCATTAGTGTTATGATCTTATCATATCTGTTTTCGTGCATCCAGGAAATGATTAGCATCTTAGAGTTTATTGCCTCGTCTGCGTGTACAAATATATGGTTGATACTCAGATCATCAACCATTTGCAGTATTGCATCCATGTACCACTTTATAACATTGTCGCTAGGAGGTAATGGAATGACTGGCAGATATTCCAGCTTGCACTTGGTTGTTTTCACACTTGTGACTTGTTTCATAAAGCTTGTCCACGATCCAATGGGCTCTAGTTCTGCAACATCAACATCACTTTGAACATCTGCAACGCAGTCAAGCCCAATTGCGTTTGCAATAACCCAAGCTGCATCCTTTTCAAACGCCTGCTTGATCAATGGTGAGTCTTGAAACTCATCTTGGAATCCTGGGAAAGAAGGCGGTTCTTTGCGATTTCGCGGTATCTTAAAATATCCATAATCAGGCTTCTCTTCGTCGATCATCTTTGCTTCCTCTGAAATCGTTACACCCAAAGTTTCCGTTGATCTGACGTCAGTATCTGAGAATTGGAAAACTGTTCCAGTCGTGTGGTGAGTTGTGCTGGAACCAGTTAACGTTTGCTGCCTGCCATCTGAATTGTCGAATGTGACATGGACTGTTTTCCCCAGGGAAAATCCAGGTGGTAGCATGTGCTTGTGTTGCATTTTTACTGCATTTGCCCAAGTGTTGTTTAATAGCCTGACGTCACTGTACGAAATACCAAGACCGGCATGGTGAAGAAGGCGTGATGTTTCTTTGCTGCCTGTCAGTCTGTGAATTGTCAAGCTTAGGGCTATGTTAAGTGGCGCTGCTTTGTCATGGCTTGCCATCCCCTCCCAACTTTGGGATATCGCAGATATTTTCTGCACATATGATTTTCCAACCTTGACTAAGCCAAAATGATTTTTTTGTGCATTTGGATTTACGGACCAAGCTATTGCATTGAAGATACATGGAAGTGGGGTGAGGGTCTCCAATGATTTTGACAATTGATCTGGCGTTGGTGGCCAGTCGAGAGGCTGTTTGTTTTCTAGCTTGCGCCGAACAAGTCGAGCAAATGCTCTTGTGAGATCATCCTCTCTCAAACCATGTCCTTTTAAAGCTGCTTTTACATAAGTAACTACGCCGATTTCACTGGAATAAGCAACAAGTTTTCTTCCAATTGTCGAAAATGAAATCAATTCCTGGAAAGCCTTCTTTAGATGCCGTTTGAGAAGACTTGTAAACTTTATTGGCGGTGTTTCAAGACCAAAGTCTTGACTTATCTCTTCTAAATCTTTGAGTAGCTCTATCATAAGATACGACTCCTTTTCGTCAATCACTTTGCGTTTGAACATATCGTTGAGACTCTCAAGAACTCTTAGCTTTAATTTTTCTGTTTCGTCATCTTTTTGTGGTTTTTTGGTTGTGTAGGTGAAAGCACAATAACATCCCTTGTGATAGAATATGTCAGCTGCAAATACATTGTGTGATGTTCCACTGAGAAGGATATCCAGTCGTTTGGCAGCATCGTGATATGTAGAACATTCTTGAGAAATTTTCATTTCCATTTGCTCGGTTAGCTTTTTTTCTGAGCTTAATTGACAGCAACGTGCAAGTCCCCCATCATTGTATGGCTTCTCATCGCGCTCAGTTTTCCTGTTACATATAAAACATACTCTTTTTACCTCTTTTTCGCGCAATATTTTTTTCCTCGCCTCGATGCCTTCAAGCTTGTCAGCGCTAACGTTCGCTTTTTCGATGTCTGTTTCACCTACACCGCTTTGGAGTTTCTCCGATTGCCCCTGTTTAATTCTCAGTCTGTTCCTAAATGTAATCCCACACGATTTATGAATGGAAAGAGGGTCTTTAAATTCAGCTGGCAGTCTTAATACGACTTCTCGAAATGACCTGTATGGATTTTCTATGCAAACTCGTTCATCTAATCTGGACCACAGTTCTGCATTATTTCTGATGCCCTGAAAACCTGCCAGGTGGACTAGTCTCATGTCTTTGTCCTCCAGGGAACAATCGCAAAGGATGCATCTTCTCTCCAATTTCTGTGTCAAGAACGGGCTGGAGGAAATCATTCTTGAGCTGCAAACGTTAGAAATCGCGACTTTCACTTATTGTTTTGTAGCTAATGTATACTAGTAGATCATATCTACCAACGGGAAAGCAAAAAGTATATCTCACACTAGTTCAACCATTCTCCACGTTATAGAGGCATTTATAGAGAAGGGCTCTTAAAAAATCGTAATAAAAAACATTATTTCTAAATTAAAAAGCTTATTCTTAAATTTAATAACAATAGCATAAGATTTCCTCTTCCGGGATTGAAATTCATTGAACTAGTTTGTTATGCACGTAGAGATAAAGCCCTCTCATGAAGATAGCACGTGCTAGCATATCTTAATCATTTCCGTTAGGCAGAATTTTCAGGAAATTTGATCTTGACTTAGGCCATTTTTAAGTATTTCTTTCAAGGGCTTTCTATATTAGCTACCCTTGAATCTTCAGAAAAGAGCTGCTGATTTAAGCAAAGTAGATTTCACCTTCTAACTTAACATGTTTCCTAAAAATTGATTGGCACACGCGGCCATTGTAAAAAACTTGGTAACTTACCGAAAATATCTTCATTCACAAATGTCCATTATCGAAAGAATGTTAACGGAAAGAAATTGAGTTCAAATAACATGTCCTGTCTCATTCTGAAATCGAGGCTCTATAGCACTGAGATACAACTACATACAAGGAAATGATTAATGCTGCTGTGCGCGTAGAGTTTTCCCGACAAGCCAGATTGAATCTAAATCTGTGTGAACTGATAGCAAATGCACTGTACTAAACGCTGCCATTTTGAATTTTTCTACTACTTTTTAGCCAAAACAAGATCTAAATCTAAAATGTGATCAATTTTACATGTATTTACAGCTTTTCTGCTGGCTTTAACACATATATGAAGTTTAAAATTGCCTCCGAGCTACCGCAGTATTCCTTCATTAAGTCGATGACATCATTAACAAAATTTTAAATTTCATCAAAAATTTCAAAATTTATTTATCAATCGAAAGCCCACGTTGCACTCTATGCAAAAATGTATATATTATTGGTATTATACCGATATATAAGGAAATAAGGTAAGAAAATCATCGAAAATCTGTCGCTTGTGACGTCATTAAAAATTACCACTTCCGGTCAAAAATTCAACATGCCCCAAGTGAAATTCGATTCCGCCATGTCTCAAAACCCATAATCAGTTGCCAGAAGTTTGACTAAATGGTTTCTTCGCATTTTTGGGGAGAGACCTGTCTAGCATGAGTGATCGGCATCTATTAGCGGTATACTTCCATTTGCTCGAATGTACACTGGGCCATTGCCTGACATAAGCTTGAGCAATTTGCCATGCCAAATTTTATTTTTCTGGGGCAATAGAGTCTCGTTGACAGCTTTCAGAAAGTCAAATTTGGGTTCATTTTGAATATGAGCGAGTTTATAACAGAACTCGGCTCAAATTATGTTTATAAATTCGTTAGGGGTCATGGAAAGATCTAATTCTACACCAAATGCAACAAACCCATTTTCGGATAGGTTTGTGTGTATCTTTCCATGGGGCACCTTTGTCGTCTTTCACTTGGAAGGAGTATCACATCCTTGGGAAAAGTCCTAGATTCCTTTTCTGATTGAATATCTTCATAGAATATGCCACCAACCTTTTGCTTCTTCTTTCTTTGCTTGTTTCCTCCCCCAGGTATGTGAGTGGCGGATCCTGGCGGCCTAGGCTGATGCCCAGAAATATTACTCCCCGTCCCAGATGTGCTTCTGGTAATGCTACTGCTGACCTGTTCCCACTTGGGTAGAGAGCAGCCAGTGCCTCAACAACATTACTTGCCCTTTGATGGGGCTGCCTATGTGGCTCTTGTAAGTTTTGTATTAATTCATTCAGACAGCGAACGAGCAGCGGATTGTTGCCACTCGTGATTGAAGAGGAAAAAGGAAAATAGGCCATGATCGCGTGCTTTTGTTGTGAAATAAGGCAGGAATTTCAAGCCTTGATTTGAAGCAGAGGAAAGTATGAAATATTTTTTGAACAAGTATAAATTTTTGGCAGAAGTATGAAATATTTTTGCAGTAAGTATGAAATATTTTGAACAAGTATAATTTTTTTCTTAAATAAGTATGTAGTATTTTATGAAGAAGTGTGCAATATTTTGAAGAAGTATGAAATTCTTTTCACAGAAGTATGAGATATTTTTTCAACAAGTATGAAGTTTTGTTGCAGAAGTATAATTTTTTTTAATAAGTATGAAATTTTTTGAAAGAAGTATTATGTTTTTGTAACAATTATGAATTTCGTTTGCAGGAAGTATGAATTTAGTTTTACAAAGTATGAAATTTGTTTAAAGGAAGTAATATTTTTATAGAAGAAGAAGTTTGAACGAAATGTAAAGTATTTGCATTTTCAAAAGGAAGTATCTTCATATTTCAACAACTATATAGATTATCACAGAGAAGTAGGTAAAAATATAGAACAAGTATGTGTGTTTTTTGGGAGTATTTTTGTCCTGTTCGGCACCTCATACAAAACTCTGAGGAACTTGTCTATCATAGCTTGGCACCATAGAAATATCAGCGCTAGAAGGCTGACTCGGTCAAGTGATGTGGTAGAGCCCTGAAGATCCATAATGGCGGCAGCATGAGGGCAAAAGCGAAAGCGCGGGTAATACAAATAGGGCAGGCAGTGCAGTGAGGATTTCCATCGAAAAAAACTATTTCTTTTATGGAGACATTTTGCCATTCGTTGAAGCTTGATCAGGTAAGTGATGCTATTGAATTTATCTATCAATTAGTTTTGCAATTAAATAATGTTTTTACATTATTCTGTTAGTTATAATTATCCTCTGAGAAAAGCTAATAGCCTGTTGAATGTGTCTTTGCAATGAGCCTAGACAAACACCACAACTTCACTCGTGGTAAAAAATTCAGAGAAAAATAACGAAAAATAGCCACGATAAAATCAATGATAATTTCCACAAATACAGTTTAATTTATAAATCACTTGGTATTTGACATTAAGGTTTTATCCTCAGTAATTTGCTTTCTCATTTGGGCCATTCGAATTGGATGTGCGGACTGCCGATAAACCCGACCCCGAAGTTTCAGTTTGTTGTTTAGGTACCTTTGGATCTCATAGCTAGCAACCCGGCGTTTGTTATCATTATGTATTAGGCAATTTGATACTAATCTTATTTATTGTAGAAGAATCTGAAAAATTTTACACCAAGAAATTCCTCATCATTTATTTTCTTTTTCAATATATATCAGTAGAGTAATTCAGGGTAAAACGGGTCAGAGGGTAAAACGGGTCATTCTGCATAAAATGTTGCAGAACACAGCTCCACGAAGAAAGACTATCATGCCTCCATTAGACTGTTGAATAACAAACAACGTTGGGTAACTCTATCTTGCTTCCCCAGCATAGCCTGCGGTAGTTCTGAAGCATTTTATACCAAATGACAAATTTTACCCCCTGACCCATTTTGCCCTGAATTACTCTAAATATACGGTCTGAGGCCTCAAACCATCAATTAAATCTGCATTATAATGCATTGATATTTAACTTACTTACTTGTGTAAACTAGCATTATTGAAAAATAGTATACAAAAAAATTACAAGATAACGAAGGAAGTTTTACAATTTAAAATAAGAAAGTAAAAGTAAATAAATAGAAATAAATCACTACAATGCAGAAGAAGAAATAAGATCAGAAGTACAAGTAAGATTGGAAATAAATATTAAAAGTAGGCCTCTGTAATCTTAGTTTGCTCCCCCAATGCAGTAATTTCCTTTGTTCAATCCAGTCTTGAATCATGGTAATCTCCTGTACTGCATACAATTGTGCCAATCGCCGGACAAGCGGAGGGTCAGTTTCATTTCATAGGTAAGTGAAAACGAATTACAAAATAGAACAGTCTGTGGATGGTACAGAACTTCAGTATAGCCAGAAATATCGGAACCATAATGAAACGAACACATAGATTACTATTGCATGTATGGTATGATAAACTATTGCAATATGAGCCTTGAGTAATTTAGTTTGTAATTAATGAGTTTAAAAAGATAAAATACTGTGGAATGGTAAAAACTCCAACGGGATCCTTGACCACTTCGACTTCGACTAGGCCTACGTAAATGGAGCTCACCGCTGAAGTTAAGGCGTACCTCGATAAACATTTTGCGTTCTTACCAACTAAGGATGATATTAATGTGGACCTACACTTTACACAGGTTATTTTTCATGATTAGATATGACTGTATCGAACTCTTAAATGTATTTTGTTTGTTATTTTGGCTTTAACCTGACCTGTAATAAATTTTCAAAGTTCAACATTTTCGCGCTTTCTTGAAAATTCTTTCGTTCACGGCCGGGCTCAGAGTTTCACTAGAAGGGGTCTGGCACCGACAGTTATGATGACGTTCACCCAGGACTATGCAAAAACAAAAACAAAACAAGTAGGCATCGCTATCTGGCTTAACCGGAGAATTTAGAAATCTTGAAAGGACAAATTTATCAGAATGCGAATAAATGTGTGGTAGGAAAATGCAATCGTCAACCAAACATCGAAAGAGGGATATTGCTACAAAGGATTTAGTTTTTTTACTGGGATTTGCGTTCAGAAGCTGTGAGGAGAAGGAAGCGATGGCTCGACTTTATCAAGCTAATCAGAGCAAAATGGACAGCTGCAAAGGGTCCGAAAAGGATAATTAATAAAAAAAATAATTATAAATAATTAAATGAAATGAATAAATAATTAAAACAAAAAGCAAAGTTATGGAATGATTCCGAAAAGGCTTGAACTGGGGACCTTCCGCGTGGGGGGCGAACATAATAACCACTATCCTACGATATCAGCTGACAATAACAGGTAATAACCGGGAAAATATCGATAGAAAAAATCAGCTATGGTTTCCTTTCTGTTCAGTTCTTTTTCTCGTAGATCTGACTTTTTCCAACTTTAGTGTTTGTGGAATCCAAGGTTTCTAACCGAGATCAAGAACGACCTTCCCTTGTAGTAGCAGTACAGTAGAATAGGCCTAAATAAAAAAGGTCCATCCCCCTGTTGTGATTCCACTAGTTCGTTGCTGAAACTTTATTCTTCGAATTCTAACGAATACATGGATACGTTATCAGATTCTGGACTGTTCAGTGAATCAAATTCGTCGAAAGAAATTCTCTTTTGAAAATTCATAAACGCCCAGGCGCCGAGATTCGTACACAAAAATGCTCGCTCAAAGCCGCTCGTCCTGTTTGATGAAATGACGTCGTCCTGGGTGGACGTCATCAAATAGACTAGAACCCATACCCCTCGAGTGCGCGGTTGTTGACGAAGATTTTAGCTAATCATGTGGGGTTTTGGGGGCTTATGGAAATGTCAAATGGGATTTAAAGTATTTTTTTCGTTTTCAGAGCCTCTGAATTACCAATAGCAGTAACTTTTGTATAAGGTGTAGGTTCACTTTAAGAGCTTAAAAGATGAGTTCGTTTTGCTTGAAACTGAGAAACTTCAGGAGCAGGAGGAGAAAATATCTGCGTTAGAAGAACGAATTGATAAGCTCGAAGCCAGCAATGCCATTTTAGAAAGTCACGTTACTCATCTTCGCAAAGCCCAAGAAAACCAGGAGCAGTACTTGCGTCGACTATGCCTGAGAATCGATGGTATTGAGCTCCCGCCAAAAGGCGTAAATGAATTTGGAGAAGAAGTCCTTGGAAAGGTGAAAGAAATTTTTGATGAATTGGAGGTAGATGTACCTGATACAGTAATCGACTGCGCCCACCGCATTGGGCCTAAATCAAAGGATAGAGATGGCAAGCCAAGGCAACAGGTCATTGTTCGTCCTACAACATGGAGACACAGAACGGCCATCTATCGAGCAAGAAAGAAAGCAAAATCACCAGTCAAAATTCGCTGGATTTAACTAAACGGACACTTGACCTTCTTATCAGTGCAAATGACATTTTAAAGGATTATAAAGGTGACTATTATGCCTTCGCAGATGTTAATTGCCGCACCCGCGCAAACATTAGAGGTAAATTTAGTTTTTTTGATACCATTGAGGAATTGAAAAAATTAATTAATAATGCAGAACATTCTAACTCCTAAATGGTAGATAAATTCCTAACTTGTTGTTTCTTTTTTAGACTAATTTTTTGAATTCTTTTGTAAAGCGCGGTAGAATTGAGCAGCCGTTGTTTACTTGAGGCATACTACATGTTGTTGTTCCCAATGGGAGCGGTCTTGCTTATTCTGATAGAAATTCAATACCCTTGTGAACAAGAATATCAAGCAAAAAATCCAGCTTTGTCACATGCACACGCTCGAAAACAGTTGAGGCAAATTTTCTTGTCTCAATTTTTGATTGCTTTTCTTAAATTTTTATATACCTTTTCCAACTTTTTATTCTCTTTCTTTCAAAGGCAGAGTATGAGTAAAAAAAACTTTTTCTTTAAGTTAGAATTATGTGCAATAAATGAAAGAGAGGGTAAACAGGGAACAGATAAAATGATGAAAAAAATGAAAATTAATCTACATACGGAAAGAGGGTAGTCCCAACCACCCAGCCCTACCCCTGTCCCCCCACAGCCCCAATAATTATAATTGCCATTACTCCTAAGGTTTTATAGATGCAAATCATCAGCCGATACCCTAACACAGACATTTTGGGGCATTTAATCAGAATGTCTTGTTGTGTTAGGTGCCCCAGCAGACCCGCGTCCGGGACCACCTTTGCATCTTTGTTATGTTTATTGCTATTCTTTATTGATGGGTTTATCTGGTGAATCTGGAATTAACCAGAACTTCCTTGAAATTTTTATGCCTTTTAAGTGACAGAAAAGGAGGTGGGGTCCAAATGTCCTTCAGATTCTCATCCTTGGTTATCAGATGCCAATGTTTCTTCAATATTGCTCCAATCTGGATGGTTGTGTTATCAAATGGTACAATAAAGGGGAGAAGTCTGGGTGTTTCATTATTTGGTGGTTTATCTTTGAATATTAGTTCATGTTGAGTGTGCTGGATGGCTTTGCTGAATTGGTTCTAAATATTGGACAGGTTGTAGCCCCTCAGAAGTAGGTTGTCTCTCAGTTTGTTTAGTTCCTCTGTTAGTTTTTCATCGTTCGTAATGATTCTCCTATATCTCAGGGCTTGGCTGTAAATTATTCCCTTTTTGCAGCTTTCAGGGTTGAAGGAATCATTGTGTAAGAGAGTGCATATATCCTTCGGTTTTACATACAGTGTACTCTCCAGACGACCTTGATCATTGAAATAAATTGTTGTGTCAAGGAAATTTACATTAGATAATGATATCTCAGCGGTGAATTTTATGGTGGGGAAGCATCGGTTCAGGAAGTCCAAAAATTCATTGAGAGCAGCCTCTCCTTGTCTCCAAATCACAATAAATCATCAATGAACCGTTTCCAAATGAATGTTAGTTTATTGTGTGGCGCATCGTTAAATATGTATTCCTCACAATAGTGCATGAATATATTGGCAAAGTTTGGAGCAAATTGGGAACCCATTGCGATACCATGGATTTGTCGGTAGTATTTATTATCAAATTCAAAGAAGTTTTGTTTGAGAACAAAGTTAAAAATTTGTTTAAGGTGTTGGATTGGTCATGGTAGTACTCCTGAAGTGCAGTAAGACAGTATTCAATGCCCTCATCCCGAGGCATGTTTGTGTAAAGGGATTTGACATCAAGAGTGACAAGATAGTCTCCAGGGTTGGCTTCCTGTCCAAGAGTAAATATTATTTCTAGAAAGTGATTGGTATCCTTGATGTAGGATGGCATCTCTCTCACAATGGGTTTAAGATAAAAATCTAGGTATTGAGATAGGGCACGTGTTGGAGACTGGCAGACAGAAATGATTGGTCGGCCAGGACAATTCGGTTTGTGAATTTTTGGTAGCATATAAAAAGTAGGGGTACTTATCTCGGAAGAAGGAGAGAGGAACTTATGACAGTCAATGTCAATAGAGCCTCTTGTCTCAAGGTGTGTTAAGAATGTTTCAATATCCATTGCAAGCCCAGGGGCGGGATTAGCCTCTATCTGTTCATAGTGGAGTTGATTGCCTAATTGGTTATAGGCTTCCGCTATATAGGATTGTGTTGGCCAAAGAACAATTTTGTCCCCCTTGTCAGCAGGTTTTATAATAAACTTTTTATTATTCTTAAGGGAGAGTAGAGCAGTTTGTTCCTCTTGGCTGAGATTTTTTAAATTATCTCTGGGGTTCTGGATTGTTGCAAGGATGTCTAACTTGATTGCAGCTAGGAACTTCAGTATAGATGCTTGATTATGATTGGGTGGTAGCCAGTTTGATTTCTTACGGAATTTCTTAGGAAGATAGTTGGTCGGGTTGATATGAAAATGATAGTGGAGTAGCATACGTCTTCGAAAGTCCAAATAGGCCTTTGAAATATCCCAACCTGAAAACGATCTTGGGGCACAAATAAAGCTAAGTCCACGATTCAGAACATGTTTTTCATGGTCAGATAGTAAGAAATTACCCATGTTGTATATGTTGTCAGTAACAACCTTTTGTTTGAGTTTCATGTGTAAGTGTTTCTTGAAGGCATTCTTACATTTTTTCTTTATATGTAAACATTTCCTATTAACCCCCAAGAATTTTTTAAGAGTAGGAATTTGGCGTGAGCCATGATTATGTAAAGATGTCATCTGAGAATCAGCATCATCTCCAACAGGTGTTTGTATCCCAGTTTCCATCTGGGTTGAAAGGGGAGTATTCAGGGTAAACCCCAAACTCGTACTTGTGGCTGTAGAAGGTGAAAGAGAACTTGTATTATCCCTTGGATATGTATGTTCAATCACTATATGCCATCGATTTTTCAAAAGGTGTGGTTGATATACCGGCAATAGTGTATGTTTGTTGTGTAAGAATCGAGTTCATAACGTTGATAAGATGTAAACAAGAATAAATTTTAGAAGCATTTTTGTGGGTTGTAGAATATATATATATAAAATAACAGAACAGAATATTGTAGTTGGGTTAGTAAAGTTATTATGTGGATCAGTTTTGGTTAATTAGTTCAGCGACGTCTGTTGTGCCGTCTGTCCCTGTCCAAGTGCTCTCTGTGGTTCCTCCGTTTCCTGTCATGTTTTAATTCTTGTGCATGATTAAATGCATTTCGCTTGGCTTCGGATAGTATTTTATCCACCTGGTTGGGGTCAAAAATCTTCTTTGCACTCCCCACAAGGTTATCAATCTTGTTCTGCTCCATTTGTGCCAGTCTCCTGTGATTGTTTGCGTGGATTTCGCAGATAGTGGTCCGAAATTCGGCTATGGCATCATCAAGTTGCCGAGAGCAGGCACGGGTGAGTCCCTCATGTGGGTTGGAGGAAAAAGTGAATCTTGTAATTGGTGGAAAAGGGCCATCGGTGGCAAAGTTTTCAAAGATTGGAGTGCGCGAATAATGGTACAGAAAAGATTGATAACATGAGGAAAGTTCCTCATGGAGATGTGCAGGGGAGATATGAAAAGGAGTAGATGGTTGAGAAGAGTCTGTAGTGCTAGTAGAGGAAGAGGGATTAATAGAAGTAGAGTACAGGAAATAGCTGCGGTAGGAGTTTCTAAAAATGACTTTGCCCTTTTCCACATGAATATTCGTAGTCTTTTACTTCATTATGAAGAACTTCATGCTCTTCTCTCTGGCCTCAAGATTGAATTTCAAGTTATTCGCCTTTCTGAAATCAAGGTTTCTACCAATGCTCCTTTGAAATCTAATATTGATTTACCAGGTTATAAATTTTACCACACTCCCTCGCATAGTGCTGCTGGGGGTGTTGAATCACGGCTTGGGGGCTAACATACGGCACATATCTAAAGCCACTTTTTCTGTTTCAGAAGAAAATTTTAAGATTTATTAGTTTTCAAAACTTCATTGCACCTTCTGCAACAATTTTTCATTCATTAAAAATACTTAAACTTGAAGACATGATACATTCTAATATTTTGACTTTTGCATACAAAGCTATGAATGAATTATCGCCTACCTGTTTCCACAACTTTTTTACGCCTAACTCATCTGTTCATAGATTTGGTACTTGTCAAGTAACCAGGGGTGACCTCTTTAAATCCTTAAAAAATACAACTCTTTATGGTCTTAAAACAATTCAGTACTTTGGTTCAAAACTTTGGAATACTCTACCACTCTTCATTAGAGTTTCTGGATCTGCGTCAGTATTTCGGTCTAATCTAAAAACGTTCTTCTTAGACTCGTATTTAAATCAATAATCTTCTACAATAAAAACCTCAATGCTACTCGGTAACACATCTGGTTGTTGGCTGCTTTATTTTAATAAAATGTTTTTAGTTACTTGTTTTTACTGGGGGGACTCTTTCTCGATTAGTTTACCTATTTAGAGAGTTCCCCCTTAGTCAATTATCTTTAAATACAATTGTAAACCTGTAAGTTTATTTGTTAAATTCTATTTTGCTTCTTGATTGTTTGTATAAATGTTATGTAATGTAATTGTAATGTAGATTTAAATTGTATTTAGGAATAATTGATGAAAAAATGAAGTTGAAAAAAACTGAAAAACTGAGTGTCAGACAAAAAGCTTAAGTAATCTATGTGTTCGTTTCATTATGGCTCCGATATTTCTGGCTATACTGAATTACAAAATACACTATTATTTTCTTATAAGAACAAGTAAATCGAGGTTCAGGCTCAGATGTTCTTATCTTTCTTTTTAACTAAACAGAAGACTATTGTTTTGCCCATTGTTCTCGATTAAAAATAGAGCCTCGTTAGAGCCTCAGAGTCGGTTAAAATTTCAATTTTTCAATTTCAACTCCCTTGCCACAGTCTGAATCTTTGAAGAAAAAACACCTGAGGGCCATGGCTGTGTAGATCTGATTTCAAGCCTAACGCAGATAATTTCAATGGTTTCCTAGACTTTCGAGTTAGAGATTCAGAATCCAAGATGGGACCAAAAAAATATTTCCTATTTGTCACCTGATTGATGATGTAATCAAAAAGGGTTCAAAATTTAATAAATCCATTTTCACTTCAAATATAGCCGTGTGATTTTGCTGTTCTTAAGCTTATTTGAAAGCGCATTTCTTAAGCTTTCGAATGATGTATTCAAATATTGTTTTTGCTGACGTATTGGTTTTGCTGACGTCAGCATTTATTTGTGATGTTACAAGATATTTCCAATTTCGTGGTCATTTTCGTTTTAGATATGCACAAATATCTTCTAAGATAAAGCAGAGCACTGAAAGCAGTAACACGGATGGTTTTTCACACTATTTCTACGTGCTTTATATGACATGAGACATTTTCTCTCTCCTACAAGGATTTTCTCTCTTCTGCCGACTTCAATTGGCAGTTTGTGATCACTGCAACGGAATTTTGCTAAGCACCGTCTCAAAGATTTATCTTTGAACAGTTCACCATTCTGTGTTACTAAGGTTTCTTGTAAATTCTCTTTTCCTGCTGAACTTCTTCTTCAGGCATAAATTGCTAATCTATCCTGACTCCACCACCAGCTGCTACGGTACTTTTAAAGCATTGACAACTTTTTCCAAGCCACGAGCTCTCGGATCTATTATTAACTTGATATTATGAAAATCTTTCACCCGATCATCATGTTAAGGATTAGAGCACTTCTTGGAAAATCACGGTATGTTTATGTTTGAACGGAGAAAGGGTACTTAAATCATTAAAAACTCATAACTAACTGCAATTTGTCAACTTACATCTCGTCCTCGTTGTTATGTTCCTGCCAAAAAATTTTGATGAAGTACCTACATGCTCTTCCAGAAAATATTTGATGAATGAGAAATTGACGAATGAAAATTCAAAATTAGAAAACAGTTGTCATTGTTCCCACAATTGAAATAATCAAAACATCTAGGGAAAAAGCTTAGCACTGTCTGGAGAAATATTTTACTAGGTTGCCTTACTTACTATATTTGTTTTCTTCTCTACTAAATCTGGATAGCCAGCCAGTCAAGTCAGCCAGCCCGCTCCGAAGGTTTCCGGGGAGGGTTTCCAGCTGTTTTCTTGTATCTGATCCCTGCTCAGGTGACAAAAAACCTTCTTTGTCTTACTCTCAAGGTTCTTTCAATAGTTTCTCACCAAAACAGTTGAGGGCAGTTGGAAATTGAGGGGTTTTGTCGATCGTAGGTTCATGTGGGCCTAATGAAAAACAGGGTAGGAAAAAGCCGAGATTTTAAACTGAGATTTCAAGCGATCTGGACGTCGTATCGAAAATGCCAGTGGGGAGATTTTAGTAAGATTTCTATTAGATCAGAAAAACCAAAAAAATGATAAAAGCTGCTAAAACCGCGTGCACGCACCCGAGGGAAGAGAGGGCGGTTACTGGCAAGAATTCTTCTATAGCTTCTATTGTGTTGGTGACGTCAAACGCCAGATTTTGTCATTTTGTAAACAAACGGGCTGATTGGCTAATTACAAAATCTGCCCTTGTTTAGTGAGGTATATAAATATGAAATTATCTTATACCTGTAAACGATACTAGCAGCACTCTGTCCTTGGCATCGACGTACCATCCGTTATTCTCCAAATTGATGTTTTTAATTTCTAATTTTTGAAATTGTTGCCAGTAGGATGACTGCAAAGTCTTCAAACCTTGGTCTAGAGGCAAAGCTCCTAAGCCTTTCGCTTTGAATCCTTTTGTTAAAAATTGTATAACGGTATCCTTGATTCAACTAAACATTCTTCAAACTTGCCAGTATGAATGATCATTTGTACGAATCAGGTGATATCTTTTATTCCTTTCTGGCTTAAATGGTCTGTTTTTCCTATTTCATTTCAGGCAGAAACTTTGTGATGACCAAAACAGATAAAACGAAGTTCTGATGTTTTCACGATTGCTATGCACTTTTTGAGGTCGGTTACTTTGTTACAATCATTAGAGTAATGATAGCCTTTACAAAACACGCAAACACTTCCTTTTCTAACACCCTGTGTAAACAGCTGGTTTGGTCTTGAACTGAAGCTGTGCAAAGTAATTGTTGTCGACGGTTGAAAGGGGTGATCAAATGTGTTACTACAAAGAGTCACGTGTACCCCTGCTTCTAGAATTTTAATTTCCTTAAAAATAGCTTCTAGAAGTTCTTGAATTGTCCAATCATTGTTCTCTTGCCAAAGACTTTTTCAGGTCAGGGGGTAACTTTCCTTAAACAATAGGTACTAGCAAGGCACCACAGGAATCTTCAGACTTGCAAAGGGAGTTTAATGATTTGGGAGTTGGGAGTTGATTTGGGAGCAACAGGCGACTGATCAGGCCTAGATAATGATTCAAGAAACGATGAAATATGTTATCGTCCAAATAAGTGCTGAATTGTTCATTTTGATGATAAAAGCATGAAACTTCACAGGATTACTAAGTTGACCAAGCTGAATAATCCTAGATATGGAGCCACGCAAAATTCTCAACAGGTGCTGAGCAATGAGCATGGGCAAAAATACCCACATGAAAACGAGACTATCAGTAAAACCACCTATAATTCGGTTTATCAACTGCTCTTGGTGCCTATTATTGCACAGCAACGACTCAATGATGCCATAAAAGCTTCTTAACGGATGATTGAGCACTGAGCATGCTCATAAAACCCATGCATGAAAACGAGGCTATTAATAGAAAAACCTACAAATCACTTTATTTAAAGCTTTTGGTGCATATCATTGCACAGTAATGACCATATGTAGCCGGAAAAGTTTCAGTACAGGCCTGGCCAACCAGCATGCGCAAATCACAACATGAAAACGAGGCTGTCCAACAGATGGGCTGCTGTGGAAAATATTTAAATTTAAAGCTAGAACACCTTCCTCGTTTCTAGAGTGAAGTACATCCAGTGGCTGAGCCCCCCAAGAATATCTTTTGTGCTCCTGCAAACATCACAACATCAAAGTTTACTCGATCTAGCAAAGAATGTGATACTGAAACTGACTGGCTGGGGAAGAAGAAGAAGCCGATACTCGCTTGCTCATTTATGCGTTGGATACATAAAGATGTGGTCATCAGGGAATCAAGATCAGAAGTAATGATACCGATGTTATAGTTTTAGCAGTTTCCGCATTTAATACTATTCAGGCAGAAAGACTGTGGGTTGCTTATGGCACTGGTAAGACATTTAAATATCTTCCTATACAAGTCATTGCACAATCGCTGAGCAAAGAAGAAGCTAAAGCATTGCCTCTATTTCACACGCTAACTGGTTGCGACACCGTTTCTTTTTTCTGTGGTCGAGGAAAAAGAACTTCATGGGAAGTGTGGAGTGTGTTTCCAGAACTGACACAAAAAATGAGCACTACACGACCATCAACCACTGATATCGATGATGCATGTATGAGTACTATTGAAAGATTTGTGGTGCTACGTTATGACAGAGCAAGAACCCTCACAAGTGTTTACAAGGTGAGACAAGAGCTTTTTGCGAAAAAGTTGAAGGTCCTTGACATTATCCCACCAACTCAAGCCGCATTTCTTCAGCACGTTAAGAGAGCTGTATATCAAGGTATACATGTATAGGGTCAGACGCTTGTTCTGCAGCCTATACTGCCCAGTCCATCCAACTGGGGTTGGAAGCGCGACAATCAGAGCTGGATACTGTACTGGACCGCACTACCACAAGCAAAAGACATTTGTTATGAGCTTATTCAATGCTTTTGTAAACTTGGATGCGGAGGAAGATGTAAATGCCAAAACGCTAATTTGGTTTGTACAGGTTTGTGTAACTGTGGTGCTGGTTGTGAAAGCAGTGACTAGCTATGACTTTGTCTTTTGAGCAACTATAATGAACGTTTTCGCACAATTTGATGTGTTATGATACATATCAACTGGTGTATTTGATTAGTTTACAAAGCCTGCAAATTGCTTGTAAGTTTATACATGTATGGGGTCAGACGATAGTATACAAAAAAATTACAAGATAACGAAGGAAGTTTTACAATTTAAAATAAGAAAGTAAAAGTAAATAAATAGAAATAAATCACTACAATGCAGAAGAAGAAATAAGATCAGAAGTACAAGTAAGATTGGAAATAAATATTAAAAGTAGGCCTCTGTAATCTTAGTTTGCTCCCCCAATGCAGTAATTTCCTTTGTTCAATCCAGTCTTGAATCATGGTAATCTCCTGTACTGCATACAATTGTGCCAATCGCCGGACAAGCGGAGGGTCAGTTTCATTTCATAGGTAAGTGAAAACGAATTACAAAATAGAACAGTCTGTGGATGGTACAGAACTTCAGTATAGCCAGAAATATCGGAACCATAATGAAACGAACACATAGATTACTATTGCATGTATGGTATGATAAACTATTGCAATATGAGCCTTGAGTAATTTAGTTTGTAATTAATGAGTTTAAATAGATAAAATACTGTGGAATGGTAAAAATGCAAAAACAAAAAAAAACAAGTAGGCATCGCTATCTGGCTTAACCGGAGAATTTAGAAATCTTGAAAGGACAAATTTATCAGAATGCGAATAAATGTGTGGTAGGAAAATGCAATCGTCAACCAAACATCAAAAGAGGGATATTGCTACAAAGGATTTAGTTTTTTTACTGGGATTTGCGTTCAGAAGCTGTGAGGAGAAGGAAGCGATGGCTCGACTTTATCAAGCTAATCAGAGCAAAATGGACAGCTGCAAAGGGTCCGAAATGGATAATTAATAAAAAAAATAATTATAAATAATTAAATGAAATGAATAAATAATTAAAACAAAAAGCAAAGTTATGGAATGATTCCGAAAAGGCTTGAACTGGGGACCTTCCGCGTGGGGGGCGAACATAATAACCACTATCCTACGATATCAGCTGACAATAACAGGTGATAACCGGGAAAATATCGATAGAAAAAATCAGCTATGGTTTCCTTTCTGTTCAGTTCTTTTTCTCGTAGATCTGACTTTTTCCAACTTTAGTGTTTGTGGAATCCAAGGTTTCTAACCGAGATCAAGAACGACCTTCCCTTGTAGTAGCAGTACAGTAGAATAGGCCTAAATAAAAAAGGTCCATCCCCCTGTTGTGATTCCACTAGTTCGTTGCTGAAACTTTATTCTTCGAATTCTAACGAATACATGGATACGTTATCAGATTCTGGACTGTTCAGTGAATCAAATTCGTCGAAAGACATTCTCTTTTGAAAATTCATAAACGCCCAGGCGCCGAGATTCGTACACAAAAATGCTCGCTCAAAGCCGCTAGTCCTGTTTGATGAAATGACGTCGTCCTGGGTGGACGTCGTCAAATAGACTAGAACCCATACCCCTCGAGTGCGCGGTTGTTGACGAAGATTTTAGCTAATCATGTGGGGTTTTGGGGGCTTATGGAAATGTCAAATGGGATTTAAAGTATTTTTTTCGTTTTCAGAGCCTCTGAATTACCAATAGCAGTAACTTTTGTATAAGGTGTAGGTTCACTTTAAGAGCTTAAAAGATGAGTTCGTTTTGCTTGTAACTGAGAAACTTCAGGAGCAGGAGGAGAAAATATCTGCGTTAGGAGAACGAATTGATAAGCTCGAAGCCAGCAATGCCATTTTAGAAAGTCACGTTACTCATCTTTGCAAAGCCCAAGAAAACCAGGAGCAGTACTTGCGTCGACTATGCCTGAAAATCGATGGTATTGAGCTCCCGCCAAAAGGCGTAAATGAATTTGGAGAAGAAGTCCTTGGAAAGGTGAAAGAAATTTTTGATGAATTGGAGGTAGATGTACGTGATACAGTAATCGACTGCGCCCACCGCATTGGTCCTAAATCAAAGGATAGAGATGGCAAGCCAAGGCAACAGGTCATTGTTCGTCCTACAACATGGAGACACAGAACGGCCATCTATCGAGCAAGAAAGAAAGCAAAATCACCAGTCAAAATTCGCTGGATTTAACTAAACGGACACTTGACCTTCTTATCAGTGCAAATGACATTTTAAAGGATTATAAAGGTGACTATTATGCCTTCGCAGATGTTAATTGCCGCACCCGCGCAAACATTAGAGGTAAATTTAGTTTTTTTGATACCATTGAGGAATTGAAAAAATTAATTAATAATGCAGAACATTCTAACTCCTAAATGGTAGATAAATTCCTAACTTGTTGTTTCTGTTTTAGACTAATTTTTTGAATTCTTTTGTAAAGCGCGGTAGAATTGAGCAGCCGTTGTTTACTTGAGGCATACTACATGTTGTTGTTCCCAATGGGAGCGGTCTTGCTTATTCTGATAGAAATTCAATACCCTTGTGAACAAGAATATCAAGCAAAAAATCCAGCTTTGTCACATGCACACGCTCGAAAACAGTTGAGGCAAATTTTCTTGTCTCAATTTTTGATTGCTTTTCTTAAATTTTTATATACCTTTTCCAACTTTTTATTCTCTTTCTTTCAAAGGCAGAGTATGAGTAAAAAAAACTTTTTCTTTAAGTTAGAATTATGTGCAATAAATGAAAGAGAGGGTAAACAGGGAACAGATAAAATGATGAAAAAAATGAAAATTAATCTACATACGGAAAGAGGGTAGTCCCAACCACCCAGCCCTACCCCTGTCCCCCCACAGCCCCAATAATTATAATTGCCATTACTCCTAAGGTTTTATAGATGCAAATCATCAGCCGATACCCTAACACAGACATTTTGGGGCATTTAATCAGAATATCTTGTTGTGTTAGGTGCCCCAGCAGACCCGCGTCCGGGACCACCTTTGCATCTTTGTTATGTTTATTGCTATTCTTTATTGATGGGTTTATCTGGTGAATCTGGAATTAACCAGAACTTCCTTGAAATTTTTATGCCTTTTAAGTGACAGAAAAGGAGGTGGGGTCCAAATGTCCTTCAGATTCTCATCCTTGGTTATCAGATGCCAATGTTTCTTCAATATTGCTCCAATCTGGATGGTTGTGTTATCAAATGGTACAATAAAGGGAGAACTCTGGGTGTTTCATTATTTGGTGGTTTATCTTTGAATATTAGTTCATGTTGAGTGTGCTGGATGGCTTTGCTGAATTGGTTCTAAATATTGGACAGGTTGTAGCCCCTCCGAAATAGGTTTTCTCTCAGTTTGTTTAGTTCCTCTGTTAGTTTTTCATCATTGTAATGATTCTCCTATATCTCAGGGCTTGGCTGTAAATTATTCCCTTTTTGCAGCTTTCAGGGTGGAAGGAATCATTGTGTAAGAGAGTGCATATATCATTCGGTTTTACATACAGTGTACTCTCCAGACGACCTTGATCATTGAAATAAATTGTTGTGTCAAGGAAATTTACATTAGATAATGATATCTCAGCGGTGAATTTTATGGTGGGGAAGCATTGGTTCAGGAAGTCAAAAAATTCATTGAGAACAGCCTCTCCATGTCTCCAAATCACAAATATATCATCAATCAACGTTTCCAAATGAATATGTATTCCTCACAATAGTGCATGAATATATTGGCAAAGTTTGGAGCAAATTGGGAACCCATTGCGGTACCATGGATTTGTCGGTAGTATTTATTATCAAATTCAAAGAAGTTTTGTTTTAGAACAAAGTTAAAAATTTGTTTAAGGTGTCGGATTGGTATTGGTAATTGGTCATGGTAGTACTCCTGAAGTGCAGTAAGACAGTGTTCAATGCCCTCATCCTGAGGTATGTTTGTGTAAAGGAATTTGACATCAAGAGTGACAAGATAGTCTCCAGGGTTGGCTTCCTGTCCAAGAGTAAATATTATTTCTAGAAAGTGATTGGTATCCTTTATGTAGGATGGTATCTCTCTCACGATGGGTTTAAGATAAAAATCTAGGTATTGAGATAGGGCACGTGTTGGCGACTGGCAGCCAGAAATGATTGGTCGACCAGGACAATTCGGTTTGTGAATTTTTGGTAGCGTATAAAAAGTAGGGGTACTTATCTTGGAAGAAGGAGAGAGGAACTTATGACAGTCACTGTCAATAGAGCCTCTTGTCTCAAGGTGTGTTAAGAATGTTTTAATATTCATTGCAAGCCCAGTGGTGGGATTAGCCTCTATCTGTTCATAGTGGAGTTGATTGCCTAATTGGTTATAGGCTTCCGCTATATAGGATTGTGTTGGCCAAAGAACAATTTTGCCCCCCTTGTCAGCAGGTTTTATAATTAACTTTTAATTATTCTTAAGGGAGAGTAGAGCAGTTTGTTCCTCTTGGCTGAGATTTCTTAAATTATCTCTGGGGTTCCAGATTGTTGCAAGGATGTCTAACTTGATTGCAGCTAGGAACTTCTGTATAGATGCTTGAATATGATTGGGTGGTAGCCAGTTTGATTTCTTACGGAATTTCTTAGGAAGATAGTTGGTCGGGTTGATATGAAAATGATAGTGGAGTAGCATACGTCTTCGAAAGTCCAAATAGGCCTTTGAAATATCCCAACCTGAAAACGATCTTTGGGCACAAATAAAGCTAAGTCCACGATTCGGGAAATGTTTTTCATGGTCAGATAGTAAGAAATTACCCATGTTGTATATGTTGTCAGTAACAACCTTTTGTTTGAGTTTCATATGTAAGTGTTTCTTGAAGGCATTCTTACATTTTTTCTTTACATGTAAACATTTCCTATCAACCCCCAAGACTTTTTTAAGAGTAGGAATTAGACGTGAGCCATGATTATGTAAAGATGTCACCTGAGAATCAGCATCATCTCCAACAGGTGTTTGTATCCCAGTTTCCATCTGGGTTGAAAGGGGAGTATTCAGGGCAAACCCCAAACTCGTACTTGTGGCTGTAGAAGGTGAAAGAGAACTTGTATTATCCCTTGGATATGTGTGTTCAATCACTATATGCCATCGATTTTTCAAAAGGTGTGGTTGATATACCGGCAATAGTGTATGTTTGTTGTGTAAGAATCGAGTTCATAACGTTGATAAGATGTAAACAAGAATAAATTTTAGAAGCATTTTTGTGGGTTGTAGAATATATATATATAAAATAACAGAACAGAATATTGTAGTTGGGTTAGTAAAGTTATTATGTGGATCAGTTTTGGTTAATTAGTTCAGCAACGTCTGTTGTGCCGTCTGTCCCTGTCCAAGCGCTCTCTGTGGTTCCTCCGTTTCCTGTCATGTTTTAATTCTTGTGCATGATTAAATGCATTTCGCTTGGCTTCGGATAGTATTTTATCCACCTGGCGGGGGTCAAAAATCTTCTTAGCACTCCCCACCAGGTTATCAATCTTGTTCTGCTCCATTTGTGCCAGTCTCCTGTGATTGTTTGCGTGGATTTCGCAGATAGTGGTCCGAAATTCGGCTATGGCATCATCAAGTTGCCGAGAGCAGGCACGGGTGAGTCCCTCATGTGGGTTGGAGGAAAAAGTCAATCTTGTAATTGGTGGAAAAGGGCCATCGGTGGCAAAGGTTTCAAAGATTGGAGTGCGCGAAGAATGATACAGAAAAGATTGATAACATGAGGAAAGTTCCTCATGGAGATGTGCAGGGGAGATATGAAAAGGAGTAGATGGTTGAGAAGAGTCTGTAGTGCTAGTAGAAGAATAGGGATTAATAGAAGTAGAGTACAGGAAATAGCTGCGGTAGGAGTTTCTAAAAATGACTTTGCCCTTTTCCACATGAATATTCGTAGTCTTTCACTTCATTATGAAGAACTTCATGCTCTTCTCTCTGGCCTCAAGATTGAATTTCAAGTTATTGGCTTTTCTGAAATCAAGGTTTCTACCAATGCTCCTTTAAAATCTAATATTGATTTACCAGGTTATAAATTTTACCACACTCCCTCGCATAGTGCTGCTGGGAGTGTTGGCATATATGTTAAACAAAATCTTACTGCCAACAAAAGGGATGATCTGTCTGTTTCTAATGTTGACTTTGAGACTATCTGGGTTGAAATTGACAATCCTAGAAGTAAAAATATCCTTTGTTGCTGTGCATATCGTCATCCAGGTTCAGACATCTCAAAATTCACTGACCATATGGAGGATACCCTGTGTACCATCGCTGAAGAAGATAAATCTGTTCATGTTATGGGTTACTTCAATATAGATTTACTGCACTATGGGGACCATACTCTTACGAATGAATTCATCAACTTGATGTTTTCTTCGCATTTTATGCCTTCTGTATTACACCCCACCTGCATCACTGATACCAGTTCTACACTTATGGATAATATTTTCCTAAATAACACCACAGATTCTGACATGATCAGTGGCAACCTTATATGTATGATCTCTGATCACCTTCCTCAGTTCGCTATCCAAAAAGGTAATGCACCTGATTATAAAAAAGAATATGTCCTGTTTTGCTCATGATTACAGGCAGTTTGATGAGAGAAATTTTACGTCTGATTATTCTGAGTTTGATGCATCCTACCTCAATGATCTAAATACTGACTTAAATTCAAAATTTGATACGTTTTTACTTAATCTTCACATTCTTATTGAGAAACACTGCCCTGAGAAAAAGTAGAACAAGAAAATGCTGAAGCTTAGGCCAAAATCTTGGATAAATTTACAGATCCTAAAAATTATAAAAATCAGAGATAAGCTTTTTAAACAGTTTAAAGACTCATATTCATCTCCTGCTCTTAAAGCATATAAACAGTTCCGCAATCGTGTAGTAAATGAAATCAGACAGAGTAAAAAGAATTATTACCAGCAGTACTTCCATGAAAACAAAAGCAATATGAAAATGTTATGGAAAGGTATCAAAAATATAATTAGTTTGAAACCAAAAACCTGTGATGCATTCTCACATCTAGTTAGCGATGATGGCAAAAAAATATCAGAACCTGTTAGCATTGCAAACGAGTTTTATGAATACTTTACAAAAGTAGCTGATGAAATAACTAGAGAAAATTCCTCGAACCCGGAAATCCCCATTATCTTACTTAGCTAATCCAAACCTAAATTCTCTTATAATTTCTCCATGTACCACAAATGAGGTATCTACAGTAATAAAATCATTAAAAAATGGCAAATCGCCTGGACCAAATAGTATTCCAGTCAAACTATTGAAATTACTTGACGATTCTATTTCTTCAGATCTCTCAATTTTGATAAATGAATCTTTTATCGATATTTTTCCTGATAAACTAAAAATTGCAAAAGTTATCCCAATTTTTAAAAAAGGAGTTAGGACTAAAACAAGCAATTACAGACCAATTTCATTGTTGTCTACTTTTAGTAAAATCTTTGTAAAACTTTGTAAAACTTAGACATGTCTTCAGAAGTTTTTAGAAACTTGTGATGTCTTATTCTGTATGCAATTCAGGTTTTGCAGTGGACACTCCACAGAACATGCATTAATTTCTTTAACTGAACGTATTAAGACAACACTTGATAACAAAAGACTTGGATGTGGAATTTTCATAGATCTTCAAAAGGCCTTTGACACAGTAAATCATGAAATTTTGCTTAATAAATTAGAACATTACGGCATTAGAGATACTGCCCTTGCTTGGTTTGAATCCTATTTGACTAATCGCAGACAATTAGTGTCAATTAATGGGTATTCTTACTCAATGTGTAGTATATCTTGTGGTGTGCCCCAAGGATCAGTTCTTGGACCACTTCTCATTTTAATTTATATTAATGACCTACCTAATGTCTCTAGTATGTTGTCATTCTTTCTTTTTGCTGATGATACAAACATTTATCTTGAAGCTGGTGACCTTAATTCTCTCAACCAAACCATTAATAAAGAACTGAGTAAGGTTAAGTCCTCGCTCGACTGTAACAAATTGGCACTAAACATCGATAAGACTAATTTTGTTCTTTTCCATTCTCCTAGGAAAATATTGCCTGACCAAATCAACATTAAATTTGGCCACAAAAAGGTTTCAAGGGCTAAGTATGTCAAGTTTCTGGGTATTTTGTTTGATGAACATCTCAGTTTGAAATATCATATTACCGAATTACATAAGAAGTTATCTAAAACTTCTAGTATATTTTTCAAAATACGACACTATATTCCTTTGTAGCCTCTGATTAGCCTCTATAATTCATTATTTTCCTCTTTCCTTAGTTATGGAATCACGGCTTGGGGGCTGACATACAGCACATATCTAAAGCCACTTTTTCTGCTTCAGAAGAAAATTTTGAGATGTATTAGTTTTCAAAACTTCATTGCACCTTCTGCACCAATTTTTCATTCATTAAAAATACTTAAACTTGAAGACATGATACATTCTAATATTTTGACTTTTGCATACAAAGCTATGAATAAATTATCGCCTACCTGTTTCCACAACTTTTTTTACGCCTAACTCATCTGTTCATAGATTTGTTACTCGTCAAGTAACCAGGAGTGACCTCTTTAAATCCTTAAAAAATACAACTCTTTATGGTCTTATAACAATTCAGTACTTTGGTTCAAAACTTTGGAATACTCTACCACTCTTCATTAGAAACCTCAATGCTACTTGGTAACACATCTGGTTGTTGGCTGCTTTATTTTAATAAAATGTTTTTAGTTACTTGTTTTTACTGGGGGGTCTCTTTCTCGATTAGTTTAACTATTTAGAGAGTTCCTCCTTAGTCAATTATCTTTAAATACAATTGTAAACCTGTAAGTTTATTTGATAAATTCTATTTTGCTTCTTGATTGTTTGTATAAATGTTAGGTAATGTAATTGTAATGTAGATTTAAATTGTATTTAGAAATAATTGATGAAAAAATGAAAACTGAAAAAACTGAAAAACTGAGTGTCAGACGGAAAGCTTAAGTTATCTATGTGTTCGTTTCATTATAGTTCCGATATTTCTGGCTATACTGAATTACAAAATACACTATTATTTTCTTATAAGAAGAAGTAAATCGAGGTTCAGGCTCCGATGTTCTTATCTTTCTATTTTTCTAAACAGAAGGCTATTGTTTTGCCCATTGTTCTCAATTAGAAATAGAGCCTCGTTAGAGCCTCAGAGTCGGTTCAAATTTCAATTTTTCAATTTCAAATTTCAAATTTACTTCTCCTACATCCTTTTGATAAAACTTATTTTAGATTCTCTGCAGGTTTCCTCTTCAAAATCCAGTTCTTTTGCAAAAGTGGTTTTTGGCTGTAAAAAGAGAAAAGTTCACCCATACCAAAAATTCTTTTATATGCAGTGAGTATTTTTTAGAAGCAGATTACAACTACCCAACTCCCTTGCCACAGTCTGAATCTTTGAAGAAAAAACACCTGAGGGCCATGGCTGTGTAGATCTGATTTCAAGCCCAACCCAGATAATTTCAATGGTTTCCTAGACTTTCGAGTTAGAGATTCAGAATCCAAGATGGGACCAAAAAAATATTTCCTATTTGTCACGTGATTGATGATGTAATCAAAAACGGTTCAAAATTTAATAAATCCATTATAACTTCAAGTATAGCCGTGTGATTTTGCTGTTCTTAAGGTTATTTGAAAGCGCATTTCTTAAGCTTTCGAATGATGTATTCAAATATTATTTTTGCTGACGTCTTCGTTTTTGCTGACGTCAGCATTTATTTGTGATGTCACAAGATTTTTCCAATTTCGTGGTCATTTTCGTTTTAGATATGCACAAATATCTTCTAAGATAGAGCACTAAAAGCAGTAACACGGATGGTTTTTCACACTATTTCTTGTTTTTTACAACGTAGCCCTTCTTAGTTAGACTATATTTTGTCGTGCTTTATATGACTCGATTAGTATTAAACATATATCAAACAAACAAATAAGAAAAAACCATCACCGAACAAAGGTTAAGGGATCCAGTCAAGCCTGTCATCATCTTCATCACCGTCCTAGGTGCTAATATCACCTCACTGAAATACATTAATGCCTTGTTCCTGGTTGGTATCAAAACAATGCATTTACCTCCAGTATCTACTTCGCCACTTTCACTAATTTCGTTGTCCTCTCCTCCTTCTCTCCTTGGCTTCTTACTTTCAGTTGGGGTAGTGCTTGTTTTTCTACTTCTACGCTTGGAATGAAGCGATGGTGGCAATTTGTTCACCTTGATGAAGGGCTCTGATAGAGAATTTTGAAACATGACATGCATCCATTTACAGTTTGTATGCTTCAAGTAAAAATGAATTGACAGGAAAGTTTCTTCAAAATAATGATATTTTCCTGTCCTTCAAACGACCTAAGCAGCATAGTGTCCGAGTTGAGAAGTACTTACGCTATTTCTGACATTATGGAGATTATATGTTTTTCAGAGGATCATCTAATTGTAAAGAAATATTTAGAATTTGAAGCTCTTTGGTTTCCATCTATAGTGAGCTATATAAATATAAAATTATCTTATACCTGTAAACGATACTGGCAGCACTCTGTCCTTGGCATCGACATACCATCCGTTATTCTCCAAATTGATGTTTTTAATTTCTAATTTTTGAAATTGTTGCCAGTAGGATGACTGCTAAGTCTTCAAACCTTGGTCTAGAGGCAAAGCTCCTAAGCCTTTCGCTTTCAATCCATTTGTTAAAAATTGTATAACCGTATCCTTGATTCAACTAAAAATTCTTCAAACTTGCCAGTATGAATGATCGTTTGTACGAATCAAGTGATATCTTTTATTTGATATCTTTCTGGCTTAAATGTTCTCTTTTTCCTATTTCATTTAGCAAAAGAAGAGATTTATCATCCTTTTTCAGTTTTCTCAAAACTTTCACCTTCCTAAATCAATAGAGAAAAATGAAGTTGTATCACATCCAGTAATGGCATGCAATTGAGGTAAATAGGTTGAGATTCTTTCCCCTTCAGGAACGTGTGCACTTTGCTTACATTGAATTGCAGGCAGAAACTTTGTGATGACCAAAACAGATAAAACGAAGTTATGATGTTTTCACGATTGCTATGCACTTTTTGGGGTCAGTTACTTTGTTACAATCATTAAAGTAATGATAGCCTTTACAAAACACGCAAACACTTCTTTTTCTAACACCCTGTGTAAACAGCTGGTTTGGTATTGAACTGGAGCTGTGCAAAGTAATTGTTGTCAACGGTTGAAAGGGGTGGTCAAATGTGTTACTATGAAGAGTCACGTGTACCCCTGCTTCTAGAATTTTAATTTCCTTCAAATAGCTTCTCCAAGTTCTTGAATCGTCCAATCATTGTCATGATGTTCTCTTGCCAAAGACTTTTTCAGGTCAGGGGGTAACTTTCCTTGAACAATAGGTACTAGCAAGGCACCACAGGAATCTTCAGATTTGCGAACGGAGTTTAATGATTTGGGAGTTGGGAGTTGATTTGGGAGTAACAGGCAACTGATCAGGCCTAGATAATGATTCAAGAAACAATGAAATATGTTATCGTCCAAATAAGTGCTGAATTGTTCATTTTGATGATAAAAGCATGAAACTTCACAGGATTACTAAGTTAACCAAGCTGAATAATCCTGGATACGGAGCCACGCAAGATTCTCAACAGGTGCTGAGCAATGAGCATGCGCAAAAATACCAACATGAAAACGAGACTATCAATAAAACCATAAATCGGTTTATCAACTGCTCTTGGTGGCTATTATTGCACAGCAACGACTCAATGATGCCATTAAAGCTTCTTAACGGATAATTGAGCACTGAGCATGCTCAAAAAACCCATCCATGAAAACGAGGCTATTAATAGAAAAACCTACAAATCACTTTATTTCAAGCTTTTGGTGCATTTTATTGCACAGTAATGACCATAGGGAGCCACAAAAGTTTCAGTACAGGCCTGGCCAACAAGCATGCGCAAATCACAACATGAAAATGAGGCTGTCCAACAGATGGGCCGCTGTGGCAAAAATTTAAAATTAAAGCTAGAACGCCTTCCTCGTTTCTACAGTGAAGCACATCCAGTGGCTTAGCCCCCTTACTGAAACTGACTGGCTGGGGAATGCTAATGAACTCTCTTCAAAGATAGAGCTTGCAGTTGAGGATTCTATCTCATGGGCTGCATATCATGCATCGAATTCTACCCCTACATGCTATCAGCCTGCCATTGTTTCACTGCTCCCAATGTTTACTGAAAATGCTCATTCGGTAGCGATGATTCAACACTCAATGGAAGTCATACAGTCAGCAGTCAAGCATGTCAATCCAACACAGGTTCCTGTGATAGCTCTGGATCAACCTCTATTTGCTCTAGCTAAGCAAATCCAGTGAAACAATTACAATGAGTTTGATGAGGACACAATTGTTGTCATGCTCAGTGAATTGCATATTGAAATAGCAACCCTTAATGTGATTGGCAAGTGGCTGGCAGGAAGTGGTTGGACAGAAGCAATTGTTGATGCTGAAGTTGTCACACCAGGTGTTGCAGATTCATTCCTAAAAGGGAAACATGTAACACGCACCTGAAGCGCCCATCAAGTGAGAGCTGCATGTTTGCACATACTGATGAGAAAAGCCTACGACTCCAACGCCGCTGATTCTGCAGTACTAAATAATGAAAACAAGGAATTTGAAGAGTGGAGAAAAGAAGCAGCAAGTGCAAGCCCTCAGTTTTCGTACTGGTCAAGAGTTCTGAATGTGCAGCTATGCTATCTACGTCTTGTTAGATCATTCAGGGAAGGAAACTTTCAAATATACGTTGAGGCATTTAAAGAGCTTTTGCCATGGGTGTTTGCTCTTGACCACCAAAATTATGCTAGATGGCTCTCTGTCCATTTGAGAGACATATTAGAGCTTCCGACAAAGCACCCAGAAATACATTGAGAGTTCACAAATGGGTCTATCGTTGTTCACAAAACACCAAAGTTGTTTTCATCAATTGCATTAGATCATGCCCATGAACAGGTTAACGCCATTGTGAAAGGTGAAGGGGGAGCAGTTGGTCTTACTGAAAGTCCTGCAGCCTTGCTAAGATGAATGGTTTCAGGTCCTGAGTTATCAAGAATGGTGGAAGAGTTTGAAAGTAGTGTGAATATTCCAAATAACAATACGGAGCATCACGAGCAAACACCTTTGATACAAAATAAATTTTTTCAAGATGTCCGAAAGTTGGTTTCAGGTTTTGAAGAATCAGGAAACCCATTTTTGGATGAAGGTAGCGACCTTACTGACATGCATACGAAAGACGTCATGGATATGACTGTCATAAAGTCTGTAAGAGATGCAAAAGATATTGGAGGGACACAGTTTCAGTCATTCATAAAGAGCAATTCGTTGAGTGGGACAAGCCTATCACAGAGCCATGAAAAAAGAACAATCTTCACATCATCACAGAAGAAGAAAGTAATTTCTAAAGAAAATCGAAGGTGAAAGAGCTAAAAGAAGATTGTGCACTATTTTCCAGATTATAGCGTGTCAAAGTCGAGATGGCAAGCTAGAGGACTTTTGCTCATTTGAGAATCAGCCATGGCCTCCGTCTCTGGCCCAAAATGGGAAACTGAGAAGTGGACAGAAAGCAGATCTAGGTAAGTGCCTAGTTAACGATATTTCAGAGGAGTCCTCTGACAACAATAATGTAAATGCAGTCATCCTTGATAGTGCTGTTATTGTCAAAATGCTACCAGTCATTAAAGTAATCAATCATATTGAAGCGATTCTTTGAAGAGTTCAGCGAGGGAGAAAAGAGGCAGCGGTCAGCGCAGAAAGGTTTCTCCAAGCACAACCATACCATCTGATTGGAAGGGATTCCTGAGAGTGAATGAAAATAAAACGGATCTGTTCAGATATCTTGCAGAAAAGGTGAGATGTCGTTTAGCTTCAATTTTTAAAATTTTACTACATTTTTTGTTTCAGTTAAATTGGTCAGTAGCGAATTGTTTGATTATGTTTCCCTGGGCCTTGCAGATTTAGGTGGAGCTTTCTTGGAAAAGTTAGCCTGAACATTGATGATTTTCTCAGAGGAGATTGCCACTGTGATTCCTTTACCACTCGTTTCATCATTATATGCAGAGTACATGTGAGTTCAAGATAATACAAATTTCATTGGGATATCTAGTAAAACCAAAAGATTTGGCTTTTATGTGAAACTTTAATTCCAAAGACCAAGCGAATCGGGTTAAGATCTGTTTAATCCACTTCGAATTCACGTTTTGTTATCACTCTCTTTCAAAATGATGTTTTTTCTAACACTTAGTTCCATGCTAAATTTTACCATGAGCGCAAAATGTACAATGATGCTAAAACTTTGCAACTGTATTGTGATTTGACTTTAAATTGTATTCATCAATGTTCGATCTTTCAATGAAGTATTGCTCTGATTAATGTTCATTGTTTCTTTGTACATTTCCATTTTGATGTTCCTGTGAGGACCCATGTAAAGTATTATACACTATCGATTTCAGGCAGTATCAATGGCAATACCTGATGGTAAAGAGGTATATTCCACAAGTGAGCCGTATGTATTGTTTTCCTTGTCAAACATAGTAAACTTGGAAAGACTGGCGCCTTGTTCACACGAAGAAGCCGATACTCACTTGCTCATTCATGCGTTGGATACATAAAGATGTGGTCATCAGCGAATCAAGATCAGAAGTAATGATACCGATGTTATAGTTTTAGCAGTTTCCGCATTTAATACTTTTCAGGCAGAAAGACTGTGGGTTGCTTTATGGCACTGGTAAGACATTTAAATATCTTCCTATACATGTCATTGCACAATCGCTGAGCGAAGAAGAAGCTAAAGCATTGCCTCTATTTCACGCGCTAACTGGTTGCGACACCGTTTCTTTTTTCTGTGGTCAAGGAAAAAGAACTTCATGGGAAGTATGGAGTGTGTTTCCAGAACTGACACAAAAAATGAGCACTACTCGACCATCAACCACTGATATCGATGTTGCATTTATGAGTACTATCGAGAGATTTGTGGTGCTACGTTATGACAGAACAAGTACCCTCACAAGTGTTAACAAGCTGAGACAAGAGCTTTTTGCAAAAAAGTCGAAGGTCCTTGACATTATCCCATCAACTCAAGCTGCATTTCTTCAGCACGTTATGAGGGCTGTATATCAAGGTATACATGTATGGGGTCAGACGCTTGTTCTGCAGCTTATACTGCCCTGTCCATCCAACTGGGGTTGGAAGCGTGACAATCAGAGCTGGATACTGTACTGGACCGCACTACCACAAGCAAAAGCCATTTTTTATGAGCTTATTCGATGCGGTTGTAAACTTGGATGCGAAGGAAGATGTAAATGCAAAAAGTCTAATTTGGTTTGTACAGGTTTGTGTAACTGTGGTGCTGGTTGTGAAAGCAGTGACTAGCTATGACTTTGTCTTTTGAGCAACTATAATGAACGTTTTTGCACAATTTGGTGTGTTATGATACATATTAACTGGTGTATTTGATTAGTTTACAAAGCCTGGGAATCGCTTGTAAGTTTATTCAAACTCGATTTTAAGTTGACACATTTGTTACCGTTTTTTCCATGATATTAGTTTAATGTTATGCCGTAATGGATTGTAAACTTTAAAAACTAGTTTTTTCCGTTGGTTAGTTGAAAAAAGATATAAAGATAATCACGAGATGCAAACTGTTGGGATTTGACTGTTTAGAAGTGACAATAATAACTGTAGGAATATTGCTGTGCAGTTTTTTGGACAAAGCCCTGTAAATAATGTGTTTGTCTAGGTGTTTAAATTGACAGCCTCGTTTTCATGTTGGGATATTTGCGCTGCTCTTTGGTCAGGCCTTGTTAAGAATTTTTTAGCTCCATATAGTCATTAATGTGCAATAATATTCACCAAAAGCTGTAAATAAAGTCATTTGTAGGGTTTTTCTATTGACAACCTCGTTTTCATGCATGGGTTTTATGCGAATGCTCAGTGCTCAATCATCCGTTAAGAAGCTTTCTTGGCATCATTGAGTCGTTCATGTGCAATAATAGGCACCAAGAGCAGTAGATAAATCCATTTATAGGTGTTTTTAATGATAGTCTCGTTTTCATGTGGGTATTTTTGCGCATGCTCATTGTCCAGCCCCTGTTAAAAATTTTGCGTGGCTCCATGTCTAGGATTATTCAGCTTGGTCAACTTAGTAATCCTGTGAAGATTCATGCTTTTATCATCGAAATGAACAATTTGGTCGATAACAGCTGGACTATGTTGAATACTTCCCTGTATGTTGCTCCTGAGTTCTTCTGCTGTGAAAATATCTGTTTCCAGCTTATCTTGATCTTCGATTTTTTCGGCAATGTTCTCATCCAGATCGTCAGGAATAGCTTTTTTCCGTTCTAAGTCTTCGAAACTCAATTCAAGAGTAGTAATTTCCGATTGGGTGAGGTTTTCTGATGTTATTAGGTGCGTTGACTTGTTTTGTAGGCAAGTTACGTGGGCCCTGTGTGCCCTTTGTGATGCTTTCAAGCAGGAAGCCTCGTCGATAACCATTATTCCAACTGGTCGCGGTACCATAAAATGTTGGGAAGACGAGTAAACAGAAGAATAGACACTGGGTTGTGTGTAACAAACTAATAATAACCAATAAATATCTGACAATCAGAACATAAAGCTACATGTTTCGACTAAAACGTTCAGGGTTCAGATCTCTCATGCTTTTGCACACGTCACCAACTCGGGCGATTCGCGCCAAAAAACAGTCTCGTTTTCGTGTAGTCTCTATTGCAGTTCTCAGTCCTTGACAATTAATATTCAATTTTTTTATTTTTAAGGCTTCAATTCTGCTCTCTTTCGAACTTTTTAAATAGTTTCTACTTTTGTACACTTGCATTTCACTATCTGTCTTTTTATAAAACTTCTATGTTCCGATATTTGTCAAAGCTTGTGTTATATTTAACTGAAATCTATCACTTTTTTAAGTTTGCGTCTTTTCCGATTTGCAAATGCGTCCAGCAGTCGAAGGCTGATGGAAAGAGTTGCCAGATAACTGGTATATCAACTCCAGGTACTCATGTTTGTTTTATTGACTCATTTTGAACAATTTATTTGTCAAATTGTCAAATGGTGTAATTATTGGAGGTTTAGCGCGTCATCATGGGTATATAAAGTAAGTCGAGGTTCACAATTTAAATTCAGGCTAATTGCTGAGTCTAGAGCACAGGAGTGTTTTTAGCCATTCAAGTTTGATAAGTAGTTTTTCTCGTTGTTCCTTTGTTTCAGTTTTACGGCTCTAATTTTGTGTGTATAGGCCACAACTCTGTATTATGCCGTCTAACTTTATTATTCCGCCATTCATTGTAGATTGTTTTAATTGTTTTTTATTTAAAATTCTCAATTATGTTTTTTGCTCTCATCGACAAACTGAAAGATAAAAACGAACGAAACGTGAATTCTTTGCTCTAACAATAGAGAAAGCGGGTATGGACAATTAATACACTTTTTTGATTCAAAACAAATAGCCAAAAATAATAGAAAAGAACCACAATTGAGCCACTGCAAATCGAGAAATACCCTGACCTAGCTAAAGTTTTGAACCCTGTTTCCAAGATGAAAGAGTATTCCGATTCAAAGTATGCAGATCCAAAAGGTCCTGTGTAAACACGAGGCAAAGCCGTATACTTTTCTATCCGGATAATTTTGAATCCTATGCTGTGTAAACGGGGTCTTAGAGGAATTTGGAATTTCGAATATAGGTTTTGAGTTAGGAACTTTCTAAACAACGTGCAATGGGCATGATTGACATGTGTAAATCAATAGCAAGTATCTTTTAAGGTGGAAGATTCTGAGACATCAAACATTTGTTTAATACCTTGCTTCGACTTGTTAGAAAGGAATTTCACTAAAATGGGTCTTGGCTTTTTCCCCTGTGATCTCCCAACACAATGAACAATATCAATGTCTTTTCTGTCGATGTCTATGCTCAAGAACTTCTTGAGGTTCTTAACGCAAACATCCTTGGCACACTCATCGTTTTTTTCCTTGATATTAAAGATTCTGAGGGAAGTTTTCCTGCTGTATTGCTCTTGATGAGCAGCAGCGAATTCAAGGCCCTTTATCGAGCAAAAGTTATTGTTCACTTCCTCTTTTGTTCTTGCGATTTCGTTTTCGAATTCCATTTGTTTTTCATTCATAATGTAAACACTTTCCTTTACCGCATGTAACTCTTTTTCAAAGGTATCAAGGCGTTGGTTGACTTTGTTCACTGTTTTCTGAACCTCCGCTACACCCTCTCGTAATTATTTTAAAATGCCGTAAATCTTTTCTTCAGACAAAACCTTGCCATTATCTTTCTTAACTACTGGTGAAGATGTCGGACCAGGGTTGACCTCAACTTCACCAGCTAATTGCAGCAAAAATTCAGTTGAAAAAGCTTTGTTGCATTCGAGCGATCGACTTCTGCAATATTCAGCCTTCGATATTGTCCGAGAAAATTTTGAAAAAACTCTTTTTTTCCAGGCCTTGATCAAGCAAACATTCAAAAGCGCATTTCTTTTATGAAAGAAAACAGTTAGACTCACACCACTGCTACAAACAAAGTCAGGAGCCATGAAGAAACACAATAAAAAGTCAAAACCAGGAGCACAGAGATAACACGTCTTACCAGCTCCATGACTACAGATTTCGGCCTACTAATAAAGTTATTTTCAACTTAATATTCAAATTATGAATAATATCACCAGAAGCTTCATGTTCATTCAGGAAAAGACGATGTTAAAATTTTTCCAATACTTTGCTCCACTTAAATGGAAAAGGGGAACACTATGTACACTCCTGTTACGTGCCTATAGCAACTGTTCAAGTAATGATTATTTGGACAAAGAGGTTGCACACCTTCGACATGTTTTAACTGAAATGAATGGATATCCACATTGGATTTTTAATCAAGAAAATCTTAAGATTCTGCACGAGCGACGAAGTGAAGAGGGTTCAGTACGAGAAAATATCTTGCCAAACGGTAACACGAACATGGAAACCACACTTGTAGTTCAATACCACGGAGACAAGGGTAAAAAATTGATTAAGTCCTTGGTTAAAGTTATAGAGAAAGTAGAGAATAATCACGTGACAAAGATCGTTTACACCGGTACGAAGTTAAGTACGCGTTTCAATGTTAAAGATAAACAAGCGAAAGAGCATGAACACGACATCGTTTATAAGTACAAATGTGAAGAAGAAGACTGCGGAGCAACCTACTTAGGTGAAACAGCAAGACGCTTCTCAGAACGAATAAAGGATCATTGTGGGAGAGATTCTAAGTCGCACGTTTTCATGCACAATTTGGAAACAGGTCACAAGGCACCAGCAATGGAAGATTTCACAATAATAAATAAACACAAAAAATTAAGTAGTTATTTTATTCGGACTATAGCAGAATCTTTGACAATTAAAAAGGAAAAACCGGTGCTCAATTGCCAAGAGAAATCGACTCCTCTGCAACTTTTTAATTGACGTTCTTTTTTCGGATTTATCGTTCTTTTAATTATCGTCGCTAGCATTCTATTATTTCGCTAATATTTCTAGCTTTTAACTTGTATTATTGTATGTTAACTTCACTCTGAAGATGGTCGTTTGTTTGTACGGCCGAATATATAGTAGTGGAAAAAATTTTAACATCGTCTTTTCCTGAATGAACATGAAGCTTCTGGTGATATTATTCATAATCAAATTGGTTGCCCAAATCGATATTTTTAAAAATATTCAAATTCTTTATATATTTTTTCGTCTTCTTCTGTAGTCTTGTCAAAGTCGGAATTTTGAGAAAATTTTGGTTACACAATTTATTAAAGCTTGTTACATCATAATGATGCCGGGTCAATCCAAAAATCAGTCTTGCACCGTCTGTTGCTATCTTTAAAAAAAGCTTGTCTATAATCCCCCCCTTATAATTCGCATCTGTATTTGTTATTCATCACCCAAAAGGCTTATGGTACCTTACCCAAATCAGGGTCGGACTCAGTAAATTAAATTCCATAAATTTCTTCATAATTTCCGAGATGCCATCAACCCGATTTTACCAACAAAAGATGGAATTTAGGATACAGAACACTTTTTGTTGCCTTGCCCTTCATCTAAAATTGCATGACAAAATCTTCTCGCGGAAAACTCGGAATCATAGCATAAAATTGCCTGAAAAATTGCTTCGGATGTTATTTCATGGGCAGAAAGTATTGACGGTCAATATGATTCAAGTTTAGTTTTTCTGTATCAGAGGCGCAAGCCCATTGTGCAGTAGGGAGCCCACAACAATCAGTGACATGGAGCTGTCAAACTCTCTCCAGAAAGTCGTAGGCAGCAAATGAACGATACAGTAACTATAAATATTCAACGAGAGACTTGACAACACACAAAAAAATAAATACAACAAAGAACTTTAATCGAGAAAATCGATGTTAATAATTATAAACAATTAGTTAAACGTATTTTGAAAATGTAAAAAAAAAGTTGAAGATTGGATGGTCAAAAAAGAAAAAAAGATATTGACGCTAGTGAGGAACACTTCTACTGCAAATAATGTTACATTCGTTTTTGCAATAAACAACAAATCGGAAAAAGGTAAAAAGACTCGCAAAATAGAAGTATTTCACCAAAATCCCAGTCATGTTCATCTCCCTACCTTAGTGGTTCGAAAAAATCCTCCTGGAAATCATCCTGCATGGTGGATAGGTCAACCAAGAGTGATGCAAATGGTACCTAAAAAGAAGACAAAAGTTGTTGTTGCAGTAATCTTCTCCTAGAAGAATGTATTATATGCAAGAAAAAATAAACCTATATAATAAAACCGAAGGGCAATGTGCTCATACCAACACAAGTCCGGTGCTCAGAAAGGAAGAAAAAAGGAGCAAAGAGATAAAGAAGCAAAGAAAGGTGCCATAGCATTATTTGACGTTGGTGTTAAAAAACGAGCTTAACCTGAAATAGAAGATCCTAGCCCTTCCCTCGCATGCAAAGGACAAGCTAAACCTCCCTCGCAAGTTCAGCTTCACTAACAGCCGCTGAACCAATGTTGGGAGCATCTTTAGAAGGATGTAATTCTGAATCTACTTCTCGTGAAACAACCAAGCCATATCACTTTGGTTTTGTCATAGGGATGTCTCCATCAGCTCCTACAACACAGGAAGTAGAACAGATGATACGCAAAGACCACCTTCCACATCCACAGCAGTTTCCCAATGACACCACCTGTAGAAGATTCACAAAGTCCGTGCTCAAATGTAAACAACTGAATGGTGAAATGAGTTCCAGACGATGGCTCGTGTTCAGCCCTGTTATGAGCGCTGTGCTCTGTTTACCATGCAGACTTTTCTCCAATAAAGTTGACCAAGGGTCATCCCAATCAATCTTGGCGTCAGCAAATGGATGGGGCACAGCCCAAAAATAGCAAAGCTGTTTGACCGGCTTCCTGAACATGAGCACAGTACAGCGCACAAAAAAACCTACCTTTCCTGGCGTGAAACAGAGAGGCGTTTTGGAGAGTCTTCTGGCGTTGACATGCTCAATGATAAATTTCTCTGTCACAGGCTCAAAACTGGATGAAGATTCTTGAAGAATCATCGACGTGGTAATCTTTCTTGGGGAAAGAGGACTGCCTCTCCCTGGATCTTCGCAGAGGATAGGCGATGTTCACAATGGGAATTTCTTGGGTCTCATTCAGCTCCTATCTCACTACGATCCTCTTCTACAAGAGCATGTAACTAAGATCAAAGTATCCCAGGAAAGAGGAGACAGGCTTCAAGCTCATTATCTTTCAGCTTCATCCCATAACGAGTTTATCGGTCTTTGTGCAGAATAAGTTTGCAGTCATGTCTTGGATGAAATAGAAGATGCGAGATACTTCTTGATAATCGTTGATGCAACACCAGACTTAAGTCATGTGGAAAAATCTACATTCATCATCCGGTATTTGACACAGGTTGAAGTTGAAGTTGAGGTTGAAGAATATTCCAGAAAAGAGCAATTCTTGACATTCGTTGATTGCTGCCAGAAAACCGGTGCTCAAATATATGGGGTACCAACACTGCCAAAATTCAGCCGTGTTTTTCTTTTGAAAATGCTGCTAGTTTTTAGCAAGTATTGTGTTCTTTTTTTTAAATATTCAGGCTAGCTGCATAAAAAACATTCAACATGGCTGCATGAAAAATATTCAGCCTAGCTGCATAAAGAATTTTCAGCATTGCTGCATGAAAAATATTCAGCCTAGCTGCATAAAAAATATTCAGCATAGCTGCAAGAAAAATATTCAGCCTAGCTGCATGAAAAATATTCACCCCAGCTGCATAAAAAATATTCAGCAGTCTGGTAATGAGTCTCAGGCAAACAGACCCCACGTGGTCATTGCACACAACCCACAAGCCACTTTCAAATCAATATGGCAGATGAGCTTGCCGAAGCTGCATGTCATCTTGCAAGAGCAGCGCAGCGTTTGGACAGTGAAAGACAATCTAACGCAGCCATTCATCATCAATTATCTGCCTCAACGACTACCACTCCACGTCTACCTGTTCAGGCTGCTGATGAGCACCAACGTGCTTCTGCATCTGGTACTGTCTTCGACAGTTCTTTCCGAAATGCGATCACTGTTTCCTCATCATTCAAGCTCAGCAAGAGTTGCACTTGCACCGTCTTCAAATGCAAGAAAACGTAAATCTTCTTCTAAGAAAGGCAGAGTTGTCGTTTGCCGTTTTGTTTGCCTAGCTGATAAAGAGCAGAGCACTACCCTAGATGACGAAGAACACAGGGAGTTACTCGCTGCTGGCTTAGGGGAAGCAAAGATTGCTATCCCGGAATCTTGCGAAGAAGAAGAGTTAAGAGATTTGTTGTTGTCATCATTTCAAAAATTTGCAGTCAAGAACAAGAGAGCTAAAGATTATACCACCAGGTCCATCTGGACTTACTATGAAATATCTGGTCGCATTTATTGGTCAAGGAAAAATTTATGTCAGACCAATTCAGCAGGATCTGATGATGTCTGTGCAAACCAATAGGCCTACTCTAAACTTTAAACCATCTCGAGAGCTGTGCATTGACGGTGATAAAATTATTGAAATACAGCAACTAAGAGAGCACAAAGCAATTTGGGGGAAAAATCATACACCACCAGACACAGGTTTGACAGTTCTTTTTACAAACAATTATAAAAAATACATACAAACATATAAAAATACAGGATTTTTTGATATGAAACTTGGATCAAAATGTTATTGCTTATATAGATTATCTTTAATTTCACATGGAACATTTAAACACAGGGCCCACACCACTAAATTCTATTTTCCTAAATAATTTGTACATAAATAATATATTTACAACTATCAATAATTTTTTGCAGCAAGCAAACCTTCTGATGTGGATAATTTGGATTTTCCACCAGCATTTACATGGGAACCTAAATTTAACGCCAACGAAGGAGAAGTTGCTACTGCCTCGACATCTTGCATAAAACTCATCAACAAGGAAAGAACTACAAAACATACATTTCCATAATTGATGATGATGATGAAGACGATCCAAGTTTTTTGGCCGCCCTTGAAGCTAGCATTGCTGAGTCAAAAGCTACCCAGAATATAGCACTCGATACAATGCACGTGTCAATCGAGTCCTTTATCTCTGCTTATTTAAAATTTGAAGATGATTAAGACAAACAGCACATAATTATAAGCAGGGAATTCATACACAACTCCACCATAAGAGCAATTAGCAGAGAAAACTTTACTTTCTTCAAACCACTTGCTGTTACTTTTTCTGGGGAAGAGGCTGTTGACACAATCTGGTTTCCGTAGTGGACACTCTACAGAACACGCATTAGTTAATTTAACTGAAAGTATCAAGTCAACACTTTACAATAACAGACTTGATTGTGGAATCTTTATTAATCTCCAAAAGGCTTTTGATACTGTTAATCATGAAATCCTAATAAAAAAAACTGGAACACTATGGGATTAGAGGCACTACTCTTTCTTGGTTCAGATCTTACCTTTGCAATCCGTCGACAACTGGTTTCAATTAATGGTTTTTCTTCTTCACTGTGTGATATAACATGTGGTGTTCCACAGGGATCAGTTCTTGGGCCTTTCCTTTTTCTAATCTACATCAACGGCTTACCCAATGCTACTAGTATGTTGTTATTCTACTTGTTTGCTGATGACACAAACATTTATTTTGAAGCTGATGATCTAAATACTCTCACCAAGACGATAAATAAAGGACTGAGTAAGGTAAAATCATGGCTTGATTGTAACAAATAGGCACTTAATATTGACAAGAGTAACTTTGTTCTTTTTCATTCACCCAGGAAAAATATTTCCAGGTCTAAGTACGTGAAATTTCTGGGAATTCTGTTGGATGAAAACCTAACATGGAAATACCATATCTCTGACCTTCATAAGAAGTTAACAAGAACTTTTTAAAAGAATATGGAATATTTTTTAAAATAAGACACTACATTCCCCTGCAACCTCTGATCAGCCTCTATATCTATCATTTTTCCTCATTTTTTTGTTATGGTATCACTGCCTAGGGTTTAACCTTTGATACATATCTAAAACCACTCTACCCTGTCCAAAAGAAAATTTTAATGTGTATCAGCTTTTCGCATTTTGCTGCTCCATCTTCCCTATTTTTTCATTCCTTGAACATTCTTAAGCTAGAAGATATAATACACTCAAATATTCTGACGTTTGTATACAAAGCACTAAATAAAATATCTCCAACCTGCTTCCATAACTATTTTACTCCTAGCTCCTCGGTTCATAGGATTGGAACTTGTCAGGTAGCCAGAGGTGACCTCTTTAAATCCTTTAAAAACACTACCCTTTATGGTCTTAAAACAACTAAGTATTTTGGCCCAAAGCTTTGGAACACAATCCCACTTTACATTCGCGTTTCTTGCTCTACTTCAGTATTCCGATCTGGCCTAAAAAAGTTTTTTATTGACTCATATCTACATTGAAATCTAAATATCAGTCCACTTCAGAGATTGACGAAATATATACTTGCTAAAATAAATAGTCAAGACGCTACGGGGAATCACATTGGAAATTTTAGCGGGCAATTTAATTATTGGTTTTAAACATACCTTATACCTTGGTGATGATGATTGCACAGGTTGGAGTTCTTCAAATTACTTCATTGGCTCATTCAAGCAATATTTAGTCAGAGCAGTTTTAGGCCTATTTTAGGCCAAGGACGCCATTTTGTTTTATGTTAAATGCCGATATTTCTGATAATATAGTGTTTACAACAGTCTAAAAAACATCATTAGCTTTCTCTTGATGAGAGCTTTCGAATGATATACAATTCATCTACGTTTCTAGCGTGGCAAAGGGAGCTGCCCGTGGCAGCTTTACTCCTACGTAACAGTACAAAAGGGCCAATGGCTGGCTCCGTTTTCTGTGACGTCTCAAAGCCTTTGTTCTTTAGCCAGGGGGTAGCATTGGCGAATAGATTTCTTTTGCTGCGGAGGATAAGCCGTTCTGGTCGAGGCTGCTGGCGAGGTTTTAGTAGGCCAATTCAAATTATGATGGTCAACGTTACTTTCAAGGGAGGATGAAGCCCCAAAATACTTGGGATATTCAACATTTCCTAATTTTTAAGCGTTAAACATGATAAAAGACTCTTTCCATTAGTATTAGTAATAGTTTATTTGGGTAATAATAATCTACTGGTTTTACACATTTTCTCAAATATAGCCCTCAGTTATGTCATGCATTTACCCCTTGTATGTGACCAAAAAACTCCTAAATCCTCGCAATATTCAAAATTTACAAGTTTTCAAGGGTAATGCTCAAGAATTAACCATTATTTTCTTTTATTTATGTAATTTTCTTAGTAAATAATATTTTATTAGCTTTACGCATTTTCTCGAATATAGCCCTTAGTTCTGTCATGCATGTACCCCTTGAATGTGACCGAAAAGCTTCTAAATCCTCAAAATATTCATAATTTACAAGTTTTCAAGGGTAATGCTCAAGAATTAACCATTATTCTCTTTTATTCATGTAATTTTCTTAGTAAATAATATTTTATCAGCTTTACGCATTTTCTCCAATATGGCCCTTAGTTCTGTCATGCATATACCCTTTGAATGTGACCGAAAAGCTTCTAAATCCTCACAATATTCATAATTTACCAGTTTTCAAGGGTAATGCACAAGAATTAACTATTTTTTTCTTTTATCTATGTAATTTTCTTAGTAAATGATATTTTATGAGCTTTACGCATTTTCTCGAATATGGCCCTTAGTTCTGTCATGCATGTGCCCCTTGAATGTGACCGAAAAGCTTCTAAATCCTCACAATATTCATAATTTACAAGTTTTCAAGGGTAATGCTCAAAAATTAACCATTATTTTCTTTTATTTATGTAATTTTCTTAGTAAATAATATTTCATTAGCTTTACGCATTTTCTCGAATATAGCCCTTAGTTCTGTCATGCATGTACCCCTTGAATGTGACCGAAAAGCTTCTAAATCCTCAAAATATTCATAATTTACAAGTTTTCAAGGGTAATGCTCAAGAATTAACTATTATTTTCTTTTATTCATGTAATTTTCTTAGTAAATAATGTTTTATCAGCTTTACGCATTTTCTCCAATATGGCCCTTAGTTCTGTCATGCATGTGCGCCTTGAGTGTGACCGAAAAGCTTCTAAATCCTCACAATATTCATAATTTACGAGTTTTCAAGGGTAATGCTCAAGAATTAACTATTTTTTTCTTTTATCTATGTAATTTTCTTAGTAAATGATATTTTATTAGCTTTACGCATTTTCTCGAATATAGCCCTTAGTTCTGTCATGCATGTGCGCCTTGAGTATGACCGAAAAGCTTCTAAATCCTCACAATATTCATAATTTACGAGTTTTCAAGGGTAATGCTCAAGAATTAACTATTTTTTTCTTTTATCTATGTAATTTTCTTAGTAAATGATATTTTATTAGCTATGCATTTTCTCGAATATAGCCCTTAGTTATATCATGCATGTACCCCTTGAATGTGACCGAAAAGCTTCTAAATCCTCACAATATTCATAATTTACAAGTTTTCAAGGGTAATGCTCAAGAATTAACCATTATTTTCTTTTATTCATGTAATTTTTGTAATAAATGATATTTCATTGGTTTTCATGCATTTTCTCAAATACAGCCTCCGTTATGTAATGCATGTACCCCTTGAATGTGACCAAAAACTTCTAAATCCTCGGAATATTGAATATTTACCAATTTCCAAACTGGATGCTCAGACATAACTATCATTTTATTTTATCTATGCTATTTTCTTATTATGATAATATTCTATTAGCTTTACGCATTTTCTCGAATATAGCCCTCACTTATGTAATTGCGGGTACCCCTTGTTTGTGACCGTAACATTTCTAAATCGTTGTCTTATTCAAAATTTACCAATTTTTATGCGTAATGATCAGAAATAATCATCATTTCTCCATATCGATGTTATTTTCTTAGAAATAAGATATTCTATTGTTATCACGTATTTCTAGGATATAGCCCCTCTATTATAAAATGTAGGTACCCCTTGTATGTAACAGTGATTTTCATGGATAACTTGCTAGCCTGTTGGATATAGAAAGTAACTTGATTTTGATGATGTTACCATGGGACCATTATTTTTCGACTGATCTAAAAGTTCTCTACCGATGCTAAAGTTTTTGCCGGTTTGTCAAGATTACCCCTTATCCCAGGATGCTTTGAAAAACCATGGTGGTAAGCCAGTATCTTGTCATTTGAGTGGTTCATAGACATTTCAAGATTTTTCAATTCATCAGCCATCTTTATGTGGTCTTTATATTCCCTACCACACTTATCATCTATTATTTGGCCCTATTTAATAATAGTATGAATTTCAATAATATAAATTTTCTTGCATTTACATTACCTTTTATACTTGAAATTAGTTGACGAGGTTTGCACATTTCAGGAAATGAATCATAGCTTAGCTCTATGGCCATCTTTCCTTTATAAGTTACCAAGGATCTTAATTTTCAAATACCATTATTACTTCAGGGTTGAATCCCTATTCTTTGGCGTTATTCACCGACATTATTTTGGTGAATGACAAAGTTCCACATGCACGTCCTAATATGTCCGAGATTCAAGGGTAGTAAAGTTCACTCTGTGTAACTTTGTCAGAGTAATTACTTTGTAGGGGAGCATCAAGTCCAAAACCAAATCTAAAGACTTTATCATGAAATCTCTTTTCAAGCTGCAGAGGAGCAAAGATGAGTCAATCATCTTTTGCAAAAATCAAGCAAGAGAAGTAGACCAGCAAGATAGGTTAGTAAAGCAAGTCGCAATTACTCTCTGGCTAAAGTTGGTATAAAAACAAGACCAAAACACAAGGCGATTAAGAGGAAGTCAGGTATTAAGAAGTCAGTTTGTAGTTCCACACCTAAAAATTAATTTAAAGATAACGAGAAAGTAACAGACAATTGTTTCGTTTATGTATTGTGTTATATCTAATATAATACCATATCATATGCTTCAACGAAAATAAAATGTAAAAATAACATCTGTTCAGTACCTAACAAATAATCTTAATTTCGAATAAGGATATGGGTTCAAAAAATGAGTTTTACAAATTGTTTACCTTAATACTTCTTGTATCAGGTTTAACATTAGGCATTTAACGATTTTGGCAAAAAGTTCATTTGGGAATCTAATCAGTGTAAAAAATGGGCGAGAGAATATTATGATCGGTTTGAGTGCTTCGCAGATTTATGAGAAGGAGTCTTCACTTATCTGGGCAAGGGAGCTCGACTATATCAATATGATAAGGGGATGGCGATATGTTCGTAAAATGAACCGCACCCAATTTTCAATACTTCCTTTTACACATTTTGACTTTGTTAACTTTGTTAAAAACAGGAAGGCTTAAAAAAGATAAATTTTAACGAAGAAAGTCCACAATACTAGGCTTTGTGCCGGATCTTTCGCTGCTTGCGGCGAAGTAAGTGAAATATAGCGAGACAGGAACAACGCAAGACGACACACACATAAAAAACGTAGATAGATTAAATATTTTATAGATATGTAAGAATGTTGTCAATATTTCGCCCTGGCATACAGGGCTTCTTCAGGACTAAATTTACAAACGAATAAATGCGGGGCTATATACAAAATTTGAAAAATTTTTACAGTGATATGGTTGGTTAGTACGTTATAATGGTGCTGCTACGCAGAGGCTGGAGCAGTGGAAATGATTGTGGTGGGAGTAGTATAATAATAATGATAATTAAATAATGATAATAGAATAAATGTATTGGAAAGTAGAGGAGTAGAGTATGACTGTAAATGGAGATACAAAAATATAACTACAAATAATAGGTTAGATGTATAGATATGATATAAATAATTAGCGGTCAGTCGTTCTGTTAAGTCCGTTGGGTGTCAGAGTGTTGGCCAAGTCAATGAAATGTTGTTCTTTGGCTCGTCTAACACTCTCTCGTCTGGTGTGCAGTTTATGTATGGGTATAATCTGTAAGTCATGTACAGTATGTCCAGGTTGACAAAAATGCTCTGCCACCCCAGACTTGTCATGTTTCTTGTTGAGTACGTCTCGTCTATGTTCAATAAGTCTGTCACGTACTCGTCTACCAGTTTGTCCTATGTGAATAAATAGGACAAACTGGTAGACGAGTACGTGACAGACTTATTAATTCACTCTGTGTAACTTTGTCAGAGTAATTGCTTTGTAGGGGAGCATCAAGTCCAAAACCAAATCTAAAGACTTAATCATGAAATCTCTTTTCAAGCTGCAGAGGAGCAAAGATGAGTCAATCATCTTTTGCAAAAATCAAGCAAGAGAAGTAGACCAGCAAGATAGGTTAGTAAAGCAAGTCGCAATTACTCTCTGGCTAAAGTTGGTATAAAAACAAGACCAAAACACAAGGCGATTAAGAGGAAGTCAGGTATTAAGAAGTCAGTTTGTAGTTCCACACCTAAAAATTAATTTAAAGATAACGAGAAAGTAACAGACAATTGTTTCGTTTATGTATTGTGTTATATCTAATATAATACCATATCATATGCTTCAACGAAAATAAAATGTAAAAATAACATCTGTTCAGTTCCTAACAAATAATCTTAATTTCGAATAAGGATATGGGTTCAAAAAATGAGTTTTACAAATTGTTTACCTTAATACTTCTTGTATCAGGTTTAACATTAGGCATTTAACGATTTTGGCAAAAAGTTCATTTGGGAATCTAATCAGTGTAAAAAATGGGCGAGAGAATATTATGATCGGTTTGAGTGCTTCGCAGATTTATGAGAAGGAGTCTTCACTTATCTGGGCAAGGGAGCTCGACTATATCAATATGATAAGGGGATGGTGATATGTTCGTAAAATGAACCGCACCCGATTTTCAATACTTCCTTTTACACATTTTGACTTTGTTAACTTTGTTAAAAACAGGAAGGCTTAAAAAAGATAAATTTTAACGAAGAAAGTCCACAATACTAGGCTTTGTGCCGGATCTTTCGATGCTTGCGGCGAAGTAAGTGAAATATAGCGAGACAGGAACAACGCAAGACGACACACACATAAAAAACGTAGATAGATTAAATATTTTATAGATATGTAAGAATGTTGTCAATATTTCGCCCTGGCATACAGGGCTTCTTCAGGACTAAATTTACAAACGAATAAATGCGGGGCTATATACAAAATTTGAAAAATTTTTACAGTGATATGGTTGGTTAGTACGTTATAATGGTGCTGCTACGCAGAGGCTGGAGCAGTGGAAATGATTGTGGTGGGAGTAGTATAATAATAATGATAATTAAATAATGATAATAGAATAAATGTATTGGAAAGTAGAGGAGTAGAGTATGACTGTAAATGGAGATACAAAAATATAACTACAAATAATAGGTTAGATGTATAGATATGATATAAATAATTAGCGGTCAGTCCTTCTGTTAAGTCCGTTGGGTGTCAGAGTGTTGGCCAAGTCAATGAAATGTTGTTCTTTGGCTCGTCTAACACTCTCTCGTGTGGTGTGCAGTTTATGTATGGGTATAATCTGTAAGTCATGTACAGTATGTCCAGGTTGACAAAAATGCTCTGCCACCCCAGACTTGTCATGTTTCTTGTTGAGTACGTCTCGTCTATGTTCAATAAGTCTGTCACGTACTCGTCTACCAGTTTGTCCTATGTGAATAAATAGGACAAACTGGTAGACGAGTACGTGACAGACTTATTAAACATAGACGAGACGTACTCAACAAGAAACATGACAAGTCTGGGGTGGCAGAGCATTTTTGTCAACCTGGACATACTGTACATGACTTACAGATTATACCCATACATAAACTGCACACCGGACGAGAGAGTGTTAGACGAGCCAAAGAACAACATTTCATTGACTTGGCCAACACTCTGACACCCAACGGACTTAACAGAACGACTGACCGCTAATTATTTATATCATATCTATACATCTAACCTATTATTTGTAGTTATATTTTTGTATCTCCATTTACAGTCATACTCTACTCCTCTGCTTTCCAATAAATTTATTCTATTATCATTATTTAATTATCATTATTATTATACTACTCCCACCACAATCATTTCCACCGCTCCAGCCTCTGCGTAGCAGCACCATTATAACGTACTAACCAACCATATCACTGTAAAAACTTTTCAAATTTTGTATATAGCCCCGCATTTATTCGTTTGTAAATTTAGTCCTGAAGAAGCCCTGTATGCCAGGGCGAAATATTGACAACATTCTTATATATCTATAAAATATTTAATCTATCTACGTTTTTTCTGTGTGTGTCGTCTTGCGTTGTTCCTGTCTCGCTATATTAAAAAAGATAGCCAAGTAGCTTGAAAAAGTAGTGAAAAGAAGCACTTTTTGCCTCCACAGAGTGAAATAATACAATTGTTACAAAGCAAGACAATGTGAAGATGGCTGCATTGCCTTACTGTAAAACGTAATGTTTTTGAATGTTATTTTTGAATATTTGAATGTAAACTTTTCAAAAATGAGTATTCGGTGACATTATTTCGTACAATTCTAGCTGAAGTCAATAGATTTTAGTGAGCAAAGGGCAAGTCAAGCATAGTTTTTTTTTTACCCCTAGATGATGGAATGCTACGTAAACTAGATCTATTTAACAAAGCCACATTCTATCCAACAAACTTGGAGGCATTCTTAGCCAAAAGAAAAGCTTGTAAAGTCGTGAACTTTTGCCATATAAACTATATATTTATTCAAAAAGTATATTCAATATCAAAAGGGTCGTAAAATATAGTTTGGCCCTTACACTGTTTTTTCAATTGCCAGAAAATATCTGAATTCCAAGGTTGATCTTGTGACTTCCTTCAGCCATTTCACTCAATTTGGTCAGAATATTAAATTTGGTATGTAATTTGAATAGGCAGAGTCCAGCTAGATCAGAATGAGTGAGCCAGTCTGCAACCAAAAGAATCCACAGCATTGCAGTTGCTTGTTCAACTAGAAAAAAAGAAAGGGTCAGTGGTAAATGGTTGAATTAAAAATAATAAATTGATACGTTCAAACAAAGCAATCAAATCATCAATTTTTGATAGAAAAAGAAAAAAAATATTCTGGTTAATTTCAAAATTTGTTTGATCTAAGCAAGATTTAAAGCCATGTGAAGAAAAACAAACTTGACAGAGATCATCACTATCCAACACCACACACACCAGTATGAAGATTAAACCACTCAAAGGAAATACATACAAGAAAACTTGGAGATTAGATCCGTAAATTTATCCAATACACTCCATAAGTAAAGCTAGAAATAAATAGCCAATAGAAAAGAAAAATGGAGACAAATCATTAAAAACATATCTAAGATAACTGAAGAAAAGGATTAAAATAAGATCCCATCAAGGCCATGATACAAGTAACAAAATAATATCCATATCAAGAATATGATAAATGTGAAGATACACAATTTAAAGCAGTATGAGAATACTGAAAACTTCTAAAATAAAAAAAACGAAAATAAAGAAGGTAGAATGAAATTAGCTTGATATGTTAATTTAACCATTAGTCTCTAATAAAAACGAAAACAAAGATGGAACTGTTCAATTGTCTTAGAAGTTTGGCAAAACTCGACGCCATCTCAATTTACCTCGTTTCAATACTAGGGATCAACAACTAGGTAATCCTATTTTCGGGACTCCCCTTCATAGCAGTTATCAATGTGACAGTGATAGCAAAGCTTGTTGACTTCTGAAGGTATTTCAAACACCATAAAGGGAATTTCAATTAATTACATATGAAAACTTTTTTCTTATGTAAAGTGAGCAACATGCAATTCACTTACTTTCAACAAACAAATATTCAACTCTTTTCTCCCTTAATGCCTATAAAAATGTTGGAATGAACAAAGATTTCAACTCCTGCTTTGCTCAGACAAATAGAAATTGATATCAATTTTGAAAAGAGAACCATTGAAATAGTTTAAATTTCAAGATGGTAATGAAACATATTTTTAGCTGGAAGAGAATTATTTTCAAGCATGACATGAAACTGCCTGCAGCAGAATAAGAGACCTTTTCTTTATTCATTTACTAGAAACAAAAGTATGTAGAACTTTGGTTATATTTCAGCTAAAAACAGTCCTATAAGATAAACCAAGCTTTGTTTGGGCCATTTTGTCTATCTGGTATTTTATATATCTGGTTTTTTACTCTAAAGAATAAAAAAAGGTGTATTGTTCTCCTTAAAATGAAAAAACAATTGAAACATCTCTGATTGATATATTTGACGTCAAATGTGAAAGTGTAAAAGGGACTGACCATTTAAGTCACAAGCAGCAAAATATTTCATGGGATGAAATTTGAGATGAATACAAAGGAGTTGAAAATGAATTTGGATACTATAATGAAAGATATTTTAAAGCTTTTATGAATAAGCAAATACTTACAAAAATGCATTTCAACATTCAAGAAAAGTCTTGGTACACCAACAAAAACAGCACTTTCAGAATATCTGTATTTGCGGGGTTAAGCAACCATATCATAATTTTGGGGCTTTCCTGAAAAGAGAATTTGAAAAATTAGTGAAATTATTGATGATGTGCAATTAATGTCAAACAGTTAAAAAATTCTAACAAGACCAAGTTAATAACTTTATTGATTAGGTTTCTCAGCAAGGGCTGCTAGCCATTGATTTGTAACCCTGAGTCTTAGTTTTGAAAGAGAGGGATTTAAACATTCGCTCTTGCAATGAGCTATGGAGATGGAACATTTACAAAATGCATGGAGATGGAACATTTACAAAATGGATTTTGTAATTTCTGAGGCCTCTAAATGGTTAAGACATCCTAAATTAAAGATACCAACCACTATCTAGAAGTAATATTTACCCTTGTTCAAGAAACCAATCCAGCAGACTACTTTGTCACCCTTGATGTCAAATCCTTTTACACAAACATACCTCAGGGTCAGGGCATTGATAATGTCTTAACGCACGGCAGGTCACTACTCGAAGAATGGCATTTTTGAGTCAAATTTTGAAAGTTATGTTTTGTATACAAAAAGTTAGATAATTTCTTGCTTTTTATGATTCAGACCTTTTTTTATCGAAAAATGGGATGAAAAGGGGTTATTTGGGGCATTACAATGTTGCAGGTAGTATGTAACTGCACCGGTTTGACAAATCAGTTTCCGTAATCAGGCCTAGCCTTCCACGCCATTTTGAATCCGATGTTGCTTCCCCGCATACCATTCTGAAGCACAAAGATTGAGCTACTCAAAGATGTAGCTCTCCTTTGTATATTAAATTGTTTTAAAAAAGAGATTTGCCTTCTCATTGGCCAGTTTATAGACGAGCTAGGTACAGACTTCAAATCGCAAACTGTGATTGGCTCTCGCCTATAATTCTGCAATTTGATTGGCTGAATCAATTATTCCCAATCAGCTGTTGTTGGTGCGTTTTCATTTCTGTCGTTGCTTTGTCATGTGCTCGTATCAAGTAGAAATTTTATCAATATTTCAAGCATTATAGATCCCATTTGAATTAAAATGGGTAAAGCAATATTTAAAGGAAAACATCGTTATGCTGGAAGAAGAAAAAACCCAAATTTGGCCAGAAATAAAGTAGTGAAAGGAGGTGAGCATGTGGATGTGGGTGCCGTTGCCTTTGGCCCTCAGGAGGAAGAAAATATGTCAGCTTCAGCACGGAAGTTTGAAGCTTTTGGCATTTCTTTGGAAAGCCTGTTGAAGCCAGAAGAGATTGTTGATGAAGCCAATGACTGCTATTTCATCATGCAGGAGTCTTGCCTAAATTTGATATTCAAGTGTCTTCCATGCCCCACTTGTTTTCAAACTCATGTTTTGGATGTTCACCTGGCAGAAAAGGAACATTGTGGCTTTGCAGTAAAAATCACTGTAGTTTGCACCCAATGTGAACATGAAATTCTGAACATGTTCTCCTGCCAAAGAATTTATGGTAGCTCATCCAGCAGACAACCATTTGACGTCAACTTGAGAGCAGTCCTTGCCTTCAGAGGCATAGGATCTGGATTTTCATCAATGAATGATTGGTGTGGAATAATGAACTTTCCTAACTGCCTGGCACACAAAAGCTACTCTTCCAATCAATCTAAACTCCGGGAAGCAAGAATGGAGACATTTGATAGGATTTCAAAGGACTCCATAAAGTCCATCACAGCTGCGTATGAAGCAATTGGAACCAAGCCAGACGAGCAAGGTGTCCTGGATATTGCAGTGTCTTATGATGGCACATGGCAGAAAAGGGGCCATTCATCTCACAATGGCGTTGGTTGTGTTATTGATCTTATTACAGGTCTTCCGATTGATTATGAAGTCCTCTCAAACTTTTGCTTGAAGTGCAAAATAGCTAGCGAAGATCGCAACACAACTAATGAATGGAGAGCTGCACATGCAGAAAAGTGCACCAAGAACTTCCATGGTAGTGTCAATGCTATGGAGGCTGAAGCTGCAAAAAGATTGTGGCAAAGATCAATACCAAAATACAAGCTACGCTACACCACTGTTCTTTCAGATGGTGATAGCAAATCTTATGATGCACTGGTAGAGGGAAAAGTTTATGGTGAAGTTAAGATTGAAAAGGAAGAATGCGTCAACCACGTTTCAAAGAGAATGGGCAAGGCTTTGAGAAATCTGGTAGATGAGTGCAAAAGCCAGAAACAGTCAATCTCTGGAAAAGGCAAGCTCACAGCAATAAAGATGACAAAAATCCAGAATTATTATGGCCGTGCAATCAAAGATCATTCTGGGGATGTTGAATTGATGAGGAACAGAATCTTTGCCATCCTGTTTCACATGTCATCTTCTGATGAGTATCCGAAACATCAACATTGCCCTCCTGGGGAAAAATCATGGTGTTTTTGGCAAAGAGCTTTGGCCAAGAAAGAGACTCCTGGCAGCCATTCAGACCACGAAACTCTACCATCAGATGTTGGAAAGAAGCTTGTTCCAATCTTCAAAAGATTGACTGAAAATGGATTGTTGAAGAGGTCTGCAAGAAATAGGACACAAAATCCAAATGAATCACTTCACAATGTCATATGGAGATTGTGTCCTAAGTCAACCTATGTTGGGAAAAATACTTTGCAAACTGCTGTGTCCCTCGCCCTCTGTCAATTTGCGATGGGTGCAAACTTCCAGAAGATACTATGTGAAGTTCTTGGGATTCCACTTGGCTCAAATTCAGCAGAATTTGGAAGGAAAAAGAGTCTGAAGAGGTTAAAGAAAGCTAACAAAGCCTCTTCAGAAGAAGCAAAGAAAAGAAGAAAGAAATTGAAGTACAAGAAAGTAGTTCAAACTCAACGTCTTCAAGAAACCGAGGGACAAACATACTCTGCTGGCGGATTCTGAAACATTGGCATAATTTCCATTTTCTTTGACCTATTTCAGGTTTTTCTCTTAACTATCATGTTTGATAAGGTTTTTTCTCTTTTATATACCCAAGAAATCATTATATCTTGGATTATTTAGAACCGTTGGAAAAAAATTCATTTGTTCAAACTTTACAACCTTTTTTCTCAGAACATAGATTATCGAAAAGTTTCTTTTGAACAGAATGCCCCATTTTCTTATAATTCATGTTATACAGCAAAGCTATACATCATTTTATTGCATTTTTATTGGAGAATGAGACTAGGTCATTTATTTTCTCATATGATGTACTATAGGGATGACTGTCATCAATTTACAAATGGGACCAGTGACGATAATTGGATTTTTTCAGGTTTAGGTGAATAAAATGAGTTATTTGTAAGATATGAAAAAATAAACTAGATACTCTCAGTCAGTAGGCTATGCTGAACAATTTGATACCAAATTTACTTGACTTTGTCACTCTAATAAAAAATGGGGCCATCTGTTCAGGAAACAGCTATTTGGCTTATTGTAATTGGTTGCCATGGAAACCTAAAAACCTAATTAAATTTTTGTTGGTAAATTTGAATTCAGCAAATGTAATTTGATATATATTGAAGTTTTGGATCATATCCCTCATTTAGTTCAGAAGAAAAAAATTCGAATAGTGACTTGCCTTAAGGAGTATTACCATGACAATTTAACAATACCAATTCGATACCTCAAACAAATTTTCAACTTTGTTCTAGGACAACTTTTTTGAGTTTGATAATAAATACTTCCAACAAATCCATGGTATCACAATGGGTTCCCCATTTGCTCCAAACTTTGCCAATACATTCATACATTATTGTGAGGAATACATATTCAACCATGCACCAAACAATAAGTTACCATGCATTTGGAGACATTCATTGATGATATATTTGTAGTTTGGGGACACGGTGAGGTTGCCCTCAATGAATTTTTTGATTTCCTGAACTGATGCTTTCCCACCATAAAATTTACTGCCAAGAGGTCATTTTCTAATGTAAATGTTCTTGATAATTTATTTCAATGATCAAGGTCTTCTGGAGAGTACCTTGTATGTTAAACAGAATGATATATGCACTCTCTCACAATGATTCCTTTCACCCTGAAAGCTGCAAGAAGGGAATAGAGGTATAGGAGAATGAATCATCACGAACAATGAAAAACTGACAGAAGAACTAAAGAAACTGAGGGTCAGCCTTCTTTCGAGGGGTTACAACCTGTCCAATATTCAGAGCCAATTCAGCAAAGCTAAACAACATACTCAACATGAAACAATATTCAAGGATAAACACCAACTAATGAGACAGACTTCTCCATTTTGTTGTACCATATGATGACAAAACCATTCAAATTGGAACAACATTAAAAAACATTGGCATCTGATAACCAAGGATGAAACTCTAAAAGATGTATGGACAATACCTATCATGGCACTTAAAAGGCATAAAAACTTTAAGGACGTCCTAGTCCATTTTAGATTCACTAGATAAACTCATAAATAAAAAATAGCAATAAATCTAACAAAGTTGCAAAGATGGTCTCGGACACGGGTCTGCTTGGGCACCTAACATAACAAGACATTCTGATTTAAATGACCCAAAATATCTGTGTGAGGGTATCGGCTGGTGATTTGCATTAAACCCTTAGGAGCAATGGCAATTAGACTATTTAACAGAAAAATGGAAATATCAACATGACCACCCTCTTCCTAGGAAACTTTATAATCAGTTAAAGAAAAAACATAAGCTAAAAGTCTAAATGGTAATACAATCTTGTTCCAAACAGGTGAAATGCTAATTCTCTTAATATCGTGGCATTGCTGAGTTGGCTGAGGCTGAGGGGCTGTAGGGGGGACAAGAGCAGGGCTGGGTGGTTGGGACCACCCACTTTTCTTATGTAGATACATTTCCATTTTTTATCATTTTATATTTTCCTTGTTTACCCCTACCCCCTCTTTTTTCATTTATTATACATACTTCTAGCATACATATATTTTTACTCAAACTCTGTGCTCAGTATGAAGAAAAATACACCAAGAAAACACCAAAAAAGCTATGTTCTCAGGCTAGGCAAGTCCAATCTGAATTAATTCCCATGCCTACTGACCTAATACAACCAACCAGGCTTGATTAAGGCCTTGAATGAAACCCTTACAAGGTATTTTGCCCTGTTTTACAAAGCGTTTCATCTATCGGTCAACCTTAAGAAAAGTAGAGGGCTTCCAAAATCAGAGCGTATTAGTGCGGACTTAAAATGCCTGTATGAGGAGTTTTTTGAGGAATTCTTCCCTGTATCCACGATAATACCTATACTAAGTGTTTCATAGGCAAAATCTTGATTTAGGCCTAAATTAGGCCGCCTTAATAAGGCCCTTCTAAAAATCAGACGCAATTCTTCTGATTTTTATTTTGTGATGAACTTTAATCCAAAAGATCTAATATAAAATGCTCAACTTACCTTTGGTCTTTTTGTATGTTCTTTGACCGTTTTCGATGATCCTTTCGACAACTAAAATTTACTGCGAGAAGCGCGCCACTCTAATTCCCAACATTTTCTTTTCTTCTAACTCTGCTCCGCAACGGCGCTTTAGTAATGGCGACCCCCTGGTCAAAATTCTAAGTAATTTACGTCAAGCCGCGTCATAGCAATTGAGTGCTTTCATTGGCTGCTAGGTTAGACACATTCCTGAAGCTCCCTTTGCCACGGAGCTCCCTTTACCACACTACATACGTTTGCTTACGTAAGCAAAATTTAATATCTATGACGTCATCAATATTTATGACGTCATATCTAAAAAAATGAATAAATTTGTTTATTTAAAAGGACTTTTTTAGTACTTCAAAGGTAGATTAGCTGTAAAAAAGGATAATTTTAGGTCTGAAATGCACTTTTCCCCTATAAACTCCTTCATACAGGGGGCACGGGCCCCTTACTACAGGAGTCGAAAAAACTTGCACTGTCGTGGTTGCAAATATTTGGTTTGGAAATTGGAAATGAGAGAGAGAAGAAAATTAAAGCATATACCAAAGGGGCGTGATGAGTAGTTGTTTTTTTCAGGTAACCCTAGGATACGAGGTACAGTTGATTTTTACGAGCTTTCTTGAGAATTGGAATTACCCTTATTCTCTTTGAGAAAACTTTCACGTCCCTTTAAAAGCCCAATGAAAACAAAACAGCTACGTATATAAAATGTATATCTAAGCACTGCAGCGCATGTCAGCGCTTCAGAAACGCGTAGTTTCCATCAGAGTGTGTTTTACGAATAGAACAGAATGCATGAACTAAATATACTTTCTAAAATTCCTTAATCATTCCTCTAAACCCCAATCTTCCTCAGCTGCTTCTTCATATCCTTCTTCATCGCAATCTTCATCATCATCTTCTGCACCTTCTTCTATTTCGTTCTCGCAGTTTGTGCATCCAGAAAAAAAATCTGTGCACTTGAGTCCGTGGGAAGCACAAACACAGTTTTCGGTGCGGCACTTATTCTTTTTGCAGTTACAAGCAACCAAGTCTAGTATAGAATCTGGTGCTGGATTTTGCGTCATCCATAGTACTTCCAATCCACCATCAGCGTTGACTTCCCAACCATAACCTTGTGGAGATGGAATTTCAGGGTTGTGATCTAATGCCAGCTTGATGGTGCAGGTCACGAAGGAAACGCGTTTGCAATGCTGCAAGAGCTCATCTTTTGTTGGTGGAAGCTTTTGGGGTTCCGGTATATTTCCTTTGGACGAGGAAAATTTTTTGTATCTTGCTTCGTTTACATCCGAAATTGACTTCAAACCATATAGGATGCAGACGAACTCCTGGATAATCTCAAATAGATCAACGTCAAAGTGAAATTAATCTCCAATGCGTGAAAAAACGTGTTGAAATCTTTCGTCCTTCTTCAAAACTTTCAAGGCCCTCACTTTACCCTTGCCATTAAAAGCACTCCTATAATCGTTACCTGTAAAGGAGTGCAATGCCGGCAACGCATCTGTAATTATTATTATTTTATTATTATTATTTATTTATACACAAATTAACCCTTCAGTATAAATAATTTCTAATAAAAACTAATTACAATATACAATTTTTAAAAACCTTAAATAATAAATAATAAATCTTATCGGAGTAGCTGATGTTCCAGGGAGTTGTGTTTTGCATGGGTTAGCTCCTTAGATGCGTTTTTAGTTGTTTTTTTTAAAACGATCTATTGTAGGTAGCTCACGAATTTCAACAGGTATATCATTCCACGATTTGAGAGCTGCGTAATGAAAGCCTTTCTTCGCAAATTCAGTCTTGTATCTAGGGATCTGGAGATCTTTACAGTGCCTCGTTCTGTAGGTCGAGTGTGAAGATCTCGGTTGGTATCTGTCCCATAGGCTCCCAGGGCATAGTTTGTTGACGATCTTAAAGGTCATGACATTCCTATCATAACGGAGAAGATTTTCTACGTTTATCCAGGAAGTCAACCACTTGTCTTTGATTCTTGCATCATTTATTATTGAATATGCCCGATCTTGAAGTTTTTGTAGAGTAGCTATTTTCGTTTTTGATAGACTACCCCAAATAACATCAGCATAACGCAGATGACTCTCAACCAATGAGTAATATACTTTACACATTTGAGATTGTGGAATGATATTTTTCAATTTTTTTAGGGCTGCAAGACCTCTGCTCATTTTGCCTTTGGTGCGCTGAAATTGTTCCTCCCAGTTTAGTTTTTCATCAACTATCACTCCAAGGGATTTTACTTTCTCGACTCTTTTTATATCAGAGTTGTCGAGCTTCAGAACCTCTGGCAGGTCAAGATTTTTTGTTTTAAGCGGGTGCCCTATAACCATGTATTCTGTCTTTTTAGGATTGGGGCTTAATTTGTTTACCCTCATCCACTCAGACAGACTGAAAAGCTCTTGATGTGCGTCTTCAATAAGTTTCGCTACATCGTTTGATGCAATCGTTATACTGGTATCGTCTGCATAGATGCTAGCCCGGGAAAATTTAAGACACTTTTCTAAGTCATTCAAATAAACGATAAAAAGAAGAGGTCCTAAACAAGAGCCTTGTGGAATGCCGCAGGTTATACTTTTGGCTTTTGATTGCTGACCGTTAAGAGAGCAGAACTGTTTTCTATTACTTAAGTAGGAATTAAACCAATCCCCAGCTTTCCCTCGTATTCCGTATGAATGCATTTTTCTGATCAATATGTCATGATCGACTGTATCAAAAGCTTTTCTAAGATCGAGAAAAATAGCGAGATTGACGTTACTGCGATCAATATTTTCATACCAGTAGTCAGTGCTGCTTATGAGAGATGTTACCGTGGAGTGCAACTTTTGGAATGCTGCTTGGTTGCAAGCAATGCTATCATTTGCTTTGAGAAACTCAAACAGCTGATCGTGAGCAAGCCGTTCTAGCAGTTTAGAAAAAACTGAAATTACAGAGATAGGTCTGTAGTTATTTAGGTCAGTTTTGGAGCCTGACTTATAAATTGGAGTGACTCTCGCTAACTTCCAAGTGTCAGGAAAAATGCCGTTCTCAAGAAATGAGTTATAGATAAGCAAAAGTGGTTCAGCGTCTTTCACTAGCGTCTTTAATATTCACACGCGTCTTTCACCAAAGTTACGGTGACTTTGTCGGGACCAGACGCTTTTCCGTTCTTTAGCTGATTAATAGCATTCACCACGTACTGTCTCTCGATTGTTCTGAGTAGCAATTCATTGTTTTCTGGTGTGATGTGTTGCAAGCAATTATCGTCTGGTCTCGTTTTTATGCTACTTGCGAGCTTTGGTCCAACTGAGACAAAATGATAATTGATCGCTTCAAGTACGTCATTTTGTTTTGTCAATGTTTTACCATCAACCTCTATACTTGGAATCGTTGTGGATTTTGGACTTTTATCCAGGACTTGGTTGATCGTTTTCCACATTTTCTTTGAATCTCCTTTATTTTTCTCTATTAAACCTTTGTAATAATCCTGAATGGAATACTTGATTTCTTTGGTTACTTGATTCCGCTGCTTAGTATAGGCAGGCCACATTTCTTGAGATTTTCTCGCTAATTGTTTTAGTTTGTCCCTAGTTTCCATCGATTTCCTGAGATTTGGAGTTAACCAAGGAGCAAACTCTGATCGTACTCTCCTTTTTCTAATGGGAGCATGTAAACTCAAAATCGATTCAAAAATCTCCTGAAATTTACCAGCCATAGCAGATGGATTATTTGCAAAGGGGGTGAGAATGGCTTCCCAATCTACTTGCTGTAGGTCCTGTTGGAAAAGTGCCTTGTCGTACTTTTTCATTGTACGAGATTCGACTATTTTTGGCTTGTTGCTTTTTTTATTTAGTCGGCAGGCATTTATTTTCCGTACGCCATACAAAAAGTAGTGGTCCACCATTCCGGTTTCTAGGACATGGGTCTCTAATATATATTTGGGGCTCGAGGTAGAGAAATGATCTATAAGTGATTTACTAATTCTTTGTTCACCTTGCTTGTTTGTTGTTACAGCGACTCTTGTGTACTGTTTAATCAATTGTTCTCTTTGGAATTCAGAATAGACATGTTTCAATTGTTTTGTATTAGCATCTGCACAATTCTTAAAATCACAGTTAGTGTCACCTATCAAGATAGTTTCCTTTCCTGCTTTATCTAGTTCACTAATAGTTCCCCGAAGGTCCTCGAATGCTACGTCATCAACCCCAGGAGTTGGGGGTCGATACCAGCAGACAAGAAAGAAAGGCCTAGCATTTTGTTGTTACATCTCAAGGCAAAGGAGCTCTAACTTATCGCTTTTTTCTATTATTTTAGGTAAGGGTAATGAGCCCTTAACATAGATTGCAACCCCTCCCCCACTTAAATTTCGATCGTTACGAAATATCGTGAAACCCTCTATCGATACTTCAAAATCTGTTATTCTGTCATCTAGCCAGGTTTCTGAGGGAAACTATGTTTAAGAAAGCGATTTTGAGACCATTTCTCTTCCTCACCCCCAAGCAATTCTCCCCTCACCTGTTCGTGCTACCACCAGAGCTAAGACACCGCTAACAGTATTTTATAAATTTTTTCAAGTTGCCTGCAAACTTCCTGACTCCCCCGTTGTTCAAGTGTAGACCGTCACTTTTCAAATTGCTAAATAAGATGTTATCATTATTGATGAGGTCAAAACCGTTGAGGGGCAGGTTTTCAGCCAACAGATGTTTAGCTTCAGGATCTTTGAATTTGACTCATGGGAATCATTCCTTTTAAATAGGCCAGAAAAAGCAATCTTTGCGCCAGGGTTGTTTTCCTGTACACCTTTAAGAGAATCTATAATTTCTTTGCATAAATTTTCTGGAGTTGTGGTGGCAACGTTATTTGTACCAGCATGTGCAACAATTACATCGGTATCTTCGTTTTTTCCCACTAGCCGCATAATTTCCTTCACTCTCATACCTGGTTTGAACTTCTTCTCCACATTATGATTATCATTGGACATCTTTTCGGTGTTAAGATTTCTTAGCTGGGAATCGCCAACGATAAGAATTTTAATCTTATTACCTTTGTCATCGGATTTCTTATTCTCTTTGAGTAGCTTTTTCTTTTTATTCATGGGCGTCTCGAGAGGTTGCGGTTGGTCATCGGAGGAGCTGGACGTGTTTTGAGCAGCTCGTGGAAAATGTAGATTTGATCTGTTTTGGTCGACATGGAAATGCTAGAATTTTTGAAATGTTAACCTTCAGAAACTTATAGTTTACTGAGAACCCATATAATGGATGATGGAACTAAAAAATGACCACCAGGAAAGAGAAACAGAAAGACAAATAGCAAGGCGACCTCAAGGATGTGATAGAAGCGGCCTTAGGCCCAATAAGGGAAGAACTTAAAGAACTTCCAAGAATAGATGCCATAAACAAGCTATTAGAAGATGCCATACAGAAAATTGAGGAGAAAATTGAAGAGAAAATTGAACAGAAGATTCAAGAGAAGATGGAGGAAATTGAGGAGAAAATCGATGAAGTGCTTGCTGCATGTGATAGTGAACTGGCTGAACGAATTGAAGTCCTTGAGAGCAAGGTCGCTATTCTCGAACATCTAGAGAAAAAGATTAATGACAGTGAGCAATATGGCCGGCGTGTATGTCTGCGTTTTATGAATGTTGACTTACCAGAGAATGGAGAAAATGAAGACTGTGTGGAAAAAGTTGGGAAAATAATTGAAGATTTGGATTGTGGAGTAGGCCCAAATGACATCGATCGCGCACATCAAATTGGAAGGATTACCACCACAGCAGAGGGAAAGCGTCGCCAGCAGATCATTGTCAAGTTCCGTTATTTTAGAGAAAGAACATTAGTTTACAAAAACAGGAAAAAATTGCATGCTGTGAAGGTAAGCATTGATTTGACAGCCTAAAGTCTGAGCCTGTTGACACAGGCAAGGGAAGTTGCAAAATTGAACCCAAGCCTGGATTTTGTCTTTGCAGACATAAACTGCAACCTTGTGGCAAAGACTGTAAAGAATAGATTCTTGTTCTTTAACTCCATGCATCAATTACATGAAAAACTTAATGTAAAATAGATGAATTTTGACATGAGATATAACTGATTGCGCTCAAAACAACCAATTGCAATCGTTTACATTCTGGGAAATTAATTGTTACTGCCAATGAATGGCTATTTCTCAGTTCCTCAGTTTCATGAATCGTGATTTGATTTGTTTCATTTTGTGAATAATAAACTATCTTTGCAAAACAACCAATAGAAGTTTAATCAATTAGAATACTTAATAGTTAGATTAAATTTCCAAATTTCCTTTGACCAACACAAAACGTGCATTTGCAATTGACTTGCTATTTTCATTTTTTCACTTATTTGTTAATGATTATAAAATATTATTTTTAATTTTGATATTTTTCAAACCCTAATTTGAACAAACAACCAGATGATCTCCCTAACTAAGAAAATCGATAACATAGTAGCCAGGATAAACAATGAGACAGAACTCGAAAACTCAAATCTTAAATTCCCTTGTGGAATTTGCAAAAACAATGTCAAACATAATCACAAATCAATCTTCTGTGACCAATGTAATAACTGGATTCATATAGAATGCAACAATGTTTCAATGTCTGAATATAAAGAACTTCAAAATGAGCCTGATAATAAACATTGGGTCTGCCTATACTGCTCCGTACTAAACAACTATGTTATTTTCCCTTTCACCCTGGCACCTGACAGTATCTTCCAAGAAACAAATGTCTGTGACACTTCATCTTACCTATCCTTTGAAATTGCATCTAGACTAACTAACTTGCCTAATCTATCGGACTACGACATTGATGAAAATATCAATATGAATTTGAGCTCTGAATATTATTCCATGCAGGAACTGACCGCTTTCGAAATTTCTAATAAGGATTTTGCTCTCTTCCACATGAATATTCGCAGTCTCTCACTTCACTATGAAGATTTTTATGCCCTTCTCTGTTCCTTTAAAATTGACTTCCAAGTTATTGGTCTCTCTGAAATCAAGGCCTCTGTTAATGCTCCCATAAAATCAAATATTAATCTGCCAGGCTATCATTTTTATCACACGGTTTCTCATAGTGCTGCAGGTGGTGTAGGTATTTATGTCAAATCAGATCTTACAACAAATAAACGAGAAGATCTTTCTGTTAGTACAATCGATTTTGAAACTATCTGGATTGAAATTGACAATACTAGAGCTAAAAATATTCTCTGTTGTTGTGCTTATCAGCACCCCAGTTCAGATGTAGCAAAGTTTACAGAACACCTTCAGGAAACCCTCCATTCAATTACTGATGAAGATAAAATTATCCATATCATGGGTGACTTCAATATAGATCTACTTAATTATGGCCACCATACTCTAACAGATGAATTTATTAATTTGATGTTTTCTTCTCACCTTGTGCCCTCAATCCTACACCCTACTCGTATCACAGACACCAGCTCCACAATAATTGATAACATTTTTGTAAGTAATGCTTTTGATAGTAATATTCTTAGTGGTAACCTGTTAACCATGATTTCTGACCATCTTCCCCAGTTTGCCATTTTAAAAGATAATGCACCGGAGTATAACAACACATCCTACTTCGCTCATGACTACAGGAAGTTTGATGAGGCTGGCTTTCTAGCAGAATATTCAGAACTTGATGTAACCTATCTTAATGATGAAAGTATTGATTTGAATACAAAACTTGACACTTTTTTATCAAATCTAAACAATCTTGTAAATAAACACTGTCCAGAGAAAAAGCTTAACAAGAAAATGCTTAAATTAAGAAACAAACCTTGGATTAACTTTCAGATTCAAAAAATGATTAAAATTAGAGATAAACTCTTTAAACAGTTCAAAGACTCAAATTCATCTACTACTCTCAAAGCTTATAAACAGTTCCGCAATCGTGTTGTTAATGAAATTAGAAAAAGTAAGAAGAATTATTACCAGCAGTATTTTGATGAAAACAAAAGCAATATGAAAATGTTATGGAAATGTATTAAAGATATAATTAGCTTGAAGCCAAATATCTCTGATACATTCTCGCATTTAGTTGACGACAATGGCTCAAAAATTTCTGATTCTGTGCATATTGCAAATGAATTCAATGAAAAGTAGCTGAAGGTATCACTAAAAAAATCCCAAGAAATCAAAAATCACCTTTATCATACTTGAGAAATTCAAACTCAAATTCTTTCTTCATCTCCCCTTGTACAGTTATTGAGGTATCTAACATAATACAATCATTAAAAAATGGTAAATCTTCTGGCCCAAATAGCATTCCAGTGAAGTTATTGAAAATACTTAATTATCCTATCTCCTCTGACCTCTCAGTTCTGATTAATGAGTCCTTCGCAACTGGTGCTTTTCCAGATAAATTAAAAATCGCCAAGGTAATTCCAATATTTAAGAAAGGACTTAAGACAAAAACATGCAATTATAGACCAATTTCTTTGCTTTCTATCTTCAGTAAAATATTTGAAAAACTTATGCAGACTCGTCTTCAAGCATTTCTCGAAGCATGTGAGGTTTTTTATTTATTATGCAATTTGGTTTCCGTAGTGGACACTCTACAGAACATGCATTAGTCACCTTAACTGAAAGTATCAAGTTAACACTTGACAATAACAAACTTGGTTGTGGAATCTTTATTGACCTCCAAAAGGCTTTTGATACTGTCAATCATGAAATCTTACTTAAAAAACTGGAACATTATGGCATTAGAGATACTGCTCTCGCTTGGTTCAGATCTTACCTTAACAATCGTAGGCAACTGGTTTCAATTAATGGTTATTCTTCCTCATTGTGTGATATAACATGTAGAGTTCCTCAGGGATCAGTTCTTGGACCTCTCCTTTTTCTAATTTACATCAATGATTTGCCCAATGTCACTAGTGTCTTGTCATTTTACTTATTTGCGGATGATACAAACATTTACCTTGAAGCTGATGACCTTAATTCTCTCACCATAAAAATGAATAAAGAACTGAGTAAGATCAAATCTTGGCTTGATTGTAACAAATTGGCAATTAATATTGGTAAGACTAACTTTGTTCTCTTTCATTCACCCAGGAAAAAATTACCTGATCATATCAATATTAAATTTGGAAGGGAAAAAATTTCCAGGTCTAAATATGTGAAATTTCTGGAAATTTTGTTGGATGAACACCTGACATGGAAATACCATGTAACTGAACTTCATAAGAAATTAACTAGAACTTCCAAAATATTTTTCAAAATAAGGCACTACATTCCCCTGCAACCTCTAATCAGTCTCTATAACTCCCTATTCTCATCATTTCTTTGCTATGGCATCACTGCTTGGGGTTTAATATACGATACATATCTAAAGCCACTTTACCTGCTTCAAAAGAGAATTCTGAGATGCATAAGCTTTTCTCATTTTGCTGCTCCATCTGCACCAATTTTTCATTCCTTAAAAATTCTAAAGCTGGAAGACATAATACACTCAAATATTCTGACATTTGTCTACAAAGCTCTAAGCAAAGTATCTCCAACCTGCTTTCATAACTATTTCACTCCTAACTCTTCAGTTCATAGGTTTGGAACTCGTCAGGTAACCAGGAGTGACCTCTTTCAATCCTTCAAAAACACTACTTTTTATGGTCTGAAAACAATTAAGTATTTCGGCTCCAAACTTTGGAACACACTTCCACTCTTCATTCGTGTTTCTAGTTCTACTTCGGTATTGCGATCCGGTCTGAAAGCCTTTTTTATAGACTCTTATCTACACTGAAATTTTAACTATTAAAAAAACCGCTTCAAAGATTGATGAAAAGCCCCCTCTGCTACTCGATAAGCAAACATCTGGTTGGTTGTTGCTTTTAATAAAATGTTTCGTTTTCTTGTTTTTAATGGGGGGACTCTCTCTCGATTAGTTTATCTATTTAGAGAGTTCCTCCTTAGTCAATTAGTCTTAAATACAATCTTGTAATATATTATCGTCTTTTTGTGTATCGTGTAATCAATGTTAAATGTAGTTTAAATTTTATAATGTATTTCATGTAATTAACTGTAGTGTAGTGTAGTGTAATGGTAGATTGTATTTAAGATTAATTGATAAATCAATGAAACTGAAACTGAAACTGAGAGGACTTCCATTTGCTGGAGGCTGATTTGAATCTTCTGTATGACTTCTTTCATTCTGGATGTTGTTTGAATGGGAAGCATTGTTTGTAGCCTTGCTGCTATTGTTCATTGACTGCTTGCTTTCTTCAATGAGATTGCTTTTCAGTAGCTTGGCTTTCGACAAGGATCCCACGGAAGCTTTCGTTTCGTCCGTGTTAGACCAACTCAATAATTTTTCGATGATTCTTTGCTTTTCATTTAATTGACGTTCAAGGGAAATAATTCTATCCTGTAAGGTTTTAATAAATACAACTTCATAATCAATCGACTTCTTCTGTTTATGTACATCAACCAAACCGTATGAAGGGCTTTGCGTCTCTTGGTGCAAGAGGAAGGCTTCACGTTGCATGTCTTCCTGTAAGGGCGTGGTTTGAGAAGCCGTCGTTTTTCTGGTATTTTGTAGATTATTCCCACTGTCCTTAAAGGGTGAGATTTTAAGAGCATCTACTAAGCAATTCACAAGTTGGAATCTTTCTTTTTCATCGACAGTTATTATGTCTTCAGGCCCCTGAACCGATATAATTGACTCTCCAAGATTCTGGTGCATCGCCCTGGCATCCAAAATTCGAGTTGCACCTTTGATACCAATTCGCACATACAAATTGATTTCAAATTGGCTAACAAAATGTATTGTGTATATGGCAATGTCGCTATCAACGTTCACAATGCAGGCATGTTGATGTCCCGTGATTTCTGCATGTTTACAGCAGAGAAAAACCTTTGTGTCGGCTTCTTCTTGATTAGAAAAAAGCTATGGGATTTGCGATGATTGCACCTCGTTGTCTTCAACATGAATGACATGGCACCTTTCCTCAACCATAACATAAATTTTGCGGTTGTCGACCTTCTCTTTGAATCGTGTAGGATGGCTCCAATCAGCCAACAAGAATTTGACCAGCTCTATATTGTTTACTGGATCACTCAAATACTTTTTGAATTGCTTGGGCTTTTTCTGATCTCTACGTTCTAATTTTACTCTGATTGTGCCATAAGATGCACCCTTTGCTCGCTCCATTCCTTTAACTGAGTGGGGGTAGTATTGGTCAGTTACAAAATAAATGGTCGTAGCATTGCTTCTTGTAATTCTGTAAAAGATGTGGTCAGAAATGTCACCAAAAGTGTCCAGGCGAACTGCATCAAGCTGTTGTAGCAGTACCATTCCGTCAAAAATGAATACTGTGTCATACGGCAGATTCTCGATAGTTGGAACATCTGCTTCAACTGCATTTAGAAGCGTGGTCTTGTTGGTTTTGACCAGTCATCCATCAGGCAGGGCGAGAGACCAGGATATGGGTCCCAAAGAGTACGCCAATAGATCTTTCATGCTAACAGTGTGCCTCTTTTCTCCAATAACCAAGAATTTGGCAAAAATTCCTCTTTCGGCACTGATGGTTATTGCCTTTTCTTTAACTTTGCAGACTTTCTTAACTTTGAGTGAAGAAAACGTTTTCAATTTGCATTTCTTGATAGGATCGTAGAAAGGAACATCGTTGGTCTTGATTCGTTGTACTAAAAACGCATTCAGGGCAGATTCACCTTTGAATTGTGCTTGCAGCAGATCCTGTTGTACTTCTTCGGTTGCTTGCAGACCAGACGCAATATTTATAAGACTTTCACTTGGAGAGAATGGATTTCCCCACGTCAAAAGGATGGTATAGGCTCGTCCAACTACTGCCTCATCAAACAACATTCTTGCATCCCCAACGTCTTTGGTCACCAATAAACTGTCGTCTATGTCAATCATGTTTTCCATTTTATGCATTGCTTTTGCAACACAATGGCTGGTAAGCACCCATCTTTGAACTGTGCCGGCTGAAGTACTGTAGTCAGTAATTCCTCCTCGGCATTTTTGCTCCCTATTGATGGTTTGCTCAATTACCTGGTCCGAGGGAAGAGCATTGAAGAACCAGGCTGTCGGCGAACGGAAAAGTTGCCATTTCTGTTAAAAAGAAATTGTCTAGGTCTGAGTAATGTTTTATATACGAAAACGTGTTCCGGGGTCGGGTCCAAACAAACAATCAATTTGATGTTATTTTGATTTCAAACAATTAGGTATCCTACCGTATATTGTGTTGAGAAGTGATAGAATTGAAAAGTCTTTCAATATCCCAATAAAGAGTATTCGAAACTAGTGAAGGTAAGTTTCATTAGATAGAACAAAAACTGATTATGTCAATAGTAAATAGCAATAATACATGATTAACGTCTTGAAAAACTGAATGTATTAGGAAAGTCGACAAGTTGACCAAATACCGACTGAAGATACAGCCTTTTTTCTTTCCGGAGATTATACGTATTATTATTAATAACTACAATTGAATAGCTTTATAATTAGTTATTGCTCTATTGATACGTCACCAAACGTTCTTCAGGCAGTCTTGCGAAACATGAAATGAGTAAAAGAAAATAACTCACCTGAACTCCTCATAAATGCTGGGGTGCTTTGACGGAAGATTTTGCATCTCAGTCCAGTAGAATGACAAGAAGCGAGAGTAATTGGGCCTATCATAGGCGAACATCCATGGCAGCATTCGTTGTGTCGAATCCATATGCAGCTGCCAGTCGCCAGTTCTGATGGAACGAATAAATGCAAAGAGAATATTCATCATTTGCAGAAACGACTGCCACAATGCGGCTACTGGCCCTGCACCGTTTTCATCTTCAAGGTGTCTTTCATATTCTTCCAGTAATTCTATTATGGAGCCATGTTGCGTCATCAGGCTTTCAAATCTCGGGCCATTTATTCCGTCAAGGGCACTTTCAAATTCAGGAGAAGACGTTAGGGAGCATAGATCATCAGTTCTGTCTTTTTGAATCAACCACTGCTGAAAGCTTTCAATTTTCTGGCGTGTCAGTGCGTCAAAAAGGTAATTGTACACTCTCATGCAGTTGTTATAATGCTTGCCTCGAAGAAGTTTGTCAACAGATCCTTCACCTGTTGGAAGAAAAGTGAATTCAAACGACCTCAAGAAAAAGAAGAGAAAAATCAAAAACAACGCGGCGCAGCACTCAATTTTTCCTGCTTCTAACTGCAACAAGTCAAAATCCTCTATAAAATATCTTTCAATTTGAATCATGGCTTTATTTAGGTGAATATGGTATATTTAAAATATCTTACCTAGTAGATTGGATTCCAATATGACATCTCGAAGCCCAGCATCACCGAATCTTCATTTCCAGTAACAGCAAGAAAAATGCACAATGTATGAAAAGCACCCATGCGTAAAACGATGAAAATTTTCATGTCAGTATGTTGTGGCATATTCAGAATCTCGACTGCCTTTGCGTATATTGCAAGGTCCAAAACGACATCCGTTGCAAGCAAACCAAGTTTCTCTGCTTTGATCTTTGATTGTAGCAGAAGCTCTTTAAATGTTTCAAGCTTTGTAGGTGATTGGTGGATGGCAGGTAAGTAGGCAACCACATGATGCGTATCGTATTGTTTCGCCAAAAGACAGTTGCTTCATATTTCGAGAGAAGAAGTCGGCATTTCTTGAATGACGTTCACGCTCACTCAATGGCTTGAGCTCAATATTCATTATGTCAGGGTTTACTCTCTTTTTTTGCATGACTGGGTCAATATCATTTTGTATCGCCTTGAATGATCTTTGCTTCGATGAGACCAGAGATCTTGAATACTCATTTTCGATTTTCTGGGTTGATTCTGTAGCATCTGAGGACTGTTGAATGACTATGCCGTTTGTACAGTGCATACTAACTCCTGTCAAGGTTTCTGGGTTGATGTCGTTGTTATCCCATACAAAGGTCACAAACGTGGATGGCTGAATTGTGGATGGTATGAAGTTCTTCTGAAACTGGAATTCTGTTTGCTGCTTCGCAATGCTTGTTTCCAAATAGCAAACCTCATCGTAAGAGATACCGTTTCCAAATTTGTTTAGCCAATTTAGTACCTGAAAGGAGTGGAAACACAGTGAATGTTTTGTAGGTGCAGGCCAAATAATATTACTTTTCAACGTGCAGTATTGCCACTTGAATTTTCAAGATTTTGAAAATGATCTAATCTACCACCATCACTAATAGAACATTTTTAGGAAAAAAGGTAATAGTGAGATAAAGTTTAATGATCAGTATGGTTCACTACCAACCTGTTTTGAGCCTGTTTTCCTCTTCGTGCATAGAGACAACAATACATGCTTCATTGTGCGATCTTTACCGTTTTTGATAGAATATACAATGTCTTGGCCGATGGAAAAGATTCTTCGCTGTTTTCGACTTGATGGCTTTTTACGTTTGGTGAGAAGAGTGCTGATTAGTGTTTCGAGCAGTTTTGGAAGAACCGTGTCAGAATTCAATAGCTCATCCTCTGTTGGGGGCCACTGCGAGAATGTATCGCAAGACTCCAATACCTCTTTCCGAATACAAAGAGCGACTTCTCTCACTTTATCAAAAATGGACGAATCTTGAGATGCTCCGATTTTACTTTGTATTCGCTGTCCGACTTCTATGACTTGGCCTTTGGGAATTTCTTTGCTCTACAAGAAACAACATCCTGAACGAGGACTCCAGAATCCAACTCTCTCTTGGAAATGTGCTTGAATCCAACATCTTAAAGTTTTCAGATGCGGCAACTCAGCGGAGGATGACTCTCCATGGTCTTGTATGAATTCTCTGTACACGTTTTGGACATCTGACATTGATGACTGATCACCATGCCGTTAGAAATAACATTTAGCTTTATAAAATCGATAAGTGACTGAAAAGTATCACTGCTCTGGACAGCTTTCCCTCTCGCTGGTCTCGTGTAATTTCGCTTGCATGAACGATGATAGAACAATTCCCTGGCGTTGATAACTTTCCAGTCCACACCGCATACTTCTGCAATGAGTTGAGGATTGTCATACTTTGCGAGTGCTGCTTTCTGAAGTGACTTCGCTCCATCTTCTGTTTCACATTTCTCCAAAGCCTCGTACCCACTTCCACATTTTCTAGTTTTGTTTCGTCGACAAATACAACATTGGCGTTCTGCAATAATCTTGCCTGCAATGTAATGATAAAATCAGCATTTTACTTATTAAAAGACCATGGTATGTGCTGTAGAGAAGAAAGGACGGTTTCATTCTTATAGTGAGGTAACACAAGACCACACAAAATTTAGCGGTCTACGACTTTGCGAAGAAGATCCTGGTGTTCTTGAACCCAATCTATGACTGATAAAGACATGCTATTTAGACAAATTGAAATCTTGGCAGATGATTTCCCGCTGCTTTCTACCGCGTGATCTTATTCTAAAAAAATACTCACAAAGCCGATCTCTGCGTCTTGAAGGCAACCTTTTTACTTTCAGAGAACTTTTACTGCTCTTTTGAGGCTCTTCCAGTTTTCGTTTCATATAACCGATATAACCATAAAACCGAGAATTCTTATGTATGAAATAAGCGTAACATTGTGGATGGTATCCGAGGTTTTCATCTGGGAGTCCTTCTGGTCCAATTTCCGATATAATCTTTGCAACTTGCTCATTTTTTTGCGACTCGCTGAAATAAATATTACAAAGGTATAATTATCAGAATGTGTGCACAAATACATGACATCAATAAAACCGTTGATGTTCATGGCAGGCAAAACTGATATTCTTTACCCGGGGGACTTGCCCCAGTCCTCCATAGTCAAAGTTTCAGCAGGGCTCAAATGGATTTTCCAGAGACCTCCCTTCAAATATGGCAATGTTGTTGTCACGTAACAATATTAAGAAATTTTTTCGCATTTAATAAAGTCAAACAATTTTGAAGCCTTTCTAAGAGAACTAAATATGTCCTTCTACTGGGGTCGGTAGAATGCCCCTTTTTCTAAACATAGGGTTCAAAGGGAATGAGAGAAATAAAAAAACATACTTCGCTAATTTGACTTTGTCCCACGATTTCGCTGTAAAACTGCGATTTTTTGTTTCCTTCTCATACAAGTCAAAATGAATTAAACATGATTGTTTCCCTGCTTCCTCTTCAATAGGATTTGTTCTTCGCTCTGAATCTTTTTCAGTTCTTCTGTGCTTTGAAGGCATCAAAACCAATTTAAAATCCATGCGACTGGAAATCTGTAAACTTCAACCCATATTTTTGCCAACGTTTAAAATAAAATGAGGCAGCAGTATGTATATAGCATGCGTTAAATACTGAGCAAGATAAGATACTGCTGACGTAAAGGATTGCTATATTTTTATTCCTTGATTTTATTAGGTGTGAAAATTACTTCGTAAAATTATTTTTTCTGTCATGTGCGTCATGCCGTGACATATGATACGCGAAGAGGGTGGATTATTTAGTATATGGACCATTATGAGATAAAATCTTAGCCAGGAGGTTACTGAAATGCGTCACATAGGAGTTTTTCATTCAATTTCAGAAGAATTGCGCCAATTGAAGATTAGAAAAGTAAAAACTGTATGCATTTATCGAATTTTGTTTCATTTTATCCACTATAATTTTATTTTTGAGTGATGAATTTTACTTTTCATCCCTTTTTCTACGAAAAATATTTCTGCGAACCCCCTTAAAGTTTGAGTGCCTAGACAAAAAGCCTTGCTTTTGCACGGAAACTACATGCACAAAATCTCGAAACAGAAATCGTGTATGGAATCACTTCAGAAGTAAAACTACGAACTCCAACCGGTATGAAATTGATAATTGAATGTCGTAGAACACGTTGATGCAAAATTAAATTGCCCGCAAAATTTTCCAGTGTACACCTACTTTTGACCACGTAGCGTCTAGAGTAAAACAAACATCTGGTTTTGGTTGTTTTTTCCTGTTGTTTATTATAAAATTATTTTCATTTTCATGTTTTAATGGGGGGACTCTCTCTCGATTAGTTTATCTATTTAGAGAGTTCCTCCTAAGTCAATTAATCTTAAATACAATCTTGTAAAATATTCTTGTCTTTTGTATCTTGTAATCTATGTTAAATGTAGTTTGAACTTAATGATGTTTTTCATTTAATTAATTGTAGTGTAGTGTAATGTTAAATTGTATTTAAGATTAATCGATGAAGCAATGAAAACTGAAACTGAAAACTGAAAACTGTTGCCCAAACATTCAACTCTCTGCAACTTGAAAAACAGTTTCTTCACCAGCAAGGACTAATCTCGCATCTCCATACCATGAAAACGCTATTACGTCAAGGGGTTGCAATTCGTTGAAAAACTGACATTAAATCGAAAATTTATCAGTTCAATCTTGATGAAGCAATTAAGGATGACGGCCTGAAGCTTCTTTTGAATGAAAAGCACTATGTATGTGCACATGATATTTTAGATGAGCAGAAAGAAATGCTGGTTTTAAGGGCTCCAACAGAACTGTTGGATATGATGAGAGAGAAAAGTTGCTATGCTATTCTTGCAATGAATCATCAGATGTTACCAAAAAGGAACAACCTTCCTTTTTGGTAAGAACATGCCGAGACAAATGTGAAATTTCGGAAGATTTTATCGGCATATACGAATGCGCCAAGGGTCTCTCTTCTGATGCACTGTTGATGATGACTACATAAAGGATATTCTTATTAGAGCTTCTTTGGATGGCAAAAAGATGGCTGGAATGGGATTTGATGGAGCCGCTGCAATGAAAGCTTTGTCACGGAAGCTGAAAGAAACAATAGCTCCTAATGCTATTTATGTTCGTTGCTTTGCTCACTGCAATTTGCTCACAGCAACTTATAGTCGTCGTCTCTTGATTTGTACCAATCACTCTATGCAATTATTGCTGCATATCCAAAGCGTATTTTGCTGTTCGAAAAGATTCAAAATGATTTCAATGATTAACAGAGCAGTGAAGATTACCAAGTCCTCCAACTTCAAAATCTATCAGCCATAAGGTGGACAAGGAGAGTCAAAGCTGCAAATATCATCTTTGATATATTTCATGAGTTGCAAGAAACTTTAGTGGATATGAAAAAAGATCCTTCAATTCCAAAAGACACTGCAGCCAAGATAAAAGGAATACTCCAGCGTCAATTCTCGTCCCTAGATGTCCTATCTAATTTGAATGCAACAAGAAAAATTCACAGCTTGCTAGAAAAACAGTCGAGGGAGCTTCAAGAAATTGACATAACTGCAGACTACGCTGTATCATCAATCAAGCATGTTTTACAGCGGCTTGAAGGGTTAAGAAGCGTGAGCTAGTCACTTAATTCAACATCATGTGAGCGAACGTTCATTGCCATGTGGCGTTTGAAAACATGGCTATGAGCTTCAACTGGCGCAAAGCACCTAAACCACATCATGTTTGCTAACATCCAGCAATGAAAATATGGACCGTGTTGTTACAAAATCTGTGGCAAAGGAATTTGTAGAAAAGAATGATAAATGAACAAATATTCACAAATTCACTGTGTTATCCTGGTTCCACATACATTTTGTTGTTTCTGTTGAAAATTAAAGTACTTTTCAAGCATTGGTTGTTTCAGTTGGATGCTTGTTCTACCCAGGGAAGCATATTTTGGTAAAGAAGCTCTCCCTTTCCCATGTTTATATATCATTCGATAGAAAAGAAGAAAGCTTGTTGTTATTTTCATTTATGAATCTTTTAGTACAGGGCAACATCCATCCCTTCTTAAGTTTGCAAAAGAAAGCAAAAGTATCAAATTATCGTCCAATATCCTTATTGCCAATTTTTAACAAAATCTTTGAAAGGCTTATGCACAATCGACTTACAAAATTCTTAGAAAAGCATGAAATTTTATATCCTCAATAATTTGGCTTTCAAAAACATAAATCAACAACTCAAGCAATTCTTATCTTATGTGATCAACTTACCAATGCAATTGAAAATAAAGAATTCTCTTGTTGTATTTTTTTAAATCTTGCTAAAGTATTTGATAGAGTTGACCACGAAATATTAATATCTAAGCTTCCTCATTATGGAATTAGAGGTACTGCTCTAGATTGGTTTAAATCATATCTTTCTGATCGCACCCAAAAAGTTTACATTAATTGTTTCCTATCTGAATCTCGGAACATAACAAATGCAGGCGGTGTACACTGCAGCAAAAGTAAGCATTTGAGTACAATTAAGAGATTAAGCCGTTTCCGGCCAAGTGTAGATGGTCATTTTGGGCAATCTTGCTTATCTTGAAATTTTGAGCACCATCAAAGAAGCCGCATAAGCAAAATGGTCATTGTCCTGGGGTGCTCGAAAACTTAAGAAGTGCTGGTTAAAAGAAGTCAACATCATTCAAAGCTAATATAATGATTAACGATACCCCCATTGTAGAGAAAAATTACATAAAATATTTAGGAGTACTCATTGACAATAGCCTCAACTGGAAACAACATATTAAACAAATAAATCTTAAGATTTAGAAAGGCATTGGTATTCTCGCAAAATTGAGATACTTTGTCCCACTAGCAGTCCTTAGAAATCTGTACAATGCCTTCATCTCTCCTCATATGAACTATGAAATTACAGCTGGGGTAACGCACCTAAATATTTAACCAATAAAATCCATACTAACTTGAATAAAGCTGTCAGAATAATTTGCTATGAATATTTTAAAGCTAAAGCAACTCCATTATTTTCCAAACTCAAACTTGAAGATTTGAAGATTGCTGTAAACTTGAAACTGCTAAATTCATGCATGATATTTATAACAACAATGACGTATCAAATTTAAATACGCTCTTCGAAAAAGCGAACAAAAGGCATAATTATAAAACTCGCCATGCTACTAACAGCAACTTTAGTTTGCCATTAATCACAACTGACACAAGGAAGAAATTTTTGGCTTTCAATGGCGTAACGATTTGGAATCAAGTACCAATAGAAATCAAAAATACACGAAGCAAAATTAACTTTACCAAACTTTATCGTAATTATATTTTGCAAACCTATTCTGCTGAATATAATAAGCTCTCAAAATCTGTTTTCCACCCAACCAAGTAACTCGTTTTCTATTGCCGCTTACCCCCCTTCATTTCACCCTTTATCCTTTTTTTATGTTTTTGTTTTTCTAATTTTACTCCATATAATCTTCTAGTTCTGTTAAATTTTTAAATAAAATTTTTTTTTTCAAATTATAATTTGTAAAATGTTACTAAACACACTTTTTCATCTGAATGCATCAATTAATTGTTGCGAGACTCGAAATTTAGAGAAAAAAATTTGAAATTTGAACTAATCTCACTTTACATTCTCACATTACATTAATTTAAGGGATTCATATTTAAAAAGTGTGTCATTGTATACCTTATTGATTTAACTTAATGTAGGGCACTGGACTCGAAAATCGTTATGATTCATCTCAGTGTCCTAGACAACAACTTATCATATTATACTAAAAAATACTGTTAATAATTTTGCGCTTATTTTCATACAGTTTAATCTTTATCTTTTACAGTTATATTGGAAGTGATATGTTGTTGAATAGAATGAAATTGAATTGAATTGAATTTATACATGTGGCTTTTTGTAACATTCGTATTGTAAGATTTACTTATTTTGTTTAATCTCGTTGTGACGTGGCACGTCATGTCACGTTGTTAAGCGCAATGCACCCTCGGATTAGTAGTCTCTGATGCTCGAAACGGAAATGGCGAAGGCAAAGGCCGAAGAGATGGCATATGGTGAAGCAGAGGTACAAGAAACAGCGCCAGTACAGACAGAAATGTCAGCTATAGAATATCGACAGTTGATGTTGCTTCGGGAGGATGTCCAAAAAGCAAATCAGTTTCAAGGGACGGACAATCCAACAGAAAAACCCTTTCGGTTGGATCCTGATGCACCATGGTGGGGTGATAGAGCAACACATCAACCGAATAAAAAACCTGAAGGAAAGGAAGAAAGTATTCAGCAACTTCTGCTACAGCAACAACAAGCAATAATGGCTCTGACATTACCACAACCTGATGTGCCAGTTTTTAAAGGCGATCCTATCGAATACTGTGATTTTATGCGCGCTTTTTAAAATCTGATTGAGAAAAGAACACAAAGCGCAAGCCAGCGATTGTTTTACTTGCTACAATACACATCTGGACAAGCACAAGACTTGGTTAGAAGTTGCTTGGTAATGAAAGAAAAAGAAGGCTATGATCATGCTCGTAAGCTTTTGCCAGATCGCTATGGCCACGGTTACAAAATAGCAACAGCACATATAGATCGTTTGACTAACGGACCAACCATTCGTGCAGATGATGGCACATCTCTTCAAAGATTTTCAATTTTGCTGACCAGCTGCATGAATACTTTGAAGGAGATTGGCTACTTAAACAGACTGGAAAACCCCGATGCCCTGAAAAGAGTTGTTGATCGTTTGCCTAGTGGACAACATATTTGTTAGAGAAAAACGAGACCCTGTTCTTCAAGACTTGGCTGCTTTTGTCGAATCAAATTCAAGAGCTGCAAATCATCCAATATTCGGTAAAATAACCCATGAAAGCAAAGGAGAGAATCTTTCTAAAAGTAAGCCTCGAGGGTGAAGACCTTTTCTACAGAAGTCGAGTCAACAACAAAGAAGAGTCAAGAGTGTCATTGCTGTAATGGAAATCATTGGTTGTCACGCTGCAACAAGTTCAAACAAATGAAAATCGAGGAAAGACTCAAGCTTATCAAGAATAAGAGGTTGTACCTGAACTGTTTCAATGCTGGTCATCATGCAAAAGATTGCAAAAAGGAAAGTTTCTGTCGTGTGAATGACTGCACTGGAGGAAAACATTCTACATTTCTACATCGAATTAAGCCAAGTACAGAAGTACATTCAGCAGATGAGAATTCAAGCGCCCATGTATCAAGAAGCAATTTATCAGATGGTGTAGAGCCAGCAAGTAATGGCTATGTTGAAAGTGCTCAATTATTTCAGTCAAATGTATCTCAAAGAGTTGTCAGTTTGCCTATAGTTCCAGTGAAAGTTACAAGTGCTAATGGAAAAGGAAAGTCAGTATCGACTTATGCGTTTCTAGATTCAGGTTCAAATTCTACTTTTTGCACAGACAGCCTTCTGAGACAACTCAATATCAATGGTGAATCTACAGAGTTTTCACTGACAACGCTTGGAAAACAAAATGAAGTTGTGAAGGGTAAACAAGCCAGCCTTCAAGTGATGCATCTCGATGAAAGCATATCTATCCATCTACCCAAAGTTATTTCAAGACCCTCTCTACCCGTTTCAATAAGCAGTGCTGCAAGTCAAAGTTATCTCAAAGAGTGGTCCCACCTTCGTCATATAAATCTATCCACAATAAGCAGTGACATCGGATTGTTAATTGGTAATGATGTACCACAAGCATTGGCTCCACAGGAAGTAATTCACTGTCAAGGATATGGTCCATTTGCAGTCAAAACAGCTCTTGGGTGGACAATTCATGGTCCATTAAACAGAAGAGGATCAAACTCAGCTAATGTAAATTTCGTGCAGACTGAAAATCTATCAAGGCAATTCGAATAGTATTGCAATCTGGAATTTAGTGATTCAACTTATGAGCCCAATCCATCAATGTCGAGGAGTGATCAGAGAGCTTTGGAGATAATGGAGAGCTCTGCGAAGCTTGTCAATGGTCATTATGAGTTGGCCTTACCCTGGAAATACGACAAACCTGGTCTGGGAAATAATAGAACACAAGCTGAAAGTCGCTTGACGATGTTAAAGAAGCGCTTGCAGAAACAGCCCGAGCTGCATTCAAAGTACAAAGATTTCATTGAAGATCTCACGAAGAAGAATTATGCCATAAGGGTTGACAATGAAGACCTTTCAAATGTTGATGCATGGTACCTGCCCCATCATCCAGTTTTCCATCCTAAAAAACCCGGGAAGGGTTAGAGTAGTCTTTGACTGTTCAGCTAAACATGATGGAAGATCACTTAATGACCATCTGCTACAGGGGCCGGACCTCACAAATTCTCTTGTTGGAGTTCTGACACGCTTTAGGGAAGAAAAGATCGCCATAATGTCTGATATTGAGGCAATGTTTTACCAAGTTAGAGTTAACCCTAAAGATTGTGACTACCTGCGTTTTTTGGTGGCCCGATGGTGATTTGAAGGAAGATCCAGCTGAATACAAAATGTTGGTACATTTGTTTGGAGGTGCATCTTCACCAAGTTGTGCAAACTTTGCTCTGAAGAAAACAGCCAAAGATAATCAGCATCTTTTCGATGAGGATACGATAGAAACTGTAAACAGGAATTTCTATGTTGACGACTGTCTCCGCTCTTTGAGTAACGAGTCACAAGCACTTTGCCTGGTAGAACAGCTGCGAGAATTACTTGCCAAGGGAGGTTTTCGCTTAACCAAGTGGATATCTAATTCTAAACAAGTCATCCACTCTATTCCAGAAGCAGAAAGAGCAGAAAGAGCAACCAAGAGATCGTTGGAAAAATGGTCCAGATTTTTTGTCTCAAGCGCAATCTATTGTCTGCTTATCGCTTACGAAAGGAAGGCAAAGCGATACCAAACACAAAAAGTGCTAAGCAATTACCACCATTGACGGTCGATGAAATGAGAGAAGCTGAAAAAGAAATCCTCCGCTACATACAAGTGCATGAATTCAGAGAAATCAAACAAGTTCTTGTTCATCATTTTAATGATCACGGAGAAAGGAAATTTGCAAGAAAAATCAAGAAGAGTAGCAATATCTACAAGTTAGATCCGATTCTCGAAGATGGTCTGTTAAGAGTAGGTGGTCGTCTTGAAAAGGCACCTTTACAACAGGACGCTAAGCACCCAATAATTCTCACCAAACATCATCACATATCTAAGCTAATTATAAGGCATTACCACTGTGCATCTTGCCATTCTGGTTTGGAATATACGCTCTCTCTTATAAGAGAAAGGTATTGGATCATTGGTGCAAGATCTATAATTTGTCGCTGTCTCAATTCGTGTGTCAGTTGCAGAAAACGTCAAGCACCTGCGTTACAACAGAAAATGGCAAACTTACCCGAAAGTCGTCTGTCTGCTTACAACGCTCCTTTCTCACGTGTGGGGGTCGACTGCTTTGGTCCTTTCATAGTCCGTCGTGGAAGATCAAACGTTAAAAGATACGGAGTTTTGTTTACGTGCCTTTCCATTCGAGCCATTCATATTGAAATAGCTAACTCGTTAGACTCTGATTCATTTATAAATGCGCTTCGCAGATTTATCTCAAGAAGAGGAATGCCATGTGAGATTATTTCAGATAACGGAGGAAACTTTGTCAAGGGTGAAAAGGAATTAAAACAGGCAATCGATAATTGGAATCAAGCTCAGATTCATGCTTATCTATCACAACAAAACGTGCAATGGTTATTCAACCCACCAGCTGCTTCACATCACGGTGGAGTCTGGGAGAGATGTATTAGGACGGTTAGGAAGGTTTTAGCTGCATTGATGCATCAACAAGTTTTAGACGACGAAGCCTTAAGCACCCTTATGTGTGAGGTAGAATCGATTGTTAACGGCAGACCCCTGACTAAAATTTCAGACGATCCTTGTGATTCAGAACCGTTAACTCCAAATCATCTATTGCTACTAAGGAAAGGTAGTAAAGCTCCGCCTGGATTATTCTCAAAGGAAGATACATATAGTCGTCGTCGGTGGCGTCAAGTACAGTACCTAGCGAACGTGTTTTGGAAGAGGTGGCTCCGTGAATATCTCCCGTCTTTACAAGAACGACAGAAGTTGAACAAAAACTGCAGAAATCTGGCAGTCAATGACATTGTATTAGTTGTTGATGAAAATTTACCGCAATGTTCTTGGCCGTTAGCACGCATTTTGGAAGTCTATAAAAACCGTAATGATGGACTTGTCAGATCTGTAAAGTTGAAAACTAATACGTCCGAGTTGAGGAGACCAATAGACAAAATAATTCTACTGGAAGAAGCTACAACGGAAGGGAAAAACATGTAGAAAAACACACAAGAACATTCGGTTATAACTTTAATTTAATATCATTCTCAGTAAAGACTTGCGTCTTTAAGGGGCCGGAATGTAAGATTTACTTATTTTGTTTAATCTGGTTGTGACGTGGCACGTGATGTCACGTTGTTAAGCGCAATGCACCCTGGGATTTGTTGTTGTTTACTCGACACAAATTTTAGGGTGTGTTCAGTTGTTCCCTCCTCAACTTCGAAGAAAGCAGTAAATTTAGAACTCAACATTTCCATTCTATCTATTTGGTGTACCTTGACCAAATGTAAGTTTAATTTCCCTTCTCATATTGTATTTTGTTGTTTTTTCTCGTTTATTTACTCAGTTTATTTCGCTTATTTACGTAAGTAAACTTCGAATTCACGCCTCGTTTGCTGTTGTCGTTTTGGACTTTCAACTTTCAATTTATCGTATTTCGAGACATTTTGACTTTTGATAAGGCAGTATATCGTAATTTTCTGTCTATTTATGTTGCTTATTTCTTTATTTTGTAGTTCGAACCGTTTATTGACGATTTCCAAGTTAATGCATTACGTATAAGACAATTTTGATGTGGCGTTGCGTTATGAAGTGTTGGACAGTTGGATGAGTACCCTACCTATTTTAAAGTTGATGTCCTTTTATTTTCTCGATTCTGCTATCGCGTTTGAATTCAGTACACCATGAAATCTACCCCGTAATTTTGTTTGGAACTTTGGTAAATTTCAATTTCTCAAGATCTATGAAACAAGTTTCTGTTCCTTGCAAGTTACACGTATAAAATCAAAACTCTTTACTTCTCCAATTAATTGTTTTAAATTAATGCCTTCGACATGTTTGGGCATTCTATGACAATGTTTTTCAATGATTTGGATAATTGGACGCACTATTCAGTATTTCCTGTAATAACAGCATCCGTTTCATAGTCTCTTTCTAAGTCATTTTAAGGTCTCAGAAATTGTAAGATATAATGAACTTCGAGGAACTTCGCCACCTGGTCCCCCACCAGGGCTCATTGCGTATAGAAAATGCCCTTGCTAATTTCTTGCCCCCCTTGCCCTCTATTGCTTCTGGCGTCCCTGATAAAAATCAGTAGGTATTTCTTAAAAAACATGGTTTATTTGTTGAAAATCGTGTGACTGTTTCTTTTCTTGAATCTATGTTTCTTATATGCGACACCATACTGTAAATATAAAATATGTCTAGCCTTGCTTACTCCCATTAAACTTTTATTTTTCTTTGCGTAATTTGATAGAGCTCAATGCGCTGATTCTGAAGCAAAAAAAAATTTTACGATCAGAGTTGTGGTTGCTGAGTTATGATCTCTCAAAGTCGTGAAATTCGAGGTTTTTCGTAAAAAACGATGTTACATATAGGCGTTGGCCGAGGGCGGGGCGTGACGTCATAGTAGGAACCCAATTTTTTTCCCCATACTGAAGCCTTATAATAAAAAAATAGTTAAAAAATAATAAAAATAGAGATATATGCATGAAAATTTGTTTACATGCACAGTTTGATGCGCGCAATACGACAGGGTACTTTTCATTCTCAAATGTGCCCCCATTCTATTTTTAGAATGGGGTGCAATGCTCTATTGTTCTATATCTCTAAAGTTCCCAATGCAATTAACTTTGCTCAGCTTATCAACACAACAATGAAACTTGGTTTTTATACGCAATGCGATGCGCAGAAAAGGATGAACTGTCAGCCTTCTTCAAGCTGTGCCCCCTATGGCTATTTTTAGAATGGGGTACTAGTTCCCAGGTCCCAGAAGTAACGACTCTATAACTTTGCTTAGGAATGAGATATAGCAATGAAACTTAGTATTTTGGCTGAACGTGATGCCCAGAAAAAGATGAACTGTCAGCCCTCTACAAGCTGTGCCCCCTATTGCTATATTTAGAATGGGGTACTAGTTCCCAGGTCCCTGAAGTAACGACTCTATAACTTTGGTTAGCAATGAGATACAGCAATGAAACTTGGTATTTTGGCTGAACGTGATGCCTAGAAAAAGATGAACTGTCAGCCCTCTTCAAGCTATGCCCCTTATTGCTATTTTTAGAATTCCCAGGTTCCTGAAGTAATGATTCTATGACTTTGCTTGGCTTGAGATAAAGCAATGAAACTTGGCATTTATAAGCAATGGAAGACAACTAAATAGTTAAAGATTGTCAAAAGAATGAATAAGTAAAAATAAATTCCACTAATACATTTATTACTGCATATAAATAATACATTTAATCTGAGTCAATTGGTGCTTCCACGATATAACCATTCACCTCGCCTGCTTCAACTGGAACTGCTATTCGAATAGCTGTATATGCACAGGCAGATAGTGGGATTCTTTTATTCCTTCCCAAGTATCCATGCATCAGGCGGTTGAATTCACGATAGGATATACTTTGAAGGAATCTATAACAATAGATTGATATTTGATAAACTAGTGCAGTGAATTTAAAATATATATTGCATGTCCTAGAGAAAAAAAGTTTATTTGGAAAATTAAAAAATGATAACAAGTTAGCAAAAGAAAATGAAACTTGTACAAGATAGGCCTGGCAGGGGCTCTTCAGAGTTGGTTCGGTTCAAGCTAAACTTCTTGGGTCTGGGGGGCATACCCCATGAAAATTTGAACCCAAATCTACCGTAAAAATCTAGTGGTATAAAAACCAATATCATCTTTGACAAAAGTGGTTAAATTTTATGGTTATTTCTGAAGACAATTCTAAATTTGAAATTCAAGAATGTATCATAAGGGCAGTATGTTAGGCTAGGGTGATGGTTGGTACTTACTGTCTTTCATGGCGTTATAAACAAATATATAACATATAGAAAGGTTGAAGAGAAGATAAGTGGTTCTTAAAAAGCTTCTTAACTCCAGTTTGCTCACCGAAGCTCCTTTAAAAGTTTAGAATTCTAATTTGTACCTGCCTTACACTTTCTTATTTTTACTTATTTGAATCGTTTATCAGTTCAGAAATTATTTAGGCCTAGAAAAAATACTGGCCTATTAAAAGGCCTTAGCCTACTTACCAAAACGTCACAGGCTGTATCTACTCAAATCGCCTGTGCAATTCATTGTCCTTTTCTAACTCTTTCTCCACTTCCTGTTCGTAATTTACGATAGACTGCCCGTCTGCGTTGGGGTCAATCGAACTAATGTAGGCCATCATAATCGACACTACTACTGCCTTCATCAGCGCTCTTGGCTGAATTATTTGCACGAGGAAACTCTCTTTCTTCTTCCTCCGCTTCTACAGCATATTCTGAAGTGGTGGAATCTCCGAAGTTGTTTTCTTCAGACGAAGACATCGCGAATAAAATGGGCCTAGCAGTTGACAGACCTGATAATCTTTGAAAGAGAGTGTAAGCATTGCGGGGCAGCGCCTGCGCGATAGTTGATCATGTGATTGTGGTCGGCATGCGCCTTACCACTATGACATCAGAGATTCGCTCGTTCCCAGACTGCTCGTGTAACACCACGATGGGGTACAAAACTACCCCTAGCTCAAAAAATACACCTCTGATTGCAAAATTATTTTCATTCTAGAAATCAGCGCATTTAGATCTATCGAATAACGTTAAGTCAAAAAAAAAGTGAAGAGGCACTTTAAGCTTTGTCAGCTTTGTTTAACGGCAGCTTCCCTTTAAAGAGGAGGGCAATTTGGTACTTTTTATCTTGATTTCATTTAATCCTTTTACAGAAAACAAGAAAAGAGAGTTGGAAAAATTAGTTTTAGCTCAAACCATTGATGGAGGCAGAGGATCCGATAAAATTTCAAAAATCAAAAACTTTGGAATAAACGAAATGCAACACAATGATTAGGAAGTTAAATAAACTAGGTGATGTTTTGAACTTAACAGCGTAACAAAAAAACATTACCCAAGTACTTAACATTGAAACTAATCATATATCTTACGTTTCAAGAGGTTGAGTGAATCTTCAAAAAGTTTTATGTATATGATATATTTTTAAGGGAACCAATTTGAAACTAAATCAATTGACTGAACTCAAACCTTATAAATATACTCTCAATTACCTAACATACCTTCTCTCTTCACGCTCTGGTACTCAAGTTATTTGAAAATGAAACTTATTACAAGCGCAGTTCATTTGTTTATGATGTCTATGCATGGCATTTTCTATTTTAAACCCAGCTAAAGTTTCAAAGATGAAACCCACTCTTACGGATATTTTTACATCATTCAAAAGGAGACTAAATCTCTCGTAAAATATCAACGGGGGTGATTTTGTTTAGAGAGGTTACTTTGTTCAGGCAGACCTTCCCAAACTAAATTGATTATGCTACCACAGGGCTTCCATGAAGGAAGTTTTTATTTTGACAACCTTTCTGAGACAATCGGTGAAATTCTCCCTGCAAATATCTATACCTTTGGTGAGACGAATGTAACTGATGACCCTGGGGCAAAAAGGTTATTGTCTCAAAAGGATTACGAAGGGTAGAGCGTAAGATCGAGCACTCCAAGCAGGTTATCAGCTGCATGTTTTGCTGCATTGCAAATGCAACCATGATACAACCAATTCTTGTCTAAAAATCAAAGCATATATACGAAAACTGGACAACAGGTGGTCCAGCTGAGACTGTTTAGGACAGTTCAAGCAGTGGATGGTTTGATGAAGCTTTATTCAAAAAATGGTTTATCAAATTATTTATTAAGCGTATTCAGAAACAAGATGGTAAAAAATTGCTTATTGGAGACAATTTGGAGTTTCATTTCTCAATTGAAGTCATTGAGGCATGTAAGGAACATTATATCATTAGTCATTATATATTATATCATTAGTCGAAGACCTCTTTCATGTATTTTATTAATTTTGTTATTACTTTTTCTATCATGACACATCCAAAAAGTGGACAGTAGCTAAACTATGACGTTATGAATGAGGTCATCGTTATTCGTAGTTGCTGTTCATTCATGTATTTGGATACTCTAGAAAAAGCATGTAATTTTTGGCCTGCTTTTTGACAGGCATTGTCTATGTGGGCTTGAAAGCTAAGTTTCTTATCTACCGTGATACAAGTAATTTTTCATTTTGGCTTTCCATCAGAGGGGATTGTCCAATAGTTATCGATGTGTTCTCTTTATTGCCAAATATGAGAAGATGACTTTTGTCATCATTCATTTTCATATAGTTATCTACAAACCAATCTGATAACAAATTGGCGTCCCTTTTTAATGTTTCCAGAATATTATCTATTTCATAGCCACACGAGAATATTGTGGTATCATCCGCATAATTGCAAATTTCAGTGTCAGTTACCAAAGAGAATATAACATAATATAAATATTGAAAAGGAGAGGACCCAAGACTGAGCCTTGAGGAACTCCATGTCAGACTTCATCCCAGTCATTGAATGAACCATTTATTTTAACCCTTTGCTTTCTACCAGTTAAGTAGCTGTGGAGCAAATATAGAACATCTTTTCCATAGCCATAGGCATATAGTTTTGCTATTAGTAGATCGTGGTTTATACAATCAAAGGCCTTGGAAAGATCCATGAATATGTCACCTGTAATACCCTTATCATCAAATATTGTTTTGCATTTTTCAAGAAAAATTAAGAGGGCATGCTGGGTGCTGTAGCCTTTTCGAAATCCACAGAGTTCTGGGAAGAGTATCGTGTGTGTTTGCGGCTCCATTTGATTGTAAATAAGTCTTTCATAGATTTTGGAAACTGGAGGCAAAATATTTATAGGCCTATAGTTCTTTTTATTGGTTGGTTCATCCTCCTTATAAATGGCTGTAATATCACCCTCTTTTAAGCTATTTGGAAAGTAGCATTTTTCAAAATTAGCGGTGAGGGGTTTGCATATTAGATCAGCGAATCTTTTTAATATTTTGGAAGGAATACTTTTGATAGGGACAGCCTTATTCAGTTGAAGGTGTGATAATTCAGTCATAACATCGCCTTCTAAGACTACTTGAAACTCATTTAAACTGCATTCTTTGGCCTTATCAGATATTCTCTTAACACTTGGATGTGAGCTAAATTTCTTGATAGCAATTTTGACAGGATCTTCGAGATCACCTACTTCAGTTAGATTCTCACTATTTTCATTAGTTTCAAGTGAGTCAGTAATGTTGGCAAAATAGAATGTCGAACATTGAAGTATCTGAAATTTTGGACAAAAAAAAGATCAAAAGAGACACAGAGTTATTAGCTCTTGCCAACGAGCAAAAAGGCGAAGGAAAGACCGATTTGGCTGAGTGGTTATTATCACACACTTTGGAAGCGAGATGAGAAATCATCTCTGCAACTTGGGGTATTGAAGAAGCTTCCATAAAGCTAGCTCGCCAGTGCACCAAAAGACTGAGCCTCATTCGTGAGGTTATGGAAGCAGCATGCCCTGAAAGCTGTGAATGATTGTGGCTAACCTCAGCCAAAGAACTGTCAAGGAAAAACAGTATTCTTCTATATGTAATTGAAGATGCAGTATGCACCCTGCTGGAGAAAGACCGACACATTCTTATGATTGTACCTGCAAACTGGGGCGAAACCTTTATCCTCCAGACCCTGAGCAAGATTTTCTCGGCTTTCTCAAACCCTGCTACCACTTCTTATGCATGGATTGGGGTCAAGCATGCCAAAATAATCCTCATAAACGACTTTAGATGGTCAAATGAGCTGATCGTTTAGAAAGATCTACTTCTTCCTTTGGAGGATCAGATGTCTATTTCCCTGCACCTAAATCGCAGTACTTAAAGGACATATGTCTGGAGAATGACAACCCAGTATTTGGGACAAGGAAAGGCGAAATTGAGGACATTGAAAATTACAACAGCAGAGATGAGCGAGAAACAGAGATGATACAGGCTAGATGGAGGATATTCCACTTCACCAAAGTGTATCGAAAAAGATGGTGTGGAAACCTATTTTTGTATCTTTTTGTGCGACTTTTTCAAAATTGAGAGTGCACAGTCTTTTGTTTTGCCATTGTTTTAGCCAATAGGGTCATGGTTGGGCAAACAGACCAAAACGTTTCTTTTCGTTTCCCAGCCAGAAATATTCGCTATTTAAAAAAGATTTTATAACATTCAGCATCATATTTATGTAGGCAATATTTAAATGTAAAATTCCAATAGTAAAGAGAGAGGATAAGACATACGTTGTGCAAGTTCAAGTACTGCTCAACATCAACTGTGAAACAAAGACGTACAACAATAGGTTTCTAAACCATATTTTCCGATAAACTATGACTTCACAAATCATATACCCATGGAGGAACAAAGAGAAATGGTTCCTTGCAGTTAATGTTTCAGTGAACTTGTACTCTTGGGCATGAACGCTTCATCAATCTTGAAAAGCTTGTTATTAATTCTGACTACACGGTTAACACACCATGCGGCTAACCGTGTCATATTAAGTTTGTATATATTTCTACAAAATAGCTAGGTCAACATTTTTAAGGTATACTTTTAAAATTCTTTTGTTGTTGATTGGCTACACGGTTAATGACACGGCTAACACCTAACACTTTTAATGGTTCAGTATTGAATTTTTTCAAATAATAAGCCTATTACTTAATAACCGTGTTAATCATTAACCGCTAACCATGTTAATCGTGAGAATCTTATTACTGAGGCATTTAAAGTGTTTAAGTGTTAACCGTGCCGTTTAATTTTGATCATAATCATGACCACTTGATTAAGAAAGAGATACAATTAGGGCTGTCCAAATGAAATTTTTCAACTATATAAATATTTACCTATATTTTTACCGAGTATTTGGTTATTTGGTCCATATGGGCGTGGCTCTCAATAAGGGCATGGCAAAATGTGACGTCACTACATGTGACATCAAAGCAATTTTTTTTACATATATTCAAACTTTACTAAATGACAAAAATACCAGGCTTTGAACCGAGAAGAATCAATATCACTAATGCGTTTCTTTATCATCATAAATATGCTTTATCACCAACCAAATCACGTTGTACAGAAGATATCAATTGAAAAGTAGCTAGAATTCTTGTGAAACTCTAAATAAATAAGAAATAAGTTTGCATATATTGTTGATAATGTATTTGAAAATAAAAGACTCGCAATAACATATCATATGTCAATGGTTATTCTAAGATTTTAGGTTTTCTTCAAAAAACTAAACAATCAACATTTTCAGGAAGTAAACTACGTCGCTTTTTTGATACGATGTTACCAGCTGCAAAAAAAACTCTCTTCGAGGGAACCGATGTTAAAGGGGCATAAAAAAATATATGTGCAACGGAGCCAACTTTCGGGAATCTCTCCTCATTACGAATCCACCATTGCATTGGCTCGTCCATTATGAATTCATCTCGCAGAGATCGCTGTTCGTCATAATAGTCTTCCCCAAGAAGCATTGCCATGGAAAAATTCTTTGCTTGTGGTTGCTACTCAGAAATTATGTCACCTGTCGATTCTACAGCTTCAACGAGGGTTCTTGCATGTTTATGAACAAGGAATCGCGACGACTTGGATACAAATTCAAGGCTCTTGTGATGTGGATCCATGCAGGCTGATATTCTAGTAAAACATTCTGCAGAGAGGTTTTCCAAAAACTGTTCCATTGGGCTGCAGTGAGTGACAAACTTTCTTCGTTATCTGCTGAAACAACATTCTATTAGAAAGTCCAGGCCGGACACATTGCTTCTGCTCGACAAGGTGGTGAAACATCTAGAAGACGCTGCTCCATCTTGTTTAGTATGACTGGATCAAGCGATGATTTGCTACCTTGAAACGCCCTTGTGCAGCTTCTAAAGCAGTCATTGACATTGTTGACTTAGTTGACTTTATGAAGAACCTCACAAGTTTGCCACACCTTCTGATTATTTCTTTGGCCTCTTCTATTATGGCTAAACCGGCATTGACGGCAAGTTGCAGGATGTCAGCAAAGCAAGGCAGATCTTCCCAATCATCGATCAGTCTTCCTGCGCCTGCTTAGTTGGCTGCTTCGTCGCGCACACACTTTAACCTTGCCTTCGAGTCTCCAGTCTGCTTTCACCGTCTTCAGACGAAGAGTAAAATACTCTTGTATCAAGGATAGCTAACTCGATTTCCCAATCTTATGTTATGTAATGCACTGTTACAGTAACATATGATTTCATTTCATTGCATGTTCATATATTTATCAATCAATTCTAAATACAATTCTATACAATACAAATTCAACAGCAACAAAATACTAATTATACGACAAATTCAAACAAAATTGAGTTGAACAGAAAAATAACTTTACAAAATTTTATTTAAAATTGATTGATTGAGGAGGAGCTCTTTAGGTAGATTAACTAGTCCAGAGAGAGAGCTCCCCCATAAAAGATTAAATTAATGAAGGAAAAATGATTTCATAAAATAAAATAGAAAAAACAATAGATAAAAGAATAAGAAATAGCCAGATTCATCTAGTAGAGACCGAATACATAAGTATAATATGGTTTATTTTGAATTTATTAGACATATGCTTCGATGAAATGAGTTTTCAATTTAAACCAAAAAGTTGCAGGAGAGCTAGCAACACGAATAAATAGCGGAAGGGTGTTCCAAAATTTAGAACCATAATATTGGAATACATAATTCTGTTACTAGAGTTGTCCATGCATCACTCGTTATGGCAACATAGCATCAAGGTCTTTTTCCATGACCAAGTCTAAAGCCTGTGCACTTCACGTGTACCCAATAGTTTCATCCCTTGTGCTTGCATCCAAAGCAAATATCTGTTTTTGCCTAGCACAAGGTCTTCTTTGCTTCCAAAAATCACTTTACACTTGCTGCATCTATTTATCACAGGTGATGCAAGGGCCCCTGAACTGAGTTTCTTTCAACCGCCTTTCTCTACTGGCAAATCAATTACTGGAGGCTTCGTCAAAAAGTCTTTGGAGACGGTAAGGGTTTTGATCCCCTTTCAAATAAGCTAAATGGGTGTCTGCAATTGGAAACTTTCCGATTCAGCCAGTGTTGATCTGTGTTGTATGTGTACGTCCATTGCAGTTTCCAGTTTTTCTGTTTGCATAGACCATAATCTTTCGAATTGTTTTTTCCGCACTAAGGTTGATTCTTGTTCTGCAGGCTGCAACTCGTTCTTTTTAACTAGACCAGATTCTGATGTTATCTCCAATGACACTTTGCAGCCAGTCCTGCAACTAGCTGCAGCTCAGAAAGAAACCACATAAACAGAGCTGCTGCAAGGTTTGGTTCAGATTGAGCGCTGGAATGGTGACTGCATCCAAGTTACATGTAATATGTAGAACTGACCCTACCCAACCAGCACTTTGTTTGATGAAAGGCAATCGCTATCCAAAGAATATGAAAACATGAGGAGCAGGCAAGCAATGAATATTGATGCAACTTTGGTTTCCCCACGGACTGGTGGGACACAGAGTTAAATATCTTCTTTGTGACTCTCAAGGATGCTCTTCGAATTATGTAATAGTTTTACATGAAGCTTAGACAGACATGCTCCCTGGAGAACCAGGGGTATGAAAAATAAATTACCATTCAATAATTGATTGGATAATTGAATTCTCCCAGAGGAGAAAAAATTAGGAGAAATCTACACTGACTTTTACAACAATGCTGGTATTCCTTGGTGTAAAAGTAGACTCAGAGGAAAAGACATCTGATATGCGAGAGAACAAAGCAAAAACAATCACCAAATTTCAAATTTCGAGGGGATATCACCAGAAGCTTCATGTGAGGAAAAAGACGATGTTAATATTTTCCTATACTATATATTCGGTTGTACAAACAAACGACCATCTTCAGACTGAAGTTAATATAAAATAATACAAATCAAAAGCTAAAAATATTAATGAAATAATATAATGATAATTAGAAGAAGGTACAATATTTAAAAGAAGGATAAATGCGAAAAAAGAAGGATAAATGTGAAAAAAGAACGTCAATAAAAAAGTTGTAGAGGAGTCTATTTCCCTTAGCAATTGAGCACAGGTTTTTCCCTTTTAATTGTCAAAGACTCTGCTATAGTTCAAATATAATAACTAAGTAAGAGGTCATCCATTTCAATTCAACATGTTTAATCTCACACTTAAAACATGAATTCACAGAATGACAGGGAGAAATAAATGAAGGATTCAGTGGGAAAGTACAAAGTGAGGGTTACCTCATGTAAGACAACCTGAATAGATAATGCTCTAATAACTACTAATTTTTTTGTGTTTATTTATTATTGTAAAATCTTCCATTGTCGGTGCCTTGTGACCTGTTTCCAAATGGTGCATGAAAACGTACGACTTTAGGCGCGTAACAGGAGTGTACATAGTGTTCCCCTTTTCCATTTAAGTAGAGCAAATGTCTTCCAGGTCAGATGGATATGAGTATCGGTCTTTTTATAAAAAATTTTCAATTTAACAGGACTATCAGCGTTTCTACGATTTACACCTTTTTTCATCCATCCAAGACAACGTGTCTTCTTCCACTTATCTCTAAATTAAGACTGGATCGAGCTTCTATTGGCAGCCACCCTTGGTTGTTCCCATCTTATTATGGGAAATACTGGAATTGGTGTATTATTCTGTCTTGGAGCAAACTTTAAAGAAAGCTTGATGCTGTTGAGAGATAGTTTAAGGTTTGTATTTCACTTGATGCAGTCTATGGGAAACATCATTAAGTTTATTTTATCTTGTTTTAAGATTTTTCTACATGCCTATTTGCCTTTCTTTGACAGTCTCCTTCTCAGCAATCTACTTTACCACCTCTTAAAAACTTTCAGGTCTTTCTGGATGTCTTTTTTTATTTTCAACAACTTCTAGATCTGACATTGGTAACTTAGGCCTTATTTCCGACTTTAACAAAAAATGTTTTAGTTAGGCAAAAATTATGTTTTTTAAGGATTTATAAGCGTCGTTGTGACTTCCAATTGGGTTATATCACTGGCATAAGTGATAGCTTTGAAAAAAGCTGTTTAGTTGCTTTTAAGCTTGCCAAACTGTTGCTTCCAGAACCATTCTTCACTGATGTTTGAAGAGCACAAGATTGCTAAGCTTCTTCCTAATCTTTGGACCTAAGCATGCCATGTGGCTTCTTTCCCAAGATGGTACAGTCTGATTTTGAAGCAGCACTTGGCTAGAACCTTGATGAGACCAAAAAATTATTCTCATCAACTGCTGAATCAACCATATGGAAATCAAGCTCCTAGAACACTGTAGACAGGTTAAGACTACCCAACACAGAAGTTGCTATGGAAGCAGGAATACCTGAAAGATTCAAACCAGTTTAAAATAAGGCTACTAGCAATTAAATGAGGTGCTTCATTGTAAGACATTGTATTTATTTTGCTACTGACCTGTGCAGTGTGGAAATTTCCAACAGTAAATGCTAACATTCTTGCAAAGCACTTCTGTCTCTTCACACACTTTGATAACACTCTGTGTTGGTTTGAATAGCCCTCCTCTGTCTTTCAATGCCAGGAAATTTGATACAGCAGCGTTGTTTTTGAACCAAGTGTAATACAACAGTGAATGCAGATGAGCTGTTTCTCTGCCATTCTTGCCACATATCTAGCAATATAGGAGATAGCAGCTTTCTTTTACTCTATTAGACTGGTGATATTGAAAGAATCAGCATATTCATGGTCTGACTGCATACTGCTTTTCACCAGGAGACGTTAGTATGCTTCTGTGAAGCTTCTAACCAGGGAGGTCGGATTGTTGCTAAAACCTCCTGCAGACCGAGCAGCACCAAAGAACAATTCCAGGTGATCTTGGCTGAACTTGTATATCTGCATGTACTTTAGTGGAGCCTTAGGAACATCAACAGGATCATGGGACATCTCCTTGGTACTCTTGATGGCGACCAGAAATCCAACAAATCCTTTCTTACGACATGTCAAGTACATCTTCTGCCCTGATGCATTCTTCAGTCGAAGTATATATTCATTAGCCTTGCCAAGAAATAGAAACCATGCCGTTTTGTTACCGACACGGAGTGCAGATTTGTATCCCCTAGCAAATGCATTCCTCAAGTTGAGGACATCAAACAGACGATCAAACAGACGAATGAACCTCGCAGTTGCTGCAGATCCTTGAAAATGTTTCAACTTGAGAACATTAGCACAATACTCTGTGGCATCAGCAACACTTGAGCTAAATACTTGTGCAGCAAGATTGACTTTCCTTTTCTGCTGCCATCATTGAATATGTGCTATTGTTAGTTTGTTTCCAAGCCGAAGTCCTCTCTTGTGCTGGAGCTTCTGGAGGTCCACCATGTATTGCCACAGGATGTTGTTTTTGTCCATATCCTTCAAGATGCCACCTTCTGCAAGTGTATTCCTCTTTAACTTTAGAATATGGCAGACATCAAGGAAAATATGAACACGTTTGGATCCATTAAGAGGATGTGTAAAAGATGAATTCAGATGTGTAGGGTATAAGGAACCTCCAAGCTCAGATAACATTTCGAAGTGGCAAGATGGACCATCATATGTTAGTGAAACAATTTTAACACCAACATCGGAAAGCCTTTCGATACAAACTTTTATAAGGTTTGCACGTTCGGCACTACTCAGACCTTCGAAAATTAAAAGTAGTTATTTGTGTATTAAAACATCGATTCATATGTCTTTAAAGTGCGTCTAGTCTATTAAAGTGTTATCTGTAAATCAAAAAGGGTCACATAACCCGATTATACCAAATATTGAAGGTCCAGCTGATTAATGTTTATTGATTGATTTTTATTTATACTTGAATAGATATATCTAATGGGACCATCACATGAGCCCGATTGACTAGGCTAGTCAATTTTGCCTTGCTTTCAGTATAATACCGGCTGAACAGACTGATTTTTCCCATGGTAAAACAGGCTGAAAATAAAGATAAGGCGGTGAAAATTTGATACAACGTATTTTGCCTGATAGTTTTCAGACCGCTAAACCAGATGGTGAAATCTCATGTCAAAGCGGGAAACCGGACCTGACTGGCCCAACGGTCTCATGTGATAAGCTCCTAAAGGAAAGGAAGAACAGTGGAAACAAAAACTCACCAAATAAACAAAAATATTCCTCATGTTCATCCATGGTGCTTTCTGTCATTTCCCGTAATGAGCGAAGCAAGCTAAACGTCCTTATAAACCACACATTTTTCTGAAGCACTTTCCAACATACAGCTTTCCCTTTATTGGAAAACGACGAGACGTAGTCATTTCCCGTGAATGCATGAAATCCAATAAAGCATTTCTTGTTCTCCGCATCCATGTCTATGTTTCCAAGATTTATTGCCTTCCTGTACAAACCTGTGCCTGAGTCAAGGTATACTCCTCGTTGATTTTCCACTTTGCTCAGCAGAATCACCAGAATCTCAATAACTTATGCAGCTTGTTAAACACTCTACTCTTTGAGAGCAGAGTCCCATCAGAAAATTGCATTAACGGACCAGGCAAAGCACCCAGCAGATGCAAATAAGACATCAGAGCAGCCACTGGACATAACGCGCAGTCTGGTTGGGCTAAGAGAACGCAGCAACCTTGGGCAAATTGGTCTGTTTTTCATCGCAGCAGATGTAGATATAAACAGTATCTGGAAAAGGTGCTTTATCAATATCGATATCTGTTATTGAAAGGTGAATCCCTTGCTGGAAATTCTGAGGTTAAACATGTAAATTCGGCTGCACGTAAAAAACCAAAAAACACGCTACATCTCGCTGCCCAAAGTATGACATCATCAGGAGCATAAAGGACAACAAAACCAGGGCAGTGATTGGAAGCCTCTCTGGACGTTTAAGGGCAAAACCCTGAGCACGTCGCAGACCCTAACGAGCTAAAGGAATACGAGGGCAGTTGAGTAAAGGATCAGCAACACCATTCTTGATTTGCAGAGCCCGAATGGCTGATAAATACAGCCTGAGTGTTGAAGACTGTTTTGATGCACTGCAAATACCAATAAAGCATAACATTATTAGCTCTGAAGCTGGACACGGGGAGCCATCAAAATGAATCAAACCATTTAGAGTGCAAAATTGAATGAACTACTTTTGTGCTGCGGCATAAGAGCATTTAGTGTTAGGCGCCAGGGCATTCGCTAAAAGTGTCTTCCATTTTAAGTCCAAGGGGGAAAGAGAACCTTGCTCACTATGCCTGCTGGGATGGGTAAAAAAGGTGAAGCCGCATTGGGGACATCTGAAACTCCTGAAATTTAAAAGAGGAAAGCCAATCAGCATGCTTGTTATGCACCCCTGGGATGTTGGCCGCGGTAAATTTAAAGGAATGGAGAATAGCAAGCAATGTGAACTCCCATAAAAGAAAAGCGAAGTGCTGCTCCCTACAACTTCCGTGTTGAAGCACACAGACCACTACCATGATGTCGCACTTAAATGCAATTCCCCTATGCGACCAAGAATCCCCCCAAAAAGAGAAGAAATAACTATAGGAATAAAGTCCTTCACCGCTATGTTGATACTCTCCCCATCACTTGGCCAAAGAACAGCAAAACCTAAAGCGCCCACAGCATTGGACCTAATAGAAACGTCAGGAGCTTTATTCCACTTAGCCCAATAAAGCAAGTTTTGTCCATTCTAAGACGACAGCAGTTGGTTCCACCAAGAGAGAGATTCACACTCCTATTGAAAAAGTAATACAAACTGATCCACGGAAATAGCTCTATCTATGAGATGTCGTAAAAAGGTCTTCCATGAACTATAGCCTGGCAGCAATGCTGCAGCAAACCTAGAAGAGAAAGATGTTGGCGCTTTGTCCCACGCTTTCGATTCTCCCAGACAGCTAAGTGCGACCTAATTTTCGCGAGTTGATCCTCTGGTAGCTGCAATTCCATAGATTTGAAGAGAAGCAGGATTTGGAAAATCAATCGAGATAATTTGTGAGAATGAAAATGACCCGAGTAGGACCCGAACCCACGACAAATAAGTTTGGTATGAAATTTGATTATTACAGTTTACCCGGACATTTCATTGTCTGCGAGTGCTGCCCATGAACTGTTTATCTGTACATGTATTGAAGTGTTTGAAACTTTCATTGGTCTTAACGCAATAGAACTTGAAAAACTAAGGCTTCTGTTTAAGAAATTTAAATTTAAGAAACTTTTAGTACTAGGCGTGAGCCAAGTTTATTTAAAAAAAATGTGTATTGTCCCTTATTTTTTAAGAAAACAATAGAGCTAAAGAATCTATTGTTCTTTTTCCCAAATTTGAAAAGTGAGTTTCTTATAAAGTGGTTTCTTATATATAAAAACGTGTAGCATAGCTCTATTTTTGATATTCAAATTACTTGGACTTGGTTTTATAAGAAATCACTTTTTGGTATGTAGCCTACATAGTTTATTGTTTCGTTTTAACCATAAATTGTTTCTTGTGTTTTCTTAACATCTAGTTTTTTATTTGCTGGAATCTATTGTTATTTGTACAAGTCCTGGGTTTAAAACATGAACAATAACAAACTAAAATGTATATTGGGATAGATGACCTGGCACAGGTCACTGCAAAAAGGGGCAATAGCGATTTATACCTTGCATCTTACAGCCCAATAAAATGAAAACTTGTGAGTCTGTATCCCCATCATGACCTCACCTTACCGTTAAGAACAAAAACCTAACAAACAAAACAAAAAATGTTATATATGAAATGAACGCAAAGCAGCAAACCTTCTAAGTTTGCTTTAGAGGTTAGTTGTTTTCTTTTTGTGAGCAAGACAAACCTCTGCATCTAGACAGTCATGAGAAAGATCCAGTTTGGGGCTGCATGGCTTGGAAGGAGTTGAGTGGGAAACTGGATGCACATTCCTGTCAAATATAGCAGGTGAATACTGTGTATCTGCAAAATATGTAGAATCAGAATCATATTCATTGTTCATGCTGTCCCCATGATGAAACCAGTTTCCTCCTGGTCGAGGTGACTGCCTAAACTTGTACCCTAAACTCTGTGAAACTTGTGAGAAATTTTTGTTCTTTGGCCTACAATCCTGTATGGGGGATGATGCCCTCTTCCTTGAAGAGCTGACTTTGCTTTCACTGTGCAAGTTGGAAAAACTAGAGCCTAAGGTTGAGTGGGAAACAGACTCCTTCGTAAACAGGAGATTTTCTTCTTCTTTTGGCTGAAGCAAATAAGACAATGACTTAGCCTTAGCTCCATTAATTAGAGCCTCTAGATCAACATCTAGGGAAGGAATCCTATGGTTGCAAGCTGCCCCAAGACAGCGCAAATCCCTGTCTATGATATACCTTCTTGAATACATCACTGGATCAAGCTCTTTCAGTCTTGGGCGCATAATGGAGAAGAAGCTCATCCTCGTTCTCTCACCAACAGCTTGCACTGCTGATAGCTCATCATTCTTTTTCTTAAACTGAACACGTAGAGATTTGATGCTATGATCTAGTTCATTCTGCATTTTGCCATGCTCTGGATGGTACAGAAGCATCCCACACTGAAGGTAGCTTGTGCATGGTTGCATGTGACAGTTGGAGCGCCTGTGCCCTTTGAAATGGCAATGGGTGCAAGTTGATTTCTGTGAGCCAACAGATGGCCTTATTGCTTCATCCACAGTCATAGATTCCTTCTTTCCAACTGCAATGTCAATGTCTTCCTGAATTTCCTCAAGCTCTCTTTCTAAATGTAACATAGATAGGGTTACCATACGTCCTCTTTTCCCCGGATTCGTCCTCTTTTTACGCCGGAAAAATCTGTCCGGGCGGATTTTTCAAAATTGTCAAAATGTCCGGGTTTTTTAACGAAATCGATTCTGAGTAGTTTTCAGTCGTTTCTATCCATTTAAAAAGTCTATCTGTACTTTGTTGCTTTGCTTGACGCTGACCACGCCGACGCTGTTCTGAGGACAGCCTCTGTTTGATGCCTAGGCCTAGTCTTCTGTTCACTTCTGTTCTTCGCTTCTTGGCTTGGCCTTTCTTTTCTTGCAGGCCTTGCGTGATGTGAGCTCAGAACTAAACGATGCCGAAGCGAAAGACATCGTTTAGTTCTGAGCTAAAAGAAAAGTTCCCATGCTTTAAATTGGGACGGAATGAATTCGAAGCGGAATGCATGACATGTGGATATGGAACGTTTGTTTCTGTTGCCAACAAAGGCAGTGCAGACCTCGAGTCGCACATATCGACAACAAAACATAAGAAAGCCATTCGTGCTGGCAGTGGTGGAAGCTCATCCAAGATGGCTGATTTTTTCGTAAAGCCTGGCTCACAATGCCAAGATCAAGTGGCAGCAGCTGAAGCAACCATGGCTTTTCATTCAGTCAAACATCATCACAGTTATAATTCAAATGATTGTACATCAAAGTTGGTTTCAAAAATATTCCCAGATTCAGAAGTTTCTAAAAAATATGCATGTGCTCGAACCAAGATTGAAGCAGTGGTAAACAATGTTATTGCTCCATTTTCAATCAATTCTATTTTGAACGACATTGAAAGTGGAGATATTATGTACCTTGGTGTAGCTACAGATTGCAGCAATCATAAATCTACCAAGCTGTTTCCTATTGTCATTCAGTATTTTGACTGGCAGAAGGGTGGATTACAATCAAATTGATTGAAGTAAAAAGCACTACTAATGAGTGTGCTGTGACTATTGCCACAGAGATAAAAAATACATTAAGAGAGAAGGGGCTGTTTGAAAAATGTGTCTCTTTTACAGGGGATAACTGCAATACAAATTTTGGTGGTTTGAGACGCAAAGAAACAGGGAACAATGTGTTTGCCCATTTGAAAAAAGATAAACCATCATTAGTAGGCATTGGTTGTCCAGCTCATATACTGAACAACTGCATACACCATGGTGTAAACCAATTGTCAATTGATATTGAAAGTGTTATCTACAAAATTTATCAGCACTTTTCTATTTATACTGTGAGAACTGAAGCACTAAGGGAATATTGTGACTTTGTTGACATTAACTATAAAAAGTTACTATCTCACAGTAAAACAAGATGGTTGTCACTCTATCCTGGACTTACCAGATTACTGCAAATGTATCCTGCTCTGAAATCATACTTTTTAAGTATTGAAAAACCACCAGTTGCTTTAAAGAAATTTTTTGAGAATGAAGCAACTGAGTTATATCTGTGGCATTTACATTCTCTTGTTTGCATTTTTCATGAAACTGTTGCAAAAATTGAAAGATCCAAGAACTCAGTCATTGAAATTCTGGAATGTCTAATCTCTGTGGGAAATATATTAAAAAATAGGAAAAGTCAACAGTTTGTATCTATTAAAGTTAAGTCAATGTTAAAAAATCTAAGAGACAATGGTTTGTCACACAAAGCTGATGAATTTATGACAGATGTTTCAATACTATATTCATCTTGTGCAGAATATCTCAATATGTGGACTGCTTCTTTGAAAGAATTTAATTGTTTTCAGTGGATTACTCTTGCAAGAAGTGGTTGCAGTAAACCAGATTGGGAAATAGTTGAATCATCACTTTTATATCTTCTGGAGAAGAACATAAAAATTGATGATGCAAAATTATTTGATCAATTTGATTGCTTGATGAAATTTGTAGAAACCCAACATGAAGAATTTGATGAACTCCTCTGCCATGAAAAATGGACTCTCTTCTTTAAAAGCTGCAGAAACAAGGAGTTTTATACAGAATTGCTTATTATTGCTCAATTTTACTTTTGTATTATGGCTCACAATGCTAATGTTGAGAGAATATTCTCTTTGATGCAGCCCCAGTGGTCCAAAGAAAGAGACAATTTACTAGTTTCCTCAGTTGAAAAGATTCTCATTGTTCAATATAACTTCACCGATCTTTCATGCAGACAATTTTATGACATTATTAAAGGTGACACGCACTTATTAAAGCAAATTAAAAGCACAGAAAAATATGAATGGGCCAAGGCCACATCCGATTAGAGTAAATGTAGTCTCTTTTTTGTTCGATCACATTAAAATTAAAAAAAAAATTTCCGTTATGAAATGTCCTCTTTTCTTCTTAGAAGAATATGGTAACCCTAAACATAGACTGCTTGATTCCTTGATTTAAAAGTGGTTTGGATGGTGCCGCCATTATTGAAATGTACCTTTCATTTTGTCGCGTTGGAGCCGGTGCCTTGTTGTTGTCTTGCCTGTCTGATTGGCCTTTTCGTCTGGACTTTGTAGTTAAATCAACTTTAGTCGTTGTAGACTGCCCTCCTTCTTTAGTTTCTAAACTAACAGTTAACGCAGCAACAGAATGCTGTAGCTCTTTGAGTTCGATTATGAAACTTGAGTTCAGGTTTGAGTCGACTGCATCAGGCTCGGCTTTATTGGGCCCTTCTGTTACATCACGAACAGTGTAGGCCTTCTCCTGCTTTCCGCTTACTGGCAATCCCTTCATTATGAATTTGAACTCCGCATGGAGCAGTTAGCCAATTTCATGTTCAATTTGAGAGTGAAGGTATTTGAGTGAAAAATCGTTAAAATCCTTGTCGCGTTTGATAAAGCCTACGAATTTCCCATCAACTTTAACCTTAAATCTGAACGCCATCTTTCTTCAAGCATGTGAGTGAAAGTTCTAAAATTTGTGCAAAATTGCTGCTGTGTGATTGGATATTATTTCAAACATCATGCACACGCTACTTATGTTTTGACTGTAAGTTTTGTACCTCTGTTGCATAGTCAGTAAATCTTCAAATTAACAATTATTGCTAAGTTGTGTGAATATATATAATTGCATAGGTCGGACATCAAGCCAATTACATAAGATTGAACACCACTGTTGCAATATACAGGTATTTTGGAGGATTTTTATGCATAGTTTGGAAGGGTTGGCTCCATAGTTGTAAAATGCCTGGACAAATAGGCTCATTGTTGCAAAATGCCTGGACAAATAGGCTCATTGTTGCAAAAGATTGTTTTGAGAAAAAGTCGTAAAGTTTTCGCATACGGTTATAAGATTTCCAAACTGGTGGGATGTAGTTAAAAACTCTTGAAGCTCCAAAAGCATTTTTTCACACTAATATGCACATTTCTTCTTAGTTCAATTTGTTCAGAATAATGTTTCTCTATTCATTCAATGCTGCAGAACTATATGTTAGCCCTTCATTTTTTTCCTTTTTTCCGGTTTATTTAATTTTTGTATATTTAAATTTTTTCTTCTTTAATTTGCTTTGAGGCTGCTGGCTTTCTCTGCCAAACTTTTCCTCTTCTTGTCCTTCTCCTAGGATGATGCATTCACAACTGTACCTGGCTCCATGCCTAGGAGTTAACAGAGTAGAACCTTGAATGTTGCTTCCATTGAGAGCTGACGAAGAGCTAATGCAGTAGCTTTTTTCACTGTTCTCCATCCAACTTAAATTGACTTTAGGCATATCTTCCGAATCAACTTGTGCAAAGACTCGTTTGGATTTTGGGTTGCCTTTCTCAGCCATCTCTAGTGCAACTTTTCATCAGACTGCCTGAGAAATATGGGAACCAGCTTTTTACCATTGTCTGGTGGAAGGGTTTTGTGCTCTTTATGGGATGGTGGTTATCAGGATTTGAAGCTGGTCTCTGCCAAAAGAACCATGATGTTTCACCTGGTGGGTAGTGTGCATGTTTTTGGTGTGTTATCTGCTCTTGATGGATTGCCATATTTCTTCTTTTCAACAATGGAATATCATCGGAATGATCTTTGATTGCTTTTCCATAGTATTTTTGGATTTTCCTTACTTTTTCCTGGGTCAGTTTTCCTTTTCCAGCAATATCTATCAATACTGTACTATTTATTACACAATGAAAGATTTCAACAATATGCACTTGTTTATGTTTGTATGGTATTTCCAATCAGTGACCAGTTGAATACATTGTTTGGAATTCATCTTACCTGTGATTTACCGGCATGATGCACAGTAACAAAATGTGGGCAGAGTGGTACCGCCAAAATATATTGCACAGTGGGTTCTGTGTTGCTTCCCATATTGTGGCCATAACTGTAAAAGAAATGTTTTATTTTTCAGTATATAGAGACTAAATAGTATACGTTGGGATTTGGAGCAATCAGAATTACGAGTTTGAGGAGTCCTAGACAACTGGTAGCAACCAATTGTCTTAGTACACCCGTCAGATCATGTAAGGTGGCCTCAAAACTAGTGAGCCTAGATTCCACATTCTCCTGTTGTGGCCGCAATAATGGAATGTCATATGAGGTTCAGGTAGTGACATAGTGAGAAAGTGTTCAAAGGTTTGACTTATACAAGAACTCATAGCAGACCAAGATTGGGCGCAATTTGATTAATGTCTTATTTCGTTAAAATATTTTCGTGCTGACAAACTAAAGTATTCATTCACAGAAGCAACGGTGCGAACATTTCTTGTAGTAGATGAGGACATTTATGGCAGAAGTACTCTTGTCTTTCAAGTTTTGAACAAAAAAACCAAGGGGGGACATATCATAGACTTTTGAGAACAGAACATGGTACGAAATATTAGTTCCCTCGGATGAAATATATATAGAATTGGGCTGCTCCATTAATTTTTTTTTTGCATATATCAGCCTTGTTTCGCTTTGTTGCCCTTGCAGTATGTGCAATAAGTCGCACATCGTTTAAAGTATGAGAGCGTAAGGCCCTATATCATGTGTAATCCATTTGTGTCTTTCAAAGATTTCAATGTTTGAAGAGAATCTTGAATGACTTTGTCAATGTCCCAGAAATTATCATTGTTTATTGGTACGTTTACCAAATTTACTTTTTGAATTCAAGATATCGAACAAGTCATTCATCAAGAGAACAAAATCACTTGTTGGCTTGCTGTCTTCACAACCTTTCAACTTTTAAATTTTGCAAGAATTTTATGGCAGCAGAAACAGAATGACTGAATAATTTTGTGGAAAAATTTACTTTCGTTTTGTGATTTTGCCACTTAACATGCTTGAGGTAAGCTTGTTACCGAGATGTAAAATATTTTCTTCAAATGTTGTACAAAGGATTTTCATGTCACTAAAAGCATTTCTTGCCAATTTGATTATGTGACATATGTCAAAAATTACGTGAACCTTTTTGCCTGTTTGACATGGATGAGGGAATGAACAAACAAGATTTTTTATGTTGCACCAAAGTTTTTCTGCCATGCCAATATTTTTGGATAAACCATCAAATATCACAGCAAGTGCATCTGCACCAACCTCATGTAGCATTCTAATGGATTCTTTTAATAGGTGGTAGAGGATGTCACTATTTAATTTATTTGTTAGAAAGTATGCCAGTGGGACACACCAGGGCTTTTTTAAACCTGCAATCTTATAAAAAGAGCATTTGTGACGATGTTGTCAGGATTTTCGGCTTTTTTGTTGCCATAATCAACTGTGCCTACAAATTTTTGGCCTTTTGGATCCCATTTGGTATCCTGTTTAATGGCCATTTCATCGTTAATAATCACATAATCCTTCTGACCATCCTGTAAAGGTTCTGCTATGTGTGACAATGGTTTCTTTAAAAAGCCTGGTTCACAATAAATCCTTGCAGAACTGTGACTCAGAGTTTCGTGCTTACGCACTCATTAGACAGACTACCAAAAAACAATTTTGTCTTTTAATGTGTTCATTCTACTTTATGATTGCTGTATACTTAGGTATATCGAGCACTATAGTCAGGTTGGGCACTCTCTTCTAGAGTTAGATGTAACTCAACTATAACTTGAAATAAGTTTTTAAAAAAAAATCCAATTCCAGTACATTGCTCACAATAAACTGCCCTTTTTAATGCAGCACGAACCCTCCTGGACGGAGGAAATTAAGCTTCAACTTATTAGTTGACTTGGATTATCTTTCTAAGTTTAGAAAATAGTTTTTCAATGGTTGCCTAAATCTTCAAGATATTTTAGTTCCTTCTTTTTTGTAAGATTCCACAATAGGCAAGAGATAAGGACAAGATTTGATCTATGTACTATGTAATATGCATATAAAATTGCACGTCTACCAATCATCAAATATGTATCTTAATCTTCTAGTTTCATATGATTCCAAACATGAAAAACTAATACTGCTGGATTCCTCCTCTGAACGTCTATCAGTATCATGTGAGTCAGTTCCAGAAGTAGATCCAGCGTCTATGGAGATTTCGCATGTGAAATCTATTACATCAAAAGCTTCCCCTTGTAAAACATCTACCAGTGCTTCAAATATTCTTGCACACAGGCCAGAATTTGAAATGCATTACTGCTTTAATTTATCATCCCGTTTTTAAATGCATGCCAATCAACTTCTGAGTTTCACCTATTTTGTATTGCTTGACGACCCCTTCTTCTGGGTGCTGTATATATTTGTTTGATCTACAATTAATTTGTTGAGGTAACGTTATCATCTTCACCATCTTAAACTTAACCATTTTCTTCTTCTTCTATCATCAATTTTTCATCAAGAAAGTCATTGCAATCTTGTTTGTCATCCTCATCTGAACCATACACCTTCTGCTCTATACGTTGACAAAAACACTAAGCTTGGAGAGACACTGTCTGGGGCAAAGATGATTTCGTTGCATGGTTCGTAAAACCTTTTCAACGCTTTATTCCATGTTTTGAATGGAGAGCAGTAAAGCTTGTAAAGGCTCTTTAGAAATTGAAGAAGTCTCTGGTTCTTTAAGACATTCCGAGAAGGATTTAGCTGACAAGCCATTTGGTTTGAAAGTCTGATTTTTCATGAAAGAATCCAGTGTTTGCTTTTTTGGTTTGCCCAGAAACAGGCGAAGGGACTGAATACTAGACCAGTATTAGGTGTCTTACTCATTTTTGATGCATCGTAAAGATGGTGGTTGCTCAGTACAAAGAGCGTGTGAGTTTGGATCCAGAAGAAGAACATAGTGGTTTTTCTCTTAATTTGAAGCATTAACTGATACGAAATTTATAGGTGCATAGGAGCAACAAAAGATATGAATGGGCTTAGAGGATGAAGGATCAGATGGTACTCTAAGGAAGACACAAGAATTGAAGACATCTTGATAGATATCACGGGCTAAATCATCAATAACAGGAAAGTACCATTGGATTGATGTTCCAAGAACACTACCTAATGCAAAGAGAGTAGCGAATGAGGAGATGCTGGATTTTTCTGCTGTAGTTGCAGCTTCAGATAATATTGATGGAACCCTATCATCTTTACTGAAGTGAAGCCACAAATGGCACCTCGATTTACTGAAACAGCTACTCAAATCCCTAACTTTAATAATACCTATGATTTGATATTTACTGCATCCTCCAATAATAGTTTTCTTTTCTCCATTAAACTAACATAGCAGCTTGCTGAAAAACATCAATATTTTCGGTCATGTTTTTCCATCAAAATTAATTAAAAAACTGTTGTTTTCACCAGAGATCTCTCCAAAGTCTTCATCTACCAGTTTGCCATTTTACTTAAAGCCTTACCCGAAACACTATAATTCGTATTATTACTTCGGCATAACTTTCACTTCTTCCAGTGCTTACCTGCACCCTATCACTGCTCCCATAGAAACTGATTCCTCTTCAAATCTACTTTTCTGAGGCTTTCTTAACAATAATCAAATTCTGATTCACTCCAGAAATATTGGTTTGTGTAGATTTCTGGATACTAGGTAAGGTAGAAGAACGTATGTAGACTTGCAACTATTTTTAAGTAATTAGTTCATTAGGAACATCTCTTGTCTGCTTTCCTTTTTTTGTTGTATGCCCTTTCATCAACTCAAGCTCGCTCTGTAGCCCATTCAGTTCCATTCTCTGCTTTTCCTGTATATTTTCCCTTTCTGTATTAAGGAGGCAGTTATTTGGTTCGAAAGAAACATGGCTCTCTAACAACAAATAGCTCTGAATTCATTTCAGGAAATGATATTGCAACAGAACTTGTCTCACTAGCAACAAAAGAGTGCTTAATCAGAAAATGCTATTTTAGTTCTATTGGGGCAATAGTTGCTATGGTAACAAATGGAAAGTGGGGGTGCTTTTAAACTTTAGGAACAATTATTCACTTGCATGGTCTAGACTCAGGCCCAAATAGTACTTCAAAGTGATAGGTGACCTATTGCCCAAAAAACAAATAGAGAAATGTTTGCTCTATCGAAGGGTTTCCAGGGTAGCCCCCAAAACCAATGTTTCCATAGCAACATGTTGAAAAATGAAAATTTTAAAAAACTGTATATTTATCTTGAAAAGTGGCATAAATGGGCCTTATTCATAAAATCTGGTGCATATAGGTGGAAAGCCCTCTGAGTTGTGTGTTCTTAAGTGTGAGAGCTCCAAAAAAGACTGTTTTGAGAAAACGCAAGTTGAAGTTTGAGCTTTCAGTTGTGGATACCCAACACAGTAGTGAACAGATTTCGAAGCAAAAATCAACTCCATATCAATACTGATATACAAAATGATGAATAAAATTCCATTTTCAGTCACTTTATTTTCTTCTCCACATATAATGCAATAGTTGCTTCATTTATAAGTGTGATCCCACAATCCTCATTTGTTGTTTCCTCCTCTGAATGAACAAATGAAAGCTTTGTTTTTCTGCTTACTTTCTTCTTCTTTGGTTGTGGTTTTTCCTTTCCTAAAACACACTCTGGCTCTGCTCCTGTTCCAAAACTCCCAGGCTTGTATGATTTGTCCAACTTTTTGTTGGTTTTCTTGCACTTTTTTGCAAACCGGAGTTCTTTTCTTCGCTCACGATACTTCTCAGTAATTTTTCTGGCAGCATGAGCAATTCTTTGTTTATCTTCCAATCTGTATGCTCTCAATGTGTTTTGTCCAACATCAATGCCCATTTTTTCCATTATCTTAACTTTGCTGGCAACACCACAATTACTTACACAAATTGTTTCACAAACAGCAGCAGTCACTCTTCGTTTTCCACAAAAGACTGTCTTCGGTAGCCTGTACCAAAGCAAACCATTAAGGCTCTCATTTTGCTTCTGGGTTAGCCCTAAAAGGCATCTAGCAAGGATAGCATTGTCACTCAACCTTTTAAAAATGGGTGTCAGCTCTTTCATGAAGACTTCTGGTAATCTTTGATTGATGTCATACTCACTGGTCTCGTCTATTGCATCCTTCCCATATTTGCACCAAGTCTCTTTGATTCTTGGGCAAAACCAGTGCTGAGCTTCCATAGACATATTACTGTCCACAATGATGTGGTGTTGGATAGCATTAATAGCAGTCTTCATTCCTTCAAGATTGTCTACATTCTAACGTATGGAAAATCCATAATAGTTTTGAATACGCTGTATGATGTCATCAGTAAGTCTCCCTGCGCCGCCGACATTCTTTCCATCACTAAGCTTCTTCCCTTTCATCTTTTTCTTATATTCCAGTAAGGCTGCTCCCATGCGTTTTTGCACGTGTCCAACGCATTCTTCCTTTTCTATCAAGTAGGTGTCTCCAAATTTATCTTTCATTTCATTTGCCACTCTGCCAAAACAACTACTGTCTCCATCTCCTACAAATCTTGTGTATCTTAACTGATTTTTTCAATGCTTCTTGCAAAGATCTTTTCTGTACCATCAGCCTCCATGCTTCCTGAAGAACCTTCATGGTTTATTTGACAAACTGGGTCATGGTTTTCCTTCCACTTTTTATATTCATCTGAATCTTTGTCAGATTGACGATGTGCAACACCGCTATGACATACTTGGGACAGGACCTCGTAGTCATGTACTTCACCTGTTCTCACAGAAATAACGAACACAACTCCTATTTTAGATGAGTGCCCTCTTTTCTGCCATGTACCATCTACGCTTACTGCACTGTTTGCAATGATTTTACCAAATTCTCTTCATGAATATTTTCAGGTTCCTCTTCCTAAATTATAGCCCGTAGGCGAGAGGAAGCATTTTGGCATTTCCCTCTGATGGCAGCTTCTTCAATATCTTGTAAGTGCTTATTTTAGATGTTTTTTTGACTGGGGGTGGCAAGTTTAAAGTTGCACCAAATTTTGAAAGCTTTTCTCTGCTAGAGGAAGCAACAACATACCTTCTGTTGACCTTGAAAGAGCTTCTGTTGTCGGATAATCTTTTGCTTGAATGGAATGGATTCTGTTCACCATATTATAAATGCACCTTCGGCTGGTTTTCAATATTGTTTGTGGATGCAATATTCAGCAAAATATGAATCGTACAATTCTTTACGTGTGTTCCAAAATTGGGAAACGGTTTTTCAATGCATTCAACGTGCTCTCAATTGTATTGGTGCAAGCCCCGTTTTCTTCATTTCCGAGATGCACGGAGTGGTTCAGCGTCAGATGAAGATAACCCTCATCTTTCAGTGAGGAATATGCCTTCCAAAAATTGTTCATAATGATGGTACCGGGCACAATCCATCTCTGGATGACTGGAATTTGGATTAGTGTCATGGCACTTCTATCGGTTCATCATAGACTTTTGAGAACAGAACATGGTACGAAATATTAGTTCCCTCGGAGGAAATATATAAAAAATTGGGCTGCTCCATTAAATTCTTTTTTTACATATATCAGCCTTGTTTCGCTTTGTTGCTGTTGCAGTATGTACAATAAATTGCACATCGTTTAGAGTATGAGGGCGTTAATTGCCAATACGTTGAAATGCCTGTCTGAAATCACTGCCCCTGAAAAATAATTGATGGTTCAAATTGTACATCCAATTTAGGGAAACTTAATCTAAAGCTGTGTATATTCATACTTCTTTAGATTCTAATTCACTTTTATAGACCACTGATAAGGTGACCTAAGGTGAGCTGCCATAAACAGGGAATTTCAATCAAATGGTGCTGTATCAGTTTTTACCTTCCTGGGGAAGATTCCTTTCCTTTTCATTCAAATAGAAAACTGCAAAATGAGTAGGAACCAATCTCTGGAGATGACTTTCTTTATTGTAGTGATCCCAACAAATTCATTTTGCGATCTGTACATTTCATATTTTTAATCTAACTACCCCAATTACATTAACCAGAGCTGTGAAAGCTTTCATTTCTTGTTTGAAACATCCGTCCACTTATTGGCACTAGAAATTTTCTCTTAAGTGTCCATGCATTCTCATTTTTGCAATTTCCTGTGCCGCACATCGGTTGGTTTCCACTGCCATCATACTGAAAACCTCAGTTGAAACAAGAAAAATGTCAAGCTCCGTAGGATTTTCAGCCAGCTGGCATATGATTCCTGTTTCTTCAGTAAATTCTTGAAGCAACTTGCTGTGATTGCAGGCTTCATGTCGGAGGTTTTCTCCGAGGTTAACTTCATCTTGACCTTCGTCTTCCCAATCTTAGCGCAAGGAGTTCTCCCACTCAATATCAAACCCATGGAAAATCTTGGGCTTGCTATCACCATCATCAAAGATCTCCTGCATTTCTTGTACAGATATTTCTATTACTTATCTGCATCTTAAAATAATAACTAACTTACTGTATTATTTATAAACGGCGATAAAGAATTGATTTCATTGGATAAGCAGTTGCTATCTAATTTAGTTGTTTACCAAAACTTTTTTCACCCCTTATTTCCACTGTAGGCCATCCTAAGACTATCAAGATAGCTCAGGGTTTCTGTCCTTGCATAAAGCTTAAGCATCAAAAAGTTATCAAATAACCAAGTGTTTCAGACTCTTTATTTGGCCTGGTTGTAGAAAAAACGAAGCGATTCGGGGAAGAAAAGATTAAGCTTTTTTGATATATCCTACGTTGTTTCTAGTCTACTGCACAGAAATGAAAGCTTCATTGTTTGATGAACAGTTTTCTAGCAACTTATTGAATATCATATGAAATTTGAAGAATCACAAAATTTCCAAAGTTGAAGAAATTCAGAGTATATTTTATGTTAAAATACTTGAAAAATTGATTAGTCATAAAGATTCATAAAAACATATCAGATTCAACAGTTTCTCAAAATGATATCATAGCAATTCAATATTTTTATGCAAAATAAACCTCATTCAAAATATGTTGTCCTCAACAAAACATTTCAAATATCTTTTTGAACAACCTATCCTCTGACAGGGAGAGGACGGAACAGCTTGATTAATACTGCCCTTAACAATGACACCTACTCTTAGACAGTGAGAGGATAGGACAGCCAACTGCTGACATATAACAATGCCACCTACTATTAGACTGGGAGAGGATAGGACAGCTAACTGCTGACGTATAACAATGCCACCTACCCTTAGACAAGGAGAAAATAGGTCAGATAACTGCTTACATATAACAATGCCACCTACCCTTAGACAGGGAGAGGATAGGACAGCTAACTGCTGACATATAACAATGCCACCTACCCGTAGACAGTGAGAGGACAGGACAGATAAATTATTCAATATAGCAATAGAATACAATAATGATACTGTTCATTATTATTCCTTATCCACAATGTGGAGATTGACTTCCTGTTGCTTTGCCAACTCACCAATCTTGACTTTTAGCCATTTGTCAATCTTCTCCGAATTCATTTTCCTTCTTGCTCTGATACTCTTGAAGCTGATATTGTAACAGCCAGGAATGGATTCAAACAGCCTCTCTTCTTTTAACTCTCCTACCATTGACTTTACATCATTTTCAAAGAAATGCTCTTTGTGCTTTCCTATTGCAGAAAACTTGCCAGTCTGGATGACGATACTCCTTTTGATTTCTTTGCATCCTTTGATGGATCGACCGACTCTTTCAATGGACTTTGTGGTAAGGCTTTCGTATTTATGTTTCAGCCCCGGCTTAACTTCTCTGTTTAAAAGCTCTATGACATAGTCGATAGGAATGTTTCTTCCTTCTCGGCCATGCAAGTTCACTGTTCTGTTCAAGAGCAACTGAGCCGATTTTTGCTCACTGAGCAAGAACTTTACTTGAGAGATGAATTGAAAGGCATAAACCGTGTGACCAGTTGCAGCAAATGAAAGGAAATCAATTTTCCAGTGGTTTAAGGTACGCATCCCATCTGCCTCATTACATGCATCCTTTTGGACAATGTCCAGCAGGCCTTCTTTGAGCAGTTTCATTGAATATGACGTGATCGACTTCAATATTTGCAGATTCTTTTCCCTCTCTTGACGTTTCTAGGACTTTATCTGTTGCAAGGTTATCAGAATTATCTTGAAATTGACAGGTTTCCTCACCATTCAATCGCATGCAAACGTTTGGAAGCAGCCATGAAATCTGCCTTTCTTCTTCTTGGCTTCATGTTGACACTGCTCATAATGACGCTTTGGAGCCTCCTCACTCGGCAAAACTAGTTCTTGACAATTTTCATTGCCACGGAGTTGAGATATTCAGTCTTTTCTTCGTCTGTTTTGCAGTGATCATTCTTTGGCTTTGCGTCTTTATCTGCCAGCTCCAGCTCGTTCACCACTGGCAAAACCATATAGCCGTATGTTACGAAATGTAGGAACTCCCGGGATGCATGAACCAAATCTTTCACCTATTTTCTGACATTTCTTCAGTTGATACGTTGTTTTAGCTTATATAGCGTTCCTTTTTCAGCAACGGATGAAGATTGGTACATTTCTGTGTATACTATCTGCAAGTTAGAAAAGCTATGATAAAGATATTTTAACCATAATAATTTTAATGACAGAGGTTGAGGAAATCTCCGAGTATTCAGGAATCCTCTTAAAGAACCCTACCTATAATTTTTCTGAAAAATCCATAAATTGTCTTTAACCGTGATGTTTAGATTATGTCCCCTACAGCTATGCCTAACAGAAAGCTATTCTTTTGGAAATATATTAAATTGGTAATCACCTGTAGACAAAGAATCGCTTCATGCCAATCTTCTGATTTCATGATTATACCCTCGAAGCTGCTGTGATGCTGTGTTTATAGCACTGATAGCAACCACCAGAAATCGTATTAGAGATGTCATATGCAGGGTGCAAGCACAATTCACGTCCTTATAGAAAGAATCAACACATATTACGAAGTCGTCCGGTTAAAGTCAGGTGATTTTTCATCTTTTGATAATTCTATTTCCTTGTTGTGCAACGATAGAGATTTTGCACCAAAGATTATCATTTATTGTACAAATGTCAAGACAACCAATCAATTCGCCTCACTATTCCATTATTTCAGCCTCTCTCTGGGAAAAGATCAGTTTCTCGGGCAAATTTGTGTTGCTGATAAAAGGCTTTTTGCCATGTTTCATTGCTCTTCTATGGAAGATAGCAGACCCGGGTTTTTGAGGAATTAAAGAGATCCCACTCCGTCACTTGTACGGTAATCGCAACATCTTCGTTCGAAATGGGACTTGATTTTCAAGACGTACCCTACGTGGTAGACCTATGTGTTTCAAGAACCATAGAGTCCTTCGCTCAGCAAAGTGGAAGAGGTGGTGGAAACATCCCTCAGGCATTTTCCATCATTATGTGTGACAGGGAGGCTGGAAAAGGTACAACAACCGATGCAATAAGAAGGTTTGTTGTTTCGGAAAAAGTACGGAGACGCGAAATCCTGATGTAGCACTGTCCTCTTAATCTAAACGAGTCTATAGATCACACCTTTCCACAGAAGAATAAAAGCCCAGTTGGCTGTCACTGTTGCGAAGTGTGTAGAAAAGCCTGCGAGTGTGGATGCTGCTTACCCCAACCATTGAAAAACTCTTCTGTTCCATGCTTGAATGACAATGAGGATGTCGTAATGTCAGAGTCAGGGAAAGATGATTCTCAAAATTCGTTGCTGTCCAGCAGTCAAAAATAGCTCTTAACAGCCAACCCTGGGAGATTACCGTGTAGTCTTTTACGAGCCAAAATTCGTTAATAATCTCGTATCCGACACCTTCTGGAAATCTCTTGTTGGGAAAGTCCTACTCTCAAGCTCGTATATAACCAGTGTTGATGACATTGACTGATATTGCTTTTGAAGACGTTGCACTTGCTGATGAAATTTACAGTTTAATTGAAGAGGTAAAGCATTGATCATAAAGGATTGAGTTTGTAATCTTTATATGGGGATAGTATGCTTTCCAGCGCCTATAGATGGTTATTCTCACCGATGAAAGAAGTTATAGACAGTCTGATGCTGGAAGACATAAATTGCAAGAATGCATCTGCTTCCAAAAAGAACAACTGGCAGACTGTTACAAAGAAAAAGACACAAAAAACTTGCAAAAGAAACATCATCTCCTAAAACTGAACCACAGCCGAAAAAGTCCACTGCCACCCTGAAGGAAAAGAAAGACCCCATCCTTGCACCTGGTGAGAGTGATTCATCGAAAAAGAATGTCTTGGTTCTCGGAGATTCCCACGTTAGAAGACTTGACCAAAATAAGCTGCAACATATAAAATTGGCTGGTGTCTGAGGTTTAAAGAGTAGAAATATAATCTCTACTCATAAAGGTATTATCAATAGCAGTATCAACCAGGTTGATGAAGTCATACTACATATTGGTAGTAACGATATCGCTAATGGAGTACAGGTAGAAACATTAATTAACAACATTGACACTGCAGCTAAGGAGCTCCAGAAGAAAAACCGTAACGTAAGAATTGCATGCTCAAAAATCTTTCTTCAAAAATATAACCCTTCACTTAATGCAAAAGTTGTTGAAGCTAATGATGCGCTGAAGCTTCACTGTTTCTCTCAGGGTTGGGATTGCATCGAACATGGGAATATAGCTTTCAAGCATCTTGTCAATGATGGGATGCATCTCAATCCTGAGGGAAATAGGTTATTTGCTAACAACCTAACTAAGCATGTTAAGTCTGGGTGATGTTCTATACCAGGGCTTACTGCACTAGCGGATTCAACTTCTAATAGGAAAGCTAGCTGCAGTTACACCAATAAGGGGTCTAGAAGTCAGCATATTGGTCACAAAAAAGGCATGGTAATTGCATCCCTGAATGTCAATGGTCTTCGTAGTCACCTAGATGATATACATATTCTTGCCTTGAATGAAACAAAACTGGACCCTCTTTCCCAAAAGAGATAACCAGCCTGTCCGGCTATCAACAAGAACGCTTTAAAGGGAACGGCAATGGAGGTGGAGTCTTTATCTATATAAGGGACTCTATCAAATATAAACCTCGTAATGACATACCAATTTATGACTTAGAAATTGTATGTATTGAGGTAGAGCCTCCAAAGAGTAGGCCTTTTCTTATCCTTGCTTGGTATAGGCCGCCCAGTGATCTTGTCAACACGTTCGCCAAACTAGAAAAGGTTCTTTCATGTTTGGACAAAGAGGATAAAGAAATAATCCTCTTAGGAGACACAAATTGTGATGTCACTCCAAAACAAGATGGACAACCTATAGAAAATGATTCAAAACACATGTCTGATATCTATGAGTTGTTCAGTTTCAAGCAGCTCATAGAAGAACCAACCAGGGTTACCCTAACAACATCTTCTATCATTGACCATATTGCAACAACAAAAGTTGCAAACATTGTTGAATCAAGGGTGCATAAAGTTTCCTTGCGTGATCATTTTATGGTGTACTGTATTCGTAAATTCAGCGGTGCAGTTATGAAAGATCACAAAGTGATCAAAACACGAAAAATGAAACATTGTAATGAGGAAGCATTTTCGGCCGATGTCTACGGTATTTTCTGGGGTCAAATGGTTACTCAGACGGATGATATTGATATAATCGTTAACAATTGGTCAAACCTCTTTTCTTTGATTATTGACAAACATGCCACCATTAACTGAGATGCGTGTCTCTGAGAAATACTGTCCGTGGATAAATAAAGACCTTAAGGACCTGATGCACACTAGGGATAAGCTAAAAAAAGCAGCATCCAAAAGAAAGTCCCAATGTCTCATGGACTCTTATAGACAGGTCAGAAATAAGGTCAATTCTTTGAATAACCAACTAAAGAAGCAATATTTTACGGACAGGATTTCTATAAATCAAGGGAACATGAAAGAATCTTGGAAGGCTGTAATTGAACTTCTTAATAAGAGATAAAAATCTAGTAATATAAATTGCCTCAAAGATTCTGACACTGAGACTTTTCAGAAGAAAGACATTTCTGATGCAATGAACAGTTTCTTTTGTTCCATGATCTTGCAGATAAAATTGACTTTGTCCCAAACCCTCTTCTTACAGGTGACTATGAAATCAATCCAAATAAGGCTAAGTTTTGCTTTAAGAGCATTAAAGTTGAGCATATCAGGGCTGCATTTGCCAAGATCAAAATTGCTAAGAGCTTTGGGGTTGACAATATCTCTAGCTTCTTTTTGAAGCTATCCTTACCTCTAATTGAAAACTCTCTGGCTTTGCTATTAAATACTTCAATTGAAACTGGCCAATTTCCAGATTTGTGGAAAGTAGCTAGAGTGACTCCAATCTTTAAGAGCGGAGACAAGGCTGATAAGTCAAATTACCGCCCAATATCAGTCTTACCTGTCATATCAAGGCTCTTTGAAAAGCTCATTTTTGATCAACTGTACAAGTATATGATTGACAATGATCTCTCTTCTCATGACCAATCTGGTTTTCGCGACTTCATTCAACACTAACCTGTTTACTCAAAAACACAGATGACTGGTACAGTGGGTTGGACCTTGGTCAGCTTGTCGGGCTAGTATTTGTCGACTTATAGAAAGCATTTGATACTGTTGATCATGATATCCTATGCGAAAAACTTCAAATTTATGGTGTTCAACAGCCAGAGTTAACTTGGTTTAGGTCTTATCTCTACAACCGTAAACAATTCTGCAAGGTTAATGGTATCTCCTTAGACTTGGAAGATATAAAAGTTGGTGTGCCACAGGGCTCATGTCTTGGCCCACTTCTATCTCTTCTCTACATCAACGACCTGCCACAAGCTGTCCGGGGTTCAACCGACACCAGTTTATGTCACCAAGCTTCTGATATCACTCAGCTAAATGAGGCCATGAACAATGATCTAAAGCAATTGGACATCTGGCTTCTGGCTTCAGGGAAATAAACTTTCCCTGAATGTCGCAAAAACCCATTCTATGCTAGTTACAACCAAGCAGAAATCTAATATTCTAAAAGGATCAAAACTTGCAATTAAAAATCCGTGACAATGAGCTTGATGTAGCTCAGAAAACAAAGTACCTTGGAGTACAAATAGACTGTTCCCTAGACTGGAAAGAACAAATTAAATATATTTCTGGTAAAGTCTCTAGAGCAGTTGGCTTTTTGAAATATTCCAAAAAGTATCTAAGTAGGGAAACTCTTGTGACTCTTTATAGAAGTTTAGAATAGCCTCACTTTCGATACTGTTGCTCCGTCTGGGGCTGCTGTGGCAGTACTGGAAAAAACCAGCTGCAGAAACTTCAAAACAGAGCTGCTAGAATTGTAACGAATAGCAGCTTTGATGCCCCAGGTGGACCGCTTATAAAAAAACTGGGCTGGAAAACCATTGAGGAACTCATAGACTCAGAATCTAAAACGATGGTCTTCAAGTCCCTTAATGAGTTAGCTCCACATTACATGGAAAACCTTTTCAAAAGAAATTCGGAATTCTCCTCACGTAGCCTCAGGAACACAGAAACTGACCTGAGGATACCAAAGAAAATATCTACGAACGAGCAAAGATGTTTTTCTTTTAGGGGTGCCAAATTGTGGAATGGCCTCTCAGCTGAGTTAAAAAGATCACCCTCACTTAACAGCTTCAAAAAAACTATCTAGAAGGGTATTTTAATTTTACTTTTAGTTTTACATTTATGTACATAATTTTAATTATTCTGGTATTTTAAAATAAGTAGTTTTTGTAATTATTGTAATTTTGGAGGGCCCCTCGTAAATCAGCATTGGCTGTAAGGGCTACCCTCCCTAAATAAATGAAAAATAAAAAAAAAAGAAATGAAATAAATAAAATGAAATGATTTGTAGCATCTTAACGGTCTATGTTAATTACTTACGTTTTCTTCCTCTGCGTTTTTCAGGATTTGCTTCACTATTTACATCATTCATGATGCTGTTGATGTTCTGTTTCCTGTTATTGTTGTTGTTCTGGCACTCTTTCGTGACGTCAGAGGCGTAATCATGGTCTCGTACCTATGATTAATCATAATGAGTTTGTTATTTGCATGAAAACCAGAACACATTAACTAGCTATCTCTATTCAATTATAATAGTGGGTACTCTTACATAACTCGAAATTGTCAAAATGTGCATATGAAATATAGAGTTCAGCAAGTTTATGTTGAGGAAAAAATCTATCAAATTATTCAAATTTTGTGAAAGAAAAGCAATCTAAGGTTTTATACTCATTTTCGACTTTTACCCACCTCTCTGGAAACAGCAGTGAATTCTTGTTCCTCTAATTTATTTTTCCATTGTGTTACTTCTGCATCAAACTGTTCGCTCATCTTGCTAAGTAGGGTCAGAGTGGCAGGATGGGACATTGATATTCCTAAATATTGGAAGCGATTGAATATCTAAACGAAAAACAAATATTATTGCCTTAACAGTATGTTTACGCTCTAATTATTTGTATTGAACACTATTTTCTGAAATCGAAACACTATCTACATAGTAATACTAATACCGCCTAAAACGTTCCGAATTTCAAACTTCAGACAAAAATGACTCGTTGCTGATGCCCCTATAATCCAGTTAAGTTTCTTCGTTATCTTGTCTGTTACAAGTGATAAAAGAAAAAACAGTTTTGAAGCATGTTTTCAATTTTATCAGTCACTGAATTATAAAGCTGTAGAACCTTGATATTTGCTTAGTTTATTGCAGAGACTCAATATATTTAAACTTGAATAGTACAAGATTTCCTTCCCCTACTAACGTTTTTGTGTCAACACATTTTTTATAAGCAATTCCAGCTCGAGCTCAGTACTAATTATTGCTTAGCTATGGCTTAGTTTTTTACTCAAATATTTGTTTCTTTTGTAACTATCTCACAAGTTTTGTACAACAAATGTCGATGGTATCTTGTGTATAAAGATGTGCCGTGGTACTGATCTCTACTGAAACCTACTTCTCTATAGCTGCTTCACACTTTCATTGCCAATTGGAACTGAACTAAGTTTTTCATATTGCTTAGCATTTGTCTAACCAGAACTAGAATTGCTTAAGTTTTTAACTTGCCAAGTACTGACTTGCTTATAAAGCATTTGCTTTTAAAAAATACGTGTATTTCATATATTACCTTAGTTCTAACTAGTGCTTTGTAAAGTAGAACGCTAATAAGTTTTTGGATTGCTGTCATGTGACGATTTTTATTTGAAATTAGAATTCCAAACGCAATTGCTGTTCTGATGTCAACTTGTCTTGAATTTGGTCTCTTTATCCTCGTAGCAATCCCAGCCAAAGCATTGTAAGTGAACGGGGCATCTTTCTTCAACTTAGAGCAAAGATCAGGAAAATCTACTTTGCTTAGATCATGCACGTTCCCAATTCTGTACTTTGAACTGTATTTCTTAGATGCAATGAATGTGGACTCCTTGTTAATTAGTTTCCGAAACTATTTGATCATTGAAGGTTTAACATTCCCTTCGCCGAGAAGACGTTTGCTTGCTGAACTGAACCTTTTATTTCCAAGAGCAACAACGGCAGAGCCAACAACGGACCTTGCAAATTTAACTGACTCCATCTGTTTTTGTACCTTACCTTTAAAATAGATACAACAACAGTACTTTTAATACTTGTTGACCATGAAAGAATTAGCTGTTTGATTTGTAAATCATCCCGTGCACTCAGTGGCGTAACGCTGTTTAGTGCACCTTGGTTCGAAAGGGGCTTCAAAAATTTTTTCATTGTGTTTCCTGATTTCCCCTTACAGTACATCCTACTTAGTCTTGTGGTCACTACACAAAGCCCTGGAGTATTTAATTCCTAAAGGCCTCAACTGCCTGCGCTACACCACTGTATGCACCCATACTGTGTATCTAGCATTTTCTATTCTTCAACTCTAGAGAGAACAAGAAAATCTTGTCAAAGGGTCAGAAGTTGTTGATTATTGTTCTAAACAATAGGCTAGGGAAGTTACCAAGCGAAATTTTATTTCAAAAAGTAACCCTCACCTTAAGCTTTTAAATAGTTACTTTGGGTAAATCAAGTATGCTGATTTCAAATATGCAATCAGAATTTCAATAATGCATTTGGTTTCCATGGTAACAAGGAAACAATAGAAAATCCAAGTGCGGCTCTCGCACTGCCTCATATTTTCAAGACAGTGATAAATACTACTTTCTTGGTATCAAATTGCTCCCTGGGACCTAGAGAATGCAGCAAGGATATTTCAAATTGTCTAATGTACATGGGGTGATGTGATGAGCTGAAAAACATAAAAATCAATATTTTCACCTCAATTTCTAGATTTGTAAAGCTCTTACTAGGAACCCCTGTTATTGACAACTTAATTTATGTTTTTGCTGCATTCTCCACACCTTTAGCTTCAAAATGATATATCAACATCCTATGTAGACATTAAAACAACAAAATGGGGAACTGCAACACGAGTCGCAGTACGGCGAAAAACTGGTTTTGAGAAAAACGCTTTTAAAGTTTTGTGATGTAATTTTTTGAGAAGTAAGACTTCAAATATTTTTTCTAGACTCTTAAATTGTAATTTCAATTGAATCTTCACAACTAGGTATTCACCACTTATAAGTTTGGCACAAAAATCCTTATTTAAAATGTTCCAGCACTGTATGTAACTCATTCACTGTCCTTTACTTTCTGATCTTTTGTTGTCTTCTTAAATTTTGACATCTTTTGCTGTTTCTTGGCAGCATCCGTATTTGCAATAGCTGCTTTTGAGAGTTGATTTTCACTTTTACTTCTAGTTTTTTCCTCCATGTAACTGCCTCTCTCCATTGAAAGCACTTTAGTGAGTACATTTTTGAAAGGAATCCCATGGAAAATTTGCAAACTGTAATGGCCACTGCTGTTTCCAAAGTATTCCTGCCTGCAAATACTTTTTTGGGGCACAGTATCCACACAATGCTGTGAAGAGATTCATTAGGGTTTTGTGCTTCCCCTGCTGCATCTATTCAATAGAACTTCATCAGTCAAGTGCTGAAAGACTGATACATGGCATTTTCCAACATCTGGTAGCAGCATCTAATGGTAGGTGTGACTTCTTCTAGGATCTTCCAATTTCAGAGCGGCTATCTGCCAGAAGCACCAAGACTGCTCACCCGGAGGACAGTGATGGTGTTTTAGATTCTGGTCAGTTGGGCACAGATTTGTCTTGGGCTACAGATTGTAGCTTGAGTGGTTTTTGGCATGTGCATTCTGCTAAAGATGACTTGGCATATTTATCGTTCCACTCCACTCACGGCTGCAAATCCACACCTAATGTCCCTGAATGCCATTGTTGCACGCATGTTTACATCAAATAGGGCCCTGTTGGACTGAGATCCCCCAACACATTTGCAAGTAAATTCTTCAACAATTTCCTCTCTACATGACAGACATGTAATCTTGGCTTTTGATTGGAGATTTGCTGGAGATTGTGGTAGCAACTCATATGCAAGGCCTATGTTCAAACAGGATGGGCAGGCCAACTTTTCATTGTGTTCTTTCAGCAAGATAAGTAGCAATCAGCTGTTTCTTCTTGGACGTATGAAGGACCTGGCCTCAAGGGCTCATTCAACGTTTCTAATGGAACCCCAAAGGCATCAAGTTTCCTAGCAGGAGCTGATGCGAACGTGGGCCTAAGTCAAGTCCTTTGCTCTTGCGGTTGCTGTTCCGGTCCATCTTTGTATTTCAGTCTCGTCTTTCTCTGCTGATTTCGGACTCAACTTCGGATTCCTTCTCCTGCCAGTATATTTGTATTTTGTTCGAAATTTGGCTTTACTCATTGTAATAAATAAACACTTTGAACATGCATTGAATTTGGAAGGTTCGATGGAATTCTGTTGCTGTGTTGCCTCTTTGCCAAAAGTAGCAGCTGATTTTTGCGATCATGTGACTCCTATTGGCCAATCAATGAAGCGATTGATTTAATCAGCCAATCAGCACTATCGACATCAAGCCTTCGTTTTACTTCTGCCCAGGATTGTTGTTTTTGACCAATCAGAATCATCTTTTTATGCTCAAAGCACAAAGGTTACGCTGTGAGACGTCTCAGAGCTCAAAAGATTGTGACATGCGCTTTCGAATGATGTATTAGGCCTAGGCAATCAAAGTTTGAACGGGGAGTAAGAAGCCATTGCTTTCAATGAATTTGAGGCAGGGAAATTTTCTTAAACCATAATTTCTGGTATACTGGGTGGTAAAAAAGGGTTCATTTACCCTCATAAAGAATGACTTTACCCAAATAAGTTACCATTATTCGAAAATATGGTCCTTAACAATCATTTTGAGACCAAAATCCCAAAGTAAAAATTTTTACTAGAAATGGCAAAATTTCGACTGGTGACTTCCCTGAGCTGTGAATATAGGAAATCTGGTAATAATATGAATCTCTTTTAAAAGAAACTTTATGATACAAAGGATTGGTATTCATATTCAAGGTTTCTGTTGATATTTTTTCATACATAATTGAGACTTAAATTACCATTTGCATGACAAATATTTTTGTCTTGCACAGTATGTTCCTATGAATGCCATTACCAATGGATTCATCATTTGAATAATAATTCAAGATTCAATTTATCCCCATGTTTCAGCTATATTGAAAAATGAGCTTTGGGGTCAAAGAACCGTAGGAGGTATCATCGTGCCTTGTTCTATTGGAGATGTCTTCCATATCAAAATCATTTTGGGTGTATATTTGGAAAATGTTCTTAGTAGCTTCAAGTTCACTTCTTGTCTAATCAGATTTGATTTTCCGCATTTTATTTTAGCAGCTCCTAGACTTTGAATTTTCATGTAACCTTGCCTGCATACGTAAAGCTTTACTGCATCATTCTGTCTTAGTCATCTCCCAAAATTAGCCAAATTAAAGCCATAGATATTAGGTAAGAAATTGAACACTCCTTCATCCCAAATACACCTTTTCTTCCACTTTGTTTCCAAAGTGTCATTGCAGCAAATAACACAGGCTTTCCTTAGTTGATGCAAGAGGTCTGAAGTGCTGTGTGATGGAGTTGCCATGTTTTCCAGATTGATGTTGTAAAAAATTGGAGAGCAGTATGTCTATATTACCTTAAAAATTCTTCTAATTAGTAAAAGCTAGGTAAAGTAGGTGCAAGGCCTTAACAGTAATGACAAAGTCTATCTTCACATCGTTTCACTGTTCAATAGATTCAACACAACCAAATTGAAGAAACATTCGCAGTGGAATAAATACAAAAAGATAAAGGAAATAAACTTACCGTTAAACCTTTCGAATACGTCGTCTGTGGTTTATACTTCCAAGGAAAGAAGGGTAATTAATATTCTTTCTTCCGTCAATTGATGTCATAGCAACTTCCGTTTTCAATCTAAAAACGAAATTAAGAAATCGATTACAAACGCTTCTCTGCACTGGCGTGCCTGAATGAGAAGGAGGCAAAGCCGTTGGTTTCGAAAAATGTGACGTTTGATTATGAGTCGTAGTTTGAGCGTTCATTGAATTCATCAATAGCGATAACTGCAGCTCATGTAATCTTTCTAGGTTTTTTCCCAGAGTAAGTTATTTCTCCCTTCTTACCCTGTCTATATTAACTGCAGCAATGCTCTTTCCACCGGAATATATGGCATGTATTGGACCTTTTGATAGATCTCAAGCAGTGCTTTGGATGTGTTTTCTTGCTGAATCCTGAATATCTTCCTGAACCATGGTATACGTACCTATATATATTGATTTGTTGTGTTTGCTTTACTTTGTTTCCAAATTATTCAGGCGCATTGAAGAGCAAGGTACCAGCTCGAAACCTTTCTTCTGTTATTCTATTCTCATTGCTCGTGGAAGAGACTGTTGTTTGGGCTCTTGTCACACAAGCCTGCACCAACTCACCAAAGTCTCCCAGCTTTACTTTATACTCCAATGACTTTTTGTCTCCAGGAAAAAGTTTGCTGCTTTTATATCTGTATACACAATACTGCAGCCCTGCAAATAGAGCACAGCTCAAAGGCTATCTTCTATGATTTGCAAACTTACCTACAATTTAAATCAATAAATAGCCAAAAATATTGGAAACATAGCAAAACAAATACATAGATTACTTAAGCTTTTCGTCTGACACTCAACAGAGTAATACGTCACAATGCTAGGCGAAATTCTGTTTCAGACAGAGATTAATGGATTTGGCTCATAATTACTGTGGCACTCCCATCGACCTCACTGATATTTATGCATAGGGAACATATTCAGGCTATAAAATCTTAGTGCAAAAACAAGGATATCCTATCACAAAACCAGATAAAGGATCCAGGGTTGTTATTTTGAATCAAAAAGACTACATTACCAAAATGGGTGATGTGCTTAAAGACACTAGTAAATTTGAGAAACTAAGCGACATAGAACAGTTTGACAAAACGGCTAGACTAGAGCAGAAACTCAAAAAACGCGTTCTAAAATTAGTCAAAAAAAACAGTTGGCTCAGGGAATTTATGATAGGATCCGACCCACTGGCTGGCAGCGTCCACATCTGTATGGTCTCCCTAAAACTCACAAACAAAGTATCCCACTAAGGCCTATTTTATCCATGGTCGGCTCGGCTCAACATCAACTTGGAACCAGATCTCCATTTGTCCTCTGAACAGGGGTGAATCCAAGTGAGGCTGGGATGGCATAAAATTTCAATTATCGAGAATTTGTGAGTAAACAACATGCCACACAATAATTATGTATTTAGATTAATAAGGAAAGGCCTTGAAAATGACATTGTAACATGAAAACATTGCATACATACTTTTACAATAAAATCATCTTTCATCTTAGGTGAGTGAGTGAACCTCTGAAAATGTTGAGTATCAAGTATATACTCCATATTATCTAGTATATTAAGGAAAGGAATTGGAAAATAAATTAATTGGAAAAAAACCAAAACAATAGAAATATTGCCCTGAGTATGACCACATTTATGAGAAGCTACCTTAGCCAGCTTAAATATCAGAGTATCCAGAAAGAGGTTAAACAAAATGACAGAGGGCTTATTTGATTAGGAATTCCTATACCCCTGCCCCCAGGCTCTAGTAGTACCTAAGTTATTCAAAAACGAAAATTTTGACGAGTTCAGTTTATTTGTCTTTGATCTCCTTGCGTTACATAAAAGACCCTTTATAGATACTTACTCCTTTACCTTTTGATTATGCCTAGATGTAATGTGACTTCTAAAGTTTCAAAGATGAACCCACTTGTAAGGATATATAACGGTGTTTACTTTTAATAAGTCGCAAAATAATACACGATTGTATTGTCCTCATAAAACTAGCTGACTGGCTATTCAACGAACTTTGTGCATTTCTTCACGGGAAACTCCTGTTTTTCCCTAAGATGAACTGCCTCTTCAACGATTCTAGCGAAATCATTTCCTTAATCCTTTCGCTATGCTTGAAGTTTTGATAATGTGACCGAGATTGTTGACATTGCTTTCACAAGATTACTTCTTGTTCTATGAAAAGGGCACTTCCGTCTTTGCATGTACGCCATACGGGCGGCCTAAACAAAACAAACTCTTGTCCAGTTGGTCAGGTTGGGCAGTCACACCATCAAGGCGGTATTAAGCCTCAAGGATGCTTATTTGAATTTAACACTTCTTAAAATTGATTTGCCTTGTGTCATGAAAAATCTCTCAAACATTCTTGTACTTAACTGGTACAACTAATGCAATAAGGATATTATCAGCTGTGTTTACCTGAATTAGTCAACTTCAAAACCCAATTTTTTTGGGTATCACTCAAGTTTAGAGGGAAGGCAAGACTTAATAGATATTTTTTATTATTACGCCTTGTCTGATTATTAATTGATTTAAGGTATATCCATGTTGTCATTGATGGGTGGGGAGTCGATAGCCATGAAGAGTTTCAAAGGTGATGGGGTCAGGAAAATAAACATATTTTTGAAAAGAAGTATGTAACCCCAGGCTTTCAAAACGGACATAATTCTAAGAAACTTTCCTGGTTTTTTGAGATGTAAGAGCCAGGGGGGCAAGGAGCATAGCTTAAAGGGGACCTGCAAAGGTAAAACAAGTTGTGTTTAATCGAAAGCCCTTGACGTCCTGAGTACGAAAATGAAAATATTTTTTGAAATTGAAGCCCCGTTTTTCCGTAAGGAGCGATTTAAAGTGCATTTTCTGACACGCGGGACAACTTTTTCATTTCAGTCTCGTTTTCGATTCTGACGTCAGAGGTGAATAATGAAATTCGGGCCTAAGTAATTTCCATACAGAAGTAACAGTAATCATTGCTCGGGTTACGGCGCAAAGGTGCTTTAAAAACAACAAAAAATCCGTTTTAAAGCCAAAATATCAAATTTAGGATAAAACTGCGATTCAAAAAAGATATCAGTGTGAGTATATACGGAATAGGACGAATTTCAAAGCTCATCTAAAAGTGTTGTGTTGTGCGTGGATTCGACTCTAAGAAAACTCACATTGCCGGGCAAAATATTTTCGCTTTGCCTATTCACGAAGATACAATATTACAAGGTAGAAACTTGCTTGTTTAAATATCGATATATGAATTGCTATAAGAGTGTATTACAAATATTCAATGGTAAGAAGGCTGGTTAGGGGTTGTACGTGGGATTGTGGGAAGTAGGGGGCAAGCTTCGCTCGAAAGAAGTTGAACTTTGAAGAAGGCCCAAAACTTCAAATGTAAATAATGTTTACATCTAAAGCCCATAATTTCATTTTACTTACTAATTTCTGTTTACAGTTACTCAATTAATTAGACTTTATTTATGTTTTATTATTATCAATTTTTCATTTTTTTATATTTTATTTCTAATTTCATTTGTACTTATTGGGGTCTACTGGGGTAAAATGGGTAACACGGGGTAAAATCAGTAGTTGCTTAAGCTTACATGCATGGCCTAAGTTGACAATATCTCACTATTTTTATCAAGTATTAGTTCTGGTTATTTTTGATCCTCTAAGAGTATTAGCGTAAAAAAAGCGAAATTTTCAACATTAAGTTATTTATACAAGATTACAAAACTACTTATTTTACCCCGTGTTACTCCTTTTAACCCCAGTAGACCCTAGTCTTTATCGAACTTTTTTTACTTGTAATTATCATTCTATTTTTTGTACTTTCTGCCTGTATTCTTATTTTGTTTTATTTGTTTACTTAGCTGCCATACCTGAAAATAGTGTTTTTGCCATATGACAATGATGATGAGAAAACAAAAAACGACAGAAAATTTAAGAAACTTTTGATACTTGGGATCCAGGCATGTTACTTATAGAATATGTTTTTAAATTGTTTTTTAAGAGTACCGTCTTTTTTATAAGAAAAATTTCATAATAACACAAGCCTTAAATTTTACATCTTATAATTTGGTACCCTAGCTACCCTTGTTTATTGTTGATATTTTTTGAAGTTGAAAGAAATGTGTGAAGAAAACATTCGTGCAGTTTGTTCCATCTTCTTGAAAAATTTTTTCTTCCATTTTCCCCATACCTTATTTTTCTAATATTTGAAAAATATTTTCACCCTGTTATTACAATATCATAGATAACAACATCCGAATTCCGCTGTTTATAACCCAAAACAGTAATCATGTTCTTACTTCCCTACCCCACATGATTCCTCACGTCATGTGCATCAATAAAAGGTATCTAGATGACTGAAATTTATAGTTTGTGTTTGCAATGTGGGTTGCGCAGCTTACAATTGTTTCAATAACTTAAGTAATAAAACAAAAAATCAAGACAATTTACTGAAAAAGAAAGTGACTTTTCACAAGTTCTCAAATAATGCAGCCCTCTAAAAAATATGGATACAGAACATGAGGCTAGCAAATTTGTTCTGCAACCATATTCACGTCTTTGCCAAGACCATTTTACAGAAGAAAGTTATCAGCGTGGCCCAAAATTTTTGAAGTCTTTAGGCTTAATGAGAGATTACTTTTGAAAGATTATTTTTGACACAGGGTCACCAAAAGGAAAAAGGCATGTGAAGGGTTAAAAGAAATTCAAGGCAAAACACAACTGTCCCTCAACTCTCCACTCAGTCCTAAAAAATGGCCCTTTGGAAGAATCATCACAAACAATGAAAAACTGACAGAAGAACTAAACAGACTGGGGAAAAACCCTCTTCGGAGGGGTTACAACCTGTCCAATATTCAGAACCAATTCAGCAAAGCTATATAGCACACTTAACATGAATTAATATTCAAGGATAAAACACCAACTAATGAGACACCTAGACTTCCCCCTTTTATTCTACCATTTGATAACACAACCATTCAAATTGGAGCAATATTGAAGCAACATTGGCATCTGATAACCAAGGATGAAACTCTAAAATACATTTGGGCCACACCTCCTTTCCTGGCACTTAAAAAGCATAAAAACTTCAAGGATGTCCTAGTTCATTCTAGATTCACTAGGTAAACCCATAAATAAAAAATAGCAATAAACATAACAAAGATGCAAAGGTGGTCCCAGACGCGGGTCTGCTAGGGCACCTAACACAACAAGACATTCTGATTTAAATACCCCTTGGCTGATGATTTGCATCTATAAAAACCCAGGATTAATGGCAATTATTCTATTTGACAGACGGTTGAAATCAATTAAAGAAAAAATTAAGAAATGAAAGTCTAAATGATAAATGCAATCTTGTTCCAAAATACTAAAATACTGAAATACTAAATCCTTACTACTATGGCATTGCTGAGTTGGTTGGGGCTGGGGGGCTGTACAGGGGACAATGGCAGGGCTGGCTGGTTGGGACTACCCTCTCTCCTTATTATGTAAATATATCTTCATCTTTTTTATAATTTTATCTTTTCCTTGTTTACCCTCTTTTTTCATTTTTTATACATACTTTCAGCATACGTATTTTTTCAACTCAAACTCTGCTTATGAAAGAAATTGATAGATAAGTTGTTTCAACGACATCCGGGTTCAAACAAACTGGAGCAAAGTCATTAACTTCTGTAATGCACTCGCAGTTTGATTCCTTTGCTTTGGTCAAAGTTCTTTGCACTTCTTTGCAGCAAAGGCTTTCAATTCCTCTTATCATTCCTCCTAGCATTTACCACAAGTACACCTAAACAATCAAAATCAGTAAACAATCTAAACAAATAGGATTTTGATGAAGAGCAAAAAATTTGAATGTTTTGAGTGGATGGCCTAAATTAGGCCTAAATACTCCGTCTTGTACTTTTATAAATTTATTATTAATTCACCCATTATTTGAGTTTTAGATAAAGATTTGGTCATATAAGTTTTGTATAAGTTGTAATGGTAACAATTTTACTAAAAAACATACCAATCAACGTTGACAATTCTTTGAATATTTACATCTTCTTCTACCTTGTCTTCGCTGGCGCTGCTCTCATCGGTATTCGAGGACCGTTCTTCTTGTCAGTTTTTAGGCGACGGTTAGAACAAATACGACTGAATATTTATCTCATGGTTATCAACGGCTCCATATTCTAATCCTTCATCGCTGTATTTCATCTTTTTTAACGAAAAAGCAACGATAATCAACTTTATATCGAGCGTGTTTCAATACCAATTCCAGTGTGATCCATCGAGCATCTCATTTCTTTATTTACCTCTGACGTCAGAGAAGAAACGCGGGCAAACCCGTCCTCAAAACAAAATGGCGTCCAACATGCAAAATCGTCAAGTTTCAGCTGTCACAACTCAAAAACTATTTCAAATATTGCATTTTTAATGCCGAATTCGGACTCCCCGTATGTGAATTGACCGTAATAGCTTGATAATAGCAAAACTTTTTTTACCTTTGCAGGTCCCCTTTAAAGTTCTAAAGTATATGCTACTCATATATTAAATGTTTTCCAAACATAGGTACGATACTTTTCTTAAATTGCATATTAATGGGTATGAAACTAGAAAATAGCTTTTTATAAAGGTTGGTCAAAATGTCTTCCAAAAATAATGAACATTCACAAGAAATGGGGTACCTTTTCACTGTCTCATTCATAATGTTCATTTACCATAAAATGGTTACCATAAGTTGGTAAAAAGTTGTGTATTTGTGGTAATCATAATATCAATAATTGGTCATGATTCTCAGATCGCAGCAGCCAATCCCTGTGGTCAGTCCAGCTGTAGGTCACACAGCCACTTAAAAGTAGCTTACAATCAAATATCACTTGTATAAATGACTCGCTTTTTGGCTGACGAGTCCTATCTATGATTTTAGGGAGGGAGGTATTCAATTAGGATCTTTGGTAAAATAGAATGAATTCTATTGTTACTAGCATGTTCCATAAAGATTAGATATTATATATAAGCATTCCCCCAAAATGTTTCCTTAATTCAAATGAATAATTCAGTTTTCATGAGTGAGTTTCCATTTCCTATTTTCTCTCAGTGCCAAACATGAATTGGGTAAAGATAAGCAAAAATCAAATGCAAATCTAATTGCAAAACAGCTAAAATATCTTATCAAATGTAACTAAACTGAACTAGGAATTAAACTCTGCAGGACAGACGGGTGGAAGTTGTTTTTCTAGATGAGAAAAATATAAAAAGTTTCATAACTTTTTTAGTTCAAACAAATATCCTACTTAAATTTTTAAAATCTGGGGCTACGGTTTCTTGTTAACGGTTTCTTATAAAATGATTGTATCTAGATTTTGTTGTTTGTATTTTTGTGTTATCTAAAGGTAACTAAGGCTGGTAATTTGACTCTCGTGTTTATAGAAAATCAATGGGTAAGACTGCATTTTCTAGATTTAAGTATTGTGAAACTGCCAGAAAAGCTACAATCCTCGCCAAAACTTCTTGAGAGAAACCAAAAAATAGGCTCAATATGTAATACTGTTTCTAAAAAAATGGAGAAAAATGTTTTCCCCCTTGCCCCCTGTACAATGTTGGTTAAATTTGTTACAAGGGCATCAGGGGCAAAAATGCATAGGAGTTGCCCAAGCAACATTGAAATATGGGTGAGAACTGCAAGTGAATAAGTTGTGTAATAAAGATCTGTCTCAACAGTTTTGACGATGATTGTAGTGAATTCCCCTCAAAACTAGGTTAAAAATTCGGAATACTCAAGGCCAAAAGCTAAGGTCCCTTAAAAAAAAAGTGTGAATAAGATTCTTAGAATTTATTTTTCAAGTAGAACAAAGTTAAAAATCCTTCAAAGGAATTTCTAAGATGCAAAAACCCTTGTACTCAAGCCACTTTTTGGGGAAGAGCAACATTTCCTTATTTTACTATGTTCCTTGTAGGGCTGTCCACCGAAGGTCGAATAATCACTATTCGGTTAGCAACGAACTATTCGAATAGCAGTCAAGCGCAATTATTCGTCTGTTTTGCAGTGATCATTCTTTGGCTTTGCGTCTTTATCTGCCAGCTCCAGCTCGTTCACCACTGGCAAAACCATATAGCCGTATGTTACGAAATGTAGGAACTCCCGGGATGCATGAACCAAATCTTTCACCTATTTTCTGACATTTCTTCAGTTGATACGTTGTTTTAGCTTATATAGCGTTCCTTTTTCAGCAACGGATGAAGATTGGTACATTTCTGTGTATACTATCTGCAAGTTAGAAAAGCTATGATAAAGATATTTTAACCATAATAATTTTAATGACAGAGGTTGAGGAAATCTCCGAGTATTCAGGAATCCTCTTAAAGAACCCTACCTATAATTTTTCTGAAAAATCCATAAATTGTCTTTAACCGTGATGTTTAGATTATGTCCCCTACAGCTATGCCTAACAGAAAGCTATTCTTTTGGAAATATATTAAATTGGTAATCACCTGTAGACAAAGAATCGCTTCATGCCAATCTTCTGATTTCATGATTATACCCTCGAAGCTGCTGTGATGCTGTGTTTATAGCACTGATAGCAACCACCAGAAATCGTATTAGAGATGTCATATGCAGGGTGCAAGCACAATTCACGTCCTTATAGAAAGAATCAACACATATTACGAAGTCGTCCGGTTAAAGTCAGGTGATTTTTCATCTTTTGATAATTCTATTTCCTTGTTGTGCAACGATAGAGATTTTGCACCAAAGATTATCATTTATTGTACAAATGTCAAGACAACCAATCAATTCGCCTCACTATTCCATTATTTCAGCCTCTCTCTGGGAAAAGATCAGTTTCTCGGGCAAATTTGTGTTGCTGATAAAAGGCTTTTTGCCATGTTTCATTGCTCTTCTATGGAAGATAGCAGACCCGGGTTTTTGAGGAATTAAAGAGATCCCACTCCGTCACTTGTACGGTAATCGCAACATCTTCGTTCGAAATGGGACTTGATTTTCAAGACGTACCCTACGTGGTAGACCTATGTGTTTCAAGAACCATAGAGTCCTTCGCTCAGCAAAGTGGAAGAGGTGGTGGAAACATCCCTCAGGCATTTTCCATCATTATGTGTGACAGGGAGGCTGGAAAAGGTACAACAACCGATGCAATAAGAAGGTTTGTTGTTTCGGAAAAAGTACGGAGACGCGAAATCCTGATGTAGCACTGTCCTCTTAATCTAAACGAGTCTATAGATCACACCTTTCCACAGAAGAATAAAAGCCCAGTTGGCTGTCACTGTTGCGAAGTGTGAAGAAAAGCCTGCGAGTGTGGATGCTGCTTACCCCAACCATTGAAAAACTCTTCTGTTCCATGCTTGAATGACAATGAGGATGTCGTAATGTCAGAGTCAGGGAAAGATGATTCTCAAAATTCGTTGCTGTCCAGCAGTCAAAAATAGCTCTTAACAGCCAACCCTGGGAGATTACCGTGTAGTCTTTTACGAGCCAAAATTCGTTAATAATCTCGTATCCGACACCTTCTGGAAATCTCTTGTTGGGAAAGTCCTACTCTCAAGCTCGTATATAACCAGTGTTGATGACATTGACTGATATTGCTTTTGAAGACGTTGCACTTGCTGATGAAATTTACAGTTTAATTGAAGAGGTAAAGCATTGATCATAAAGGATTGAGTTTGTAATCTTTATATGGGGATAGTATGCTTTCCAGCGCCTATAGATGGTTATTCTCACCGATGAAAGAAGTTATAGACAGTCTGATGCTGGAAGACATAAATTGCAAGAATGCATCTGCTTCCAAAAAGAACAACTGGCAGACTGTTACAAAGAAAAAGACACAAAAAACTTGCAAAAGAAACATCATCTCCTAAAACTGAACCACAGCCGAAAAAGTCCACTGCCACCCTGAAGGAAAAGAAAGACCCCATCCTTGCACCTGGTGAGAGTGATTCATCGAAAAAGAATGTCTTGGTTCTCGGAGATTCCCACGTTAGAAGACTTGACCAAAATAAGCTGCAACATATAAAATTGGCTGGTGTCTGAGGTTTAAAGAGTAGAAATATAATCTCTACTCATAAAGGTATTATCAATAGCAGTATCAACCAGGTTGATGAAGTCATACTACATATTGGTAGTAACGATATCGCTAATGGAGTACAGGTAGAAACATTAATTAACAACATTGACACTGCAGCTAAGGAGCTCCAGAAGAAAAACCGTAACGTAAGAATTGCATGCTCAAAAATCTTTCTTCAAAAATATAACCCTTCACTTAATGCAAAAGTTGTTGAAGCTAATGATGCGCTGAAGCTTCACTGTTTCTCTCAGGGTTGGGATTGCATCGAACATGGGAATATAGCTTTCAAGCATCTTGTCAATGATGGGATGCATCTCAATCCTGAGGGAAATAGGTTATTTGCTAACAACCTAACTAAGCATGTTAAGTCTGGGTGATGTTCTATACCAGGGCTTACTGCACTAGCGGATTCAACTTCTAATAGGAAAGCTAGCTGCAGTTACACCAATAAGGGGTCTAGAAGTCAGCATATTGGTCACAAAAAAGGCATGGTAATTGCATCCCTGAATGTCAATGGTCTTCGTAGTCACCTAGATGATATACATATTCTTGCCTTGAATGAAACAAAACTGGACCCTCTTTCCCAAAAGAGATAACCAGCCTGTCCGGCTATCAACAAGAACGCTTTAAAGGGAACGGCAATGGAGGTGGAGTCTTTATCTATATAAGGGACTCTATCAAATATAAACCTCGTAATGACATACCAATTTATGACTTAGAAATTGTATGTATTGAGGTAGAGCCTCCAAAGAGTAGGCCTTTTCTTATCCTTGCTTGGTATAGGCCGCCCAGTGATCTTGTCAACACGTTCGCCAAACTAGAAAAGGTTCTTTCATGTTTGGACAAAGAGGATAAAGAAATAATCCTCTTAGGAGACACAAATTGTGATGTCACTCCAAAACAAGATGGACAACCTATAGAAAATGATTCAAAACACATGTCTGATATCTATGAGTTGTTCAGTTTCAAGCAGCTCATAGAAGAACCAACCAGGGTTACCCTAACAACATCTTCTATCATTGACCATATTGCAACAACAAAAGTTGCAAACATTGTTGAATCAAGGGTGCATAAAGTTTCCTTGCGTGATCATTTTATGGTGTACTGTATTCGTAAATTCAGCGGTGCAGTTATGAAAGATCACAAAGTGATCAAAACACGAAAAATGAAACATTGTAATGAGGAAGCATTTTCGGCCGATGTCTACGGTATTTTCTGGGGTCAAATGGTTACTCAGACGGATGATATTGATATAATCGTTAACAATTGGTCAAACCTCTTTTCTTTGATTATTGACAAACATGCCACCATTAACTGAGATGCGTGTCTCTGAGAAATACTGTCCGTGGATAAATAAAGACCTTAAGGACCTGATGCACACTAGGGATAAGCTAAAAAAAGCAGCATCCAAAAGAAAGTCCCAATGTCTCATGGACTCTTATAGACAGGTCAGAAATAAGGTCAATTCTTTGAATAACCAACTAAAGAAGCAATATTTTACGGACAGGATTTCTATAAATCAAGGGAACATGAAAGAATCTTGGAAGGCTGTAATTGAACTTCTTAATAAGAGATAAAAATCTAGTAATATAAATTGCCTCAAAGATTCTGACACTGAGACTTTTCAGAAGAAAGACATTTCTGATGCAATGAACAGTTTCTTTTGTTCCATGATCTTGCAGATAAAATTGACTTTGTCCCAAACCCTCTTCTTACAGGTGACTATGAAATCAATCCAAATAAGGCTAAGTTTTGCTTTAAGAGCATTAAAGTTGAGCATATCAGGGCTGCATTTGCCAAGATCAAAATTGCTAAGAGCTTTGGGGTTGACAATATCTCTAGCTTCTTTTTGAAGCTATCCTTACCTCTAATTGAAAACTCTCTGGCTTTGCTATTAAATACTTCAATTGAAACTGGCCAATTTCCAGATTTGTGGAAAGTAGCTAGAGTGACTCCAATCTTTAAGAGCGGAGACAAGGCTGATAAGTCAAATTACCGCCCAATATCAGTCTTACCTGTCATATCAAGGCTCTTTGAAAAGCTCATTTTTGATCAACTGTACAAGTATATGATTGACAATGATCTCTCTTCTCATGACCAATCTGGTTTTCGCGACTTCATTCAACACTAACCTGTTTACTCAAAAACACAGATGACTGGTACAGTGGGTTGGACCTTGGTCAGCTTGTCGGGCTAGTATTTGTCGACTTATAGAAAGCATTTGATACTGTTGATCATGATATCCTATGCGAAAAACTTCAAATTTATGGTGTTCAACAGCCAGAGTTAACTTGGTTTAGGTCTTATCTCTACAACCGTAAACAATTCTGCAAGGTTAATGGTATCTCCTTAGACTTGGAAGATATAAAAGTTGGTGTGCCACAGGGCTCATGTCTTGGCCCACTTCTATCTCTTCTCTACATCAACGACCTGCCACAAGCTGTCCGGGGTTCAACCGACACCAGTTTATGTCACCAAGCTTCTGATATCACTCAGCTAAATGAGGCCATGAACAATGATCTAAAGCAATTGGACATCTGGCTTCTGGCTTCAGGGAAATAAACTTTCCCTGAATGTCGCAAAAACCCATTCTATGCTAGTTACAACCAAGCAGAAATCTAATATTCTAAAAGGATCAAAACTTGCAATTAAAAATCCGTGACAATGAGCTTGATGTAGCTCAGAAAACAAAGTACCTTGGAGTACAAATAGACTGTTCCCTAGACTGGAAAGAACAAATTAAATATATTTCTGGTAAAGTCTCTAGAGCAGTTGGCTTTTTGAAATATTCCAAAAAGTATCTAAGTAGGGAAACTCTTGTGACTCTTTATAGAAGTTTAGAATAGCCTCACTTTCGATACTGTTGCTCCGTCTGGGGCTGCTGTGGCAGTACTGGAAAAAACCAGCTGCAGAAACTTCAAAACAGAGCTGCTAGAATTGTAACGAATAGCAGCTTTGATGCCCCAGGTGGACCGCTTATAAAAAAACTGGGCTGGAAAACCATTGAGGAACTCATAGACTCAGAATCTAAAACGATGGTCTTCAAGTCCCTTAATGAGTTAGCTCCACATTACATGGAAAACCTTTTCAAAAGAAATTCGGAATTCTCCTCACGTAGCCTCAGGAACACAGAAACTGACCTGAGGATACCAAAGAAAATATCTACGAACGAGCAAAGATGTTTTTCTTTTAGGGGTGCCAAATTGTGGAATGGCCTCTCAGCTGAGTTAAAAAGATCACCCTCACTTAACAGCTTCAAAAAAACTATCTAGAAGGGTATTTTAATTTTACTTTTAGTTTTACATTTATGTACATAATTTTAATTATTCTGGTATTTTAAAATAAGTAGTTTTTGTAATTATTGTAATTTTGGAGGGCCCCTCGTAAATCAGCATTGGCTGTAAGGGCTACCCTCCCTAAATAAATGAAAAATAAAAAAAAAAGAAATGAAATAAATAAAATGAAATGATTTGTAGCATCTTAACGGTCTATGTTAATTACTTACGTTTTCTTCCTCTGCGTTTTTCAGGATTTGCTTCACTATTTACATCATTCATGATGCTGTTGATGTTCTGTTTCCTGTTATTGTTGTTGTTCTGGCACTCTTTCGTGACGTCAGAGGCGTAATCATGGTCTCGTACCTATGATTAATCATAATGAGTTTGTTATTTGCATGAAAACCAGAACACATTAACTAGCTATCTCTATTCAATTATAATAGTGGGTACTCTTACATAACTCGAAATTGTCAAAATGTGCATATGAAATATAGAGTTCAGCAAGTTTATGTTGAGGAAAAAATCTATCAAATTATTCAAATTTTGTGAAAGAAAAGCAATCTAAGGTTTTATACTCATTTTCGACTTTTACCCACCTCTCTGGAAACAGCAGTGAATTCTTGTTCCTCTAATTTATTTTTCCATTGTGTTACTTCTGCATCAAACTGTTCGCTCATCTTGCTAAGTAGGGTCAGAGTGGCAGGATGGGACATTGATATTCCTAAATATTGGAAGCGATTGAATATCTAAACGAAAAACAAATATTATTGCCTTAACAGTATGTTTACGCTCTAATTATTTGTATTGAACACTATTTTCTGAAATCGAAACACTATCTACATAGTAATACTAATACCGCCTAAAACGTTCCGAATTTCAAACTTCAGACAAAAATGACTCGTTGCTGATGCCCCTATAATCCAGTTAAGTTTCTTCGTTATCTTGTCTGTTACAAGTGATAAAAGAAAAAACAGTTTTGAAGCATGTTTTCAATTTTATCAGTCACTGAATTATAAAGCTGTAGAACCTTGATATTTGCTTAGTTTATTGCAGAGACTCAATATATTTAAACTTGAATAGTACAAGATTTCCTTCCCCTACTAACGTTTTTGTGTCAACACATTTTTTATAAGCAATTCCAGCTCGAGCTCAGTACTAATTATTGCTTAGCTATGGCTTAGTTTTTTACTCAAATATTTGTTTCTTTTGTAACTATCTCACAAGTTTTGTACAACAAATGTCGATGGTATCTTGTGTATAAAGATGTGCCGTGGTACTGATCTCTACTGAAACCTACTTCTCTATAGCTGCTTCACACTTTCATTGCCAATTGGAACTGAACTAAGTTTTTCATATTGCTTAGCATTTGTCTAACCAGAACTAGAATTGCTTAAGTTTTTAACTTGCCAAGTACTGACTTGCTTATAAAGCATTTGCTTTTAAAAAATACGTGTATTTCATATATTACCTTAGTTCTAACTAGTGCTTTGTAAAGTAGAACGCTAATAAGTTTTTGGATTGCTGTCATGTGACGATTTTTATTTGAAATTAGAATTCCAAACGCAATTGCTGTTCTGATGTCAACTTGTCTTGAATTTGGTCTCTTTATCCTCGTAGCAATCCCAGCCAAAGCATTGTAAGTGAACGGGGCATCTTTCTTCAACTTAGAGCAAAGATCAGGAAAATCTACTTTGCTTAGATCATGCACGTTCCCAATTCTGTACTTTGAACTGTATTTCTTAGATGCAATGAATGTGGACTCCTTGTTAATTAGTTTCCGAAACTATTTGATCATTGAAGGTTTAACATTCCCTTCGCCGAGAAGACGTTTGCTTGCTGAACTGAACCTTTTATTTCCAAGAGCAACAACGGCAGAGCCAACAACGGACCTTGCAAATTTAACTGACTCCATCTGTTTTTGTACCTTACCTTTAAAATAGATACAACAACAGTACTTTTAATACTTGTTGACCATGAAAGAATTAGCTGTTTGATTTGTAAATCATCCCGTGCACTCAGTGGCGTAACGCTGTTTAGTGCACCTTGGTTCGAAAGGGGCTTCAAAAATTTTTTCATTGTGTTTCCTGATTTCCCCTTACAGTACATCCTACTTAGTCTTGTGGTCACTACACAAAGCCCTGGAGTATTTAATTCCTAAAGGCCTCAACTGCCTGCGCTACACCACTGTATGCACCCATACTGTGTATCTAGCATTTTCTATTCTTCAACTCTAGAGAGAACAAGAAAATCTTGTCAAAGGGTCAGAAGTTGTTGATTATTGTTCTAAACAATAGGCTAGGGAAGTTACCAAGCGAAATTTTATTTCAAAAAGTAACCCTCACCTTAAGCTTTTAAATAGTTACTTTGGGTAAATCAAGTATGCTGATTTCAAATATTAAATCAGAATTTCAATAATGCATTTGGTTTCCATGGTAACAAGGAAACAATAGAAAATCCAAGTGCGGCTCTCGCACTGCCTCATATTTTCAAGACAGTGATAAATACTACTTTCTTGGTATCAAATTGCTCCCTGGGACCTAGAGAATGCAGCAAGGATATTTCAAATTGTCTAATGTACATGGGGTGATGTGATGAGCTGAAAAACATAAAAATCAATATTTTCACCTCAATTTCTAGATTTGTAAAGCTCTTACTAGGAACCCCTGTTATTGACAACTTAATTTATGTTTTTGCTGCATTCTCCACACCTTTAGCTTCAAAATGATATATCAACATCCTATGTAGACATTAAAACAACAAAATGGGGAACTGCAACACGAGTCGCAGTACGGCGAAAAACTGGTTTTGAGAAAAACGCTTTTAAAGTTTTGTGATGTAATTTTTTGAGAAGTAAGACTTCAAATATTTTTTCTAGACTCTTAAATTGTAATTTCAATTGAATCTTCACAACTAGGTATTCACCACTTATAAGTTTGGCACAAAAATCCTTATTTAAAATGTTCCAGCACTGTATGTAACTCATTCACTGTCCTTTACTTTCTGATCTTTTGTTGTCTTCTTAAATTTTGACATCTTTCGCTGTTTCTTGGCAGCATCCGTATTTGCAATAGCTGCTTTTGAGAGTTGATTTTCACTTTTACTTCTAGTTTTTTCCTCCATGTAACTGCCTCTCTCCATTGAAAGCACTTTAGTGAGTACATTTTTGAAAGGAATCCCATGGAAAATTTGCAAACTGTAATGGCCACTGCTGTTTCCAAAGTATTCCTGCCTGCAAATACTTTTTTGGGGCACAGTATCCACACAATGCTGTGAAGAGATTCATTAGGGTTTTGTGCTTCCCCTGCTGCATCTATTCAATAGAACTTCATCAGTCAAGTGCTGAAAGACTGATACATGGCATTTTCCAACATCTGGTAGCAGCATCTAATGGTAGGTGTGACTTCTTCTAGGATCTTCCAATTTCAGAGCGGCTATCTGCCAGAAGCACCAAGACTGCTCACCCGGAGGACAGTGATGGTGTTTTAGATTCTGGTCAGTTGGGCACAGATTTGTCTTGGGCTACAGATTGTAGCTTGAGTGGTTTTTGGCATGTGCATTCTGCTAAAGATGACTTGGCATATTTATCGTTCCACTCCACTCACGGCTGCAAATCCACACCTAATGTCCCTGAATGCCATTGTTGCACGCATGTTTACATCAAATAGGGCCCTGTTGGACTGAGATCCCCCAACACATTTGCAAGTAAATTCTTCAACAATTTCCTCTCTACATGACAGACATGTAATCTTGGCTTTTGATTGGAGATTTGCTGGAGATTGTGGTAGCAACTCATATGCAAGGCCTATGTTCAAACAGGATGGGCAGGCCAACTTTTCATTGTGTTCTTTCAGCAAGATAAGTAGCAATCAGCTGTTTCTTCTTGGACGTATGAAGGACCTGGCCTCAAGGGCTCATTCAACGTTTCTAATGGAACCCCAAAGGCATCAAGTTTCCTAGCAGGAGCTGATGCGAACGTGGGCCTAAGTCAAGTCCTTTGCTCTTGCGGTTGCTGTTCCGGTCCATCTTTGTATTTCAGTCTCGTCTTTCTCTGCTGATTTCGGACTCAACTTCGGATTCCTTCTCCTGCCAGTATATTTGTATTTTGTTCGAAATTTGGCTTTACTCATTGTAATAAATAAACACTTTGAACATGCATTGAATTTGGAAGGTTCGATGGAATTCTGTTGCTGTGTTGCCTCTTTGCCAAAAGTAGCAGCTGATTTTTGCGATCATGTGACTCCTATTGGCCAATCAATGAAGCGATTGATTTAATCAGCCAATCAGCACTATCGACATCAAGCCTTCGTTTTACTTCTGCCCAGGATTGTTGTTTTTGACCAATCAGAATCATCTTTTTATGCTCAAAGCACAAAGGTTACGCTGTGAGACGTCTCAGAGCTCAAAAGATTGTGACATGCGCTTTCGAATGATGTATTAGGCCTAGGCAATCAAAGTTTGAACGGGGAGTAAGAAGCCATTGCTTTCAATGAATTTGAGGCAGGGAAATTTTCTTAAACCATAATTTCTGGTATACTGGGTGGTAAAAAAGGGTTCATTTACCCTCATAAAGAATGACTTTACCCAAATAAGTTACCATTATTCGAAAATATGGTCCTTAACAATCATTTTGAGACCAAAATCCCAAAGTAAAAATTTTTACTAGAAATGGCAAAATTTCGACTGGTGACTTCCCTGAGCTGTGAATATAGGAAATCTGGTAATAATATGAATCTCTTTTAAAAGAAACTTTATGATACAAAGGATTGGTATTCATATTCAAGGTTTCTGTTGATATTTTTTCATACATAATTGAGACTTAAATTACCATTTGCATGACAAATATTTTTGTCTTGCACAGTATGTTCCTATGAATGCCATTACCAATGGATTCATCATTTGAATAATAATTCAAGATTCAATTTATCCCCATGTTTCAGCTATATTGAAAAATGAGCTTTGGGGTCAAAGAACCGTAGGAGGTATCATCGTGCCTTGTTCTATTGGAGATGTCTTCCATATCAAAATCATTTTGGGTGTATATTTGGAAAATGTTCTTAGTAGCTTCAAGTTCACTTCTTGTCTAATCAGATTTGATTTTCCGCATTTTATTTTAGCAGCTCCTAGACTTTGAATTTTCATGTAACCTTGCCTGCATACGTAAAGCTTTACTGCATCATTCTGTCTTAGTCATCTCCCAAAATTAGCCAAATTAAAGCCATAGATATTAGGTAAGAAATTGAACACTCCTTCATCCCAAATACACCTTTTCTTCCACTTTGTTTCCAAAGTGTCATTGCAGCAAATAACACAGGCTTTCCTTAGTTGATGCAAGAGGTCTGAAGTGCTGTGTGATGGAGTTGCCATGTTTTCCAGATTGATGTTGTAAAAAATTGGAGAGCAGTATGTCTATATTACCTTAAAAATTCTTCTAATTAGTAAAAGCTAGGTAAAGTAGGTGCAAGGCCTTAACAGTAATGACAAAGTCTATCTTCACATCGTTTCACTGTTCAATAGATTCAACACAACCAAATTGAAGAAACATTCGCAGTGGAATAAATACAAAAAGATAAAGGAAATAAACTTACCGTTAAACCTTTCGAATACGTCGTCTGTGGTTTATACTTCCAAGGAAAGAAGGGTAATTAATATTCTTTCTTCCGTCAATTGATGTCATAGCAACTTCCGTTTTCAATCTAAAAACGAAATTAAGAAATCGATTACAAACGCTTCTCTGCACTGGCGTGCCTGAATGAGAAGGAGGCAAAGCCGTTGGTTTCGAAAAATGTGACGTTTGATTATGAGTCGTAGTTTGAGCGTTCATTGAATTCATCAATAGCGATAACTGCAGCTCATGTAATCTTTCTAGGTTTTTTCCCAGAGTAAGTTATTTCTCCCTTCTTACCCTGTCTATATTAACTGCAGCAATGCTCTTTCCACCGGAATATATGGCATGTATTGGACCTTTTGATAGATCTCAAGCAGTGCTTTGGATGTGTTTTCTTGCTGAATCCTGAATATCTTCCTGAACCATGGTATACGTACCTATATATATTGATTTGTTGTGTTTGCTTTACTTTGTTTCCAAATTATTCAGGCGCATTGAAGAGCAAGGTACCAGCTCGAAACCTTTCTTCTGTTATTCTATTCTCATTGCTCGTGGAAGAGACTGTTGTTTGGGCTCTTGTCACACAAGCCTGCACCAACTCACCAAAGTCTCCCAGCTTTACTTTATACTCCAATGACTTTTTGTCTCCAGGAAAAAGTTTGCTGCTTTTATATCTGTATACACAATACTGCAGCCCTGCAAATAGAGCACAGCTCAAAGGCTATCTTCTATGATTTGCAAACTTACCTACAATTTAAATCAATAAATAGCCAAAAATATTGGAAACATAGCAAAACAAATACATAGATTACTTAAGCTTTTCGTCTGACACTCAACAGAGTAATACGTCACAATGCTAGGCGAAATTCTGTTTCAGACAGAGATTAATGGATTTGGCTCATAATTACTGTGGCACTCCCATCGACCTCACTGATATTTATGCATAGGGAACATATTCAGGCTATAAAATCTTAGTGCAAAAACAAGGATATCCTATCACAAAACCAGATAAAGGATCCAGGGTTGTTATTTTGAATCAAAAAGACTACATTACCAAAATGGGTGATGTGCTTAAAGACACTAGTAAATTTGAGAAACTAAGCGACATAGAACAGTTTGACAAAACGGCTAGACTAGAGCAGAAACTCAAAAAACGCGTTCTAAAATTAGTCAAAAAAAACAGTTGGCTCAGGGAATTTATGATAGGATCCGACCCACTGGCTGGCAGCGTCCACATCTGTATGGTCTCCCTAAAACTCACAAACAAAGTATCCCACTAAGGCCTATTTTATCCATGGTCGGCTCGGCTCAACATCAACTTGGAACCAGATCTCCATTTGTCCTCTGAACAGGGGTGAATCCAAGTGAGGCTGGGATGGCATAAAATTTCAATTATCGAGAATTTGTGAGTAAACAACATGCCACACAATAATTATGTATTTAGATTAATAAGGAAAGGCCTTGAAAATGACATTGTAACATGAAAACATTGCATACATACTTTTACAATAAAATCATCTTTCATCTTAGGTGAGTGAGTGAACCTCTGAAAATGTTGAGTATCAAGTATATACTCCATATTATCTAGTATATTAAGGAAAGGAATTGGAAAATAAATTAATTGGAAAAAAACCAAAACAATAGAAATATTGCCCTGAGTATGACCACATTTATGAGAAGCTACCTTAGCCAGCTTAAATATCAGAGTATCCAGAAAGAGGTTAAACAAAATGACAGAGGGCTTATTTGATTAGGAATTCCTATACCCCTGCCCCCAGGCTCTAGTAGTACCTAAGTTATTCAAAAACGAAAATTTTGACGAGTTCAGTTTATTTGTCTTTGATCTCCTTGCGTTACATAAAAGACCCTTTATAGATACTTACTCCTTTACCTTTTGATTATGCCTAGATGTAATGTGACTTCTAAAGTTTCAAAGATGAACCCACTTGTAAGGATATATAACGGTGTTTACTTTTAATAAGTCGCAAAATAATACACGATTGTATTGTCCTCATAAAACTAGCTGACTGGCTATTCAACGAACTTTGTGCATTTCTTCACGGGAAACTCCTGTTTTTCCCTAAGATGAACTGCCTCTTCAACGATTCTAGCGAAATCATTTCCTTAATCCTTTCGCTATGCTTGAAGTTTTGATAATGTGACCGAGATTGTTGACATTGCTTTCACAAGATTACTTCTTGTTCTATGAAAAGGGCACTTCCGTCTTTGCATGTACGCCATACGGGCGGCCTAAACAAAACAAACTCTTGTCCAGTTGGTCAGGTTGGGCAGTCACACCATCAAGGCGGTATTAAGCCTCAAGGATGCTTATTTGAATTTAACACTTCTTAAAATTGATTTGCCTTGTGTCATGAAAAATCTCTCAAACATTCTTGTACTTAACTGGTACAACTAATGCAATAAGGATATTATCAGCTGTGTTTACCTGAATTAGTCAACTTCAAAACCCAATTTTTTTGGGTATCACTCAAGTTTAGAGGGAAGGCAAGACTTAATAGATATTTTTTATTATTACGCCTTGTCTGATTATTAATTGATTTAAGGTATATCCATGTTGTCATTGATGGGTGGGGAGTCGATAGTCATGAAGAGTTTCAAAGGTGATGGGGTCAGGAAAATAAACATATTTTTGAAAAGAAGTATGTAACCCCAGGCTTTCAAAACGGACATAATTCTAAGAAACTTTCCTGGTTTTTTGAGATGTAAGAGCCAGGGGGGCAAGGAGCATAGCTTAAAGGGGACCTGCAAAGGTAAAACAAGTTGTGTTTAATCGAAAGCCCTTGACGTCCTGAGTACGAAAATGAAAATATTTTTTGAAATTGAAGCCCCGTTTTTCCGTAAGGAGCGATTTAAAGTGCATTTTCTGACACGCGGGACAACTTTTTCATTTCAGTCTCGTTTTCGATTCTGACGTCAGAGGTGAATAATGAAATTCGGGCCTAAGTAATTTCCATACAGAAGTAACAGTAATCATTGCTCGGGTTACGGCGCAAAGGTGCTTTAAAAACAACAAAAAATCCGTTTTAAAGCCAAAATATCAAATTTAGGATAAAACTGCGATTCAAAAAAGATATCAGTGTGAGTATATACGGAATAGGACGAATTTCAAAGCTCATCTAAAAGTGTTGTGTTGTGCGTGGATTCGACTCTAAGAAAACTCACATTGCCGGGCAAAATATTTTCGCTTTGCCTATTCACGAAGATACAATATTACAAGGTAGAAACTTGCTTGTTTAAATATCGATATATGAATTGCTATAAGAGTGTATTACAAATATTCAATGGTAAGAAGGCTGGTTAGGGGTTGTACGTGGGATTGTGGGAAGTAGGGGGCAAGCTTCGCTCGAAAGAAGTTGAACTTTGAAGAAGGCCCAAAACTTCAAATGTAAATAATGTTTACATCTAAAGCCCATAATTTCATTTTACTTACTAATTTCTGTTTACAGTTACTCAATTAATTAGACTTTATTTATGTTTTATTATTATCAATTTTTCATTTTTTTATATTTTATTTCTAATTTCATTTGTACTTATTGGGGTCTACTGGGGTAAAATGGGTAACACGGGGTAAAATCAGTAGTTGCTTAAGCTTACATGCATGGCCTAAGTTGACAATATCTCACTATTTTTATCAAGTATTAGTTCTGGTTATTTTTGATCCTCTAAGAGTATTAGCGTAAAAAAAGCGAAATTTTCAACATTAAGTTATTTATACAAGATTACAAAACTACTTATTTTACCCCGTGTTACTCCTTTTAACCCCAGTAGACCCTAGTCTTTATCGAACTTTTTTTACTTGTAATTATCATTCTATTTTTTGTACTTTCTGCCTGTATTCTTATTTTGTTTTATTTGTTTACTTAGCTGCCATACCTGAAAATAGTGTTTTTGCCATATGACAATGATGATGAGAAAACAAAAAACGACAGAAAATTTAAGAAAATTTTGATACTTGGGATCCAGGCATGTTACTTATAGAATATGTTTTTAAATTGTTTTTTAAGAGTACCGTCTTTTTTATAAGAAAAATTTCATAATAACACAAGCCTTAAATTTTACATCTTATAATTTGGTACCCTAGCTACCCTTGTTTATTGTTGATATTTTTTGAGGTTGAAAGAAATGTGTGAAGAAAACATTCGTGCAGTTTGTTCCATCTTCTTGAAAAATTTTTTCTTCCATTTTCCCCATACCTTATTTTTCTAATATTTGAAAAATATTTTCACCCTGTTATTACAATATCATAGATAACAACATCCGAATTCCGCTGTTTATAACCCAAAACAGTAATCATGTTCTTACTTCCCTACCCCACATGATTCCTCACGTCATGTGCATCAATAAAAGGTATCTAGATGACTGAAATTTATAGTTTGTGTTTGCAATGTGGGTTGCGCAGCTTACAATTGTTTCAATAACTTAAGTAATAAAACAAAAAATCAAGACAATTTACTGAAAAAGAAAGTGACTTTTCACAAGTTCTCAAATAATGCAGCCCTCTAAAAAATATGGATACAGAACATGAGGCTAGCAAATTTGTTCTGCAACCATATTCACGTCTTTGCCAAGACCATTTTACAGAAGAAAGTTATCAGCGTGGCCCAAAATTTTTGAAGTCTTTAGGCTTAATGAGAGATTACTTTTGAAAGATTATTTTTGACACAGGGTCACCAAAAGGAAAAAGGCATGTGAAGGGTTAAAAGAAATTCAAGGCAAAACACAACTGTCCCTCAACTCTCCACTCAGTCCTAAAAAATGGCCCTTTGGAAGAATCATCACAAACAATGAAAAACTGACAGAAGAACTAAACAGACTGGGGAAAAACCCTCTTCGGAGGGGTTACAACCTGTCCAATATTCAGAACCAATTCAGCAAAGCTATATAGCACACTTAACATGAATTAATATTCAAGGATAAAACACCAACTAATGAGACACCTAGACTTCCCCCTTTTATTCTACCATTTGATAACACAACCATTCAAATTGGAGCAATATTGAAGCAACATTGGCATCTGATAACCAAGGATGAAACTCTAAAATACATTTGGGCCACACCTCCTTTCCTGGCACTTAAAAAGCATAAAAACTTCAAGGATGTCCTAGTTCATTCTAGATTCACTAGGTAAACCCATAAATAAAAAATAGCAATAAACATAACAAAGATGCAAAGGTGGTCCCAGACGCGGGTCTGCTAGGGCACCTAACACAACAAGACATTCTGATTTAAATACCCCTTGGCTGATGATTTGCATCTATAAAAACCCAGGATTAATGGCAATTATTCTATTTGACAGACGGTTGAAATCAATTAAAGAAAAAATTAAGAAATGAAAGTCTAAATGATAAATGCAATCTTGTTCCAAAATACTAAAATACTGAAATACTAAATCCTTACTACTATGGCATTGCTGAGTTGGTTGGGGCTGGGGGGCTGTACAGGGGACAATGGCAGGGCTGGCTGGTTGGGACTACCCTCTCTCCTTATTATGTAAATATATCTTCATCTTTTTTATAATTTTATCTTTTCCTTGTTTACCCTCTTTTTTCATTTTTTATACATACTTTCAGCATACGTATTTTTTCAACTCAAACTCTGCTTATGAAAGAAATTGATAGATAAGTTGTTTCAACGACATCCGGGTTCAAACAAACTGGAGCAAAGTCATTAACTTCTGTAATGCACTCGCAGTTTGATTCCTTTGCTTTGGTCAAAGTTCTTTGCACTTCTTTGCAGCAAAGGCTTTCAATTCCTCTTATCATTCCTCCTAGCATTTACCACAAGTACACCTAAACAATCAAAATCAGTAAACAATCTAAACAAATAGGATTTTGATGAAGAGCAAAAAATTTGAATGTTTTGAGTGGATGGCCTAAATTAGGCCTAAATACTCCGTCTTGTACTTTTATAAATTTATTATTAATTCACCCATTATTTGAGTTTTAGATAAAGATTTGGTCATATAAGTTTTGTATAAGTTGTAATGGTAACAATTTTACTAAAAAACATACCAATCAACGTTGACAATTCTTTGAATATTTACATCTTCTTCTACCTTGTCTTCGCTGGCGCTGCTCTCATCGGTATTCGAGGACCGTTCTTCTTGTCAGTTTTTAGGCGACGGTTAGAACAAATACGACTGAATATTTATCTCATGGTTATCAACGGCTCCATATTCTAATCCTTCATCGCTGTATTTCATCTTTTTTAACGAAAAAGCAACGATAATCAACTTTATATCGAGCGTGTTTCAATACCAATTCCAGTGTGATCCATCGAGCATCTCATTTCTTTATTTACCTCTGACGTCAGAGAAGAAACGCGGGCAAACCCGTCCTCAAAACAAAATGGCGTCCAACATGCAAAATCGTCAACTTTCAGCTGTCACAACTCAAAAACTATTTCAAATATTGCATTTTTAATGCCGAATTCGGACTCCCCGTATGTGAATTGACCGTAATAGCTTGATAATAGCAAAACTTTTTTTACCTTTGCAGGTCCCCTTTAAAGTTCTAAAGTATATGCTACTCATATATTAAATGTTTTCCAAACATAGGTACGATACTTTTCTTAAATTGCATATTAATGGGTATGAAACTAGAAAATAGCTTTTTATAAAGGTTGGTCAAAATGTCTTCCAAAAATAATGAACATTCACAAGAAATGGGGTACCTTTTCACTGTCTCATTCATAATGTTCATTTACCATAAAATGGTTACCATAAGTTGGTAAAAAGTTGTGTATTTGTGGTAATCATAATATCAATAATTGGTCATGATTCTCAGATCGCAGCAGCCAATCCCTGTGGTCAGTCCAGCTGTAGGTCACACAGCCACTTAAAAGTAGCTTACAATCAAATATCACTTGTATAAATGACTCGCTTTTTGGCTGACGAGTCCTATCTATGATTTTAGGGAGGGAGGTATTCAATTAGGATCTTTGGTAAAATAGAATGAATTCTATTGTTACTAGCATGTTCCATAAAGATTAGATATTATATATAAGCATTCCCCCAAAATGTTTCCTTAATTCAAATGAATAATTCAGTTTTCATGAGTGAGTTTCCATTTCCTATTTTCTATCAGTGCCAAACATGAATTGGGTAAAGATAAGCAAAAATCAAATGCAAATCTAATTGCAAAACAGCTAAAATATCTTATCAAATGTAACTAAACTGAACTAGGAATAAATCTCTGCAGGACAGACGGGTGGAAGTTGTTTTTCTAGATGAGAAAAATATAAAAAGTTTCATAACTTTTTTAGTTCAAACAAATATCCTACTTAAATTTTTAAAATCTGGGGCTACGGTTTCTTGTTAACGGTTTCTTATAAAATGATTGTATCTAGATTTTATTGTTTGTATTTTTGTGTTATCTAAAGGTAACTAAGGCTGGTAATTTGACTCTCGTGTTTATAGAAAATCAATGGGTAAGACTGCATTTTCTAGATTTAAGTATTGTGAAACTGCCAGAAAAGCTACAATCCTCGCCAAAACTTCTTGAGAGAAACCAAAAAATAGGCTCAATATGTAATACTGTTTCTAAAAAAATGGAGAAAAATGTTTTCCCCCTTGCCCCCTGTACAATGTTGGTTAAATTTGTTACAAGGGCATCAGGGGCAAAAATGCATAGGAGTTGCCCAAGCAACATTGAAATATGGGTGAGAACTGCAAGTGAATAAGTTGTGTAATAAAGATCTGTCTCAACAGTTTTGACGATGATTGTAGTGAATTCCCCTCAAAACTAGGTTAAAAATTCGGAATACTCAAGGCCAAAAGCTAAGGTCCCTTAAAAAAAAAGTGTGAATAAGATTCTTAGAATTTATTTTTCAAGTAGAACAAAGTTAAAAATCCTTCAAAGGAATTTCTAAGATGCAAAAACCCTTGTACTCAAGCCACTTTTTGGGGAAGAGCAACATTTCCTTATTTTACTATGTTCCTTGTAGGGCTGTCCACCGAAGGTCGAATAATCACTATTCGGTTAGCAACGAACTATTCGAATAGCAGTCAAGCGCAACGATTATTCGGTTGAACCGAATAATCAAATATTCGGACTATTCGAATAGCAGTGATGCGTTACGATTATTTGCTTTAGCCGAATATTCGGTTATTCGAATAGCTGTGATCGATCGATCAGTCGACTAGTTGACCATTCGACTGATCGAATGTCAGCGATTATTGGAATAGATCGATTCTTCGAGTTTGTGTTGACTATTCGAATGGTTGGAATGTCACTGATCTTTTAATGGGCAACTTTAGACAAAGGGTTTTGGATAGAAACATGAAACCTGATGCTTCTAGTGTGGCTTACGGCATACGCTTGCTGTATAGGTTTGCAATTGACCTGCTTTTTTATAATCTGCGAATCGAAATCAGTTAACGTTGGGCTGGATCGAAATGAACAACTCCGGGGTAAGTTGATTAAGTAAAAAGACTAAGCATTGGACAAATAGACCTTGATTAATAAACTCTCTGGATATTTTTATCACAAAGATCTGTTTCTTATAATAACATGGCCAACTTATTTTGTTGTGACTTTTGGATGGAGTAAAAGAAACGGAATTTTGCTATGTGATTTGGAAAATTTTTAAAGCTTTGATGACGTCATATTTTGCCACGCCCTTTTGACGTCATATTTGGCCACACCCGAATAACCGAATATTCGGTAAAATTGTAAACGAATATTCGAATAGTTCAAATCTTTCTTTTGGACAGCCCTAGTTCCTTGACTATTTGCTTCCTCTTTTGCTTTCTGCTTAATTGGGCCCTTTCTTATCTGCGCATTTTCTTCTCAATAAAGCAATATAATAATAAAATAATAAAATTATGAGCTAATATAGGCCGAAGCCTTTCAACTGTGCTCATGTCATTACAGTTTCCAATAATTGTCTAATCTTGAAGAGAAGCAGGATTCGGAAAATCAATCGAGATAATTTGTGAGAATGAAAATGACCCGAGTAGGACTCGAACCCATGACCTCTGGATTTGATCTCTAGAACGCTACCACTGCGCCACCGGGGCTACGAGAAACCCAGGCCATTTTATTCACACAAATTGTTGCACCACCACTCACCAAATGCAGAGACGAACCTATCCGGGCTCTTTGACACTACACTGGACCTGCGAAGGGCAAAGACTTTCTCACACCAGGGAGACCATCGCAGTCCCATCACTGGATAGAGTTGCAGGAAGTAAACTTGAAGAGAAGCAGGATTCGGAAAATCAATCGAGATAATTTGTGAGAATGAAAATGACCCGAGTAGGACTCGAACCCACGACCTCTGGATTTGATCTCTAGAACGCTACCACTGCGCCACCGGGGCTACGAGAAACCCAGGCCATTTCATTCACACAAATTGTTGCACCACCACTCACCAAATGCAGAGACGAACCTATCCGGGCTCTTTGACACTACACTGGACCTGCCGAAGGGCGAAGACTTTCTCACACCAGGGAGACCATCGCAGTCCCATCACTGGATAGAGTTGCAGGAAGTAAACTTGAAGAGAAGCAGGATTTGGTAAATCAATCGAGATAATTTGTGTAGTGTAGTGTCAAAGAGCCCGGGTAGGTTCGTCTCTGCATTTGGTGAGTGGTGGTGAGACAATTTGTGTGAATGAAATGGCCTGGGTTTCTCGTAGCCCCGGTGGCGCAGTGGTAGCGTTCTAGAGATCAAATCTAGAGGTCCTGGTTTCGAGTCCTACTCGGGTCATTTTCATTCTCACAAATTATCTCGATTGATTTTCCAAATCCTGCTTCTCTTCAAGTTTACTTCCTTCAAAAACAAACTGTGTTGCGCGGGGAGTGTTTTGGCTAACCACTTTTTCGTCCATAATTTAGATTTGACTCGTGTTTTCTGCTTCCTTATTTAAATTACCATAGCAAACTACTGTGAAATTTGAAAAAAATCACGACATCCCCACTTTCAGTCATAAGCAACCATAGGTTTCTTATATGGATGGACTGCAAAATTCCTTTGCTCGAGAAGAGACTCAAAGTCTGTTTGATTGTCATTGTATGCAAGAAGCGATGTTCTTTCATGGATGTGATTAATTTGACAATTCTAGGCTCGGTCATAGAACATCCAGACAAGTGGGCAGTAACTAAAATGAGATAATACAAAGGCTTGTATTACCTTACTAAGCTTCTCTGGCCCCATGTGACATGATATTCTGGCAAGTGCATGAAGTTTCTGGCTAGCTTCTTTGCAAAGAATTTTAACATGCTGTCTAAAACTTAACGTTTGGTCAAAGGTTATCCCCAGAAGCTTCTCTTCATTGCTTTCTTTCACGCTAGCCTCCCCTATTTTGATGGAGACTTAATCACTTTTCCGACCAAAAATCATCAAATGACATTTTTCTTTATTCTAAGGGCAGCATACTCTAATTTTGCAATGACATTTTCTATGGTATGACCAAATGTATGAATTGTTGTATCATCTGCATGGTTACAGACTTCTGTCTCTTTCATGAACATGAATAAGTCGTCCATGTATATGAAATAGATATTAAATGAAAGGAGTCCCAAAACCGAACCTTGTGGTACACTCAGGTCAGTATTGGTCCAGGCACTGAACGAAGAGTTTACCTTCACCCTCTGCTGTCTGTCAAAGAGGTAGCTATACACAAAGCAGATCTACTGAAACTATATGCGTTTAATTTTGCAATTGATAATTCGTTATTTAGACAGTCAAAAGCCTTCAATAGGTCTGTGAGAATAGCCACTGTGATGCCCCTGGTTACGATCTTGTATATCATCTGTAGTGAGCAAAACTATTTCACTAGGAGGAAGTGTTATAGTTGCAAAATGGTTGTTAAAGATCCCTGCAATTTCGAAGTCATTGGTTATCACTTTATCATTTTCAACCAGAATCAAAGATGAGCTTACTTGAACCTTATCTGAAAAGATCAGTGGATCTGTTTTACAAAATTTACGATTATCCTTGAGGTCAAGGTTAATATTTCGTTAATAATCAAATTTGGCCTTGCGCAGAAACTTTACGCATTTATTTCAGTCTTTTTAAAAGCCTCAAGATCAGCTTCAGTTCTGTTTTGTTGTACTTATTCCGCAGCCTAGTGCGGTGCATGAGCTCTTTACGTAATGCTTTTGTCATAAAAAGCCCATCAAGTGTACGAATTGATTTCCTTTTAATAGGTGCATGTGTGAGATTATGAGAAAAACTGGACCCATATTTATTTTTTTTATTTTTTATTAATTTATAATACTACCATGTCTTGTAACATGATTTTACCCCCGGATCGCCGAGCTATCCCAGGAGACTTTGTGGCTCCACGTGCCGACAAGGGACAATCGTTTTTCATCTTTCTTGAATTTTGACAGTTGTATAGTTGTGAGTTTTTAGAATTTGTACTTCGAGCGTACAGAAAGAATATTTTTGTGTTTAGCTCTAACAATTGCGTATGCCCGAGTTTACATCTTGGCACCTCTGACGAAAAAACAGAAGCTGTGAGAAGTTAGTTGCTCTTGTTCTGATGTTTTGCTTCGTTGCTGTTTCTGCTTCGGCCTAGGCCCATTTTGCTCATCCAGGATGTCTGACGACCTCGACCAGCTGGAAATTTTGATTTTAGGCAGACTTTACTCGCTTGAAGACGCCGTTTTAACTCGCCTATGTGCCCACTTGGAGATACCCAGGGAGGGAAAGACCAAACGAAATCTTTTGAAGGAGGTAAGGGCCTTAATTGAGTCAAAAACTAGTGGTGCTGAGGAAGGAGACATTCGTGAATTCCTGGAAGCCGTTGAAGGGATTATTATGGAGCCTACTGGTGGAATACAGTTGGACCGAGACGATGCAGGAAGCCAAGAGGATAACGACGCGTTGGCTGCTGAAGAGGAATTAAACCGATTGGTCAGGGAACAGCAGGAATTACGAGAACGAGTTGCAGATTTGAGTTTAAAGGTGGAAAAACAACCAGAACAGGTACGAGAAATTACAAATATGAAATTATAAGAGTATAATACTAGTTCTTTGCTATGAAGAGAATTTAAAATCTCAGGCACAATTGGTCAGCCAGGGGAGACAAATAAATCAAATTTTATTTCCCTGGTACACCAAATTGAAGGTGCCCTTACAAAAGGATATAGTGAGGTGGAACTGAGTGAGGCATTAATAAGATCAATAAGCCCTGGGTTACTACTTAGAAGTTTTTTAGAGTGTACCCCAGATCTGCCTCTCTCAAAATTGCGTAAAATTCTTCGCTCTCACTATCGGGATAAATCTTCCACCGAGCTATACAAGGCCTTATCAACACTTACGCAAGCACCTAATGAAGATGCGCAAGCGTTCCTTTTCAGAGCTCTTGAGCTGCGTCAAAGAGTTATTTTTACATGCAAAGAGGCAGAGTCAAAAATCAAATACGACCCAACATTGATTCAAAACTTGTTTCTACATTCTATTGAAACTGGACTGAGGGATGAGTCAATACGTTCGAAACTCCGACCATTTTTGCAAAACCAGTCCATCCCTGATGAAGAACTGATTGGGGAAATGAATGTGATTTTTTCTGAAGAACAAGAAAGGGATGCAAAATTGGGAAAGAAAACCGCAAAATATGCTACCGCCCGTGTCGAACAAATCACCCCAGAGACCCCACCCATTAGGCCCACACATCGCGCAGAGAAAAAAACAAACAACCCGAGACCCAAAAATCATTGGAAGCCACCCTCAGTGCTGTCCAGACAGGCTTGTCTGAATTGAAGGCATCATTTGAAAAATTCAGGGCCCAACCCAACGACGAAACCCAAGCTCAGCCAAGACCCCCCAAACGCCAACCAAGATCTTGTGAGTCTTGTAGAGCTGAAAACAAGCCAGATTGCACCCATTGTTTCATTTGTGGTGATTCAAGTCATTTCGCTAACGGCTGCAGGAAGAAAAGTGAGTTAAAAAACGGGGGAGGGCTATGGTCACGCAGGGGCAACCCATAGCTAAAAATTCGAAAAAAATTCCCCACCATTGTCATTTTTGCTTGAAGAAAAAACTCTTGACCAGCCTTTGCTGAAATGCGCTCAATGTAAAACTGTGTTTTATTGCAACAAAATATGTCAGAAAAGGGATTGGCAAAATCACGCATCACTTAGTGGTATTATTGGCATGACAGAACACAAACAATTCGAGCAAGTGAGCAAATTTAAAATCGAAATTGGTGACTCCAATGACAATTTTTTATACCCGTCACATTTAAGCAACAAAAACTACCAAAAGTTAGTAAGGCTTGTTGGTGATAAGTGTCTTATAACATGTTCACTTCAAGGTATTGAGATAAAGGCACTATTGGACACAGGGGCACAATTGTCAATAATTTCCGAATCTATTTTGAAGGAGAAATTCCCAGAAGAAGAAATTCGCGATGTGTCAGAACTTTTGGGTAGTGCCCCAGCCCTTGATCTTAAAACTGCAAATGGTTCCACCTTACCATACAGTGGATATGTTTTGTTGTCATTTTGCTTAAAAGAAGGAATGAGAAATAAATTAAAAGTACCACTGTTAGTCACCAATGCCGATATTGGCAATGCTATTATCGGATACAATGTTTTTGAGGAATTAATTAAAAGTCATTCTGATAATTTAGCTGATTTATTGGCAGACCTCACAACGTCATTCAAAATCAGTAGTTAAGACGTTCTTGCTTTCGTAAAAGTTATTAACGCAACCAAAAGTGAGCCCCCTGTGACTGTTAAAACATCCAAAAAACCAGTGACTATCCCGAAACATTCATCGTTAAAGGTTACCTGTCGCATTTATGTAGAACCAACGTCAAAAAAACTTTGTTTTTCTTTGAACCAAATGACATCAAAACTTGGCCTAGTGGAATTGACATTTTTCAGGAACTAATTTTGCTCAAAGAGAGTGGAAACCGTGTATCTATTCGTGTAACCAATCATACTAACCATGACATTAAGTTACAAGGACGGTTAGAAATAGGCCGCCTAGAGCGTGTTCGCTCTGTCACAGAACTGGCAGTCACTCCAAGTAGTGAAGGTCCCAGGCCTTCAGCAAACATCAGTCAAAATGACATTTTGAAATCAGTCAACCTTGACACACTTACTGTTGACCAACAACAAGTTGTTTTGGACATGCTAAAGAAAGAATCAAATGTTTTCTCAGCCAATGAATATGAAGTAGGAAACATCGCAGGCTTGAACTTAGAGATAAACTTGACTGACAATATCCCTGTTTAAAAATCATACGTCAATGTCCCAAAACCACTTTTTGCTGAAGTAAAAGGTTACATTGAAGATTTATTGAACCGCGGTTTTGTTCGTAAGTCACACTCATCATATTCATCACCTGTGGTTTGTGTCAGAAAAAAGGATGGCACTCTTAAGTTGTGAATAGACTACCGTCAGTTAAATCGTAGAACAATACCGGATAGACACCCATTGCCGAGGATTCAGCAAACAGTTGAAAACTTAGGAGGAAATACCTGGTTCACGTTGCTTGATATGAACAAAGCATATCATCAGGGCTATGTAGACAGAGAAAGTCGTCACAAAACTGCGTTCATCACGCCATGGGGACTTTACGAGTGGGAGAGGATCCCTTTTGGTTTAACCAATGCGCCATCCGTATTCCAGCGTTTCATGGAGGACTGTTTAAGTGGACTTCACAATGAAATCTGTGTGCCGTACTTAGACGACGTGATTGTATTTAGTAAAAGCTTCGAAGAGCATGTGCAACACCTGCAAATCGTCCGGAATCGTCTTAGCAGTCAAGGTGTTACACTAAAATCTAGCAAATGCAAGTTTTTCAAGAGAGAAGTTTGCTATCTCGGACACGTTGTCTCTGAAACAGACTACAAACCGGACCTCCACAACTTTGAAGCCGTAACATCACTCCGCGAAAAGCCACTCAAAACCATGGGTGAACTTTGTAAACTCCTTGGACTATTAGGCTATTACCGCAAGTACATCCCTGGATTCGCAAAGATCGCTAAACCGTTGACAGACTTGTTGCGCACAGATGTCACTGGGAAACCACACCCTGTTAAAGGAAAACGACCAGTAAACAACACCAGAGGAGGTCAGCTACCGTCTAACACCGAAATTCAATGGAAGGACGTACACCAAGCCTCTCTTGAATCACTGATCCAAGCCTTGATCTCACCACCAATTCTAGCATACCCAGATTTTACACGTCAGTTTATCTTACACACGGATGCAAGTAAAGATGGACTTGGTGCAGTTTTGTACCAAGAGGATGAAAAAGGTGTTCTGCGTGTCATCGTTTACGGATCGCAATCTTTAACACAAGCAGAGAGAAGCCATCATATGCATGCAGGAAAGCTCGAATTCCTAGCATTGAAATGGTCCGTATGTGATCATTTCCGTGATTACTTGTACTACGCGCCAAATTTCATCGTCCACACCGACAACAACCCGCTTACTTACATCTTAAGTACAGCAAAGCTCAATGCTACTGGATACAGATGGATTGCTGCGGAATTAGCAGACTTCAATTTCAAGAACTGATATCGACCGGGTACGCGTAATGGCGATGCAGATGCCCTGTCAAGACTACCTCTCCATTACCAGGCACTGTTTTCAAATGAAACCTCAAGTGATACGATTGATGCGATTATTAATGGCATAAGGGTCAGATCGTCAGGAGATTCCACATGGATTGCTGCTGTAAATGCCAACAATAATACAAAAAGCTCTACCACTTGCTCTGATGAAGTGACCTGTCTTCGTGAGACGGACATACTAGATGCACAGTTGCAAGATCCAGCCATCTCGCGTCTGCTGAAATTCAAACAACAAAGCCATAAACCATCAACTGATCAAATACAGGTCGAGTCTCCAGATTTTAAAATTCTGCTTCATGAATGGGACCGTCTGTACGTCACAAAATCTGGAATATTGCGACATCGTTCGTCAGATTTGGATCAACTCGTTTTACCGGCAAAATATCGTCCTCTAGTCTTAAAGGAATTGCATAACAACATGGGCCATTTGGGAGCGGACAGAGTCTTCGATTTGACAAGGGAAAAATTTTACTGGCCACGTATGTTCACTCAGATAACTGAATACGTCACGAAAGTATGCCCTTGCTTGAAAGATAGAGCTCCAAATATCCATACCAGAGCACCTCTCCAGAATATTACGTCCACTATGCCACTAGAGCTAATCTCAATCGATTTTCTTCATCTCGAGCGTAGCGTCGGTGGTTACGAGTACATCTTGATCATTGTCAATAACTTCACTCGCTTTGCCCAAGCCTACCCAACCAGAAACAAAGAGGCGAAGACGGCAGCAGATAAGTTATTCAACGACTTCTTTCTACGCTTCGGATTCTCGGAAAAGATATTACACGACCAGGGGAAGGAATTCGTAAACAAGCTGTTCCATCAACTCGAGAAGTTAATGGGTATCAAACGACTGCGTACAACTCCCTATCATCCCCAAGGGAATGGTCAGACCGAGAGTTTCAACAAGACCATCATCAGCATGCTTAGAACGCTATCTGATAAAGAAAAATCCAACTGGAAAGACGCTCTGAACAAAATGACGCACGCATACAACAGTACGCGTAATTCAGCAACTGGATACTCACCATTCTTCTTGATGTTCCGACGACAACCAAAACTACCTATCGATTCCATGTTTGATCAAGCTGTGGAAAAACGTTCTGGAACAACATCATCCGTGAACAAATGGTATGATGAAATGAAGCAAGCTCACCAAATTGCATCAGAAAAGTCAACCAAGTCGCGTTTATCTGCAAAGAAGCAATACGACAAGAAAGTGGACCATATTTCTCTTGAGACTGGTGATCGTGTGCTCGTTAGAAATTTAACCCCAAGAAAGGCACCACACAAACTTCGTTCCTATTGGGAAGACCAAGTATACATTGTTGTTAGTCGGAAAGAAGATGGTCCAGTATATTTTGTAAAGCCAGAACTCAGAACAGGAAGAGAACGGACACTGCACCGTAACTTACTATTGCCATGCAACATGCTAGCCGATACAGACGCAGAACCGCAATTACCAAAACACAACACTCGTGTGCGTACACCTAAAACAAAGGAATCCAGAGAGATTGTGCCGGATACAGATGAGAGTGACACTGATTCCGAAGAACTTCCTACGTTCTTTCCCGCTTTTCAGCCCGGAGGGAGTGGGATTCCAACCATGGTACTATCCACCGGTTATACATCATCAACTTAATCCGTACTATCCACCGGTTATGCGTCATCAACTTTATCCTCATCGTATAGCGAGTGCATATTAGTTTCGCCGTAGGACAGAGATACTGTTTTTTTATATACTGATTCAAATATTTTCGCTATATAAACTCGTAAGAATTATCACTCTATTATACTAGTCAGGATCCGCAACAACGGACAGTCGTTGGTATGTTCGTCAGACACGCTGATTTCATACGTTATTTATCGTACTACTACTATTTCGATTTCGAACAATCATCAACAGGAAGTCGTGTTACGTTTTTGTTTGGAGACTGGCAATCCCCAACAAGAAGAGTTCAGACAGACTTCGTTAGTTACTATGAAGATGGCAAAGTCGAAGAAAAATGTTCCGGAGAACATTCTTTTCGAACGAGGGGCAATTGTGAGATTATGAGAAAAACTGGACACATATTTATTTTTTATTTTTTTATTATTTTATAATACTACCATGTCTTGTAACATGATTTTACCCCCGGATCGCCGAGCTATCCCAGGAGACTTTGTGGCTCCACGTGCCAACAAGGGACGATCGTTTTTCATCTTTCTTGAATTTTGACAGTTGTATAGTTGTGAGTTTTTAGAATTTGTACTTCGAGCGTACAGAAAGAATATTTTTGTGTTTAGCTCTAACAAGGGCGTATGCCCCAGTTTACACAAGCTCGTTCAGTGCGCGCATCACCCCAGTCTCAAAGCCACTGTCGTCCTTGACCTCACTTAATTCCGATGAGATCGTATACAATAAGTTTTTTTGAAGTCAACGGTGTCAAATTTACTGTAATACCTGTAATTACCTATCTTGAGACCCTTTCTGAAAAATCCACCCTTGAGGACAGTAACTATCATTACATAAAAATCAGATAGACCTGTTTCTATGGCAACCGTATTTTTTAAGCTTGATTTCCTGTTAATAAGTATTAAATTGATGCTTCGAGGGTAACCTGATTTGAAACAGGTTGGGAATCTAACAAGATTTTTTTAAGTCATAATCATCCATGAAAGCACTGATAACGTCCTCCTTGACTTTGTAATTGAGGTCTCCAATTAGAATGATGTTCTTATACTTTCTGAAAAAATAGTCCAGAGCTTTTCCAATCTCATGAAAGAGGTATTGTTTGGGCTGAGATGGGGGACGATAAATCGAGATGAGAATCCACTGTTGTTTTTGGAAAATTAGTTCATGTTTTCCACACTCAATATCTTTAGGAGTTTTATATGCTGTCAATTATTTGATTGGTGCCCTCTGCCTCACATATATCAATAGGCCACCCCATACCGATCTCGATCATACCGGAATGGTTTCATGAAGCCTTTAATCATGAATTGACTGGTTGTAAAAGTGTTGTCAATTTTTGTTTCTGCGATTATCAGAACATTGATATTATCTGCAACTAATGGTCTTCGAAACTCTATTTTGTCCCTAATATAATTCATGTTAAGATTACCTCTTTTAAGAGAAGTAATGGCATCATCACAATCATCAGATTTGTTTAGATTGGTCGTGCTCAGTGCTCCCATGGAAAGAATGGTAAAGCTGTTGACATTAAGATCACCTTAGACACTATCAATATCATTAAGCTGGGTGTCCAGATCAACAGCAATAACCCCAGCTTTAATTTCTTCAGTGAGAAACTGTCAATGATTCTTATTATCAAGTGTGTCCAAAAGATTTCTGGCTAAGATTGAATCTCCGGTTTTTACTTAAATGTATTTTACTCCTGTTCAAATGTCAGTTCAAAGTAGGATAATTTGTTCTTGAGACAGAAGTCTTTTAGAAGTAAGTTTACCTTAACTCGCATTGGTTCGTGCTGATCAAATCTAGGCACTAAATCAGATACTTTTACTTCAAAATATATATGATCAATAAGTACTAATGATAACCAAGAACAGCAAAAACCAGGGATAAGAATATTGAAAACCTGGATTTTCATAAAAGTAAAATATGTTGAGGTACGTGTCTGTATTTTACACTGAGTTTATATTTCACAATTAGATGTTCCGTGATACAAATATCATGTATAATAGACAGAAAACAGAATGACAAGCTATTCAAAGACAAACTTGTAAAGTCTTTGAAAGAGGGTTGAAAAGTATGTTTGCTTGCTAAGAAGTTTGCTAGAGTTGTCAAAAAATTCATTACCTGTAATGCACACTATTCAGCTATGTTTAAATCTTTAGAGAAAGAAATGCTTGTCCACAAGCAGAAAACAAATGAGTAATATTTCAATATTTATTCAAATACGGATATATTTCATTGAAGATAAATTGTCAAAGACAAGAAAAGATGCAGCAAAAAGTGAAATCAGACCTCTTAACAAGCAAGAGTGCTGAGAAATAAACGGTGATTGGGATCAGAGCAACATCTTACCTGAATCAAAACCTTTATCTAAGAAATACTTTAAATTAAGGGAGGATCAGTAACAGTAAAAAATATTTTGTTCTATTACTCATTGAATGGCAAGACATTATTTCTTCAAGTTGACCATGAAATTGTCCACGATAGAGTTAGAGAAAGTAAATAGAATCTACTAAAATGAATTACTGATAATTCTTTTGGAACCTTCAACTTTTCCCATGCAGTTTGTTTCAAATTTTCTTCCAGCCTTAAGATTTTATCCTGGATCTTGTTAAGGGTGTTGGTTGATATCCCGTATCGTTCCTTGTCTTTTTCCTCCTTTTCTTCCAATTGAGTCTTTAAATCTTTTATTGCACTTAAAGAAAATAATATTCATTTATCTTTAAAATGTTCTATCTTCAAAATTATGCCATATTATAAAATATATGGATGAGTGGTGGAAAACTATTAGTCCGGTAGCTGAAGGGGGGGGGGTTAGTACAACCAGACGAGGTAATTTATGAGACCAAGTGATTTTGGTCAATATCAAGGCGTAGAATTCCTATTTCAATGTTATTTTTGTGGGGGAGGGGCCGTTTTGGAGATATGGGGGCAAATGAAAAAAAAATTTACAGACAAGATCTCTGAAAATCAGGGCAATATGAAAGAATCTTGAAAGGCATTAACTTCTTGGTAAGAGGTCTAAACCAAGTAACATTGGTTGTCTCAAAGATTCTTGCACTGAAATTGTTCAGAAAAAAAGCATTTCAAATGCAATAAACACTTTCCTTTGCTCTGTTGGCAAAGACCTTACAGATAAAATTGATTTTCCCCCTAATCCTCCTCTATCAGGTGAATATGTAGTCAATCAAAATAAGGCAAAATAACTTCAAGGCAGTCACAAGATATACAGATCAGGGCTGCATTTGGCAAAATTGAAACAACTAAGAGCTTTGCGGTTGACAATATTTCTATTTCTAGTGAAAAATTATTAAAAATCAAAAATTTTAAAACGGGAACAAACAGACGACATTCAGAAAAATAAATTTTTTGCTAGACATCAACAACTCTTCCTTCAAGAAACCAACATCAAGTGCTTGTGGAACGCGGCTTGCATGTGGAGGTAGGCAGAACACATGTATTCCATTGGCTGCAGAAAACTCATTGATGTACAGGTCAATGTAGGAAAAGTGCCCATCAAGAAGAATGAGAACAGGTCTTCTTGGTGGAATTTGATTCAGGAACCTGTTTGCCAACAAACTGTACATCAATTCTGTCTCCATCCATCCATTGTCAGACACACCAAAGTATGCCTCAGGGACAGCATCGATGCGCCAAGCTGGATTTATCCTCTTTCCGGGGTAAATATGACATGGTGGAAGAAAACAACCATCCGCAGCTATAAAAGCTAGGGTCGTTATTTGCTCCTTCAAGGATGAAACGACGTGGTGAGGATTTTGTATGCCGTTCACGACTATGATTTTCTCCATGCATTTTGGTTGAAAAGGGCACCCAGTTTTGCTAATGTTGAATACTTGCGATGGTGAGGTAATGTTATACTTAACGCAGAAGGCTTCAAACTCTTTCAGCCAACCAAAAACAACCTTTTCGGAACATGTCATTGCTCTTGTTATCTGTCTGACATCTAAGTTCTGTGGCATCCGTGTAGCTAGTTGCGGGTGATGTCAAAGAAAGCAGTACCACCAATCAAGCCCTGGTCTGTTATCAGTAAATAATTCAACTCTGCGGCCATCCTTGTTAAGTATTCTTTTCACCGTGTCTTTGACTTGTTCCTTTTATCTCCCGTAGCCTATTCTTGCTATTTTAATAAGCCATTAGACAAAAGCCTCTTCTTCTTCTTTACTCAAGACCGGCTCCGGCCGAGAACGCCTTCCATTCCCAAAGCCCCCTGTGCACTGATGTAATTCAACTACACTCTTTTTTCTTTAAGCATGAATTTTATAAGAATATTGAGGCTCGACCACCAAAAATGGAAATTTAAGAATAACAACAGGCCATTAGGAAGCAGGGGCAGGGGGGCACCTGCCCCCTCACAATAATCCTAAATTCATATTTGTCTCAGCATGGTGCTTTAGTGATTCTGTTCTTGAACAATGATTGCCCCCCCCCCCAAAAATTTTTCCGGAGCTAAAAGATACACGTTGTTTACTTTATAACAAACTGCTTTACAAGAAACTCACTAGTGAAATTTGGGGGGGAATAACAATATATTCTTTTGTTGTATTGTTTCTTTAACAATAGAGAACACTAAAAAAATTTAGGAAACTCTTTTCTTAACTGTATATAAAAAGCGCGTAGAGGCTCAGAGTTTTTAGGTAATTTTATAAAAAAGAATGTAGTTTTTAAAAATCAATTGAAAAAAGATGTCGTTTTCAGATTTTTAAGTTTGACCATACGCAAAATTTTCCATATGCAAAATCATAAGCGAAATTTTCACCAATTCTCAATTTAATTATAGTAGACAAAAAAGTCACATTTTTTCTATAGCACACTAAAGTAATAGTAACTTGCACTCCTGTAAACAAAATTAACAAAATTATTCGGGAGTGGACAGATTTTGCCTCTGGACGGTTATTGCCTCCAATAGAGTTTTAAAGTGATGACGTCACAAAAATCTATTTTTTAGAGTTTTGGAAGTTTGGCTCCATAATGTGAAAGAGCTTCCATGAACAGGCAGAAAAATACAGGGATTTCCTATTGAAAGTCAATTTTTCAAATTGTTATATCTTTAGATCTGTTATAAGATTAAGTGGCAAAGTAACCATATGGCAACAAAAACTTTTTGATGATATTTTGAGAAAACCTCGTAATCATTTAAAAAATCACCCACAATGCAGTGCGTAACTATGACAGGTGTTCGCCATAACAACCGCGGTTTGCTCCGGAAAGATTTCTTTGGTTCATGGTATGTGCAAGAAGAGAGTCAATTTTTGGTGAGTAAAACTGCCATATTTCCTCTTTAAAGTTTTGATTTTATTAGATATTTAAATTCACACTTTATGGGCTAATAATAATGTTAAAGTGTTAAATATTCTCATAGCAATACCGAGATTTATATGTCAAATATAGGGAGTACAGTAGAAATTGAAGAAAAGATTTGTAACCATATGGTCACATTGCCAAGAACTGGTCAAAAATTGTTAGATTTAGGCCATAATAATTTTTTGGAAAAGTTGAGCATTTTCTATCAAAATAGTTACAAATTATGTATATTTATTCAGTGCAGATGCCTTAGGTTTTTAAATTTTTACATACTATTGTATGCACGTATAATCTTATTTTTTGTAATAAAGTTCTGTGATTTTATTTTTGTGGGAAAAAAAGCTTGTTATCATTTATACTGATTTTCCAATCAAGACTATCTGCCCATATGGAAACACGACAAGAGCTCCTGGCGCACAAATTGGCGCAAAAAATTCCTATTTTGATATAATCCTTATCGTTAGGGATTGGCTGGCGCACACAACGTAATTTCTTAATCTTTGTCCGGCGCACAAAAAAAGTAACATTCCATAGACTAATATCCATACTGTATGGGTCCCAATTTAATAATTTTTGCACATAATTCGATATATTGATAAATCATACTGTACACAATGCCTAAATATGCTTTTTTTATTTTCACAGTATCGACATGGAATAACGATGGCTAGCAATCCGAATAGAAGATTCAATGTGCAGGATGCACTGTCATTTGTTGCTGATGGCAAAGATTCAGAAGTTTCTGACTTGAGCTCAGATGCAGATGAGTTAGAAGACTACAAACAGCCAGTTGAATCTCAAGAAAGTGAAGACGACACCTAAGGAAGTGATTCTGAAGTAATGCCAGGTGCATCTAGTGTCAGTACCTCAACCAGTGCCAGTGTCCCAAAATCCCCTGTGAAAAAATATATTTATAGGTGGAGAAAGAAGGACATTCCAGTTTACACTTCACATTATGCTGAAGATTCAGAGAAAATGGTCGAAAAATCACCTGTCAAGCTTTTCAAGTCCTTTTGGACTGACGACCTAACTCAACTTGTAGTCGAAAACACTAATCTCTATAGCACCCATAAATCTGGCAGTTCCATTAACACAAATTTCTGTGAAATGGAACAGTATATTGGCATGCATATCAAGATGGGAATAATAAATCTGCCCAGTTATAAGCTCTACTGGTCAAATGAAATTCGAGTCTCTCCGATTGCTGATATCATGCCCCTCAAGCGCTTTGAAAAGCTGAAAAGATATTTGCATTTCGTCGATAACTTTACGTATGATAATGAAGTGCAAGACAAGCTTTCCGAAATTCGACCAGTCGTAGACAGCTTGAGAAATAAATGTATCTTGGTCAAGCCAGAAGAAGTTCATGCAGTTGATGAACAAATTATACCGTCCAAAACAAAGTTCAGTAAAATACGGCAGTATAATCCAAAAAAGCCTATAAAATGGGGCTTCAAAATCTTGGTAAGAGCTGGCTCATCTGGTTTGATTTATGATTTTTATATAAATGGAGGAAAGGATACCACTAACCCTGAAGAAGTTGACTATGCCCATTTGCAGAAATCTGCCCAAGTTGTTGCAAAACTATGTAAGAACTTGCCATGTCACATGAAGAACAAAGTTCTTTTTGACAACTGGTTCACGACATTGGATTTGCTGCTCTACATGAAAAAGAGAGGAATACTGGCATGTGGCACTGTGTGAAGCAATCGCCTTCAAGGTTGCCAACTACAGACCAACAACGAGCTAAAGAAGATGGGTCGTGGTTCACTTGATTACAAATTGGATGCTAATTCGGGAGTAATTGTGGCCAAGTGGTGCGATAATAATGCTGTACACGCAGCATCTAATTTTGTTGGGATAGAGCCTCAAGGATCTGTCCAACGTTGGTCATCTGAAGCCAAGGAGAAAATAGATGTCCTTTGTCCAAGAATCATTCAAGTCTATAATAGTGGAATAGGTGGAGTAGACTTGGCTGACATGCTTATTGCATTGTATCGCATAGTCGTCAAAACAGAAAGATGGTATGTGAAAATATTCTGGCACTGTGTTGACATCGCCAAGGTCAATGCGTGGCTACTCTACCGAAGACAGAGTGATGACTTGGGAGTCCCAGCCAAAAAACAGCTGTCTTTGCTCCAATTTTCCATCAAGGTTGCCGATGCACTGATGTTTTCAGACAAAACGCCAAATTCAGAAAGCAGACGTGGAAGAGTTGGTAGACCATCAAAAAGAAGCCTTAGTGAAAAACCAGCCAAAGTGACAAAAAGAGGAAGAAAGCCTTTCGTTCCTCAACCTGCTGCAAGCGCTCGCTTTGATGGGTATGGTCATTGGCCAGAGGTAAGAAGCCAACAAAAAGGAAGATGCCGGAATTGTCCACAAGGAGTTTCACGGGTATACTGTTTGAAATGCAACATGTGTTTGTGTCTCACAGGAGAGAAAAATTGTTTTCAAGAATACCATGCTGCCTAACTCTTTTCTATGACATTTTTTGAACATTTTTGAACATTTGTTGAACATTGCAGAATCTACTTCTCTAGCATTGGAGAGGAGGGCAAAGGAGCTAGATCTTGCTACAAAATCTTGGATAATCCGAAATCTGCTCAAAATTTTGATAAAGTCTGTGAATTAATCACTAGCACACAAAAAGGAACATCCAAAACCTGGCATACTTTTTAGATTTCGGAAGTATGACAAAACATTTCCATGAACATTCAAATCCACCAGAAAGTATAACATCTGAAGGCTATTGAAATATATGCATAATCAGATAATCTAATTTTTTTCAAAATCGAGTGTCCAGAAAACCCCATGCCCCCTTTTTGAATTGATTCTAGACAACTTTGATTTAATCAACCTATTTAGTGATTTGGTAATCAGCTAATTTGAAGTAGTTCAAGATGGTATTTCAGTGCCAGAGCTAGAATTGTGAGAATAATGATATATCGTGATGATGCGAAGAATGGAAACATCAAGAGTAGGCATGTGTATACTAGAACCCTCCAGTGATAACTTGATTCAATCAATTCTTATTAGAAGGGCTTTTTGCCACAGCACTTTGTTTCGGGACAGAAAGTTTGACAAAATGGAAGAGTAATCAGATATGCAAATATGAAGGGGTGTACACACCCCACCCCGATCGCGTCTAAATCTGGCACTGTAAACCATTGATTAATATATATTACTATAACAAATTACTATTTTATCTTAAGTTTGTTGTTTATTTAAGAAAAAAGAACATTTTTAGAACCTTTTGACTGAAAACAAATGCAAGAAATTATTTTGCCACTCCCCTTTCTCTATACACAAACAAACCCTTCTTGGGAATATAACCATATGGTAACAAATTATTACCCCCTGGATTTCAATTCAATTTTCGATTTTGGCAGATGAAATTCATTAATAGGTTCATTTCATCAGAAAAAAACCAAAGAATATTTTTTCCATTCGCTATTTCTATATTCGCCACTTAAAGGGTCAGGTAATATTCAACATACAGAGGTGATTTTGCATCCATTTGATGTAATTTTGGAAGCTCTTTCACATTATGGAGCCAAACTTCCAAAATTCTAAAAATTGATTTTTTGTGACGTCACACTTTAGAACTCTATTTCCTTATTGTGGATAGTGAAATGCTATTCATGATAGAAAGTATTTTGTTTGATGTAAGATCTTATCTGCCCAATATTTTTTTCAGATCTCTTCTATGAGATCCAGATCTAGACTTTTAGGCAAATTTTCAAATTATGTTATTTTGTTTTTGGAATTATTTGCTCCATTCTACTCGGTGTTGGTTGACATTCCGTATCATTCCTTGTCTTTTTCCTCCTTTTCTTCCATTTGAGTCTTTAAATCTTTTATTGCACTTGAAAGAAAATAATATTCATTTATCTTTAAAATGTTCTATCTTCAACATTATGCCATATTATAAAATGTACCGATGAGTGGTGGAAAACTATTAGTCTGGTAGCTTAAGGGGGGTAGTACCATCAGACGAGGTAATTTAAGAGACCAAGTGATTTTGGTCAATATCAAGGCGTAGAATTCGTATTTTGATGTTCTTTTTGTGGGGTAGGGGCCGTTTTGAAGATATGGGGGCAAATGCCCCCGAATTTAACGAAAGCATGTTATTGCTAAAACTGTCATTTTACCTCCTTAAAGGCAATGAACGGAGATAAGGGAGGCAAAACTATAAATAGACCACGATTCAATTCAATAAGAGCATGCGCAAATGTAACTTTGCAAAGTGATCACATGAAAGATTTTTGATCAAAGCCTACCAACAGCCAAAATGGCGGAAAAGCTGTGGAGAAGCTAAGAGCCTTTTGAGATCGCCGATCTTTTTCTTGATAGCAGGAAATTCAGAGGTAAGCCATTGATTTGAAATGTAATCAATGTTAGCTAGATGTCTATACGTCCTTTAAGACAGTTCTTGTTTTCCATTTTTTTTGACATGCAACAGAATTTTGTCAAAATAAGCATGACAGACACGGTTGCCCTTCTTCTTATCTGCTTGTTTAGGTTTTGGATGGCTTTAGGCCTTTATAATAGTCTCTTTTTGCCACTTAAAGGTAAAAGTATAGCAGCAGGCCTAAGAACCTTAAGGCATTAGAACCCTGGTCTTGCCCACATGAAACTTGTTATAATCAGGGCTAAATCCTAAATCTAGTACAAAAATGAGTAAGAAGTAGGAAGTATTGAATAATTTTAAGCCACAAGTCCCGTCTCGTGAATTATCACACTACCTTACCAGCCTTTGTTCAAAGTATTTTTTTTCAAATCAAATTAGTAGAATAAAAAAAGTATCCTGAGTTAGCAGAGACAAGAAGATTGTTCATCAAACAATCAAACATTTACAAATATTCATTCTCAATTTATTTCTGATGGAGTATGACGCCTGATAGATATTACAGATAGAGTATGACCCCTTTCAAGAAAGGATTTTATTCTTTTTTGAAATATTACTAATACTACATAATTATATATCAACAGGTTGTATCTTTCTTTGTTGCAGCCATGAACAGGGATGCTGATGTAGCTATGAAGATGTGAAATGTTGATGCTGAATCAGTTTCATCTCCTTCTAATGAGTCTTCTGTTCTTGATATTTTGCTATAAAATAATTTTGATGCTAAGATGACGATTTTTATCTTAAAAAGTCTATTTTCCTATTGATGTCCATCTAAATATTATGTGGGTTTGGTTGAAAATGGGGTTTAGAACTTAAGTTTTCAGAGAATTTTTGACGATGTTCTGTTTTGTTTATTTGATTCTGTTAGCAATATGGAATATTTCTGTCAAAAGCTTTTCTGATGAAACTATGGTTGTACAGGCTCTGCATGCATAAATAGAAGGGAACCAATTCTAAAAGTCTTTTCGTTGTGAGCAGTAAAATAACAACTTCATTTTGTTATCATGATTTGGGTGCCTTGATGCAGTGTTAGCAATAGTGATGGTTAGGGAAAATTAATCAGGATGGTGGGAAAAACATCAAATCTGGCAATTTTGTCAGAGAAGTTGAGAAGTTTGGGTGATATCTGAAAAATGAATTTCCACCACTGGATTTTAGAACCTTTCTTGAATTTGCATGTTGTTAGAGGAAGTCACACAGTTCGGTGTTACTGTCAGTAGCATTTTTAGCATTCACTTGAAAATGAATAAATGAAAGTTGCTTTGAAATACTAACATTTAATAAAAATACTTAACAATATTTTTCCATTTCCCAAGAGAGGCCTTAACAAGCCTAAACTTGAATTTTTAGGGTAGCAGGGTAAAGGAAAGTAACCCAACCATTCAGGAACCAATAAGTTTCATTTTATTACATTGACATCAACATCGAGAAAGATATAAGGTCTGGATACTTACCTCTAAATTTTACTGGTCTCGGTGACTTTGCTAGACTCCAAGCCTTCTATCATTGCGAATTAAAAAAGAAATCACGTCTCGGCCAAGGGCCTTTTTACCTCTGTTGCTTTGGGCTCCACAACAAGCCTCTTTTAGGCCTAATCTAATACCGATGATGATATCTGTCTTCTTGAGTTGCCGCTCTAATCCAGGCTCTGAATACAGAACATGCTTATGCCTAGTTGAAAAATTCCCATTTCATCTTTGATTGTCTGCTTGCTGGAACAAGAAGCTGTATCGCAGCTGTCCCGATTTGTCAGCCATTTTGCTTTTTGCAATCACAGCAATCCCAGTTTTTATCTGATCACATGAAATTTCGATCCAACGCAACCCGGCTATCCTATTGGCTGCTATTTATGGGTTGCCCAGACCCCTGGACTAAAGACACCTTTTAACTCCGTAGATTGCCTTTAATGTTTGACTTTCTGGTTGTAGGGTATTGATTAAGGCCAGATTAAGCTTATCAAAGGTTTGATTTAGGTTGCTGGCTATTGTATTGAATTCTGGGGTAAGGCAAGTTGACCCAAAAGTCATTGAAAGTATCTTGTCTGATGAATTTGAGGGTGTAGAATCTGAATTCCGATGTTATTTTGATGAGCGAGGAGCCATTTTTGAGATACAGGGGTAAATGCCCCCAAAACAGGGGGTATACTTTAGTGATGTGTTGTTCTCGGACTTTCTCATGTAACTTAGAAATATTGTTCTTTAAAGTGCCTCTTCACCTTTTTTTTGACTTCACGTCATTCGATAGATCTAAATGCGCTGATTTCGAGAATGAAAAAAATTTTGCAATCAGAGGTGTATTTGTTGAGCTAAGGGCAGTTTTGTGCCCCATCGTGGTGTTACACGAGCAGTCTGGGAACGAGCGAATCTCTGATGTCATAGTGGTAAGGCGCATGCCGACCACAATCACATGATCAACTGTCACGCAGGCGCTTCCCCGCAATGTTTACACTCTCTTTCGACGATTATCAGGTCTGTCAACTGCTAGGCCTATCTTCTTCGCGATGTCTTCCTCTGAAGAAAACAACTTGTAGGATTCGAGCAACTCAGAATATGCTGTAGAAGCGTTGGAAGAAGGAAGAGAGTTTCTTCGCGCAAATAATTCAACCAAGAGCGCTATTGAAAGCTGATGATGATGGCCTACATCAGTTTGACCTCATCGCAGACGATCAGTCCATCGTCAATTACGAAAGGAAGGTGGAGAAAGAGTTAGAAAAAGACAATGAATTAAACAGGCGATTTGAGGAGATAGAGCCTGTGGCGTCTTGGTAAGTAAGCTAAGGCCTTTTAATAGGCCAGTCTTTTTTCTCTGTTTCTGTGTATTTAATTTCTTCACCAATAAACAATTTATCAACTAAGTAGGTAGAGATAAGAAAGTGTAAGGCAGGTATACAAATTAGAATTCGAAGCTTTTGAAGGAGCTTCAGTGATCAAACTGGAGTTAAGAAGCACTTTTTAGAACCACCTATCTTCTCTGCAACCTTTCTATATGTTTTTTGTTTAAATCGCCATGAAAGACAGTAAGTACCAACCATCACCCTAAACTAACATAATCATTTAACTGCCCTTATCATAAATTCTTGAATTTCAAATTTAGAATTGTCTTCAGGCTAATGCCAACCATAAAATTTATGTTCATCTGCCTCTTCCAGGCCTGGCAGAATCGGTCCAGTTGGTGCAGTGTTGGCTAGACCAACTTTTCGGCCAAAACATCCCTTTTGTCAAAAATGATATTGGTTTTTAGAACATTAGATTTTTACGGTAGCTTTCGGAATATTCACGGGGTATGGCCCCGGGCACAAAAAGGTTTAGCTTGAACCGGACCAACTCTAAAGAGCCCCTGCGCCGTGCCTGTCTTCTATAAGTTTCAGGAATCTTTTGCTAACTTGTTACCATTTTTTGATTTTCCAAATAAACTTTTACCTTTTTTTCTCTAGGGCAAGCAATATGTATTTTAAATTCACTGCACTAGTTTATCAAATATCAATCTATCATTATAGATTTCTACATAGTGTATCCTATCGTGAATTCATCCGCCTGATGCATGGATACTTGGGAAGGAATAAAAGAATCCCACTATCTGCCTCTGCATATACAGCAATTTGAAAAGCACTTCCAGTTGAAGCAGGCAAACTGACTGGTTATATCAAGGAAGCAGCAATTGACTCAGATTAAATGTATTATTACTATGCAGTAATTAATGTATTCGTGGACTTTATTTTTACTTAGTATTATTTATTCTTTGGACAATCTATAACTATTCAGTTGTTTCCTATTGCTTATGAATACCAAGTTTCATTGCTGTATCTCATTGCTAAGCAAAGTTATAGTCATTACTTCAGGGACCTGGGAACTAGTACCCCATTCTAAAAATAGCAATAGGGGCACAGCTTGAAGAGGGCTGAGAGTTCATCTTTTTCTGGGCATGACGTTGCATCAAAATACCAAGTTTCATTGCTGTATCTCATTGCTAAGCAAAGTTACAGAATCATTACTTCAGGGACCTGGGAACTAGTACCCCATTCTTAAAATAGCAATAGGGGGCACAGCTTGAAGAAGGCTGACAGTTCATCTTTTTCTGCGCATGGCATTGCATATAAAAACCAAGTTTCATTGTTGTGTTGATAAGCTGAGCAAAGTTAATTGCATTGAGAACTTTAGAGATATAGAACAATAGAGCATTGCACCCCATTCTAAAAATAGAATGGGGGCACATTTGAGAATGAAAAGTATCCTGTCAGCTTGCGCGCATCAAACTGTCCATGTAAACAAATTTTATATTTTTACTATTTTTAAACTATTTTTTTATCATAAGGCTTCAGTATGGGAAAAAAAATTGGGTTCCTACTATGACGTCACGCCCTGCCCTCGGCCAACGCCTATATGTAACATCGTTTTTTATGAAAACCCCCGAATTTCACGACTTTGAGAGATCATAACTCAGCAACCACAACTCTGATCGTAAAAATTTTTTTGCTTCAGAATCAGCGCATCGAGCTCTATCAAATTACGCAAAGAAAAAAAAAAGGTGAAGAGGCACTTTAAGTAAGGTATCGATTGTGATATCATTGAATTCATCATCAACTTAGTTTGTGCTTCAGGAAATCACCTCCTTACCTGGGGGTGTTTCTGCCCCTCAATAGGGGCAGCAAGTAAGATCATCTAGAGTCACTCTAACTAAGTCATTTCACAAATACCGGGCTTTATTTCTGCAATTCATTGAATTGAACTATGATAGTATTAATTAGTTACTAGAATTGTCATGTTTGAATATCATTTACGCATCATTGCTATTGCTGCCTCTATCACTGCTCTCTTCATCTGAACTCAAAATATCGTTATACACGACTGTCTCTTCCATATCATTGCCATTGCTATCTTCAATGAGGAGCTCGGCTATCTCAACCGGATACGCCTCTAGTGTCAAATTTATTATCATATCTGGAAGGCAACCATGATTGAATGGACCATTCAACGCTAAAATAGGGTTTGATGCATTTCGCCACATCTTTGCCACAAAATTTGCTAGCTTACTATGTAATTCCACACAGGCTACCTAGGATTTGATGCATGATAAACTGAAAAAACAACACCACCAAGCTGCTTACGTTCCTGATTGGTATGCTTCAGTCCATAACTGGGTATCAATTACACATTGTTTTGTTATGCTTTATGGTCTGAAGAGTTTCAAATTAAAAAGCATTCAGAGCCGAGCATTGAAAAAGGGTCATTACAGTAGATACAGTGAAGTCAGTACAGAATATCTCTTCCTACTGGGTGCCCCAAATATGTTTCCACATTATTTTGAGTTCTGTTCAAAAATTGTTCACCTAAAAAAACCTGGAAATCTTATTATCAAATTGAATGGAAACAAATTTTTAAACAACTCCTGAATATTTTTGTAGATAACTTCAGCATGTGCCAAAATCTATTGTAAATAGCAAAATGACTGCGGCTGTTATTAGTATCTGTGGTGTTATCAATTTATTGCATGTGTACAGTACAGGGCACAGGCCACGTGTAACTTAGCCTGCTCTTTACAAGTATGTATATATGTGTTTATTTTTATTAAATTTCTGTGCTAGCATTACTTTTGCTGTCTGAGTTTCAGAAACATCTTGTGAAATACACATGCAGCTCTGCATAAATTGAACTTGCCTAAAATCAGAAAAAGGTTTCTGTTCACCACAGCTCTCGATAAAAACAGATTTATTTGACAAAGCAATACTTAGATGCCTGTGGCAACATATAACATATAAATTAATTTTCATTAAATTCATGCTGAGGTCCTTGGGACAACAAAAGTGAGACTGGCACAGAGACCTTAACTCCAAATGAGTTATGGTCTGTGATGCAGGTTAAATTTAGAGCAGATGGATCACCCAGTATTAAAAGTATTCTATGCCATAGTCAAAAGATAACATAACAATCTCAAACTGTAAGAATCTCATTCTCAGAGGTGATTTTCCAGCTCGAAAGCTATATAAAACCAAATCCAATGCTGTCGTTTAGTACAGAAGATAAAATTTCAATCATGGTTGCCTCATCTGGTATATGAATAGGCAAAACAACCTGTATACTGCAAGTTGAACATGTTGGTCGACATCTACATCCAACCTGACAATCGTGTAAGAATGTGAGGGTCACCTTCTTTGGTAGGCCAAGTGGCGGTGTGGTTTCAGAACCCGTCATCCATTTGAGAAGCTTTGGGATGGTGATACTTGCATCTTCAAAAATATAACATTATATACCAGGTGTCTCAAAAAAGTTGTGACAAATTTGTAAAGCTTCAAGGGAGAGCCTTCAGGTCATATTTTTATTGTTTATTTTCATTTCATGGAAGGAAGTTTAGAGATTTTTACTTTACCTGGTCCGATGTATCTTTGAACTAAGTGATTATTATTAAATTTCAACAAGCAGGATTTTAAATTGAAATATAGTTACTGTTACCTTCAAAATGAAGGACAATGAAGAGAAAAACACAAATTCAAAATCTCCTCCTCGCCGCCTTTAAAATTGTAACAATTATTTTGAGACATACAGTAAGTAGGATCCCCTGCATATAAATGTTAATCACTTTAAATATTTTTGGGATACAGTACTTCATGGTGGTCGAGGCCCCTAAAGTTTTGATTTCATTAATGGAAATTCAACTGTAAGATGGATTACACCAGAAAGTAAATAGTTACCTTCTCTATCATCCAAGCTCTGAATGACGTCACAAAAAAGCTTATATACATCGATTTCTTTCTCCTTCCTCAACTGTGATTCTGAAGTCTGCAGATCTATCTGCTGCAGCAACTCATCGCCTGTTAAATATGTTGCACCTCCTTTCACAAAGACTGGCCTCCAAATGCTTGGAGAACGGATTACTGCATCAAGGACCCCACATGCCTTGAGGCCACTTTCCAATTGCAAAATCTGCGGCATGACTTGGCCGAAATGGCTTTTTATGCATATTGACCTGCAAAACAACACACCTATTAAAATGTAGCTTTGACAATGCAATGTCCTATTTCGTGGCCCTTGATTTTTTTTAACCCTTTCCGTTGAAAACTTTTATTCCCCAGAAATCATTTAAAAAATGTTCAGCCCCTGTAGCAAGTTGTGCATTTACAGAATATGGTTGTGCGACATACTTTAAAAGCAGAAACTTTCGCGAGCAGAAACTTTCGGAAGAAGAAAAACTTGCGAAATTAAGGGCATAAACTTTCAACAATGACATCTTTTTCTGCAAATTTCGTGACAAAAACTTTCGCGATTGAGAAATGTATAGAGGGGTCGATTATAGGGTAACTGATCATGTTCAAAAATAGTGTGACATTTTTTGGGATTTGAAAAAGTCAAAAAAAGAGTTTTTCTTGAATAACTCCTTGAATTTTTGAAATATTATATTGAAAATTAATACGCTAATGGATATTCATATGTTAATATAATTTTCAAGAAAAAATGGTTAAATGAGCGAAATATGTGGCTTCGGGTCGACTTATGTGTTTTGTAAGTCACCTCTTCAATCAAAAAAGCTAATTCAAAAATACCATTTTTCTTCACTACCAGGGCATTCCAAAATCTCAAAATAGATAAAAGAGCAACGCTTTATTTTAGTAAGGTTTACAAAATTGGAGATTTGCTATAAGTTTGCCCTCGAAACAATTTTATCCACTAAAACTACCAATAAAGAATATCCCAATAATTCTATATGAAATATCTTAAATGCTGGATTAAACTTGATTAAATGAATAAATCAAGTGGCTGAAAATAAACCAAACATTCAGATCGTTAAAATACATAGGGCCCAATTTCAACGATATATAATTTCTCCATTTCTCCAGCTTTTTGAGAATTACATCTAGGCAACAAAAGTAAGAAAAGGTAAAATGAGCAAAATGTGGCTGACAAATGGAACACGATAATCATGAAGAATGTAAATTTGAAAATTTAAACAAAATCTAAATTTAAACAGATGATGCAAAAACTTGAAATTCAAATATCAGCTATTATTGTTTTCATCAAAAGTAAAAACCTTGTGAGAAAGCAGCCTTAGGAGAATTTATGTTTCAAAGATTTAATGCAAGTAGTGGCTGTAAGCCACAACTTTACTCAGTCTCTTTGTAATAAATAATAGTGATGATAGCAAAAATATTATTTGAAAGAGAAATTTGAAGGTACATCAAAGTATTTTCAAAGAAAATGTACTCTCATTACGGTAAGCCACTTTATAATACTCAATTTAATATTGTCAGCCACTAAAAGTGCTCGGTTTATAATCAAGGTTAATTCAGCAGTCCAACTATATCTATGTTTGCAATGAACTAGCCTATAATCAAAATGAGCAAGATTGCATCATCTAAGAGTCAAATTAGAAAACAAAAATTAAAAAAGTTTCATGGGACTTGAGTTTATGGCTTCACAGAAATGAATAGTTTTGTAAGCCACTGACATTGTCAGCCACATAAACGACTCAAAATCTAATCATCCATATCTTTAAATCCAGTAAGCCAATTTATTTTGCTCCAAAAAAATATCAAAGAATAACTATTCTATTTATCTATTAAGAAGTTTCCTCAGTCAGCTACCAATATTGCTCATTTTATAGATACAAATGTGATTGACTTTGGAAATGTCACAAAATAGGCCTTTATTTTTGAACATGATCAACTCAATACCGCCAAACCGCCAAAAATTCCTGCTTTTAACAATCCACCGCGACCCATTTTTCCTCATAAACCGCTTTCTGCTAAAAAGATTCAGAAAAACCGTCAACTGTTCCTTTCAAAAAACCGTATTCCGTGTCCGAAATATACCCAAATCCGCCAAACCACCACACTATGATAGACCCCCGTATAGTGCATATTCGGATGAAAAAGGAGCTTTTGCATGATTGCCACATGAATCGTGAATTTTCTGTAATTTGGCAACCAAAAACTTTTGCAAACTTAGAAATTAGAATATGCCTTGGCAGAAACTTTCTTGAAAAAGGCCGAAAAACGTGAAAATCGCGAAACTTTCTGCCCATGACAGTTTCTATGCCCTTAAAATACGAAGATCACCAGTTTAGTAGAATTTTGAGAAATATGGACCCAAAAACCTAACGCTGGCATATAAAATGCACTAAAAAATGCATTAATCTTCATGAGCTGGTTAAAAACTGTATAAAAAGTAGATTAGCCAATTAGAGTTGGTATATACTGCAGAATATGTAATATTTTGATTTTTCTTCACAACTGTCTTGCTTTGCCTGTTTTATGTTTCGGTTTTCCAGTTTTGGCTTTCAATACAGTTTGACTGCTGCAGCCTCTCCAGACTCAAATTTTCCTTGAGGCAAACCAAAAGTTTTTTTTTGATTCACATAACATATCGAGCGGCTTTGCAGTGTTTGCGGAAGTTTTGTGTAATTTCACAGTTTCCAGGCATCCCCCAAACACCCCAATCTTTAAATCACTCTCTGAAGTAATTATTCAATAGAAAATACTAACTGGACTATTACTTTTGCAGATTGTAAAGTTTCTCTGTGTGGAACACCTTTATATCCTATTTCCTGTAGCATATCAAAGCCATCATCTGATGTCAATATATTTTGATCTTCCTTGTCGTCCTTTGCATTTAAAACCTGTAGGTAAAAATTGCATGAAGTAAGAAATATTCCACAAAAGAACTTTTTTAAAATAACTTAATCTTATATTAGTATAAAGAGTTATTAAACTATATTAAGAAAAAGGGTGATCAATTTTAAAATCCCCATTTTAGTGATTTCAGAGTAGATTTATTCTTGAAATGTGGAAATAATGAAAAGTTCTTCATCTGAAGTTTCAGAGAAACTAATTTCTTTTTAAACTTCGAAGATCTTCACACTTTTAAATTATTAAATTATGCCATTGACCTCAGGTTCAAAATTTTCCAAAGGGTATTTAATTACCCACAAAGTACTACACATATTAAGTGTAATGGCGGTAGAGTAACCATTACGAAAAAGATGAGTCGAAGAGATATATTCATATAATGCGAGAATCATAAATATATTCCAACTCATTTAGCTCACATTTGTACGACTCTAACAGCAACTAACTATTTACACAAAAATACAGAATTAAATACACTACAACACATGATTGACAAGTGACGAGATTAGCAACATTAAACGAGATTTGAAAACAAGAAAAACAAGATTACATGAAAACGAGGTTAAAATACTATAAGGTAACATGAACTGATGTTCCTGTTACAGCCTCCCCTTTCTACCGAAAAAAAAAATGGAGTTACATTTTTTTTTAAGTTTACTATAACGATACGAAAAACAAAACTGAGATTAAGATTGAATTGTCCATGTGTGATTGAATATAGTGTCCATTTGTGATTATATATGCAAAATCTAAGTAACTAGATTAAACGAATTTAGCGAAAATTTAACGAGATTACATAAGTTCCACCGTGTGTACCACCATCTAATTGGAGGTATGGGAAAGCTTTAACTAATCCACGTAGTTTACCATGGCTAGCTAAAAGTTGCCTAGCTGCAGGGATGCGCTCATAAACAAATTTGCAAGCTTGCGATGAAATAGCAGATTTCGATGGTAATGAATTCAGGTATTTACCAAATTCGTGCGCTACGAGAGCTAAATCTGGCATGGCGAGAGAATCGGAAGATGGTGGAAAAGATGGTTGTATAGGCTCAATAACTACATCTTTGGGAAGACGCAAGTCACATGAGTCTAGTTCTGGGACGACTACAATCTTCTCGATGTTGACAGGGCGAGGGAAATCCTGTCCTGTAGCAATATTGCGGAATGTGAGTAGGTCTGAACGATTGTACGGATGTCCAGTAACTACATAAGGACCATCGAAATTGCGTACAAAGCGAGAAACAGTTCCAGGTGGAGTAGAGTCTTTAGGAAGGAAGACGATTTTGCCTTCTGAGACGTGAAGATAACGTGACGAGGAGTCATAGAGTTCCTTTTGACGACGACGGAGATCCGATTTGATTTGGAAGAATTGCGCATGCGCGTCCTTCATGTTGCTAAGCAGATGATGCGCATAGCGATCCGCTGGTAGAGGATGTGGAGGAAGCTGAAGAGATAACGTCTCTGGCGAAGGAGCATTTGGCAAATAAAAGGCCTGGGGATAACACGCAATCAATTGTTTGGTTTTTTGTAAATGTTGTGAGATGACCGTTTTCGCACACGATAGGGACCTGCATGGTTCCAATTGCACGTAAGTCGGACGAAGGACCTGGAACCGAAACAGGGACATGTTGCTCAAGTTTTGTAAAGCTAAGATCGGGCCTTATTCTATTTACGTGTTCTGCGTGAGTTTGGCTCACCAGAGAAACGCAGCAACATGTGTCTAGCGGGAGGGGCAGGGAAACACCAGCTGAGGTGATTTTTGTCCATAATATATGGCGAGTTGCAAGGTCAGGAGCCGAATTAGAAGAAATTTGGGCCGTGGGCGTGATTGCTGGCATAACAAAAAGCTGACCCTGCGAAGAACTAGCTACGGGGGCGGTTGGTGGAGGTGGGGCTGGAAGCCGTTTTTCCACCTTGCCGAGAATGCTTGTTGTTATTTCATGTTTGAGAGTACTCATACACCCTGAAACGATGTTTTTAACTGAATCGATAGATACGTGTGAATCTGTTTATTATGCTACGTGGGCAGAAACTGCGGACGGCATACGATTATTATACGAATTGTTATACGAATTGTTATACGAAGAACTAGAATTACCACACGAGGAGTTATTTACATACGGATTGCGAGCAGTAACCCTAGGGTCATTCCCGGGTTGACTGAACCTACCGCTACGAGAACCATTGTTGTGTTGCAGGGCTCTACAATTAAATCTATTGCACTGCGAACATTTGTGCAAATACCCATTTTTACACCTATTGTTTGGGAGCTCGCAACGACTAGGCCAAAAACGATTAAAATTTTTACATATATTGCTCTTAAATTTCAAACCTTCAGTTCCATGGTTAGCTGCAGACTTCTGTGATTGATTGCGTTTGCCATCAGAAGGAGCTGTGTACAGAACTTTGGGTTTGCTCTGGACCGTGTTTTCCGGGGTAATCAGTGTTTCGTGCCATTTTGCACACTCGATAGCGGCCACTAGGTCTGAAAACGGCTGTTCTCGGCTGATGAGCGGTTTGGATATCTCCGGGATGAGCTTCATGGAGTACGCGTGTATGAGTTCAGCCTGGGAGCCATCAGGTGTTGTGTGTATGCCAGGCATCAACTTTTAAAGGGAGTGCTGTGTTTCCATGAAACGGTGTGAGAAGTGGGAAACCGATTCAGTTGGGTTCTGACGCATACCATAGTATGTGGCAAGCAGGTTGCGGACTTGCTGTTCTTTGGGGATGCCTCGTTGCGTGCATAATGTGGCAATGCATTCGTGGTACAACGAGAGGAATTCTTCGTTAGAGGTTTTTGTAGAAATAGTGGAGACATTCGATAGTTCAAAAGAACAAACGATGTCGAATGCCCTCGAATCTTTCTGGCATTGTTGCTTTAGATATGGAATCCAGAATTTCGTGCTAATGTTAGAAGATGAGAGGACTTGGGTCAGCTGTTCACAAAAGCGATGAATCTCCAAGTCGCCTCCGGTGAATTCTGGCAACGTCAGGGGCGGTAAACGTAGAGTAGACTGAGTGGACGAGTCTCCACGAGGGCAAACAGCAGCAGACAGTTCGGTAACGGATTGAGAGAGGTCTTGGATCTGCTGTTGCGTTGAAGCAGCGAGGTCTCTCGAAGAGTGATGTTGATCACGAATGGCTCCAGCGAGGCCATTGATCAGCCCAAGAAGCTCCTCAGGCGAAGTCATGAGGAATGAAGAACGAGCGCGGGTCCTAACACCACTTCTGTAATGGCGGTAGAGTAACCCTTACGAAAAAGATGAGTCGAAGAGATATATTCATATAATGTGAGAATCATGAATATATTCCAACTCATTTAGCTCACATTTGTACGACTCTAACAGCAACTAACTATTTACACAAAAATACAGAATTAAATACACTACAACACATGATTGACAAGTGACGAGATTAGCAACATTAAACGAGATTTGAAAACAAGAAAAACAAGATTACATGAAAACGAGGTTAACCCTTTCACTCCCTGGGACCCGCCTGTTGACGAATCTCTAGTTCTTTTCAAGGGTAGATTGAGATTCCGCCAATATATAAAAACTAAGCGTGCTAGATTTGGGATCAAGCTGTATGAACTGACAACACATGACGGAATAACGCTTGATTTTCTGGTATACTGCGGAAAAGGCATGTATTACGACGACAACTTCAATGATTTACCTGCATCAGAAAGAATTCCAGTAGCCCTCATGCAACCATACTTTGACAAAAACCACATTTTGTTTACCGACAACTACTACACAAGTCCGTCTTTAGCAAAATTTTTAATTGGTCATGGAACTCATCTGCTTGGAACTATTCGTACAAACCGTAAGAACTTTGCATATGACCTTATCGATACCAATCTTGAAAAAGGCCAAGCTTCATTTGCAAAACTGAAGAGATATGAAGCAAAACAACAAGAAGGTCAATCCCCTCAAGAGCCACCACAAAATGCAAACATGGAGGATCCTGAGGATATACCACACATGATAATCACCAAATATCGTGCTGTCAAGGATAAAGCCAACAAGAAACCGAAGGTAGTTCATCTGCTTTCAACCTTTCACAATAGTAAGATGGTGGGTACCGGCAAAAATCACGATAACAACCCTGTGCGAAAACCGTCAATGATAACCGACTACAACAAGCATATGGGCGGCGTTGACATGGTGGATCAGCAGCTACATGGGTTGCACACACTTCGCAAGAGTTATAAATGGTACAAAAAACTGGCATTCAGACTTATGTCTCAGGCAGCATTGAATTCCCATAAAGTCTTTTGCAAAGTTACTGGGGAGAAAATGACATTTTTGGATTATCTTGAGAAAGTTATCACATCGCTTGTCACTACCGCACCTCCAATAGAAAATTTTTATCTGGACGAAACCATTACCAGGATGCAGGGTCGTCATTTTCCATCTTTGAAAGTTGCATTGCCTGAAGCCAAGTGTCAAAGGCCATCAAAGAAATGCCATGTGTGTTACGCAAAAGGAAAGCGCACTGAAAAAGGAAAGCCGCTGAAAACAACATGTTTGTCGTTATTGTCCCTCTGAACCAGGCTTACACCCTGATGGCTGCTTTGAGGAGTACCACACAAAAATTGACTATAGTGTATAAAAAATGAACTAGACTTTATTACATATGATTTGGTTGTATTTTCTGTGTTTCTAGTTTGTTTATATTTCACCAATAAGGCAAACTTTGCAAATAATTTTTTTTATTTTTCCCTTAGTTTTTTGTCACGTGACATTTGTTTGACGTCACAGAGATATAAATTTGGCTCTGACATATTGCATTTTCTATTAGCAAGATACTATCGAAGTTTCATGGAGATAGCTTTATTACTTCTTGAGATATTCATAGTTGAGCGCACTAAAACCATGAATTCACGGTGTTGAGGAGTTTTTGAAAATCTGCCATTTTAATTCTTGTGTTCCGCCTTTGGTGCTAATTTTTTTTTTGATTTGTAGTTTATTAGATATACTTTCATAATCAGTAGCATTTTTAAGTCAACCCTGGAGTTTTTAGTCCAATATTACCATTTTAATCTTAAAAGATGCACTTTTTCAAAATTTATTTTTCTAGTTTTTTGATCACGTGATCTGACGATGACGTCATGGAAAAAAAATATTTTGTTCAAAATTTTCCTTAGTCTATAAGTAAAAAAGGGTGAAAGTTTCATAGTCATGGCTTTATTAATTCTTGAGAAATTTTGGCTTAAAGAGACGAGGTCAAAATTCGATTTTTTAGCTCTTGGAAACTAGGGGTGAAATGCTTGGGAGTGAAAGGGTTAAAGTACTATAAGGTAACATGAACTGATGTTCCTGTTACATAAGTAGGGGGGGGGGGGGTGGGGCATAATGGGTCAAAAACGACCATATTTTAACTTCAGTAAAAAATATTCATAAAATGGTACCCCCTGGCACAGATTTTTCATTGTGATATGTACACCACATGCAACACCTGCAGCCATGTTTAGGTCATTTTAGTCCAGGGGGCATCCAAGCATAGCCAGATCATCAAAAATAGCTTACCAATGTGGCCCGTTTTGCCCCACCGGTGGGGCAAAATGGGTCACCTATATTTAAAGAGGCATATCTTCAAGGAAAACAGTTCTGTGTCTAAATTATAAACATTTTTTATCTATTAATCTATTATAAATTGTTTCAAGTCAGTTTACTAGATCTTAGACACTCCGCATTATGAGCAGTAGAAATCTTCACTTGCATCGAAATCCTCTGGCTGGCAGTCAGTGCATGTCCATGTTTTACAACTGTCACATTCAACCAAATCATCTCTGTTTTTCCTTAAATCTCTTCTCCAGTCTTTGGAGCAACTTTGGCAGTAATAATCTTCCTCGTGAAACTCTTCTTCTGACTCTGACCAAGAGTCATTCAAACTCTCATCGCTGTCGGTTTCTCTCTGGCGATTTCTTATTTCTTTGTTGTTTTTAGGAGCCTTGTGCTTGCTTTTTGATGGCTTTGTTGAGCTTGAAGAAGATTTTGATGCTTTTTTCTTTTCAATTTTCTTTAATTTTCTCTCTTTTTCTTCTCTTTTCAATCTCTTGCATACCTCTTCGGTTGTGAGGACCTCGCCTACCTTTGCTTGAACTCGTTTTTGCTTTTTGTTGCTGTCCTGCACTGCTGTTTGATTTGCATTGGACATTGCAGGTGATATAGCACTGACGATTGCTTCCCTGAGTACCTTCCTGGGGGATTTTGTTGATGGACCTGGTATAGGTTGAAGTCCTGCGGCAGGCACAGCTTCAAAATCCACGATCTTTCCTTCAGGAATTGCAGACTAGCCTGCGCTCAGCCTCAACAATCCTCCGCCGAGAAAATGTAGAGTCTGCGCATCAAAGCCAAAACCCTTGTTGTAGCCTCATTTCGACGAACGTGATTGATCAACCAATTCCCTGAAAAGTTTAGTGAGCAGCTCGGATTTTCATTGGATAAAAAATGCTTGTATTGTCCTAGATGTCCGTGATGACTTCACGAGCAATTGCCCCGCGCGGTGCTCGCTCAGTTGTTTTCAAAATGGCAAAGTGAAGTGCTGTCCTGTAAGAAATGAGGAATTTAGTTTGGAATGAGGAGAGGTTCAAGGAAGGATTGGAATTTGTTAAATTATTTTATCGCGTTGCAAACATATTTGAGGATCAGGAAATATTTCGCAACACTACTGCGCAAAAAGGCCGCAGAACCGCTGGCGGCAGGTCTGTACGATAACGAGACTGCAATTTATGCTGAGTCACGCAACAAGCGTTTCGGCTTTGATGCGCAGACTCTACATTTTCTCGGCGGAGGATTGTTGAGGCTGCGCGCAGAATATGGCAGACTTGTTTAGTAACCAAAGGCCTGTAGCTCTGAACCCGGATACAGCATTTTTTGGAGACAGCTTACTCCACAACTGGGAAAGGAGTTTAGGGAAGACAGCTTTTTCAACTGTCTTCATCCTTGACTGCCTGTACCATTGCAGCAAAATGGATCTCCATTGATCCTTTAATGGCTTGAATACGGAGACATCAAGTGGCTGCAGGGCCTGGCTGGTGTGTGGCGGGATACATATAAGAACAATTTCCTCATCCATTGTTGCGCGCGCTGTTTTATACGTGAGATGGGAACCATGACCATCAAAAATAGGAAGACTGGCTTCTCTTTATCTTTGACAAACGGAATAAAGGACCACACAAACCAATTTTCAAATGCATCATCGTGCATCCACCCGCTTGGTGTACATGCAAAAGTTGCACCTTTCAGTCCTCCGTGGGTCCAATTCTCATACAGATTCAGGGCTTTATACAAAGTTAGAGGAGGCATATATTCTCCAGCAGCAGAACAGCAGAAAAAAACTTTGTACATCACTTTTCCGCTATTCGGGGTCTCCATGTATGCATCTTTTTTCCCCTTACCAATGAACACTTTTTTGCCCTTTGGATCTGTGTTTAAGCCTGATTCATCACAATTAAAGATGCGACCAGCGATTTCTTCACAGATTCCCTCACTTCTCAAACCGCTTTTCTCATACACAGACTTCACCATTTCAAAGAAAGTATCAAGTGTGCCTTTGGACAATGCTTTTCTCCTGGCCAAAGTCAAAATTTCTGGCTTTCGCATGGTCAGTTGGTCAGACCAACGCCTTTTAAAAGAGACAAGCCAATCCTTTCCTGGCACATTGTTTTGAAAAGGATTTGGAGTACCCCTTTTGTCCAAGTAGGTTTTTACCATGCACTTTACTTCTTCAGTACCACAAGGCCAACCACATTCTGCAGTTTGACGTAGACCTACTATGATGAGTTCTTCTTCATCTTTCGATAACACAGCTGTTTTTGATCTACTATCACTATGACTGGGTGGATCACTCACCCACCATCTTAATGTTTCACAGGGCACACCACATTGCCTAGCGGCATCTCTTATGCTGCCCCCCTTCTCTACCAACTCCTGTGCCCGGAAAATGTCGATTTCCTTGCATGGTTTCTCTTTACTCTTGTAATTACGAACCATAGCAGCTGTAGTTCCCTAAAATAGATAAAAGAAAAATGAATTGAAATTTTTTTGTTGCTGACCCATTTTGCCCCACCTTGAATTTTTTGAAATAAATCCAAAAAACTAAAAGCTGGGGTAAAATAAATTAAAGGTTGTGATAAACTGATAAATTTGTAGTAGGAAACAGATAAAAGCAACCCTCGCCTCAGTTTATAGTAAAATTTACCAAGAGGTTTTGTTCCTTCTGATGTTGTGACGCACCAAAAGTTGCAGGTTTAACCCTCTGCAAAATCTACTTCAGGTTCAAGAAATCTGCAAAAAGCTGCTCCAGGCTGTTGAGCAATTCCCATGTGCTTATTCAAAATGGCTGCTGATTAAGTCCCAGGCCCCTGGTTGAAATTATCAACCCATTTTGCCCCACTGACCCATTATGCCCCACCCCGCCTATTTTGTATTTATTTTTAGTTTTCAGCTATTTTCGCGGTAATGGACATTAAGTAACAGACATTACATTCAGTTTCTTTTTAAAATACATTTTATTCAGTAAACAAAAAGCCATTTTAAGCTTCCCAATTGCAAAATCATCTCTTGTTCACCTCAACTATTGCCATTTAAGTGGTCAGTTTACTCAAAGGAGTGCATTTTTCGGGGTTTCGTGCTATATTCAGTAATCTTGATACCTGTATAGAATAATTGAGACTTTTTGTTTGGCAAAGCTAGACTTTTAGGACCAATAATATTATTTTGCATCAAAACTAATGAATTCAATAAGTTTTCTTTTTTCATTCTTTTTTGTGGCTAATTTAAGCCAATTTGTCTTGTTGCTACTGCTGTATTATTTTTTAGTCATTTCTCAACTTTTCTGAACATTTTGCATGTAAAAAGAGCAAATAAATTTAATTTAAAAATTTTCGTTGCCATTGCTAAGCAATTTGCAAGATTTCAATAAAATTTCTCTGATTTTTCAATGTCAGACAAATCTGTAAGGTCCATTACGAATGTCCATTACACCAAATGCGCCACTTTGAAAAAAATTTACACCATGTTTCTACTACTATTGATCAACAGCCTTTTATTTATTACCATCTTTCTAATTCCAAAATGCAAGAACTTTAATTGAGATGTTTTTCTTGCACTAAATTTCTTGTCTTTTCAGGGGTAATGTCCGTTTCACTGGAATACTTGCCAGTAATTTCGAATTCATGGAGAGCATTGAAAAATGAGTGGAATAATTTACTACATAATTGAGTAGTATCTCTTATTGTGAAGCTTTCTGTGAGAAAAATTGAAGAGCTGCAAGCAGAAATCTAGTGATATTCCTGGCAAAATTATAAACCCTTACATGGAATACCTAGCCCAAAAGAATTTCTAGCTAGGGTTCCAGACCTGGCCATTTGAGGAGGGTGGCTGCCCTGCTCCACCTCAGTGCCCTCCTCATTTATTAAATTTCAAAGGAATTGCCCACCTTAAAGTATTAATTCACTAAAGAGTAGCCCACCTGAAATCACTGAGGAAGGCGATTTAATGCCCTCCTGCTAAAAATCTCATGGCCAGGTCTTGGGGTTCTTAAATCTTAAAATTAAGAGTTTTGTGTTGAGTTTTTATCCAGGAATAATTTTTAATGCCTATTGAAAAGATTATTGTTTCTCAACAAAAATGTATTCATAACAATGTTATTACCTTCGTTACAATGGCATGATATGCTTCGCACAAATCATCGACTGTCAGATCTTGTTTCACCAAAAACTGATACACATTTGAGTCCAGGAAAGATGGAGATGGTCCCCCATTTGTCAGTGACATGGCCATCCATTCTGCAGCTATTTATAACTTTCACTCAATAGCTCAACCATTGATGAAGTCGGAATATCATTGATGAAAAATTTTCTTTGTATATATGACATCATTTCTGAAGAATGAGTAAAATGTTTCAATTATATATACAGAAATTTCTATACAATTTTCTCATTGCTTCAACCCCATCTGCATAAAATTTGTGTATTTACTACACATGCTCCATGAAAATATATGGCGTCTTGTAAAACATTTTTGGATTTTGTAAGACATGGTTTTTTATAAGAAACCCGTTTATAAGAAACTAGTACTAGGGGGCTAGTACTACAATACATACTGTTGTTCTATTGTTTTCCTTAACAATGGAAACAATAGAGAATTTAAGAAACTTTTAGTACTAGGGCTTGAGCGAAGTTTCTTATAAAAAAACAAAATTATGTAAATGGATAAGACTCGACTAAGCTGAGAGTGAGCTTCAAAATTGGTACCAATGACTACGTAGGTATTGAAGACATTGATGGAATTGAATTAATCAAAATATTTTTCTATAGTCAAAAAGTAAGAAATCACACGGTTTTTCTCTTATAAGAGCCTCATTTATAAGAAACTAATACTAGGATTTCTTGTAAATAACAATTAATTCTATTGTTCTTTTGTTTCCTTAACAATAATAGAAAACTTAAAAAACTTTTAGCACTAGAGCATGAGCCAAGTTTCTTAAGAAAGTTATTCATAAGGAAATCAAGTTTTTTATGAATAACTTTCCTAATGAGAACTTTAAGTACCAAAATCGGTCAAAAGTTGAGTAACTTTCAGTACTGGAGAAATTTCTAGGTCTCTTATAAAAAATGAGTGTATAGGCCTGCAATGAATACAGTAATATCCATTTCGATCTGTACCATCTTTCTGATAATTTCATGAGTAACAGCTTAGGCTGGTATATAAAAATATTTTTGAAAGGAATCTTTTCATCTGACCACACATGAATCAGTAAAGGTTGAGCAAAAAATCTTTAAGGAAGCAAAGTTCAAAATATTACCTGAAAAAAATTCACGCTTTGGCCCACCATCGTCAACAGCAGGTTCTCCGATAAATACAATCCTGACTTTCTGCTCCGGAGATATATTGAACCTTTTCTTCACAGCAATATAGTCTTGCCATATATACTTCCATCTTATGTTTAAAAGCGCCACATCGTCACTCATTTTCTCCGCAAGAGCATATAGAATGGACTTGATTGATTCCAAAGACTGCACGTCTTCATTGCTGTGGTGTGCCTGTATTTCTACTACTTCATTGCTTTCTTGATTTCTAATTTCACCAATCCATATATCATCAGAACAGCATTGATCAGCAAGTTCAGCAATATCTTTTCTGGGAAACTTTTCAAAGCATGTTGGACATTCAATCAACTTATTATTATCTGATTGCTCTGCTTCCTTAGTTGGTTCAGGTGCTACTGTTATTATCTGAAGATTGGCATCGTCAGGTTTTCTGTTATTTTCTTGGCATGCCAAATTGGAATCTTTCTGTACTGACTTTGTCAGGAATTCATCAAAATCATTATCACCAGTCTCAATCTTCCAATCATCTAACACTCTCTTTACTTGATTTGAAAATTGTTCTGCTAAGAAATCGCATTTTGTGCATAGATTTAAGTGAATTCTAGAGTAGCTGCGGCCAAATTCTTCTTTGTAGGTTGCTAAAACAAAGGGTTGCGCTTCAGTGCCTGGCATGTGAACCACCTCACTGCCATCTGGATAAAGGAGGGTGTACTCTGAAGATGGCAGCAACGAACGATCATGCCTGAGGTGCTTTTCTACTGCGGCATTCAGTATTTCCACATGCGATGATGTTGATGGAACGGTAATTGGCATGGTACAAAGTCAACATAGTTTCAGTTGACCATCACGGAATTTCACAATGCCGATGTTAATTGTCGCTTTGACTTCCTTAGTGTTCTTACTGGCTACAAATTTGCCTTTCTTGTTACGAGGAAGTTTCCACGCCTTTCTTCTTCTTTACGCTTCCGGAAGTCCTCAAATGATATCATGGGCCTTGGTGAACTGGAACTGGCAACTGCACTGGAACTAGGCCTAGGCCTAGACCCAGAAGCAGAAGCTTGATTTAGCACTTGCACTGCTGGACTTGAGCTTGCATTAGGCCCAAGTATGCTGCTTGATGCTACTACTTGACCTGGACGAATTTCATTGCCACATCCCGAGCAAAATCTGGCAGTTTCCTCGAGAATTCTTTTGCCACAGCGGCTACAAAAATGCATGTCTAACCCTTTTTGTGTGGGGCAAACTCACTCTGGCCTGAAGGTGCGATGTGCAATGTAAACTTTCGCGCCAAAAGTAGCATGCAGCCTCGTTTCGAATTTGTCATGGGTAATTGATTTTTCAAATGCAGCAACTTTATTTTGTATGCAGCAACTTTATTTTGTATGCAGCAACTTTAGTTTGCATGCAGCACCTTTAGTTTGTATGCAGCAACGTTAGTATGTGTGCAACAAAGTTGAAAGCAGAAAATTAATATTGCATGCAGCAACTTTATTTTGTATGCAGCAACTTATAGTTTGTATATGCAGCAATTTAATTTAGTTTGCAGCAACTTTAATTAGTATGCAGCAACTTGTTTTATTATGCAGCAACTTTATTTATAATGCAGCAATTTTATTTAGTATGCAGCAACTTTATTTACAATGCAGCAATTTTATTTAGTATGCAGCAATTTTAATTAGTATGCAGCAAACAATTTTAGTTTGCATGCAGCAAGAATTTATATTATGCTGGCCCTTGCGGGCCAATGTAGCCCCCTCACAATAATCCTAAATTTACGTTTCTCTCAGCATGGTGCTTTAGTGATTCTGTTCTCGAACTAAGATTGCCCCCCCCCCCATAATTTTTCCGGAGCTAAAAGAAACACGTTTTTTACTTTATAAGAAACCGCTTTATAAAAAACTCACTAGTGAAATTTGGGGAGAATGACAATATATTCTTTTGTTCTATTGTTTCTTTAACAATAGAGAACACTAAAAAAAAATTAAGAAACTCTTTTCTTAACTGTATATAAAAAACGAGTAGAGGCTCAGGGAGAGTTTTAAGGTAATTTTATAAAAGAGAATGTAGTTTTTAAAAATCAATTGAAAAAAGACGTTGTTTTCAGATTTTTAAGTTTGACCATATGCCAAATTTTCCATACGCGAAATCATACGCGAAATTTTTGCGAATTCTCAATATAATTATAGTAGACAAAAAAGTCACATATGTTCTATATCACACTAAAGTAATAGAAACTTGCACTCCTGTAAACAATATTAACAAAATTATTCGGGAGTGGACGGATTTTGCCTCTAGACGGTTATTGCCTCCGATTCCTTATTGTGGATAGTGAAATGCTATTCATGATAGAAAGTATTTTGTCTGATGTGAGATCTTATCCTACCCAATATGTTTTTCAGATCTCTTCTCTTTTTTTAAGATTTCTGAGATCCAGATCTAGACTTTTAGGCGAATTTTCAAATTATGATATTTTGTTTTTTCAATTGTTTGCTCCATGATACGAAATTTTTCAAAATCTGGTACAAAATTTTGCATGTTTTGGTTGGACAATAGTCTTGTTATTGTGTTTTTGCAGGCAAAAGGACTCCATCATCAACATGATAATGATATCATCATTCTGTACAGGAAGAAGCACAACAGAGGCTACACAGTTCGTCATTTTGCAACAGAAGGAGCTGCTCAGTCCTTGTTTGGTGAGATTGACAACCCTTGTAATGAACCTTGCAACCCTTCAAAAATGTTTCAAAACCGTAGTTGTGGAAAACAATATTTATGATATTGATTAAGGTTTATCAACTTTTGCTGTTTGCCCATAATCGTCACCATTTTTGCAGTTTTAATGAAGTTATTGTTACTTATTTAGCATACTACCAAGGCAGTGGAATAGGCCATGAGGAAAATAATAGAATGTTTGTTTTTTGGATATATTTTGCTGTAAGTTTTTTAGAAAGTCGGCAAGATCATTAAATTGAAGGAAAAACTTTGTAAATAAGCTTTCGAAATATTCATTTTTGACTGAGGATTTTGAATATTATCAAATGTATTTTGTGACCATTGAAATTTTGAAAGTAAGTTTTACAATAAGTCAATTGGTTTTGGAATATCAAAAATATTTAAGAAAGGTCTGTTATTGATGGAATGCATAGAGATTTATTTGTACCCCTTATTTAAATATATAAGCTCTGATTTTGAAAAGAAAAATGTATATCAATAATCCACAAATTCTTTGTATTGTGATAAATTTTTGGCAATTATGATTGTAAATGGATGTTATTCCGTTTTGATCAGTATTTTTGTTATTTCTATTTCCATGTTGATTAATTGCATTCAACAGTGAGGGAGAACGCTTTGAAAGGAAGCCCTAAGGAGTATCAATCAGTGGATGAAATTTTAGTGGCCTTCAAAGGAAGATCACTGCTATAGATTTCAAAGCATCCAGGAACTATGAATTCCGCTTCCCTGGCGACAGCGCAAAATTGATCCAACCAAAGATTATGGAAAAGTGACGGGATATGACACTGTGTCGAGAACAATAGACAATATTATGGATGAGCGGTTTTCAGAGTTTGTAGGGAATCATCGTTTGCGACCTAAATGCAACTGAAAGAACACGCTATGAAAAATCGCTCGTTCTCGAAGAGCAGCACGATTTTATTAATATGGTTGTCAATTGTTGAATGGTTGGCTGTACCACATACAAAAATAAAGCCCGATACCCACTTCTTAGTTTCCATAAAATTCCACCAAGCTCAATAAAGAACCAAGCCAAAAAGAATTGGCTGCCTGATAAGGATTGTGAAAAGAAGCGACAAAAGCTTTAACTCGGAGAGAGCCTATATTTGTTCAAGGCACTTTAATCCTCAGTGCTTCAAGACAGGTAAGTTGATAACAGGTTAAATCTTGTATTTCATTGACTTCGAAACCTTCATTTATCAAACTTTCCTTTTTGCCCTTAAGAGCATTGAATATTTACAACAATAAAAAAGGCGAAAAATTTGTTTAAACTCTTAGTAGTCTGTCAAAGTATTTGTAAAGATCCTTAGGTAAAAATAAAATGAAAAATAGAAAAATATAGAAAATAGAAAACATATACAACCATTTTTCCCTATAAGAAACCCTCCATAAGAAACCGAGCCCTAAGATGAGATGCTAAATAAATTAAGAAACTGTAGCACTACTTTCCGTCAAACTTAAGAAACCTCTGATGATGGGAATATGAAATATTTTGGAAAAATTGCAAAATATCATTATCATCCAAGCTAAACACTATTTGATTAAAGAATTCTTCTACCCTTCTCCAAGCATTAAAAAGGGAAAGTTTCTTCATCCTTAATTTTAAATAAATACACCCCTTATTTTTTAAAAACATTCTTATTATTTTTCAGGCAAGAAGGGAAAAAAGGACCTCATTGTTGGTAGCTTACCAACCCATTTTATCGCAGCAAGAAGCTCGAAAAGCAAGGGCTAGCAGAAAGACGTCAACTTGTACGAAAAAGCAAAGTTATCCCACCAATTGTATAAAAGTACAGGGATTTTCAGGAACTAGAGAAAGATATACCAAAGGTAAAAGCTCCTTGGGTAACCTTGTATCACAGTGAAAACAGTTTGATTTTTGGGCTTGTTAATACATTCGGAGATGTCATAGTAAAAGTATCTGTGGATGAATCTCTTGGATTTATTGTTGAGGGTGGTTTCAAAAAAGATACCGGATGGTCATCCAATATACAAGAAGTACAAATGAACAGTGTCAAATAAGCAGATCAATATAATTCTTAATGACATTTCACAGTGGAAGCAATGCCCGGGCATAACTGATTCAGTAGAAAAGGAATATGTTTTGAAACTTGCTTCCTCAGGCAAACCATCAACACTGATAATAGCTAATGCTAAAATTGGTGCAGAACTATTGTATACTTTTTATAGCAGAGATTGTTCTGTGCTGTTATGTGAATCAAATCCTTGCACTAGATGTAAAATCTCTACTCGATTGCTGAAAAAAAAGTTCACAAAGGCAGAGAATCTGAAGCTAACGCCTGTTGCTACAAAGGCCCCATTAAGAAGAGTTGCAAAAGATCGTCTAGTTTTGGCTATTCGTACCCTGAGGGATAAAGAGAAGAAATTGGTAGAAAGGGTTAAAGTCCTTGAAGCAGAGATAGCAACAAAGGGAGTAGATGTTTAGGGTGATGTACACAGTGATTTCAAAAAGTTGCTTGAAGATGGTGCCAAACAATTTCCTGAAAATTCTTTCAAGAATTTGATAGTTGATAGGCACAAACACTTGCTATCTTCGCAACGTATTGGTTTATGTGCTAAGCACAAAGGGTCCACTGAATAGGTAAACTAATCGAGCAGTGCGACCATGTTCGTTCCTCTAGATGTGACCTCACCTCATGATTCCTTTTACCTTTTGCCTGGAATTACAGAGAGGTGGCTAATTCTCTCCTCACACTTTATGACGGGTCTGAAGGTGGTTTTGAAACCGGGACCCTTCAAGCAAGGGTCAAGTGATCGAGCCACTCGGCCATCCCCGCCACACCTTTTGATTTGGCAGGAGCAAGAGAAAGCATTTGCACGTTCCAGCAAAGGGCAACGATGGCATCCTATGATGATAAGGTTAGCCTTGCATCTACGTCTTCGATCATCAACAGCATACAGAGCCTTGAAAGAAAGTTGTGTTGTCAAACTTCCATCAGAAAGGATATTGAGGGATTATTCCAGTATCTTTCACCCTACAGCTAGTTTCAAGAAAGACGTTTTTGCTGATTTGAAGCACCAGGCTTCCAAATTAGAAGGGACTGCGAAATACGTTGTACTGATGTTGGATGAACTATCTGTTGAAGATGATCTTGTGTTTAATAGCAGTAGAAATGAATTGGTAGGGTTTGTTAATCTTGGAGAGGAAATTAATGAAGTCTTTCGAAATGATGCATCATGCACTGTTACAACTCTTGCTCTTGTGGTCTGTGGTATTGCATCCAGGCTGAAATTTTCCCTTGGTTACTTTGCAACAACTACTGCGACCTCGGGTATGCTGTTTCCTTTGACATGGAGAGCTGTGGATCTATGTGAGGGATATGCAGGGCTTAAAGTGATTGCAGTTGTGTCAGATAAAGCCAGCAGTAACCAGAAATTATACCGCATGCTAAGCACTGAGGGAGGCATTGCCTATAAAGCAATCAATGTGTTTGCCAGGGAACAAACTCGTCCTATTTTCCAGTTTTCTGACCCCCCAGACTTGATTAAAACGGTAGGCAATAATCTTGCAAATTCAGGACATGGAAAAAAGAGGCTATTCTAGAACGAAGCTGAGATGACTTTGGATCACATTATTGCCCTCTATGAGGCAGACAGGCTGAGTGGGATGAGGAAGTTACCAAAACTAAGAAATGAGCACATATATTTGACACTGTACTCAAAATGCGTGTCAACTTAGCGGCTCAAGTCATGAGTGAGACATTAGGGAAGGTGATGTTGACTTATGGACCAGCTAAAGGAAGAGAAACGGCTAAGCTGATCTTGATGGTTGACAAATTTTTTGATTGTTGTAAAGGGAAGCAAATCCGACAATGAATGATTTCCGCAGAGCACCCCACCTCTCGCCATTATTTTAATATCGGCACCTCCTCCCAGTTGTAAAGTTTTTGGATTTTCAAGTCAAGTGTCTTATTTTAACCCTAGCGTTATAAATTGTTGGCGTTTCTTCCATCTTTATCAAAATACCTCTTTTGAAATTCAGTTTAACCCCAAATAAAAAAGCATCATTTTAAAAATAATGTGCTGTATATTATTACCCTCAAATTTCTTCCGCCTCCCTCTATTTCAACCCCCTTTCATTAATGTTGAAAGATTTGTCTTCACTTTCGCTACCCCATTGTTTTGAACACTTTGGTGTCTGATACTCAAAAGTTTTTCCCGATTTTTTTGATAAGCTTAGTTTCTTTACGTCGGGTGTATTTTATAAAAAACAATACATCGAAGAAGTCCTCCGCAGTTACAAAATCTCTTTTGAAGACAATTTCTAACAAATTCTACACGAATTCAGTTCTCTAAGAACTGTGTAAAGCATATTGTCCACTATGAAAGTCATTTATATCAATTAATAAAACCGAATGAAGCAAAAAAGTCACAAAATGTATGGAAAAATGCCCCTGCGGAAGAGGATTTTTGAACTGCCATTTTTGAAAAAACGAACAAAAGTCGTAAATAAACACATATCATGCACAATAACATAGAAATCCGTAGTGTTTTAGTCATTGTCTGTAGTTTTCAGGAAATGCTCGAAATCGCCAAAAACAATGGAAATTTAAGATAACAATAGGAAAGTTAGAGACTAGGCAAAAGTTAACCATGTCCAGGCTGGGCTTTTTAAGCAACTCTCTACGCTTATGCCGTCTATCAAATGTTAAAGATGCTCAACGAAATTTACTCTCTTTTATTGCCGATTTCACCACTGATGTTAGTAATCCTTCCTATCAAATTGCAATGTCAACATTCAAGAAAACAAGATTTACAAGCCAAATTCATTTTCTAAGGAGATGTCTTCTATGGCACGCGAAAGTCACCACAATTAGATAAACCCGGTTTATCACCAGATAAACCCAGTTTATATCAGATAAACCTAGTTTATCTGTGATAAACCCACTTTATCACCAGATAAACCCCGTTTATCTGAAAAAGGCACTATCTATGCAGATAAACCCAGTTTATCTCAGATAAACTTGGTTTATCTGGTGATAAACTTGGTTTATCTGGTGATAAACTTGGTTTATCTGGTGATAAACCCAGTTTATCTGGTGATAAACCCAGTTTATCTGAGGTAAACCTGGTTTATCACCAGATACGCCACCACAATTAGATAAACCCGGTTTATCACCACAAAATGGCGGAATCAGATTTGCAACACGAGGACGACTTTGATAATCTTTTGGCAAATGCAATATCAAGCGTCGATACATTGCGCCACTTACAGTTTCAGAGAAAGAACGACAATCCGAACAAACGAAAAAGGAAGACGAGAGGACCAAGTCCCAAGGCTGTGTCCTTGAAACTATACCATTTGCCGGAGGCATCTCCAATTCCAAATTTTTGCACTCCAACTCGTGGCCTCGTAAAGCAGCACATGGACCGTGGCTATGGTAAGAGCTAACTTTTACTATAAGAATTGGGTCCAAAGTTATACACCGTGCTACAAAGTTTCTTACAAGAAATGAGTCCAAACGTTTTCCTTTGGCTCTTTGCACTTCAAAAATGTTTGTTTTTCATAAACATTGGAATGCACTGCAAGGGTTTCCAAAGGAAATAGTTTCCGAATAGAAATCATGTCTTTGAAAAAACGAGATATGTCAGTCATGCGATTTTCTGTTATAAATGAACATCGCAAAACAGGCAACTGCTGAAAAATGCGACACAAATTTGCGAGCTGAGGCTGAGCAATATCATTATAATATTTTTAAAACTTGCTGATTCTCAGAATGAATACTTTTATAAATGATAGATAAATCAAATAAGGCCAATACTAATAACACCAAGAATGCACTCATTTTGTGTAAGAAACTAAGGTTTGGGGACAGTGGCGGTTTTAGGAGCTGCGAGGCCTGGGGCCGAAAAATTTTGTCCTAATTTTATTTTTTGCGTTTTGTAACTGTGCTTGATATGTTATAGAAAAAGCAAATAAAAAGGAGAACAAACAGTAAAGTATAGCTTATATATTTCATTATGAAGGAGAGAATTTTTTATTTTATGAAAGGTGCTGGGCCCCTTTTTCCTAGAAAAAGTGCGGGGCCTGAGGCCATGGCCCTCCTGGCCCCCCCTAAAACCGCCACTGTTTGGGATAGCAGACAGTTTCTTCAATTTTAGGACACTTGCAACCATGAGTTTCTAATGTGTTTTAATGCCAGAAGTGCGTAAATGATATGAACTACTTTGTAAGATCTCAAAACAAGTAATAACTTAATTCTCACTCAAAACAATGTCAAAACAGCTGCTTTTGCTGTTCAGTGTCAATTTTTTTTAAGTAAATTTGGAAAGTTAAAGCTGCAAATTACAAAAGTTTCATTCAAGAATTTTTCAGCATTGGCACAGATACTTAGTTTCTTTTAAAGAAAATACATGTACTTTTCTTATGATTCGAAAAGTTGAGCCTATTGTTCCTTTAAGGCTATTGCTTATAAAAAATGAGTGTAGACCACGTAAAACAACCCAACGATGTGTGAAAAACCTCATCATACACGTTATTTTTTATACGAAACAAACAATTTGGGCCAGCACTGAAATTTCTTAAAATTATCAGATTTTGAGTACTCGGAGTTTCTTATGAGCTTCTTAAAGGTTCCATAACAGTCTTCATTCTTTCTTTGCAGGCTATCCCACAGAATGTTTCAACGCAACGACCCAAAAGGCAAAGAAGATGTCATTGTCGATACATCTCAGTGCATAGCAGATTACGTCGAGAATCCATGAGATATTTCCAAAATTATATGGACGTCCATTCAAGCTGTTGATATTGGACAAAAAGAAGAAGATGCAAGAGATGGTTCAAAGGGATGCTAGCAGCATTTGGGCACTAAACTATGTCATGGTTGTTCAACAATCTGAAGAAACAATAGCAACACATTCGACCTCCATAGAAATGCCTGGCAACAACCCAATGCTACCTCATGATCCCCTAGACCTATCACAGGTGCCTAATATGTTACTGAATTTGTCGGCAAGCCCTGCAACAGATAGGCCAGTACTTGTAACAAACAACCGTCAACAGGAAATAGTACCAATCCCGAGAGTATCAACACAAAACATCGAAGACGAATCATTGTTGGGCATTGAACAACAACAACCAAGGAAGATCGAATTGGTTATATCGGATAACATGACTACTCAAAGGTATTCCTTCAGTGAAGATTGCAAACCGCGTGATGTTTACAATACAATCGCCGCTCAGAAAGGTATAGAGCCAGAAGGATTGTTACTCCTGGAAAAGAACAACAGGGACAGAATATTGCCAAAGAACAGTAATTTGAGCCTCAGGCAATGGGCCGTACTGCAAGGACAAGAATATATCGTTGAGGAAGATTTGCATGTGTACCATGGATTCGAAAGCCTCGATTTTGTCCAAGAAGAGGAAGACGAAGAAGAAACTGAAGTGACCATTCGACCTGCACTAAGTAAGGAAGAATTCAGTCTCAGAAGAATTCAAGCAAAAACTGCGTTGAAAGGAACTCAACAAGTGTTAGTATGTCGCACCAGCTTGGTAGCCGATTTACTTGAACAGTACAAAGATCCAGTTATCTTGAATAGCAGACTCTTTGTAAAGTTTGAAGGGGAAAGTGGTGATGACATGGATTGCCTGACAAGAGAACTTTTCTCCACATTTTGGTTGGAATTTGCTTAGTCCTTCTTGGGGAAAGATAAGGTTTATCTAACAATAAGTCCATCTCAAATTATGGAGTCCGATGAATTAAATGCTGTAGGCAGGGTCTTGATTCACGGCTATGTGCTGTGTGGCTACTTGCCTTATTTCTTGAATGCAAGCATTTTATACTGGATCCTAGTTGGTCGCGAGCCATCCACAAACTTTGTTATGGAACAGTTCATTGCTGGACTTGATGAGGGGGAGAGACAGTTGATTCAAGCTGCGCTGGCAGCAGATGATTTTGCGGATGATATGAAATTACGCCTAGCAGCTTTCTTAGAAAAACTTGACTGTGCAGTCTTACCTCGAGCTGATAAATTTAAAGCAATGTTTGAATCGGCAGCAAGATACATCACCATTGTCAAGCCACATTTCTATCTTTTCCACATCAGGAAACCTATCGAGGATGTTTCCCAGAAGCGATTCGGACATCCCACTGAATGTGATTTAGAAGGTTTGATGGCAAAGCTTTTACCTACTGCTGTTGAGGTTGTCTCCATTCTCAAATTCAAATATTCAGATGATGATTTTGCACAAGTGCATGAAGAAAGGGTCGCAGGATTTTTGCAAATGTTTCTCACATCTTTGTCTCAAGCAGATCTTATGGTTTTCCTGCGTTTCGTTAGTGGTGCAGAAATTATGCCTGGCTCGATTATTGTGGAGTTTGATGGTGAATCGAACCAAGAACTGATGATACCAATAGCTCACACCTGTGCCACATCCATACATCTATCAAGGTTTTTTCTGGCATATGAAAGCCTTCCCACAAATTTAAAGAATTTAATTGCGAATCCAGACTTTTGGGCTCGTTTTGACATGATATAGAGGTACATGTGATAAGCTGGGACCTCAAAAATGAGATGGTTTAAGAATATATAGTGTGCAAGTACAAAATGGTCACACTGTAGTATAATGTGTTTAATTACAAAGTTTTGTTAAAGTTGATTGTTTTGTTCCTTTCAGATTGTTGTTAATGCTTGCAAATTAGGAGAGTACAAACGGCTCGACAGTTTGGAAAAAAGATTCTGATCCTTTTGGTATAATGATCTCGATACTGAAATTTTCGTGAAAGTTTCGATATTTTCCTCGCTATATTTTTTCTGATATATAGTTTCCGTGCAAGAAAATGGACTATTCCTTGGATTTGCTTGTCTTAAATAGATAGTTGTTTACAATATTTTTTTCATGCACTGGAGTTTCTTTGATATTTCAACGACCTAAGTTTTGAACAGTTTCTAATAAAAATGTATACTTGTATGGTATGACATAATCCAGCGTCACAAAATTTAGTTTTCTCCGTTAGTTGCCGTTTCCAATTGCTCTGTATCTATATTCATAGGAAAACCGCTTTTAATCACTTTTGCCGTTTTTATTCCGCTTCGGTGTACTCTTAGTTTTCTGCTGAAACATAGTTAGAAATTGTTGGTCTTAGTATGGATATACTATTAGTAATTCTGCCATATAGCAGTTTGTTGATATTGCCTTTTTGTACAGGTAGAAACTTTTGTTGTGAGAGGACACTTGCAAAACATTTTTTTATAGAATACCAAGAATCTACAGAAAATCTTCAGCATCAACTTATTACTTATTGTTGACAGTTTTAATTGGTTGTTCAATGGCTTTTCATTACTTGTTTGCGTCTTTTCTTGTCCCTATCATCTGTATGTCTCGCAAAAACTAAATCTTAAAAAAGGTGGGTGTAAAATTCTGTTACATTGTTCTTTGAACTGTCGGTAGTGTTTGCAGATGATACCACTGCTCTGTCTCATGGCATATCTCATACTGAAGTGTCACGTGGTATACCAGAAAACTTGAATATGATTGATATATAAACAGCTAGGAACCATCTGGTGCCGCACCCTAAGGAAACTAAATCCATTCTATTTAGCAAGCCTAGCCAATACAGCCAACCCGAGGCAAGAATAAACCTAAATCTAGCTGATAAGAACATTGAATATGTGAGCTTCTATAAATGCTTAGGATTCACGCTGGACGAGCACTTACATTACAATGAACATGTCAATGATATGTGCAAGAAAGTTAACTATGGTCTACAAATAATGAGAAGAGTGGAGGACTTCTTACCCCAAGAGAGTGTCATCCTCCTAGCAAACTCCCTAGTTCTCAGTCACTTAGGCTACTGCTCGCCACTACTCCATAATCTCAATTCTGGACAACTGGATACCTTCCTCAAATTACAAAAACACTGCGCTCGTCTTATTTTCTCATGTAATCGATTAACAAGGAGTAAGCCACTGTTTATCGAACTAAACTGGCTTCCGCTCCATCAAAGAATCGAACATAATACATGCATCTTAATGTTCAAAATCAACAACAACATGGCACCCCCTTATTTAACAGAAATGTTTAGAAAGATTTCAGATGTACATAGACCAGGCAGAGAATAGGGGAATGGTCACTCGAGTGGGAAATTTATGAGATGAAGTGCATTTGGTCAATGCGAGGGTGCTGATTTCGAAAATCGATTTTATACGGGGTTTTATGGGGGTCATCTGCCTCATTTTCGTGTTTAAAGTCTCGTTTTCATGTATCTGAACCAAACCAACGAGAAAACAGTTTTAAGCAAAGATAACAAACATCTAAAAGCAGATTAAGTATCTTTGGTGGGCGTGAATGTGGAAAATTGAATTTAGAACTGTTAAGGTGGGCAACAGTCTCGTTTTCATGACGACGAAATCGCGTAATCCTACAATTTCTATCTTTCGAGGGGCATCCCAACAGGCCAAAGCGCTTAAAAACCCACAGTTGTTACGGTCATCCTCTAAAGAGCTATGCAACGCTATTAACTGATAATACTCTTGCTACTGCTATAGATACTGATATTAATACGATCTTATTACTTAAAATACCATTATCAATAAAAGATGTTTTAGTATAAATCACTCGGCTGTCATTGTAAAGCTTACATTGAAAAAGATTTTACATCGAGAGCATTGTGTACAGAGAACGGTAGTGTTTTTTGCTTCTCTTTAACAATTTTTTAAGATTGCCAGTTTTATGTATTTATACCGATACCAATACTCATACCAACACCAACACTAATATCACAGATGATAAATACCAATACCAATACTAATAGCAATACTAATACTGGCGATTGATACTAAAATCAATACTAATACCAATGCTAATACTAATACTAATACTACCGATAAAAACTGCTGAGAAACTGCTGAAAACTGATTATTGCTAATTGATCAATAACACTGATGGAAATGCAGGCGGATCATCTAAACAAAGTCGCAACGTTTCACAGTTCTTCAAAATCGTCTGGACAGTCACTGCATTTGACACTCACAGCCTCAAGCTCTTTGTTGATTTCAACTTTGTTCAGGAAAAGCTCTATGATATCTTCAGGGTAACTTGATCACTCTGACCAACCGATCTGCTTCATTCCAACCACCATCTACTGGGGCGTCCAACTGAAGCATCAAACCATTAGCTTGCCTGAAATCATAGCAACATAGTTTGCACGCAGAATGTGAAGCCTGGGGTTTTCTTTACGTGGTGGTGGGATGCTGAGATCTATAATCTCCTTTTCTCTTTCGGACTTCTGCACGAATAGCTTGAGTCGCAGCAATTGCCTGGACGATATTCTCATGTTTCCATATAACACATAGACAATCTTCTCTGAACCACTGATGAGATCCGCTGACATGACGACCTTCCCAACTAAGTCAAATGCCTGATAAGCTCTACGTCTATTGACACGACTTCAAAATGGCAACGTTGCTAGAGGAAGATCAAGCCATAACAGCATCATTGGCAGAAATGTTTGCAGCTTTAACCAACGCCACCAACTTCGTGTCTGCTTCTTCGTGGTTGCTAGCAAGATGATAGTATTGGAAAACAAAGAGAAATATGCGACATGACATCATCAACCCTTGAGATCCAGAAAAAGAAAGCACTACTTGGTCTGCACACCTTTTCTAGCAATGACTTATTATATAGCTTTTTCATTTAAAAGTCAGCATTTTGGAGGTCATGTCATTATTAGTAGAGTTCATCAGGCTTTTCGCTGAGTTGGGAAGCTCCTCTCAGGTGTCAGAACATCTCATCAGTGGTTCAGAGAAGATTGTCTATGTGTTATATGGAAACAAGAGAATATCGTCCAGGTAATTGCTGCGACTCAAGCTATTCGTGCAGAAGTTCGAAAGAGAAAAGGAGATTATAGATCTCAGCATCCCACCACCACGTAAAGAAAACCCCACGCTTCATATTCTGCGTGCAAACTATGTTGCTATGATTTCAGGCAAGCTAATGGTTTGATGCTTCAGTTGGACGCCCCAGTAGATGGTGGTTGGAATGAAGCAGATCGGTTGGTCAGAGTGATCAAGTTACCCTGAAGATATCATAGAGCTTTTCCTGAACAAAGTTGAAATCAACAAAGAGCTTGAGGCTGTGAGTGTCAAATGCAGTGACTGTCCAGACGATTTTGAAGAACTGTGAAACGTTGCGACTTTGTTTAGATGATCCGCCTGCATTTCCATCAGTGTTATTGATCAATTAGCAATAATCAGTTTTTCAGCAGTTTCTCAGCAGTTTTTATCGGTAGTATTAGTATTAGTATTAGCATTGGTATTAGTATTGATTTTAGTATCAATCGCCAGTATTAGTATTGCTATTAGTATTGGTATTGGTATTTATCATCTGTGATATTAGTGTTGGTGTTGGTATGAGTATTGGTATCAGTATAAATACATAAAACTGGCAATCTTAAAAAATAGTTAAAGAGAAACAAAAACACTACCGTTCTCTGTACACAATGCTCTCGATGTAAAATCTTTTTCAATGTAAGCTTTACAATGACAGCCGAGAGATTTATACTAAAACATCTTTTATTGATAATGGTATTTTAAGTAATAAGATCGTATTAATATCAGTATCTATAGCAGTAGCAAGAGTATTAATCAGTTAATAGCGTTGCATAGCTCTTTAGAGGATGACCGTAACAACTGTGGGTTTTTAAGCGCTTTGGCCTGTTGGGATGCCCCTCGAAAGATAGAAATTGTAGGATTACGCGATTTCGTCGTCATGAAAACGAGGCTGTTGCCCACGTTAACAGTTCTAAATTCAATTTTCCACATTCACGCCCACTTAAGATACTTAATCTGCTTTTAGATGTTTGTTATCTTTGCTTAAAACTGTTTTCCCGTTGGTTTGGTTCAGATACATGAAAACGAGACTTAAAACATGAAAATAAGGCAGATGGCCCCCATAAACCCCCGTATAACATCGATTTTCGAAATCAGCACCCTCGAATTGACCAAATGCACTTCATCTCATAAATTTCCCCCTCAAGTGACCATTCCCCTATTCTCCGCCTGGTCTAACACAGTTACAGTACAAGATCTTCCACGTTAGGTCTCTATATACTAACAGAGGAGCAAGAAACTATTATACAAAAACATTTAGATATATTGGCACAAGACTTTGGAATTCTTTACCAGCATATCTTAAAACTTGCAGAACCTTAGAGAACTTCAGGAAACAGTGCGCTTTTTACTTTATGAACAAAGTTAAATCCGATGATTTTATCTCGTATGGGTGGACCAAATGAAAAATACTTTTTAGTTTTTATTAGGACTTTTAACAGGACTTATATCTTTAGACTTTTGATCTTTTTTCTTAAACAATCTTTATATGCACAATTAATATGCTTTTTAACATCAACTAAAGAAATTGTTTTTTAATAGGTTAATTTTATTTTTTATTTTTTGTTTTTTAATTAGAACTTTCATTTGTGAACCAGGCTGGAAACAAGTATATTACTTAGTCCTGTAATTCACGTTAAATATGCATTACATACATACATACATACATACACTTTTCTCTCCAGTAAATCCTTTCAACGAGGAATGTAATTCTACTTTCATTATAAATTCTTTCACGTTTCCTTCACCGTTGAATACTTTAATTTTGCTTTCCATTTTGGATTATTCTGTTATAGAAATTTAGCCGTAGTCGAAACTAATACATTAGAATGCTTCTCGTGGCCTACTACGATATAATCTATAACAGAATGAACAACAACAACAACAGAAACAAATATAAAGTCAACATTACAATAGATATGTCCAGTCACGTGGGTTCATCCCTACAATGAACTCATTAATCTCTGGTGTGCCTATCATCGTTCTGATCTTGCTATGGAGGACCTGGAAGCCGGTGTTCCAGTGCTAAAAGTGTGAAAAGCAAACTTTTTTTCCATCCCAGAATATAACCATAAGTCTGTCAGGACAAAAGGTCTTCAAAATTTACTTCCGAAAATGAAATCTTACCCAAGTTACAAAGATATGCGCTTTGCACAGCACATAGAAAATATTTGCAAAGCTGTGCTGCATTATTTGAATGGTAGCACACAGCACTGGACAAGTCTGTCAGCTGTCCACAGAAAGGAAAATCAAAAGGCTTGATGGTGTCTTAATACATTGAAAGAGGATGGTGTAAATGCCTATCTAACTTCTTTGATGTCAGACATATGCTCTGTGTTTCAAACCTTGCAAAAGTAATTGCAAAAAGTGTCAATGATCATACCAGACAAAATGAAATATAAAGATATAGCGATCAACAAGTTCAACGCTATGAAGAAAGCACCTTATGTTGGTGGTGCAGAAGAGAAATGGGTCGAAGAAAATGGATCTGAAAATGAATGACGATGGGGATGGTGTCATTATGGTGATCACGAAAGTGATAATGTATTAACATTCTACGTTTGAAGTCGCAGAATGAGTTGTAGGCTATTTGGAGGGATATGGTGTTGGGGGTGGGAACAAAGGAGAGGCCCTTTTCCAGAAGCATTATTTGTAATTGTGATAGCTCTGTGTTGGTAAGATTTACAATGTTGTGACTGATATGTTTGTACCTTATTTCCGTTTCGAGATATTTGCGCATCGTGCCCTTATGTTTGCTCTTACGAAGTTTCCTTTTCCTTCCAAGGAGTTTATTGCATTTTATAATATACCCCATGTTCTTAAATCGTACCATGTTTTCCCGGATAGATCGTCCTAAGGTGTTACAAAGCAGAGAAGAGAGAATGAAATACACAGATATAATAACAGTAACAAAATATATAATATAAAATATAAATTATTATAGAAGATACAAGGATTAGTATAATGTTCGTGTATAGATTAATAGAGTCTGGGGCGTTTGTGGGTTTCTTTGTCTTTGGTGGATTTGTAGACCACGTGTTTTTCAATTCTCTTGTTCATACCACAAGTTAGGATGTGTTCCTTTGGGTCCTTTTCCGGGAACCTCGTCTTGGTGAGGGCAATGTTTTCCAACGTGTTGGCCTTTTCGTATGCAGCAATGTTCATGTGGTGTTTGTGAAGTATTTCACATATGTTTTTTTGATAAGCTTTATCAAGCTTATCAATAGCATCCCGACTCTCCTGGTCAAGTTCGGCCTGGAATTTGAATTCTACTTGAGGGTGCACATAATTGGGGAATCTTCCCTCATGTGCAGCCCTTTCGAAATGTGAGGCTCTATCATTGTGATAGAGCTCACTGGCCTTATTGTGTGCCAGGAGGTGGATGAATTTGAATGTGTCCCCGAAGTTCTCGGGTTGTTGTGTTTCAGGTGTGGCCGTTTGGTTTGTGGAGGTTTGTGTATTAGTTTTCCGCTTATCGGTATTATTGTTGGTGTGGTGTTTTCTTGTGGACGGGTCTTTATATTGGAATTGTTTTTTAGTGTGTTTCTTCGAAGTTTGGAAATTTTGGATCCGGTTGTCCATCAGTTTGGGTATACGGTAGTTTCCAGGTCGTGTCTTGATGTGAACTGCATTGGGTGGGTGGCTGGGACGCTTCGACTCTGGAGTCTCCTTGACGACGCTCAATGCTAGTGGGTGGAATGTTAAGAGAGCTGGTTATAAAATATGATTAGAATGAATGGGGGCTTATTATAGGGGAGCTTGGGGTATATACAGGTATTGCATAGTAGGGTACATATGTTTATATATGTAAGCTGTGTTTGTAGGACGTAGGCTAGTGTAGCCCAAGGAATCTGGGTTGAAGGAGTATATATATAAGGCATATAAGGATGAATGTGTATACTTATATAAGTATGTGCATGGTGCAATATCATAAATTGCGATGTATAATGTGGTATGTGGTACATATATAGTAGTAGCCAAGGTACATGGGATATTGGGTCGAAGAAGAGCGTGGTAAGAGACAAAAAAGTGTTAGTGCGTAGATACGTTAATGATTATATGAGTTGGTAAGTGTCAAAAGGAAAGAAAATGGTCCAGAGAATATATAATATGATACAATATCTAGTAGGAGTAGGACGTTAAGTATAGATTAAAGAAGAGTGAAGATTAATAAGGAATAATAGACTAATTACCTTGGTAATCTATTTCGCAGGAACTATCAAAATTGGCAATATCAGCGTCTACTGAATCTTCCAAAAATTTTCTGTTGGAAGGCATTTCTCTTGTGCGAAGTTATATATATATACCACTCGTGTGTATAGGATGAGGGTACCAGGTTGTTTTGCAATGAAACTTGCTGTATAGAGCCTTATAACAAGGGATGGGTCTGATGCTAATGTCAATGTGGTTGACAGATGTGACTTTGTAGGTGCCATATATGGTGTTGTACAAGACAGTGAGGGGTGTTTGTTTTTCGTGATATTTGGTGTGATGTTTTTGTGTAAATGTATGGAGGTCAGACGGAAATGCCAGCAGAGCCGGCGATCCCAATGCGGGATACTATACGTTCTCCACTCCATCTGTCGACATTGTTGTTGTTAAAAATAAATAGAATTGTACCTGAGCACAAGCAAGTAAGAAAAATGAGTGTATCACCAACCTAAAGGCGCTGTTGCTTAGCAAAATTTAAGTCTAGCCTCGATGTGGGGCGCAGCTTTGCGTGCGATTGCTGGCTTCGCGCATTGTGTGTGTGTGTGTGTGTGTGTCACAGAGGGTGTATATGATGTAGATTTAAGAAACTCGTCAGTCGAATACCCATGAGGCATTTCGGGGCATTATGTTCGATATGCTGTATGATACATGGGCGCCCCATTACCCACGAAGGGGTAATGTTTCAATCTAACATCATAATGTAAATATATTAGAATTTGGTGTGGGTAATATGATTACCAATGTTTTTATGGGTTCTAAGTGCCAGAACTGTTGGGCGGGTCCAAATTTTGGATAAAGCTTCGTTCCGGGAGAGGGTTCTCCAGTGTTCCTTGAGAATGGATTTGATGCGGATTGTACGTGTGTCATAGGGTATGATGAAGGGTAGGGTTTTATGTTTTATTTGGGATTGTGAGATGTTTGTATTGGAGATTGTAGGATCTGATGTATGATAGTGTAAAATATCATCGGTGGTATCTTCAGTGTTGTTGTTGGTGTTCTGAGCTCCAATGTGATTTACAACATTAAGTTGTGGTGTAGCAGAATATGTGTTGTTATGTTGACCTTTAAACAAAAGGGCGTTTTGTGACAGATCAGCAATTTTGTTAAATTGCTTGTTGATCTCATAGGAATGGTAACCTCGTTGTATAAGGTCTAGTTTTAGATCCATTAGTTTTGTTTGTAACTCCTTATTACCTGTGATATCACGTCTATATCTCAGGGCTTGGCTGTATATAACGCTTTGTTTACATGTTGGGGGATGGAAGGAATTGTTGTGTAGTAGACTACAGATGTCAGTGGGTTTTTTGTACAGGGAGCTGATGAGTTTTCCATCTGAATTGAAGTGGACGGTTGTGTCTAAGAAGTTGACACTGGTATGTGATTGAGTCATCTAGAATTTGATTGTGTTGTGTATTGTGTTTATGTATTGTTTAAAATGGAGAAGTGACTGTAAGTCATACGGCCAGATATGTCATCAATAAACCTTCTCAATTGGAGGGGTTTGCCGTTATGGGGTGCATTTTGGAAGATGTGATTTTCGAACTTTGTCATGAATATATTAGCATAGTTTGGACCCATTTTTGCGCCCATTGCTGTGCCAGGGGTTTGTAGGTAAAATTTATTATTGAATGTGAAGTAATAAAGTTTGAGTACAAACTCGAACATCTGTTGTAGGTGTTTGATGTCCAAGGGGGGTGTACCTTGGTAATGTTCATTTATTGCATAAAGGCAACATTCTATGCCCTCATTTTGGGGGATATTTGTGTATAATGATTTCACATCAAACTGGGAATTTACACGCCTTGATTATGAATTATCTCACAGACAGGACTCAGTATGCCGAGATTAATGGCGAGTGCAGCTCAACAAAACATGTTAGATGTGGAGTCCCCCAATGATCTTTGCTAGGCCCTTAGCTATATAGTTTACGTGTCAATGACTTGCCATCTGCAATTACGCAGGGTGAGATGTATCTCTTTGCAGATGATACAACTGTTTATTGCACAGGCAAGGAGTTGGAGAGTGTTTTAGACACCTTAAACAGCATAATGGGTATATAAATATATAATTGGTGCATGCGGAACAAGTTGAAAATACATCTAGGAAAATGCGAGGCTATGATCATGATGAGGTCCCCTTTCATAGGGCCAATGAGACCCATTTTTTATGGAGAAGATCACATAAAAATTGTTCAAGAATCAACATGTCTTGGATTGCGAATAGATAATAGGCTAGATTGGAAACCCCAAGTACAAAATGTATGCAAAAGTTTTTCAAAGAAGCTGGGTGCATTGAAAAGGATGAGATGCCTACCAAGAAAAGTCTTAGAAGAAATATATCACACAACAATCATTGCCAACACAACATATTGCATCTCAGTTTCGGGAAATTGTTCTGAAGCTACATTTAATATGCTAGAGGATAACCATGCTAGGGCAGCAAGGCTAATACACAATCTGCCTCGAGACTTAAGCAATGAAGAGAGCCTCGCAAGAGCAAACTGGCAGCCGATCTCACTTCTGTATAAGCGGAGGCTGCTCACACTAATGTATCAGATATACCATGGAACAGCTGACAAATCAATTACTCAGATGTTTCAGAAGAAAGACCCGGACATACAGAGAACAAGAAATAAACCACAGTTTGAAGTGAAAAGATATAATACAAAGACTGGGCGAAATAGTTTTACATATCAAGGAACAATGATTTGGAATTCTATCCCGGACCGAATTAAGGATGAAGAAACGGTGCAAAATTTTAAAACAAAATTAAAAAGTGTGCGACAAACAATAAACAAGTTAAGTTTTCAAAAAGGATTAACTGGATTTTTAAACAAAGAGAGAGATTTTATATATTATTAGACGACTATTAAGTAATTCTTTTAATTTTTATCCTTACAAATTTTTTTCATCCTTACAGTTTTATCTCTTTAAGCCTTTGATTTATAGCAGGTCCACATCAGCTCCTTTGAGTTGCCAGACTTTTAACCTGCTTTATTAAATAAAAAATGATGATGATGATGATGATGAACGTGACTAACCAAGAGTCTATCTATCTATCTATCTATCTGATAATGTACAAAACCCAAAAATTGGGTATTACGCACAATTTGTTAGTGATTAATGATAAAATATATATTGTTACCTTTTAGGAAACTACATACTGCTAGAGACATTACAAACGAAATGCAACTAGTTGGTACTAGTCTTTGGGTATGTGAAAGTTGTGATTAAGGACAATTTGTAAGAAATGAGTTGTATCACGTATGGAAGAAGGGCTTGATTCGACAATGGGGCGAAGGGAATGGTCCAGGAATTTGGATATATTCACTGTAGGGGGAGCCACTGCCAGAAATGATTGGTCGCCCTGGGTTGTTCGGTTTTTGTATTTTGGGTACCATGTAGAATATTGGTGTTCTGATTGGATTCTTAGGTAGTAAGAAACCAAATAAATCGTTGTCTATTATTCTTTTGGTGTGTAAGTGTGTTAGGAATGTGGTTATTTCATAAGGTAGGGTGCCTGTATGGTCTATTGGTTGTTCAGTGTCATATAGGGGGTCATTGAGTTGGCGATATGCCTCTGTTATATACATTTCATTTGGCATGAGGACAATGCGATCCCCTTTATCTGCTCTTTTGATGGTAATATCATTGATGGACTGAAGTTCCTGTAAGGCCTGCTTCTCAGGGAGGGTAATGTTGGCAGAGTTTATAGATTTATTCATGCGTAGTGTAAAGAGATTGAATATGTTATGCCAGACATTGGTAAGGTAATTCTGGATGATGATGTTATGTGTTTTGGGGGGCTCCCATTTCAATCTGAGTCTGAAGATGGGGATGGTGTCATTATGGTGATCACAAAAGTGATATTGTATTAAACTTCTACGTTTGAAGTCGCAGAATGAGTTGTAGGCTGTTCGGAGGGATACAGTGTTGGGGGTGGGAACAAAGGAGAGGCCCTTTTCCAGAAGCATTATTTGTGATTGTGATAGCTCTGTGTTGGTAAGATTAACAATGTTGTGACTGATATGTTTGTTCCTTATTTCCCTTTCGAGATATTTGCGCATTGTGCCCTTATGTTTGCTCTTACGAAGTTTCCTTTTCCTTCCAAGGAGTTTATTGCATTATGTAATATACCCCATGTTTTTAAATCGTACCATGTTTTCCTGGATAGATCGTCCTAAGGTGTTACAAAGCAGAGATGAGAGAATGAAATACACAGATATAATAACAGTAACAAAATATATAATATAAAATATAAATTATTATAGAAGATACAAGGATTAGTATAATGTTCGTGTATAGACTAATAGAGTCTGGGGCGTTTGTGGGTTTCTTTGTCTTTGGTGGATTTGTAGACCACGTGATTTTCAATTCCCTTGTGTCCTTTTCTGGGAACCTTGTCTTGGTGAGGGCAATGTTTTCCAACGTGTCAGCTTTTTCGTATGCAGCGATTTTCATGTGGTGTTTGTGAAGTATTTCACATATGTTTTTTTGATAAGCTTTATTAAGCTTATCAATAGCATCACGACTCTCCTGGTCAAGTTCGGCCAGGAATTTTAATTCTACTTGGGGGTGCACATAATTGGAAAATCTTTCCTCATGTGCAGCCCTTTCGATATGTGAGGCTCTATCATGGTGATAGAGCTCACTGGCCTTATTGTGTGCCAGAAGGTCGATGAATTTGAATGTGTCCCCGAAGTTCTCGGGTTGTTGTGTTTCAGGTGTGGCCGTTTGGTTTGTGGGGGTTTGTGTGTTACTTTTCCGCTTATCAGTATTATTGTTGGTGTGGTGTTTTCTTGTGGACGCGTCTTTATATGGGAATTGTTTTTTAGTGTGTTTCTTCGAAGTTTGGAAGTTTTGGATCCGGTTATCCATCAGTTTGGGTATACGGTATTTTCCGGGTCGTGTCTTGATGTAAACTGCATTGGGTGGGTGGCTGGGACGCTTCAACTCTGGAGTCTCCTTGACGACGCTCGGGGATGCTGGTGGGTGGAATGTTAAGAGAGCTGGTTATAAAATATGATTAGAATGAATAGGGGCTTATTATAGAGGAGCTTGGGGTATATACAGGTTTTGCGTAGTAGGGTACATATGTTTATATATGTAAGCTGTGTTTGTGGGACGTAGGCCAGTGTAGCCCAAGGAATCTGGGTTGGAGGAGTATATATATAAGGCATATAAGGATGAATGTGTATACTTATATAAGTATGTGCATGGTGCAATATCATAAATTGCGATGTATAATCTGGTATGTGGTACATATGTAGTAGTAGCTAAGGTACATGGGATATTGGGTCGAGAAAGAGCGTGGTAAGAGACAAAAATGTGTTAATGCGTAGATACGTTAGTGATTATATGAGTTGGTAAGTGTCAGAAGGAAAGAAAATGGTCCAGAGAATATATAATATGATATAATATCTAGTAGGAGTAGGACGTTAAGTATAGATTAAAGAAGAGTGAAAATGAATAAGGAGTAATAGACTATTTACCTTGGTAATCCATTTCACAGGAACTATAAAAATTGGCAATGTCAGCGTCTACTGAATCTTCCAAAAAGTCGCTGTTGGAAGCCATTTCTCTTGTGCGGAGTTATATATATATATACCACTCGTGTATATAGGATGAGGGTACCAGGTTTTTATGCAATGAAAATTGGTGTATAGAGCCTTATAACAAGGGATGGGTCTGATGCTAATGTCAATGTGGTTGACAGATGTGACTTTGTAGGTGCCATATATTAGGGTGTTCAACTCATTTTTATATTTGCTGACAGTGCCAACTTTAACACGCTAAACTTAAGGACGGCACTCTGGGAAGTTTAAAACAGTTTTTCTTTTTGTCATAGCCCTCTCCAATCAAAAGTTACAAATATTTTAATTTTAGAAGTTTCACGAAAAATTTGGAAGTTCAGTCATTGTTATTTGTATAGAAAAGTGGGATTCTGAATGGCACAAAATATGTTCAAAATGGTATAACTTATCAAACATAAATGAACATAACTCAAAAACTGTAAATGGTATGCCGATGATACTTTACATACAAGTCAACAGTGAAACAGTAATTATTTTCATTACCAATTTTGGGGTACTTGTTGTAATGGAAACCGATAAGTTGCTATGACAACAGTGAATGTGACTGCTTGCAACTGTTTTCAAACGCATTCTAATGGTATTCTGGGGACAATTGACATAAAAGTAAAAAAGGACCAATTATTTATTTCAAAACCAATTTTGGGGTACTTGTTGTCATGGAAACATGCAGTTGCTATGAAAACAATAAATTTGTACTCTTGAGTAAAAAAAATCAAGGATTTAAAAATTGGGAGAGGTTAAGTAATATTTTGAAAAGTAACATTATGTAGGTTCCAACAAGTCCTGGACAATCAGGGGAGTAACTATCCTGGATTATCTCATACTCAAGAGTAAGCATTAATTTCGTGTTTCTGTTGTATCTTGGAAGTTTAGCCACAGGCCAAGCATATTTTCATAAATCACTAAAACTAAACATTAATTGATAAAGGTAGTTTTTTTAATCCAAAATGAGATCTCCTCTTTTTAAATGAGCCAAAAACGGAAATGTGAAAATTTCATCATCGCCATCCTGGTCGTAGCACAAATCAAACATCGTTTTGGTTGGGTTCTGTGCATTATATGAGTCTATTCCTTTTACTGTTCCAGCATACCAGGCAGCGAATTCATCTGCAGACTCTTGAATTTTGTGCTGAAAGCGTCTACGAATCAGATTATTTGGGTCCAAACACAACATTTCAAATTCTTCCTTTGATTTTCTCATTTTTTGTTGCATTCTGCCGTCCTTGACTTTTTCGAACACCTTCAATTTTTGATTCTCGATTCGTGATTGTCTCTCGTCCCTAGCTATTAGCTTACTACCCTGTGAGGTGGAAGCTTGTAGATTTCCGGCTATTGCGTATTCATTTCCTGCAATTAAAGTCTTTAAATGTGCAACTTTCTGATCAAGAGAGAATGTTTTCCCTTGCTGGTCTTCTGATATAAAATGGCTTCTTTTGCCTTTATGTCAAGCACATGATGCAGGTAGAGCAGTTGAGCTTGAACTGCCTCCATCCTGTCAGTGCTTTTAATGTGGACAATGTTCTCATCAACAGCTGCAATAGATTTCCAAAGATTGCCAGGAATTTCGGAAACTTTCTCTATGATATCCTGCTTTCTTATACAATCTTTGGTTTCTTTTTCTTTCTTTTCAGCTGCCATGCGCTCCAGTTTCTCTTTTCTTTCTTTGAAAATTTTTTGTCTCGTCTCATTTAACTTGCCCTTTATCAGTGCATAGTTTTCCCTTGCTTCTTTAAAATATTTATCTTTCAAGGTCTCCGGAAAGCTCTGCAGCCATTTACTGGGCTTATTGTGCACCCACATGATTATTGCTTCAATACAGAGCCAGGTTGCATTGGGACGGAATCTTAAGAGGTTGTCAAATAGAGCAAAGTCTCTTTCTGAAGCCATGTTGTGTTGTGGAACATTGCTGGCTTGAAGCTGAAGATTTTTAGAGGGGTTTGATAGAGAGCCCCCATCAAGTTGCTCCTCTGCTTGCCGTTCCAGGATAACAAGCATACCAGCGCAAATCAGCTCAAGTGCCTGTTGGGTGAGGATTTCCATCTCTTCATCTTGTTGCATGAATAAGCACTTGTATATTTCATCCTTCTTGATTGAAACAAGCTCTTCATCAAATACTGCTTTTGCTTGAAGTAACGGAGATGCATTTTGAGCGACATCTTTTAAGGTAGTGTGCAGTTTTTGCAAGATAGGGTTGAGCTCTAAAATGTTTCCACCACTTCCATAGATTTACCTCATAAGAAGACCTGTAATTAATTTGCCAATGATTCCTGAAGCCCTTGCTCCTGCAACAAACACAGAATTTTCAGCATCTTCATAAACAGCTTTCATCAAGTTATTTCTTTCAGAGAGCTGCATAACAAAGCCTTTCATATGAGCTTGATGGTAAAAGAGAGCTCCTTCATTCACAAAAATTATGTTAAACCTGTTGCCTTCCATGGTGACTAGTTGGTTTTTTGTTCCGGAATCAGTTAGATACGCATCAAATAATTTTGGCATACCTGCAGCTTGATGACCTCTGGGATGGAATGCTTTTTATGCAGTTCTTATTAATCTGCATGTCCCAGACTTGGGAAAAGCATGCTGACTTTTGCCTTTCAAACAAGCCTCTTCAAATTTCATTAAAACTTTATTTGATTCTTCTGCAAAATTTACAAGCAGATGCATTCTGCAGAAGAAATGTCCCATCTCCAGAACATTCTTTTGCTCCTCAGCATTCATAAGATCCCACTTTTCACAATATTTTGGCAACACTTCTTTACGTAAGTTCTCGAAAAGCATATTGAAGGCAGGGTTAACATTCGTTTTATCGCTCAAAGTATTCTTAATTTGAAGAGACTAATTTCTCAGTAGTATCCTTGGCATCGATACTTTGCATTGAGCTGGCAATAGCTGTCAACTTTTCAGTTATCGCTTCAACAAGACTCTCGGCAGTTCCTGACGACATTTCAAGGATACCAAGCAACATTGTTTTTCCTTCAGGGGTTGTTACTTGAAAACCCTCATAATGTTTGTGGAATTCGGATGCACCATCACTGTGGTAAGTGTTTCCAATACATGAAGACAGATCTGTGCCCTTCAGCATGGCTTCTCCAATCTGCTTATCTGCAAGATACCTTGCTTCAACGAAAAATCTTGAAAGTAGTACTTTTGAAGGTAGTCTGCTGATTTCCTTCTTTGTAAACTTCTTTACAACAGCTTTGATTACATCATTGACCTTGTTTAGTGACACATTGCAAGCATACAGCTCAATCACTAGCTCTCTAATTTCATTTGAAAAACGTCCTTCTGCAAATGTTGTTATTGTATCACTCTCCAGTAAAATCTGCAGTTCTTCTAATTCTTTTTCTCTCTTTTAAACAAATGTTAACTTTTTTTTGAGGGATTTCTTTTCTTCTTCTAATGTTGCTTTCCACTCTTCGAGTTTTTCATTTCTCTGATCAACTTTTCCCTTATAATATGAGACCTTCCGTTGTGCCTTTTCCAAAGATTTTTTTATCTCTTTTATTTTCCTCTCTTGCAATTCTTTTTCATTTGCAGCTGCCACTAGTTCTGACTCCTTCTCGACAATGGTACCTTCTATTATTGAGATTTTAGAATTTGTTTCCAATAGATCTTTGATCTTTTCATCTCTCCTTTAAATCTTCTTTTTTAAATTACGAGCATTATTCGCAGCTAACTTTTTCTCTAAACGATCAACTTCTTCCAGTTTTGCTTGAAATCTGGCTTGAAAATCTGCCAGTTGGGTACGAAAATCTGTCCTTATCATCAAATACTGTTTTGCATTTTTCAAGAAAACTTACGAGGGCATGCTGGGTGCTGTAGCCTTTTCGAAATCCACAGAGTTCTGGGAAGAGTATCGTGTGTGTTTGCGGCTCCATTTGATTGTAAATAAGTCTTTCATAGATTTTGGAAACTGGAGGCAAAATATTTTTAGGCCTATAGTTCTTTTTATTGGTTGGTTCATCCTCCTTATAAATGGCTGTAATATCACCCTCTTTTTAAGCTATTTGGAAAGTAGCATTTTTCAAAATTAGCGGTGAGGGGTTTGCATATTAGATCAACGAATCTTATTAATATTTTGGAAGGAATACTTTTGATAGGGACAGCCTTATTCAGTTGAAGGTGTGATAATTCAGTCATAACATCGCCTTCTAAGACTAATGGAAACTCATTTAAACTGCATTCTTTGGCCTTATCAGATATTCTCTTAACACTTGGATGTGAGCTAAATTTCTTGATAGCGATTTTGACAGGATCTTCGAGATCACCTACTTCAGTTAGATTCTCACTACTTTCATTAGTTTCAAGTGAGTCAGTAATGTTGGCAAAATAGAATGTCGAACATTGAAGTATCTGAAATTTTGGACAAAAAAAAGATCAAAAGAGACACAGAGTTATTAGCTCTTGCCAACGAGCAAAAAGGCCAAGGAAAGACCGATTTGGCTGAGTGGTTATTAACACACACTTTGGAAGCGAGATGAGAAATCATCTCTGCAACTTGGGGTATTGAAGAAGCTTCCATAAAGCTAGCTCACCAGTGCACCAAAAGACTGAGCCTCATTCGTGAGGTTATGGAAGCAGCATGCCCTGAAAGCTGTGAATGATTGTGGCTAACCTCAGCCAAAGAACTGTCAAGGAAAAACAGTATTCTTCTATATGTAATTGAAGATGCAGTATGCACCCTGCTGGAGAAAGACCGACACATTCTTATGATTGTACCTGCAAACTGGGGCGAAACCTTTATCCTCCAGACCCTGAGCAAGATTTTCTCGGCTTTCTCAAACCCTGCTACCACTTCTTATGCATGGATTGGGGTCAAGCATGCCAAAATAATCCTCATAAACGACTTTAGATGGTCAAATGAGCTGATCGTTTAGAAAGATCTACTTCTTCCTTTGGAGGATCAGATGTCTATTTCCCTGCACCTAAATCGCAGTACTTAAAGGACATATGTCTGGAGAATGACAACCCAGTATTTGGGACAAGGAAAGGCGAAATTGAGGTAATTGAAAATTACAACAGCAGAGATGAGCGAGAAACAGAGATGATACAGGCTAGATGGAGGATATTCCACTTCACCAAAGTGTATCGAAAAAGATGGTGTGGAAACCTATTTTTGTATCTTTTTGTGCAACTTTTTCAAAATTGAGAGTGCACAGTCTTTTGTTTTGCCATTGTTTTAGCCAATAGGGTCATGGTTGGGCAAACAGACCAAAACGTTTCTTTTCGTTTCCCAGCCAGAAATATTCGCTATTTAAAAAAGATTTTATAACATTCAGCATCATATTTATGTAGGCAATATTTAAATCGAGATAATTTGTGAGAATGAAAATGACCCGAGTAGGACTCGAACCCACGACCTCTAGATTTGATCTCTAGAACGCTACCACTGCGCCACCGGGGCTACGAGAAACCCAGGCCATTTCATTCACACAAATTGTTGCACCACCACTCACCAAATGCAGAGACGAACCTATCCGGGCTCTTTGAAACTACACTGGACCTGCCAAAGGGCGACGACTTTCTCACACCAGGGAGACCATCGCAGTCCCATCACTGGATAGAGTTGCAGGAAGTAAACTTGAAGAGAAGCAGGATTTGGAAAATCAATCGAGATAATTTGTGAGAATGAAAATGACCCGAGTAGGACTCGAACCCACGACCTCTAGATTTGATCTCTAGAACGCTACCACTGCGCCACCGGGGCTACGAGAAACCCAGGCCATTTCATTCACACAAATTGTTGCACCACCACTCACCAAATGCAGAGACGAACCTATCCGGGCTCTTTGACACTACACTGGACCTGCCGAAGGGCGACGACTTTCTCACACCAGGGAGACCATCGCAGTCCCATCACTGGATAGAGTTGCAGGAAGTAAACTTGAAGAGAAGCAGGATTTGGAAAATCAATCGAGATAATTTGTGAGAATGAAAATGACCCGAGTAGGACTCGAACCCACGACCTCTAGATTTGATCTCTAGAACGCTACCACTGCGCCACCGGGGCTACGAGAAACCCAGGCCATTTCATTCACACAAATTGTTGCACCACCACTCACCAAATGCAGAGACGAACCTATCCGGGCTCTTTGAAACTACACTGGACCTGCCAAAGGGCGACGACTTTCTCACACCAGGGAGACCATCGCAGTCCCATCACTGGATAGAGTTGCAGGGAGTAAACTTGAAGAGAAGCAGGATTTGGAAAATCAATCGAGATAATTTGTGAGAATGAAAATGACCCTAGTAGGACTCGAACCCACGACCTCTAGATTTGATCTCTAGAACGCTACCACTGCGCCACCGGGGCTACGAGAAACCCAGGCCATTTCATTCACACAAATTGTTGCACCACCACTCACCAAATGCAGAGACGAACCTATCCGGGCTCTTTGACACTACACTGGACCTGCCGAAGGGCGACGACTTTCTCACACCAGGGAGACCATCGCAGTCCCATCACTGGATAGAGTTGCAGGAAGTAAACTTGAAGAGAAGCAGGATTTGGAAAATCAATCAAGATAATTTGTGAGAATGAAAATGACCCGAGTAGGACTCGAACCCACGACCTCTAGATTTGATCTCTAGAACGCTACCACTGCGTCACCGGGGCTACGAGAAACCCAGGCCATTTCATTCACACAAATTGTTGCACCACTACTCACCAAATGCAGAGACGAACCTATCCGGGCTCTTTGAAACTACACTGGACCTGCCGAAGGGCGACGACTTTCTCACACCAGGGAGACCATCGCAGTCCCATCACTGGATAGAGTTGCAGGAAGTAAACTTGAAGAGAAGCAGGATTTGGAAAATCAATCAAGATAATTTGTGAGAATGAAAATGACCCGAGTAGGACTCGAACCCACGACCTCTAGATTTGATCTCTAGAACGCTACCACTGCGCCACCGGGGCTACGAGAAACCCAGGCCATTTCATTCACACAAATTGTTGCACCACTACTCACCAAATGCAGAGACGAACCTATCCGGGCTCTTTGAAACTACACTGGACCTGCCGAAGGGCGACGACTTTCTCACACCAGGGAGACCATCGCAGTCCCATCACTGGATAGAGTTGCAGGAAGTAAACTTGAAGAGAAGCAGGATTTGGAAAATCAATCGAGATAATTTGTGAGAATGAAAATGACCCGAGCAGGACTCGAACCCACGACCTCTAGATTTGATCTCTAGAACGCTACCACTGCTACGAGAAACCCAGGCCATTTCATTCACACAAATTGTTGCACCACCACTCACCAAATGCAGAGACGAACCTATCCGGGCTCTTTGACACTACACTGGACCTGCCGAAGGGCGACGACTTTCTCACACCAGGGAGACCATCGCAGTCCCATCACTGGATAGAGTTGCAGGAAGTAAACTTGAAGAGAAGCAGGATTTGGAAAATCAATCGAGATAATTTGTGAGAATGAAAATGACCCGAGTAGGACTCGAATCCACGACCTCTAGATTTGATCTCTAGAACGCTCCCACTGCGCCACCGGGGCTACGAGAAACCCAGGCCATTTCATTCACACAAATTGTTGCACCACCACTCACCAAATGCAGAGACGAACCTATCCGGGCTCTTTGAAACTACACTGGACCTGCCAAAGGGCGACGACTTTCTCACACCAGGGAGACCATCGCAGTCCCATCACTGGATAGAGTTGCAGGGAGTAAACTTGAAGAGAAGCAGGATTTGGAAAATCAATCGAGATAATTTGTGAGAATGAAAATGACCCGAGTAGGACTCGAACCCACGACCTCTAGATTTGATCTCTAGAACGCTACCACTGTGCCACCGGGGCTACGAGAAACCCAGGCCATTTCATTCACACAAATTGTTGCACCACCACTCACCAAATGCAGAGACGAACCTATCCGGGCTCTTTGACACTACACTGGACCTGCCGAAGGGCGACGACTTTCTCACACCAGGGAGACCATCGCAGTCCCATCACTGGATAGAGTTGCAGGAAGTAAACTTGAAGAGAAGCAGGATTTGGAAAATCAATCAAGATAATTTGTGAGAATGAAAATGACCCGAGTAGGACTCGAACCCACGACCTCTAGATTTGATCTCTAGAACGCTACCACTGCGCCACCGGGGCTACGAGAAACCCAGGCCATTTCATTCACACAAATTGTTGCACCACTACTCACCAAATGCAGAGACGAACCTATCCGGGCTCTTTGAAACTACACTGGACCTGCCGAAGGGCGACGACTTTCTCACACCAGGGAGACCATCGCAGTCCCATCACTGGATAGAGTTGCAGGAAGTAAACTTGAAGAGAAGCAGGATTTGGAAAATCAATCGAGATAATTTGTGAGAATGAAAATGACCCGAGTAGGACTCGAACCCACGACCTCTAGATTTGATCTCTAGAACGCTACCACTGCTACGAGAAACCCAGGCCATTTCATTCACACAAATTGTTGCACCACCACTCACCAAATGCAGAGACGAACCTATCCGGGCTCTTTCAAAGATGACCTTGATGTCTTAGTTAGACCATGCCTTATGAATTAATGTTAATATTACATGGCTCTGAAGAAGGATTTAATCCGAAACACGAATTAATGCCCCACCGTGGATAAGCCTGGAGTTGTGAAGACATCAAGGTTACTGTGCTAACTTATTGTCCTGGTTTAGGACAGTGGTTAGCGCGCCCGCCTGTGTCCGATCAAACCCGGGTTCGAGACCCGGTGGAGGCATATGTCAATTGCAGTAGCCTGCTCTGGTACAATTTGATTAAGAAAGAGATACAATTAGGGCTGTCCAAATGAAATTTTTCAACTATATAAATATTTACCTATATTTTTACCGAGTATTTGGTTATTTGGTCCATATGGGCGTGGCTCTCAATAAGGGCATGGCAAAATGTGACGTCATTACATGTGACATCAAAGCAATTTTTTTTACATATATTCAAACTTTACTAAATGACAAAAATACCAGGCTTTGAACCGAGAAGAATCAATATCACTAATGCGTTTCTTTATCATCATAAATATGCTTTATCACCAACCAAATCACGTTGTACAGAAGATATCAATTGAAAAGTAGCTAGAATTCTTGGGAAACTCTAAATAAATAAGAAATAAGTTTGCATATATTGTTGATAATGTATTTGAAAATAAAAGACTCGCAATAACATATCATATGTCAATGGTTATTCTAAGATTTTAGGTTTTCTTCAAAAACACTAAACAATCAACATTTTCAGGAAGTAAACTACGTCGCTTTTTTGATACGATGTTACCAGCTGCAAAAAAAACTCTCTTCGAGGGAACCGATGTTGAAGGGGCATAAAAAAATATATGTGCAACGGAGCCAACTTTCGGGAATCTCTCCTCATTACGAATCCACCATTGCATTGGCTCGTCAATTATGAATTCATCTCGCAGAGATCGCTGTTCGTCATAATAGTCTTCCCCAAGAAGCATTGCCATGGCAGATTTCTTTGCTGGTGGTTGCTACTCAGAAATTATGTCACCTGTCGATTCTACAGCTTCAACGAGGGTTCTTGCATGTTTATGAACAAGGAATTGCGACGACTTGGATACAAATTCAAGGCTCTTGTGATGTGGATCCATGCAGGCTGATATTCTAGTAAAACATTCTGCAGAGAGGTTTTCAAAAACTGTTCCATTGGGCTGCAGTGAGTGACAAACTTTCTTCGTTATCTGCTTAAACAACATTGCTATTAGAAAGTCCAGGCCGGACACATTGCTTCTGCTCGACAAGGTGGTGAAACATCTAGAAGACGCTGCGCCATCTTGTTTAGTATGACTGGATCAAGCGATTATTTACTACCTTGAAACGCCCTTGTGCAGCTTCTAAAGCAGTCATTGACATTGTTGACTTAGTTGACTTTATGAAGAACCTCACAAGTTTGCCACACCTTCTGATTATTTCTTTGGCCTCTTCTATTATGGCTAAACCGGCATTGACGGCAAGTTGCAGGATGTGAGCAAAGCAAGGCAGATCTTCCCAATCATCGATCAGTCTTCCTGCGCCTGCTTAGTTGGCTGCTTGGTCGCGCACACACTTTAACCTTGACTTCGAGTCTCCAGTCTGCTTTCACCGTCTTCAGACGAAGAGTAAAATACTCTTGTATCAAGGATAGCTAACTTGATTTCCCAATCTTATGTTATGTAATGCACTGTTACAGTAACATATGATTTCATTTCATTGCATGTTCATATATTTATCAATCAATTCTAAATACAATTCTATACAATACAAATTCAACAGCAACAAAATACTAATTATACGACAAATTCAAACAAAATTGAGTTGAACAGAAAAATAACTTTACAAAATTGTATTTAAAATTGATTGATTGAGGAGGAGCTCTTTAGGTAGATTAACTAGTCCAGAGAGAGAGCTCCCCCATAAAAGATTAAATTAATGAAGGAAAAATGATTTCATAAAATAAAATAGAAAAAAAAATAGATAAAAGAATAAGAAATAGCCAGATTCATCTAGTAGAGACCGAATACATAAGTATAATATGGTTTATTTTGAATTTATTAGACATATGCTTCGATGAAATGAGCTTTCAATTTAAACCAAAAAGTTGCAGGAGAGCTAGCAACACGAATAAATAGCGGAAGGGTGTTCCAAAATTTAGAACCATAATATTGGAATACATGATTCTGTTACTAGAGATGTCCATGCATCACTCGTTATGGCAACATAGCATCAAGGTCTTTTTCCACGACCAAGTCTAAAGCCTGTGCACTTCACGTGTACCCAATAGTTTCATCCCTTGTGTTTGCATCCAAAGCAAATATCTGTTTTTGCCTAGCACAAGGTCTTCTTTGCTTCCAAAAATCACTTTACACTTGCTGCATCTATTTATCACATGTGATGCAAGGGCCCCTGAACTGAGTTTCTTTCAACCGCCTTTCTCTACTGGCAAATCAATTACTGGAGGCTTCGTCAAAAAGTCTTTGGAGACGGTAAGGGTTTTGATCCCCTTTCAAATAAGCTAAATGGGTGTCTGCAATTGGAAACTTTCCGATTCGGCCAGTGTTGATCTGTGTTGTATGTGTACGTCCATTGCAGTTTCTAGTTTTTCTGTTTGCATAGACCATAATCTTTCGAATTGTTTTTTCCGCACTAAGGTTGATTCTGGTTCTGCAGGCTGCAACTCGTTCTTTTTAACTAGACCAGATTCTGATGTTATCTCCAATGACACTTTGCAGCCAGTCCTGCAACTAGCTGCAGCTCAGAAAGGAACCACATAACAGAGCTGCTGCAAGGTTTGGTTCAGATTGAGCGCTGGAATGGTGACTGCATCCAAGTTACATGTAGTATGTAGAACTGACCCTACCCAACCAGCACTTTGTTTGATGAAAGGCAATCGCTATCCAAAGAATATGAAAACATGAGGAGCAGGCAAGCAATGAATATTGATGCAACTTTGGTTTCCCCACGGACTGGTAGGACACAGAGTTAAATATCTTCTTTGTGACTCTCAAGGATGCTCTTCGAATTATGTAATAGTTTTACATGAAGCTTAGACAGACATGCTCCCTGGAGAACCAGGGGTATGAAAAATAAATTACCATTCAATAATGGATTGGATAATTGAATTCTCCCAGAGGAGAAAAAATTAGGAGAAATCTACACTGACTTTAACAACAATGCTGGTATTCCTTGGTGTAAAAGTAGACTCAGAGGAAAAGACATCTGATATGCGAGAGAACAAAGCAAAAACAATCATCAAATTTCAAATTTCGGGGGGATATCACCAGAAGCTTCATGTGAGGAAAAAGACGATGTTAATATTTTCCTATACTATATATTCGGTTGTACAAACAAACGACCATCTTCAGACTGAAGTTAATATACAATAATACAAATCAAAAGCTAAAAATATTAATGAAATAATATAATGATAATTAGAAGAAGGTACCATATTTAAAAGAAGGATAAATGCGAAAAAAGAAGGATAAATGTGAAAAAAGAACGTCAATAAAAAAGTTGTAGAGGAGTCTATTTCCCTTAGCAATTGAGCACAGGTTTTTCCCTTTTAATCGTCAAAGACTCTGCTATAGTTCAAATATAATAACTAAATAAGAGGTCATCCATTTCAATTCAACATGTTTAATCTCACACTTAAAACATGAATTCACAGAATGACAGGGAGAAATAAATGAAGGATTCAGTGGGAAAGTACAAAGTGAGGGTTACCTCATGTAAGACAACCTGAATAGATAATGCTCTAATAACTACTAATTTTTTAGTGTTTATTTATTATTGTAAAATCTTCCATTGTCGGTGCCTTGTGACCTGTTTCCAAATGGTGCATGAAAACGTACGACTTTAGGCGCGTAACAGGAGTGTACATAGTGTTCCCCTTTTCCATTTAAGTAGAGCAAATGACTTCCAGGTCAGATGGATATGAGTATCGGTCTTTTTATAAAAAATTTTCAATTTAACAGGACCATCAGCGTTTCTACGATTTACACCTTTTTTCATCCATCCAAGACAACGTGTCTTCTTCCACTTATCTCTAAATTAAGACTGGATCGAGCTTCTATTGGCAGCCACCCTTGGTTGTTCCCATCTTATTATGGGAAATACTGGAATTGGTGTATTATTCTGTCTTGGAGCAAACTTTAAAGAAAGCTTGATGCAGTTGAGAGATAGTTTAAGGTTTGTATTTCACTTGATGCAGTCTATGGGAAACATCATTAAGTTTATTTTATCTTGTTTTAAGATTTTTCTACATGCCTATTTGCCTTTCTTTGACAGTCTCCTTCTCAGCAATCTACTTTACCACCTCTTAAAAACTTTCAGGTCTTTCTGGATGTCTTTTTTTATTTTCAACAACTTCTAGATCTGACATTGGTAACTTAGGCCTTATTTCCGACTTTAACAAAAAATTTTTTAGTTAGGCAAAAATTATGTTTTTTAAGGATTTATAAGCGTCGTTGTGACTTCCAATTGGGTTATATCACTGGCATAAGTGATAGCTTTGAAAAAAGCTGTTTAGTTGCTTTTAAGCTTGCCAAACTGTTGCTTCCAGAACCATTCTTCACTGATGTTTGAAGAGCACAAGATTGCTAAGCTTCTTCCTAATCTTTGGACCTAAGCATGCCATGTGGCTTCTTTCCCAAGATGGTACAGTCTGATTTTGAAGCAGCACTTGGCTAGAACCTTGATGAGACCAAAAAATTATTCTCATCAACTGCTGAATCAACCATATGGAAATCAAGCTCCTAGAACACTGTAGACAGGTTAAGACTACCCAACACAGAAGTTGCTATGGAAGCAGGAATACCTGAAAGATTCAAACCAGTTTAAAATAAGGCTACTAGCAATTAAATGAGGTGCTTCATTGTAAGACATTGTATTTATTTTGCTACTGACCTGTGCAGTGTGGAAATTTCCAACAGTAAATGCTAACATTCTTGCAAAGCACTTCTGTCTCTTCACACACTTTGATAACACTCTGTGTTGGTTTGAATAGCCCTCCTCTGTCTTTCAATGCCAGGAAATTTGATACAGCAGCGTTGTTTTTGAACCAAGTGTAATACAACAGTGAATGCAGATGAGCTGTTTCTCTGCCATTCTTGCCACATATCTAGCAATATAGGAGATAGCAGCTTTCTTTTACTCTATTAGACTGGTGATATTGAAAGAATCAGCATATTCATGGTCTGACTGCATACTGCTTTTCACCAGGAGACGTTAGTATGCTTCTGTGAAGCTTCTAACCAGGGAGGTCGGATTGTTGCTAAAACCTCCTGCAGACCGAGCAGCACCAAAGAACAATTCCAGGTGATCTTGGCTGAACTTGTATATCTGCATGTACTTTAGTGGAGCCTTAGGAACATCAACAGGATCATGGGACATCTCCTTGGTACTCTTGATGGCGACCAGAAATCCAACAAATCCTTTCTTACGACATGTCAAGTACATCTTCTGCCCTGATGCATTCTTCAGTCGAAGTATATATTCATTAGCCTTGCCAAGAAATAGAAACCATGCCGTTTTGTTACCGACACGGAGTGCAGATTTGTATCCCCTAGCAAATGCATTCCTCAAGTTGAGGACATCAAACAGACGATCAAACAGACGAATGAACCTCGCAGTTGCTGCAGATCCTTGAAAATGTTTCAACTTGAGAACATTAGCACAATACTCTGTGGCATCAGCAACACTTGAGCTAAATACTTGTGCAGCAAGATTGACTTTCCTTTTCTGCTGCCATCATTGAATATGTGCTATTGTTAGTTTGTTTCCAAGCCGAAGTCCTCTCTTGTGCTGGAGCTTCTGGAGGTCCACCATGTATTGCCACAGGATGTTGTTTTTGTCCATATCCTTCAAGATGCCACCTTCTGCAAGTGTATTCCTCTTTAACTTTAGAATATGGCAGACATCAAGGAAAATATGAACACGTTTGGATCCATTAAGAGGATGTGTAAAAGATGAATTCAGATGTGTAGGGTATAAGGAACCTCCAAGCTCAGATAACATTTCGAAGTGGCAAGATGGACCATCATATGTTAGTGAAACAATTTTAACACCAACATCGGAAAGCCTTTCGATACAAACTTTTATAAGGTTTGCACGTTCGGCACTACTCAGACCTTCGAAAATTAAAAGTAGTTATTTGTGTATTAAAACATCGATTCATATGTCTTTAAAGTGCGTCTAGTCTATTAAAGTGTTATCTGTAAATCAAAAAGGGTCACATAACCCGATTATACCAAATATTGAAGGTCCAGCTGATTAATGTTTATTGATTGATTTTTATTTATACTTGAATAGATATATCTAATGGGACCATCACATGAGCCCGATTGACTAGGCTAGTCAATTTCGCCTTGCTTTCAGTATAATACCGGCTGAACAGACTGATTTTTCCCATGGTAAAACAGGCTGAAAATAAAGATAAGGCGGTGAAAATTTGATACAACGTATTTTGCCTGATAGTTTTCAGACCGCTAAACCAGATGGTGAAATCTCATGTCAAAGCGGGAAACCGGACCTGACTGGTCCAACGGTCTCATGTGATAAGCTCCTAAAGGAAAGGAAGAACAGTGGAAACAAAAACTCACCAAATAAACAAAAATATTCCTCATGTTCATCCATGGTGCTTTCTGTCATTTCCCGTAATGAGCGAAGCAAGCTAAACGTCCTTATAAACCACACATTTTTCTGAAGCACTTTCCAACATACAGCTTTCCCTTTATTGGAAAACGACGAGACGTAGTCATTTCCCGTGAATGCATGAAATCCAATAAAGCATTTCTTGTTCTCCGCATCCATGTCTATGTTTCCAAGATTTATTGCCTTCCTGTACAAACCTGTGCCTGAGTCAAGGTATACTCCTCGTTGATTTTCCACTTTGCTCAGCAGAATCACCAGAATCTCAATAACTTATGCAGCTTGTTAAACACTCTACTCTTTGAGAGCAGAGTCCCATCAGAAAATTGCATTAACGGACCAGGCAAAGCACCCAGCAGATGCAAATAAGACATCAGAGCAGCCACTGGACATAACGCGCAGTCTGGTTGGGCTAAGAGAACGCAGCAACCTTGGGCAAATTGGTCTGTTTTTCATCGCAGCAGATGTAGATATAAACAGTATCTGGAAAAGGTGCTTTATCAATATCGATATCTGTTATTGAAAGGTGAATCCCTTGCTGGAAATTCTGAGGTTAAACATGTAAATTCGGCTGCACGTAAAAAACCAAAAAACACGCTACATCTCGCTGCCCAAAGTATGACATCATCAGGAGCATAAAGGACAACAAAACCAGGGCAGTGATTGGAAGCCTCTCTGGACGTTTAAGGGCAAAACCCTGAGCACGTCGCAGACCCTAACGAGCTAAAGGAATACGAGGGCAGTTGAGTAAAGGATCAGCAACACCATTCTTGATTTGCAGAGCCCGAATGGCTGATAAATACAGCCTGAGTGTTGAAGACTGTTTTGATGCACTGCAAATACCAATAAAGCATAACATTATTAGCTCTGAAGCTGGACACGGGGAGCCATCAAAATGAATCAAACCATTTAGAGTGCAAAATTGAATGAACTACTTTTGTGCTGCGGCATAAGAGCATTTAGTGTTAGGCGCCAGGGCATTCGCTAAAAGTGTCTTCCATTTTAAGTCCAAGGGGGAAAGAGAACCTTGCTCACTATGCCTGCTGGGATGGGTAAAAAAGGTGAAGCCGCATTGGGGACATCTGAAACTCCTGAAATTTAAAAGAGGAAAGCCAATCAGCATGCTTGTTATGCACCCCTGGGATGTTGGCCGCGGTAAATTTAAAGGAATGGAGAATAGCAAGCAATGTGAACTCCCATAAAAGAAAAGCGAAGTGCTGCTCCCTACAACTTCCGTGTTGAAGCACACAGACCACTACCATGATGTCGCACTTAAATGCAATTCCCCTATGCGACCAAGAATCCCCCCAAAAAGAGAAGAAATAACTATAGGAATAAAGTCCTTCACCGCTATGTTGATACTCTCCCCATCACTTGGCCAAAGAACAGCAAAACCTAAAGCGCCCACAGCATTGGACCTAATAGAAACGTCAGGAGCTTTATTCCACTTAGCCCAATAAAGCAAGTTTTGTCCATTCTAAGACGACAGCAGTTGGTTCCACCAAGAGAGAGATTCACACTCCTATTGAAAAAGTGATACAAACTGATCCACGGAAATAGCTCTATCTATGAGATGTCGTAAAAAGGTCTTCCATGAACTATAGCCTGGCAGCAATGCTGCAGCAAACCTAGAAGAGAAAGATGTTGGCGCTTTGTCCCACGCTTTCGATTCTCCCAGACAGCTAAGTGCGACCTAATTTTCGCGAGTTGATCCTCTGGTAGCTGCAATTCCATAGATTTGAAGAGAAGCAGGATTTGGAAAATCAATCGAGATAATTTGTGAGAATGAAAATGACCCGAGTAGGACCCGAACCCACGACAAATAAGTTTGGTATGAAATTTGATTATTACAGTTTACCCGGACATTTCATTGTCTGCGAGTGCTGCCCATGAACTGTTTATCTGTACATGTATTGAAGTGTTTGAAACTTTCATTGGTCTTAACGCAATAGAACTTGAAAAACTAAGGCTTCTGTTTAAGAAATTTAAATTTAAGAAACTTTTAGTACTAGGCGTGAGCCAAGTTTATTTAAAAAAAATGTGTATTGTCCCTTATTTTTTAAGAAAACAATAGAGCTAAAGAATCTATTGTTCTTTTTCCCAAATTTGAAAAGTGAGTTTCTTATAAAGTGGTTTCTTATATATAAAAACGTGTAGCATAGCTCTATTTTTGATATTCAAATTACTTGGACTTGGTTTTATAAGAAATCACTTTTTGGTATGTAGCCTACATAGTTTATTGTTTCGTTTTAACCATAAATTGTTTCTTGTGTTTTCTTAACATCTAGTTTTTTATTTGCTGGAATCTATTGTTATTTGTACAAGTCCTGGGTTTAAAACATGAACAATAACAAACTAAAATGTATATTGGGATAGATGACCTGGCACAGGTCACTGCAAAAAGGGGCAATAGCGATTTATACCTTGCATCTTACAGCCCAATAAAATGAAAACTTGTGAGTCTGTATCCCCATCATGACCTCACCTTACCGTTAAGAACAAAAACCTAACAAACAAAACAAAAAATGTTATATATGAAATGAACGCAAAGCAGCAAACCTTCTAAGTTTGCTTTAGAGGTTAGTTGTTTTCTTTTTGTGAGCAAGACAAACCTCTGCATCTAGACAGTCATGAGAAAGATCCAGTTTGGGGCTGCATGGCTTGGAAGGAGTTGAGTGGGAAACTGGATGCACATTCCTGTCAAATATAGCAGGTGAATACTGTGTATCTGCAAAATATGTAGAATCAGAATCATATTCATTGTTCATGCTGTCCCCATGATGAAACCAGTTTCCTCCTGGTCGAGGTGACTGCCTAAACTTGTACCCTAAACTCTGTGAAACTTGTGAGAAATTTTTGTTCTTTGGCCTACAATCCTGTATGGGGGATGATGCCCTCTTCCTTGAAGAGCTGACTTTGCTTTCACTGTGCAAGTTGGAAAAACTAGAGCCTAAGGTTGAGTGGGAAACAGACTCCTTCGTAAACAGGAGATTTTCTTCTTCTTTTGGCTGAAGCAAATAAGACAATGACTTAGCCTTAGCTCCATTAATTAGAGCCTCTAGATCAACATCTAGGGAAGGAATCCTATGGTTGCAAGCTGCCCCAAGACAGCGCAAATCCCTGTCTATGATATACCTTCTTGAATACATCACTGGATCAAGCTCTTTCAGTCTTGGGCGCATAATGGAGAAGAAGCTCATCCTCGTTCTCTCACCAACAGCTTGCACTGCTGATAGCTCATCATTCTTTTTCTTAAACTGAACACGTAGAGATTTGATGCTATGATCTAGTTCATTCTGCATTTTGCCATGCTCTGGATGGTACAGAAGCATCCCACACTGAAGGTAGCTTGTGCATGGTTGCATGTGACAGTTGGAGCGCCTGTGCCCTTTGAAATGGCAATGGGTGCAAGTTGATTTCTGTGAGCCAACAGATGGCCTTATTGCTTCATCCACAGTCATAGATTCCTTCTTTCCAACTGCAATGTCAATGTCTTCCTGAATTTCCTCAAGCTCTCTTTCTAAATGTAACATAGATAGGGTTACCATACGTCCTCTTTTCCCCGGATTCGTCCTCTTTTTACGCCGGAAAAATCTGTCCGGGCGGATTTTTCAAAATTGTCAAAATGTCCGGGTTTTTTAACGAAATCGATTCTGAGTAGTTTTCAGTCGTTTCTATCCATTTAAAAAGTCTATCTGTACTTTGTTGCTTTGCTTGACGCTGACCACGCCGACGCTGTTCTGAGGACAGCCTCTGTTTGATGCCTAGGCCTAGTCTTCTGTTCACTTCTGTTCTTCGCTTCTTGGCTTGGCCTTTCTTTTCTTGCAGGCCTTGCGTGATGTGAGCTCAGAACTAAACGATGCCGAAGCGAAAGACATCGTTTAGTTCTGAGCTAAAAGAAAAGTTCCCATGCTTTAAATTGGGACGGAATGAATTCGAAGCGGAATGCATGACATGTGGATATGGAACGTTTGTTTCTGTTGCCAACAAAGGCAGTGCAGACCTCGAGTCGCACATATCGACAACAAAACATAAGAAAGCCATTCGTGCTGGCAGTGGTGGAAGCTCATCCAAGATGGCTGATTTTTTCGTAAAGCCTGGCTCACAATGCCAAGATCAAGTGGCAGCAGCTGAAGCAACCATGGCTTTTCATTCAGTCAAACATCATCACAGTTATAATTCAAATGATTGTACATCAAAGTTGGTTTCAAAAATATTCCCAGATTCAGAAGTTTCTAAAAAATATGCATGTGCTCGAACCAAGATTGAAGCAGTGGTAAACAATGTTATTGCTCCATTTTCAATCAATTCTATTTTGAACGACATTGAAAGTGGAGATATTATGTACCTTGGTGTAGCTACAGATTGCAGCAATCATAAATCTACCAAGCTGTTTCCTATTGTCATTCAGTATTTTGACTGGCAGAAGGGTGGATTACAATCAAATTGATTGAAGTAAAAAGCACTACTAATGAGTGTGCTGTGACTATTGCCACAGAGATAAAAAATACATTAAGAGAGAAGGGGCTGTTTGAAAAATGTGTCTCTTTTACAGGGGATAACTGCAATACAAATTTTGGTGGTTTGAGACGCAAAGAAACAGGGAACAATGTGTTTGCCCATTTGAAAAAAGATAAACCATCATTAGTAGGCATTGGTTGTCCAGCTCATATACTGAACAACTGCATACACCATGGTGTAAACCAATTGTCAATTGATATTGAAAGTGTTATCTACAAAATTTATCAGCACTTTTCTATTTATACTGTGAGAACTGAAGCACTAAGGGAATATTGTGACTTTGTTGACATTAACTATAAAAAGTTACTATCTCACAGTAAAACAAGATGGTTGTCACTCTATCCTGGACTTACCAGATTACTGCAAATGTATCCTGCTCTGAAATCATACTTTTTAAGTATTGAAAAACCACCAGTTGCTTTAAAGAAATTTTTTGAGAATGAAGCAACTGAGTTATATCTGTGGCATTTACATTCTCTTGTTTGCATTTTTCATGAAACTGTTGCAAAAATTGAAAGATCCAAGAACTCAGTCATTGAAATTCTGGAATGTCTAATCTCTGTGGGAAATATATTAAAAAATAGGAAAAGTCAACAGTTTGTATCTATTAAAGTTAAGTCAATGTTAAAAAATCTAAGAGACAATGGTTTGTCACACAAAGCTGATGAATTTATGACAGATGTTTCAATACTATATTCATCTTGTGCAGAATATCTCAATATGTGGACTGCTTCTTTGAAAGAATTTAATTGTTTTCAGTGGATTACTCTTGCAAGAAGTGGTTGCAGTAAACCAGATTGGGAAATAGTTGAATCATCACTTTTATATCTTCTGGAGAAGAACATAAAAATTGATGATGCAAAATTATTTGATCAATTTGATTGCTTGATGAAATTTGTAGAAACCCAACATGAAGAATTTGATGAACTCCTCTGCCATGAAAAATGGACTCTCTTCTTTAAAAGCTGCAGAAACAAGGAGTTTTATACAGAATTGCTTATTATTGCTCAATTTTACTTTTGTATTATGGCTCACAATGCTAATGTTGAGAGAATATTCTCTTTGATGCAGCCCCAGTGGTCCAAAGAAAGAGACAATTTACTAGTTTCCTCAGTTGAAAAGATTCTCATTGTTCAATATAACTTCACCGATCTTTCATGCAGACAATTTTATGACATTATTAAAGGTGACACGCACTTATTAAAGCAAATTAAAAGCACAGAAAAATATGAATGGGCCAAGGCCACATCCGATTAGAGTAAATGTAGTCTCTTTTTTGTTCGATCACATTAAAATTAAAAAAAAAATTTCCGTTATGAAATGTCCTCTTTTCTTCTTAGAAGAATATGGTAACCCTAAACATAGACTGCTTGATTCCTTGATTTAAAAGTGGTTTGGATGGTGCCGCCATTATTGAAATGTACCTTTCATTTTGTCGCGTTGGAGCCGGTGCCTTGTTGTTGTCTTGCCTGTCTGATTGGCCTTTTCGTCTGGACTTTGTAGTTAAATCAACTTTAGTCGTTGTAGACTGCCCTCCTTCTTTAGTTTCTAAACTAACAGTTAACGCAGCAACAGAATGCTGTAGCTCTTTGAGTTCGATTATGAAACTTGAGTTCAGGTTTGAGTCGACTGCATCAGGCTCGGCTTTATTGGGCCCTTCTGTTACATCACGAACAGTGTAGGCCTTCTCCTGCTTTCCGCTTACTGGCAATCCCTTCATTATGAATTTGAACTCCGCATGGAGCAGTTAGCCAATTTCATGTTCAATTTGAGAGTGAAGGTATTTGAGTGAAAAATCGTTAAAATCCTTGTCGCGTTTGATAAAGCCTACGAATTTCCCATCAACTTTAACCTTAAATCTGAACGCCATCTTTCTTCAAGCATGTGAGTGAAAGTTCTAAAATTTGTGCAAAATTGCTGCTGTGTGATTGGATATTATTTCAAACATCATGCACACGCTACTTATGTTTTGACTGTAAGTTTTGTACCTCTGTTGCATAGTCAGTAAATCTTCAAATTAACAATTATTGCTAAGTTGTGTGAATATATATAATTGCATAGGTCGGACATCAAGCCAATTACATAAGATTGAACACCACTGTTGCAATATACAGGTATTTTGGAGGATTTTTATGCATAGTTTGGAAGGGTTGGCTCCATAGTTGTAAAATGCCTGGACAAATAGGCTCATTGTTGCAAAAGATTGTTTTGAGAAAAAGTCGTAAAGTTTTCGCATACGGTTATAAGATTTCCAAACTGGTGGGATGTAGTTAAAAACTCTTGAAGCTCCAAAAGCATTTTTTCACACTAATATGCACATTTCTTCTTAGTTCAATTTGTTCAGAATAATGTTTCTCTATTCATTCAATGCTGCAGAACTATATGTTAGCCCTTCATTTTTTTCCTTTTTTCCGGTTTATTTAATTTTTGTATATTTAAATTTTTTCTTCTTTAATTTGCTTTGAGGCTGCTGGCTTTCTCTGCCAAACTTTTCCTCTTCTTGTCCTTCTCCTAGGATGATGCATTCACAACTGTACCTGGCTCCATGCCTAGGAGTTAACAGAGTAGAACCTTGAATGTTGCTTCCATTGAGAGCTGACGAAGAGCTAATGCAGTAGCTTTTTTCACTGTTCTCCATCCAACTTAAATTGACTTTAGGCATATCTTCCGAATCAACTTGTGCAAAGACTCGTTTGGATTTTGGGTTGCCTTTCTCAGCCATCTCTAGTGCAACTTTTCATCAGACTGCCTGAGAAATATGGGAACCAGCTTTTTACCATTGTCTGGTGGAAGGGTTTTGTGCTCTTTATGGGATGGTGGTTATCAGGATTTGAAGCTGGTCTCTGCCAAAAGAACCATGATGTTTCACCTGGTGGGTAGTGTGCATGTTTTTGGTGTGTTATCTGCTCTTGATGGATTGCCATATTTCTTCTTTTCAACAATGGAATATCATCGGAATGATCTTTGATTGCTTTTCCATAGTATTTTTGGATTTTCCTTACTTTTTCCTGGGTCAGTTTTCCTTTTCCAGCAATATCTATCAATACTGTACTATTTATTACACAATGAAAGATTTCAACAATATGCACTTGTTTATGTTTGTATGGTATTTCCAATCAGTGACCAGTTGAATACATTGTTTGGAATTCATCTTACCTGTGATTTACCGGCATGATGCACAGTAACAAAATGTGGGCAGAGTGGTACCGCCAAAATATATTGCACAGTGGGTTCTGTGTTGCTTCCCATATTGTGGCCATAACTGTAAAAGAAATGTTTTATTTTTCAGTATATAGAGACTAAATAGTATACGTTGGGATTTGGAGCAATCAGAATTACGAGTTTGAGGAGTCCTAGACAACTGGTAGCAACCAATTGTCTTAGTACACCCGTCAGATCATGTAAGGTGGCCTCAAAACTAGTGAGCCTAGATTCCACATTCTCCTGTTGTGGCCGCAATAATGGAATGTCATATGAGGTTCAGGTAGTGACATAGTGAGAAAGTGTTCAAAGGTTTGACTTATACAAGAACTCATAGCAGACCAAGATTGGGCGCAATTTGATTAATGTCTTATTTCGTTAAAATATTTTCGTGCTGACAAACTAAAGTATTCATTCACAGAAGCAACGGTGCGAACATTTCTTGTAGTAGATGAGGACATTTATGGCAGAAGTACTCTTGTCTTTCAAGTTTTGAACAAAAAAACCAAGGGGGGACATATCATAGACTTTTGAGAACAGAACATGGTACGAAATATTAGTTCCCTCGGATGAAATATATATAGAATTGGGCTGCTCCATTAATTTTTTTTTTGCATATATCAGCCTTGTTTCGCTTTGTTGCCCTTGCAGTATGTGCAATAAGTCGCACATCGTTTAAAGTATGAGAGCGTAAGGCCCTATATCATGTGTAATCCATTTGTGTCTTTCAAAGATTTCAATGTTTGAAGAGAATCTTGAATGACTTTGTCAATGTCCCAGAAATTATCATTGTTTATTGGTACGTTTACCAAATTTACTTTTTGAATTCAAGATATCGAACAAGTCATTCATCAAGAGAACAAAATCACTTGTTGGCTTGCTGTCTTCACAACCTTTCAACTTTTAAATTTTGCAAGAATTTTATGGCAGCAGAAACAGAATGACTGAATAATTTTGTGGAAAAATTTACTTTCGTTTTGTGATTTTGCCACTTAACATGCTTGAGGTAAGCTTGTTACCGAGATGTAAAATATTTTCTTCAAATGTTGTACAAAGGATTTTCATGTCACTAAAAGCATTTCTTGCCAATTTGATTATGTGACATATGTCAAAAATTACGTGAACCTTTTTGCCTGTTTGACATGGATGAGGGAATGAACAAACAAGATTTTTTATGTTGCACCAAAGTTTTTCTGCCATGCCAATATTTTTGGATAAACCATCAAATATCACAGCAAGTGCATCTGCACCAACCTCATGTAGCATTCTAATGGATTCTTTTAATAGGTGGTAGAGGATGTCACTATTTAATTTATTTGTTAGAAAGTATGCCAGTGGGACACACCAGGGCTTTTTTAAACCTGCAATCTTATAAAAAGAGCATTTGTGACGATGTTGTCAGGATTTTCGGCTTTTTTGTTGCCATAATCAACTGTGCCTACAAATTTTTGGCCTTTTGGATCCCATTTGGTATCCTGTTTAATGGCCATTTCATCGTTAATAATCACATAATCCTTCTGACCATCCTGTAAAGGTTCTGCTATGTGTGACAATGGTTTCTTTAAAAAGCCTGGTTCACAATAAATCCTTGCAGAACTGTGACTCAGAGTTTCGTGCTTACGCACTCATTAGACAGACTACCAAAAAACAATTTTGTCTTTTAATGTGTTCATTCTACTTTATGATTGCTGTATACTTAGGTATATCGAGCACTATAGTCAGGTTGGGCACTCTCTTCTAGAGTTAGATGTAACTCAACTATAACTTGAAATAAGTTTTTAAAAAAAAATCCAATTCCAGTACATTGCTCACAATAAACTGCCCTTTTTAATGCAGCACGAACCCTCCTGGACGGAGGAAATTAAGCTTCAACTTATTAGTTGACTTGGATTATCTTTCTAAGTTTAGAAAATAGTTTTTCAATGGTTGCCTAAATCTTCAAGATATTTTAGTTCCTTCTTTTTTGTAAGATTCCACAATAGGCAAGAGATAAGGACAAGATTTGATCTATGTACTATGTAATATGCATATAAAATTGCACGTCTACCAATCATCAAATATGTATCTTAATCTTCTAGTTTCATATGATTCCAAACATGAAAAACTACTACTGCTGGATTCCTCCTCTGAACGTCTATCAGTATCATGTGAGTCAGTTCCAGAAGTAGATCCAGCGTCTATGGAGATTTCGCATGTGAAATCTATTACATCAAAAGCTTCCCCTTGTAAAACATCTACCAGTGCTTCAAATATTCTTGCACACAGGCCAGAATTTGAAATGCATTACTGCTTTAATTTATCATCCCGTTTTTAAATGCATGCCAATCAACTTCTGAGTTTCACCTATTTTGTATTGCTTGACGACCCCTTCTTCTGGGTGCTGTATATATTTGTTTGATCTACAATTAATTTGTTGAGGTAACGTTATCATCTTCACCATCTTAAACTTAACCATTTTCTTCTTCTTCTATCATCAATTTTTCATCAAGAAAGTCATTGCAATCTTGTTTGTCATCCTCATCTGAACCATACACCTTCTGCTCTATACGTTGACAAAAACACTAAGCTTGGAGAGACACTGTCTGGGGCAAAGATGATTTCGTTGCATGGTTCGTAAAACCTTTTCAACGCTTTATTCCATGTTTTGAATGGAGAGCAGTAAAGCTTGTAAAGGCTCTTTAGAAATTGAAGAAGTCTCTGGTTCTTTAAGACATTCCGAGAAGGATTTAGCTGACAAGCCATTTGGTTTGAAAGTCTGATTTTTCATGAAAGAATCCAGTGTTTGCTTTTTTGGTTTGCCCAGAAACAGGCGAAGGGACTGAATACTAGACCAGTATTAGGTGTCTTACTCATTTTTGATGCATCGTAAAGATGGTGGTTGCTCAGTACAAAGAGCGTGTGAGTTTGGATCCAGAAGAAGAACATAGTGGTTTTTCTCTTAATTTGAAGCATTAACTGATACGAAATTTATAGGTGCATAGGAGCAACAAAAGATATGAATGGGCTTAGAGGATGAAGGATCAGATGGTACTCTAAGGAAGACACAAGAATTGAAGACATCTTGATAGATATCACGGGCTAAATCATCAATAACAGGAAAGTACCATTGGATTGATGTTCCAAGAACACTACCTAATGCAAAGAGAGTAGCGAATGAGGAGATGCTGGATTTTTCTGCTGTAGTTGCAGCTTCAGATAATATTGATGGAACCCTATCATCTTTACTGAAGTGAAGCCACAAATGGCACCTCGATTTACTGAAACAGCTACTCAAATCCCTAACTTTAATAATACCTATGATTTGATATTTACTGCATCCTCCAATAATAGTTTTCTTTTCTCCATTAAACTAACATAGCAGCTTGCTGAAAAACATCAATATTTTCGGTCATGTTTTTCCATCAAAATTAATTAAAAAACTGTTGTTTTCACCAGAGATCTCTCCAAAGTCTTCATCTACCAGTTTGCCATTTTACTTAAAGCCTTACCCGAAACACTATAATTCGTATTATTACTTCGGCATAACTTTCACTTCTTCCAGTGCTTACCTGCACCCTATCACTGCTCCCATAGAAACTGATTCCTCTTCAAATCTACTTTTCTGAGGCTTTCTTAACAATAATCAAATTCTGATTCACTCCAGAAATATTGGTTTGTGTAGATTTCTGGATACTAGGTAAGGTAGAAGAACGTATGTAGACTTGCAACTATTTTTAAGTAATTAGTTCATTAGGAACATCTCTTGTCTGCTTTCCTTTTTTTGTTGTATGCCCTTTCATCAACTCAAGCTCGCTCTGTAGCCCATTCAGTTCCATTCTCTGCTTTTCCTGTATATTTTCCCTTTCTGTATTAAGGAGGCAGTTATTTGGTTCGAAAGAAACATGGCTCTCTAACAACAAATAGCTCTGAATTCATTTCAGGAAATGATATTGCAACAGAACTTGTCTCACTAGCAACAAAAGAGTGCTTAATCAGAAAATGCTATTTTAGTTCTATTGGGGCAATAGTTGCTATGGTAACAAATGGAAAGTGGGGGTGCTTTTAAACTTTAGGAACAATTATTCACTTGCATGGTCTAGACTCAGGCCCAAATAGTACTTCAAAGTGATAGGTGACCTATTGCCCAAAAAACAAATAGAGAAATGTTTGCTCTATCGAAGGGTTTCCAGGGTAGCCCCCAAAACCAATGTTTCCATAGCAACATGTTGAAAAATGAAAATTTTAAAAAACTGTATATTTATCTTGAAAAGTGGCATAAATGGGCCTTATTCATAAAATCTGGTGCATATAGGTGGAAAGCCCTCTGAGTTGTGTGTTCTTAAGTGTGAGAGCTCCAAAAAAGACTGTTTTGAGAAAACGCAAGTTGAAGTTTGAGCTTTCAGTTGTGGATACCCAACACAGTAGTGAACAGATTTCGAAGCAAAAATCAACTCCATATCAATACTGATATACAAAATGATGAATAAAATTCCATTTTCAGTCACTTTATTTTCTTCTCCACATATAATGCAATAGTTGCTTCATTTATAAGTGTGATCCCACAATCCTCATTTGTTGTTTCCTCCTCTGAATGAACAAATGAAAGCTTTGTTTTTCTGCTTACTTTCTTCTTCTTTGGTTGTGGTTTTTCCTTTCCTAAAACACACTCTGGCTCTGCTCCTGTTCCAAAACTCCCAGGCTTGTATGATTTGTCCAACTTTTTGTTGGTTTTCTTGCACTTTTTTGCAAACCGGAGTTCTTTTCTTCGCTCACGATACTTCTCAGTAATTTTTCTGGCAGCATGAGCAATTCTTTGTTTATCTTCCAATCTGTATGCTCTCAATGTGTTTTGTCCAACATCAATGCCCATTTTTTCCATTATCTTAACTTTGCTGGCAACACCACAATTACTTACACAAATTGTTTCACAAACAGCAGCAGTCACTCTTCGTTTTCCACAAAAGACTGTCTTCGGTAGCCTGTACCAAAGCAAACCATTAAGGCTCTCATTTTGCTTCTGGGTTAGCCCTAAAAGGCATCTAGCAAGGATAGCATTGTCACTCAACCTTTTAAAAATGGGTGTCAGCTCTTTCATGAAGACTTCTGGTAATCTTTGATTGATGTCATACTCACTGGTCTCGTCTATTGCATCCTTCCCATATTTGCACCAAGTCTCTTTGATTCTTGGGCAAAACCAGTGCTGAGCTTCCATAGACATATTACTGTCCACAATGATGTGGTGTTGGATAGCATTAATAGCAGTCTTCATTCCTTCAAGATTGTCTACATTCTAACGTATGGAAAATCCATAATAGTTTTGAATACGCTGTATGATGTCATCAGTAAGTCTCCCTGCGCCGCCGACATTCTTTCCATCACTAAGCTTCTTCCCTTTCATCTTTTTCTTATATTCCAGTAAGGCTGCTCCCATGCGTTTTTGCACGTGTCCAACGCATTCTTCCTTTTCTATCAAGTAGGTGTCTCCAAATTTATCTTTCATTTCATTTGCCACTCTGCCAAAACAACTACTGTCTCCATCTCCTACAAATCTTGTGTATCTTAACTGATTTTTTCAATGCTTCTTGCAAAGATCTTTTCTGTACCATCAGCCTCCATGCTTCCTGAAGAACCTTCATGGTTTATTTGACAAACTGGGTCATGGTTTTCCTTCCACTTTTTATATTCATCTGAATCTTTGTCAGATTGACGATGTGCAACACCGCTATGACATACTTGGGACAGGACCTCGTAGTCATGTACTTCACCTGTTCTCACAGAAATAACGAACACAACTCCTATTTTAGATGAGTGCCCTCTTTTCTGCCATGTACCATCTACGCTTACTGCACTGTTTGCAATGATTTTACCAAATTCTCTTCATGAATATTTTCAGGTTCCTCTTCCTAAATTATAGCCCGTAGGCGAGAGGAAGCATTTTGGCATTTCCCTCTGATGGCAGCTTCTTCAATATCTTGTAAGTGCTTATTTTAGATGTTTTTTTGACTGGGGGTGGCAAGTTTAAAGTTGCACCAAATTTTGAAAGCTTTTCTCTGCTAGAGGAAGCAACAACATACCTTCTGTTGACCTTGAAAGAGCTTCTGTTGTCGGATAATCTTTTGCTTGAATGGAATGGATTCTGTTCACCATATTATAAATGCACCTTCGGCTGGTTTTCAATATTGTTTGTGGATGCAATATTCAGCAAAATATGAATCGTACAATTCTTTACGTGTGTTCCAAAATTGGGAAACGGTTTTTCAATGCATTCAACGTGCTCTCAATTGTATTGGTGCAAGCCCCGTTTTCTTCATTTCCGAGATGCACGGAGTGGTTCAGCGTCAGATGAAGATAACCCTCATCTTTCAGTGAGGAATATGCCTTCCAAAAATTGTTCATAATGATGGTACCGGGCACAATCCATCTCTGGATGACTGGAATTTGGATTAGTGTCATGGCACTTCTGTCGGTTCATCATAGACTTTTGAGAACAGAACATGGTACGAAATATTAGTTCCCTCGGAGGAAATATATAAAAAATTGGGCTGCTCCATTAAATTCTTTTTTTACATATATCAGCCTTGTTTCGCTTTGTTGCTGTTGCAGTATGTACAATAAATTGCACATCGTTTAGAGTATGAGGGCGTTAATTGCCAATACGTTGAAATGCCTGTCTGAAATCACTGCCCCTGAAAAATAATTGATGGTTCAAATTGTACATCCAATTTAGGGAAACTTAATCTAAAGCTGTGTATATTCATACTTCTTTAGATTCTAATTCACTTTTATAGACCACTGATAAGGTGACCTAAGGTGAGCTGCCATCAACAGGGAATTTCAATCAAATGGTGCTGTATCAGTTTTTACCTTCCTGGGGAAGATTCCTTTCCTTTTCATTCAAATAGAAAACTGCAAAATGAGTAGGAACCAATCTCTGGAGATGACTTTCTTTATTGTAGTGATCCCAACAAATTCATTTTGCGATCTGTACATTTCATATTTTTAATCTAACTACCCCAATTACATTAACCAGAGCTGTGAAAGCTTTCATTTCTTGTTTGAAACATCCGTCCACTTATTGGCACTAGAAATTTTCTCTTAAGTGTCCATGCATTCTCATTTTTGCAATTTCCTGTGCCGCACATCGGTTGGTTTCCACTGCCATCATACTGAAAACCTCAGTTGAAACAAGAAAAATGTCAAGCTCCGTAGGATTTTCAGCCAGCTGGCATATGATTCCTGTTTCTTCAGTAAATTCTTGAAGCAACTTGCTGTGATTTCAGGCTTCATGTCGGAGGTTTTCTCCGAGGTTAACTTCATCTTGACCTTCGTCTTCCCAATCTTAACGCAAGGAGTTCTCCCACTCAATATCAAACCCATGGAAAATCTTGGGCTTGCTATCACCATCATCAAAGATCTCCTGCATTTCTTGTACAGATATTTCTATTACTTATCTGCATCTTAAAATAATAACTAACTTACTGTATTATTTATAAACGGCGATAAAGAATTGATTTCATTGGATAAGCAGTTGCTATCTAATTTAGTTGTTTACCAAAACTTTTTTCACCCCTTATTTCCACTGTAGGCCATCCTAAGACTATCAAGATAGCTCAGGGTTTCTGTCCTTGCATAAAGCTTAAGCATCAAAAAGTTATCAAATAACCAAGTGTTTCAGACTCTTTATTTGGCCTGGTTGTAGAAAAAACGAAGCGATTCGGGGAAGAAAAGATTAAGCTTTTTTGATATATCCTACGTTGTTTCTAGTCTACTGCACAGAAATGAAAGCTTCATTGTTTGATGAACAGTTTTCTAGCAACTTATTGAATATCATATGAAATTTGAAGAATCACAAAATTTCCAAAGTTGAAGAAATTCAGAGTATATTTTATGTTAAAATACTTGAAAAATTGATTAGTCATAAAGATTCATAAAAACATATCAGATTCAACAGTTTCTCAAAATGATATCATAGCAATTCAATATTTTTATGCAAAATAAACCTCATTCAAAATATGTTGTCCTCAACAAAACATTTCAAATATCTTTTTGAACAACCTATCCTCTGACAGGGAGAGGACGGAACAGCTTGATTAATACTGCCCTTAACAATGACACCTACTCTTAGACAGTGAGAGGATAGGACAGCCAACTGCTGACATATAACAATGCCACCTACTATTAGACTGGGAGAGGATAGGACAGCTAACTGCTGACGTATAACAATGCCACCTACCCTTAGACAAGGAGAAAATAGGTCAGATAACTGCTTACATATAACAATGCCACCTACCCTTAGACAAGGAGAAAATAGGTCAGATAACTGCTTACATATAACAATGCCACCTACCCTTAGACAGGGAGAGGATAGGACAGCTAACTGCTGACATATAACAATGCCACCTACCCGTAGACAGTGAGAGGACAGGACAGATAAATTATTCAATATAGCAATAGAATACAATAATGATACTGTTCATTATTATTCCTTATCCACAATGTGGAGATTGACTTCCTGTTGCTTTGCCAACTCACCAATCTTGACTTTTAGCCATTTGTCAATCTTCTCCGAATTCATTTTCCTTCTTGCTCTGATACTCTTGAAGCTGATATTGTAACAGCCAGGAATGGATTCAAACAGCCTCTCTTCTTTTAACTCTCCTACCATTGACTTTACATCATTTTCAAAGAAATGCTCTTTGTGCTTTCCTATTGCAGAAAACTTGCCAGTCTGGATGACGATACTCCTTTTGATTTCTTTGCATCCTTTGATGGATCGACCGACTCTTTCAATGGACTTTGTGGTAAGGCTTTCGTATTTATGTTTCAACCCCGGCTTAACTTCTCTGTTTAAAAGCTCTATGACATAGTCGATAGGAATGTTTCTTCCTTCTCGGCCATGCAAGTTCACTGTTCTGTTCAAGAGCAACTGAGCCGATTTTTGCTCACTGAGCAAGAACTTTACTTGAGAGATGAATTGAAAGGCATAAACCGTGTGACCAGTTGCAGCAAATGAAAGGAAATCAATTTTCCAGTGGTTTAAGGTACGCATCCCATCTGCCTCATTACATGCATCCTTTTGGACAATGTCCAGCAGGCCTTCTTTGAGCAGTTTCATTGAATATGACGTGATCGACTTCAATATTTGCAGATTCTTTTCCCTCTCTTGACGTTTCTAGGACTTTATCTGTTGCAAGGTTATCAGAATTATCTTGAAATTGACAGGTTTCCTCACCATTCAATCGCATGCAAACGTTTGGAAGCAGCCATGAAATCTGCCTTTCTTCTTCTTGGCTTCATGTTGACACTGCTCATAATGACGCTTTGGAGCCTCCTCACTCGGCAAAACTAGTTCTTGACAATTTTCATTGCCACGGAGTTGAGATATTCAGTCTTTTCTTCGTCTGTTTTGCAGTGATCATTCTTTGGCTTTGCGTCTTTATCTGCCAGCTCCAGCTCGTTCACCACTGGCAAAACCATATAGCCGTATGTTACGAAATGTAGGAACTCCCGGGATGCATGAACCAAATCTTTCACCTATTTTCTGACATTTCTTCAGTTGATACGTTGTTTTAGCTTATATAGCGTTCCTTTTTCAGCAACGGATGAAGATTGGTACATTTCTGTGTATACTATCTGCAAGTTAGAAAAGCTATGATAAAGATATTTTAACCATAATAATTTTAATGACAGAGGTTGAGGAAATCTCCGAGTATTCAGGAATCCTCTTAAAGAACCCTACCTATAATTTTTCTGAAAAATCCATAAATTGTCTTTAACCGTGATGTTTAGATTATGTCCCCTACAGCTATGCCTAACAGAAAGCTATTCTTTTGGAAATATATTAAATTGGTAATCACCTGTAGACAAAGAATCGCTTCATGCCAATCTTCTGATTTCATGATTATACCCTCGAAGCTGCTGTGATGCTGTGTTTATAGCACTGATAGCAACCACCAGAAATCGTATTAGAGATGTCATATGCAGGGTGCAAGCACAATTCACGTCCTTATAGAAAGAATCAACACATATTACGAAGTCGTCCGGTTAAAGTCAGGTGATTTTTCATCTTTTGATAATTCTATTTCCTTGTTGTGCAACGATAGAGATTTTGCACCAAAGATTATCATTTATTGTACAAATGTCAAGACAACCAATCAATTCGCCTCACTATTCCATTATTTCAGCCTCTCTCTGGGAAAAGATCAGTTTCTCGGGCAAATTTGTGTTGCTGATAAAAGGCTTTTTGCCATGTTTCATTGCTCTTCTATGGAAGATAGCAGACCCGGGTTTTTGAGGAATTAAAGAGATCCCACTCCGTCACTTGTACGGTAATCGCAACATCTTCGTTCGAAATGGGACTTGATTTTCAAGACGTACCCTACGTGGTAGACCTATGTGTTTCAAGAACCATAGAGTCCTTCGCTCAGCAAAGTGGAAGAGGTGGTGGAAACATCCCTCAGGCATTTTCCATCATTATGTGTGACAGGGAGGCTGGAAAAGGTACAACAACCGATGCAATAAGAAGGTTTGTTGTTTCGGAAAAAGTACGGAGACGCGAAATCCTGATGTAGCACTGTCCTCTTAATCTAAACGAGTCTATAGATCACACCTTTCCACAGAAGAATAAAAGCCCAGTTGGCTGTCACTGTTGCGAAGTGTGTAGAAAAGCCTGCGAGTGTGGATGCTGCTTACCCCAACCATTGAAAAACTCTTCTGTTCCATGCTTGAATGACAATGAGGATGTCGTAATGTCAGAGTCAGGGAAAGATGATTCTCAAAATTCGTTGCTGTCCAGCAGTCAAAAATAGCTCTTAACAGCCAACCCTGGGAGATTACCGTGTAGTCTTTTACGAGCCAAAATTCGTTAATAATCTCGTATCCGACACCTTCTGGAAATCTCTTGTTGGGAAAGTCCTACTCTCAAGCTCGTATATAACCAGTGTTGATGACATTGACTGATATTGCTTTTGAAGACGTTGCACTTGCTGATGAAATTTACAGTTTAATTGAAGAGGTAAAGCATTGATCATAAAGGATTGAGTTTGTAATCTTTATATGGGGATAGTATGCTTTCCAGCGCCTATAGATGGTTATTCTCACCGATGAAAGAAGTTATAGACAGTCTGATGCTGGAAGACATAAATTGCAAGAATGCATCTGCTTCCAAAAAGAACAACTGGCAGACTGTTACAAAGAAAAAGACACAAAAAACTTGCAAAAGAAACATCATCTCCTAAAACTGAACCACAGCCGAAAAAGTCCACTGCCACCCTGAAGGAAAATAAAGACCCCATCCTTGCACCTGGTGAGAGTGATTCATCGAAAAAGAATGTCTTGGTTCTCGGAGATTCCCACGTTAGAAGACTTGACCAAAATAAGCTGCAACATATAAAATTGGCTGGTGTCTGAGGTTTAAAGAGTAGAAATATAATCTCTACTCATAAAGGTATTATCAATAGCAGTATCAACCAGGTTGATGAAGTCATACTACATATTGGTAGTAACGATATCGCTAATGGAGTACAGGTAGAAACATTAATTAACAACATTGACACTGCAGCTAAGGAGCTCCAGAAGAAAAACCGTAACGTAAGAATTGCATGCTCAAAAATCTTTCTTCAAAAATATAACCCTTCACTTAATGCAAAAGTTGTTGAAGCTAATGATGCGCTGAAGCTTCACTGTTTCTCTCAGGGTTGGGATTGCATCGAACATGGGAATATAGCTTTCAAGCATCTTGTCAATGATGGGATGCATCTCAATCCTGAGGGAAATAGGTTATTTGCTAACAACCTAACTAAGCATGTTAAGTCTGGGTGATGTTCTATACCAGGGCTTACTGCACTAGCGGATTCAACTTCTAATAGGAAAGCTAGCTGCAGTTACACCAATAAGGGGTCTAGAAGTCAGCATATTGGTCACAAAAAAGGCATGGTAATTGCATCCCTGAATGTCAATGGTCTTCGTAGTCACCTAGATGATATACATATTCTTGCCTTGAATGAAACAAAACTGGACCCTCTTTCCCAAAAGAGATAACCAGCCTGTCCGGCTATCAACAAGAACGCTTTAAAGGGAACGGCAATGGAGGTGGAGTCTTTATCTATATAAGGGACTCTATCAAATATAAACCTCGTAATGACATACCAATTTATGACTTAGAAATTGTATGTATTGAGGTAGAGCCTCCAAAGAGTAGGCCTTTTCTTATCCTTGCTTGGTATAGGCCGCCCAGTGATCTTGTCAACACGTTCGCCAAACTAGAAAAGGTTCTTTCATGTTTGGACAAAGAGGATAAAGAAATAATCCTCTTAGGAGACACAAATTGTGATGTCACTCCAAAACAAGATGGACAACCTATAGAAAATGATTCAAAACACATGTCTGATATCTATGAGTTGTTCAGTTTCAAGCAGCTCATAGAAGAACCAACCAGGGTTACCCTAACAACATCTTCTATCATTGACCATATTGCAACAACAAAAGTTGCAAACATTGTTGAATCAAGGGTGCATAAAGTTTCCTTGCGTGATCATTTTATGGTGTACTGTATTCGTAAATTCAGCGGTGCAGTTATGAAAGATCACAAAGTGATCAAAACACGAAAAATGAAACATTGTAATGAGGAAGCATTTTCGGCCGATGTCTACGGTATTTTCTGGGGTCAAATGGTTACTCAGACGGATGATATTGATATAATCGTTAACAATTGGTCAAACCTCTTTTCTTTGATTATTGACAAACATGCCACCATTAACTGAGATGCGTGTCTCTGAGAAATACTGTCCGTGGATAAATAAAGACCTTAAGGACCTGATGCACACTAGGGATAAGCTAAAAAAAGCAGCATCCAAAAGAAAGTCCCAATGTCTCATGGACTCTTATAGACAGGTCAGAAATAAGGTCAATTCTTTGAATAACCAACTAAAGAAGCAATATTTTACGGACAGGATTTCTATAAATCAAGGGAACATGAAAGAATCTTGGAAGGCTGTAATTGAACTTCTTAATAAGAGATAAAAATCTAGTAATATAAATTGCCTCAAAGATTCTGACACTGAGACTTTTCAGAAGAAAGACATTTCTGATGCAATGAACAGTTTCTTTTGTTCCATGATCTTGCAGATAAAATTGACTTTGTCCCAAACCCTCTTCTTACAGGTGACTATGAAATCAATCCAAATAAGGCTAAGTTTTGCTTTAAGAGCATTAAAGTTGAGCATATCAGGGCTGCATTTGCCAAGATCAAAATTGCTAAGAGCTTTGGGGTTGACAATATCTCTAGCTTCTTTTTGAAGCTATCCTTACCTCTAATTGAAAACTCTCTGGCTTTGCTATTAAATACTTCAATTGAAACTGGCCAATTTCCAGATTTGTGGAAAGTAGCTAGAGTGACTCCAATCTTTAAGAGCGGAGACAAGGCTGATAAGTCAAATTACCGCCCAATATCAGTCTTACCTGTCATATCAAGGCTCTTTGAAAAGCTCATTTTTGATCAACTGTACAAGTATATGATTGACAATGATCTCTCTTCTCATGACCAATCTGGTTTTCGCGACTTCATTCAACACTAACCTGTTTACTCAAAAACACAGATGACTGGTACAGTGGGTTGGACCTTGGTCAGCTTGTCGGGCTAGTATTTGTCGACTTATAGAAAGCATTTGATACTGTTGATCATGATATCCTATGCGAAAAACTTCAAATTTATGGTGTTCAACAGCCAGAGTTAACTTGGTTTAGGTCTTATCTCTACAACCGTAAACAATTCTGCAAGGTTAATGGTATCTCCTTAGACTTGGAAGATATAAAAGTTGGTGTGCCACAGGGCTCATGTCTTGGCCCACTTCTATCTCTTCTCTACATCAACGACCTGCCACAAGCTGTCCGGGGTTCAACCGACACCAGTTCATGTCACCAAGCTTCTGATATCACTCAGCTAAATGAGGCCATGAACAATGATCTAAAGCAATTGGACATCTGGCTTCTGGCTTCAGGGAAATAAACTTTCCCTGAATGTCGCAAAAACCCATTCTATGCTAGTTACAACCAAGCAGAAATCTAATATTCTAAAAGGATCAAAACTTGCAATTAAAAATCCGTGACAATGAGCTTGATGTAGCTCAGAAAACAAAGTACCTTGGAGTACAAATAGACTGTTCCCTAGACTGGAAAGAACAAATTAAATATATTTCTGGTAAAGTCTCTAGAGCAGTTGGCTTTTTGAAATATTCCAAAAAGTATCTAAGTAGGGAAACTCTTGTGACTCTTTATAGAAGTTTAGAATAGCCTCACTTTCGATACTGTTGCTCCGTCTGGGGCTGCTGTGGCAGTACTGGAAAAAACCAGCTGCAGAAACTTCAAAACAGAGCTGCTAGAATTGTAACGAATAGCAGCTTTGATGCCCCAGGTGGACCGCTTATAAAAAAACTGGGCTGGAAAACCATTGAGGAACTCATAGACTCAGAATCTAAAACGATGGTCTTCAAGTCCCTTAATGAGTTAGCTCCACATTACATGGAAAACCTTTTCAAAAGAAATTCGGAATTCTCCTCACGTAGCCTCAGGAACACAGAAACTGACCTGAGGATACCAAAGAAAATATCTACGAACGAGCAAAGATGTTTTTCTTTTAGGGGTGCCAAATTGTGGAATGGCCTCTCAGCTGAGTTAAAAAGATCACCCTCACTTAACAGCTTCAAAAAAACTATCTAGAAGGGTATTTTAATTTTACTTTTAGTTTTACATTTATGTACATAATTTTAATTATTCTGGTATTTTAAAATAAGTAGTTTTTGTAATTATTGTAATTTTGGAGGGCCCCTCGTAAATCAGCATTGGCTGTAAGGGCTACCCTCCCTAAATAAATGAAAAATAAAAAAAAAAGAAATGAAATAAATAAAATGAAATGATTTGTAGCATCTTAACGGTCTATGTTAATTACTTACGTTTTCTTCCTCTGCGTTTTTCAGGATTTGCTTCACTATTTACATCATTCATGATGCTGTTGATGTTCTGTTTCCTGTTATTGTTGTTGTTCTGGCACTCTTTCGTGACGTCAGAGGCGTAATCATGGTCTCGTACCTATGATTAATCATAATGAGTTTGTTATTTGCATGAAAACCAGAACACATTAACTAGCTATCTCTATTCAATTATAATAGTGGGTACTCTTACATAACTCGAAATTGTCAAAATGTGCATATGAAATATAGAGTTCAGCAAGTTTATGTTGAGGAAAAAATCTATCAAATTATTCAAATTTTGTGAAAGAAAAGCAATCTAAGGTTTTATACTCATTTTCGACTTTTACCCACCTCTCTGGAAACAGCAGTGAATTCTTGTTCCTCTAATTTATTTTTCCATTGTGTTACTTCTGCATCAAACTGTTCGCTCATCTTGCTAAGTAGGGTCAGAGTGGCAGGATGGGACATTGATATTCCTAAATATTGGAAGCGATTGAATATCTAAACGAAAAACAAATATTATTGCCTTAACAGTATGTTTACGCTCTAATTATTTGTATTGAACACTATTTTCTGAAATCGAAACACTATCTACATAGTAATACTAATACCGCCTAAAACGTTCCGAATTTCAAACTTCAGACAAAAATGACTCGTTGCTGATGCCCCTATAATCCAGTTAAGTTTCTTCGTTATCTTGTCTGTTACAAGTGATAAAAGAAAAAACAGTTTTGAAGCATGTTTTCAATTTTATCAGTCACTGAATTATAAAGCTGTAGAACCTTGATATTTGCTTAGTTTATTGCAGAGACTCAATATATTTAAACTTGAATAGTACAAGATTTCCTTCCCCTACTAACGTTTTTGTGTCAACACATTTTTTATAAGCAATTCCAGCTCGAGCTCAGTACTAATTATTGCTTAGCTATGGCTTAGTTTTTTACTCAAATATTTGTTTCTTTTGTAACTATCTCACAAGTTTTGTACAACAAATGTCGATGGTATCTTGTGTATAAAGATGTGCCGTGGTACTGATCTCTACTGAAACCTACTTCTCTATAGCTGCTTCACACTTTCATTGCCAATTGGAACTGAACTAAGTTTTTCATATTGCTTAGCATTTGTCTAACCAGAACTAGAATTGCTTAAGTTTTTAACTTGCCAAGTACTGACTTGCTTATAAAGCATTTGCTTTTAAAAAATACGTGTATTTCATATATTACCTTAGTTCTAACTAGTGCTTTGTAAAGTAGAACGCTAATAAGTTTTTGGATTGCTGTCATGTGACGATTTTTATTTGAAATTAGAATTCCAAACGCAATTGCTGTTCTGATGTCAACTTGTCTTGAATTTGGTCTCTTTATCCTCGTAGCAATCCCAGCCAAAGCATTGTAAGTGAACGGGGCATCTTTCTTCAACTTAGAGCAAAGATCAGGAAAATCTACTTTGCTTAGATCATGCACGTTCCCAATTCTGTACTTTGAACTGTATTTCTTAGATGCAATGAATGTGGACTCCTTGTTAATTAGTTTCCGAAACTATTTGATCATTGAAGGTTTAACATTCCCTTCGCCGAGAAGACGTTTGCTTGCTGAACTGAACCTTTTATTTCCAAGAGCAACAACGGCAGAGCCAACAACGGACCTTGCAAATTTAACTGACTCCATCTGTTTTTGTACCTTACCTTTAAAATAGATACAACAACAGTACTTTTAATACTTGTTGACCATGAAAGAATTAGCTGTTTGATTTGTAAATCATCCCGTGCACTCAGTGGCGTAACGCTGTTTAGTGCACCTTGGTTCGAAAGGGGCTTCAAAAATTTTTTCATTGTGTTTCCTGATTTCCCCTTACAGTACATCCTACTTAGTCTTGTGGTCACTACACAAAGCCCTGGAGTATTTAATTCCTAAAGGCCTCAACTGCCTGCGCTACACCACTGTATGCACCCATACTGTGTATCTAGCATTTTCTATTCTTCAACTCTAGAGAGAACAAGAAAATCTTGTCAAAGGGTCAGAAGTTGTTGATTATTGTTCTAAACAATAGGCTAGGGAAGTTACCAAGCGAAATTTTATTTCAAAAAGTAACCCTCACCTTAAGCTTTTAAATAGTTACTTTGGGTAAATCAAGTATGCTGATTTCAAATATGCAATCAGAATTTCAATAATGCATTTGGTTTCCATGGTAACAAGGAAACAATAGAAAATCCAAGTGCGGCTCTCGCACTGCCTCATATTTTCAAGACAGTGATAAATACTACTTTCTTGGTATCAAATTGCTCCCTGGGACCTAGAGAATGCAGCAAGGATATTTCAAATTGTCTAATGTACATGGGGTGATGTGATGAGCTGAAAAACATAAAAATCAATATTTTCACCTCAATTTCTAGATTTGTAAAGCTCTTACTAGGAACCCCTGTTATTGACAACTTAATTTATGTTTTTGCTGCATTCTCCACACCTTTAGCTTCAAAATGATATATCAACATCCTATGTAGACATTAAAACAACAAAATGGGGAACTGCAACACGAGTCGCAGTACGGCGAAAAACTGGTTTTGAGAAAAACGCTTTTAAAGTTTTGTGATGTAATTTTTTGAGAAGTAAGACTTCAAATATTTTTTCTAGACTCTTAAATTGTAATTTCAATTGAATCTTCACAACTAGGTATTCACCACTTATAAGTTTGGCACAAAAATCCTTATTTAAAATGTTCCAGCACTGTATGTAACTCATTCACTGTCCTTTACTTTCTGATCTTTTGTTGTCTTCTTAAATTTTGACATCTTTCGCTGTTTCTTGGCAGCATCCGTATTTGCAATAGCTGCTTTTGAGAGTTGATTTTCACTTTTACTTCTAGTTTTTTCCTCCATGTAACTGCCTCTCTCCATTGAAAGCACTTTAGTGAGTACATTTTTGAAAGGAATCCCATGGAAAATTTGCAAACTGTAATGGCCACTGCTGTTTCCAAAGTATTCCTGCCTGCAAATACTTTTTTGGGGCACAGTATCCACACAATGCTGTGAAGAGATTCATTAGGGTTTTGTGCTTCCCCTGCTGCATCTATTCAATAGAACTTCATCAGTCAAGTGCTGAAAGACTGATACATGGCATTTTCCAACATCTGGTAGCAGCATCTAATGGTAGGTGTGACTTCTTCTAGGATCTTCCAATTTCAGAGCGGCTATCTGCCAGAAGCACCAAGACTGCTCACCCGGAGGACAGTGATGGTGTTTTAGATTCTGGTCAGTTGGGCACAGATTTGTCTTGGGCTACAGATTGTAGCTTGAGTGGTTTTTGGCATGTGCATTCTGCTAAAGATGACTTGGCATATTTATCGTTCCACTCCACTCACGGCTGCAAATCCACACCTAATGTCCCTGAATGCCATTGTTGCACGCATGTTTACATCAAATAGGGCCCTGTTGGACTGAGATCCCCCAACACATTTGCAAGTAAATTCTTCAACAATTTCCTCTCTACATGACAGACATGTAATCTTGGCTTTTGATTGGAGATTTGCTGGAGATTGTGGTAGCAACTCATATGCAAGGCCTATGTTCAAACAGGATGGGCAGGCCAACTTTTCATTGTGTTCTTTCAGCAAGATAAGTAGCAATCAGCTGTTTCTTCTTGGACGTATGAAGGACCTGGCCTCAAGGGCTCATTCAACGTTTCTAATGGAACCCCAAAGGCATCAAGTTTCCTAGCAGGAGCTGATGCGAACGTGGGCCTAAGTCAAGTCCTTTGCTCTTGCGGTTGCTGTTCCGGTCCATCTTTGTATTTCAGTCTCGTCTTTCTCTGCTGATTTCGGACTCAACTTCGGATTCCTTCTCCTGCCAGTATATTTGTATTTTGTTCGAAATTTGGCTTTACTCATTGTAATAAATAAACACTTTGAACATGCATTGAATTTGGAAGGTTCGATGGAATTCTGTTGCTGTGTTGCCTCTTTGCCAAAAGTAGCAGCTGATTTTTGCGATCATGTGACTCCTATTGGCCAATCAATGAAGCGATTGATTTAATCAGCCAATCAGCACTATCGACATCAAGCCTTCGTTTTACTTCTGCCCAGGATTGTTGTTTTTGACCAATCAGAATCATCTTTTTATGCTCAAAGCACAAAGGTTACGCTGTGAGACGTCTCAGAGCTCAAAAGATTGTGACATGCGCTTTCGAATGATGTATTAGGCCTAGGCAATCAAAGTTTGAACGGGGAGTAAGAAGCCATTGCTTTCAATGAATTTGAGGCAGGGAAATTTTCTTAAACCATAATTTCTGGTATACTGGGTGGTAAAAAAGGGTTCATTTACCCTCATAAAGAATTACTTTACCCAAATAAGTTACCATTATTCGAAAATATGGTCCTTAACAATCATTTTGAGACCAAAATCCCAAAGTAAAAATTTTTACTAGAAATGGCAAAATTTCGACTGGTGACTTCCCTGAGCTGTGAATATAGGAAATCTGGTAATAATATGAATCTCTTTTAAAAGAAACTTTATGATACAAAGGATTGGTATTCATATTCAAGGTTTCTGTTGATATTTTTTCATACATAATTGAGACTTAAATTACCATTTGCATGACAAATATTTTTGTCTTGCACAGTATGTTCCTATGAATGCCATTACCAATGGATTCATCATTTGAATAATAATTCAAGATTCAATTTATCCCCATGTTTCAGCTATATTGAAAAATGAGCTTTGGGGTCAAAGAACCGTAGGAGGTATCATCGTGCCTTGTTCTATTGGAGATGTCTTCCATATCAAAATCATTTTGGGTGTATATTTGGAAAATGTTCTTAGTAGCTTCAAGTTCACTTCTTGTCTAATCAGATTTGATTTTCCGCATTTTATTTTAGCAGCTCCTAGACTTTGAATTTTCATGTAACCTTGCCTGCATACGTAAAGCTTTACTGCATCATTCTGTCTTAGTCATCTCCCAAAATTAGCCAAATTAAAGCCATAGATATTAGGTAAGAAATTGAACACTCCTTCATCCCAAATACACCTTTTCTTCCACTTTGTTTCCAAAGTGTCATTGCAGCAAATAACACAGGCTTTCCTTAGTTGATGCAAGAGGTCTGAAGTGCTGTGTGATGGAGTTGCCATGTTTTCCAGATTGATGTTGTAAAAAATTGGAGAGCAGTATGTCTATATTACCTTAAAAATTCTTCTAATTAGTAAAAGCTAGGTAAAGTAGGTGCAAGGCCTTAACAGTAATGACAAAGTCTATCTTCACATCGTTTCACTGTTCAATAGATTCAACACAACCAAATTGAAGAAACATTCGCAGTGGAATAAATACAAAAAGATAAAGGAAATAAACTTACCGTTAAACCTTTCGAATACGTCGTCTGTGGTTTATACTTCCAAGGAAAGAAGGGTAATTAATATTCTTTCTTCCGTCAATTGATGTCATAGCAACTTCCGTTTTCAATCTAAAAACGAAATTAAGAAATCGATTACAAACGCTTCTCTGCACTGGCGTGCCTGAATGAGAAGGAGGCAAAGCCGTTGGTTTCGAAAAATGTGACGTTTGATTATGAGTCGTAGTTTGAGCGTTCATTGAATTCATCAATAGCGATAACTGCAGCTCATGTAATCTTTCTAGGTTTTTTCCCAGAGTAAGTTATTTCTCCCTTCTTACCCTGTCTATATTAACTGCAGCAATGCTCTTTCCACCGGAATATATGGCATGTATTGGACCTTTTGATAGATCTCAAGCAGTGCTTTGGATGTGTTTTCTTGCTGAATCCTGAATATCTTCCTGAACCATGGTATACGTACCTATATATATTGATTTGTTGTGTTTGCTTTACTTTGTTTCCAAATTATTCAGGCGCATTGAAGAGCAAGGTACCAGCTCGAAACCTTTCTTCTGTTATTCTATTCTCATTGCTCGTGGAAGAGACTGTTGTTTGGGCTCTTGTCACACAAGCCTGCACCAACTCACCAAAGTCTCCCAGCTTTACTTTATACTCCAATGACTTTTTGTCTCCAGGAAAAAGTTTGCTGCTTTTATATCTGTATACACAATACTGCAGCCCTGCAAATAGAGCACAGCTCAAAGGCTATCTTCTATGATTTGCAAACTTACCTACAATTTAAATCAATAAATAGCCAAAAATATTGGAAACATAGCAAAACAAATACATAGATTACTTAAGCTTTTCGTCTGACACTCAACAGAGTAATACGTCACAATGCTAGGCGAAATTCTGTTTCAGACAGAGATTAATGGATTTGGCTCATAATTACTGTGGCACTCCCATCGACCTCACTGATATTTATGCATAGGGAACATATTCAGGCTATAAAATCTTAGTGCAAAAACAAGGATATCCTATCACAAAACCAGATAAAGGATCCAGGGTTGTTATTTTGAATCAAAAAGACTACATTACCAAAATGGGTGATGTGCTTAAAGACACTAGTAAATTTGAGAAACTAAGCGACATAGAACAGTTTGACAAAACGGCTAGACTAGAGCAGAAACTCAAAAAACGCGTTCTAAAATTAGTCAAAAAAAACAGTTGGCTCAGGGAATTTATGATAGGATCCGACCCACTGGCTGGCAGCGTCCACATCTGTATGGTCTCCCTAAAACTCACAAACAAAGTATCCCACTAAGGCCTATTTTATCCATGGTCGGCTCGGCTCAACATCAACTTGGAACCAGATCTCCATTTGTCCTCTGAACAGGGGTGAATCCAAGTGAGGCTGGGATGGCATAAAATTTCAATTATCGAGAATTTGTGAGTAAACAACATGCCACACAATAATTATGTATTTAGATTAATAAGGAAAGGCCTTGAAAATGACATTGTAACATGAAAACATTGCATACATACTTTTACAATAAAATCATCTTTCATCTTAGGTGAGTGAGTGAACCTCTGAAAATGTTGAGTATCAAGTATATACTCCATATTATCTAGTATATTAAGGAAAGGAATTGGAAAATAAATTAATTGGAAAAAAACCAAAACAATAGAAATATTGCCCTGAGTATGACCACATTTATGAGAAGCTACCTTAGCCAGCTTAAATATCAGAGTATCCAGAAAGAGGTTAAACAAAATGACAGAGGGCTTATTTGATTAGGAATTCCACGTCACTGCTCCTGCGAAGGAGCAGCTGACCACATGAGATGCGCGCGCATAGTCTCGAGAACACTTCGCAAGCGTGTCGTCGAAGAGGACAGATAAAGCAAGAATTTTTCAAAGATAAGTAGATTTATTTCTTTTTATATCTTTTGCATCGAACCCTAAATTCTTATTTCATGTCGGATAAAAACAACTCAGACACCCCAGCAGTGGGTGCAAATGAAACTATTGATGCCGAAGGTGATCAAGGGCTGTTTTTGAGGCTTCAAGAGGCCCAACAGCGCAGCCTTGATAACACGAGCGATAGGATTGAATCCTCGGTAGATAAACTGGCTAATGTTCTTAGTCAGTTCATTTCAGGTGCTGCAGGACAAAAACGTCCCTCTAAAACGAATTATGCAGGTACTGCCTGCAAAATTGCACGCAAAAATGTGCAGGAAGAGGCTCCAAATTTAGCGCCTTCACTTGAAGGGGATTCTGATAACCCAGTCTCTGACTCAGAACCTGAGCAGGATGCTGATAATGTCAGCATACCTGATCATAGCAGCATTGACCAAGGCATTGCAGAGCTACTCCAAACCCCTGACGAAGATCCACAAGGGGAAAATAGTTCAGTCCAAATACTGGATGAAATTGAGGAAGATTTCGATCTCGCCAGTAAAAAGGGAGATGAAATAGACCCTAAGTTGGCAAAAATTATCAACAAGCTTTTTACTGAAAAGCTTCCAGATGATAAGGTAAGGGAGAAAATTAAGAACCTCCTTGTGCCCTCTAATTGCCCATCTGTGGCAGTGCCACGATGTAACCAAGAGATTTTTACTGAAAATCTAACACAGTCTTATAGATCACAGGAAAACTCCCTTCAGAAAATACAAAATCAGTTAACTAAGGTGACAGCAGCAGTGGCAAATAATTGTGATAAGCTACTGGCTTATAAGACAGATAACATCCCAAAAGAGGATATAAAACCACTCATCTCCAATGCATGTGATGCTCTAGCATTGCTGGGGCACGCCATGCAAGACTTAACACAATATAGACGTGATAACATCAAATTAAAACTTCCTTATAGATATCAAGGACTGGCATCAAATGTGCCTGCAGGTTCCACTCTTCTTTTTGGGGATGAGCTTTCCAAAAGAATTCAGAATATGACATCAACAAACAACGTGCTTAAAAAAGCAAACATGGTTAAGTCTCCTAGACCAAGCTCCTCTTACAGTCACCCCAGAGCCTCAAAAAACAAGTTCACCCCCCATCGAAGCCTTGCCAATGGGAAAAAGGGTTTTCACAAGAGACAAGGCAGACAGAATCAACACAACAAGTCACAATGGCACGAGAAGAATTAAATATAAATAAGGTGAGTACCGATGAAGTCATACAACAATTAAAAAATGATCTTGATACAGCTATGACAAATTATAAAGCGGGCAATATCACCAATTATTTGGACAATTGGCATAAAATTACTGATGACCCTGTTATCCTTAGCATTGTTAGAGTAGGACTTAAGGTAGACTTTGAAACCCAGCCTGACTTTCATGCTTCCAAGCAATCCAAACTCTCACACGAGGACTCCCAGGCTATTAATAAGGAAGTTTCAAAGCTTCTCAAAAAGGGAGTAATTTCAAAATGCCAAGCTGAAGTTAATGACTTCATCTCTCCCATTTTTACTAGGGAAAAAAGGGATGGCACCCTCAGAATGATTTTAAATTTAAAAAGACTCAATTGCCATGTGACATATAATCATTTTAAAATGGAGTCATTGGAAAATGTTTTGAGTATAATTAGGCCAGATGTCTGGATGGCTAGTGTGGATCTAAAGGATGCATTTTACTCCATTCCCCTGCATTCTGAGCATCACAAATATTTCAAATTTATTTGGGATAAACAATTGTACCAATATGTTGCCATGCCAAATGGATACTCAGAAGCTATGAGAGTATTTACTAAGATACTGAAACCTCCCTTTTCACACTTGCGGGCACAGGGCTTTCTATCAGTAGTGTTTGTAGATGACACATATCTACAGGGAGATACATATGCCCAATGTTTGTCAAATGTGCAAACTACAATTGACACACTGCAAAATTTGGGCTTCACTATTCATGCAGAGAAATCAATACTTGAGCCAAAACAGGAAATTGAATTCCTTGGTTTTGTTATTAACTCTAACAACATGTGTGTTTCTTTATCTGAAAGGAAGACTAATGGTCTTATTCACAAAATAAACAATTTTAAATCTTTGGAAATACAAACCATTAGGCAACTAGCATCAGTCATTGGCTCATTGCTATCCACTTTCCCTGCTGTTCCCAATGGGCCGCTACACTATAGAAACCTAGAACGTTTTAAGATTCAACAACTGAAAGCAAACAAAGGGAATTTTGAGGCCAAAATACATAGTATGCCAATAGAGTGTGACCAGGAACTAGCTTGGTGGGTTGCAAATATAAAATCGTCCTTTAGGAAAATTGAAATCCCAGATATTGACCATACAATATTTACTGATGCTAGCAACTTAGGTTGGGGGGCTGATGATGGAACTTGCCCAATTGGGGGCCGATGGGCAAAATCTGAAATACAGCAAATTAATTTCCTAGAATTAAAGGCTATAAAATTAGCTCTGGAAACTTATTGCAAATCAACAATATACAACCACATTAGAATAATGAGTGACAATAGTACGGCAATTGCATACATCAACAGCAAGGGGGGGACTAAATCACCTCCACTTGATGCTCTTGCTGCAGATATATGGGAATTCTGTAATGAAAAGGGAATTCATATTTCTGCAGCCCATATCCCAGGGGCAAAAAATACAACTGCTGATCACATGTCAAGAACTTTCAGTGATCAAACAGAGTGGATGCTTCATCCAAATATTCTAAATATTTTGGTCAAAGAGCTTGGTTTTAAACCGGAAGTTGACCTATTTGCATCTCGCTTGAATAAGCAGCTAAGTAAATATGTATCCTGGATTCCTGATCCAGGTTGTATAGCTGTTGATGCATTTTCACTTTCTTGGGCTGATATTAAATTTTATGCATTTCCTCCTTTCAGTCTCGTGGGGAAGTCAATTGCAAAGATAATAAAGGAGAATGCTATGGGGATCATGATTATACCCCTCTGGCCCAGCCAATTCTGGTACCCAATGATGCTGAAATACCTCGTCATGCCACCAGTGGTACTGCCACAAACAAAGGCACTGCTTCGTTTGCCATTCAAACCAGAAGAATCTCATCCTCTACTACCGAAACTGCGACTAGCAGCAGTTCTCCTATCTGGCAGCACATACAATGCAAGGAATTTTCCCCTGAAGTATCTGAAATCATTTTAAATTCCTGGAGGAAAACCACAGTTAGCAAATATGACTCAGTTTTAAAGCGTTGGGAAATATACTGCAGAGAAGTTGAAGCGGATCCTGTACAAACTTCAGTAAACACAATACTTGAATTTTTGCTGCGGCTGTACAATGGAGGGTGTATGTACAGTGGACTAGCTGCTGCCCGAAGTGCCCTATCTTCCGTTGTGTGTTTGCCTGGTTATAAATCTATTGCTGAACATCCTATGATTTCCAGGTTTTTAAAAGGAGTGTACAACAAACATCCTCCTCTACCGAAATATTCAACAATATGGGATATTAATGTAGTCTTAAAATACTATGACTCTTTGCCACCAAATGAATTACTCGATCTCAAACAACTGACTCACAAGGTAGCAGTTCTTCTGATGATATTGGGGGCAAAAAGGAAACAGACTCTTTTGACAATAAATATAGACAACATAACGTTTTCTGGAAACCAGCTCATTATTTTACCAAACTCAGTGCAGAAGCACAATAAGCCGGGTCGACATATTGAGGCAATCACATATAATCAATATGTTGAAAATCAGAAACTGTGTATTGTTAATTGCATGGGAATATATTTACAGAAACGGAAACATCTTGTTCCAGTGGATGTGAAACCACTTTTTATTACATATGGGACACCACATAAACCAGCTAGTAGCGACACCTTGTCAAGGTGGGTCAAAGCAGACCTAAAATCAGCTGGGGTTGACACGAGTGTCTTTCAAGCCCACAGCTGTAGGTCTGCCTCAGCAAGTAAAGCCAAGGAGAAAGGCGTACCAGTTCAATATATTCTAAAAAGAGGTTGTTGGAAAGCTGAGAGCACGTTCAGAACATTTTATGATAAACAAATTATTAACCATGGAACAGAGGTGGAAGAGGATTACGTTAATTTGATTCTAAACTAGTGGAACATTTTTTTTGTTGAAATGACATTTATCAACATTGTTGGTTGTTATACTTTGGTTATGTTATATGGTGATGAGCAATATCGGTTTTGTTACAATTATACTATGTTTACTCATTGCCTCTTGGGGATAGTGGAATATATAACATTTTACTGTATGCCCCTATTTGTGTGCTCAATTCAGTCAGAGCTTTAAAATCTCATGTGGTCAGCTGCTCCTTCGCAGGAGCAGTGACGTGGAATCACCAATTACCCGATCGTAGTGAAGGGTAAATGGGATTCCATGAACTGTGAACTGCAAGGAGCAGTAGACTACATGCCACACCCAGAATTCCCTCCCCTTTGAGTTTTTTCTGACTTCATTTCGCTGTTCATTTTTCTAAGGGTTCGTCATTATAGCTTTAAATAGTGTTCTCGAGACTATGCGCGCGCATCTCATGTAGTCTACTGCTCCTTGCAGTTCACAGTTCATGGAATCCCATTTACCCTTCACTACGATCGGGTAATTGGTGATTCCTATACCCCTGCCCCAGGCTCTAGTAGTACCTAAGTTATTCAAAAACGAAAATTTTGACGAGTTCAGTTTATTTGTCTTTGATCTCCTTGCGTTACATAAAAGACCCTTTATAGATACTTACTCCTTTACCTTTTGATTATGCCTAGATGTAATGTGACTTCTAAAGTTTCAAAGATGAACCCACTTGTAAGGATATATAACGGTGTTTACTTTTAATAAGTCGCAAAATAATACACGATTGTATTGTCCTCATAAAACTAGCTGACTGGCTATTCAACGAACTTTGTGCATTTCTTCACGGGAAACTCCTGTTTTTCCCTAAGATGAACTGCCTCTTCAACGATTCTAGCGAAATCATTTCCTTAATCCTTTCGCTATGCTTGAAGTTTTGATAATGTGACCGAGATTGTTGACATTGCTTTCACAAGATTACTTCTTGTTCTATGAAAAGGGCACTTCCGTCTTTGCATGTACGCCATACGGGCGGCCTAAACAAAACAAACTCTTGTCCAGTTGGTCAGGTTGGGCAGTCACACCATCAAGGCGGTATTAAGCCTCAAGGATGCTTATTTGAATTTAACACTTCTTAAAATTGATTTGCCTTGTGTCATGAAAAATCTCTCAAACATTCTTGTACTTAACTGGTACAACTAATGCAATAAGGATATTATCAGCTGTGTTTACCTGAATTAGTCAACTTCAAAACCCAATTTTTTTGGGTATCACTCAAGTTTAGAGGGAAGGCAAGACTTAATAGATATTTTTTATTATTACGCCTTGTCTGATTATTAATTGATTTAAGGTATATCCATGTTGTCATTGATGGGTGGGGAGTCGATAGTCATGAAGAGTTTCAAAGGTGATGGGGTCAGGAAAATAAACATATTTTTGAAAAGAAGTATGTAACCCCAGGCTTTCAAAACGGACATAATTCTAAGAAACTTTCCTGGTTTTTTGAGATGTAAGAGCCAGAGGGGCAAGGAGCATAGCTTAAAGGGGACCTGCAAAGGTAAAACAAGTTGTGTTTAATCGAAAGCCCTTGACGTCCTGAGTACGAAAATGAAAATATTTTTTGAAATTGAAGCCCCGTTTTTCCGTAAGGAGCGATTTAAAGTGCATTTTCTGACACGCGGGACAACTTTTTCATTTCAGTCTCGTTTTCGATTCTGACGTCAGAGGTGAATAATGAAATTCGGGCCTAAGTAATTTCCATACAGAAGTAACAGTAATCATTGCTCGGGTTACGGCGCAAAGGTGCTTTAAAAACAACAAAAAATCCGTTTTAAAGCCAAAATATCAAATTTAGGATAAAACTGCGATTCAAAAAAGATATCAGTGTGAGTATATACGGAATAGGACGAATTTCAAAGCTCATCTAAAAGTGTTGTGTTGTGCGTGGATTCGACTCTAAGAAAACTCACATTGCCGGGCAAAATATTTTCGCTTTGCCTATTCACGAAGATACAATATTACAAGGTAGAAACTTGCTTGTTTAAATATCGATATATGAATTGCTATAAGAGTGTATTACAAATATTCAATGGTAAGAAGGCTGGTTAGGGGTTGTACGTGGGATTGTGGGAAGTAGGGGGCAAGCTTCGCTCGAAAGAAGTTGAACTTTGAAGAAGGCCCAAAACTTCAAATGTAAATAATGTTTACATCTAAAGCCCATAATTTCATTTTACTTACTAATTTCTGTTTACAGTTACTCAATTAATTAGACTTTATTTATGTTTTATTATTATCAATTTTTCATTTTTTTATATTTTATTTCTAATTTCATTTGTACTTATTGGGGTCTACTGGGGTAAAATGGGTAACACGGGGTAAAATCAGTAGTTGCTTAAGCTTACATGCATGGCCTAAGTTGACAATATCTCACTATTTTTATCAAGTATTAGTTCTGGTTATTTTTGATCCTCTAAGAGTATTAGCGTAAAAAAAGCGAAATTTTCAACATTAAGTTATTTATACAAGATTACAAAACTACTTATTTTACCCCGTGTTACTCCTTTTAACCCCAGTAGACCCTAGTCTTTATCGAACTTTTTTTACTTGTAATTATCATTCTATTTTTTGTACTTTCTGCCTGTATTCTTATTTTGTTTTATTTGTTTACTTAGCTGCCATACCTGAAAATAGTGTTTTTGCCATATGACAATGATGATGAGAAAACAAAAAACGACAGAAAATTTAAGAAAATTTTGATACTTGGGATCCAGGCATGTTACTTATAGAATATGTTTTTAAATTGTTTTTTAAGAGTACCGTCTTTTTTATAAGAAAAATTTCATAATAACACAAGCCTTAAATTTTACATCTTATAATTTGGTACCCTAGCTACCCTTGTTTATTGTTGATATTTTTTGAGGTTGAAAGAAATGTGTGAAGAAAACATTCGTGCAGTTTGTTCCATCTTCTTGAAAAATTTTTTCTTCCATTTTCCCCATACCTTATTTTTCTAATATTTGAAAAATATTTTCACCCTGTTATTACAATATCATAGATAACAACATCCGAATTCCGCTGTTTATAACCCAAAACAGTAATCATGTTCTTACTTCCCTACCCCACATGATTCCTCACGTCATGTGCATCAATAAAAGGTATCTAGATGACTGAAATTTATAGTTTGTGTTTGCAATGTGGGTTGCGCAGCTTACAATTGTTTCAATAACTTAAGTAATAAAACAAAAAATCAAGACAATTTACTGAAAAAGAAAGTGACTTTTCACAAGTTCTCAAATAATGCAGCCCTCTAAAAAATATGGATACAGAACATGAGGCTAGCAAATTTGTTCTGCAACCATATTCACGTCTTTGCCAAGACCATTTTACAGAAGAAAGTTATCAGCGTGGCCCAAAATTTTTGAAGTCTTTAGGCTTAATGAGAGATTACTTTTGAAAGATTATTTTTGACACAGGGTCACCAAAAGGAAAAAGGCATGTGAAGGGTTAAAAGAAATTCAAGGCAAAACACAACTGTCCCTCAACTCTCCACTCAGTCCTAAAAAATGGCCCTTTGGAAGAATCATCACAAACAATGAAAAACTGACAGAAGAACTAAACAGACTGGGGAAAAACCCTCTTCGGAGGGGTTACAACCTGTCCAATATTCAGAACCAATTCAGCAAAGCTATATAGCACACTTAACATGAATTAATATTCAAGGATAAAACACCAACTAATGAGACACCTAGACTTCCCCCTTTTATTCTACCATTTGATAACACAACCATTCAAATTGGAGCAATATTGAAGCAACATTGGCATCTGATAACCAAGGATGAAACTCTAAAATACATTTGGGCCACACCTCCTTTCCTGGCACTTAAAAAGCATAAAAACTTCAAGGATGTCCTAGTTCATTCTAGATTCACTAGGTAAACCCATAAATAAAAAATAGCAATAAACATAACAAAGATGCAAAGGTGGTCCCAGACGCGGGTCTGCTAGGGCACCTAACACAACAAGACATTCTGATTTAAATACCCCTTGGCTGATGATTTGCATCTATAAAAACCCAGGATTAATGGCAATTATTCTATTTGACAGACGGTTGAAATCAATTAAAGAAAAAATTAAGAAATGAAAGTCTAAATGATAAATGCAATCTTGTTCCAAAATACTAAAATACTGAAATACTAAATCCTTACTACTATGGCATTGCTGAGTTGGTTGGGGCTGGGGGGCTGTACAGGGGACAATGGCAGGGCTGGCTGGTTGGGACTACCCTCTCTCCTTATTATGTAAATATATCTTCATCTTTTTTATAATTTTATCTTTTCCTTGTTTACCCTCTTTTTTCATTTTTTATACATACTTTCAGCATACGTATTTTTTCAACTCAAACTCTGCTTATGAAAGAAATTGATAGATAAGTTGTTTCAACGACATCCGGGTTCAAACAAACTGGAGCAAAGTCATTAACTTCTGTAATGCACTCGCAGTTTGATTCCTTTGCTTTGGTCAAAGTTCTTTGCACTTCTTTGCAGCAAAGGCTTTCAATTCCTCTTATCATTCCTCCTAGCATTTACCACAAGTACACCTAAACAATCAAAATCAGTAAACAATCTAAACAAATAGGATTTTGATGAAGAGCAAAAAATTTGAATGTTTTGAGTGGATGGCCTAAATTAGGCCTAAATACTCCGTCTTGTACTTTTATAAATTTATTATTAATTCACCCATTATTTGAGTTTTAGATAAAGATTTGGTCATATAAGTTTTGTATAAGTTGTAATGGTAACAATTTTACTAAAAAACATACCAATCAACGTTGACAATTCTTTGAATATTTACATCTTCTTCTACCTTGTCTTCGCTGGCGCTGCTCTCATCGGTATTCGAGGACCGTTCTTCTTGTCAGTTTTTAGGCGACGGTTAGAACAAATACGACTGAATATTTATCTCATGGTTATCAACGGCTCCATATTCTAATCCTTCATCGCTGTATTTCATCTTTTTTAACGAAAAAGCAACGATAATCAACTTTATATCGAGCGTGTTTCAATACCAATTCCAGTGTGATCCATCGAGCATCTCATTTCTTTATTTACCTCTGACGTCAGAGAAGAAACGCGGGCAAACCCGTCCTCAAAACAAAATGGCGTCCAACATGCAAAATCGTCAACTTTCAGCTGTCACAACTCAAAAACTATTTCAAATATTGCATTTTTAATGCCGAATTCGGACTCCCCGTATGTGAATTGACCGTAATAGCTTGATAATAGCAAAACTTTTTTTACCTTTGCAGGTCCCCTTTAAAGTTCTAAAGTATATGCTACTCATATATTAAATGTTTTCCAAACATAGGTACGATACTTTTCTTAAATTGCATATTAATGGGTATGAAACTAGAAAATAGCTTTTTATAAAGGTTGGTCAAAATGTCTTCCAAAAATAATGAACATTCACAAGAAATGGGGTACCTTTTCACTGTCTCATTCATAATGTTCATTTACCATAAAATGGTTACCATAAGTTGGTAAAAAGTTGTGTATTTGTGGTAATCATAATATCAATAATTGGTCATGATTCTCAGATCGCAGCAGCCAATCCCTGTGGTCAGTCCAGCTGTAGGTCACACAGCCACTTAAAAGTAGCTTACAATCAAATATCACTTGTATAAATGACTCGCTTTTTGGCTGACGAGTCCTATCTATGATTTTAGGGAGGGAGGTATTCAATTAGGATCTTTGGTAAAATAGAATGAATTCTATTGTTACTAGCATGTTCCATAAAGATTAGATATTATATATAAGCATTCCCCCAAAATGTTTCCTTAATTCAAATGAATAATTCAGTTTTCATGAGTGAGTTTCCATTTCCTATTTTCTATCAGTGCCAAACATGAATTGGGTAAAGATAAGCAAAAATCAAATGCAAATCTAATTGCAAAACAGCTAAAATATCTTATCAAATGTAACTAAACTGAACTAGGAATTAAACTCTGCAGGACAGACGGGTGGAAGTTGTTTTTCTAGATGAGAAAAATATAAAAAGTTTCATAACTTTTTTAGTTCAAACAAATATCCTACTTAAATTTTTAAAATCTGGGGCTACGGTTTCTTGTTAACGGTTTCTTATAAAATGATTGTATCTAGATTTTGTTGTTTGTATTTTTGTGTTATCTAAAGGTAACTAAGGCTGGTAATTTGACTCTCGTGTTTATAGAAAATCAATGGGTAAGACTGCATTTTCTAGATTTAAGTATTGTGAAACTGCCAGAAAAGCTACAATCCTCGCCAAAACTTCTTGAGAGAAACCAAAAAATAGGCTCAATATGTAATACTGTTTCTAAAAAAATGGAGAAAAATGTTTTCCCCCTTGCCCCCTGTACAATGTTGGTTAAATTTGTTACAAGGGCATCAGGGGCAAAAATGCATAGGAGTTGCCCAAGCAACATTGAAATATGGGTGAGAACTGCAAGTGAATAAGTTGTGTAATAAAGATCTGTCTCAACAGTTTTGACGATGATTGTAGTGAATTCCCCTCAAAACTAGGTTAAAAATTCGGAATACTCAAGGCCAAAAGCTAAGGTCCCTTAAAAAAAAAGTGTGAATAAGATTCTTAGAATTTATTTTTCAAGTAGAACAAAGTTAAAAATCCTTCAAAGGAATTTCTAAGATGCAAAAACCCTTGTACTCAAGCCACTTTTTGGGGAAGAGCAACATTTCCTTATTTTACTATGTTCCTTGTAGGGCTGTCCACCGAAGGTCGAATAATCACTATTCGGTTAGCAACGAACTATTCGAATAGCAGTCAAGCGCAATTATTCGTCTGTTTTGCAGTGATCATTCTTTGGCTTTGCGTCTTTATCTGCCAGCTCCAGCTCGTTCACCACTGGCAAAACCATATAGCCGTATGTTACGAAATGTAGGAACTCCCGGGATGCATGAACCAAATCTTTCACCTATTTTCTGACATTTCTTCAGTTGATACGTTGTTTTAGCTTATATAGCGTTCCTTTTTCAGCAACGGATGAAGATTGGTACATTTCTGTGTATACTATCTGCAAGTTAGAAAAGCTATGATAAAGATATTTTAACCATAATAATTTTAATGACAGAGGTTGAGGAAATCTCCGAGTATTCAGGAATCCTCTTAAAGAACCCTACCTATAATTTTTCTGAAAAATCCATAAATTGTCTTTAACCGTGATGTTTAGATTATGTCCCCTACAGCTATGCCTAACAGAAAGCTATTCTTTTGGAAATATATTAAATTGGTAATCACCTGTAGACAAAGAATCGCTTCATGCCAATCTTCTGATTTCATGATTATACCCTCGAAGCTGCTGTGATGCTGTGTTTATAGCACTGATAGCAACCACCAGAAATCGTATTAGAGATGTCATATGCAGGGTGCAAGCACAATTCACGTCCTTATAGAAAGAATCAACACATATTACGAAGTCGTCCGGTTAAAGTCAGGTGATTTTTCATCTTTTGATAATTCTATTTCCTTGTTGTGCAACGATAGAGATTTTGCACCAAAGATTATCATTTATTGTACAAATGTCAAGACAACCAATCAATTCGCCTCACTATTCCATTATTTCAGCCTCTCTCTGGGAAAAGATCAGTTTCTCGGGCAAATTTGTGTTGCTGATAAAAGGCTTTTTGCCATGTTTCATTGCTCTTCTATGGAAGATAGCAGACCCGGGTTTTTGAGGAATTAAAGAGATCCCACTCCGTCACTTGTACGGTAATCGCAACATCTTCGTTCGAAATGGGACTTGATTTTCAAGACGTACCCTACGTGGTAGACCTATGTGTTTCAAGAACCATAGAGTCCTTCGCTCAGCAAAGTGGAAGAGGTGGTGGAAACATCCCTCAGGCATTTTCCATCATTATGTGTGACAGGGAGGCTGGAAAAGGTACAACAACCGATGCAATAAGAAGGTTTGTTGTTTCGGAAAAAGTACGGAGACGCGAAATCCTGATGTAGCACTGTCCTCTTAATCTAAACGAGTCTATAGATCACACCTTTCCACAGAAGAATAAAAGCCCAGTTGGCTGTCACTGTTGCGAAGTGTGTAGAAAAGCCTGCGAGTGTGGATGCTGCTTACCCCAACCATTGAAAAACTCTTCTGTTCCATGCTTGAATGACAATGAGGATGTCGTAATGTCAGAGTCAGGGAAAGATGATTCTCAAAATTCGTTGCTGTCCAGCAGTCAAAAATAGCTCTTAACAGCCAACCCTGGGAGATTACCGTGTAGTCTTTTACGAGCCAAAATTCGTTAATAATCTCGTATCCGACACCTTCTGGAAATCTCTTGTTGGGAAAGTCCTACTCTCAAGCTCGTATATAACCAGTGTTGATGACATTGACTGATATTGCTTTTGAAGACGTTGCACTTGCTGATGAAATTTACAGTTTAATTGAAGAGGTAAAGCATTGATCATAAAGGATTGAGTTTGTAATCTTTATATGGGGATAGTATGCTTTCCAGCGCCTATAGATGGTTATTCTCACCGATGAAAGAAGTTATAGACAGTCTGATGCTGGAAGACATAAATTGCAAGAATGCATCTGCTTCCAAAAAGAACAACTGGCAGACTGTTACAAAGAAAAAGACACAAAAAACTTGCAAAAGAAACATCATCTCCTAAAACTGAACCACAGCCGAAAAAGTCCACTGCCACCCTGAAGGAAAAGAAAGACCCCATCCTTGCACCTGGTGAGAGTGATTCATCGAAAAAGAATGTCTTGGTTCTCGGAGATTCCCACGTTAGAAGACTTGACCAAAATAAGCTGCAACATATAAAATTGGCTGGTGTCTGAGGTTTAAAGAGTAGAAATATAATCTCTACTCATAAAGGTATTATCAATAGCAGTATCAACCAGGTTGATGAAGTCATACTACATATTGGTAGTAACGATATCGCTAATGGAGTACAGGTAGAAACATTAATTAACAACATTGACACTGCAGCTAAGGAGCTCCAGAAGAAAAACCGTAACGTAAGAATTGCATGCTCAAAAATCTTTCTTCAAAAATATAACCCTTCACTTAATGCAAAAGTTGTTGAAGCTAATGATGCGCTGAAGCTTCACTGTTTCTCTCAGGGTTGGGATTGCATCGAACATGGGAATATAGCTTTCAAGCATCTTGTCAATGATGGGATGCATCTCAATCCTGAGGGAAATAGGTTATTTGCTAACAACCTAACTAAGCATGTTAAGTCTGGGTGATGTTCTATACCAGGGCTTACTGCACTAGCGGATTCAACTTCTAATAGGAAAGCTAGCTGCAGTTACACCAATAAGGGGTCTAGAAGTCAGCATATTGGTCACAAAAAAGGCATGGTAATTGCATCCCTGAATGTCAATGGTCTTCGTAGTCACCTAGATGATATACATATTCTTGCCTTGAATGAAACAAAACTGGACCCTCTTTCCCAAAAGAGATAACCAGCCTGTCCGGCTATCAACAAGAACGCTTTAAAGGGAACGGCAATGGAGGTGGAGTCTTTATCTATATAAGGGACTCTATCAAATATAAACCTCGTAATGACATACCAATTTATGACTTAGAAATTGTATGTATTGAGGTAGAGCCTCCAAAGAGTAGGCCTTTTCTTATCCTTGCTTGGTATAGGCCGCCCAGTGATCTTGTCAACACGTTCGCCAAACTAGAAAAGGTTCTTTCATGTTTGGACAAAGAGGATAAAGAAATAATCCTCTTAGGAGACACAAATTGTGATGTCACTCCAAAACAAGATGGACAACCTATAGAAAATGATTCAAAACACATGTCTGATATCTATGAGTTGTTCAGTTTCAAGCAGCTCATAGAAGAACCAACCAGGGTTACCCTAACAACATCTTCTATCATTGACCATATTGCAACAACAAAAGTTGCAAACATTGTTGAATCAAGGGTGCATAAAGTTTCCTTGAGTGATCATTTTATGGTGTACTGTATTCGTAAATTCAGCGGTGCAGTTATGAAAGATCACAAAGTGATCAAAACACGAAAAATGAAACATTGTAATGAGGAAGCATTTTCGGCCGATGTCTACGGTATTTTCTGGGGTCAAATGGTTACTCAGACGGATGATATTGATATAATCGTTAACAATTGGTCAAACCTCTTTTCTTTGATTATTGACAAACATGCCACCATTAACTGAGATGCGTGTCTCTGAGAAATACTGTCCGTGGATAAATAAAGACCTTAAGGACCTGATGCACACTAGGGATAAGCTAAAAAAAGCAGCATCCAAAAGAAAGTCCCAATGTCTCATGGACTCTTATAGACAGGTCAGAAATAAGGTCAATTCTTTGAATAACCAACTAAAGAAGCAATATTTTACGGACAGGATTTCTATAAATCAAGGGAACATGAAAGAATCTTGGAAGGCTGTAATTGAACTTCTTAATAAGAGATAAAAATCTAGTAATATAAATTGCCTCAAAGATTCTGACACTGAGACTTTTCAGAAGAAAGACATTTCTGATGCAATGAACAGTTTCTTTTGTTCCATGATCTTGCAGATAAAATTGACTTTGTCCCAAACCCTCTTCTTACAGGTGACTATGAAATCAATCCAAATAAGGCTAAGTTTTGCTTTAAGAGCATTAAAGTTGAGCATATCAGGGCTGCATTTGCCAAGATCAAAATTGCTAAGAGCTTTGGGGTTGACAATATCTCTAGCTTCTTTTTGAAGCTATCCTTACCTCTAATTGAAAACTCTCTGGCTTTGCTATTAAATACTTCAATTGAAACTGGCCAATTTCCAGATTTGTGGAAAGTAGCTAGAGTGACTCCAATCTTTAAGAGCGGAGACAAGGCTGATAAGTCAAATTACCGCCCAATATCAGTCTTACCTGTCATATCAAGGCTCTTTGAAAAGCTCATTTTTGATCAACTGTACAAGTATATGATTGACAATGATCTCTCTTCTCATGACCAATCTGGTTTTCGCGACTTCATTCAACACTAACCTGTTTACTCAAAAACACAGATGACTGGTACAGTGGGTTGGACCTTGGTCAGCTTGTCGGGCTAGTATTTGTCGACTTATAGAAAGCATTTGATACTGTTGATCATGATATCCTATGCGAAAAACTTCAAATTTATGGTGTTCAACAGCCAGAGTTAACTTGGTTTAGGTCTTATCTCTACAACCGTAAACAATTCTGCAAGGTTAATGGTATCTCCTTAGACTTGGAAGATATAAAAGTTGGTGTGCCACAGGGCTCATGTCTTGGCCCACTTCTATCTCTTCTCTACATCAACGACCTGCCACAAGCTGTCCGGGGTTCAACCGACACCAGTTTATGTCACCAAGCTTCTGATATCACTCAGCTAAATGAGGCCATGAACAATGATCTAAAGCAATTGGACATCTGGCTTCTGGCTTCAGGGAAATAAACTTTCCCTGAATGTCGCAAAAACCCATTCTATGCTAGTTACAACCAAGCAGAAATCTAATATTCTAAAAGGATCAAAACTTGCAATTAAAAATCCGTGACAATGAGCTTGATGTAGCTCAGAAAACAAAGTACCTTGGAGTACAAATAGACTGTTCCCTAGACTGGAAAGAACAAATTAAATATATTTCTGGTAAAGTCTCTAGAGCAGTTGGCTTTTTGAAATATTCCAAAAAGTATCTAAGTAGGGAAACTCTTGTGACTCTTTATAGAAGTTTAGAATAGCCTCACTTTCGATACTGTTGCTCCGTCTGGGGCTGCTGTGGCAGTACTGGAAAAAACCAGCTGCAGAAACTTCAAAACAGAGCTGCTAGAATTGTAACGAATAGCAGCTTTGATGCCCCAGGTGGACCGCTTATAAAAAAACTGGGCTGGAAAACCATTGAGGAACTCATAGACTCAGAATCTAAAACGATGGTCTTCAAGTCCCTTAATGAGTTAGCTCCACATTACATGGAAAACCTTTTCAAAAGAAATTCGGAATTCTCCTCACGTAGCCTCAGGAACACAGAAACTGACCTGAGGATACCAAAGAAAATATCTACGAACGAGCAAAGATGTTTTTCTTTTAGGGGTGCCAAATTGTGGAATGGCCTCTCAGCTGAGTTAAAAAGATCACCCTCACTTAACAGCTTCAAAAAAACTATCTAGAAGGGTATTTTAATTTTACTTTTAGTTTTACATTTATGTACATAATTTTAATTATTCTGGTATTTTAAAATAAGTAGTTTTTGTAATTATTGTAATTTTGGAGGGCCCCTCGTAAATCAGCATTGGCTGTAAGGGCTACCCTCCCTAAATAAATGAAAAATAAAAAAAAAAGAAATGAAATAAATAAAATGAAATGATTTGTAGCATCTTAACGGTCTATGTTAATTACTTACGTTTTCTTCCTCTGCGTTTTTCAGGATTTGCTTCACTATTTACATCATTCATGATGCTGTTGATGTTCTGTTTCCTGTTATTGTTGTTGTTCTGGCACTCTTTCGTGACGTCAGAGGCGTAATCATGGTCTCGTACCTATGATTAATCATAATGAGTTTGTTATTTGCATGAAAACCAGAACACATTAACTAGCTATCTCTATTCAATTATAATAGTGGGTACTCTTACATAACTCGAAATTGTCAAAATGTGCATATGAAATATAGAGTTCAGCAAGTTTATGTTGAGGAAAAAATCTATCAAATTATTCAAATTTTGTGAAAGAAAAGCAATCTAAGGTTTTATACTCATTTTCGACTTTTACCCACCTCTCTGGAAACAGCAGTGAATTCTTGTTCCTCTAATTTATTTTTCCATTGTGTTACTTCTGCATCAAACTGTTCGCTCATCTTGCTAAGTAGGGTCAGAGTGGCAGGATGGGACATTGATATTCCTAAATATTGGAAGCGATTGAATATCTAAACGAAAAACAAATATTATTGCCTTAACAGTATGTTTACGCTCTAATTATTTGTATTGAACACTATTTTCTGAAATCGAAACACTATCTACATAGTAATACTAATACCGCCTAAAACGTTCCGAATTTCAAACTTCAGACAAAAATGACTCGTTGCTGATGCCCCTATAATCCAGTTAAGTTTCTTCGTTATCTTGTCTGTTACAAGTGATAAAAGAAAAAACAGTTTTGAAGCATGTTTTCAATTTTATCAGTCACTGAATTATAAAGCTGTAGAACCTTGATATTTGCTTAGTTTATTGCAGAGACTCAATATATTTAAACTTGAATAGTACAAGATTTCCTTCCCCTACTAACGTTTTTGTGTCAACACATTTTTTATAAGCAATTCCAGCTCGAGCTCAGTACTAATTATTGCTTAGCTATGGCTTAGTTTTTTACTCAAATATTTGTTTCTTTTGTAACTATCTCACAAGTTTTGTACAACAAATGTCGATGGTATCTTGTGTATAAAGATGTGCCGTGGTACTGATCTCTACTGAAACCTACTTCTCTATAGCTGCTTCACACTTTCATTGCCAATTGGAACTGAACTAAGTTTTTCATATTGCTTAGCATTTGTCTAACCAGAACTAGAATTGCTTAAGTTTTTAACTTGCCAAGTACTGACTTGCTTATAAAGCATTTGCTTTTAAAAAATACGTGTATTTCATATATTACCTTAGTTCTAACTAGTGCTTTGTAAAGTAGAACGCTAATAAGTTTTTGGATTGCTGTCATGTGACGATTTTTATTTGAAATTAGAATTCCAAACGCAATTGCTGTTCTGATGTCAACTTGTCTTGAATTTGGTCTCTTTATCCTCGTAGCAATCCCAGCCAAAGCATTGTAAGTGAACGGGGCATCTTTCTTCAACTTAGAGCAAAGATCAGGAAAATCTACTTTGCTTAGATCATGCACGTTCCCAATTCTGTACTTTGAACTGTATTTCTTAGATGCAATGAATGTGGACTCCTTGTTAATTAGTTTCCGAAACTATTTGATCATTGAAGGTTTAACATTCCCTTCGCCGAGAAGACGTTTGCTTGCTGAACTGAACCTTTTATTTCCAAGAGCAACAACGGCAGAGCCAACAACGGACCTTGCAAATTTAACTGACTCCATCTGTTTTTGTACCTTACCTTTAAAATAGATACAACAACAGTACTTTTAATACTTGTTGACCATGAAAGAATTAGCTGTTTGATTTGTAAATCATCCCGTGCACTCAGTGGCGTAACGCTGTTTAGTGCACCTTGGTTCGAAAGGGGCTTCAAAAATTTTTTCATTGTGTTTCCTGATTTCCCCTTACAGTACATCCTACTTAGTCTTGTGGTCACTACACAAAGCCCTGGAGTATTTAATTCCTAAAGGCCTCAACTGCCTGCGCTACACCACTGTATGCACCCATACTGTGTATCTAGCATTTTCTATTCTTCAACTCTAGAGAGAACAAGAAAATCTTGTCAAAGGGTCAGAAGTTGTTGATTATTGTTCTAAACAATAGGCTAGGGAAGTTACCAAGCGAAATTTTATTTCAAAAAGTAACCCTCACCTTAAGCTTTTAAATAGTTACTTTGGGTAAATCAAGTATGCTGATTTCAAATATGCAATCAGAATTTCAATAATGCATTTGGTTTCCATGGTAACAAGGAAACAATAGAAAATCCAAGTGCGGCTCTCGCACTGCCTCATATTTTCAAGACAGTGATAAATACTACTTTCTTGGTATCAAATTGCTCCCTGGGACCTAGAGAATGCAGCAAGGATATTTCAAATTGTCTAATGTACATGGGGTGATGTGATGAGCTGAAAAACATAAAAATCAATATTTTCACCTCAATTTCTAGATTTGTAAAGCTCTTACTAGGAACCCCTGTTATTGACAACTTAATTTATGTTTTTGCTGCATTCTCCACACCTTTAGCTTCAAAATGATATATCAACATCCTATGTAGACATTAAAACAACAAAATGGGGAACTGCAACACGAGTCGCAGTACGGCGAAAAACTGGTTTTGAGAAAAACGCTTTTAAAGTTTTGTGATGTAATTTTTTGAGAAGTAAGACTTCAAATATTTTTTCTAGACTCTTAAATTGTAATTTCAATTGAATCTTCACAACTAGGTATTCACCACTTATAAGTTTGGCACAAAAATCCTTATTTAAAATGTTCCAGCACTGTATGTAACTCATTCACTGTCCTTTACTTTCTGATCTTTTGTTGTCTTCTTAAATTTTGACATCTTTCGCTGTTTCTTGGCAGCATCCGTATTTGCAATAGCTGCTTTTGAGAGTTGATTTTCACTTTTACTTCTAGTTTTTTCCTCCATGTAACTGCCTCTCTCCATTGAAAGCACTTTAGTGAGTACATTTTTGAAAGGAATCCCATGGAAAATTTGCAAACTGTAATGGCCACTGCTGTTTCCAAAGTATTCCTGCCTGCAAATACTTTTTTGGGGCACAGTATCCACACAATGCTGTGAAGAGATTCATTAGGGTTTTGTGCTTCCCCTGCTGCATCTATTCAATAGAACTTCATCAGTCAAGTGCTGAAAGACTGATACATGGCATTTTCCAACATCTGGTAGCAGCATCTAATGGTAGGTGTGACTTCTTCTAGGATCTTCCAATTTCAGAGCGGCTATCTGCCAGAAGCACCAAGACTGCTCACCCGGAGGACAGTGATGGTGTTTTAGATTCTGGTCAGTTGGGCACAGATTTGTCTTGGGCTACAGATTGTAGCTTGAGTGGTTTTTGGCATGTGCATTCTGCTAAAGATGACTTGGCATATTTATCGTTCCACTCCACTCACGGCTGCAAATCCACACCTAATGTCCCTGAATGCCATTGTTGCACGCATGTTTACATCAAATAGGGCCCTGTTGGACTGAGATCCCCCAACACATTTGCAAGTAAATTCTTCAACAATTTCCTCTCTACATGACAGACATGTAATCTTGGCTTTTGATTGGAGATTTGCTGGAGATTGTGGTAGCAACTCATATGCAAGGCCTATGTTCAAACAGGATGGGCAGGCCAACTTTTCATTGTGTTCTTTCAGCAAGATAAGTAGCAATCAGCTGTTTCTTCTTGGACGTATGAAGGACCTGGCCTCAAGGGCTCATTCAACGTTTCTAATGGAACCCCAAAGGCATCAAGTTTCCTAGCAGGAGCTGATGCGAACGTGGGCCTAAGTCAAGTCCTTTGCTCTTGCGGTTGCTGTTCCGGTCCATCTTTGTATTTCAGTCTCGTCTTTCTCTGCTGATTTCGGACTCAACTTCGGATTCCTTCTCCTGCCAGTATATTTGTATTTTGTTCGAAATTTGGCTTTACTCATTGTAATAAATAAACACTTTGAACATGCATTGAATTTGGAAGGTTCGATGGAATTCTGTTGCTGTGTTGCCTCTTTGCCAAAAGTAGCAGCTGATTTTTGCGATCATGTGACTCCTATTGGCCAATCAATGAAGCGATTGATTTAATCAGCCAATCAGCACTATCGACATCAAGCCTTCGTTTTACTTCTGCCCAGGATTGTTGTTTTTGACCAATCAGAATCATCTTTTTATGCTCAAAGCACAAAGGTTACGCTGTGAGACGTCTCAGAGCTCAAAAGATTGTGACATGCGCTTTCGAATGATGTATTAGGCCTAGGCAATCAAAGTTTGAACGGGGAGTAAGAAGCCATTGCTTTCAATGAATTTGAGGCAGGGAAATTTTCTTAAACCATAATTTCTGGTATACTGGGTGGTAAAAAAGGGTTCATTTACCCTCATAAAGAATTACTTTACCCAAATAAGTTACCATTATTCGAAAATATGGTCCTTAACAATCATTTTGAGACCAAAATCCCAAAGTAAAAATTTTTACTAGAAATGGCAAAATTTCGACTGGTGACTTCCCTGAGCTGTGAATATAGGAAATCTGGTAATAATATGAATCTCTTTTAAAAGAAACTTTATGATACAAAGGATTGGTATTCATATTCAAGGTTTCTGTTGATATTTTTTCATACATAATTGAGACTTAAATTACCATTTGCATGACAAATATTTTTGTCTTGCACAGTATGTTCCTATGAATGCCATTACCAATGGATTCATCATTTGAATAATAATTCAAGATTCAATTTATCCCCATGTTTCAGCTATATTGAAAAATGAGCTTTGGGGTCAAAGAACCGTAGGAGGTATCATCGTGCCTTGTTCTATTGGAGATGTCTTCCATATCAAAATCATTTTGGGTGTATATTTGGAAAATGTTCTTAGTAGCTTCAAGTTCACTTCTTGTCTAATCAGATTTGATTTTCCGCATTTTATTTTAGCAGCTCCTAGACTTTGAATTTTCATGTAACCTTGCCTGCATACGTAAAGCTTTACTGCATCATTCTGTCTTAGTCATCTCCCAAAATTAGCCAAATTAAAGCCATAGATATTAGGTAAGAAATTGAACACTCCTTCATCCCAAATACACCTTTTCTTCCACTTTGTTTCCAAAGTGTCATTGCAGCAAATAACACAGGCTTTCCTTAGTTGATGCAAGAGGTCTGAAGTGCTGTGTGATGGAGTTGCCATGTTTTCCAGATTGATGTTGTAAAAAATTGGAGAGCAGTATGTCTATATTACCTTAAAAATTCTTCTAATTAGTAAAAGCTAGGTAAAGTAGGTGCAAGGCCTTAACAGTAATGACAAAGTCTATCTTCACATCGTTTCACTGTTCAATAGATTCAACACAACCAAATTGAAGAAACATTCGCAGTGGAATAAATACAAAAAGATAAAGGAAATAAACTTACCGTTAAACCTTTCGAATACGTCGTCTGTGGTTTATACTTCCAAGGAAAGAAGGGTAATTAATATTCTTTCTTCCGTCAATTGATGTCATAGCAACTTCCGTTTTCAATCTAAAAACGAAATTAAGAAATCGATTACAAACGCTTCTCTGCACTGGCGTGCCTGAATGAGAAGGAGGCAAAGCCGTTGGTTTCGAAAAATGTGACGTTTGATTATGAGTCGTAGTTTGAGCGTTCATTGAATTCATCAATAGCGATAACTGCAGCTCATGTAATCTTTCTAGGTTTTTTCCCAGAGTAAGTTATTTCTCCCTTCTTACCCTGTCTATATTAACTGCAGCAATGCTCTTTCCACCGGAATATATGGCATGTATTGGACCTTTTGATAGATCTCAAGCAGTGCTTTGGATGTGTTTTCTTGCTGAATCCTGAATATCTTCCTGAACCATGGTATACGTACCTATATATATTGATTTGTTGTGTTTGCTTTACTTTGTTTCCAAATTATTCAGGCGCATTGAAGAGCAAGGTACCAGCTCGAAACCTTTCTTCTGTTATTCTATTCTCATTGCTCGTGGAAGAGACTGTTGTTTGGGCTCTTGTCACACAAGCCTGCACCAACTCACCAAAGTCTCCCAGCTTTACTTTATACTCCAATGACTTTTTGTCTCCAGGAAAAAGTTTGCTGCTTTTATATCTGTATACACAATACTGCAGCCCTGCAAATAGAGCACAGCTCAAAGGCTATCTTCTATGATTTGCAAACTTACCTACAATTTAAATCAATAAATAGCCAAAAATATTGGAAACATAGCAAAACAAATACATAGATTACTTAAGCTTTTCGTCTGACACTCAACAGAGTAATACGTCACAATGCTAGGCGAAATTCTTTTTCAGACAGAGATTAATGGATTTGGCTCATAATTACTGTGGCACTCCCATCGACCTCACTGATATTTATGCATAGGGAACATATTCAGGCTATAAAATCTTAGTGCAAAAACAAGGATATCCTATCACAAAACCAGATAAAGGATCCAGGGTTGTTATTTTGAATCAAAAAGACTACATTACCAAAATGGGTGATGTGCTTAAAGACACTAGTAAATTTGAGAAACTAAGCGACATAGAACAGTTTGACAAAACGGCTAGACTAGAGCAGAAACTCAAAAAACGCGTTCTAAAATTAGTCAAAAAAAACAGTTGGCTCAGGGAATTTATGATAGGATCCGACCCACTGGCTGGCAGCGTCCACATCTGTATGGTCTCCCTAAAACTCACAAACAAAGTATCCCACTAAGGCCTATTTTATCCATGGTCGGCTCGGCTCAACATCAACTTGGAACCAGATCTCCATTTGTCCTCTGAACAGGGGTGAATCCAAGTGAGGCTGGGATGGCATAAAATTTCAATTATCGAGAATTTGTGAGTAAACAACATGCCACACAATAATTATGTATTTAGATTAATAAGGAAAGGCCTTGAAAATGACATTGTAACATGAAAACATTGCATACATACTTTTACAATAAAATCATCTTTCATCTTAGGTGAGTGAGTGAACCTCTGAAAATGTTGAGTATCAAGTATATACTCCATATTATCTAGTATATTAAGGAAAGGAATTGGAAAATAAATTAATTGGAAAAAAACCAAAACAATAGAAATATTGCCCTGAGTATGACCACATTTATGAGAAGCTACCTTAGCCAGCTTAAATATCAGAGTATCCAGAAAGAGGTTAAACAAAATGACAGAGGGCTTATTTGATTAGGAATTCCTATACCCCTGCCCCAGGCTCTAGTAGTACCTAAGTTATTCAAAAACGAAAATTTTGACGAGTTCAGTTTATTTGTCTTTGATCTCCTTGCGTTACATAAAAGACCCTTTATAGATACTTACTCCTTTACCTTTTGATTATGCCTAGATGTAATGTGACTTCTAAAGTTTCAAAGATGAACCCACTTGTAAGGATATATAACGGTGTTTACTTTTAATAAGTCGCAAAATAATACACGATTGTATTGTCCTCATAAAACTAGCTGACTGGCTATTCAACGAACTTTGTGCATTTCTTCACGGGAAACTCCTGTTTTTCCCTAAGATGAACTGCCTCTTCAACGATTCTAGCGAAATCATTTCCTTAATCCTTTCGCTATGCTTGAAGTTTTGATAATGTGACCGAGATTGTTGACATTGCTTTCACAAGATTACTTCTTGTTCTATGAAAAGGGCACTTCCGTCTTTGCATGTACGCCATACGGGCGGCCTAAACAAAACAAACTCTTGTCCAGTTGGTCAGGTTGGGCAGTCACACCATCAAGGCGGTATTAAGCCTCAAGGATGCTTATTTGAATTTAACACTTCTTAAAATTGATTTGCCTTGTGTCATGAAAAATCTCTCAAACATTCTTGTACTTAACTGGTACAACTAATGCAATAAGGATATTATCAGCTGTGTTTACCTGAATTAGTCAACTTCAAAACCCAATTTTTTTGGGTATCACTCAAGTTTAGAGGGAAGGCAAGACTTAATAGATATTTTTTATTATTACGCCTTGTCTGATTATTAATTGATTTAAGGTATATCCATGTTGTCATTGATGGGTGGGGAGTCGATAGTCATGAAGAGTTTCAAAGGTGATGGGGTCAGGAAAATAAACATATTTTTGAAAAGAAGTATGTAACCCCAGGCTTTCAAAACGGACATAATTCTAAGAAACTTTCCTGGTTTTTTGAGATGTAAGAGCCAGGGGGGCAAGGAGCATAGCTTAAAGGGGACCTGCAAAGGTAAAACAAGTTGTGTTTAATCGAAAGCCCTTGACGTCCTGAGTACGAAAATGAAAATATTTTTTGAAATTGAAGCCCCGTTTTTCCGTAAGGAGCGATTTAAAGTGCATTTTCTGACACGCGGGACAACTTTTTCATTTCAGTCTCGTTTTCGATTCTGACGTCAGAGGTGAATAATGAAATTCGGGCCTAAGTAATTTCCATACAGAAGTAACAGTAATCATTGCTCGGGTTACGGCGCAAAGGTGCTTTAAAAACAACAAAAAATCCGTTTTAAAGCCAAAATATCAAATTTAGGATAAAACTGCGATTCAAAAAAGATATCAGTGTGAGTATATACGGAATAGGACGAATTTCAAAGCTCATCTAAAAGTGTTGTGTTGTGCGTGGATTCGACTCTAAGAAAACTCACATTGCCGGGCAAAATATTTTCGCTTTGCCTATTCACGAAGATACAATATTACAAGGTAGAAACTTGCTTGTTTAAATATCGATATATGAATTGCTATAAGAGTGTATTACAAATATTCAATGGTAAGAAGGCTGGTTAGGGGTTGTACGTGGGATTGTGGGAAGTAGGGGGCAAGCTTCGCTCGAAAGAAGTTGAACTTTGAAGAAGGCCCAAAACTTCAAATGTAAATAATGTTTACATCTAAAGCCCATAATTTCATTTTACTTACTAATTTCTGTTTACAGTTACTCAATTAATTAGACTTTATTTATGTTTTATTATTATCAATTTTTCATTTTTTTATATTTTATTTCTAATTTCATTTGTACTTATTGGGGTCTACTGGGGTAAAATGGGTAACACGGGGTAAAATCAGTAGTTGCTTAAGCTTACATGCATGGCCTAAGTTGACAATATCTCACTATTTTTATCAAGTATTAGTTCTGGTTATTTTTGATCCTCTAAGAGTATTAGCGTAAAAAAAGCGAAATTTTCAACATTAAGTTATTCATACAAGATTACAAAACTACTTATTTTACCCCGTGTTACTCCTTTTAACCCCAGTAGACCCTAGTCTTTATCGAACTTTTTTTACTTGTAATTATCATTCTATTTTTTGTACTTTCTGCCTGTATTCTTATTTTGTTTTATTTGTTTACTTAGCTGCCATACCTGAAAATAGTGTTTTTGCCATATGACAATGATGATGAGAAAACAAAAAACGACAGAAAATTTAAGAAAATTTTGATACTTGGGATCCAGGCATGTTACTTATAGAATATGTTTTTAAATTGTTTTTTAAGAGTACCGTCTTTTTTATAAGAAAAATTTCATAATAACACAAGCCTTAAATTTTACATCTTATAATTTGGTACCCTAGCTACCCTTGTTTATTGTTGATATTTTTTGAGGTTGAAAGAAATGTGTGAAGAAAACATTCGTGCAGTTTGTTCCATCTTCTTGAAAAATTTTTTCTTCCATTTTCCCCATACCTTATTTTTCTAATATTTGAAAAATATTTTCACCCTGTTATTACAATATCATAGATAACAACATCCGAATTCCGCTGTTTATAACCCAAAACAGTAATCATGTTCTTACTTCCCTACCCCACATGATTCCTCACGTCATGTGCATCAATAAAAGGTATCTAGATGACTGAAATTTATAGTTTGTGTTTGCAATGTGGGTTGCGCAGCTTACAATTGTTTCAATAACTTAAGTAATAAAACAAAAAATCAAGACAATTTACTGAAAAAGAAAGTGACTTTTCACAAGTTCTCAAATAATGCAGCCCTCTAAAAAATATGGATACAGAACATGAGGCTAGCAAATTTGTTCTGCAACCATATTCACGTCTTTGCCAAGACCATTTTACAGAAGAAAGTTATCAGCGTGGCCCAAAATTTTTGAAGTCTTTAGGCTTAATGAGAGATTACTTTTGAAAGATTATTTTTGACACAGGGTCACCAAAAGGAAAAAGGCATGTGAAGGGTTAAAAGAAATTCAAGGCAAAACACAACTGTCCCTCAACTCTCCACTCAGTCCTAAAAAATGGCCCTTTGGAAGAATCATCACAAACAATGAAAAACTGACAGAAGAACTAAACAGACTGGGGAAAAACCCTCTTCGGAGGGGTTACAACCTGTCCAATATTCAGAACCAATTCAGCAAAGCTATATAGCACACTTAACATGAATTAATATTCAAGGATAAAACACCAACTAATGAGACACCTAGACTTCCCCCTTTTATTCTACCATTTGATAACACAACCATTCAAATTGGAGCAATATTGAAGCAGCATTGGCATCTGATAACCAAGGATGAAACTCTAAAATACATTTGGGCCACACCTCCTTTCCTGGCACTTAAAAAGCATAAAAACTTCAAGGATGTCCTAGTTCATTCTAGATTCACTAGGTAAACCCATAAATAAAAAATAGCAATAAACATAACAAAGATGCAAAGGTGGTCCCAGACGCGGGTCTGCTAGGGCACCTAACACAACAAGACATTCTGATTTAAATACCCCTTGGCTGATGATTTGCATCTATAAAAACCCAGGATTAATGGCAATTATTCTATTTGACAGACGGTTGAAATCAATTAAAGAAAAAATTAAGAAATGAAAGTCTAAATGATAAATGCAATCTTGTTCCAAAATACTAAAATACTGAAATACTAAATCCTTACTACTATGGCATTGCTGAGTTGGTTGGGGCTGGGGGGCTGTACAGGGGACAATGGCAGGGCTGGCTGGTTGGGACTACCCTCTCTCCTTATTATGTAAATATATCTTCATCTTTTTTATAATTTTATCTTTTCCTTGTTTACCCTCTTTTTTCATTTTTTATACATACTTTCAGCATACGTATTTTTTCAACTCAAACTCTGCTTATGAAAGAAATTGATAGATAAGTTGTTTCAACGACATCCGGGTTCAAACAAACTGGAGCAAAGTCATTAACTTCTGTAATGCACTCGCAGTTTGATTCCTTTGCTTTGGTCAAAGTTCTTTGCACTTCTTTGCAGCAAAGGCTTTCAATTCCTCTTATCATTCCTCCTAGCATTTACCACAAGTACACCTAAACAATCAAAATCAGTAAACAATCTAAACAAATAGGATTTTGATGAAGAGCAAAAAATTTGAATGTTTTGAGTGGATGGCCTAAATTAGGCCTAAATACTCCGTCTTGTACTTTTATAAATTTATTATTAATTCACCCATTATTTGAGTTTTAGATAAAGATTTGGTCATATAAGTTTTGTATAAGTTGTAATGGTAACAATTTTACTAAAAAACATACCAATCAACGTTGACAATTCTTTGAATATTTACATCTTCTTCTACCTTGTCTTCGCTGGCGCTGCTCTCATCGGTATTCGAGGACCGTTCTTCTTGTCAGTTTTTAGGCGACGGTTAGAACAAATACGACTGAATATTTATCTCATGGTTATCAACGGCTCCATATTCTAATCCTTCATCGCTGTATTTCATCTTTTTTAACGAAAAAGCAACGATAATCAACTTTATATCGAGCGTGTTTCAATACCAATTCCAGTGTGATCCATCGAGCATCTCATTTCTTTATTTACCTCTGACGTCAGAGAAGAAACGCGGGCAAACCCGTCCTCAAAACAAAATGGCGTCCAACATGCAAAATCGTCAACTTTCAGCTGTCACAACTCAAAAACTATTTCAAATATTGCATTTTTAATGCCGAATTCGGACTCCCCGTATGTGAATTGACCGTAATAGCTTGATAATAGCAAAACTTTTTTTACCTTTGCAGGTCCCCTTTAAAGTTCTAAAGTATATGCTACTCATATATTAAATGTTTTCCAAACATAGGTACGATACTTTTCTTAAATTGCATATTAATGGGTATGAAACTAGAAAATAGCTTTTTATAAAGGTTGGTCAAAATGTCTTCCAAAAATAATGAACATTCACAAGAAATGGGGTACCTTTTCACTGTCTCATTCATAATGTTCATTTACCATAAAATGGTTACCATAAGTTGGTAAAAAGTTGTGTATTTGTGGTAATCATAATATCAATAATTGGTCATGATTCTCAGATCGCAGCAGCCAATCCCTGTGGTCAGTCCAGCTGTAGGTCACACAGCCACTTAAAAGTAGCTTACAATCAAATATCACTTGTATAAATGACTCGCTTTTTGGCTGACGAGTCCTATCTATGATTTTAGGGAGGGAGGTATTCAATTAGGATCTTTGGTAAAATAGAATGAATTCTATTGTTACTAGCATGTTCCATAAAGATTAGATATTATATATAAGCATTCCCCCAAAATGTTTCCTTAATTCAAATGAATAATTCAGTTTTCATGAGTGAGTTTCCATTTCCTATTTTCTATCAGTGCCAAACATGAATTGGGTAAAGCAAAAATCAATAAGCAAAAATCAAATGCAAATCTAATTGCAAAACAGCTAAAATATCTTATCAAATGTAACTAAACTGAACTAGGAATTAAACTCTGCAGGACAGACGGGTGGAAGTTGTTTTTCTAGATGAGAAAAATATAAAAAGTTTCATAACTTTTTTAGTTCAAACAAATATCCTACTTAAATTTTTAAAATCTGGGGCTACGGTTTCTTGTTAACGGTTTCTTATAAAATGATTGTATCTAGATTTTATTGTTTGTATTTTTGTGTTATCTAAAGGTAACTAAGGCTGGTAATTTGACTCTCGTGTTTATAGAAAATCAATGGGTAAGACTGCATTTTCTAGATTTAAGTATTGTGAAACTGCCAGAAAAGCTACAATCCTCGCCAAAACTTCTTGAGAGAAACCAAAAAATAGGCTCAATATGTAATACTGTTTCTAAAAAAATGGAGAAAAATGTTTTCCCCCTTGCCCCCTGTACAATGTTGGTTAAATTTGTTACAAGGGCATCAGGGGCAAAAATGCATAGGAGTTGCCCAAGCAACATTGAAATATGGGTGAGAACTGCAAGTGAATAAGTTGTGTAATAAAGATCTGTCTCAACAGTTTTGACGATGATTGTAGTGAATTCCCCTCAAAACTAGGTTAAAAATTCGGAATACTCAAGGCCAAAAGCTAAGGTCCCTTAAAAAAAAAGTGTGAATAAGATTCTTAGAATTTATTTTTCAAGTAGAACAAAGTTAAAAATCCTTCAAAGGAATTTCTAAGATGCAAAAACCCTTGTACTCAAGCCACTTTTTGGGGAAGAGCAACATTTCCTTATTTTACTATGTTCCTTGTAGGGCTGTCCACCGAAGGTCGAATAATCACTATTCGGTTAGCAACGAACTATTCGAATAGCAGTCAAGCGCAACGATTATTCGGTTGAACCGAATAATCAAATATTCGGACTATTCGAATAGCAGTGATGCGTTACGATTATTTGCTTTAGCCGAATATTCGGTTATTCGAATAGCTGTGATCGATCGATCAGTCGACTAGTTGACCATTCGACTGATCGAATGTCAGCGATTATTGGAATAGATCGATTCTTCGAGTTTGTGTTGACTATTCGAATGGTTGGAATGTCACTGATCTTTTAATGGGCAACTTTAGACAAAGGGTTTTGGATAGAAACATGAAACCTGATGCTTCTAGTGTGGCTTACGGCATACGCTTGCTGTATAGGTTTGCAATTGACCTGCTTTTTTATAATCTGCGAATCGAAATCAGTTAACGTTGGGCTGGATCGAAATGAACAACTCCGGGGTAAGTTGATTAAGTAAAAAGACTAAGCATTGGACAAATAGACCTTGATTAATAAACTCTCTGGATATTTTTATCACAAAGATCTGTTTCTTATAATAACATGGCCAACTTATTTTGTTGTGACTTTTGGATGGAGTAAAAGAAACGGAATTTTGCTATGTGATTTGGAAAATTTTTAAAGCTTTGATGACGTCATATTTTGCCACGCCCTTTTGACGTCATATTTGGCCACACCCGAATAACCGAATATTCGGTAAAATTGTAAACGAATATTCGAATAGTTCAAATCTTTCTTTTGGACAGCCCTAGTTCCTTGACTATTTGCTTCCTCTTTTGCTTTCTGCTTAATTGGGCCCTTTCTTATCTGCGCATTTTCTTCTCAATAAAGCAATATAATAATAAAATAATAAAATTATGAGCTAATATAGGCCGAAGCCTTTCAACTGTGCTCATGTCATTACAGTTTCCAATAATTGTCTAATCTTGAAGAGAAGCAGGATTCGGAAAATCAATCGAGATAATTTGTGAGAATGAAAATGACCCGAGTAGGACTCGAACCCATGACCTCTGGATTTGATCTCTAGAACGCTACCACTGCGCCACCGGGGCTACGAGAAACCCAGGCCATTTTATTCACACAAATTGTTGCACCACCACTCACCAAATGCAGAGACGAACCTATCCGGGCTCTTTGACACTACACTGGACCTGCGAAGGGCAAAGACTTTCTCACACCAGGGAGACCATCGCAGTCCCATCACTGGATAGAGTTGCAGGAAGTAAACTTGAAGAGAAGCAGGATTCGGAAAATCAATCGAGATAATTTGTGAGAATGAAAATGACCCGAGTAGGACTCGAACCCACGACCTCTGGATTTGATCTCTAGAACGCTACCACTGCGCCACCGGGGCTACGAGAAACCCAGGCCATTTCATTCACACAAATTGTTGCACCACCACTCACCAAATGCAGAGACGAACCTATCCGGGCTCTTTGACACTACACTGGACCTGCCGAAGGGCGAAGACTTTCTCACACCAGGGAGACCATCGCAGTCCCATCACTGGATAGAGTTGCAGGAAGTAAACTTGAAGAGAAGCAGGATTTGGTAAATCAATCGAGATAATTTGTGTAGTGTAGTGTCAAAGAGCCCGGGTAGGTTCGTCTCTGCATTTGGTGAGTGGTGGTGAGACAATTTGTGTGAATGAAATGGCCTGGGTTTCTCGTAGCCCCGGTGGCGCAGTGGTAGCGTTCTAGAGATCAAATCTAGAGGTCCTGGTTTCGAGTCCTACTCGGGTCATTTTCATTCTCACAAATTATCTCGATTGATTTTCCAAATCCTGCTTCTCTTCAAGTTTACTTCCTTCAAAAACAAACTGTGTTGCGCGGGGAGTGTTTTGGCTAACCACTTTTTCGTCCATAATTTAGATTTGACTCGTGTTTTCTGCTTCCTTATTTAAATTACCATAGCAAACTACTGTGAAATTTGAAAAAAATCACGACATCCCCACTTTCAGTCATAAGCAACCATAGGTTTCTTATATGGATGGACTGCAAAATTCCTTTGCTCGAGAAGAGACTCAAAGTCTGTTTGATTGTCATTGTATGCAAGAAGCGATGTTCTTTCATGGATGTGATTAATTTGACAATTCTAGGCTCGGTCATAGAACATCCAGACAAGTGGGCAGTAACTAAAATGAGATAATACAAAGGCTTGTATTACCTTACTAAGCTTCTCTGGCCCCATGTGACATGATATTCTGGCAAGTGCATGAAGTTTCTGGCTAGCTTCTTTGCAAAGAATTTTAACATGCTGTCTAAAACTTAACGTTTGGTCAAAGGTTATCCCCAGAAGCTTCTCTTCATTGCTTTCTTTCACGCTAGCCTCCCCTATTTTGATGGAGACTTAATCACTTTTCCGACCAAAAATCATCAAATGACATTTTTCTTTATTCTAAGGGCAGCATACTCTAATTTTGCAATGACATTTTCTATGGTATGACCAAATGTATGAATTGTTGTATCATCTGCATGGTTACAGACTTCTGTCTCTTTCATGAACATGAATAAGTCGTCCATGTATATGAAATAGATATTAAATGAAAGGAGTCCCAAAACCGAACCTTGTGGTACACTCAGGTCAGTATTGGTCCAGGCACTGAACGAAGAGTTTACCTTCACCCTCTGCTGTCTGTCAAAGAGGTAGCTATACACAAAGCAGATCTACTGAAACTATATGCGTTTAATTTTGCAATTGATAATTCGTTATTTAGACAGTCAAAAGCCTTCAATAGGTCTGTGAGAATAGCCACTGTGATGCCCCTGGTTACGATCTTGTATATCATCTGTAGTGAGCAAAACTATTTCACTAGGAGGAAGTGTTATAGTTGCAAAATGGTTGTTAAAGATCCCTGCAATTTCGAAGTCATTGGTTATCACTTTATCATTTTCAACCAGAATCAAAGATGAGCTTACTTGAACCTTATCTGAAAAGATCAGTGGATCTGTTTTACAAAATTTACGATTATCCTTGAGGTCAAGGTTAATATTTCGTTAATAATCAAATTTGGCCTTGCGCAGAAACTTTACGCATTTATTTCAGTCTTTTTAAAAGCCTCAAGATCAGCTTCAGTTCTGTTTTGTTGTACTTATTCCGCAGCCTAGTGCGGTGCATGAGCTCTTTACGTAATGCTTTTGTCATAAAAAGCCCATCAAGTGTACGAATTGATTTCCTTTTAATAGGTGCATGTGTGAGATTATGAGAAAAACTGGACCCATATTTATTTTTTTTATTTTTTATTAATTTATAATACTACCATGTCTTGTAACATGATTTTACCCCCGGATCGCCGAGCTATCCCAGGAGACTTTGTGGCTCCACGTGCCGACAAGGGACAATCGTTTTTCATCTTTCTTGAATTTTGACAGTTGTATAGTTGTGAGTTTTTAGAATTTGTACTTCGAGCGTACAGAAAGAATATTTTTGTGTTTAGCTCTAACAATTGCGTATGCCCGAGTTTACATCTTGGCACCTCTGACGAAAAAACAGAAGCTGTGAGAAGTTAGTTGCTCTTGTTCTGATGTTTTGCTTCGTTGCTGTTTCTGCTTCGGCCTAGGCCCATTTTGCTCATCCAGGATGTCTGACGACCTCGACCAGCTGGAAATTTTGATTTTAGGCAGACTTTACTCGCTTGAAGACGCCGTTTTAACTCGCCTATGTGCCCACTTGGAGATACCCAGGGAGGGAAAGACCAAACGAAATCTTTTGAAGGAGGTAAGGGCCTTAATTGAGTCAAAAACTAGTGGTGCTGAGGAAGGAGACATTCGTGAATTCCTGGAAGCCGTTGAAGGGATTATTATGGAGCCTACTGGTGGAATACAGTTGGACCGAGACGATGCAGGAAGCCAAGAGGATAACGACGCGTTGGCTGCTGAAGAGGAATTAAACCGATTGGTCAGGGAACAGCAGGAATTACGAGAACGAGTTGCAGATTTGAGTTTAAAGGTGGAAAAACAACCAGAACAGGTACGAGAAATTACAAATATGAAATTATAAGAGTATAATACTAGTTCTTTGCTATGAAGAGAATTTAAAATCTCAGGCACAATTGGTCAGCCAGGGGAGACAAATAAATCAAATTTTATTTCCCTGGTACACCAAATTGAAGGTGCCCTTACAAAAGGATATAGTGAGGTGGAACTGAGTGAGGCATTAATAAGATCAATAAGCCCTGGGTTACTACTTAGAAGTTTTTTAGAGTGTACCCCAGATCTGCCTCTCTCAAAATTGCGTAAAATTCTTCGCTCTCACTATCGGGATAAATCTTCCACCGAGCTATACAAGGCCTTATCAACACTTACGCAAGCACCTAATGAAGATGCGCAAGCGTTCCTTTTCAGAGCTCTTGAGCTGCGTCAAAGAGTTATTTTTACATGCAAAGAGGCAGAGTCAAAAATCAAATACGACCCAACATTGATTCAAAACTTGTTTCTACATTCTATTGAAACTGGACTGAGGGATGAGTCAATACGTTCGAAACTCCGACCATTTTTGCAAAACCAGTCCATCCCTGATGAAGAACTGATTGGGGAAATGAATGTGATTTTTTCTGAAGAACAAGAAAGGGATGCAAAATTGGGAAAGAAAACCGCAAAATATGCTACCGCCCGTGTCGAACAAATCACCCCAGAGACCCCACCCATTAGGCCCACACATCGCGCAGAGAAAAAAACAAACAACCCGAGACCCAAAAATCATTGGAAGCCACCCTCAGTGCTGTCCAGACAGGCTTGTCTGAATTGAAGGCATCATTTGAAAAATTCAGGGCCCAACCCAACGACGAAACCCAAGCTCAGCCAAGACCCCCCAAACGCCAACCAAGATCTTGTGAGTCTTGTAGAGCTGAAAACAAGCCAGATTGCACCCATTGTTTCATTTGTGGTGATTCAAGTCATTTCGCTAACGGCTGCAGGAAGAAAAGTGAGTTAAAAAACGGGGGAGGGCTATGGTCACGCAGGGGCAACCCATAGCTAAAAATTCGAAAAAAATTCCCCACCATTGTCATTTTTGCTTGAAGAAAAAACTCTTGACCAGCCTTTGCTGAAATGCGCTCAATGTAAAACTGTGTTTTATTGCAACAAAATATGTCAGAAAAGGGATTGGCAAAATCACGCATCACTTAGTGGTATTATTGGCATGACAGAACACAAACAATTCGAGCAAGTGAGCAAATTTAAAATCGAAATTGGTGACTCCAATGACAATTTTTTATACCCGTCACATTTAAGCAACAAAAACTACCAAAAGTTAGTAAGGCTTGTTGGTGATAAGTGTCTTATAACATGTTCACTTCAAGGTATTGAGATAAAGGCACTATTGGACACAGGGGCACAATTGTCAATAATTTCCGAATCTATTTTGAAGGAGAAATTCCCAGAAGAAGAAATTCGCGATGTGTCAGAACTTTTGGGTAGTGCCCCAGCCCTTGATCTTAAAACTGCAAATGGTTCCACCTTACCATACAGTGGATATGTTTTGTTGTCATTTTGCTTAAAAGAAGGAATGAGAAATAAATTAAAAGTACCACTGTTAGTCACCAATGCCGATATTGGCAATGCTATTATCGGATACAATGTTTTTGAGGAATTAATTAAAAGTCATTCTGATAATTTAGCTGATTTATTGGCAGACCTCACAACGTCATTCAAAATCAGTAGTTAAGACGTTCTTGCTTTCGTAAAAGTTATTAACGCAACCAAAAGTGAGCCCCCTGTGACTGTTAAAACATCCAAAAAACCAGTGACTATCCCGAAACATTCATCGTTAAAGGTTACCTGTCGCATTTATGTAGAACCAACGTCAAAAAAACTTTGTTTTTCTTTGAACCAAATGACATCAAAACTTGGCCTAGTGGAATTGACATTTTTCAGGAACTAATTTTGCTCAAAGAGAGTGGAAACCGTGTATCTATTCGTGTAACCAATCATACTAACCATGACATTAAGTTACAAGGACGGTTAGAAATAGGCCGCCTAGAGCGTGTTCGCTCTGTCACAGAACTGGCAGTCACTCCAAGTAGTGAAGGTCCCAGGCCTTCAGCAAACATCAGTCAAAATGACATTTTGAAATCAGTCAACCTTGACACACACTTACTGTTGACCAACAACAAGTTGTTTTGGACATGCTAAAGAAAGAATCAAATGTTTTCTCAGCCAATGAATATGAAGTAGGAAACATCGCAGGCTTGAACTTAGAGATAAACTTGACTGACAATATCCCTGTTTAAAAATCATACGTCAATGTCCCAAAACCACTTTTTGCTGAAGTAAAAGGTTACATTGAAGATTTATTGAACCGCGGTTTTGTTCGTAAGTCACACTCATCATATTCATCACCTGTGGTTTGTGTCAGAAAAAAGGATGGCACTCTTAAGTTGTGAATAGACTACCGTCAGTTAAATCGTAGAACAATACCGGATAGACACCCATTGCCGAGGATTCAGCAAACAGTTGAAAACTTAGGAGGAAATACCTGGTTCACGTTGCTTGATATGAACAAAGCATATCATCAGGGCTATGTAGACAGAGAAAGTCGTCACAAAACTGCGTTCATCACGCCATGGGGACTTTACGAGTGGGAGAGGATCCCTTTTGGTTTAACCAATGCGCCATCCGTATTCCAGCGTTTCATGGAGGACTGTTTAAGTGGACTTCACAATGAAATCTGTGTGCCGTACTTAGACGACGTGATTGTATTTAGTAAAAGCTTCGAAGAGCATGTGCAACACCTGCAAATCGTCCGGAATCGTCTTAGCAGTCAAGGTGTTACACTAAAATCTAGCAAATGCAAGTTTTTCAAGAGCGAAGTTTGCTATCTCGGACACGTTGTCTCTGAAACAGACTACAAACCGGACCTCCACAACTTTGAAGCCGTAACATCACTCCGCGAAAAGCCACTCAAAACCATGGGTGAACTTTGTAAACTCCTTGGACTATTAGGCTATTACCGCAAGTACATCCCTGGATTCGCAAAGATCGCTAAACCGTTGACAGACTTGTTGCGCACAGATGTCACTGGGAAACCACACCCTGTTAAAGGAAAACGACCAGTAAACAACACCAGAGGAGGTCAGCTACCGTCTAACACCGAAATTCAATGGAAGGACGTACACCAAGCCTCTCTTGAATCACTGATCCAAGCCTTGATCTCACCACCAATTCTAGCATACCCAGATTTTACACGTCAGTTTATCTTACACACGGATGCAAGTAAAGATGGACTTGGTGCAGTTTTGTACCAAGAGGATGAAAAAGGTGTTCTGCGTGTCATCGGTTACGGATCGCAATCTTTAACACAAGCAGAGAGAAGCCATCATATGCATGCAGGAAAGCTCGAATTCCTAGCATTGAAATGGTCCGTATGTGATCATTTCCGTGATTACTTGTACTACGCGCCAAATTTCATCGTCCACACCGACAACAACCCGCTTACTTACATCTTAAGTACAGCAAAGCTCAATGCTACTGGATACAGATGGATTGCTGCGGAATTAGCAGACTTCAATTTCAAGAACTGATATCGACCGGGTACGCGTAATGGCGATGCAGATGCCCTGTCAAGACTACCTCTCCATTACCAGGCACTGTTTTCAAATGAAACCTCAAGTGATACGATTGATGCGATTATTAATGGCATAAGGGTCAGATCGTCAGGAGATTCCACATGGATTGCTGCTGTAAATGCCAACAATAATACAAAAAGCTCTACCACTTGCTCTGATGAAGTGACCTGTCTTCGTGAGACGGACATACTAGATGCACAGTTGCAAGATCCAGCCATCTCGCGTCTGCTGAAATTCAAACAACAAAGCCATAAACCATCAACTGATCAAATACAGGTCGAGTCTCCAGATTTTAAAATTCTGCTTCATGAATGGGACCGTCTGTACGTCACAAAATCTGGAATATTGCGACATCGTTCGTCAGATTTGGATCAACTCGTTTTACCGGCAAAATATCGTCCTCTAGTCTTAAAGGAATTGCATAACAACATGGGCCATTTGGGAGCGGACAGAGTCTTCGATTTGACAAGGGAAAAATTTTACTGGCCACGTATGTTCACTCAGATAACTGAATACGTCACGAAAGTATGCCCTTGCTTGAAAGATAGAGCTCCAAATATCCATACCAGAGCACCTCTCCAGAATATTACGTCCACTATGCCACTAGAGCTAATCTCAATCGATTTTCTTCATCTCGAGCGTAGCGTCGGTGGTTACGAGTACATCTTGATCATTGTCAATAACTTCACTCGCTTTGCCCAAGCCTACCCAACCAGAAACAAAGAGGCGAAGACGGCAGCAGATAAGTTATTCAACGACTTCTTTCTACGCTTCGGATTCTCGGAAAAGATATTACACGACCAGGGGAAGGAATTCGTAAACAAGCTGTTCCATCAACTCGAGAAGTTAATGGGTATCAAACGACTGCGTACAACTCCCTATCATCCCCAAGGGAATGGTCAGACCGAGAGTTTCAACAAGACCATCATCAGCATGCTTAGAACGCTATCTGATAAAGAAAAATCCAACTGGAAAGACGCTCTGAACAAAATGACGCACGCATACAACAGTACGCGTAATTCAGCAACTGGATACTCACCATTCTTCTTGATGTTCCGACGACAACCAAAACTACCTATCGATTCCATGTTTGATCAAGCTGTGGAAAAACGTTCTGGAACAACATCATCCGTGAACAAATGGTATGATGAAATGAAGCAAGCTCACCAAATTGCATCAGAAAAGTCAACCAAGTCGCGTTTATCTGCAAAGAAGCAATACGACAAGAAAGTGGACCATATTTCTCTTGAGACTGGTGATCGTGTGCTCGTTAGAAATTTAACCCCAAGAAAGGCACCACACAAACTTCGTTCCTATTGGGAAGACCAAGTATACATTGTTGTTAGTCGGAAAGAAGATGGTCCAGTATATTTTGTAAAGCCAGAACTCAGAACAGGAAGAGAACGGACACTGCACCGTAACTTACTATTGCCATGCAACATGCTAGCCGATACAGACGCAGAACCGCAATTACCAAAACACAACACTCGTGTGCGTACACCTAAAACAAAGGAATCCAGAGAGATTGTGCCGGATACAGATGAGAGTGACACTGATTCCGAAGAACTTCCTACGTTCTTTCCCGCTTTTCAGCCCGGAGGGAGTGGGATTCCAACCATGGTACTATCCACCGGTTATACATCATCAACTTAATCCGTACTATCCACCGGTTATGCGTCATCAACTTTATCCTCATCGTATAGCGAGTGCATATTAGTTTCGCCGTAGGACAGAGATACTGTTTTTTTATATACTGATTCAAATATTTTCGCTATATAAACTCGTAAGAATTATCACTCTATTATACTAGTCAGGATCCGCAACAACGGACAGTCGTTGGTATGTTCGTCAGACACGCTGATTTCATACGTTATTTATCGTACTACTACTATTTCGATTTCGAACAATCATCAACAGGAAGTCGTGTTACGTTTTTGTTTGGAGACTGGCCATCCCCAACAAGAAGAGTTCAGACAGACTTCGTTAGTTACTATGAAGATGGCAAAGTCGAAGAAAAATGTTCCGGAGAACATTCTTTTCGAACGAGGGGCAATTGTGAGATTATGAGAAAAACTGGACACATATTTATTTTTTATTTTTTTATTATTTTATAATACTACCATGTCTTGTAACATGATTTTACCCCCGGATCGCCGAGCTATCCCAGGAGACTTTGTGGCTCCACGTGCCAACAAGGGACGATCGTTTTTCATCTTTCTTGAATTTTGACAGTTGTATAGTTGTGAGTTTTTAGAATTTGTACTTCGAGCGTACAGAAAGAATATTTTTGTGTTTAGCTCTAACAAGGGCGTATGCCCCAGTTTACACAAGCTCGTTCAGTGCGCGCATCACCCCAGTCTCAAAGCCACTGTCGTCCTTGACCTCACTTAATTCCGATGAGATCGTATACAATAAGTTTTTTTGAAGTCAACGGTGTCAAATTTACTGTAATACCTGTAATTACCTATCTTGAGACCCTTTCTGAAAAATCCACCCTTGAGGACAGTAACTATCATTACATAAAAATCAGATAGACCTGTTTCTATGGCAACCGTATTTTTTAAGCTTGATTTCCTGTTAATAAGTATTAAATTGATGCTTCGAGGGTAACCTGATTTGAAACAGGTTGGGAATCTAACAAGATTTTTTTAAGTCATAATCATCCATGAAAGCACTGATAACGTCCTCCTTGACTTTGTAATTGAGGTCTCCAATTAGAATGATGTTCTTATACTTTCTGAAAAAATAGTCCAGAGCTTTTCCAATCTCATGAAAGAGGTATTGTTTGGGCTGAGATGGGGGACGATAAATCGAGATGAGAATCCACTGTTGTTTTTGGAAAATTAGTTCATGTTTTCCACACTCAATATCTTTAGGAGTTTTATATGCTGTCAATTATTTGATTGGTGCCCTCTGCCTCACATATATCAATAGGCCACCCCATACCGATCTCGATCATACCGGAATGGTTTCATGAAGCCTTTAATCATGAATTGACTGGTTGTAAAAGTGTTGTCAATTTTTGTTTCTGCGATTATCAGAACATTGATATTATCTGCAACTAATGGTCTTCGAAACTCTATTTTGTCCCTAATATAATTCATGTTAAGATTACCTCTTTTAAGAGAAGTAATGGCATCATCACAATCATCAGATTTGTTTAGATTGGTCGTGCTCAGTGCTCCCATGGAAAGAATGGTAAAGCTGTTGACATTAAGATCACCTTAGACACTATCAATATCATTAAGCTGGGTGTCCAGATCAACAGCAATAACCCCAGCTTTAATTTCTTCAGTGAGAAACTGTCAATGATTCTTATTATCAAGTGTGTCCAAAAGATTTCTGGCTAAGATTGAATCTCCGGTTTTTACTTAAATGTATTTTACTCCTGTTCAAATGTCAGTTCAAAGTAGGATAATTTGTTCTTGAGACAGAAGTCTTTTAGAAGTAAGTTTACCTTAACTCGCATTGGTTCGTGCTGATCAAATCTAGGCACTAAATCAGATACTTTTACTTCAAAATATATATGATCAATAAGTACTAATGATAACCAAGAACAGCAAAAACCAGGGATAAGAATATTGAAAACCTGGATTTTCATAAAAGTAAAATATGTTGAGGTACGTGTCTGTATTTTACACTGAGTTTATATTTCACAATTAGATGTTCCGTGATACAAATATCATGTATAATAGACAGAAAACAGAATGACAAGCTATTCAAAGACAAACTTGTAAAGTCTTTGAAAGAGGGTTGAAAAGTATGTTTGCTTGCTAAGAAGTTTGCTAGAGTTGTCAAAAAATTCATTACCTGTAATGCACACTATTCAGCTATGTTTAAATCTTTAGAGAAAGAAATGCTTGTCCACAAGCAGAAAACAAATGAGTAATATTTCAATATTTATTCAAATACGGATATATTTCATTGAAGATAAATTGTCAAAGACAAGAAAAGATGCAGCAAAAAGTGAAATCAGACCTCTTAACAAGCAAGAGTGCTGAGAAATAAACGGTGATTGGGATCAGAGCAACATCTTACCTGAATCAAAACCTTTATCTAAGAAATACTTTAAATTAAGGGAGGATCAGTAACAGTAAAAAATATTTTGTTCTATTACTCATTGAATGGCAAGACATTATTTCTTCAAGTTGACCATGAAATTGTCCACGATAGAGTTAGAGAAAGTAAATAGAATCTACTAAAATGAATTACTGATAATTCTTTTGGAACCTTCAACTTTTCCCATGCAGTTTGTTTCAAATTTTCTTACAGCCTTAAGATTTTATCCTGGATCTTGTTAAGGGTGTTGGTTGATATCCCGTATCGTTCCTTGTCTTTTTCCTCCTTTTCTTCCAATTGAGTCTTTAAATCTTTTATTGCACTTAAAGAAAATAATATTCATTTATCTTTAAAATGTTCTATCTTCAAAATTATGCCATATTATAAAATATATGGATGAGTGGTGGAAAACTATTAGTCCGGTAGCTGAAGGGGGGGGGGTTAGTACAACCAGACGAGGTAATTTATGAGACCAAGTGATTTTGGTCAATATCAAGGCGTAGAATTCCTATTTCAATGTTATTTTTGTGGGGGAGGGGCCGTTTTGGAGATATGGGGGCAAATGAAAAAAAAATTTACAGACAAGATCTCTGAAAATCAGGGCAATATGAAAGAATCTTGAAAGGCATTAACTTCTTGGTAAGAGGTCTAAACCAAGTAACATTGGTTGTCTCAAAGATTCTTGCACTGAAATTGTTCAGAAAAAAAGCATTTCAAATGCAATAAACACTTTCCTTTGCTCTGTTGGCAAAGACCTTACAGATAAAATTGATTTTCCCCCTAATCCTCCTCTATCAGGTGAATATGTAGTCAATCAAAATAAGGCAAAATAACTTCAAGGCAGTCACAAGATATACAGATCAGGGCTGCATTTGGCAAAATTGAAACAACTAAGAGCTTTGCGGTTGACAATATTTCTATTTCTAGTGAAAAATTATTAAAAATCAAAAATTTTAAAACGGGAACAAACAGACGACATTCAGAAAAATAAATTTTTTGCTAGACATCAACAACTCTTCCTTCAAGAAACCAACATCAAGTGCTTGTGGAACGCGGCTTGCATGTGGAGGTAGGCAGAACACATGTATTCAATTGGCTGCAGAAAACTCATTGATGTACAGGTCAATGTAGGAAAAGTGCCCATCAAGAAGAATGAGAACAGGTCTTCTTGGTGGAATTTGATTCAGGAACCTGTTTGCCAACAAACCGTACATCAATTCTGTCTCCATCCATCCATTGTCAGACACACCAAAGTATGCCTCAGGGACAGCATCGATGCGCCAAGCTGGATTTATCCTCTTTCCGGGGTAAATATGACATGGTGGAAGAAAACAACCATCCGCAGCTATAAAAGCTAGGGTCGTTATTTGCTCCTTCAAGGATGAAACGACGTGGTGAGGATTTTGTATGCCGTTCACGACTATGATTTTCTCCATGCATTTTGGTTGAAAAGGGCACCCAGTTTTGCTAATGTTGAATACTTGCGATGGTGAGGTAATGTTATACTTAACGCAGAAGGCTTCAAACTCTTTCAGCCAACCAAAAACAACCTTTTCGGAACATGTCATTGCTCTTGTTATCTGTCTGACATCTAAGTTCTGTGGCATCCGTGTAGCTAGTTGCGGGTGATGTCAAAGAAAGCAGTACCACCAATCAAGCCCTGGTCTGTTATCAGTAAATAATTCAACTCTGCGGCCATCCTTGTTAAGTATTCTTTTCACCGTGTCTTTGACTTGTTCCTTTTATCTCCCGTAGCCTATTCTTGCTATTTTAATAAGCCATTAGACAAAAGCCTCTTCTTCTTCTTTACTCAAGACCGGCTCCGGCCGAGAACGCCTTCCATTCCCAAAGCCCCCTGTGCACTGATGTAATTCAACTACACTCTTTTTTCTTTAAGCATGAATTTTATAAGAATATTGAGGCTCGACCACCAAAAATGGAAATTTAAGAATAACAACAGGCCATTAGGAAGCAGGGGCAGGGGGGCACCTGCCCCCTCACAATAATCCTAAATTCATATTTGTCTCAGCATGGTGCTTTAGTGATTCTGTTCTTGAACAATGATTGCCCCCCCCCCAAAAATTTTTCCGGAGCTAAAAGATACACGTTGTTTACTTTATAACAAACTGCTTTACAAGAAACTCACTAGTGAAATTTGGGGGGGAATAACAATATATTCTTTTGTTGTATTGTTTCTTTAACAATAGAGAACACTAAAAAAATTTAGGAAACTCTTTTCTTAACTGTATATAAAAAGCGCGTAGAGGCTCAGAGTTTTTAGGTAATTTTATAAAAAAGAATGTAGTTTTTAAAAATCAATTGAAAAAAGATGTCGTTTTCAGATTTTTAAGTTTGACCATACGCAAAATTTTCCATATGCAAAATCATAAGCGAAATTTTCACCAATTCTCAATTTAATTATAGTAGACAAAAAAGTCACATTTTTTCTATAGCACACTAAAGTAATAGTAACTTGCACTCCTGTAAACAAAATTAACAAAATTATTCGGGAGTGGACAGATTTTGCCTCTGGACGGTTATTGCCTCCAATAGAGTTTTAAAGTGATGACGTCACAAAAATCTATTTTTTAGAGTTTTGGAAGTTTGGCTCCATAATGTGAAAGAGCTTCCATGAACAGGCAGAAAAATACAGGGATTTCCTATTGAAAGTCAATTTTTCAAATTGTTATATCTTTAGATCTGTTATAAGATTAAGTGGCAAAGTAACCATATGGCAACAAAAACTTTTTGATGATATTTTGAGAAAACCTCGTAATCATTTAAAAAATCACCCACAATGCAGTGCGTAACTATGACAGGTGTTCGCCATAACAACCGCGGTTTGCTCCGGAAAGATTTCTTTGGTTCATGGTATGTGCAAGAAGAGAGTCAATTTTTGGTGAGTAAAACTGCCATATTTCCTCTTTAAAGTTTTGATTTAATTAGATATTGAAATTCACACTTTATGGGCTAATAATAATGTTAAAGTGTTAAATATTCTCATAGCAATACCGAGATTTATATATCAAATATAGGGAGTACAGTAGAAATTGAAGAAAAGATTTGTAACCATATGGTCACATTGCCAAGAACTGGTCAAAAATTGTTAGATTTAGGCCATAATAATTTTTTGGAAAAGTTGAGCATTTTCTATCAAAATAGTTACAAATTATGTATATTTATTCAGTGCAGATGCCTTAGGTTTTTAAATTTTTACATACTATTGTATGCACGTATAATCTTATTTTTTGTAATAAAGTTCTGTGATTTTATTTTTGTGGGAAAAAAAGCTTGTTATCATTTATACTGATTTTCCAATCAAGACTATCTGCCCATATGGAAACACGACAAGAGCTCCTGGCGCACAAATTGGCGCAAAAAATTCCTATTTTGATATAATCCTTATCGTTAGGGATTGGCTGGCGCACACAACGTAATTTCTTAATCTTTGTCCGGCGCACAAAAAAAGTAACATTCCATAGACTAATATCCATACTGTATGGGTCCCAATTTAATAATTTTTGCACATAATTCGATATATTGATAAATCATACTGTACACAATGCCTAAATATGCTTTTTTTATTTTCACAGTATCGACATGGAATAACGATGGCTAGCAATCCGAATAGAAGATTCAATGTGCAGGATGCACTGTCATTTGTTGCTGATGGCAAAGATTCAGAAGTTTCTGACTTGAGCTCAGATGCAGATGAGTTAGAAGACTACAAACAGCCAGTTGAATCTCAAGAAAGTGAAGACGACACCTAAGGAAGTGATTCTGAAGTAATGCCAGGTGCATCTAGTGTCAGTACCTCAACCAGTGCCAGTGTCCCAAAATCCCCTGTGAAAAAATATATTTATAGGTGGAGAAAGAAGGACATTCCAGTTTACACTTCACATTATGCTGAAGATTCAGAGAAAATGGTCGAAAAATCACCTGTCAAGCTTTTCAAGTCCTTTTGGACTGACGACCTAACTCAACTTGTAGTCGAAAACACTAATCTCTATAGCACCCATAAATCTGGCAGTTCCATTAACACAAATTTCTGTGAAATGGAACAGTATATTGGCATGCATATCAAGATGGGAATAATAAATCTGCCCAGTTATAAGCTCTACTGGTCAAATGAAATTCGAGTCTCTCCGATTGCTGATATCATGCCCCTCAAGCGCTTTGAAAAGCTGAAAAGATATTTGCATTTCGTCGATAACTTTACGTATGATAATGAAGTGCAAGACAAGCTTTCCGAAATTCGACCAGTCGTAGACAGCTTGAGAAATAAATGTATCTTGGTCAAGCCAGAAGAAGTTCATGCAGTTGATGAACAAATTATACCGTCCAAAACAAAGTTCAGTAAAATACGGCAGTATAATCCAAAAAAGCCTATAAAATGGGGCTTCAAAATCTTGGTAAGAGCTGGCTCATCTGGTTTGATTTATGATTTTTATATAAATGGAGGAAAGGATACCACTAACCCTGAAGAAGTTGACTATGCCCATTTGCAGAAATCTGCCCAAGTTGTTGCAAAACTATGTAAGAACTTGCCATGTCACATGAAGAACAAAGTTCTTTTTGACAACTGGTTCACGACATTGGATTTGCTGCTCTACATGAAAAAGAGAGGAATACTGGCATGTGGCACTGTGTGAAGCAATCGCCTTCAAGGTTGCCAACTACAGACCAACAACGAGCTAAAGAAGATGGGTCGTGGTTCACTTGATTACAAATTGGATGCTAATTCGGGAGTAATTGTGGCCAAGTGGTGCGATAATAATGCTGTACACGCAGCATCTAATTTTGTTGGGATAGAGCCTCAAGGATCTGTCCAACGTTGGTCATCTGAAGCCAAGGAGAAAATAGATGTCCTTTGTCCAAGAATCATTCAAGTCTATAATAGTGGAATAGGTGGAGTAGACTTGGCTGACATGCTTATTGCATTGTATCGCATAGTCGTCAAAACAGAAAGATGGTATGTGAAAATATTCTGGCACTGTGTTGACATCGCCAAGGTCAATGCGTGGCTACTCTACCGAAGACAGAGTGATGACTTGGGAGTCCCAGCCAAAAAACAGCTGTCTTTGCTCCAATTTTCCATCAAGGTTGCCGATGCACTGATGTTTTCAGACAAAACGCCAAATTCAGAAAGCAGACGTGGAAGAGTTGGTAGACCATCAAAAAGAAGCCTTAGTGAAAAACCAGCCAAAGTGACAAAAAGAGGAAGAAAGCCTTTCGTTCCTCAACCTGCTGCAAGCGCTCGCTTTGATGGGTATGGTCATTGGCCAGAGGTAAGAAGCCAACAAAAAGGAAGATGCCGGAATTGTCCACAAGGAGTTTCACGGGTATACTGTTTGAAATGCAACATGTGTTTGTGTCTCACAGGAGAGAAAAATTGTTTTCAAGAATACCATGCTGCCTAACACTTTTCTATGACATTTTTTGAACATTTTTGAACATTTGTTGAACATTGCAGAATCTACTTCTCTAGCATTGGAGAGGAGGGCAAAGGAGCTAGATCTTGCTACAAAATCTTGGATAATCCGAAATCTGCTCAAAATTTTGATAAAGTCTGTGAATTAATCACTAGCACACAAAAAGGAACATCCAAAACCTGGCATACTTTTTAGATTTCGGAAGTATGACAAAACATTTCCATGAACATTCAAATCCACCAGAAAGTATAACATCTGAAGGCTATTGAAATATATGCATAATCAGATAATCTAATTTTTTTCAAAATCGAGTGTCCAGAAAACCCCATGCCCCCTTTTTGAATTGATTCTAGACAACTTTGATTTAATCAACCTATTTAGTGATTTGGTAATCAGCTAATTTGAAGTAGTTCAAGATGGTATTTCAGTGCCAGAGCTAGAATTGTGAGAATAATGATATATCGTGATGATGCGAAGAATGGAAACATCAAGAGTAGGCATGTGTATACTAGAACCCTCCAGTGATAACTTGATTCAATCAATTCTTATTAGAAGGGCTTTTTGCCACAGCACTTTGTTTCGGGACAGAAAGTTTGACAAAATGGAAGAGTAATCAGATATGCAAATATGAAGGGGTGTACACACCCCACCCCGATCGCGTCTAAATCTGGCACTGTAAACCATTGATTAATATATATTACTATAACAAATTACTATTTTATCTTAAGTTTGTTGTTTATTTAAGAAAAAAGAACATTTTTAGAACCTTTTGACTGAAAACAAATGCAAGAAATTATTTTGCCACTCCCCTTTCTCTATACACAAACAAACCCTTCTTGGGAATATAACCATATGGTAACAAATTATTACCCCCTGGATTTCAATTCAATTTTCGATTTTGGCAGATGAAATTCATTAATAGGTTCATTTCATCAGAAAAAAACCAAAGAATATTTTTTCCATTCGCTATTTCTATATTCGCCACTTAAAGGGTCAGGTAATATTCAACATACAGAGGTGATTTTGCATCCATTTGATGTAATTTTGGAAGCTCTTTCACATTATGGAGCCAAACTTCCAAAATTCTAAAAATTGATTTTTTGTGACGTCACACTTTAGAACTCTATTTCCTTATTGTGGATAGTGAAATGCTATTCATGATAGAAAGTATTTTGTTTGATGTAAGATCTTATCTGCCCAATATTTTTTTCAGATCTCTTCTATGAGATCCAGATCTAGACTTTTAGGCAAATTTTCAAATTATGTTATTTTGTTTTTGGAATTATTTGCTCCATTCTACTCGGTGTTGGTTGACATTCCGTATCATTCCTTGTCTTTTTCCTCCTTTTCTTCCATTTGAGTCTTTAAATCTTTTATTGCACTTGAAAGAAAATAATATTCATTTATCTTTAAAATGTTCTATCTTCAACATTATGCCATATTATAAAATGTACCGATGAGTGGTGGAAAACTATTAGTCTGGTAGCTTAAGGGGGGTAGTACCATCAGACGAGGTAATTTAAGAGACCAAGTGATTTTGGTCAATATCAAGGCGTAGAATTCGTATTTTGATGTTCTTTTTGTGGGGTAGGGGCCGTTTTGAAGATATGGGGGCAAATGCCCCCGAATTTAACGAAAGCATGTTATTGCTAAAACTGTCATTTTACCTCCTTAAAGGCAATGAACGGAGATAAGGGAGGCAAAACTATAAATAGACCACGATTCAATTCAATAAGAGCATGCGCAAATGCAACTTTGCAAAGTGATCACATGAAAGATTTTTGATCAAAGCCTACCAACAGCCAAAATGGCGGAAAAGCTGTGGAGAAGCTAAGAGCCTTTTGAGATCGCCGATCTTTTTCTTGATAGCAGGAAATTCAGAGGTAAGCCATTGATTTGAAATGTAATCAATGTTAGCTAGATGTCTATACGTCCTTTAAGACAGTTCTTGTTTTCCATTTTTTTTGACATGCAACAGAATTTTGTCAAAATAAGCATGACAGACACGGTTGCCCTTCTTCTTATCTGCTTGTTTAGGTTTTGGATGGCTTTAGGCCTTTATAATAGTCTCTTTTTGCCACTTAAAGGTAAAAGTATAGCAGCAGGCCTAAGAACCTTAAGGCATTAGAACCCTGGTCTTGCCCACATGAAACTTGTTATAATCAGGGCTAAATCCTAAATCTAGTACAAAAATGAGTAAGAAGTAGGAAGTATTGAATAATTTTAAGCCACAAGTCCCGTCTCGTGAATTATCACACTACCTTACCAGCCTTTGTTCAAAGTATTTTTTTTCAAATCAAATTAGTAGAATAAAAAAAGTATCCTGAGTTAGCAGAGACAAGAAGATTGTTCATCAAACAATCAAACATTTACAAATATTCATTCTCAATTTATTTCTGATGGAGTATGACGCCTGATAGATATTACAGATAGAGTATGACCCCTTTCAAGAAAGGATTTTATTCTTTTTTGAAATATTACTAATACTACATAATTATATATCAACAGGTTGTATCTTTCTTTGTTGCAGCCATGAACAGGGATGCTGATGTAGCTATGAAGATGTGAAATGTTGATGCTGAATCAGTTTCATCTCCTTCTAATGAGTCTTCTGTTCTTGATATTTTGCTATAAAATAATTTTGATGCTAAGATGACGATTTTTATCTTAAAAAGTCTATTTTCCTATTGATGTCCATCTAAATATTATGTGGGTTTGGTTGAAAATGGGGTTTAGAACTTAAGTTTTCAGAGAATTTTTGACGATGTTCTGTTTTGTTTATTTGATTCTGTTAGCAATATGGAATATTTCTGTCAAAAGCTTTTCTGATGAAACTATGGTTGTACAGGCTCTGCATGCATAAATAGAAGGGAACCAATTCTAAAAGTCTTTTCGTTGTGAGCAGTAAAATAACAACTTCATTTTGTTATCATGATTTGGGTGCCTTGATGCAGTGTTAGCAATAGTGATGGTTAGGGAAAATTAATCAGGATGGTGGGAAAAACATCAAATCTGGCAATTTTGTCAGAGAAGTTGAGAAGTTTGGGTGATATCTGAAAAATGAATTTCCACCACTGGATTTTAGAACCTTTCTTGAATTTGCATGTTGTTAGAGGAAGTCACACAGTTCGGTGTTACTGTCAGTAGCATTTTTAGCATTCACTTGAAAATGAATAAATGAAAGTTGCTTTGAAATACTAACATTTAATAAAAATACTTAACAATATTTTTCCATTTCCCAAGAGAGGCCTTAACAAGCCTAAACTTGAATTTTTAGGGTAGCAGGGTAAAGGAAAGTAACCCAACCATTCAGGAACCAATAAGTTTCATTTTATTACATTGACATCAACATCGAGAAAGATATAAGGTCTGGATACTTACCTCTAAATTTTACTGGTCTCGGTGACTTTGCTAGACTCCAAGCCTTCTATCATTGCGAATTAAAAAAGAAATCACGTCTCGGCCAAGGGCCTTTTTACCTCTGTTGCTTTGGGCTCCACAACAAGCCTCTTTTAGGCCTAATCTAATACCGATGATGATATCTGTCTTCTTGAGTTGCCGCTCTAATCCAGGCTCTGAATACAGAACATGCTTATGCCTAGTTGAAAAATTCCCATTTCATCTTTGATTGTCTGCTTGCTGGAACAAGAAGCTGTATCGCAGCTGTCCCGATTTGTCAGCCATTTTGCTTTTTGCAATCACAGCAATCCCAGTTTTTATCTGATCACATGAAATTTCGATCCAACGCAACCCGGCTATCCTATTGGCTGCTATTTATGGGTTGCCCAGACCCCTGGACTAAAGACACCTTTTAACTCCGTAGATTGCCTTTAATGTTTGACTTTCTGGTTGTAGGGTATTGATTAAGGCCAGATTAAGCTTATCAAAGGTTTGATTTAGGTTGCTGGCTATTGTATTGAATTCTGGGGTAAGGCAAGTTGACCCAAAAGTCATTGAAAGTATCTTGTCTGATGAATTTGAGGGTGTAGAATCTGAATTCCGATGTTATTTTGATGAGCGAGGAGCCATTTTTGAGATACAGGGGTAAATGCCCCCAAAACAGGGGGTATACTTTAGTGATGTGTTGTTCTCGGACTTTCTCATGTAACTTAGAAATATTGTTCTTTAAAGTGCCTCTTCACCTTTTTTTTGACTTCACGTCATTCGATAGATCTAAATGCGCTGATTTCGAGAATGAAAAAAATTTTGCAATCAGAGGTGTATTTGTTGAGCTAAGGGCAGTTTTGTGCCCCATCGTGGTGTTACACGAGCAGTCTGGGAACGAGCGAATCTCTGATGTCATAGTGGTAAGGCGCATGCCGACCACAATCACATGATCAACTGTCACGCAGGCGCTTCCCCGCAATGTTTACACTCTCTTTCGACGATTATCAGGTCTGTCAACTGCTAGGCCTATCTTCTTCGCGATGTCTTCCTCTGAAGAAAACAACTTGTAGGATTCGAGCAACTCAGAATATGCTGTAGAAGCGTTGGAAGAAGGAAGAGAGTTTCTTCGCGCAAATAATTCAACCAAGAGCGCTATTGAAAGCTGATGATGATGGCCTACATCAGTTCGACCTCATCGCAGACGATCAGTCCATCGTCAATTACGAAAGGAAGGTGGAGAAAGAGTTAGAAAAAGACAATGAATTAAACAGGCGATTTGAGGAGATAGAGCCTGTGGCGTCTTGGTAAGTAAGCTAAGGCCTTTTAATAGGCCAGTCTTTTTTCTCTGTTTCTGTGTATTTAATTTCTTCACCAATAAACAATTTATCAACTAAGTAGGTAGAGATAAGAAAGTGTAAGGCAGGTATACAAATTAGAATTCGAAGCTTTTGAAGGAGCTTCAGTGATCAAACTGGAGTTAAGAAGCACTTTTTAGAACCACCTATCTTCTCTGCAACCTTTCTATATGTTTTTTGTTTAAATCGCCATGAAAGACAGTAAGTACCAACCATCACCCTAAACTAACATAATCATTTAACTGCCCTTATCATAAATTCTTGAATTTCAAATTTAGAATTGTCTTCAGGCTAATGCCAACCATAAAATTTATGTTCATCTGCCTCTTCCAGGCCTGGCAGAATCGGTCCAGTTGGTGCAGTGTTGGCTAGACCAACTTTTCGGCCAAAACATCCCTTTTGTCAAAAATGATATTGGTTTTTAGAACATTAGATTTTTACGGTAGCTTTCGGAATATTCACGGGGTATGGCCCCGGGCACAAAAAGGTTTAGCTTGAACCGGACCAACTCTAAAGAGCCCCTGCGCCGTGCCTGTCTTCTATAAGTTTCAGGAATCTTTTGCTAACTTGTTACCATTTTTTGATTTTCCAAATAAACTTTTACCTTTTTTTCTCTAGGGCAAGCAATATGTATTTTAAATTCACTGCACTAGTTTATCAAATATCAATCTATCATTATAGATTTCTACATAGTGTATCCTATCGTGAATTCATCCGCCTGATGCATGGATACTTGGGAAGGAATAAAAGAATCCCACTATCTGCCTCTGCATATACAGCAATTTGAAAAGCACTTCCAGTTAAAGCAGGCAAACTGACTGGTTATATCAAGGAAGCAGCAATTGACTCAGATTAAATGTATTATTACTATGCAGTAATTAATGTATTCGTGGACTTTATTTTTACTTAGTATTATTTATTCTTTGGACAATCTATAACTATTCAGTTGTTTCCTATTGCTTATGAATACCAAGTTTCATTGCTGTATCTCATTGCTAAGCAAAGTTATAGTCATTACTTCAGGGACCTGGGAACTAGTACCCCATTCTAAAAATAGCAATAGGGGCACAGCTTGAAGAGGGCTGAGAGTTCATCTTTTTCTGGGCATGACGTTGCATCAAAATACCAAGTTTCATTGCTGTATCTCATTGCTAAGCAAAGTTACAGAATCATTACTTCAGGGACCTGGGAACTAGTACCCCATTCTTAAAATAGCAATAGGGGGCACAGCTTGAAGAAGGCTGACAGTTCATCTTTTTCTGCGCATGGCATTGCATATAAAAACCAAGTTTCATTGTTGTGTTGATAAGCTGAGCAAAGTTAATTGCATTGAGAACTTTAGAGATATAGAACAATAGAGCATTGCACCCCATTCTAAAAATAGAATGGGGGCACATTTGAGAATGAAAAGTATCCTGTCAGCTTGCGCGCATCAAACTGTCCATGTAAACAAATTTTATATTTTTACTATTTTTAAACTATTTTTTTATCATAAGGCTTCAGTATGGGAAAAAAAATTGGGTTCCTACTATGACGTCACGCCCTGCCCTCGGCCAACGCCTATATGTAACATCGTTTTTTATGAAAACCCCCGAATTTCACGACTTTGAGAGATCATAACTCAGCAACCACAACTCTGATCGTAAAAATTTTTTTGCTTCAGAATCAGCGCATCGAGCTCTATCAAATTACGCAAAGAAAAAAAAAAGGTGAAGAGGCACTTTAAGTAAGGTATCGATTGTGATATCATTGAATTCATCATCAACTTAGTTTGTGCTTCAGGAAATCACCTCCTTACCTGGGGGTGTTTCTGCCCCTCAATAGGGGCAGCAAGTAAGATCATCTAGAGTCACTCTAACTAAGTCATTTCACAAATACCGGGCTTTATTTCTGCAATTCATTGAATTGAACTATGATAGTATTAATTAGTTACTAGAATTGTCATGTTTGAATATCATTTACGCATCATTGCTATTGCTGCCTCTATCACTGCTCTCTTCATCTGAACTCAAAATATCGTTATGCACGACTGTCTCTTCCATATCATTGCCATTGCTATCTTCAATGAGGAGCTCGGCTATCTCAACCGGATACGCCTCTAGTGTCAAATTTATTATCATATCTGGAAGGCAACCATGATTGAATGGACCATTCAACGCTAAAATAGGGTTTGATGCATTTCGCCACATCTTTGCCACAAAATTTGCTAGCTTACTATGTAATTCCACACAGGCTACCTAGGATTTGATGCATGATAAACTGAAAAAACAACACCACCAAGCTGCTTACGTTCCTGATTGGTATGCTTCAGTCCATAACTGGGTATCAATTACACATTGTTTTGTTATGCTTTATGGTCTGAAGAGTTTCAAATTAAAAAGCATTCAGAGCCGAGCATTGAAAAAGGGTCATTACAGTAGATACAGTGAAGTCAGTACAGAATATCTCTTCCTACTGGGTGCCCCAAATATGTTTCCACATTATTTTGAGTTCTGTTCAAAAATTGTTCACCTAAAAAAACCTGGAAATCTTATTATCAAATTGAATGGAAACAAATTTTTAAACAACTCCTGAATATTTTTGTAGATAACTTCAGCATGTGCCAAAATCTATTGTAAATAGCAAAATGACTGCGGCTGTTATTAGTATCTGTGGTGTTATCAATTTATTGCATGTGTACAGTACAGGGCACAGGCCACGTGTAACTTAGCCTGCTCTTTACAAGTATGTATATATGTGTTTATTTTTATTAAATTTCTGTGCTAGCATTACTTTTGCTGTCTGAGTTTCAGAAACATCTTGTGAAATACACATGCAGCTCTGCATAAATTGAACTTGCCTAAAATCAGAAAAAGGTTTCTGTTCACCACAGCTCTCGATAAAAACAGATTTATTTGACAAAGCAATACTTAGATGCCTGTGGCAACATATAACATATAAATTAATTTTCATTAAATTCATGCTGAGGTCCTTGGGACAACAAAAGTGAGACTGGCACAGAGACCTTAACTCCAAATGAGTTATGGTCTGTGATGCAGGTTAAATTTAGAGCAGATGGATCACCCAGTATTAAAAGTATTCTATGCCATAGTCAAAAGATAACATAACAATCTCAAACTGTAAGAATCTCATTCTCAGAGGTGATTTTCCAGCTCGAAAGCTATATAAAACCAAATCCAATGCTGTCGTTTAGTACAGAAGATAAAATTTCAATCATGGTTGCCTCATCTGGTATATGAATAGGCAAAACAACCTGTATACTGCAAGTTGAACATGTTGGTCGACATCTACATCCAACCTGACAATCGTGTAAGAATGTGAGGGTCACCTTCTTTGGTAGGCCAAGTGGCGGTGTGGTTTCAGAACCCGTCATCCATTTGAGAAGCTTTGGGATGGTGATACTTGCATCTTCAAAAATATAACATTATATACCAGGTGTCTCAAAAAAGTTGTGACAAATTTGTAAAGCTTCAAGGGAGAGCCTTCAGGTCATATTTTTATTGTTTATTTTCATTTCATGGAAGGAAGTTTAGAGATTTTTACTTTACCTGGTCCGATGTATCTTTGAACTAAGTGATTATTATTAAATTTCAACAAGCAGGATTTTAAATTGAAATATAGTTACTGTTACCTTCAAAATGAAGGACAATGAAGAGAAAAACACAAATTCAAAATCTCCTCCTCGCCGCCTTTAAAATTGTAACAATTATTTTGAGACATAGAGTAAGTAGGATCCCCTGCATATAAATGTTAATCACTTTAAATATTTTTGGGATACAGTACTTCATGGTGGTCGAGGCCCCTAAAGTTTTGATTTCATTAATGGAAATTCAACTGTAGGATGGATTACACCAGAAAGTAAATAGTTACCTTCTCTATCATCCAAGCTCTGAATGACATCACAAAAAAGCTTATATACATCGATTTCTTTCTCCTTCCTCGACTGTGATTCTTAAGTCTGCAGATCTATCTGCTGCAGCAACTCATCGCCTGTTAAATATGTTGCACCTCCTTTCACAAAGACTGGCCTCCAAATGCTTGGAGAACGGATTACTGCATCAAGGACCCCACATGCCTTGAGGCCACTTTCCAATTGCAAAATCTGCGGCATGACTTGGCCGAAATGGCTTTTCATGCATATTGACCTGCAAAACAACACACCTATTAAAATGTAGCTTTGACAATGCAATGTCCTATTTCGTGGCCCTTGATTTTTTTTAACCCTTTCCGTTGAAAACTTTTATTCCCCAGAAATCATTTAAAAAAATGTTCAGCCCCTGTAGCAAGTTGTGCATTTACAGAATAGGGTTGTGCGACATACTTTAAAAGCAGAAACTTTCGAGAGCAGAAATTTCGCAAGAAGAAAAACTTGCGAAATTAAGGGCATAAACTTTCCACAATGACATCTTTTCCTGCAAATTTCGTGACAAAAACTTTTGCGATTGAGAAATGTATAGGGGGGTCTATTATAGGGTAACTGATCATGTTCAAAAATAGTGTGACATTTTTTGGGATTTGAAAAAGTCAAAAAAAGGGTTTTTCTTGAATAACTCCTTGAATTTTTGAAATATTATATTGAAAATTAATACGCTAATGGATATTCATATGTTAATATAATTTTCAAGAAAAAATGGTTAAATGAGCGAAATATGTGGCTTCGGGTCGACTTATGTGTTTTGTAAGTCACCTCTTCAATCAAAAAAGCTAATTCAAAAATACCATTTTTCTTCACTACCAGAGGCATTCCAAAATCTCAAAATAGATAAAAGAGCAACGCTTTATTTTAGTAAGGTTTACAAAATTGGAGATTTGCTATAAGTTTGCCCTCGAAACAATTTTATCCACTAAAACTACCAATAAAGAATATCCCAATAATTCTATATGAAATATCTTAAATGCTGGATTAAACTTGATTAAATGAATAAATCAAGTGGCTGAAAATAAACCAAACATTCAGATCGTTAAAATACATAGGGCCCAATTTCAACGATATATAATTTCTCCATTTCTCCAGCTTTTTGAGAATTACATCTAGGCAACAAAAGTAAGAAAAGGTAAAATGAGCAAAATGTGGCTGACAAATGGAACACGATAATCATGAAAAATGTAAATTTGAAAATTTAAACAAAATCTAAATTTAAACAGATGATGCAAAAACTTGAAATTCAAATATCAGCTATTATTGTTTTCATCAAAAGTAAAAACCTTGTGAGAAAGCAGCCTTAGGAGAATTTATGTTTCAAAGATTTAATGCAAGTAGTGGCTGTAAGCCACAACTTTACTCAGTCTCTTTGTAATAAATAATAGTGATGATAGCAAAAATATTATTTGAAAGAGAAATTTGAAGGTACATCAAAGTATTTTCAAAGAAAATGTACTCTCATTACGGTAAGCCACTTTATAATACTCAATTTAATATTGTCAGCCACTAAAAGTGCTCGGTTTATAATCAAGGTTAATTCAGCAGTCCAACTATATCTATGTTTGCAATGAACTAGCCTATAATCAAAATGAGCAAGATTGCATCATCTAAGAGTCAAATTAGAAAACAAAAATTAAAAAAGTTTCATGGGACTTGAGTTTATGGCTTCACAGAAATGAATAGTTTTGTAAGCCACTGACATTGTCAGCCACATAAACGACTCAAAATCTAATCATCCATATCTTTAAATCCAGTAAGCCAATTTATTTTGCTCCAAAAAAATATCAAAGAATAACTATTCTATTTATCTATTAAGAAGTTTCCTCAGTCAGCTACCAATATTGCTCATTTTATAGATACAAATGTGATTGACTTTGGAAATGTCACAAAATAGGCCTTTATTTTTGAACATGATCAACTCAATACCGCCAAACCGCCAAAAATTCCTGCTTTTAACAATCCACCGCGACCCATTTTTCCTCATAAACCGCTTTCTGCTAAAAAGATTCAGAAAAACCGTCAACTGTTCCTTTCAAAAAACCGTATTCCGTGTCCGAAATATACCCAAATCCGCCAAACCACCACACTATGATAGACCCCCGTATAGTGCATATTCGGATGAAAAAGGAGCTTTTGCATGATTGCCACATGAATCGTGAATTTTCTGTAATTTGGCAACCAAAAACTTTTGCAAACTTAGAAATTAGAATATGCCTTGGCAGAAACTTTCTTGAAAAAGGCCGAAAAACGTGAAAATCGCGAAACTTTCTGCCCATGACAGTTTCTATGCCCTTAAAATACGAAGATCACCAGTTTAGTAGAATTTTGAGAAATATGGACCCAAAAACCTAACGCTGGCATATAAAATGCACTAAAAAATGCATTAATCTTCATGAGCTGGTTAAAAACTGTATAAAAAGTAGATTAGCCAATTAGAGTTGGTATATACTGCAGAATATGTAATATTTTGATTTTTCTTCACAACTGTCTTGCTTTGCCTGTTTTATGTTTCGGTTTTCCAGTTTTGGCTTTCAATACAGTTTGACTGCTGCAGCCTCTCCAGACTCAAATTTTCCTTGAGGCAAACCAAAAGTTTTTTTTTGATTCACATAACATATCGAGCGGCTTTGCAGTGTTTGCGGAAGTTTTGTGTAATTTCACAGTTTCCAGGCATCCCCCAAACACCCCAATCTTTAAATCACTCTCTGAAGTAATTATTCAATAGAAAATACTAACTGGACTATTACTTTTGCAGATTGTAAAGTTTCTCTGTGTGGAACACCTTTATATCCTATTTCCTGTAGCATATCAAAGCCATCATCTGATGTCAATATATTTTGATCTTCCTTGTCGTCCTTTGCATTTAAAACCTGTAGGTAAAAATTGCATGAAGTAAGAAATATTCCACAAAAGAACTTTTTTAAAATAACTTAATCTTATATTAGTATAAAGAGTTATTAAACTATATTAAGAAAAAGGGTGATCAATTTTAAAATCCCCATTTTAGTGATTTCAGAGTAGATTTATTCTTGAAATGTGGAAATAATGAAAAGTTCTTCATCTGAAGTTTCAGAGAAACTAATTTCTTTTTAAACTTCGAAGATCTTCACACTTTTAAATTATTAAATTATGCCATTGACCTCAGGTTCAAAATTTTCCAAAGGGTATTTAATTACCCACAAAGTACTACACATATTAAGTGTAATGGCGGTAGAGTAACCATTACGAAAAAGATGAGTCGAAGAGATATATTCATATAATGCGAGAATCATAAATATATTCCAACTCATTTAGCTCACATTTGTACGACTCTAACAGCAACTAACTATTTACACAAAAATACAGAATTAAATACACTACAACACATGATTGACAAGTGACGAGATTAGCAACATTAAACGAGATTTGAAAACAAGAAAAACAAGATTACATGAAAACGAGGTTAAAATACTATAAGGTAACATGAACTGATGTTCCTGTTACAGCCTCCCCTTTCTACCGAAAAAAAAAATGGAGTTACATTTTTTTTTAAGTTTACTATAACGATACGAAAAACAAAACTGAGATTAAGATTGAATTGTCCATGTGTGATTGAATATAGTGTCCATTTGTGATTATATATGCAAAATCTAAGTAACTAGATTAAACGCATTTAGCGAAAATTTAACGAGATTACATAAGTTCCACCGTGTGTACCACCATCTAATTGGAGGTATGGGAAAGCTTTAACTAATCCACGTAGTTTACCATGGCTAGCTAAAAGTTGCCTAGCTGCAGGGATGCGCTCATAAACAAATTTGCAAGCTTGCGATGAAATAGCAGATTTCGATGGTAATGAATTCAGGTATTTACCAAATTCGTGCGCCACGAGAGCTAAATCTGGCATGGCGAGAGAATCGGAAGATGGTGGAAAAGATGGTTGTATAGGCTCAATAACTACATCTTTGGGAAGACGCAAGTCACATGAGTCTAGTTCTGGGACGACTACAATCTTCTCGATGTTGACAGGGCGAGGGAAATCCTGTCCTGTAGCAATATTGCGGAATGTGAGTAGGTCTGAACGATTGTACGGATGTCCAGTAACTACATAAGGACCATCGAAATTGCGTACAAAGCGAGAAACAGTTCCAGGTGGAGTAGAGTCTTTAGGAAGGAAGACGATTTTGCCTTCTGAGACGTGAAGATAACGTGACGAGGAGTCATAGAGTTCCTTTTGACGACGACGGAGATCCGATTTGATTTGGAAGAATTGCGCATGCGCGTCCTTCATGTTGCTAAGCAGATGATGCGCATAGCGATCCGCTGGTAGAGGATGTGGAGGAAGCTGAAGAGATAACGTCTCTGGCGAAGGAGCATTTGGCAAATAAAAGGCCTGGGGATAACACGCAATCAATTGTTTGGTTTTTTGTAAATGTTGTGAGATGACCGTTTTCGCACACGATAGGGACCTGCATGGTTCCAATTGCACGTAAGTCGGACGAAGGACCTGGAACCGAAACAGGGACATGTTGCTCAAGTTTTGTAAAGCTAAGATCGGGCCTTATTCTATTTACGTGTTCTGCGTGAGTTTGGCTCACCAGAGAAACGCAGCAACATGTGTCTAGCGGGAGGGGCAGGGAAACACCAGCTGAGGTGATTTTTGTCCATAATATATGGCGAGTTGCAAGGTCAGGAGCCGAATTAGAAGAAATTTGGGCCGTGGGCGTGATTGCTGGCATAACAAAAAGCTGACCCTGCGAAGAACTAGCTACGGGGGCGGTTGGTGGAGGTGGGGCTGGAAGCCGTTTTTCCACCTTGCCGAGAATGCTTGTTGTTATTTCATGTTTGAGAGTACTCATACACCCTGAAACGATGTTTTTAACTGAATCGATAGATACGTGTGAATCTGTTTATTATGCTACGTGGGCAGAAACTGCGGACGGCATACGATTATTATACGAATTGTTATACGAATTGTTATACGAAGAACTAGAATTACCACACGAGGAGTTATTTACATACGGATTGCGAGCAGTAACCCTAGGGTCATTCCCGGGTTGACTGAACCTACCGCTACGAGAACCATTGTTGTGTTGCAGGGCTCTACAATTAAATCTATTGCACTGCGAACATTTGTGCAAATACCCATTTTTACACCTATTGTTTGGGAGCTCGCAACGACTAGGCAAAAAACGATTAAAATTTTTACATATATTGCTCTTAAATTTCAAACCTTCAGTTCCATGGTTAGCTGCAGACTTCTGTGATTGATTGCGTTTGCCATCAGAAGGAGCTGTGTACAGAACTTTGGGTTTGCTCTGGACCGTGTTTTCCGGGGTAATCAGTGTTTCGTGCCATTTTGCACACTCGATAGCGGCCACTAGGTCTGAAAACGGCTGTTCTCGGCTGATGAGCGGTTTGGATATCTCCGGGATGAGCTTCATGGAGTACGCGTGTATGAGTTCAGCCTGGGAGCCATCAGGTGTTGTGTGTATGCCAGGCATCAACTTTTAAAGGGAGTGCTGTGTTTCCATGAAACGGTGTGAGAAGTGGGAAACCGATTCAGTTGGGTTCTGACGCATACCATAGTATGTGGCAAGCAGGTTGCGGACTTGCTGTTCTTTGGGGATGCCTCGTTGCGTGCATAATGTGGCAATGCATTCGTGGTACAACGAGAGGAATTCTTCGTTAGAGGTTTTTGTAGAAATAGTGGAGACATTCGATAGTTCAAAAGAACAAACGATGTCGAATGCCCTCGAATCTTTCTGGCATTGTTGCTTTAGATATGGAATCCAGAATTTCGTGCTAATGTTAGAAGATGAGAGGACTTGGGTCAGCTGTTCACAAAAGCGATGAATCTCCAAGTCGCCTCCGGTGAATTCTGGCAACGTCAGGGGCGGTAAACGTAGAGTAGACTGAGTGGACGAGTCTCCACGAGGGCAAACAGCAGCAGACAGTTCGGTAACGGATTGAGAGAGGTCTTGGATCTGCTGTTGCGTTGAAGCAGCGAGGTCTCTCGAAGAGTGATGTTGATCACGAATGGCTCCAGCGAGGCCATTGATCAGCCCAAGAAGCTCCTCAGGCGAAGTCATGAGGAATGAAGAACGAGCGCGGGTCCTAACACCACTTCTGTAATGGCGGTAGAGTAACCCTTACGAAAAAGATGAGTCGAAGAGATATATTCATATAATGTGAGAATCATGAATATATTCCAACTCATTTAGCTCACATTTGTACGACTCTAACAGCAACTAACTATTTACACAAAAATACAGAATTAAATACACTACAACACATGATTGACAAGTGACGAGATTAGCAACATTAAACGAGATTTGAAAACAAGAAAAACAAGATTACATGAAAACGAGGTTAACCCTTTCACTCCCTGGGACCCGCCTGTTGACGAATCTCTAGTTCTTTTCAAGGGTAGATTGAGATTCCGCCAATATATAAAAACTAAGCGTGCTAGATTTGGGATCAAGCTGTATGAACTGACAACACATGACGGAATAACGCTTGATTTTCTGGTATACTGCGGAAAAGGCATGTATTACGACGACAACTTCAATGATTTACCTGCATCAGAAAGAATTCCAGTAGCCCTCATGCAACCATACTTTGACAAAAACCACATTTTGTTTACCGACAACTACTACACAAGTCCGTCTTTAGCAAAATTTTTAATTGGTCATGGAACTCATCTGCTTGGAACTATTCGTACAAACCGTAAGAACTTTGCATATGACCTTATCGATACCAATCTTGAAAAAGGCCAAGCTTCATTTGCAAAACTGAAGAGATATGAAGCAAAACAACAAGAAGGTCAATCCCCTCAAGAGCCACCACAAAATGCAAACATGGAGGATCCTGAGGATATACCACACATGATAATCACCAAATATCGTGCTGTCAAGGATAAAGCCAACAAGAAACCGAAGGTAGTTCATCTGCTTTCAACCTTTCACAATAGTAAGATGGTGGGTACCGGCAAAAATCACGATAACAACCCTGTGCGAAAACCGTCAATGATAACCGACTACAACAAGCATATGGGCGGCGTTGACATGGTGGATCAGCAGCTACATGGGTTGCACACACTTCGCAAGAGTTATAAATGGTACAAAAAACTGGCATTCAGACTTATGTCTCAGGCAGCATTGAATTCCCATAAAGTCTTTTGCAAAGTTACTGGGGAGAAAATGACATTTTTGGATTATCTTGAGAAAGTTATCACATCGCTTGTCACTACCGCACCTCCAATAGAAAATTTTTATCTGGACGAAACCATTACCAGGATGCAGGGTCGTCATTTTCCATCTTTGAAAGTTGCATTGCCTGAAGCCAAGTGTCAAAGGCCATCAAAGAAATGCCATGTGTGTTACGCAAAAGGAAAGCGCACTGAAAAAGGAAAGCCGCTGAAAACAACATGTTTGTCGTTATTGTCCCTCTGAACCAGGCTTACACCCTGATGGCTGCTTTGAGGAGTACCACACAAAAATTGACTATAGTGTATAAAAAATGAACTAGACTTTATTACATATGATTTGGTTGTATTTTCTGTGTTTCTAGTTTGTTTATATTTCACCAATAAGGCAAACTTTGCAAATAATTTTTTTTATTTTTCCCTTAGTTTTTTGTCACGTGACATTTGTTTGACGTCACAGAGATATAAATTTGGCTCTGACATATTGCATTTTCTATTAGCAAGATACTATCGAAGTTTCATGGAGATAGCTTTATTACTTCTTGAGATATTCATAGTTGAGCGCACTAAAACCATGAATTCACGGTGTTGAGGAGTTTTTGAAAATCTGCCATTTTAATTCTTGTGTTCCGCCTTTGGTGCTAATTTTTTTTTTGATTTGTAGTTTATTAGATATACTTTCATAATCAGTAGCATTTTTAAGTCAACCCTGGAGTTTTTAGTCCAATATTACCATTTTAATCTTAAAAGATGCACTTTTTCAAAATTTATTTTTCTAGTTTTTTGATCACGTGATCTGACGATGACGTCATGGAAAAAAAATATTTTGTTCAAAATTTTCCTTAGTCTATAAGTAAAAAAGGGTGAAAGTTTCATAGTCATGGCTTTATTAATTCTTGAGAAATTTTGGCTTAAAGAGACGAGGTCAAAATTCGATTTTTTAGCTCTTGGAAACTAGGGGTGAAATGCTTGGGAGTGAAAGGGTTAAAGTACTATAAGGTAACATGAACTGATGTTCCTGTTACATAAGTAGGGGGGGGGGGGTGGGGCATAATGGGTCAAAAACGACCATATTTTAACTTCAGTAAAAAATATTCATAAAATGGTACCCCCTGGCACAGATTTTTCATTGTGATATGTACACCACATGCAACACCTGCAGCCATGTTTAGGTCATTTTAGTCCAGGGGGCATCCAAGCATAGCCAGATCATCAAAAATAGCTTACCAATGTGGCCCGTTTTGCCCCACCGGTGGGGCAAAATGGGTCACCTATATTTAAAGAGGCATATCTTCAAGGAAAACAGTTCTGTGTCTAAATTATAAACATTTTTTATCTATTAATCTATTATAAATTGTTTCAAGTCAGTTTACTAGATCTTAGACACTCCGCATTATGAGCAGTAGAAATCTTCACTTGCATCGAAATCCTCTGGCTGGCAGTCAGTGCATGTCCATGTTTTACAACTGTCACATTCAACCAAATCATCTCTGTTTTTCCTTAAATCTCTTCTCCAGTCTTTGGAGCAACTTTGGCAGTAATAATCTTCCTCGTGAAACTCTTCTTCTGACTCTGACCAAGAGTCATTCAAACTCTCATCGCTGTCGGTTTCTCTCTGGCGATTTCTTATTTCTTTGTTGTTTTTAGGAGCCTTGTGCTTGCTTTTTGATGGCTTTGTTGAGCTTGAAGAAGATTTTGATGCTTTTTTCTTTTCAATTTTCTTTAATTTTCTCTCTTTTTCTTCTCTTTTCAATCTCTTGCATACCTCTTCGGTTGTGAGGACCTCGCCTACCTTTGCTTGAACTCGTTTTTGCTTTTTGTTGCTGTCCTGCACTGCTGTTTGATTTGCATTGGACATTGCAGGTGATATAGCACTGACGATTGCTTCCCTGAGTACCTTCCTGGGGGATTTTGTTGATGGACCTGGTATAGGTTGAAGTCCTGCGGCAGGCACAGCTTCAAAATCCACGATCTTTCCTTCAGGAATTGCAGACTAGCCTGCGCTCAGCCTCAACAATCCTCCGCCGAGAAAATGTAGAGTCTGCGCATCAAAGCCAAAACCCTTGTTGTAGCCTCATTTCGACGAACGTGATTGATCAACCAATTCCCTGAAAAGTTTAGTGAGCAGCTCGGATTTTCATTGGATAAAAAATGCTTGTATTGTCCTAGATGTCCGTGATGACTTCACGAGCAATTGCCCCGCGCGGTGCTCGCTCAGTTGTTTTCAAAATGGCAAAGTGAAGTGCTGTCCTGTAAGAAATGAGGAATTTAGTTTGGAATGAGGAGAGGTTCAAGGAAGGATTGGAATTTGTTAAATTATTTTATCGCGTTGCAAACATATTTGAGGATCAGGAAATATTTCGCAACACTACTGCGCAAAAAGGCCGCAGAACCGCTGGCGGCAGGTCTGTACGATAACGAGACTGCAATTTATGCTGAGTCACGCAACAAGCGTTTCGGCTTTGATGCGCAGACTCTACATTTTCTCGGCGGAGGATTGTTGAGGCTGCGCGCAGAATATGGCAGACTTGTTTAGTAACCAAAGGCCTGTAGCTCTGAACCCGGATACAGCATTTTTTGGAGACAGCTTACTCCACAACTGGGAAAGGAGTTTAGGGAAGACAGCTTTTTCAACTGTCTTCATCCTTGACTGCCTGTACCATTGCAGCAAAATGGATCTCCATTGATCCTTTAATGGCTTGAATACGGAGACATCAAGTGGCTGCAGGGCCTGGCTGGTGTGTGGCGGGATACATATAAGAACAATTTCCTCATCCATTGTTGCGCGCGCTGTTTTATACGTGAGATGGGAACCATGACCATCAAAAATAGGAAGACTGGCTTCTCTTTATCTTTGACAAACGGAATAAAGGACCACACAAACCAATTTTCAAATGCATCATCGTGCATCCACCCGCTTGGTGTACATGCAAAAGTTGCACCTTTCAGTCCTCCGTGGGTCCAATTCTCATACAGATTCAGGGCTTTATACAAAGTTAGAGGAGGCATATATTCTCCAGCAGCAGAACAACAGAAAAAAACTTTGTACATCACTTTTCCGCTATTCGGGGTCTCCATGTATGCATCTTTTTTCCCCTTACCAATGAACACTTTTTTGCCCTTTGGATCTGTGTTTAAGCCTGATTCATCACAATTAAAGATGCGACCAGCGATTTCTTCACAGATTCCCTCACTTCTCAAACCGCTTTTCTCATACACAGACTTCACCATTTCAAAGAAAGTATCAAGTGTGCCTTTGGACAATGCTTTTCTCCTGGCCAAAGTCAAAATTTCTGGCTTTCGCATGGTCAGTTGGTCAGACCAACGCCTTTTAAAAGAGACAAGCCAATCCTTTCCTGGCACATTGTTTTGAAAAGGATTTGGAGTACCCCTTTTGTCCAAGTAGGTTTTTACCATGCACTTTACTTCTTCAGTACCACAAGGCCAACCACATTCTGCAGTTTGACGTAGACCTACTATGATGAGTTCTTCTTCATCTTTCGATAACACAGCTGTTTTTGATCTACTATCACTATGACTGGGTGGATCACTCACCCACCATCTTAATGTTTCACAGGGCACACCACATTGCCTAGCGGCATCTCTTATGCTGCCCCCCTTCTCTACCAACTCCTGTGCCCGGAAAATGTCGATTTCCTTGCATGGTTTCTCTTTACTCTTGTAATTACGAACCATAGCAGCTGTAGTTCCCTAAAATAGATAAAAGAAAAATGAATTGAAATTTTTTTGTTGCTGACCCATTTTGCCCCACCTTGAATTTTTTGAAATAAATCCAAAAAACTAAAAGCTGGGGTAAAATAAATTAAAGGTTGTGATAAACTGATAAATTTGTAGTAGGAAACAGATAAAAGCAACCCTCGCCTCAGTTTATAGTAAAATTTACCAAGAGGTTTTGTTCCTTCTGATGTTGTGACGCACCAAAAGTTGCAGGTTTAACCCTCTGCAAAATCTACTTCAGGTTCAAGAAATCTGCAAAAAGCTGCTCCAGGCTGTTGAGCAATTCCCATGTGCTTATTCAAAATGGCTGCTGATTAAGTCCCAGGCCCCTGGTTGAAATTATCAACCCATTTTGCCCCACTGACCCATTATGCCCCACCCCGCCTATTTTGTATTTATTTTTAGTTTTCAGCTATTTTCGCGGTAATGGACATTAAGTAACAGACATTACATTCAGTTTCTTTTTAAAATACATTTTATTCAGTAAACAAAAAGCCATTTTAAGCTTCCCAATTGCAAAATCATCTCTTGTTCACCTCAACTATTGCCATTTAAGTGGTCAGTTTACTCAAAGGAGTGCATTTTTCGGGGTTTCGTGCTATATTCAGTAATCTTGATACCTGTATAGAATAATTGAGACTTTTTGTTTGGCAAAGCTAGACTTTTAGGACCAATAATATTATTTTGCATCAAAACTAATGAATTCAATAAGTTTTCTTTTTTCATTCTTTTTTGTGGCTAATTTAAGCCAATTTGTCTTGTTGCTACTGCTGTATTATTTTTTAGTCATTTCTCAACTTTTCTGAACATTTTGCATGTAAAAAGAGCAAATAAATTTAATTTAAAAATTTTCGTTGCCATTGCTAAGCAATTTGCAAGATTTCAATAAAATTTCTCTGATTTTTCAATGTCAGACAAATCTGTAAGGTCCATTACGAATGTCCATTACACCAAATGCGCCACTTTGAAAAAAATTTACACCATGTTTCTACTACTATTGATCAACAGCCTTTTATTTATTACCATCTTTCTAATTCCAAAATGCAAGAACTTTAATTGAGATGTTTTTCTTGCACTAAATTTCTTGTCTTTTCAGGGGTAATGTCCGTTTCACTGGAATACTTGCCAGTAATTTCGAATTCATGGAGAGCATTGAAAAATGAGTGGAATAATTTACTACATAATTGAGTAGTATCTCTTATTGTGAAGCTTTCTGTGAGAAAAATTGAAGAGCTGCAAGCAGAAATCTAGTGATATTCCTGGCAAAATTATAAACCCTTACATGGAATACCTAGCCCAAAAGAATTTCTAGCTAGGGTTCCAGACCTGGCCATTTGAGGAGGGTGGCTGCCCTGCTCCACCTCAGTGCCCTCCTCATTTATTAAATTTCAAAGGAATTGCCCACCTTAAAGCATTAATTCACTAAAGAGTAGCCCACCTGAAATCACTGAGGAAGGCGATTTAATGCCCTCCTGCTAAAAATCTCATGGCCAGGTCTTGGGGTTCTTAAATCTTAAAATTAAGAGTTTTGTGTTGAGTTTTTATCCAGGAATAATTTTTAATGCCTATTGAAAAGATTATTGTTTCTCAACAAAAATGTATTCATAACAATGTTATTACCTTCGTTACAATGGCATGATATGCTTCGCACAAATCATCGACTGTCAGATCTTGTTTCACCAAAAACTGATACACATTTGAGTCCAGGAAAGATGGAGATGGTCCCCCATTTGTCAGTGACATGGCCATCCATTCAGCAGCTATTTATAACTTTCACTCAATAGCTCAACCATTGATGAAGTCGGAATATCATTGATGAAAAATTTTCTTTGTATATATGACATCATTTCTGAAGAATGAGTAAAATGTTTCAATTATATATACAGAAATTTCTATACAATTTTCTCATTGCTTCAACCCCATCTGCATAAAATTTGTGTATTTACTACACATGCTCCATGAAAATATATGGCGTCTTGTAAAACATTTTTGGATTTTGTAAGACATGGTTTTTTATAAGAAACCCGTTTATAAGAAACTAGTACTAGGGGGCTAGTACTACAATACATACTGTTGTTCTATTGTTTTCCTTAACAATGGAAACAATAGAGAATTTAAGAAACTTTTAGTACTAGGGCTTGAGCGAAGTTTCTTATAAAAAAACAAAATTATGTAAATGGATAAGACTCGACTAAGCTGAGAGTGAGCTTCAAAATTGGTACCAATGACTACGTAGGTATTGAAGACATTGATGGAATTGAATTAATCAAAATATTTTTCTATAGTCAAAAAGTAAGAAATCACACGGTTTTTCTCTTATAAGAGCCTCATTTATAAGAAACTAATACTAGGATTTCTTGTAAATAACAATTAATTCTATTGTTCTTTTGTTTCCTTAACAATAATAGAAAACTTAAAAAACTTTTAGCACTAGAGCATGAGCCAAGTTTCTTAAGAAAGTTATTCATAAGGAAATCAAGTTTTTTATGAATAACTTTCCTAATGAGAACTTTAAGTACCAAAATCGGTCAAAAGTTGAGTAACTTTCAGTACTGGAGAAATTTCTAGGTCTCTTATAAAAAATGAGTGTATAGGCCTGCAATGAATACAGTAATATCCATTTCGATCTGTACCATCTTTCTGATAATTTCATGAGTAACAGCTTAGGCTGGTATATAAAAATATTTTTGAAAGGAATCTTTTCATCTGACCACACATGAATCAGTAAAGGTTGAGCAAAAAATCTTTAAGGAAGCAAAGTTCAAAATATTACCTGAAAAAAATTCACGCTTTGGCCCACCATCGTCAACAGCAGGTTCTCCGATAAATACAATCCTGACTTTCTGCTCCGGAGATATATTGAACCTTTTCTTCACAGCAATATAGTCTTGCCATATATACTTCCATCTTATGTTTAAAAGCGCCACATCGTCACTCATTTTCTCCGCAAGAGCATATAGAATGGACTTGATTGATTCCAAAGACTGCACGTCTTCATTGCTGTGGTGTGCCTGTATTTCTACTACTTCATTGCTTTCTTGATTTCTAATTTCACCAATCCATATATCATCAGAACAGCATTGATCAGCAAGTTCAGCAATATCTTTTCTGGGAAACTTTTCAAAGCATGTTGGACATTCAATCAACTTATTATTATCTGATTGCTCTGCTTCCTTAGTTGGTTCAGGTGCTACTGTTATTATCTGAAGATTGGCATCGTCAGGTTTTCTGTTATTTTCTTGGCATGCCAAATTGGAATCTTTCTGTACTGACTTTGTCAGGAATTCATCAAAATCATTATCACCAGTCTCAATCTTCCAATCATCTAACACTCTCTTTACTTGATTTGAAAATTGTTCTGCTAAGAAATCGCATTTTGTGCATAGATTTAAGTGAATTCTAGAGTAGCTGCGGCCAAATTCTTCTTTGTAGGTTGCTAAAACAAAGGGTTGCGCTTCAGTGCCTGGCATGTGAACCACCTCACTGCCATCTGGATAAAGGAGGGTGTACTCTGAAGATGGCAGCAACGAACGATCATGCCTGAGGTGCTTTTCTACTGCGGCATTCAGTATTTCCACATGCGATGATGTTGATGGAACGGTAATTGGCATGGTACAAAGTCAACATAGTTTCAGTTGACCATCACGGAATTTCACAATGCCGATGTTAATTGTCGCTTTGACTTCCTTAGTGTTCTTACTGGCTACAAATTTGCCTTTCTTGTTACGAGGAAGTTTCCACGCCTTTCTTCTTCTTTACGCTTCCGGAAGTCCTCAAATGATATCATGGGCCTTGGTGAACTGGAACTGGCAACTGCACTGGAACTAGGCCTAGGCCTAGACCCAGAAGCAGAAGCTTGATTTAGCACTTGCACTGCTGGACTTGAGCTTGCATTAGGCCCAAGTATGCTGCTTGATGCTACTACTTGACCTGGACGAATTTCATTGCCACATCCCGAGCAAAATCTGGCAGTTTCCTCGAGAATTCTTTTGCCACAGCGGCTACAAAAATGCATGTCTAACCCTTTTTGTGTGGGGCAAACTCACTCTGGCCTGAAGGTGCGATGTGCAATGTAAACTTTCGCGCCAAAAGTAGCATGCAGCCTCGTTTCGAATTTGTCATGGGTAATTGATTTTTCAAATGCAGCAACTTTATTTTGTATGCAGCAACTTTATTTTGTATGCAGCAACTTTAGTTTGCATGCAGCACCTTTAGTTTGTATGCAGCAACGTTAGTATGTGTGCAACAAAGTTGAAAGCAGAAAATTAATATTGCATGCAGCAACTTTATTTTGTATGCAGCAACTTATAGTTTGTATATGCAGCAATTTAATTTAGTTTGCAGCAACTTTAATTAGTATGCAGCAACTTGTTTTATTATGCAGCAACTTTATTTATAATGCAGCAATTTTATTTAGTATGCAGCAACTTTATTTACAATGCAGCAATTTTATTTAGTATGCAGCAATTTTAATTAGTATGCAGCAAACAATTTTAGTTTGCATGCAGCAAGAATTTATATTATGCTGGCCCTTGCGGGCCAATGTAGCCCCCTCACAATAATCCTAAATTTACGTTTCTCTCAGCATGGTGCTTTAGTGATTCTGTTCTCGAACTAAGATTGCCCCCCCCCCCCATAATTTTTCCGGAGCTAAAAGAAACACGTTTTTTACTTTATAAGAAACCGCTTTATAAAAAACTCACTAGTGAAATTTGGGGAGAATGACAATATATTCTTTTGTTCTATTGTTTCTTTAACAATAGAGAACACTAAAAAAAATTTAAGAAACTCTTTTCTTAACTGTATATAAAAAACGAGTAGAGGCTCAGGGAGAGTTTTAAGGTAATTTTATAAAAGAGAATGTAGTTTTTAAAAATCAATTGAAAAAAGACGTTGTTTTCAGATTTTTAAGTTTGACCATATGCCAAATTTTCCATACGCGAAATCATACGCGAAATTTTTGCGAATTCTCAATATAATTATAGTAGACAAAAAAGTCACATATGTTCTATATCACACTAAAGTAATAGAAACTTGCACTCCTGTAAACAATATTAACAAAATTATTCGGGAGTGGACGGATTTTGCCTCTAGACGGTTATTGCCTCCGATTCCTTATTGTGGATAGTGAAATGCTATTCATGATAGAAAGTATTTTGTCTGATGTGAGATCTTATCCTACCCAATATGTTTTTCAGATCTCTTCTCTTTTTTTAAGATTTCTGAGATCCAGATCTAGACTTTTAGGCGAATTTTCAAATTATGATATTTTGTTTTTTCAATTGTTTGCTCCATGATACGAAATTTTTCAAAATCTGGTACAAAATTTTGCATGTTTTGGTTGGACAATAGTCTTGTTATTGTGTTTTTGCAGGCAAAAGGACTCCATCATCAACATGATAATGATATCATCATTCTGTACAGGAAGAAGCACAACAGAGGCTACACAGTTCGTCATTTTGCAACAGAAGGAGCTGCTCAGTCCTTGTTTGGTGAGATTGACAACCCTTGTAATGAACCTTGCAACCCTTCAAAAATGTTTCAAAACCGTAGTTGTGGAAAACAATATTTATGATATTGATTAAGGTTTATCAACTTTTGCTGTTTGCCCATAATCGTCACCATTTTTGCAGTTTTAATGAAGTTATTGTTACTTATTTAGCATACTACCAAGGCAGTGGAATAGGCCATGAGGAAAATAATAGAATGTTTGTTTTTTGGATATATTTTGCTGTAAGTTTTTTAGAAAGTCGGCAAGATCATTAAATTGAAGGAAAAACTTTGTAAATAAGCTTTCGAAATATTCATTTTTGACTGAGGATTTTGAATATTATCAAATGTATTTTGTGACCATTGAAATTTTGAAAGTAAGTTTTACAATAAGTCAATTGGTTTTGGAATATCAAAAATATTTAAGAAAGGTCTGTTATTGATGGAATGCATAGAGATTTATTTGTACCCCTTATTTAAATATATAAGCTCTGATTTTGAAAAGAAAAATGTATATCAATAATCCACAAATTCTTTGTATTGTGATAAATTTTTGGCAATTATGATTGTAAATGGATGTTATTCCGTTTTGATCAGTATTTTTGTTATTTCTATTTCCATGTTGATTAATTGCATTCAACAGTGAGGGAGAACGCTTTGAAAGGAAGCCCTAAGGAGTATCAATCAGTGGATGAAATTTTAGTGGCCTTCAAAGGAAGATCACTGCTATAGATTTCAAAGCATCCAGGAATTATGAATTCCGCTTCCCTGGCGACAGCGCAAAATTGATCCAACCAAAGATTATGGAAAAGTGACGGGATATGACACTGTGTCGAGAACAATAGACAATATTATGGATGAGCGGTTTTCAGAGTTTGTAGGGAATCATCGTTTGCGACCTAAATGCAACTGAAAGAACACGCTATGAAAAATCGCTCGTTCTCGAAGAGCAGCACGATTTTATTAATATGGTTGTCAATTGTTGAATGGTTGGCTGTACCACATACAAAAATAAAGCCCGATACCCACTTCTTAGTTTCCATAAAATTCCACCAAGCTCAATAAAGAACCAAGCCAAAAAGAATTGGCTGCCTGATAAGGATTGTGAAAAGAAGCGACAAAAGCTTTAACTCGGAGAGAGCCTATATTTGTTCAAGGCACTTTAATCCTCAGTGCTTCAAGACAGGTAAGTTGATAACAGGTTAAATCTTGTATTTTATTGACTTCGAAACCTTCATTTATCAAACTTTCCTTTTTGCCCTTAAGAGCATTGAATATTTACAACAATAAAAAAGGCGAAAAATTTGTTTAAACTCTTAGTAGTCTGTCAAAGTATTTGTAAAGATCCTTAGGTAAAAATAAAATGAAAAATAGAAAAATATAGAAAATAGAAAACATATACAACCATTTTTCCCTATAAGAAACCCTCCATAAGAAACCGAGCCCTAAGATGAGATGCTAAATAAATTAAGAAACTGTAGCACTACTTTCCGTCAAACTTAAGAAACCTCTGATGATGGGAATATGAAATATTTTGGAAAAATTGCAAAATATCATTATCATCCAAGCTAAACACTATTTGATTAAAGAATTCTTCTACCCTTCTCCAAGCATTAAAAAGGGAAAGTTTCTTCATCCTTAATTTTAAATAAATACACCCCTTATTTTTTAAAAACATTCTTATTATTTTTCAGGCAAGAAGGGAAAAAAGGACCTCATTGTTGGTAGCTTACCAACCCATTTTATCGCAGCAAGAAGCTCGAAAAGCAAGGGCTAGCAGAAAGACGTCAACTTGTACGAAAAAGCAAAGTTATCCCACCAATTGTATAAAAGTACAGGGATTTTCAGGAACTAGAGAAAGATATACCAAAGGTAAAAGCTCCTTGGGTAACCTTGTATCACAGTGAAAACAGTTTGATTTTTGGGCTTGTTAATACATTCGGAGATGTCATAGTAAAAGTATCTGTGGATGAATCTCTTTCAAAAAAGATACCGGATGGTCATCCAATATACAAGAAGTACAAATGAACAGTGTCAAATAAGCAGATCAATATAATTCTTAATGACATTTCACAGTGGAAGCAATGCCCGGGCATAACTGATTCAGTAGAAAAGGAATATGTTTTGAAACTTGCTTCCTCAGGCAAACCATCAACACTGATAATAGCTAATGCTAAAATTGGTGCAGAACTATTGTATACTTTTTATAGCAGAGATTGTTCTGTGCTGTTATGTGAATCAAATCCTTGCACTAGATGTAAAATCTCTACTCGATTGCTGAAAAAAAAGTTCACAAAGGCAGAGAATCTGAAGCTAACGCCTGTTGCTACAAAGGCCCCATTAAGAAGAGTTGCAAAAGATCGTCTAGTTTTGGCTATTCGTACCCTGAGGGATAAAGAGAAGAAATTGGTAGAAAGGGTTAAAGTCCTTGAAGCAGAGATAGCAACAAAGGGAGTAGATGTTTAGGGTGATGTACACAGTGATTTCAAAAAGTTGCTTGAAGATGGTGCCAAACAATTTCCTGAAAATTCTTTCAAGAATTTGATAGTTGATAGGCACAAACACTTGCTATCTTCGCAACGTATTGGTTTATGTGCTAAGCACAAAGGGTCCACTGAATAGGTAAACTAATCGAGCAGTGCGACCATGTTCGTTCCTCTAGATGTGACCTCACCTCATGATTCCTTTTACCTTTTGCCTGGAATTACAGAGAGGTGGCTAATTCTCTCCTCACACTTTATGACGGGTCTGAAGGTGGTTTTGAAACCGGGACCCTTCAAGCAAGGGTCAAGTGATCGAGCCACTCGGCCATCCCCGCCACACCTTTTGATTTGGCAGGAGCAAGAGAAAGCATTTGCACGTTCCAGCAAAGGGCAACGATGGCATCCTATGATGATAAGGTTAGCCTTGCATCTACGTCTTCGATCATCAACAGCATACAGAGCCTTGAAAGAAAGTTGTGTTGTCAAACTTCCATCAGAAAGGATATTGAGGGATTATTCCAGTATCTTTCACCCTACAGCTAGTTTCAAGAAAGACGTTTTTGCTGATTTGAAGCACCAGGCTTCCAAATTAGAAGGGACTGCGAAATACGTTGTACTGATGTTGGATGAACTATCTGTTGAAGATGATCTTGTGTTTAATAGCAGTAGAAATGAATTGGTAGGGTTTGTTAATCTTGGAGAGGAAATTAATGAAGTCTTTCGAAATGATGCATCATGCACTGTTACAACTCTTGCTCTTGTGGTCTGTGGTATTGCATCCAGGCTGAAATTTTCCCTTGGTTACTTTGCAACAACTACTGCGACCTCGGGTATGCTGTTTCCTTTGACATGGAGAGCTGTGGATCTATGTGAGGGATATGCAGGGCTTAAAGTGATTGCAGTTGTGTCAGATAAAGCCAGCAGTAACCAGAAATTATACCGCATGCTAAGCACTGAGGGAGGCATTGCCTATAAAGCAATCAATGTGTTTGCCAGGGAACAAACTCGTCCTATTTTCCAGTTTTCTGACCCCCCAGACTTGATTAAAACGGTAGGCAATAATCTTGCAAATTCAGGACATGGAAAAAAGAGGCTATTCTAGAACGAAGCTGAGATGACTTTGGATCACATTATTGCCCTCTATGAGGCAGACAGGCTGAGTGGGATGAGGAAGTTACCAAAACTAAGAAATGAGCACATATATTTGACACTGTACTCAAAATGCGTGTCAACTTAGCGGCTCAAGTCATGAGTGAGACATTAGGGAAGGTGATGTTGACTTATGGACCAGCTAAAGGAAGAGAAACGGCTAAGCTGATCTTGATGGTTGACAAATTTTTTGATTGTTGTAAAGGGAAGCAAATCCGACAATGAATGATTTCCGCAGAGCACCCCACCTCTCGCCATTATTTTAATATCGGCACCTCCTCCCAGTTGTAAAGTTTTTGGATTTTCAAGTCAAGTGTCTTATTTTAACCCTAGCGTTATAAATTGTTGGCGTTTCTTCCATCTTTATCAAAATACCTCTTTTGAAATTCAGTTTAACCCCAAATAAAAAAGCATCATTTTAAAAATAATGTGCTGTATATTATTACCCTCAAATTTCTTCCGCCTCCCTCTATTTCAACCCCCTTTCATTAATGTTGAAAGATTTGTCTTCACTTTCGCTACCCCATTGTTTTGAACACTTTGGTGTCTGATACTCAAAAGTTTTTCCCGATTTTTTTGATAAGCTTAGTTTCTTTACGTCGGGTGTATTTTATAAAAAACAATACATCGAAGAAGTCCTCCGCAGTTACAAAATCTCTTTTGAAGACAATTTCTAACAAATTCTACACGAATTCAGTTCTCTAAGAACTGTGTAAAGCATATTGTCCACTATGAAAGTCATTTATATCAATTAATAAAACCGAATGAAGCAAAAAAGTCACAAAATGTATGGAAAAATGCCCCTGCGGAAGAGGATTTTTGAACTGCCATTTTTGAAAAAACGAACAAAAGTCGTAAATAAACACATATCATGCACAATAACATAGAAATCCGTAGTGTTTTAGTCATTGTCTGTAGTTTTCAGGAAATGCTCGAAATCGCCAAAAACAATGGAAATTTAAGATAACAATAGGAAAGTTAGAGACTAGGCAAAAGTTAACCATGTCCAGGCTGGGCTTTTTAAGCAACTCTCTACGCTTATGCCGTCTATCAAATGTTAAAGATGCTCAACGAAATTTACTCTCTTTTATTGCCGATTTCACCACTGATGTTAGTAATCCTTCCTATCAAATTGCAATGTCAACATTCAAGAAAACAAGATTTACAAGCCAAATTCATTTTCTAAGGAGATGTCTTCTATGGCACGCGAAAGTCACCACAATTAGATAAACCCGGTTTATCACCAGATAAACCCAGTTTATATCAGATAAACCTAGTTTATCTGTGATAAACCCACTTTATCACCAGATAAACCCCGTTTATCTGAAAAAGGCACTATCTATGCAGATAAACCCAGTTTATCTCAGATAAACTTGGTTTATCTGGTGATAAACTTGGTTTATCTGGTGATAAACTTGGTTTATCTGGTGATAAACCCAGTTTATCTGGTGATAAACCCAGTTTATCTGAGGTAAACCTGGTTTATCACCAGATACGCCACCACAATTAGATAAACCCGGTTTATCACCACAAAATGGCGGAATCAGATTTGCAACACGAGGACGACTTTGATAATCTTTTGGCAAATGCAATATCAAGCGTCGATACATTGCGCCACTTACAGTTTCAGAGAAAGAACGACAATCCGAACAAACGAAAAAGGAAGACGAGAGGACCAAGTCCCAAGGCTGTGTCCTTGAAACTATACCATTTGCCGGAGGCATCTCCAATTCCAAATTTTTGCACTCCAACTCGTGGCCTCGTAAAGCAGCACATGGACCGTGGCTATGGTAAGAGCTAACTTTTACTATAAGAATTGGGTCCAAAGTTATACACCGTGCTACAAAGTTTCTTACAAGAAATGAGTCCAAACGTTTTCCTTTGGCTCTTTGCACTTCAAAAATGTTTGTTTTTCATAAACATTGGAATGCACTGCAAGGGTTTCCAAAGGAAATAGTTTCCGAATAGAAATCATGTCTTTGAAAAAACGAGATATGTCAGTCATGCGATTTTCTGTTATAAATGAACATCGCAAAACAGGCAACTGCTGAAAAATGCGACACAAATTTGCGAGCTGAGGCTGAGCAATATCATTATAATATTTTTAAAACTTGCTGATTCTCAGAATGAATACTTTTATAAATGATAGATAAATCAAATAAGGCCAATACTAATAACACCAAGAATGCACTCATTTTGTGTAAGAAACTAAGGTTTGGGGACAGTGGCGGTTTTAGGAGCTGCGAGGCCTGGGGCCGAAAAATTTTGTCCTAATTTTATTTTTTGCGTTTTGTAACTGTGCTTGATATGTTATAGAAAAAGCAAATAAAAAGTAGAACAAACAGTAAAGTATAGCTTATATATTTCATTATGAAGGAGAGAATTTTTTATTTTATGAAAGGTGCTGGGCCCCTTTTTCCTAGAAAAAGTGCGGGGCCTGAGGCCATGGCCCTCCTGGCCCCCCCTAAAACCGCCACTGTTTGGGATAGCAGACAGTTTCTTCAATTTTAGGACACTTGCAACCATGAGTTTCTAATGTGTTTTAATGCCAGAAGTGCGTAAATGATATGAACTACTTTGTAAGATCTCAAAACAAGTAATAACTTAATTCTCACTCAAAACAATGTCAAAACAGCTGCTTTTGCTGTTCAGTGTCAATTTTTTTTAAGTAAATTTGGAAAGTTAAAGCTGCAAATTACAAAAGTTTCATTCAAGAATTTTTCAGCATTGGCACAGATACTTAGTTTCTTTTAAAGAAAATACATGTACTTTTCTTATGATTCGAAAAGTTGAGCCTATTGTTCCTTTAAGGCTATTGCTTATAAAAAATGAGTGTAGACCACGTAAAACAACCCAACGATGTGTGAAAAACCTCATCATACACGTTATTTTTTATACGAAACAAACAATTTGGGCCAGCACTGAAATTTCTTAAAATTATCAGATTTTGAGTACTCGGAGTTTCTTATGAGCTTCTTAAAGGTTCCATAACAGTCTTCATTCTTTCTTTGCAGGCTATCCCACAGAATGTTTCAACGCAACGACCCAAAAGGCAAAGAAGATGTCATTGTCGATACATCTCAGTGCATAGCAGATTACGTCGAGAATCCATGAGATATTTCCAAAATTATATGGACGTCCATTCAAGCTGTTGATATTGGACAAAAAGAAGAAGATGCAAGAGATTGTTCAAAGGGATGCTAGCAGCATTTGGGCACTAAACTATGTCATGGTTGTTCAACAATCTGAAGAAACAATAGCAACACATTCGACCTCCATAGAAATGCCTGGCAACAACCCAATGCTACCTCATGATCCCCTAGACCTATCACAGGTGCCTAATATGTTACTGAATTTGTCGGCAAGCCCTGCAACAGATAGGCCAGTACTTGTAACAAACAACCGTCAACAGGAAATAGTACCAATCCCGAGAGTATCAACACAAAACATCGAAGACGAATCATTGTTGGGCATTGAACAACAACAACCAAGGAAGATCGAATTGGTTATATCGGATAACATGACTACTCAAAGGTATTCCTTCAGTGAAGATTGCAAACCGCGTGATGTTTACAATACAATCGCCGCTCAGAAAGGTATAGAGCCAGAAGGATTGTTACTCCTGGAAAAGAACAACAGGGACAGAATATTGCCAAAGAACAGTAATTTGAGCCTCAGGCAATGGGCCGTACTGCAAGGACAAGAATATATCGTTGAGGAAGATTTGCATGTGTACCATGGATTCGAAAGCCTCGATTTTGTCCAAGAAGAGGAAGACGAAGAAGAAACTGAAGTGACCATTCGACCTGCACTAAGTAAGGAAGAATTCAGTCTCAGAAGAATTCAAGCAAAAACTGCGTTGAAAGGAACTCAACAAGTGTTAGTATGTCGCACCAGCTTGGTAGCCGATTTACTTGAACAGTACAAAGATCCAGTTATCTTGAATAGCAGACTCTTTGTAAAGTTTGAAGGGGAAAGTGGTGATGACATGGATTGCCTGACAAGAGAACTTTTCTCCACATTTTGGTTGGAATTTGCTAAGTCCTTCTTGGGGAAAGATAAGGTTTATCTAACAATAAGTCCATCTCAAATTATGGAGTCCGATGAATTAAATGCTGTAGGCAGGGTCTTGATTCACGGCTATGTGCTGTGTGGCTACTTGCCTTATTTCTTGAATGCAAGCATTTTATACTGGATCCTAGTTGGTCGCGAGCCATCCACAAACTTTGTTATGGAACAGTTCATTGCTGGACTTGATGAGGGGGAGAGACAGTTGATTCAAGCTGCGCTGGCAGCAGATGATTTTGCGGATGATATGAAATTACGCCTAGCAGCTTTCTTAGAAAAACTTGACTGTGCAGTCTTACCTCGAGCTGATAAATTTAAAGCAATGTTTGAATCGGCAGCAAGATACATCACCATTGTCAAGCCACATTTCTATCTTTTCCACATCAGGAAACCTATCGAGGATGTTTCCCAGAAGCGATTCGGACATCCCACTGAATGTGATTTAGAAGGTTTGATGGCAAAGCTTTTACCTACTGCTGTTGAGGTTGTCTCCATTCTCAAATTCAAATATTCAGATGATGATTTTGCACAAGTGCATGAAGAAAGGGTCGCAGGATTTTTGCAAATGTTTCTCACATCTTTGTCTCAAGCAGATCTTATGGTTTTCCTGCGTTTCGTTAGTGGTGCAGAAATTATGCCTGGCTCGATTATTGTGGAGTTTGATGGTGAATCGAACCAAGAACTGATGATACCAATAGCTCACACCTGTGCCACATCCATACATCTATCAAGGTTTTTTCTGGCATATGAAAGCCTTCCCACAAATTTAAAGAATTTAATTGCGAATCCAGACTTTTGGGCTCGTTTTGACATGATATAGAGGTACATGTGATAAGCTGGGACCTCAAAAATGAGATGGTTTAAGAATATATAGTGTGCAAGTACAAAATGGTCACACTGTAGTATAATGTGTTTAATTACAAAGTTTTGTTAAAGTTGATTGTTTTGTTCCTTTCAGATTGTTGTTAATGCTTGCAAATTAGGAGAGTACAAACGGCTCGACAGTTTGGAAAAAAGATTCTGATCCTTTTGGTATAATGATCTCGATACTGAAATTTTCGTGAAAGTTTCGATATTTTCCTCGCTATATTTTTTCTGATATATAGTTTCCGTGCAAGAAAATGGACTATTCCTTGGATTTGCTTGTCTTAAATAGATAGTTGTTTACAATATTTTTTTCATGCACTGGAGTTTCTTTGATATTTCAACGACCTAAGTTTTGAACAGTTTCTAATAAAAATGTATACTTGTATGGTATGACATAATCCAGCGTCACAAAATTTAGTTTTCTCCGTTAGTTGCCGTTTCCAATTGCTCTGTATCTATATTCATAGGAAAACCGCTTTTAATCACTTTTGCCGTTTTTATTCCGCTTCGGTGTACTCTTAGTTTTCTGCTGAAACATAGTTAGAAATTGTTGGTCTTAGTATGGATATACTATTAGTAATTCTGCCATATAGCAGTTTGTTGATATTGCCTTTTTGTACAGGTAGAAACTTTTGTTGTGAGAGGACACTTGCAAAACATTTTTTTTATAGAATACCAAGAATCTACAGAAAATCTTCAGCATCAACTTATTACTTATTGTTGACAGTTTTAATTGGTTGTTCAATGGCTTTTCATTACTTGTTTGCGTCTTTTCTTGTCTCTATCATCTGTATGTCTCGCAAAAACTAAATCTTAAAAAAGGTGGGTGTAAAATTCTGTTACATTGTTCTTTGAACTGTCGGTAGTGTTTGCAGATGATACCACTGCTCTGTCTCATGGCATATCTCATACTGAAGTGTCACGTGGTATACCAGAAAACTTGAATATGATTGATATATAAACAGCTAGGAACCATCTGGTGCCGCACCCTAAGGAAACTAAATCCATTCTATTTAGCAAGCCTAGCCAATACAGCCAACCCGAGGCAAGAATAAACCTAAATCTAGCTGATAAGAACATTGAATATGTGAGCTTCTATAAATGCTTAGGATTCACGCTGGACGAGCACTTACATTACAATGAACATGTCAATGATATGTGCAAGAAAGTTAACTATGGTCTACAAATAATGAGAAGAGTGGAGGACTTCTTACCCCAAGAGAGTGTCATCCTCCTAGCAAACTCCCTAGTTCTCAGTCACTTAGGCTACTGCTCGCCACTACTCCATAATCTCAATTCTGGACAACTGGATACCTTCCTCAAATTACAAAAACACTGCGCTCGTCTTATTTTCTCATGTAATCGATTAACAAGGAGTAAGCCACTGTTTATCGAACTAAACTGGCTTCCGCTCCATCAAAGAATCGAACATAATACATGCATCTTAATGTTCAAAATCAACAACAACATGGCACCCCCTTATTTAACAGAAATGTTTAGAAAGATTTCAGATGTACATAGACCAGGCAGAGAATAGGGGAATGGTCACTCGAGTGGGAAATTTATGAGATGAAGTGCATTTGGTCAATGCGAGGGTGCTGATTTCGAAAATCGATTTTATACGGGGTTTTATGGGGGTCATCTGCCTCATTTTCGTGTTTAAAGTCTCGTTTTCATGTATCTGAACCAAACCAACGAGAAAACAGTTTTAAGCAAAGATAACAAACATCTAAAAGCAGATTAAGTATCTTTGGTGGGCGTGAATGTGGAAAATTGAATTTAGAACTGTTAAGGTGGGCAACAGTCTCGTTTTCATGACGACGAAATCGCGTAATCCTACAATTTCTATCTTTCGAGGGGCATCCCAACAGGCCAAAGCGCTTAAAAACCCACAGTTGTTACGGTCATCCTCTAAAGAGCTATGCAACGCTATTAACTGATAATACTCTTGCTACTGCTATAGATACTGATATTAATACGATCTTATTACTTAAAATACCATTATCAATAAAAGATGTTTTAGTATAAATCACTCGGCTGTCATTGTAAAGCTTACATTGAAAAAGATTTTACATCGAGAGCATTGTGTACAGAGAACGGTAGTGTTTTTTGCTTCTCTTTAACAATTTTTTAAGATTGCCAGTTTTATGTATTTATACCGATACCAATACTCATACCAACACCAACACTAATATCACAGATGATAAATACCAATACCAATACTAATAGCAATACTAATACTGGCGATTGATACTAAAATCAATACTAATACCAATGCTAATACTAATACTAATACTACCGATAAAAACTGCTGAGAAACTGCTGAAAACTGATTATTGCTAATTGATCAATAACACTGATGGAAATGCAGGCGGATCATCTAAACAAAGTCGCAACGTTTCACAGTTCTTCAAAATCGTCTGGACAGTCACTGCATTTGACACTCACAGCCTCAAGCTCTTTGTTGATTTCAACTTTGTTCAGGAAAAGCTCTATGATATCTTCAGGGTAACTTGATCACTCTGACCAACCGATCTGCTTCATTCCAACCACCATCTACTGGGGCGTCCAACTGAAGCATCAAACCATTAGCTTGCCTGAAATCATAGCAACATAGTTTGCACGCAGAATGTGAAGCCTGGGGTTTTCTTTACGTGGTGGTGGGATGCTGAGATCTATAATCTCCTTTTCTCTTTCGGACTTCTGCACGAATAGCTTGAGTCGCAGCAATTGCCTGGACGATATTCTCATGTTTCCATATAACACATAGACAATCTTCTCTGAACCACTGATGAGATCCGCTGACATGACGACCTTCCCAACTAAGTCAAATGCCTGATAAGCTCTACGTCTATTGACACGACTTCAAAATGGCAACGTTGCTAGAGGAAGATCAAGCCATAACAGCATCATTGGCAGAAATGTTTGCAGCTTTAACCAACGCCACCAACTTCGTGTCTGCTTCTTCGTGGTTGCTAGCAAGATGATAGTATTGGAAAACAAAGAGAAATATGCGACATGACATCATCAACCCTTGAGATCCAGAAAAAGAAAGCACTACTTGGTCTGCACACCTTTTCTAGCAATGACTTATTATATAGCTTTTTCATTTAAAAGTCAGCATTTTGGAGGTCATGTCATTATTAGTAGAGTTCATCAGGCTTTTCGCTGAGTTGGGAAGCTCCTCTCAGGTGTCAGAACATCTCATCAGTGGTTCAGAGAAGATTGTCTATGTGTTATATGGAAACAAGAGAATATCGTCCAGGTAATTGCTGCGACTCAAGCTATTCGTGCAGAAGTTCGAAAGAGAAAAGGAGATTATAGATCTCAGCATCCCACCACCACGTAAAGAAAACCCCACGCTTCATATTCTGCGTGCAAACTATGTTGCTATGATTTCAGGCAAGCTAATGGTTTGATGCTTCAGTTGGACGCCCCAGTAGATGGTGGTTGGAATGAAGCAGATCGGTTGGTCAGAGTGATCAAGTTACCCTGAAGATATCATAGAGCTTTTCCTGAACAAAGTTGAAATCAACAAAGAGCTTGAGGCTGTGAGTGTCAAATGCAGTGACTGTCCAGACGATTTTGAAGAACTGTGAAACGTTGCGACTTTGTTTAGATGATCCGCCTGCATTTCCATCAGTGTTATTGATCAATTAGCAATAATCAGTTTTTCAGCAGTTTCTCAGCAGTTTTTATCGGTAGTATTAGTATTAGTATTAGCATTGGTATTAGTATTGATTTTAGTATCAATCGCCAGTATTAGTATTGCTATTAGTATTGGTATTGGTATTTATCATCTGTGATATTAGTGTTGGTGTTGGTATGAGTATTGGTATCAGTATAAATACATAAAACTGGCAATCTTAAAAAATAGTTAAAGAGAAACAAAAACACTACCGTTCTCTGTACACAATGCTCTCGATGTAAAATCTTTTTCAATGTAAGCTTTACAATGACAGCCGAGAGATTTATACTAAAACATCTTTTATTGATAATGGTATTTTAAGTAATAAGATCGTATTAATATCAGTATCTATAGCAGTAGCAAGAGTATTAATCAGTTAATAGCGTTGCATAGCTCTTTAGAGGATGACCGTAACAACTGTGGGTTTTTAAGCGCTTTGGCCTGTTGGGATGCCCCTCGAAAGATAGAAATTGTAGGATTACGCGATTTCGTCGTCATGAAAACGAGGCTGTTGCCCACGTTAACAGTTCTAAATTCAATTTTCCACATTCACGCCCACTTAAGATACTTAATCTGCTTTTAGATGTTTGTTATCTTTGCTTAAAACTGTTTTCCCGTTGGTTTGGTTCAGATACATGAAAACGAGACTTAAAACATGAAAATAAGGCAGATGGCCCCCATAAACCCCCGTATAACATCGATTTTCGAAATCAGCACCCTCGAATTGACCAAATGCACTTCATCTCATAAATTTCCCCCTCAAGTGACCATTCCCCTATTCTCCGCCTGGTCTAACACAGTTACAGTACAAGATCTTCCACGTTAGGTCTCTATATACTAACAGAGGAGCAAGAAACTATTATACAAAAACATTTAGATATATTGGCACAAGACTTTGGAATTCTTTACCAGCATATCTTAAAACTTGCAGAACCTTAGAGAACTTCAGGAAACAGTGCGCTTTTTACTTTATGAACAAAGTTAAATCCGATGATTTTATCTCGTATGGGTGGACCAAATGAAAAATACTTTTTAGTTTTTATTAGGACTTTTAACAGGACTTATATCTTTAGACTTTTGATCTTTTTTCTTAAACAATCTTTATATGCACAATTAATATGCTTTTTAACATCAACTAAAGAAATTGTTTTTTAATAGGTTAATTTTATTTTTTATTTTTTGTTTTTTAATTAGAACTTTCATTTGTGAACCAGGCTGGAAACAAGTATATTACTTAGTCCTGTAATTCACGTTAAATATGCATTACATACATACATACATACATACACTTTTCTCTCCAGTAAATCCTTTCAACGAGGAATGTAATTCTACTTTCATTATAAATTCTTTCACGTTTCCTTCACCGTTGAATACTTTAATTTTGCTTTCCATTTTGGATTATTCTGTTATAGAAATTTAGCCGTAGTCGAAACTAATACATTAGAATGCTTCTCGTGGCCTACTACGATATAATCTATAACAGAATGAACAACAACAACAACAGAAACAAATATAAAGTCAACATTACAATAGATATGTCCAGTCACGTGGGTTCATCCCTACAATGAACTCATTAATCTCTGGTGTGCCTATCATCGTTCTGATCTTGCTATGGAGGACCTGGAAGCCGGTGTTCCAGTGCTAAAAGTGTGAAAAGCAAACTTTTTTTCCATCCCAGAATATAACCATAAGTCTGTCAGGACAAAAGGTCTTCAAAATTTACTTCCGAAAATGAAATCTTACCCAAGTTACAAAGATATGCGCTTTGCACAGCACATAGAAAATATTTGCAAAGCTGTGCTGCATTATTTGAATGGTAGCACACAGCACTGGACAAGTCTGTCAGCTGTCCACAGAAAGGAAAATCAAAAGGCTTGATGGTGTCTTAATACATTGAAAGAGGATGGTGTAAATGCCTATCTAACTTCTTTGATGTCAGACATATGCTCTGTGTTTCAAACCTTGCAAAAGTAATTGCAAAAAGTGTCAATGATCATACCAGACAAAATGAAATATAAAGATATAGCGATCAACAAGTTCAACGCTATGAAGAAAGCACCTTATGTTGGTGGTGCAGAAGAGAAATGGGTCGAAGAAAATGGATCTGAAAATGAATGACGATGGGGATGGTGTCATTATGGTGATCACGAAAGTGATAATGTATTAACATTCTACGTTTGAAGTCGCAGAATGAGTTGTAGGCTATTCGGAGGGATATGGTGTTGGGGGTGGGAACAAAGGAGAGGCCCTTTTCCAGAAGCATTATTTGTAATTGTGATAGCTCTGTGTTGGTAAGATTTACAATGTTGTGACTGATATGTTTGTACCTTATTTCCGTTTCGAGATATTTGCGCATCGTGCCCTTATGTTTGCTCTTACGAAGTTTCCTTTTCCTTCCAAGGAGTTTATTGCATTTTATAATATACCCCATGTTCTTAAATCGTACCATGTTTTCCCGGATAGATCGTCCTAAGGTGTTACAAAGCAGAGAAGAGAGAATGAAATACACAGATATAATAACAGTAACAAAATATATAATATAAAATATAAATTATTATAGAAGATACAAGGATTAGTATAATGTTCGTGTATAGATTAATAGAGTCTGGGGCGTTTGTGGGTTTCTTTGTCTTTGGTGGATTTGTAGACCACGTGTTTTTCAATTCTCTTGTTCATACCACAAGTTAGGATGTGTTCCTTTGGGTCCTTTTCCGGGAACCTCGTCTTGGTGAGGGCAATGTTTTCCAATGTGTTGGCCTTTTCGTATGCAGCAATGTTCATGTGGTGTTTGTGAAGTATTTCACATATGTTTTTTTGATAAGCTTTATCAAGCTTATCAATAGCATCCCGACTCTCCTGGTCAAGTTCGGCCTGGAATTTGAATTCTACTTGGGGGTGCACATAATTGGGGAATCTTCCCTCATGTGCAGCCCTTTCGAAATGTGAGGCTCTATCATTGTGATAGAGCTCACTGGCCTTATTGTGTGCCAGGAGGTGGATGAATTTGAATGTGTCCCTGAAGTTCTCGGGTTGTTGTGTTTCAGGTGTGGCCGTTTGGTTTGTGGAGGTTTGTGTATTAGTTTTCCGCTTATCGGTATTATTGTTGGTGTGGTGTTTTCTTGTGGACGGGTCTTTATATTGGAATTGTTTTTTAGTGTGTTTCTTCGAAGTTTGGAAATTTTGGATCCGGTTGTCCATCAGTTTGGGTATACGGTAGTTTCCAGGTCGTGTCTTGATGTGAACTGCATTGGGTGGGTGGCTGGGACGCTTCGACTCTTGAGTCTCCTTGACGACGCTCAATGCTAGTGGGTGGAATGTTAAGAGAGCTGGTTATAAAATATGATTAGAATGAATGGGGGCTTATTATAGGGGAGCTTGGGGTATATACAGGTATTGCATAGTAGGGTACATATGTTTATATATGTAAGCTGTGTTTGTAGGACGTAGGCTAGTGTAGCCCAAGGAATCTGGGTTGAAGGAGTATATATATAAGGCATATAAGGATGAATGTGTATACTTATATAAGTATGTGCATGGTGCAATATCATAAATTGCGATGTATAATGTGGTATGTGGTACATATATAGTAGTAGCCAAGGTACATGGGATATTGGGTCGAGGAAGAGCGTGGTAAGAGACAAAAAAGTGTTAGTGCGTAGATACGTTAATGATTATATGAGTTGGTAAGTGTCAAAAGGAAAGAAAATGGTCCAGAGAATATATAATATGATACAATATCTAGTAGGAGTAGGACGTTAAGTATAGATTAAAGAAGAGTGAAGATTAATAAGGAATAATAGACTAATTACCTTGGTAATCTATTTCGCAGGAACTATCAAAATTGGCAATATCAGCGTCTACTGAATCTTCCAAAAATTTTCTGTTGGAAGGCATTTCTCTTGTGCGAAGTTATATATATATACCACTCGTGTGTATAGGATGAGGGTACCAGGTTGTTTTGCAATGAAACTTGCTGTATAGAGCCTTATAACAAGGGATGGGTCTGATGCTAATGTCAATGTGGTTGACAGATGTGACTTTGTAGGTGCCATATATGGTGTTGTACAAGACAGTGAGGGGTGTTTGTTTTTCGTGATATTTGGTGTGATGTTTTTGTGTAAATGTATGGAGGTCAGACGGAAATGCCAGCAGAGCCGGCGATCCCAATGCGGGATACTATACGTTCTCCACTCCATCTGTCGACATTGTTGTTGTTAAAAATAAATAGAATTGTACCTGAGCACAAGCAAGTAAGAAAAATGAGTGTATCACCAACCTAAAGGCGCTGTTGCTTAGCAAAATTTAAGTCTAGCCTCGATGTGGGGCGCAGCTTTGCGTGCGATTGCTGGCTTCGCGCATTGTGTGTGTGTGTGTGTGTGTGTCACAGAGGGTGTATATGATGTAGATTTAAGAAACTCGTCAGTCGAATACCCATGAGGCATTTCGGGGCATTATGTTCGATATGCTGTATGATACATGGGCGCCCCATTACCCACGAAGGGGTAATGTTTCAATCTAACATCATAATGTAAATATATTAGAATTTGGTGTGGGTAATATGATTACCAATGTTTTTATGGGTTCTAAGTGCCAGAACTGTTGGGCGGGTCCAAATTTTGGATAAAGCTTCGTTCCGGGAGAGGGTTCTCCAGTGTTCCTTGAGAATGGATTTGATGCGGATTGTACGTGTGTCATAGGGTATGATGAAGGGTAGGGTTTTATGTTTTATTTGGGATTGTGAGATGTTTGTATTGGAGATTGTAGGATCTGATGTATGATAGTGTAAAATATCATCGGTGGTATCTTCAGTGTTGTTGTTGGTGTTCTGAGCTCCAATGTGATTTACAACATTAAGTTGTGGTGTAGCAGAATATGTGTTGTTATGTTGACCTTTAAACAAAAGGGCGTTTTGTGACAGATCAGCAATTTTGTTAAATTGCTTGTTGATCTCATAGGAATGGTAACCTCGTTGTATAAGGTCTAGTTTTAGATCCATTAGTTTTGTTTGTAACTCCTTATTACCTGTGATATCACGTCTATATCTCAGGGCTTGGCTGTATATAACGCTTTGTTTACATGTTGGGGGATGGAAGGAATTGTTGTGTAGTAGACTACAGATGTCAGTGGGTTTTTTGTACAGGGAGCTGATGAGTTTTCCATCTGAATTGAAGTGGACGGTTGTGTCTAAGAAGTTGACACTGGTATGTGATTGAGTCATCTAGAATTTGATTGTGTTGTGTATTGTGTTTATGTATTGTTTAAAATGGAGAAGTGACTGTAAGTCATACGGCCAGATATGTCATCAATAAACCTTCTCAATTGGAGGGGTTTGCCGTTATGGGGTGCATTTTGGAAGATGTGATTTTCGAACTTTGTCATGAATATATTAGCATAGTTTGGACCCATTTTTGCGCCCATTGCTGTGCCAGGGGTTTGTAGGTAAAATTTATTATTGAATGTGAAGTAATAAAGTTTGAGTACAAACTCGAACATCTGTTGTAGGTGTTTGATGTCCAAGGGGGGTGTACCTTGGTAATGTTCATTTATTGCATAAAGGCAACATTCTATGCCCTCATTTTGGGGGATATTTGTGTATAATGATTTCACATCAAACTGGGAATTTACACGCCTTGATTATGAATTATCTCACAGACAGGACTCAGTATGCCGAGATTAATGGCGAGTGCAGCTCAACAAAACATGTTAGATGTGGAGTCCCCCAATGATCTTTGCTAGGCCCTTAGCTATATAGTTTACGTGTCAATGACTTGCCATCTGCAATTACGCAGGGTGAGATGTATCTCTTTGCAGATGATACAACTGTTTATTGCACAGGCAAGGAGTTGGAGAGTGTTTTAGACACCTTAAACAGCATAATGGGTATATAAATATATAATTGGTGCATGCGGAACAAGTTGAAAATACATCTAGGAAAATGCGAGGCTATGATCATGATGAGGTCCCCTTTCATAGGGCCAATGAGACCCATTTTTTATGGAGAAGATCACATAAAAATTGTTCAAGAATCAACATGTCTTGGATTGCGAATAGATAATAGGCTAGATTGGAAACCCCAAGTACAAAATGTATGCAAAAGTTTTTCAAAGAAGCTGGGTGCATTGAAAAGGATGAGATGCCTACCAAGAAAAGTCTTAGAAGAAATATATCACACAACAATCATTGCCAACACAACATATTGCATCTCAGTTTCGGGAAATTGTTCTGAAGCTACATTTAATATGCTAGAGGATAACCATGCTAGGGCAGCAAGGCTAATACACAATCTGCCTCGAGACTTAAGCAATGAAGAGAGCCTCGCAAGAGCAAACTGGCAGCCGATCTCACTTCTGTATAAGCGGAGGCTGCTCACACTAATGTATCAGATATACCATGGAACAGCTGACAAATCAATTACTCAGATGTTTCAGAAGAAAGACCCGGACATACAGAGAACAAGAAATAAACCACAGTTTGAAGTGAAAAGATATAATACAAAGACTGGGCGAAATAGTTTTACATATCAAGGAACAATGATTTGGAATTCTATCCCGGACCGAATTAAGGATGAAGAAACGGTGCAAAATTTTAAAACAAAATTAAAAAGTGTGCGACAAACAATAAACAAGTTAAGTTTTCAAAAAGGATTAACTGGATTTTTAAACAAAGAGAGAGATTTTATATATTATTAGACGACTATTAAGTAATTCTTTTAATTTTTATCCTTACAAATTTTTTTCATCCTTACAGTTTTATCTCTTTAAGCCTTTGATTTATAGCAGGTCCACATCAGCTCCTTTGAGTTGCCAGACTTTTAACCTGCTTTATTAAATAAAAAATGATGATGATGATGATGATGAACGTGACTAACCAAGAGTCTTTGGGTATGTGAAAGTTGTGATTAAGGACAATTTGTAAGAAATGAGTTGTATCACGTATGGAAGAAGGGCTTGATTCGACAATGGGGCGAAGGGAATGGTCCAGGAATTTGGATATATTCACTGTAGGGGGAGCCACTGCCAGAAATGATTGGTCGCCCTGGGTTGTTCGGTTTTTGTATTTTGGGTACCATGTAGAATATTGGTGTTCTGATTGGATTCTTAGGTAGTAAGAAACCAAATAAATCGTTGTCTATTATTCTTTTGGTGTGTAAGTGTGTTAGGAATGTGGTTATTTCATAAGGTAGGGTGCCTGTATGGTCTATTGGTTGTTCAGTGTCATATAGGGGGTCATTGAGTTGGCGATATGCCTCTGTTATATACATTTCATTTGGCATGAGGACAATGCGATCCCCTTTATCCGCTCTTTTGATGGTAATATCATTGATGGACTGAAGTTCCTGTAAGGCCTGCTTCTCAGGGAGGGTAATGTTGGCAGAGTTTATAGATTTATTCATGCGTAGTGTAAAGAGATTGAATATGTTATGCCAGACATTGGTAAGGTAATTCTGGATGATGATGTTATGTGTTTTGGGGGGTTCCCATTTCAATCTGAGTCTGAAGATGGGGATGGTGTCATTATGGTGATCACAAAAGTGATATTGTATTAAACTTCTACGTTTGAAGTCGCAGAATGAGTTGTAGGCTGTTCGGAGGGATACAGTGTTGGGGGTGGGAACAAAGGAGAGGCCCTTTTCCAGAAGCATTATTTGTGATTGTGATAGCTCTGTGTTGGTAAGATTAACAATGTTGTGACTGATATGTTTGTTCCTTATTTCCCTTTCGAGATATTTGCGCATTGTGCCCTTATGTTTGCTCTTACGAAGTTTCCTTTTCCTTCCAAGGAGTTTATTGCATTATGTAATATACCCCATGTTTTTAAATCGTACCATGTTTTCCTGGATAGATCGTCCTAAGGTGTTACAAAGCAGAGATGAGAGAATGAAATACACAGATATAATAACAGTAACAAAATATATAATATAAAATATAAATTATTATAGAAGATACAAGGATTAGTATAATGTTCGTGTATAGACTAATAGAGTCTGGGGCGTTTGTGGGTTTCTTTGTCTTTGGTGGATTTGTAGACCACGTGATTTTCAATTCCCTTGTGTCCTTTTCTGGGAACCTTGTCTTGGTGAGGGCAATGTTTTCCAACGTGTCAGCTTTTTCGTATGCAGCGATTTTCATGTGGTGTTTGTGAAGTATTTCACATATGTTTTTTTGATAAGCTTTATTAAGCTTATCAATAGCATCACGACTCTCCTGGTCAAGTTCGGCCAGGAATTTTAATTCTACTTGGGGGTGCACATAATTGGAAAATCTTTCCTCATGTGCAGCCCTTTCGATATGTGAGGCTCTATCATGGTGATAGAGCTCACTGGCCTTATTGTGTGCCAGAAGGTCGATGAATTTGAATGTGTCCCCGAAGTTCTCGGGTTGTTGTGTTTCAGGTGTGGCCGTTTGGTTTGTGGGGGTTTGTGTGTTACTTTTCCGCTTATCAGTATTATTGTTGGTGTGGTGTTTTCTTGTGGACGCGTCTTTATATGGGAATTGTTTTTTAGTGTGTTTCTTCGAAGTTTGGAAGTTTTGGATCCGGTTATCCATCAGTTTGGGTATACGGTATTTTCCGGGTCGTGTCTTGATGTAAACTGCATTGGGTGGGTGGCTGGGACGCTTCAACTCTGGAGTCTCCTTGACGACGCTCGGGGATGCTGGTGGGTGGAATGTTAAGAGAGCTGGTTATAAAATATGATTAGAATGAATAGGGGCTTATTATAGAGGAGCTTGGGGTATATACAGGTTTTGCGTAGTAGGGTACATATGTTTATATATGTAAGCTGTGTTTGTGGGACGTAGGCCAGTGTAGCCCAAGGAATCTGGGTTGGAGGAGTATATATATAAGGCATATAAGGATGAATGTGTATACTTATATAAGTATGTGCATGGTGCAATATCATAAATTGCGATGTATAATCTGGTATGTGGTACATATGTAGTAGTAGCTAAGGTACATGGGATATTGGGTCGAGAAAGAGCGTGGTAAGAGACAAAAATGTGTTAATGCGTAGATACGTTAGTGATTATATGAGTTGGTAAGTGTCAGAAGGAAAGAAAATGGTCCAGAGAATATATAATATGATATAATATCTAGTAGGAGTAGGACGTTAAGTATAGATTAAAGAAGAGTGAAAATGAATAAGGAGTAATAGACTATTTACCTTGGTAATCCATTTCACAGGAACTATAAAAATTGGCAATGTCAGCGTCTACTGAATCTTCCAAAAAGTCGCTGTTGGAAGCCATTTCTCTTGTGCGGAGTTATATATATATATACCACTCGTGTATATAGGATGAGGGTACCAGGTTTTTATGCAATGAAAATTGGTGTATAGAGCCTTATAACAAGGGATGGGTCTGATGCTAATGTCAATGTGGTTGACAGATGTGACTTTGTAGGTGCCATATATTAGGGTGTTCAACTCATTTTTATATTTGCTGACAGTGCCAACTTTAACACGCTAAACTTAAGGACGGCACTCTGGGAAGTTTAAAACAGTTTTTCTTTTTGTCATAGCCCTCTCCAATCAAAAGTTACAAATATTTTAATTTTAGAAGTTTCACGAAAAATTTGGAAGTTCAGTCATTGTTATTTGTATAGAAAAGTGGGATTCTGAATGGCACAAAATATGTTCAAAATGGTATAACTTATCAAACATAAATGAACATAACTCAAAAACTGTAAATGGTATGCCGATGATACTTTACATACAAGTCAACAGTGAAACAGTAATTATTTTCATTACCAATTTTGGGGTACTTGTTGTAATGGAAACCGATAAGTTGCTATGACAACAGTGAATGTGACTGCTTGCAACTGTTTTCAAACGCATTCTAATGGTATTCTGGGGACAATTGACATAAAAGTAAAAAAAGACCAATTATTTATTTCAAAACCAATTTTGGGGTACTTGTTGTCATGGAAACATGCAGTTGCTATGAAAACAATAAATTTGTACTCTTGAGTAAAAAAAATCAAGGATTTAAAAATTGGGAGAGGTTAAGTAATATTTTGAAAAGTAACATTATGTAGGTTCCAACAAGTCCTGGACAATCAGGGGAGTAACTATCCTGGATTATCTCATACTCAAGAGTAAGCATTAATTTCGTGTTTCTGTTGTATCTTGGAAGTTTAGCCACAGGCCAAGCATATTTTCATAAATCACTAAAACTAAACATTAATTGATAAAGGTAGTTTTTTTAATCCAAAATGAGATCTCCTCTTTTTAAATGAGCCAAAAACGGAAATGTGAAAATTTCATCATCGCCATCCTGGTCGTAGCACAAATCAAACATCGTTTTGGTTGGGTTCTGTGCATTATATGAGTCTATTCCTTTTACTGTTCCAGCATACCAGGCAGCGAATTCATCTGCAGACTCTTGAATTTTGTGCTGAAAGCGTCTACGAATCAGATTATTTGGGTCCAAACACAACATTTCAAATTCTTCCTTTGATTTTCTCATTTTTTGTTGCATTCTGCCGTCCTTGACTTTTTCGAACACCTTCAATTTTTGATTCTCGATTCGTGATTGTCTCTCGTCCCTAGCTATTAGCTTACTACCCTGTGAGGTGGAAGCTTGTAGATTTCCGGCTATTGCGTATTCATTTCCTGCAATTAAAGTCTTTAAATGTGCAACTTTCTGATCAAGAGAGAATGTTTTCCCTTGCTGGTCTTCTGATATAAAATGGCTTCTTTTGCCTTTATGTCAAGCACATGATGCAGGTAGAGCAGTTGAGCTTGAACTGCCTCCATCCTGTCAGTGCTTTTAATGTGGACAATGTTCTCATCAACAGCTGCAATAGATTTCCAAAGATTGCCAGGAATTTCGGAAACTTTCTCTATGATATCCTGCTTTCTTATACAATCTTTGGTTTCTTTTTCTTTCTTTTCAGCTGCCATGCGCTCCAGTTTCTCTTTTCTTTCTTTGAAAATTTTTTGTCTCGTCTCATTTAACTTGCCCTTTATCAGTGCATAGTTTTCCCTTGCTTCTTTAAAATATTTATCTTTCAAGGTCTCCGGAAAGCTCTGCAGCCATTTACTGGGCTTATTGTGCACCCACATGATTATTGCTTCAATACAGAGCCAGGTTGCATTGGGACGGAATCTTAAGAGGTTGTCAAATAGAGCAAAGTCTCTTTCTGAAGCCATGTTGTGTTGTGGAACATTGCTGGCTTGAAGCTGAAGATTTTTAGAGGGGTTTGATAGAGAGCCCCCATCAAGTTGCTCCTCTGCTTGCCGTTCCAGGATAACAAGCATACCAGCGCAAATCAGCTCAAGTGCCTGTTGGGTGAGGATTTCCATCTCTTCATCTTGTTGCATGAATAAGCACTTGTATATTTCATCCTTCTTGATTGAAACAAGCTCTTCATCAAATACTGCTTTTGCTTGAAGTAACGGAGATGCATTTTGAGCGACATCTTTTAAGGTAGTGTGCAGTTTTTGCAAGATAGGGTTGAGCTCTAAAATGTTTCCACCACTTCCATAGATTTACCTCATAAGAAGACCTGTAATTAATTTGCCAATGATTCCTGAAGCCCTTGCTCCTGCAACAAACACAGAATTTTCAGCATCTTCATAAACAGCTTTCATCAAGTTATTTCTTTCAGAGAGCTGCATAACAAAGCCTTTCATATGAGCTTGATGGTAAAAGAGAGCTCCTTCATTCACAAAAATTATGTTAAACCTGTTGCCTTCCATGGTGACTAGTTGGTTTTTTGTTCCGGAATCAGTTAGATACGCATCAAATAATTTTGGCATACCTGCAGCTTGATGACCTCTGGGATGGAATGCTTTTTATGCAGTTCTTATTAATCTGCATGTCCCAGACTTGGGAAAAGCATGCTGACTTTTGCCTTTCAAACAAGCCTCTTCAAATTTCATTAAAACTTTATTTGATTCTTCTGCAAAATTTACAAGCAGATGCATTCTGCAGAAGAAATGTCCCATCTCCAGAACATTCTTTTGCTCCTCAGCATTCATAAGATCCCACTTTTCACAATATTTTGGCAACACTTCTTTACGTAAGTTCTCGAAAAGCATATTGAAGGCAGGGTTAACATTCGTTTTATCGCTCAAAGTATTCTTAATTTGAAGAGACTAATTTCTCAGTAGTATCCTTGGCATCGATACTTTGCATTGAGCTGGCAATAGCTGTCAACTTTTCAGTTATCGCTTCAACAAGACTCTCGGCAGTTCCTGACGACATTTCAAGGATACCAAGCAACATTGTTTTTCCTTCAGGGGTTGTTACTTGAAAACCCTCATAATGTTTGTGGAATTCGGATGCACCATCACTGTGGTAAGTGTTTCCAATACATGAAGACAGATCTGTGCCCTTCAGCATGGCTTCTCCAATCTGCTTATCTGCAAGATACCTTGCTTCAACGAAAAATCTTGAAAGTAGTACTTTTGAAGGTAGTCTGCTGATTTCCTTCTTTGTAAACTTCTTTACAACAGCTTTGATTACATCATTGACCTTGTTTAGTGACACATTGCAAGCATACAGCTCAATCACTAGCTCTCTAATTTCATTTGAAAAACGTCCTTCTGCAAATGTTGTTATTGTATCACTCTCCAGTAAAATCTGCAGTTCTTCTAATTCTTTTTCTCTCTTTTAAACAAATGTTAACTTTTTTTTGAGGGATTTCTTTTCTTCTTCTAATGTTGCTTTCCACTCTTCGAGTTTTTCATTTCTCTGATCAACTTTTCCCTTATAATATGAGACCTTCCGTTGTGCCTTTTCCAAAGATTTTTTTATCTCTTTTATTTTCCTCTCTTGCAATTCTTTTTCATTTGCAGCTGCCACTAGTTCTGACTCCTTCTCGACAATGGTACCTTCTATTATTGAGATTTTAGAATTTGTTTCCAATAGATCTTTGATCTTTTCATCTCTCCTTTAAATCTTCTTTTTTAAATTACGAGCATTATTCGCAGCTAACTTTTTCTCTAAACGATCAACTTCTTCCAGTTTTGCTTGAAATCTGGCTTGAAAATCTGCCAGTTGGGTACGATTGGATGTATTTTCTTCTTGGAGAGTTATAACTTCCTCTCTGAACTGCGTCCCTTCACTTTCAAGTGCTTCTATTGTATTGTAATACCTGATTAAGCTGATTAATGACAGGAGGATTAATAAGACAGAAAAGACCCTTATGCCTCTATACATGAGAGCTTGCAAGATAATTAGTTTAAACCAATATCCAAATACAACTGATTTTCTAATCTCCTAAATATCCTAATCTCCTAATAATCTTCTAAACACCAAAGTAACTGATGCACATGTGCAATGCAACTACACATTCATAGAAAGGGATTTTCAACAGTTCCGTGTTCAGGTGTGCCACTTTTGTGTGTCTGTGACATGACTGAACATAATTTATAGACCTTCCCTCGGCACAAAAAACTATATATTCCATAGCACTTAACCACATACAATATTCATCAGTCGTTGTTGTTTGATGCGTCAATCACACTGACATCCATTGGCACACATATCAATATATTCAAGCACTGTGAATTACCCTGTGTGTGATAAACCACGCATGATTTTTTCTCATAACGAAGACTGATACATTGTAAAAGTAGATAGAAACGGCAACTTGCCCTTAAATTACTCTGTGTTGTACTACAGATACCAAACTCTATAGTTTAGTATAGTTTAACATACAGATATGGAATCAGTTGAAAAATTACAGCTTAAATACTCTGTTGCTACGAAAACCAAATAAAACAATGAGCGGTACTTGTAACATAACATATTTGTTTCTTTGTAATCTTATATCAAATCGTTACCTGACACTTGCAGATTACAGCAATGGTGTTTATTTTATTAAGTTTTGTACCTCTGTTGCATAGTCAGTAAATCTTCACATTAACAATAATTGCTAAATTTTGTGAATATATTTAATGGCATAGGTCGTACATCAAGCCAATTACATAAGATTGAACACCACTGTTGCAATATTAGGCATTTTGGAGGATTTTTATGCATAGTTTGGAATGGTTGGCTCCATAGTTGTAAAACATATGCCTGGACAAATAGGCTCATTGTTGCAAAAGATTTTTTTGAGAAAAAGTCGTAAAGTTTTCGTGTACTGTTATAAGATTTCCAAACTGGTGAAATGTAGTTAAAAACTCTTGAAGCCCCAAAAGCATTTGTTCACACTAATAGGCATATTTCTTCTTAGTTCAGTTTGTTCAGAATAATGTTTCTCCATAAATTGAATTCTGCAGAACTATATGTCAGCCCTTCATTTTTTCTTTTTTTCGGTTTATTTAATTTTTGTATCTTTCAATCTTTTCTTCTACCATTTGCTTTGAGGGTGCTGGCTTTCTCTACCAAACTTATCCTCTTCTTGTCCTTCTCCTAGGATGATGCATTCAAAACTACCATGCCGAGGAGTTTACAAAGGAGAACCTTTAATGTTGCTTCCATTGAGAACTAACGAAGAGCTAATGCAGTAGCTTTTTTCAGTGTTCACCATCCAACTTAAATTGACTTTAGGCATATCTTCCAAATCAACTTGTGCAAAGACTCGTTTGGATTTTGGGTTGCCTTTCTTACACATCTCTTTAGCAACTTTTCATCAGACAGCCTGAGAAATATGGGAACCAGCTTTTTACCATTGTCTTGTTGAAGCGTTTTGTGCTCTTTATGGGATGGTGGTTATCAGGATTTTGCAGCTGCTCTCTGCCAAAGGAACCATGATATATCACCAGGTGCTTAGTGTGCATTTTTGGTGTGTTATCTGCGCTTGATGGATTGCCATAATTCTTCTTTTCAACAATGGAATATTATTGGAATGATCTTTGATTGCTTTTCCACAGTATTTTTTGATTTTCTTTACTTTGTCCTGGGTCAGTTTTCCTTTTCCAGCAACATCTTTCAATACTGTACTATTTATTACACAATGAAAGATTTCAATAATATGCACTTGTTTAAGTTTGTATGGTATTTCCAATCAGTGATCAGTTGAATACATTGTTTGGAATTCATCTTTCCTGTGATTTACCGGCATGATGCACAGTAAAAAAATGTGGGCAGGGCGGTTCCGCCACAATATGTTGCACAGTGGCTTCTGTATTGTTTCCCATATTGTGGCCATAACTGTAAAAGAAATGTTTTATTTTTGAACACATGGAGTCTCAATAGTAGGGATCGGGATTTGGAGCAATCAGAATTACGAGTTTGAAGAGTCCTAGACAACTGGTAGCAACCAATTGTCTTATTACACCCGTCAGATCTTGTAAGGTGGCCTCAAAACTAGTGGGCCTAGATTCCACATTCTCCTGTTGTGGCCGCAATAATGGAACGTCAACTGAGGTTCAGGTAGTGACATAGTGAGAAAGCGTTCAAAGGTTTGACTTAAACAAGAACTAATATCAGACCAAAATTGGGCGCAATTTGATGAATGTCTTATTTCGTTAAAATATTTTTGTGCTGACAAACTAAAGTATTCATACACAGAAGCAAGGGTGCGAACATTTCTGTAGTAGATGAGGACTTTTATGGCAGAAGTACTCTTGTCTTTCAAGTTTTGAACAAACAAACCAAGGATTTTGGCAAGTACTTATTTCATCTTAGAACTATCAAATTATACCCAAATTGAAGTAAAATTCACTTCGGGTACCATCTAGAAATTGATTTTACGATCGCCATCGAATAGGCCCGTAGAATTTTGTGATTGCAGCAGCGAGCCAACACAGCATTCCTGAAAACATGCCGGATGCTGCGCAGTTTCCACTGCAACTGCCCGAAGCAAAAGTGAATTCTTTGCATGTTCAATGCAATTTCTGTCTTTGATAGTGTTAAGTTAAAAGTTTCACGAATAATTCTGTAAAGATTTAGTAACCTGGCAGGGGAAATATTAATAAATCATAACTTAACCTCATCATGTAAACCAAAAATTTCGAATTAAATCTTAATCTATCTCAACTCTTTCTTCATTTTCTTCATTTTGGTTTTATTTTTATTTTAGCATTATTCAGTATGAGTTATCTTGATGATTGTGATATGGTGTGCGGGCCTGGTCCCCCCATTGGTGCAAGTTCCCCAGTTAGCATGAAATCAAAGGAATCTAAAGAACCAGTATATGACGCCCTGAATTTAAAGTCAACTTTCCTAAATTTGTCTGAAAAAGAAAGGAAATGATTCTGTGAAGACAAACATAATATTTTTACAGCACCATGCAACATAACATATGCCATTTTTGGAGAGCTGCTATGGATATCGGAAGATTTTTCAAACAGAAATAATGTTTTAAATAATATGCTTAGAAATCTCAACAAGAGCATTAATAAAACAGACACAAGTATGAGTAATGTTGTCAAGAAATTTAACAGATATGTTTCAAAAACAGAAAATCTTCTGACAATGAAAAGAGCATTGCTATGCAAAAAATAATCATTGAAACTGAAAGAGACTGGGGCTGTTTAACAGCTTTTGATACAGGAGAGCTTGAAAAGGGAAATATTATTGTCGTCGGTGAAAGATTTGTATTTACAAATGAGATATTTATTAGCTTTTGCCGTATCCAAGCACAAATGCAGAAATTGACATAGGAAGCAATAGCTGACTTTCTGTATAAGCACTATAGGCTAAGTCAAACCCCTCTCTTACAAGAATGTTCAATCATATTATACATCACTTACTTCTAAGCTTGATAAGCTAGGACATGCAAAGAAAGATCAAGAGAGGGTAAAATTGCTCAATAATATGTTTACCTTGCCTGGTAGTAATGTGGAATTCGCACAAATAGAAGAGATGCCTGACAAAGATTTAAATGCTTGCAGAGAAACTTTAGTTGAACTAAACACAACGAAAGAAGCACTGAAAGAACTCAGCTTAAATTTAAGCCAGTTGCAAAATAGTTATGATGAGCTTTTAACTAAGTAGGAGCAAACTGAGAAAGAACGAGATAGGAGGTACGGAGTCGTGTCTAGTAGTTTTGACAAGTTGTCAGGTAAATATGAAGCACTTTGCGAAGAATTGAATGACAAAAAGGAAATGTTGGGCCATTATGTGCCTCGAAATGTAAAGAAGCATGAGAAACAAAAAGAAGATAAGATAGGTAATTTGGAAAATGAAAACAAGAAGCTAGGAAAAGAAGTTCTAGATCTCAAGGAGAAGTTGAATATATATAAGAAAAAATATGAGTGCCAAATACAAAGAACCTGCTATTATAAAAGAGAACTTGCAAAAGGAAAGGAAATGTACTCTTCAGAAAAATTACAGCAGATGAATGAATTTAACAGAAGAGCTGAAAGAAAAGGTGGATGAGTTAGAAAAAGATCATATAGAAACTTTCATGGATGGAAGGTATACTGATGAGATAAGAGAGGTGTATTATGATCTGCTGAGGAAGAATGTCGGAGTTGAAAACTGCAGTGAGATAATAAGGACTGTCTTTCAAAAGCTTACCCATAAAACTGTTGGCAGACTTCCGCAAAAGAGTTCTGCTGCAACAATGATGGTAGAAGCTCAAATAATTTCAAAGATGCAAGTTCGAGATGCCATACTTGCCAGTTCTAATAATGTTCTGCATACAGATGGGACCAAATACCGGTTTAAAGAGGTGGGTTCCTATCAAGTCAATACTGACTCAGGATCTTACACTATGGGGATTGAAGAAATTTTTAGTGGAGAAGCTATGAGCTACATGAATACGTTTAGGGATCTGTTAGCGGAAATGAGTAGATTAGTCGTGCCAGAGGATGCACAAGATTCTGATGTGCAGAAAATCCTATACAAGTTCAAGTGCTTGATGACAGATAGGTGTTCAGTCAATAATTCTTTCTTTGAAGAATTTCAGAAATGGAGAAATGAGATTCTCCCATTCGTTTTAGAAAACTATGACAATTTGCCAGAGAAAGAGAGTATTTCTAGCATGCATCACGTCTTTTGTGCCTTGCATGTAATTCACAATTAAGGAATATATGCTGAAAAGGCTGTGAAAGAATGGGAAAAAGTTGCTTCTGAAGACAACAACACACAAGGGGGCTTCAAGAACAGCAACAACTCACGGTCATATGATTTGCTATTTGAACTTTCAAAATTAACAAGTGTTGGCCATGGTGATCAAAGAAATGGTAAGGCTGATGAGTGGATTGCATACCTAGATAAGCTTAAAGCTAAGAATCACATGGTTTCCTTCCTTCATCATAGGTTTAATGTAATATTTGTCATTGGTGGTGCTGCCTACTATCACAGAGAAAATTCGAAAGATTTTGTCAGCCATCTAGATGGACATAATTTCCTGCATGGCTCAATAGCCCATGATATAAGCAGTCCAATCTTCCTTGCAGCCTTTCATGCCTTAGGTTTGTTCAATAAGTTAGTGTCTGGGCCACTCTACCGTAAAATTTAAGAGAACGGTCATATATTTAGCTTGAACGACACATGGGAAAGGTTAAGTGGTTTGTTAGATGCACTGAGTAAGGATGCAAGCTCATTGATGGAAGGTGAAATTGATTTCCATTCTGACCTAAAAACCAAAGATGCAATCTTTGATGAGCTAGTGCATGTGACTGATGATCCAATGTTTGAGACATTGACTCAAGAATGCCTTGAGATGATTTGCTGCACATGCTCAGTCATGGTGAAAAGTCAGCTAAAGGATCAGTTGGCTGGTGGCAAATATCATCAACCAACAAATGAAGTTATAGAGCAGACCAAGAACTGCTTGGGAACCAATGTTCTTTCAGAAAGGGACTTTGCTCAATATGACCGTAGGCTTACAATGAAGCCAGATTTGTCCACCGTAGCAGCCTGCGGTGTGATTATGTATGGAAATAACCATACAAGCGATTGGCTTGCAAAGAAGTCTGATGAAGAAGTAAAAGAGATAGTTGAAATTGCCATGAAAAAAAGGATCAACTGATAGGAAATTATAGAAAGCGTAAAAATGAAATAATGAAATATAAGATAGATATGATTGAAAAGAGAAAGCTAGAGAAGGAGATTAAAGAACAGCAGATCTCAAGTGACAAAGAAGGAATAAGCCAAGATCTACACAGTTATGGAGGATTGTGGAGAAATAAGGATGATGTAGAGAAAGGGTTAGCTCGAAGCAAATCAAAAGCAGAAGTATTAAAATGCCAAATTAAGTACGGGAAAGTTGTTTTAGGGCAAAAGTTTCCAGACCGTAAGCTAGGCCAGATGGGAGAGGCTAATGAGAATGGAAAATATGTCCCATATAGTGCCTGTTCATTGAAAGAAAACCTTCTAAAAATTGTTGAATTTATGGCAGAAAGTACTGAGACGAGAGCTAGCTGTCTAGTTAAACAACAGAACATAAGAAATGTTGATGAAAGAAAGAGACTACTAGGAACAGCTAAAAGTACCTTTAAAAATGCAAGAGAGAAAACAGGCCCTAGTAATGATGGAAACACGAAAATTAGAAAACAGAAAAAGAAAAAAGTTCCTCAATTCTTTGGCAAAAAACTTCGACACAAATATGAAGATGATGGGAAAGATGCTTGGTTCAAAGGTGTGGTTGTGTCTTGCCTGGATGATGATGAATATAGCACTGACTGTGAATTTGAAGTTGAATATGAAGGCTCCACTGACAAATATGATGTAAAGCTTGTTGAGGACTGGAAAAAAGGATGGGTGGTTATTGAGTGCAAAGCTAAGGGGGATGATTCTAAAGATATTGCTGTGGCTAGGAGTAATGATGAAAGTGAAACAAACAAAAAGAGAAAAATCACTGAAAAGGAAGAGTCAAACAAAGAAGGAGAACAGCAGAAGACAAACAAACGAAAACTTAGAAAATCCAGATAACAAGGAAAAGACAGAAAAAAACAAAAAAAGTTTAAAACATAAAAAACTACAAAAAAAATCAAATATAAAGAAAGTCCATAGCATAATCAAAAAATAAGGAAAATGAAGAACAACAGAACTGGAAAAGTCCATTGATAATTTGGCAAAGAATTGTGAATGACATTGGTTGGGATACTGTATGTGTAGTCAGAGAGAAGTTGGATAGTTAGCAGATTGGAAAGCTAGTCAGATGGTTAGTTTATTGTATGTGTACAGTTCAGCGAGTGTTGTGAAGCTATAGCTGGTTCAGTTTTTAAGGTTCAATTCTTTATCTATAGAGACTCTGCTACAGCTTTTCTTCTGTGACACCATGTTCTTCTATAGTCTGTATGTAAAAATCTTAGGTTTAGCAACAAACATATAAAATAGATTTTTATTCTGTATATACATATGGTCTGATCATGTAATACGTAAAAAGATTTGTTGCTATGCCAACTATATGTTGCTATGGTAACATGTTGTTGCTAAGGTAACACTTCATAGCTATGGCAATGATGAAACTGATTACTTATGCCACTGCCTCAAGTTAAAACTGTAACAATTAAATATCTGTTTCAAATGGTCTAGGATGAACACTGCTTTTTTGTTGCCATGGCTACATGGCAGCAAGATTTGGACTCCGCCAAATTTTTTCCAGGTTGCTTTCACTCTAAGTACTTATCGATCTCTTTAAAGTTTCTCAGTATTTGCATGGTTACAGCACATTTTAAACATTGTTATTGTGTTAAAATATCATTTTCTTTGGTTTCCATGGAAACGCAACCACACTCAAAATATGATTATTTTCAGTGAAAATGATATTTGATATACAATATCTGTCATTGGTCAAAATTTGATGGCAATTCAATAAACATTGTAGGAGCTATAATGATTTTGAAGAACTAAAATATCAATAACTCCTGAACCACTCAATCGATTTAGCTGAAATAAATTGTAAAATGTTCCTGGCATTGAGATCTATATGACTAGCTTATTCTTTTATTCTTTTAAAAATGTTGTAATTTCAGTTTGGAAATGCTACAAAAGAATACCACAACTTTAAGAATTTCTATGCTATCATCATAATGGCCATAGCAAATGCCAAGTATCAATTCTTGTGGACTAGTAGTGGATATCCAGGGAACAACCATGACTCCATGTTTCAGTCGACAACCTTATACCAAAAGATTTCTAATGGAGACTTTATTGAAAAGTATTCCAAAAAAGATGCCAATGTGGAGATATGCCCTATGTTAATAGGTGACTCTGCCTTTCCATTTATGCCATGGCTTATGAAGCAATATGGTAGTGCTGTTCTCTCTGAACAACAGAGATATTTCAACTATCGTTTGAGCAGGGCTCGCATGGTTGTGGAGGGAGAGTTTTGGGCCAACTTCAAGGGCGCTGGCGCATATTACAGCACAAAAACGAATCTGAAGTCCCAACTGTGCGAATAATGTCCCTTACATGTATCATCTTTCACAATCTTTGCATTGATGTGAGTGATAAATGCTTGAGTGCTTGGGAATGGACATTAGATCCAAGCACTCGAAGAAGAAGACCACCTGCTGCTGTCAGTGACCTGCTCCACATGACGAGTTGAAGAAGGATTCCAGAGAGCTCAACTAAAGCTGGCCAAATAAGAGATGCTCTTAAGTAAAAATACTGGAAAGCAAAGACCGGCAATGTTCCTTAGCGAGAGTTTAGACAGCGCATTATATGCAAGGCGAATTTAATTAAGACCCACTACATTGGGTCCCTGTGCCTGCTTCACAGTTTTCCAAAATGGCACCTTCGAAAACATCTCAGATTGTGTATTCGCAAATAATGGCTATGAGCAACCGTCAGAATAAAATTAAACGGAAAAAGCAAACAAAGATGCAGCTTTGCATGGAAATGCTCAGAATGTAGCATGCAAGACTTGCTCTGTCTTTTCAACTTGTGTTCTTTTCAAGATGTTTCATTGCTTGAATTAAAAATTAATTTCTTTAGCTTCATTCATATAATTTTCTTTATAAAAATTGCGATAATCTCTTATCATTGTCTGTTGTTTAACTTGAATTTTATTCCCAGTTTCAAAAAATGTGAAACAAGGTAAATGATCAGATAGTTTATCTATCAAATTTCCGCTTATTGTTGTTGGTTCTAGAGAGTTTGTAAAGGTGTTATCAATCAGGCTGGGAGAGGAGTTGTCAACTATTCTTGTTGGCTTTATTATCAAAGGTTTAAAGAAATTTGAGAGCATTAAGTTAAGAAAAGAATCGGCAATAGGCGATTTATCTACTTTGAGAAGGTCAATAATAAAATCACCACTTAAAAAAATTAACTTATTTTCCCTTGTCAATTTAGATAAAGTCGTCTGCAGATAATCCAAAAATGAGGAAGGGCTTTTTCGAGGATGATTGTATACCACACCTACTATTGTGTTTTGCTTAGTATTATTGTCTAATTCAACCCAATTGGCTTCAAATTCACATTCAGCTCTTTTATAAGATCTGTTAATATCATCTCTTGAAACATAAGAAAGATGGTCAGCAATGAAAACACCATACCCACCTTTCCTATTGCAACCGATTTGCCCTGATTAATTATGAAATCCTTCAAGTTTGATCTGAGTTATAAACTTATCATTTTGATTAGTGTGCCATGTTTCACTTAAAGCGATTACGTCAAATTTAAAATCAAGATTATCAAGTAGGATTTCTACATTTTCAATATTCTTAAGAAACAGATGAAATATTTGTATGAAAAATACTTGAAATTTTATGTACGTTAACAGATGGAGATTTTATTAATTTGTGAAATTAGTGATTATCATAGTAATTTAAGTTCGAAAGATGTTCTAAGTTTGACTCTATATTGTTTTCAAAAAGTAGTTCATGTTCTTTGAAAGTTAGTTTACAAGTTTCAAGCTGTTCAAGGTGACTGTAACCAGACAAAGAAATAGCTGTTGAGCTGCATTTACAAGGAAACCTAGAATTATAAAGAAAGATTAAGAACATCACAGTCTTCAAGAGTGAAAAATGGAAGCAAGGATTAGAAATTAATGAAATATGACGAACACTGCCAAGTCAACAAATGTTTATAAATATTAGTGATATCCCATTTTCTGATAATTGTACATTTTTTGTAAATAAAGTGAAGACATTGAAAACAAGGAATGGGCGAGACTGACCTGCGGGTTGCTTTGTGGCAAACCGAGCAGAACTTTTCAAATCCGGATGTAATGTTGATGAAATGAGACAGGGATTTGTCACCCTCAATTTTAATCTCTTTTGTAAATTTGATATCATGTAAAGTTTGAAACGGAAGTGAAGCCCCAAGACAGGCTCTACAAAATATTCATCGTCTTTTTCAGAAAGATCATAAAATAGTTTCTAAGAAATCCCTGAACATTTTTTTAATTGTATCCAATGATTGCAAAAGTCGCAAAAAATTGAATTTTGGTTATCGAAAACAGTATTATTACATTTAGGACATGTGGTTTGTTCACTCATAGGGGAAGAGAGGGGAAGAGAGGTTTTACTCTAACAAAATAAAAATAAAAAACGTGGCCTATAAAATGGAATTAAAAAACGATAAGAAATTTAAGAAATCAAGGCTTCCTGAAGGGAGTCCAGATCACTGGTGAAGTTGATTTTTTATTTTTGGTGTAGTTTCATTTTTCCTCACAAAGACATTTCCATTGTTGTAGTCCAATTCGTAAGTCGGAGAAGGTTTTTATTTCTTTGATAAGAAGTTCCATTAATAAAAGGCCTTCCGACCTGCATCACTTTGTTGCTCGAAACCAAGATCAGCAGCTTTTAGCTTCTGGGCCTTGATTTTGGCGTTCTTTTCAAGGAATTTATCTGAAACCTATCTTGAAAAAAATTTCAACATGACGGCTGCATCCTGTTTTGTTGAGTTGCGGTGACTGACTTTATTGTCCTTTTCTTCAATTTCTATTCCGATTTTCTTCCGGATGTCAATTACAATGGCTTCGCAATCTTCATTTTGTGCACGAGGAATTCCAGAGATTTCCATCATGGATCTACGCCCATACTGCTCCAAGTCGTCTAAGGTCTTCTGTCTTTGTGAATCTTTCTTTTCGATATCCCTTATTATTTTCATTAACTGTTCGTTTTCATGTTTAAGTTCTGTATTTACTTTGAGAACGTTACCAACCTGAAGTCTAAAGCTCCCATACTATGCACACTGATATTGCTGTGCTTTCTCAATTTCTTGAACCTTTATATTTATGGCCTTGAACTGGGAAGCGAAGGCTTTGTCGATCTTTTCTTCAATTGATTTCTCAATTTCAGCTTTGAACGAGTTGAATTTCTTATCCAAGAGCTCTGCAAGTTTTTCCTCACCCATAACCATATAATACGCCGCATAAAACATAAAAAAGACTAAATATTACTAAAAAAATTATTCCAAAATTTTGACTCACATGATGAGAAACATTTGATGTCGCCACGCATAAAAACACGTCTGTTTCATGTCACGTCATTCAACGTCATTCAACGATACAGTTATCTAGATCTTGAACCGCAATTTCATTTGTCTTTAATCTTGTGGCCTTATTTTCTTTGTGGACGTTTGAATTTGATGTCTTCAAGTTTGCAGTCATATGTAAAAAAAACCCTGGCTCTGTTCATATAGTTGGCAGTTCTTGAATGGGAGAACAGCATGGTTTCATTTTTGAGAATATTCTTTAATCCTGCCTTCAGTTTGGAGCCCTTTTTCATAGTTATCTCAATCCACAAATCTAAGGGCAGGCTTTTTTGACATTGACTCTGCAAATAAACTCTCTTCTAGATACTGTGCTATCTCTTCTGGGAGACTAGAAATGTCTGCCCAAAATTCCAAAAGCCTTTTACCATAATGATTATTGTCATAGCTTTGCATCCATGGGATCATCAATCGGAGCAATGCCTTAAATTCACTCCAATCCTGGATTTTAAGTAAATGAATATTCATCATCAGAATCTCCACTATCTCCATGAAAGTTAACCAATAGTCGGCCATGGGCAAGTCAAATTCTTCAATGGTCTTGTATGCCTTTGCCATGACATAGCAGAATTCTTTGCTCTCTCTTATCTGCCGTGCAGCTTCTCGGAGCTCCTCCAATTGATACTCTGACGGATTTCTGAGCTTTCAAGAAGCATTTGGAGAATATCAGACAGCACGAGACCAGCTCTTCTACCGGCTTGAATTATTCTTTGCTGCAGAGCTTCGTAGGTTAGTTGTAACGCCTTGATAGCCCTCCGGTAGTGTTTGCCTGATCGATTGATTTCTCTGCGATGATGACGGCTGAAACTATCAGGTCAGACAAACCAGATCCTGAAAACCTTTGTTGATTGCGGTGATAAATGAACAATGGGTGTGGAATCTGGAAGAATTTGTTCAAAGGCAGCTCTGTTTTCATTTCTTAGTTAAACTATCAAGCTATACACTAGTTGGTCACCAACCAACTGGATAAATGGAATCTCCTTCTCCTTGATAACAGCAATGAGACGCAGCATGACCTCATGCACAACAGATTCATGGGGTGCCTAAGAAAGCGCGAGGAAATAGTGTGCCTTAATTCTTGTAACTGACCTTTGAACAATTGATTGGAATCCACCAAATGATTCAACTTTCTGTTCAATAGCATCAATGTTATTGAGGTTAGAATCGATTCTTGCAAAGGTATGCATCATTTCTTCTCTGCGGATGGAAATTGTTGCAATGATGCGAGGGCCGAAACTTGAGGGTCTGAGTAGGTTTCAAATTTCTTGGTTGCTGGAGTTTTTAGCCACGTCAAAAACTTGATCATTAGAGGATTAGGCTTCCCTTCTGTTCCAATTTCTTTGATTGTTGGTCGCCAAATCATTCCTGTGTTGATTAGCAATTCATCTCTGAGACGCCTTGTTGCCGTATTAAGCAGATGCTCATTAGATATTCACCACAAGTAGATTGCAGCCTCTATGAAGTTTCCCCCTTCTCTAACGTCATAGACGAGGGCGCTTTGGTTTTTCTGATAGCGATTGTGGAATCCCAGTTGATTGGGGGAATCGATCTGCCAACATTTGCTTGGTTTTACTGGTTTTAAGTCCTTCAGTTGAAAACCTAAAATTATCTGCAATGTTCCGGTAATCTAATAGCAAACCCTACAATGTCTGAAAAAACATTGCATTGACTTCAGTTATTCTTACGTTCTAAACATGGAGTGTGGTGCTGTCGGTGGTCTCGTAAGTTTGCCTTGTATATTCTGTCACGCATCTGATATTCTCTCAGAAAAACTGTGTACACCATACACACTATTTTTTCATGTGGAGTGGTCCTGATTTTCATTTAAGTCGATTGCAATCTAACACGACTGGTAAAGCATTGAGCTCAGGCTCTGCAGCACGAAAGGGAGCTTCTTGTGATCTGGCAAGGCGATTCTTTGCTTGGAGCAGCTTTCTCTTACCTTGCATATTCGTTTTGCACAATTTATGGAAGAAGATTCCCTTTGGCCCATCTTCCCAATTCACCAGACTGAAAACGTTGCCGTACGGATCCAGCCCTGAAACGGAAGAATGAATAACAAATATCTTTTTAATTCGACTCCTCTAAACGCTCTCCATACTTTTCTTGTTGAACAAAATAATTGCAATCCTTTTTGCAATCAAAATTTTGTGAAGGTTTAATCAAAAACAGATTTTCGAATTCGAATTCGTCTGAAGAAATCTAATCTATTTTTTCCTCACTCCAAATTAAAATTTCAAGTTACCAAGCCAATTTGACATGCTGCTCTTTTCATAGCTTCCAAAAGGTAGACTTCAAAATTGTGAAAATTTTGGATCACCCGGTAATACTTTACTTCGTTTCTTAATATTAGCCTACACTTGATTCATCATATTTCATGTAACCAATATTCAAAAGTATGTTTGGATGGCTGCTGAAAATGCTTTATTTGGTTTAGCCCCAGAGTTGCTCAAAAGAAAACCTTAAAATTGGAATCAGTAACAGTAAGACATAAGATACAAACCTTGTGTGTAAATGCAATCTTTTTGACAAGCTGCGACAACAACACACGCAAGAGCCACGACTTGGATTCTTTTTGTCCTCTAAATGCCCCTTTATCTTCAGTACCCCTGCATGGAAGATAGGATCTTTGGTCTCATCGCCTGACTTTTTTGCAGAACGATAAAATAATTTATCTTTCAAAACATATAATTTTTCCCAAGGTTGCCCCTCTGCGTAGCTGTAGCTGAGTTCATCTTAATTCTGAAATGAAAGGTACAAAAATTCTAAAGTTATTGGTAGCATAATTAAGTTCATCTTAGTTTATTTCTGCAATACACTAAGTATTCCTATAGAAGAACTGTTTATAAGAGACCGTAGGACCAGATTTCCCAAACTTAAAAACTTGATGCTGTCAACAACAATCCCAGGTTTGTGGTTAAAAAGCTATTTTGAAAAATTCATCTGTTCATCAGTATTCCACAAGACAGGCTAGTCAGGGTAATTTATTTATGTCCCGAAAAAACAGTGTTCTTTATGGTTTAAAGTCGATCAAATACCTTGGTGCTAAACTTTGGAATACCTTACCTATTGAAATACGTAATGCTACAACAAGAATATCTTTCAAAACCAAACTTAAGTCTTATCTCTTAAAAAGGTCCATAGATGGCTCTTGATAGTTTTGATAATGCCATAACTTCAATTGATCTCTATACATTAATGAAAATGAAAATTCATAACCATCTCACTCCACCAACTCTGAATTCAATTGCTTAATTCAAATGAGAATTGAAATTTATTCGAAATCTATTCAATATATCAATCGATAACAATTTAGGATAGGGGGGGCTCTCTCCTCGATTAGTCTACCTATTGAGAGAGCTCCTCCTTTAAAGTAATTCCCTGCATGCAATTTATATAGCTATATTTGTATATTGAATTATGTATTTCTATTTTTTTGTATCTTTACTTTAATTTTCATGCTGTAATATTGCCTCATATTGCTGTAAGTTAATTTCTGTTTGTATCTTTAAAGCTTATACTTTGTATGTAGTGGGATTTAAATGATATGAAACTGAACTGAACTCTTAAAATATGCATAGCCGGAAGCTAGGTGCTTTTTTGCCAAATTAGATTAGATTCTTTTATAACCACAACATTGCTTATGAAAGTGGGTGCACTTATAGGCACTTAACGGAGGTGAACGACGTTTTTTTAATACAATTTCAGCGCTAAGTAAGCCCATGTAAGACTCTGAGACTCAGAAGACCCTTTCCAGTGTTTTTTAAGATGTTGCCCCCTTTCAACTGTTGCCAGGTCAGTAAGCCTACGGTTTGCTTTTACCTTGCTCTTAGATTTGGGCAAAATTTTAGGCTCCTGTTCTCATCAAGTTGTTCTTGTAAAAAAGGTGTACATTTTCGACAATTGTCTCTTGCCATCTGTCAATTTCAGCTTTCTGAAATCTGACAGGTATATGGCCAACTAGGTTAGAAAATCACCTACTGATAGTTGTCTCAATTATCCAAACATCATAATGATGAGACAAGAATGGAGTTAAAGAATGGATAAATGAATGAAACATTTCATAGTCCACAATAACTACACTGTGCCCTTGCGTAAGGAGAAAAAGTAACAAATAAATCACACACTTTCCTATTAAGAACAAAACGATAAAGATACTAGAAATAGAAAATCCAAAGTGAGTCAAATCAAACCAAATCAATTTTAGTAAGGAATTTATACTTAATCAAAACGCTTGTTCACCATATACCAGCTATTGTATAAACTGGATCAAAAAGTAACTGAAAGGCATCAATGTTACTGTTTGAATTGAAATGGTGTGGGTGAGTGGGTATTCTAAGTTTAGAAAAGGCTGGTTTTTTTTATCACAAGAGGGCTAAAACTTCTTTCCTCATTCAATTCTACCCTCTGATGTATGCAGGGATTGGAGCTAGCCCATGAGTGATTTAATTCATTCGAATTTTATTCAGTATCAAAAGCTTTCTGAAGATCAACAAATATCCCATAACTAAATCTATTATTGTCTAGTGAAGATTTCATATTTTCAGTTAAGCTAACCAGTGCATTGTCAGTTGAATGACCAGTATGGTAATACCGTTAAATATTCATGGGCCTAAAAAGCTTGTTGAATTTTTCAAAGAGCTGCTGGAGGATCAAAGGAAAAAGACGGAGCTCTACTGGGATACCTCTCTTGAGGACATTCAGCAAAAAGTGGTGCAGGTATTAGGCCCACCTAAAAAAGTATGGATGGCCGTCGAGTCAGCAAATGAGAGTGATAGCGAGAAAGTGGAGATCCCTCTGGAAGATATTTCCACTGGCCTAGAGCAGTCTATTTTCTGCTAGGCCAATCTTTTCAAGCAATTACTAATCAGAGACGCCACAATGCCTTATGGGTCTTAATAAACGATATACAAAGTAAGTTTCAAAATGGCAGTAAGAGGTACTCTTATCGCTCTGATGCTGTTCTGTCGTTTATCTCAAATTATATGGAAGTTTGAGGACTTTAACGAGCAAGGCTTTCGAGGAGTACTGGTTATTACATCCTTCAACAGTGTTTCTCACTATAGTCTCTGGTTCAACATCTCTCAGAAGAAATCACCATTGCTAGTTAGGCCCTTGAAAAATGGCGCCAAACGGTTTCTAACCCTATTACTGGCGTTATGTGGAGATATTGAGTCAAACCTTGGCCCGTCTTGCCAGGTTTGTCAACAGAATCGTCCAACTGAAAGCTCTATTAGCAATACTCAACAAAAGAACGCACTTTGCCCAGAATGCATCGAATGTCTTGAGAAGCTTGGCCAAGCAGAAGAAAGTAAGAGACAAGAAATTTCAGACATCAAAAGCATTTTGGATATTTACAGAATTCACGACAAACAAGAAATACCCCCGGAGCACCCTTCAAGTTACCTGACAAAGTTTAAAAATATTCAACGCCCTGTTATCAGCACCACAAATCGCCACATACCATACTTAATCAAAGCCGTACACGAACTGACTTATGACACCCTTGGACTAGATGATGCGTACCTTGTTAACTGGACTGACTTAGAAAACAAAGATTACAACAAAGATGAAATCCAGATCGAAATCAATGAAACATTGTCTCCATCTGAAAAACCTGTGCAAATAAATATTAATATCCCATCTGCTACCCTCTGCATAACTGGACCAAAGTTTCAACTACAAAATTTCATTTCCACTAAACTTCCGTTAATTCAACAAAAGCAACAAAATCTTTATGATCTATCCACCAAAAATCAACCTCACAACAGAACCCTCACACCCACAACAACAACAAACATAACAAACATTCTTAAAGATGAAATTGCGAAAATCAAGCATGAAATCGAAATCATAAAAGAAGCAATTCAACCATCACCCAATCCTGACTACTCCACTCTTCTCACACTAAACCAGCAATTAAAAAAAGAAAATCAACACCTTAAATCAGAAATTCTCTCATTAAATCTAATAATAAAACAACAATTCCACCAGCCCAATCATCAAACCACACCAGACGAATGTACTGAAATACCCCGATGGCAGAAAGTTACAAAGAAGAACAAGACACCTCCAAAACAGCAAACCAGACCACTTGATACAAAAAACCGCTTCTCTGCTCTTATTGACAATAATCCTAAAATCAACAACTGCGCAATGAAAGAACCAAAAACAAAAGTCTACCAAAACAACTAATCCACCTCAAGAAATCACCTTGAACCAGAAACACCTGATAACAGCTCACATAGCCAAAACAAAGAGAACAACACCAAAAATAAAGAAAGTAAACAAGAATACTACACAAGAAACAAGGCAAATCAAAAGGAAAACAACGCAGATGTTAAAGATAAACCGAACCGTAAATCGATAGCAATCCTTGGTGACTCCATGGTCAAAGACATAATACCTCACAGATTTCTCCCCAAGCTGGCAAAAACAAGCAAGATAAGTATATCAGGGGTAACTTCCGGTGAGATACTTGACTATGCTGTTCCCTCAATTAAAAGAAAAGTGGATTACTTTATCATCCATTGTGGAGCAAATGACCTTATGTTACTTAACCTGCCATTTAATTTCCAAAAATATTTTTTCAATAACCAATAGAATTAAGGAAAGTCTTCTGAATACCAAAGTATTCATATCCTCAATCATTAAGAGAGGGGATAAACCTTTCTTGAATAATAGAATCAATCAGGTAAATGACATTCTCAACAAAGAAAGTGAATCCAGAGGTTACTGCTTAATCAATAATGACAATATTGAAGAAGATGATTTTAATGGTAGCATGTTGCATCTTAGTAAAAGGGGCACAAGCAAGCTTGCTTTAAATATTTTACAAAACATCAAGCCTGACCTCTTGGATATGACAGAAATCTATAACCCACCGCCTGAACACCCCTTCTCTCACCCCAGATATTAATCAGTCAGGTGACAGTTGCACAGATATTATAGAAAATACTGCTGATGATATTTTTGAAAATCATAAATTTCCAATTTTAGCCCATTTAAACATAAACAGCATAAGAAATAAATTTGAAGAATTTAAAGAAATAATTGTTAAGGGAAGTTTAGATTGTATTGTAATAAGTGAAACTAAATTGGATAATACTTTCCCTTTACAACAGTTTACCATAAATGGGTACAAACCCCCATTAAGACTTGACAGAAATGCACATGGAGGTGGGCTCCTAGTCTATATAAAACATAACTTGCCTAACAAAATATTAACTAAGCTTGAAAATAGTTCTATTGAATTGATTCCATTTGAATTAAATCTTGTAAAACACTAATGGCTTATACTAGCTACATACAGACCACCAAATGCAGATGATGAGCTGTACACAGATGCTTTATCTAAAGCCATTGAAGAAGGGAGTGGTCTGTATGATAATATTATGTTCATAGGGGATTTAAATTATCAACCTGATAATCAACATCTAACAACTTTATGTGACACTTATTCTCTGAAAAACCTAATCAACTGTCCCACATTTTATAAATCGAATTGCAGTCCTACACTAATAGATGTTATACTGACAAATCAAAAGCATTTCTTTAAAAATAGTTCGACACTAGAAACAGGTCTGAGTGATTTCCATAAAAAGATCTTAACCTTTTGGAGAGCTAAACTCCCCAAAGGACCACCAAAAATATTTCAGTATAGAAATATGAAAAAATTCAATGGAGAAAACTTTTGTTCTGACCTAGAAGCTGCAGATTTTGAAACATGTCAAAGTATATTCGATGCAGCAGCATCATTTTCAAGATTTGAAAATATTTTCTGTAAAGTTTTGAACAGACATGCACCATTAAAGCAAAAAGTTGTTAGAGCAAATAAAATTCCACTAAGTAAAGCTCACCGAAAGGCTGTTATGTTATGTTATGTTCAAAGTTAAAAAAAAATTATCTTAAAAACAAAACAGTTGAAAATTGGTCAGAATTCAAAATGCAAAGAAATTATTGTGTAAACCTGAGAAAAAATCCAAAAAGGAATACTTCAGCAAAATCTGTGAAAATGGCACATTGGACTTAAAAACTTTTTGGAAAAAACTGAAACCTTTTTTCTTCAGAAAGTCCTCCAAATCTGACACTGAAATAACTCTAATAGAAGATGAAAAACTCATCACACACCCAACAGATATTTCTGAGATTATAAATAAATACTTAGTAGATGTAGGAAACTACTGGGCTAGAGAGAACAATGTCCAAAACAGCAATCATATGAAGAACAAGCCTGTATCGGAGATTGTTGAATTTTATAAATCTCATTCTAGTATAGTAAATATCAAGAATAATAACAGTTCTAGCGAAAAATTTGATTTTGAAAAAATAAATGAATCAACTACTAAGGTATTAATTGGAAATCTGAACCACCGTAAAGCCCCCGGCTTTGATCACATAAATGCAAAATTCTTAAAAATAGCATGTAAACAGATAACCAAACCTCTAACAGTCATAATTAATAAATGCATAGAGCAACGTAAATTTCCATTCCTGCTAAAAAAGGCAAATGTTACACCAATCTATAAAAAGAATGACCCCTTCAATAAAGAAAACTATAGACCCATAAGTTTACTAACTTCTTTTTATAAAATATTTGAAAAAATCATTGAAATACAAGTGGAAACTTTCATCGATGCAAAACTCTCTGATTTTCTCCGTGCTTATAGGAAACATTTCTCCTCGCAACACGCCTTGATAAGGTTGAATGAGGAGTGGAAGTTTTCTCTCGAAAAATCAAAACATGTTGGAGCTGTTTTGATGGATCTGTCAAAAGCTTTTGATTGCTTACCAAAAGACCTTCTCATTGCCAAACTAGAGGCGTATGGTCTTAATCCTCTAGCACTAGACCTTCTTCTTAGCTATCTTTCTAATAGGGAACAGAGAGTTAGGGTAAATGGTGCCTATAGCTCATGGGAGGCTCTTGAAAATGGAGTACCGCAAGGATTAATATTAGGACCACTACTTTTTAACATTTTTATTAATGATATTTTTTATATTGTTAAAGATGGATCCCTCTGTAACTTTGCTGATGATAATACAATATTTGCTGACGCTGCAAATAATAATCAACTTGTTGAAAAAATAAAATCAAATGTACAAGCCTGTACAAAATGGTTTTATGATAATAAAATGTCAGCAAAACCCCTCAAAGTTTCAGTCGATTACAATAGGAAAAAAGAGTAAAGACTTGAAATCTTTTGTGATAAATGACAATTTTGAAATTGAAACCACTAGCAAAGTAACACTATTGGGTATTGAAATTGATAACCAGTTAAACTTCGACAAACACATGGAATTAATTTGTCAAAAAGCATCCCGACAACTGAATGTCCTTAAAAGGCTATCAAACAACTTAGAAGAAAAAGAAAAACGTGTCCTAGTAAACTCCTACATCCTGTGCCATTTTAACTACTGCCCCTTAATATGGCTTTTCTGCAGTAAAAAAAGTAAAGATAAAATAGAGAAAATAAATGAAAAAGCGTTGCGAATAATCTATAAAGATTACACACTATATTACAATGAGATTCTTAAAAAAGATAAAGATACAACTATTCATGTAAACATGATCCGCACATTGGCACTGGAGGTTTATAAAACTCTCAACAGACTAAATCCCTCTTTTATGCGAAAAATGTTTGTAGAGAAGCCTAAAAATTATAATCTTAGAGGAGTAAAAACCTTAGTTATTCCAAAAGTCAATACCACCAAATATGGAATCAAATCTCTTAGTTATCTTGGACCCAAAATATGGAATTCACTACCAGATAACATAAACATGGCACTGTCCGCCAATCATTTTAAAACGCTAGCAAAAACCTGGTTTTTCGACAACGTATGCTGCTGCTCTTTCTGTCAGAAATAATCTGTCATAGTAGTGGTCCGACTTGATTCAACTCTTTATGTTTTGTTGCTTTATGTTGGTTTAAATTAGTCATCCTTGTACTATGTAAATACTAACACTAAATAATTCATATTATATTATTATTATTATTATTATATTATCATTATTAATAAAGAACTATAAAAAGGCCATGTCTGTCATAAGGGAACAGGCAGAATTGTTGGAAGTTGCTGATGTGGAGCTGTTTGGCAAGAAATTTAGAAAACATGTCTTGGACACAGCCAATGAAAAGAAAGGGTCAAAAGAAATTGAAACAAGTAGTCATATAAAACAGCAACCTTACCTCAACATGGCAAACCTGGTAAAAACTCCAAAAGATTTACCGGAAATATTGCCCATAGAGGGGCTCAAAAATTTCCACCCAAGGGTAAGAAGCCGGTTTTCAGTGCAAGAGAAAAGGGGACTACCCCCTTTGCAGGAAGATTGCAGTTTTTTATAAAAAATTGGCAGGTTCTGACAAGCAATCCAGAAGTATGGGGTTAAAAATACCATTCACAGAGAAACCGAAACAGTTTTGGTCCCCTCACCAGGCAAAAATGAACAAAGAACAGAGTGCCATGATCAATTACAGGGCCGGATCCAAGGGGGGGCGTAAGGGGCGTACGCCCCCCCTATTTTCGCAGAGAAATAATTTTTTTTTCTGAGTTTTGCTCTAGCTTAAGATATGGATTGAAGGTTTTGGTGAAGACCCCCCCTTGCTACAATGCAATGGAGCACAAACATAAACTCGGTTGCTTTTATACTGCACAATCTTCCCAGAACGTCAATAGGATAAGTTCTTTGGATCTTGACAAACTGCGCGCTTGTTTTGTTGCGACTTGCAAGAAAATTCAATTTTGGAATGAAAAGTCAAGCATATTTCACATGGTGGTCAATTTTTATTGTCAAACAAAATATCTAGTTGCTCCACAACAATTCATCTAATGAGAGTGGAAACTTAAAAAATGTAGCAAAAGGTCAACCAGGTCAACGAATTTTTATTATTTTGGTGTCAAGTTGTAAACTTTAAATGTTTGAATTTATTAGTTGTAGTTCGGATATATTTATCTCACTCATTCGTTTCATCTGCTGCTGTTTTAAACACAACAGACCTGGATCTGCACTTGTGATTTGGAAATTTGGTGGCATGTCGTTATCGAAACCCAAAGGCGAGCTGCCTATCACGGCTTTCTTTTCACGGAAAAGAAGTAAGTAAAAACTACTGATATTCGTATTTCTGCGCATTTTTCTGATATCTGACACTTTTGGTTTAGGATCAAGCTAGAACTTATGATGTACCCCCAGTTGAGAGATTATTTATTTTTCCAGGGGCAGATCCAGAAGATCTTTCAAATAATGTCACCCAAGCTCCCCGTTCAATGGATTCCACTGCAGTGCGTTCCGACGAATCAGCTGACTCTGGGCAGAAAGAAGACTCGAGTAAAACATTATCTGCACAAGGACAAGTGACAGGTATGCTCACTTTTAGATTTGAGACCTGTACCTAATTTTTGCTCTTCTTTGTCTTCATATAAGGAAAAGTAATACATGAAATGATTTATGTAATCCCCTTCTAAATGCTCATTCAGAGCAGTTCTTCGGACAGCTTTACTTTCTGACGTCACGTCACAAAATGTGGACCGAGTTGAGTTTGCAGTATTTTAATGTGCAAGGGTTTTGAGGTTGAGATGGAACGCACAGTATTCCATAAAATGTTTTAACAAGATCTTTATAAGAATGGTCTACAGCGGACAGACAACATGCAAAGACATGGGAAAGTTGCAACGTTATTTTTTGTCACTGCCAGAATTGTCCATTTATGCTCTTTCGGAGTCCTCTCCATTTGTTATTAAAAGCTACTCGTCGTGGAAATAATCAAACTTTTAATTTTTTAATTTTTTCAGGAGAAGAATCGCAGGTCAGGGAACCAGACATTTCCTTGATAGCTTCAGGAAAAACAAATAATCTGACAACAGAGGAGAAAGCTGCCCTGATAGAAAATAGACGACCCTCTAAATCCTTCCAGTTCCCTGCAAAGGAATACAAAGACAAACGGTGTAAATCGGGTGTCATAAAACGCCATTGCAAGCATGAGTGGATGGAAACATTCCCATTTCTTGCTTATTCCAAGACACAAGATGGTTTATTTTGTATTTGCTGTGTGCTGTTCCCTGCACCTGCAAGGCAAGGTAGCCGAGCCAAAAACTTAATTACAGCTCCGTACAGAAACTGGAAGGACGCCCAAGAAGATTTTCGCGAGCATTCCAGCCTAGAATACCACAAGATCTCTCTTGCCAGGATGCAAGCATTTCAGGAGACATTCAAGAACCCATCCAGTCGAATCGACCATTCAATCTCATCCCAAACTGCAGTTACAGTGCAGCGGAACAGAAAGTTCCTTAAATCGATTTTGGCGGCCATCAGGTATTTGGGTAGGCGAGGACAAGCCCTGAGAGGCAATCGCGATGATGGAATGATAGGAGAGGGGGATGATGGTAATGAAGGAAATTTCAGGGAGCTGCTTTCTCTTATGTGTGAAACAGATGAAAGTTTACGTACTCACCTAGAAACCTGTCAAAGAACAGCCACTTACATTTCAAAAACGACGCAAAATGATCTTTTGGACTGCATCAAAGACTTTATTCAGGGAGAGATCGTAAATGAGGTCAAGCAACAAGAAATTGGTCCCTACTATGGCCTTATGGCCGATGAAGTGACTGACAGTGCCAATTGGGAACAATTGGGCATTGTCGTCCGTTATGTAAAAGACAATAAACCCATAGAGAGACTATTGGAGTACGTCAAATGTGACAATATTAGGGGTGAAACGATTGCCGAACTGATCATCACTTCTATAAGAAAAGTTGGACTCGATACAGATTATTGCCGTGCTCAGACCTATGATGGAGCAGGAAATATGGCAGGAAAGCAGAAAGGGGCTGCCAGAAACTTCCAGCTTAAGACCGGCAATGAAAAGGCCACATATTTCCACTGTGCATCTCATGAACTCAATCTGGCACTTTCAAAAGCATCTAAGGTACCTGACGTGTATAATATGGTTTGCCTCCTTCAATCACTCGGAGTATACTTTACTAAATCTGCAAAACGCCAGGGCCAGTTTGAAATGGATGTCAAAGGAAAAGTTGAAGAAAAGGAATTCAACACAATGAAGAAGAAAATAAAACCTCTATGTGAAACCCGGTGGGTAGAGCGCCATACTGCATTTGAAGATCTTGAAGGCTTATACCAATTTATAGTTCCATTTCTAGACAAAGTATCAACCAATGAAGATCGCAATTGGGACCCAAAGTCTGTCAATGAAGGAAGTGGTCTGTTGAAGCAGCTGACTACCGCTAAATTCTTTGTAGCGTTTCAAGTGTGCCGATATCTGTTTGGATTTACAAAAGCCTTGTCATTGCAACTACAAGGTACCGATATGGAGATTTGCCATGCTTATGAAAAGGTAGACATGATCAAAGAAGAACTTCGGTCCATTCGTGAAAATTCTGAGAATGAATTTTCTATACTGTTTGAGAGAGCGACAAATATGGCTGCAGAAGTTGGAATGGAACCATTGGAAATGCCAAGGACAGTAGGACGTCAAACCCTGAGATCTAACGTGGAAGCAGACACACCAGAAGAATATTGGAGAAGGACCATCTTTGTTCCCTTCATCGATTGCCAAACAAGCCAGCTCGAGGACAGATTTCAAGGAAGGAATGCTGCAGCAGTAAAAGCGATGAAGCTTCTTCCTAGCAACATACATGCATTGGCCCCAGAAGACGAAGAAGAGATCTTAGGGTACTTTGGTGATGACCTGCCTAGTCGTTCATCGTTTTCCCAGGAGCTAAGGTTGTGGAAACGCCATTTGTCGACCGAGGAAACAAAACCAAGTAAGGTAGCTGATACACTCCAAAAGATGAAGCATGATGGCACAGAAAAGCTCTTTCCAAACGTGTTTGTAATCCTGCGTATCCTTCTCATCATCCCTGCAACAAGCGCAACTGTGGAAAGAGCAAATTCAGCTCTGCGCTATGTGAAGAATTTCTATCGCAGCTCTATGAGCGAGTCTCGTTTGAATGCCTTAATTTTAATGTATATACATAGAGACATAAAGTTAGATTTTGAGAGAATAATCGACATGTATGCATCAAGACATCCCAGGAGAATGCTCTTCATCAACCCCCTTGGAGGCGATTAAATAAACATTGTACTGAGACATTCATTGTTATACGCGTTGCTTGTTTCTTGATGGCATGCTGATGTTTATATTTTTGTTTTGTTAAAAAATCTTGATATCAACAGTACATGGTATAAATTTTATTCACGTTTTTTCACCCGACTGCACGCAATCTGTCGCTAGCATGGCTTGGTTTGCTAATTCTTGTAATAAGCAATGAAGAGCCAACTTGGTTGACTGTCATTGTCTGCTAATGCGTTGCATATTCAGTGGCTAGGTAAGGATTCTAAGCCATTCTAAGGCCTCAGAAATGGCAAAATCTCAAGAGCTTCCGGGGGCTTCGCCCCCTGGACCCCTACCAGGGCCCTGCCCTGGACCCGCTGGGGGGCTTACAGCGCCCCCCAGACCCCCAGCTGTTTTAGGCAATGACCTGCGGTCATTGCGTCCGTGCCTACGGCACGCGATCGACTTCGCTCAATGACACAATTTTCCAAAGAATATACTTACGCACTCAAGTTACGCCCCCCCTTTCTAAGAATGCTGGATCCGGCCTTGAATTAGGAGATTCAGGCCATGTCTAGGAAAGGGGCTGTTCAGGAGGTCAATTATCAGAATAACCAGTTTCTGAGCAACTTGTTTTTAGTGGGAAAGAAGGATGGGGGGAACAGGCCAGTGATAAATTTAAAACAGCTGAACGCCTTTGTTCCCTACCAACATTTCAAAGGGAGGGCCTTCACCTGTTGAAGGAAATTGCTGCAGGAGAGAGATGTGCAAAATAGATCTGAAGGATGCATATTTTGCCTTCATCTGCACCTGATGTACAGAAAATTTGTCCGGTTTCAGTGTGAGGGCCAACTTTGCGAGTTTCTTTCTCTATGTTTTGGGCTAGGCCCAGCACCAAGACTTTTTACCACACAAACCACACCACACAAAATCAAGAGAGACGAATACATAATAAATATTATATTCAAGCCACACTTACCTATCATAGGAAAGCTTTGGGTCTTGATTAAGAAGTGAAATAAATGTTGCTTTGTATACGTCATTCTTGTAGCCGGGTATTTTTACTGTGGCACTTGCTTTGGTACTGGGAGATCTTTGTTCTGCAGAATGAATACTCAAGATCTTGCATTTCTTCTAAAAGTAGAGCATAGACTTCATTTGGCTGTGCAACTGAAATACAAAAATAATAATCAGGACTTGATATGGGAACAAAATTACTCAATGAAAAAGAGGTTTTTTGTTGATCAGTTTGAGTAAAGTAAAGCACATTCTTGATTCTCCAAATAGGTTAAACTCATTTTTGCTGATATGTACAGAAACGCCAAAAATCCAGATAATCAAGAGCAAAAACTTTGTGCGGTAATCTTGCTAATCATTGTTCATTCTTGTCATTAAGAACTCAAACATAATGAAAATTGATATTCTTTGACAAACCGGAAAACCCTGAATTGAATTTGACCGTTCAACATTATAGGAAGTTTTTAAACTCAGCCGGCAATTCAAACTTTAGTATAATAGTGGTAATTCTTGATGTTCAATTGTATCTGACGGATCTTATACTTTGATAAAGACTAAAAAATTTAAACAGAACACAGACCTATTTCATTTGGTTAGAGAAGTGGCTTACGAAAAACTGTTGGTATGTACTTTTGATGTTCAGATAATTTAGGCACAACAGATATTCAAGGATATACTTTAAGGCCATTTAGGTAGCTTCTCCTTCAAAAAATTATTTTGAGTATCTATTGTAGGCCTGGCATAATTTCAAACATAAGTAGAAATATGCCTTATTTTGCATTTTGCATATATACTGTAGATAGGTGCAAAATAGTAGTTTTCTTTGTATCATATAAGCCAGTTGAGCACAAAAAAAGTTTTTCCATCGAAACAACGAGGAAATACTTCTAGTATATATGCTGCTTTATATTTTTTCTTTTTTGTAAGCTTTTCTGACAGCTGGAAAGCCAATTTTGTAATATATGGCAAATATGTATATTATAAAGCACGATAAATTATTACCTTGAAATGTTAAATCAGCAACTCTTTCATTCTCTGACTGGCAAGATACTGGACCAATTTTATTCCTTTTATATGAAAATGGCTCATAAAACCAATCTGATTGCTCAGCATCTTCATTTGATGGTAATATGCCAACCAACTTTGCAAGCTCTCCTCCCTTTGATATCCCTTCTTGCCATGCAGCTGTTTCTGCTCCCTTTTCTGGATAATTGCTTGTATCTACATATGAATCGATCGTACATTGATTGTCCCAAATACTCTCTCCTTTAGGGTGTGGTCTAAAACACCTTAGACCATTAGGGTCTACTCTAATTTCTTTCAATCTAATTTGATGACATTTGTTTCTTTTTAAATTTCCAAAAGTGTAATTATGGTTATTACCCACCCATTGCCCATTTGTACTCCAAAACGATTCAACACAGTCTGTTCCAGTTTCATCTAGATTACACTTGATTTCAGGATATTCATCTCTTATGTAACAGATTAGCGATACTGCAAAGTGGCATGAAATGAGAATATCTAAATAGGTTCCCTAGACAGAAAATTGGACTTTGTTGTCAAAGATTTCTCCAGAGCGACCCAGTTATGCCAGATCCCAAGAAACCTACAGATAGTAGATGCATACACAATTCTTTTTTCTAGGGTGGCAACCTTTCTGCAGTAAATCTCCACATACATCTATGTTAGCAAAAGATAGATTTTTGTTCCCAACACTGGTGTGTCCTGAGGAATCCTGTTTGCACCTTCCATTACCATGTCCAAGCAGTCTCTTACCTTAGGAAATGTTATCCTTAGAGCATATCTCCAATTTTGCTTATCTGCGCGGTTCTTTTGTGACTCCATGTTGATGAAAATCGAAGTTATTACACAAATTTCCAACATGATTAAGATGGACCAAATATGGCCCCATTCTAAGAGATGGTGAATTGTGATCAAGGTGGTTCATCAATTTTTTCTGGTTGTGGATGAAATCTGAATCACTTAGGTTCCTGATTCTGTATCCATTTTCTCCAATAACTTTTTCTGCAGTTATAATGAAACCAAGGTTCTTAGCTTTTGGTTGAAACTTCTAATTACTGTCCGATGTCATGTACTCAATAAACAGTTTGTGTCTCCGTGAATCTCCATCTGAACTTTCACCAATCAGAGGTCCTAAAATTGGTTCAAGATGCACTTCATAAAGCTTGTTTACCGTATCCCATTGTTCTTTTACCATAGCAGAATCAAAGTTGTTGTATGATGTCATGATTAGTATATGAAGTTTTGGCAAAGATTTATTCAATGGATTCATCAGAATTGCCCTGTCATAACTTCCTATATCATTGTTCTGAAAGCATTAATGATATTCTTATACCCTTCTTCCCCATCTCTTATTGCAATCTCAAAAGATATCAAGACATTTATGCTTCTCAGCATCTTTTCTTCCACAGAATCCTATGCATGTATCAGTTTCTTCAAAATACTTGACTGCTTTTATGATACGAGTTTCATCTTCACTTATTTCTACTGGCCCCTTCATCACACCAGGTCTCTGCATTGCCTCTTTATATATTCGCCGTACTGTTCGAAAATTTTCTTCTGAGAGCCCTGGCACAAAATTCCCCATGGCCTTATTTCTCCATCTATATATAGAAAGGATTTCAGGCCCAAAAAGATTTATTGCGATGAAGGGTGCTAGATGTGGGCCACTCCAAGTACATGATAACTTTATAAAACTGTTGAAGTCTTGCTTTATAGCGTTTGCTGTTAGGCCCCTTGACATTAAAATTCCTCCCTGTTGTTTCCAGAAGATCAGTTAGGACGGCCTGATCTTTCAGCAATCCTTATTTTGCTATGATTCTCAGATGATGGCAAACCGCATCAATAGAGCCACGTTTTGATGATTCTGTAATTTTTTCTTTTAATATTCTCACCCGCAACTTTAAACGCAGGTTCTCTTTAGACAACAAGAATATTTTGAAGAAGAATCATCTATCTGTGATTGCTGCTTTTTCATTTTCGTTCTCATTTCATCAATTGGAAGATAGTCATTGCGAATTTTCTGGATGTTCATTTCTCCTTGTTTATTTCGTTTGTATACAAATCAAAACTGCAGTGACATGGTGTGCGTAACTTAACCTGTTTTTCCTGTGTAACAATTTTGGGTTCTTTGTTAGCATTGGAAGAAACACACAACGTTACATTTGACTCAGGTGCCGTCGAAATCGATGGTAAGACTAAAATATAATCAATAGGACACGGAATATAATACTGCTACAAAACAAGATTTACATCTTGAGACACATTCCTTCTGAAACCTAAAGATTATCATCTTCAATTCTTCCAAATAATACCCAGAACCAGTGGACCATGGGCCATGGGCATGGACCATGTAACCAGTTAAGCCTTGAAACCAAAATACCCACGCTAGCTGTATCTTTTTGTAGCCATATTAAACGAAACAATTTTTATTTTTAAAGGAGAAAATTCATGACTATAAGAGGAAACAATGGCAAACGCAAGAGAAAAAAAGTTTGGTTGTACAGCACGTAATACAGTGAAAGAGGAAATCAGTTTTCCACAAATCAAGGTACTTTTTTCTTATGTTTCACCTTGAGTTCAAAAACATCCTTGAGAAAGCAAGCTTTTGCTTGAAATAAATGCCAGAATATCACAAAGAATGCAGATGAGTACCACCGATGATGACACTATGCAAACTGAGATTTATTACAATGGTGTGCAGGATATTATTGCTAAAAAAGGACTTACGTCCTGAGGGAAAGATTGATCTTGTTGATGACTAGGGCTTTTTCTATGTTTTAAAGCAAGAAAGGCCAGTAAAGATAATTCCCATTGAATTTATGGCAATTGCAAGTTAATTCTATAGTCAATGCAGACCTGGCCATTTGAGGTGGGCGATTGCCCTGCTCCACCTCAATGCCGTAGCCTCATTCACATAAGGTGGGCGATATATCTTATGGCCAGGTCTGGGTCAATGAAGAACATTTTACCAAAACAACTAGTTAAGGGCATTTTCATGCAATAAATTCGGATTTCTTTTCACTAACCAGATTAACCCAGGAGAAACCAAACATAAAAGAGCTATGATGTCATCCAACCTCAAAGATCTTCTTGAAATGGGCAGAGCTGTGGAGAAAATAAAGTTTTTCACAGTTGCATTGCCAAAAGAAGAAGACCACATAAATCATGCTGTTGGCAAGGTATGTCATTTTATATTACAACATTCCAAATGCTTTCAAACAAAATTTGTTACAAATCACAAACCACACCAACCAAATTTGAAATTTTGTCATAAACTTATCTGTAAATTCAGAAAAAACTAGCAAGAGAATATGTCAATAATTGCAAAACAAACTAGCGAGAGAACATGTCAGCACGCTATGAAATGCACTAACCATCAAAAAATGACAACGTATTCAAGTGCAAATGATATGAGAGTTTTTTCATACATACAGAGAGAGCCAAAGAAGTATACCCTCTATCTGGACGATTTGCAAAATATATCTCCATTTATTTGGCGAAATTAATTTCAGCAGAATATTCAGGTGAATATTCAGCAGAAATATATTTGTGTAGTACACTCTTCTTTCTTAATAATTGCGCTTAAATTACTTAATATCCTGAAACTTCTTGTTTTACTAAAGCGTAGAAAACAAAAATGAAATATATCAGGAAAGAAAAAATGGTGTAAGATAAGTTTTCATTGTCCATGCAGCATAGGAATAATTAACGTAAAAGCGGGATTACTATGACGCAAAAGAATAACGAATATGGACTTTAGATTTCCACAAGAAACTTGTCTCCGTTATTCATCCAGGAGTCTAAAATGTCGCTAAAATTATTTGCATAAATACTCGTTTTCAATAGCAAGTAACAAAAACACTTAACTGTTTCTGTTGCAGTCGGCAAGTATCCTTCAACCTATTGATAAAACTTTAATCGAGAAAATCAACGACCATGTGGCTGATGGTGTGACTGAGGTCGAAGATATGCAGCGACATCTTAAATCGTATGTCAGAGCAAACTTCAAAGAAGTGAAATCAGATTTAAACAACCGGCGATTCCATCCAACTGATTAAGTCATAGCCGATCACATGTATATTGCCAATCAACGCATGCTGCACTCCAACGACGCCTAGAAGAATCTCGAGAAGCAAGTTGAAAAATGGAAACAGCAAAATCCGAATGACCGATTTCTTTACCGAATGAAAACCGATGATAAGGATAGCCAGCCTTTCCTTTTCGTTTATCAATCCGAGAAACAACAAGATCTGCTTCAGAGATATGGCACGATAGGCTTGCTGGATGCAACATATAAGACAACTAAGTATGCTCTTCCTTTGTTCTTTGTCTGCGTGAAAACCAATGTTGACTACCAAATTGTGGGTACATTCATCTGTGAGCAAGAGTCGAAAGAATCAATACAAGAGGGCATCACTGTTTTGAGAGACTGGAATCCTGACTGGAAACCATCATACTTCATGACGGACTTCGACGAAAAAGAAATACATGCCCTAGAAGATATGTTTGTCAACTGCAAAGTCTATCTCTGCGACTTCCACAGGGAGCAATCATGGACCCGTTGGGTCAGTAAAGGTGTGCATCAAGTCTCGCATGTGAAAGGTGAAGTGCTTGCAAGATTACGAAGAATTGCCAGAGCAAGTTCTCATCTCGAATAGAAAGAGTCTCTAAATGCTCTTTGTGAATCCACGGTCTGGAAAATGTGCAAGACATTGCAGACATGGTTTCGTACCTATTGGCTTCCACAAAAGAGGTATGTATAGCAATCATATTTGATCATTTTACAAACTCGCGAAATTGCAAGGTAACGATGTATAACTTTGCAACATAGAAACACTAAAATAATTCAAAGACGAGATTTTGAGGAGACAGTAACCTTAATCAAACTGCGATGTATGAAGATTCCTACAGCCCGTCAGTGACAGTTTTCTTGCAACACACAGGCTTTTTACTTTATAAAAGTTTGTACCTGTAAATTGACAGATTAACGTTTTCATGCAAGAAATAGGGGGCAATTCCATAAGCGCACCTTTTCAGGCTGTACATTTCTAAATGATTTTTCGTTGATATTGAACCTTTTCATGCATTTAATTTTTTTTGAATTGGTAGAAAAACAGAGTTTTTATTTCAGAATGTGTTTTATATGCATATGACAATTATCCAACCATAAATAGCTGTTGCTTTCAAGGCCGCACGCTGAAATATTTTAGCGGGGGAGGAAAAGCCCATTTTAAGAACTTTTTGAGGAAATCCCCTATAGGAAACTATATAGTTTTCAAAAAATTCAAGGGGGGTAACTGCTCCCCTTGCCCCCCGCTGCGTACGGCCATGGTTGCTTTCTTCTTGTTTGTAATATAAATTCTCAATTGTTAATCATAACATTTTTTCCAGAAATTGCAGAGTATTGTACAGTACAAGTTCTTTTCAATGAAAAAATGGTTTTTGTTCTTAATATTATGACATTCAGACATTGTCTCTTTCTTTTTCAGCGGTGGGTAGCAGCCTTCAGGCATCAAACGTTTCAGGTGTTGATTCGAACTAATAATGGACTTGAACGACAAAATAAGAACCTCAAGTATGAATCCCTGAGAAACAGGAAAAAAACACCCTTACGCGCATGGTTTCTACAATGGTTGAAAGCTTTTTCCCAGAGAAATTCAAAAGGTATGTAAAGATTTTAGTTTTAACTAAGCGTATTCTGGTATGTATGTGAATGACTTAAAGCATCGCTTTGATAAAATACACTGCAAATGTGTAGGCGAATAACACTAGCGTGGCTTGCTCTTCTGGAGATATTGATCAACTCTGCAAGGATCTAAAAACTGAGATTCACACTATTGCAAAATGTCTACAGAAAAGCAAACTAAATTTAAACACGGGTAAGTAAGAATGTATGAATATAGATCATCAATGGCAAAGAAACCATGGGGTTTGGCATTTCACAAGAAAACCGGAGGACATAAATCATACACTGTTTCCAATACAGTTGATAGACCCGGCAGTCAAAACCCAAGATTGCAATTTATGATATGTTTCAAGTAATATTACATTTTAAATTTTAAATCTTGAAAAATTTGACGGCTTTTGAGATTCACTAACACTTTATTTCTTATGTCGTAAGAAACCAATCAGATTGCTGTCATGCTGTTTTGATAGGGGGACCATATAACTCAATATAATTGCCAGTTTCTTTCACTAACAGGTATTCATCACTAAATACTAAGTTCTCAAGTGGATACAATTCGTATGATGCTTGGATTCCATATTATCTTGTTGATCGACGAAAAAAGTTTGTAAAGCATTGTCTCGAGAAGCTGGGATTGGCATCTAGAATTCTGTCAAACAACATAACCATTAAGGATAGTAAAATATATGTACAGAGTACAAACGAAAAAGACAAGCAGTACAAAGTTACTTTAAACAAAGACATTTGACTGGAGAGAAAATCTGCTTCCATGCAAGCACATGTTTGCTATCATTATTCACTGCAAAGAATATACTTGGGAATCTTTCCCAGAGAAGTACAGGAACTGCAGCTATTTCACACTCGACCCTTCTTGCTCTTTGCAGCAAAATCATCCTGTGCAGGAAAAAACCGATAAAGATGTTCCTGAACAGTTTCCATATTATGCAAGCGAACGTAAGTATAATTGTACTCTTAAATAGTTTAGTTTAAATATTTTAGTTAAAATAGTTTCATGAGACTTGATATTTGGATGTATTTTTCTTGAAAAGAAGAACAGAGAATCGGAATTCGATCTGGGTACATATTACTGCTAGGGCATCTATTGTAAATCTATTTTTTGTTTATAGTGCTTTATGCGGCACAGATGCCAACCTCATCGTAAATAGTATAAGCACATACTCGCATGTATGAAAATATTCAGAATGTGTAAAAAGGAGCTGTTTTATTTACAGTGTCAAGAGCTTTTTGTTGCCAGATAATAACGTAGTAAATATCATCTCAATAAGAGCATGCGAGAAGGAGTTCAATGAATTTAACAAGTCTAGGTAAACCAAGTTTCAAGTGATGTGAATTCGGAGTAACAGTGTGTCATCTGGGGAGCTTGACCCCCTTGTGACCCGGTCCTTCTAAGTGAAAATGAAGGTACACGAGAATCAAACATACGAATGTTGGAAGGAAACGCAGTTCTGTCAGGAAACGTAGAGTCGGGATTACGACAATAGACATGATAACTGATGAGCAAAAATTTCAATTCCATGACAGTTCCAAGTTACCAACCCTCAACCAATCAACCTCACCCTATCATCCTTCCTCCAATAAGCCCCCATACTAAAATATTTTTGCAAGATAAGCCACCGGGGGCTTTTTCCAGGACTTATGTATGTGAAAATTTTAAGATAAATAGCAAGGGTCCTATTTTATTGAGAGTTTATTGAGACAAATAAGTGACAAGAACGGAAAACATATTTCACCAAGTTTATTTAGCTATTTAACTTCTGCTTTTAGACGAGGATAACAATGGAGAATGCACTGTGAATCCAACGCAGTTACCTCTCCCAAATCCAGTACAAAGTAGATCAACAGGAGCCGCATGCAGGAATTTACTGGACCAAATAAAAAGCTTGACATTCACATGCCAAAATCAAGACGTCCTAATAACGCTTCAAAAACAACTTTTCGAATGTTTGACCAATCTGAAAGAGGAAGCCACCAAAGATGATGGTCTAGTTGTGGAGAATTTGGACGGCAAGAGCAAAAATGCTACGAAACGACACGTTTCGAGTGATGCTAGTAGTCAAGCTAAACTTCCATCGCCAGCAAAACGCCCAAACAATTCAAGAGTTGGAATGGCAGCCAAACTAAAACGGGAAGCAAAAGGCCACTTTCTTGACATAAACACTGGGAAAATAGGTATGGAGCAAAAGCTACCAACTATACTCATTTTTAACAAATTAACCATGATCTTTCTGGCAAGGAACAGAAACAAGCTGTCTTTACTGGGTTCCTTTCTGAATTCAGTTCAGTTTTCATTATTTTAAATTCCACAACATACAAATACTCTACTCTAAGTCTAATTAATACAACAATTTGAAAAATACAATAGTAACTTAAAAATACAGACACGAAAAGTAAAAGAAGGATACATAACAATAGAGAATTTGTATGAAGGGGGATTCTTAAGGAGCGACTCCATCAGTAGCAGAGCTAATCGAGGAGAGAGCACCCCCTAACATTGATAATATATTTTAGATGTTAGTATATTCAGGGGCGGCAATGCCAATAATCTGTAACTGTTTAGTTAATAATTATTTTCAAAGAAGAAGGATTTTAGTTTTTGACGAAAGGCCTTAAGGGAGGGTGACCTTTTTATTTCAACTGGAATTTCATTCCAGCATTTTGCTCCATGATAACGTACTGGTCTGAGACAGTATTGGGTAGTATTTTTCTGAGGCAGAAAAATGTTAACCTTCTCAGCTTGTCTTGTACTATATTGATGAACAGACTCCAAAGTGTTAAAGAAATCATGAAAACAAACAGGGGAGATTTTAAGAACAGATTCATAAACAAAACTCAGCAGCTTCAGCTGAAATAGATCTTCTAGCTTTAAAATTTTCAAATCAGAAAAAATTGGAGTAGAATGAGAAGTAAAATGTTCAAAAGAAATTGCTCTTATAACCCTTTTCTGTAACAAAAAGACTGGGTTTGTATAACTTTCATATGTAAGACCCCAAACTAAAATTCCATATTGCAAGAGGGTAAAAATAGAAAATTGTAAAGACAGATTAAAACATTGACAGGTAAAAAATGTCTTACTTTGAAGAACATACAGGTTCTGGCTAATTTTTTAGAAAGTTCAGTCAGAGGTAATTCCATGAAAGATTTTCATCCAAAAGTATGCCAAGGAATTTAACATAACAAGTCTTTTTTACAGGAAGGTTTCCAATTTTGATATTGATCATTTCAGAGAAGGAATGTTGAGCAGATTTAAATATAATAAAATTAGTTTTGTCAATATTTAGAGATAACTTATTTACATAAAGCCATTGTTCAACTTTTTTCAGTTCTTTGTTTACTGTTTTTTGAAGAGCATTTAGATTTTCCTCTTCATAGTAAATATTAGTATCATCTGCAAATAAGTAGAAAGATAATTTCGATGATGAACGAGGTAAATCATTAATGTAAATTAGGAAGAGGAGAGGACCAAGAACTGAACCCAGTGGGACGCCACAGGTAATACTGAGACAAGTTGAGGTTGATCCATTTACAAATACATATTGCTTTCTATCCATGAGATATGATTTAAACCAGTCTGAGGCTGTTCCTCTAATCCCATAATGTTCAAGCTTTGCCAAGAGAATATCATGATTCACTGTGTCAAATGCCTTTTGCAAATCAATAAAGATTCCACAGCCAAATTTCCTATGGTCTAATGAATTCTTTTACCAATGGAATCTTTAAGCTTATTAATAACATTAATGCTACTTGATTTCTTAATACTTATGACTGACTTAATTCCTGACCATAACTCTTTCATATTATTACTATTTTGTTGGAAATAGTTGTAGAAATAGCTGGCTTTACTTTCTCTCAAGGATTTTGAAACCTGGTTCCTAAACTTTTTATAAAGCTCTTTAAGAGATTGATCATTATTATTTCTTCTAAAAGTCATTATTCTTTGCTCCTGCGCATGTCCTGCTGGCGTGCGGATGTGTTTTTCTACGCTCTTGAAAATGTGAAAAATTATTCAACAAAATGCATCTTTAATCATTTTTATAATATTATTAAATACTTTTATTTACTATTATGTTATGTATTACTTAAGTTAAGCCTACAAATTATAATCATCATGGAAGAATCTGCTGTAAATCGAAAATTAGAGGAAATATTGAAAACTTTGAAGGGAGTTGAAGCCAAACACGCGGAGAATTTTGAAAAATTGGAAAAAAGATTGATGGGGCTCGAGAGATCTATGGAGTTCATTAACGCACAATTCGAGAATCATAAGCAAATGACAGAGAATTTATTAAAAAGAAACACCAAGCTAGAAGAGGAAAATAAGGAATTGAAAAAACAAATCGGAAATTTGGAACGAGAAGTTAAAATCGTCAACAACGAAGTCAATGACTTAGAACAATACGGACGACGGGACTGTCTCGAAATCTCTGGAATACCGAAGAAAAAGAAAGAAAATGCAGAATCGCTGGTGATCAAACTTGGTGAGAAATTGGGAATCAAATGCGAGGAACACCACATTCAGGCCTGCCGACGAAATGGTCCAAGAGAAGACGCAGCCATCATTTGCAAGTTTCTCAACCGCAAGTCAAAAGAGCTATTCATGCAAAAGAGAAGAGAATTACGGAATATCACTGCCAAGGATCTGGATTTAAACGAAGCTGGAAATCTTAAAATTTTCATAAACGAGTCGCTCACAAAGAAAAACAAACATCTCTTTAAATTGACAAGAGACCGAAAGAAAGAAGCTGGCTGGGATTTCGCCTGGACAAAAAACGGCGTAATTTTCGCGAGGAAAAATAAAGACTCTGCCTCAGTAACCATCCGAAACGAACAAGATATTGAAGCCAAAATCGTTTAAGAACATTTACCAGGTATTGACTATGTCGTATTTTTATCTCAGGTTTTGTTATTTTAATACTTACTCATCATACTTACATTTCCCTCTATTATTATTATTTATCTTTATTATTCATTATTATCATTTATATTTAAGCAGAAGGCCGTACCCCCGTAATAAATGAGTAATCACGTGTATCATTGTCCGCAATGTGAATTGCAAATCCTAGAGAATCAGAATTCAATATACTGTGACTCATGTTGGAATTGGTATCACGTAAGGTGCAGTGAATTATCGCTTCAAAGGTTTAAACAATTAGGAAATGACACGTCGTCAACATGGTTTTGTAAAGACTGTGTTGAAGCCGCGATACCTTTTCAGAAGCTTAAAGATATTCCTTTCATGAGGGCGATTTCCGCAGACCATTCTATTATTGATTTTAACAAATCCTGCTCTGTTTGCGAAAAACGTGTGAAAAATATTGGCACAGCGATTCCATGTTACCATTGTAGAAGCTTTATTCACATCAGAAAATGCTCTGGTTTAACTGAAAAAGAATTTTTGAATCTAGGTGCTGACGCACAATATTGGTTTTGTTCAAGCTGTCGTGATGATATTTTTCCTTTCAACTCTGTTAAAGATAATCAGGATATTCTTTCCAGTAATTTTAACTCAAATGAGTTTTGTCCTTGTAATGACGTAACAAAAGACGAATGTTTAGAAACTATCACAGAACTTAATTTAGATAAACTTGATCTTAATCATTATCATCCTAACGCAGATAACGATATTGATCAAAATTTAAACTTAAATACTAATTTTAAGTATTATACAACTCACGAATTTCATAAACTAAGTAGGAAACTAAACTCAGAAAATTCGCCCTTCTTTAGCCTAATGCATACATATGTTTGTTCCTTGAATAAAAACTTCGAGAATTTAGAGATATTAATATCTTCATTAGAACATAAATTTGACATCATTGCACTCTCTGAAACATGGATAACAAATAATAATGAATCAAGTACTGCAAATTTAGCCCTAGAAGGATATCAAAAATACATAGGAACGTCTGGCAATAGCATGAAAGGGGGCTGTGGTTTTTTTATATCTGAAGAGCTATCTTTTAATTCACGAGAGGACTTGAATATTTCTCACTCAGATAACAATAGCGAGTTTGAAGCGAACTGGGTCGAAATTAAATCTCAGAATAATAAAACTTTTTTAATCGCTGTTGTATATCGTCATCCAAGAAATAGGAATGATATGGAATTTTTGGAATATCTAAGAATTACAATCACTAATAAACTACGAAAGGAAAAGAAAACGGTTTTCATTACTGGGGATTTCAACATTAATCTCCTAAACATTGATTCCGATCAATATACAGAAAATTTTATAAATTTTATGCTTTCAAATTTCTTTCACCACATATACTACAGCCTACTAGAATTATTGAAAACAACAAGCCGTCATTGATAGACAATATATTTTTAAATTCAATAGAAAATGAAACATTTAGTGGCAACTTGATAACAAAAATCTCAGATCATTTACCAAATTTTATATTTTGTAAAAGTATCAATGTAAAATCAAAAAGTGAAAACAGGGGCTTTTATCGTGACTACAGTAATTTCAAACTAGATTCGTATATATACGATTTGAGAAAATCAAATATAGAAGAAAAATTAAACTTAGTACAAGGTGCAGATGAGCAATATAACACTTTTCATGAAATACTAATTAGTAATATACAGAAACATGCTCCATTAAAACCAGTATCACGAAAAATGTATAAACAAAAGCTAAAACCCTGGATAACTAAAGGAATCTTAAAATCAATCTCAATTAAAAATAAACACTACAAAAAGTTTCTAAAAACAAAAAAGTCAATCTGGTATCAAAATTACAAGTACTACCGAGACATGATAAATAATCTTATAAGGAAAAGTAAAAAAAGCTACTACGCCTCATATTTTGAAAATTTTCAAAACAATTCTAAGAAACTTTGGTGTGGTGTGAAAGAGATTATAAACTCACAAACAAATAAAAGAAGCAACGGGATAAGTTTAAACATAAATGGTAAGGTTGAATCAGATAATAAAACTGTTGCTAACTCATTTAATAAGTATTTCACAACCGTTGCACAAAAGTTAATAGAAAAACTTGGACCATCCACAAAACACTTTACAGAATATTTAACAAACCAAAATTCAAATAGCTTTTTTCTTGACCCTGTAACATCCGAGGAAATAAATGATATCATTGCCAATCTAGATGAAAGCAAATCAAGTGATTCTTATGATAAACCGCCAAAACTTATAAAAATGGTCCGTATGACCATTTCTAAGCCATTTGCTATCGTTGCTAACTCGTCCTTTTCTCTTGGTGCCTTTCCAGAAAAATTAAAATTTGCAAAAGTTACGCCTATTCATAAAGGTAAATCCAAGTTAGAATTAGGAAACTATCGACCCATATCAATCTTGCCTATTTTCAGCAAAATACTGGAAAAATTAATGGACGTTCGTATGGTAAAATTTTTGAATCAAAATAGAATAATTTTTGAACATCAATATGGAGTTCAGGAAAACAAATCTACATCTTTAGCAATCTTAGATCTTCAATCTCAACTGATCAATAATATAGAAAACAAATTATTCTCATGCAGCATATTTCTTGATTTTTCAAAGGCTTTTGATACAGTTAACCATTATATTTTGCTAAAAAAATTAGAACATTACGGTTTCAGAGGTATTGCTTATTCGTGGTTCGAATCATACTTAAATAACAGAACTCAAATAGTTACAATTAATGGTGTTAATGCAAATGAACTTACTATAAATTGTGGTGTTCCACAAGGTAGTGTACTTGGGCCGTTATTGTTCTTGATTTATATAAATGACATTTATAAATCCTCGCAAATTCTTCAGTTTCGATTATTTGCAGATGACACCAGTATTCTACTGGCAAATAAAAATCTTGAAACCTTAAAACGAACAACCAATGCTGAGCTAGAAAAGGTATCTATGTGGTTATTGGCTAATAAGTTATCGCTAAATGTATCAAAATCAAATTTCTTGATTATAAGCTCTCGTAAAACTGATAGTAACATAAAGTTAAAAATCAACAACAAAGATCTCAAACAAGAAAATTATACCAGATATCTTGGAGTAATCATTGACGATAAGCTTAATTGGAAGTTGCATATAAAGCAAATAAATTTAAATTATCTAAAGGAATTGGAGTGCTATATAAACTAAGACATCTGGTACCGAAACAATCTCTTAAAACTTTATATTCTTCATTCATTCAATCACATGTACTATATGGTATATTAAATTGGGGTTGTGCTAACAAATCTACCTTAGAACCTTTAAAGTGTAATTTAAGAAAAGCAGTTAGAGTAATCGACTTTGCAAGCTACACTGCACATACAGAACCTATTTTCAAACGACTGAACATATTTAACTTCAAAAAACTTTACATGCTAGAGACAGCAAAAATGATTTTTCAAATTAACGCTCACAAAACTTCTTTTGAAGGGGAATTTGTAAAAACAAGAAATGTACATAAATATAACACAAGGCAATCTTCTTCTGAAGGTTTTTCCCTCCCATCCATTTCTACCAATTATAAAAAAAACTTTCTCACTTTTGATGGAATCAAATTTTGGAACTCCCTACCTATAGAGTTAAAAAAGATGCATAATAAACATCACTTTGTGAAGCAGTTAAAATACTTCCTTATGAACAAAATCTGAAGATCCGTAGGCTTGATTATTAGGACCTTACGATTATTTTATAATTTTATTTTTGCTATAATACACTTAATCCGTTAGTCTTATATATATTTTTTTTCTTTTATTATTATTACTATTATTTTTATTTTATTTAATTCTATCTTATTCTACTTTTTTCTATCTTTATTCCATCTTAATCTTACTGTTGTTGTTGTTTTTATTCAAACTTATAATTGTATGAAAAATGCATCAAAATGGACACATGGCTCGATAGCTTGCCCAAAGTTCTTTCCATGTGTCCATCAGCCTAAAATTTTTTAATTACAGTAGTAATCATCTGTTAAATAAACGAATATGTCTCTGTAAATTTTTGTTATTAGGTATAAATAGGTTACACAAATTTATAATTGTAATTAATTAATTTTATGCTGAAAAAATAATTTGAAGTTTGAAGTTTGAAGTTTGAAGTTTTCTACAATTTTCAAGTATCCTATCTCTGACGCGCATCATTTTTTGTATTTTCCTAGTTATCCAAGGTTTGTTACTGAATTTAATGTCTCTCTTGGAAAGTGTTTTGGAAGGAGCATGAGTTTTAACCAATTCATCAAGAATTGATAAAAATCTGTTGAATTTCTCATTGACATCTAATGAATTGTCATTTAAAAAGGCAAGGTCAAGGTTTTTAAAGTCATTAAGGAGAACTTCTGCATCAAGCTTAGAAAAATCATGCTTGTAATACTGTACTTTCTTATATGATATTCCTGCATGCTTAATAATCAAAAACTGAGGGAAATGGTCTGTGATTTGTGTCAAGATGTTACCACTTACAGTTTCACATTGTAAGATGTTAGCAAAAATATTATCAATGAGGGTTGAGGAATTGTCAGATACTCTGGATGGGTGGATAATGTAAGGAAGAAATAGAGCAGAGAAAAAGAGGTTAGCATAGTTTGTTGTAGCTGTGTGGGAGTTGTAATTCAAGAGATCAACATTGAAATCTCAAAGGATAAATGTCTGTTTGTTTGATACAGTTGGATTGGATAAAGATTCTTGTAAGAATTCATTGAAATTGTCAAGATTTGAGTTTGGATGCCGGTACACACAACAAAAAAGATTATTTTTACCATTTTTATTTTCAACTTCAACCCAAACTGTTTCAAATTCATCATTGTCTTTGGTCAAATCCATTCTCAGGATGGGAGTAAGACCTGATTTTACATAAAGAGCAATTCCACCATTTTAACTGTGAGACTGACATGGAAAATAACTATAAGCATGAATTTCAACATTTGTTTTTATAGGATTCTCAATAGAATTCCAAGTTTCCGATAAACCAATAACATCAAAGTTTACCTTTAGATTTGCAAGAGTTGAGACAAGCTCCTCATGGTGAAGAGAGTGACTTCTGATATTCATATGAAGCAAGGAAAAATCTTTTTCTGATGTATCAAGTGTAGATAAGTCCTGAGCAGTATGATAGCTAGAGTTTACGTTAGAAGGCAAGTGCTCATCAATGTCATAATCACATAAATTTGGCAAGTTAGTAAGGCCTGAGGTTATTTCAAAGGATGGTGCTGAGTCAACAAAGGATGGTAAATCAAAATCAAACAAGTTCAATAATTCTTCATCGACCATTGAACCAATAGGAAACAAGATTTCTGTACATTTAAGGCAAAACCAAGGAATGTCATCAGGCTCATTTTGAAGCCCTACATATTCAGAAACGGAAATGTCATTGCATTTTATATGGACCCAGTGATTACAATTGTTGCAATAAATTGACTTTTGGTAATCTGAAACATTTTTGTGACAAAAGCCACATGGATTTTTAGGGGGTTTCATTTAATTGTAAAAGGGTAGGGTAAAACTGAAAACCTTATTTTTAAAATCTTACCGAAAAAAGAATAAATAAATTAGAAACAAATCAAATCAAATCAAATCAAATCAAATCCATTTAATTGAACAACAATCTTACAGGTAAATATCTAAGTATACATAAAAAATAATTTGTATTACAAAGTACTGAAATATTAATAAAATTACAATATATGTTGTCAAGGACACTGAGATAAACCATAAAGGTTTTCGAGCCCAGTGCCCTCTTTGATATTAACTGTTAAGAATAAACAAGTTTGAAGCTAAAGTTAAACAAAATTATTACACGCATATAGATTGAATTATTACGTAAATCATTTTACAAGATTTGAATTGAAAATTTGAACAGAACATAACAGCAATATATAATAAAAATAAAAAATACGAAAATAAAGAAAAACAGAGTAAAAAGAGGGGAAGGGGGAGACGGGTTCAAAGGTTTGCAAAATTTGGATATTTTTTTAAGAGTTTTGTAGTAACCATTGAAAAAGATTTCTTTTAAATAATGCTTTATTTGACATTGAGCGAATTTCGAGTGGAATTTCATTCCATATTTTAATGCCATTAAAAGCAATAGACTTTTTTCGACATTCTGTATTTACCAAAGGAAAGGAAAATTCATTTTTGGTAGCTTGACGGGTTTTGTAGTTGTGTCTTGTTTTTGTTTTTTGGAATAAGCCACTTATGGGGGATGCTAAACTGTTGATACTAATGTCATACATAAATTTAGCAGCTTCTAACTTATAAATATTTTCAAAGTTTAGTATACCTAACTTTGTAAATAAAGGCTTTGAGCTTTCTTTAAAACCTGAAAAGGTCATAATTCTAACTGCTTTTTTAAGACTTTTATTCAGTTTTATGGTTGCACACTTTGGGGCATTACCCCAATTTATAACAGCCTTGAAACGCAACAACCTTGATGTGTTGTTCAGTTCAGTTCAGTTCAGTTCAGTTCATTTCATTTTAAAATTCCACATCATACAATTCAAATTACAAATACAAATACAGCTAAATACAAATACAGCTAAATACAAATACAAATACAGCTAAATACAAATACAAGTGTGTAAAGTAGAAAAACAAAAAGGTCAAAATCTATTGTATGAGGGGAATTTCTTAAAGGAGGAACTCTCTCAGTAGCTAAACTAATCGAGGAGAGAGCACCCCCTGTTGATAAAAACCTATTTCAATTTATTTGTATCAATTGGAAATTTGATGCTGAATTGTGCAAATCAGATTTTAGCTCACTTGATAATTTGTAGATAATAGATGTAATTTAAGTTTTGAACGAAAATTCATGCTTGAGGGAGATATCTTAATTAAATAGGGGATGTCATTCCATGCCTTTGCACCTGCATATCTGATAGATCTTAACCCATACAAAACTGTATTTTCACGAGTTATGAAAATATCACCTTTAGAAGCCTGCCGTGTATTATATTGATGAACAGATGATAAAATTTCAAAAAAATTGTGAAAACAGACAGGAGAAATCTTGTTTACAGATTCGTAAACAAAGATGAGTAGCTTTAAGTAAAACAAATCATACAATTTAAGAATTTTGAAATCAGAGAAGATTGGTGTAGATGGAGAAGTAAAAGACTTGAATGCAATAGCTCTAAGAACTTTCTTTTGTAGAAGATATATTGGTTTGGTGTGCACTTCATAAGTAAGACCCCAGACAACAATACCATATTGAAGAAATGAAGAAAATAAAGAATTATATAGAGATACCAGAATACTAGCTGGTAGAAGATGTCTTATTTTAAAGAATACACCACATGTTCTTGAAAGCTTCTTGGATAGTTCACACAGATGGTACTTCCAGCTAAGATGTTCATCTAAGAGCAGGCCAAGAAACTTGACATATTTAGCTTGTCTAATGTGTTGATTTCCAATTTTTATAGTTAAACTTTCACTCAAGGAATTTTGTACAGAATGAAAAACAACAAAGTTTGTTTTTCCAATATTAAGAGCAAGTTTATTAGCATCCAACCACTTTTTGACATGTCTAAGTTCCTTATTGACAATTTTTTGAAGATCAACTAAGGTATCTGAATCAAAGTAAATGTTCGTATCATCAGCAAAAAGATAGAAGGAAAGTTTAGAAGAAGAGTTAGGAAGATCATTTATATAAATTAGAAATAGAAGTGGGCCAAGAACAGACCCTTGCGGTACACCGCATGTAACATTCAGATGACTAGATTTGCAACCATTTACAGATACGTACTGACTTCTGTTACTAAGGTAGGAACTAAACCATGCCAAAGCTGTACCACGAATACCATAATGTTCAAGCTTGTCTAGTAGAATTTTATGATTGACTGTATCAAAGGCTTTTTGTAGATCAAGGAAAATTCCACATCCGAATTTTTTGTTATCCAAGCTGTTTTTGATAGATTCAGTTAAACTAATTAGTGCATGATTTACAGAATGCTTAGCACGAAAACCAAATTGGAGATCATACAAAATTTTGTGCTCTTCCAAAAAATTATATAAACGCTTATACATCAATTTCTCTGTGATTTTACTGAATACAGACAGCAGAGATATTGGTCTATAATTTGAAGCAGTCAAAGGACAGCCTTTTTTGAACAAAGGAATAACTTTTGCTTGTTGCATTTTAGCAGGAAAGATACCAGACTGAAAAGACTCATTAATGATATCAGATAAGGGGGAAGAAATACAAACAGAAAGAATTTTCAATAATTTAATAGGTATACTATTTGGACCAGTTGACTTGCCAATTTTTAAGAGATTTATTATATCTGAAATTTCATATGGGGCTGTAGGAGAAATGAAAAATGTACTATCATTTATATTTTCAAGGTAACTAAGGGGAGATTTTGGAGATCTGGGTATACTTTTTGTAACATCATCAGCCACATTGACAAAAAACTTATTAAAGGTATTAGCCATAGTTGTAGAATCCGTTGTTGGATTGCCACTTGAATCCTTCAGTTTACTAATAAGATTTGTACTGGATTTTTTAATGCTTATGATAGACTTTATTCCAGACCATAAAAGTTTCATATTATTACTATTGACATTGAAATAGTTCTGGTAATAAGATTTCTTGCTTTCTTTAAGCTCAGAAGCAATGCGGTTCCTAAATTTTTTATATGCAAGGTTTACTACAGGATCGGGCTTCTTCCTAAGTTTTTTTAGTAATTTGTCTCTTAATTGAATCATTTTTCTAATCTTGCTATTTATCCATGGTTTGTTTTGCAATTTGATGTCTTTTTTTGTAAGCTTCTTCAATGGAGCATGCTTTTCAACAATGCCTTCAAGGATGGCAAGAAACCTATTAAATTTTGAATTGATATCACTCTGATTATCATTCAAATAATCAAAATTAAGATTATTAAAATCTTCGAGAAATCTTTCTTGATCAAATTTCGAATAATCATGATGATAATATGACATGGTTTTGTTTGAAGACACCACCTTTTTAACTGTTAAAAACTGAGGAAAATGATCTGCAATTTGTGTCAGAATGTTACCACTTTTGGTATCCAAATCACATATATTGGAAAATATGTTATCAATAATAGTAGAGGAATGATCAGATACACGTGTTGGATGGGTAATATAAGGTAAGTAATGGTGAGAGAGAAGAAGACTGACAAAATCATTTGTAGCACTATGAGAGTCATAATTTAGTAGGTTAATATTGAAGTCACCTAAGATGAAGACATGTTTATTTTCGACAGATGGGCTGGACAGAGTCCTTTGCAGATATTCAGTAAAGTGTGATATTTCAGTATTTGGATGACGATAGGCACAGCAAACTAAAATGTTTTTATCCCTGGAATTTTCAATTTCAACCCAGATTGTCTCATACTCATCACAATTACTACCTAATTCTGATCTTGGAATAGCACCCAAACATGTTTTAATGTAAAGGCCAACACCACCATTCTGAGTTTGAGATTTTGCTGAAAGAAAAGTATATCCATCAATGTTAACATTTGTGCTCAGTGGTCTATCAAAAGAATCCCAAGTTTCAGAAACAGCAACAACATCAAAACCAATTTTAAGGTTAACTAGCAAGGAATGTAGTTCGTCAAAATGACATGAAAGACTTCTTATATTCATATGCAAGAAAGAAAGGTCATTGTGAGAAGCATCAGAAGAAGATAATTCTTGAATAGTATGATAACTTGAGTCAATATTAGAAGGCAAATGCTCATCAATATCATAATCTTGCAGGTTAGGTAAGTTAGTAAGGTGAGATGTAATTTCAAATGAGGGTAATGTATCAATAAGGGACGGTATATCATGTTCGAAAAGGTTTAATAATGGTTCATTTTCAATAGAGCCAAAAGGAAAAATAGATTCATAATACGCTATAGTGCAATTAAGACAAAACCATGGAACATCATCAGGTTCATTGGAAAGTGCTTCATATTCCGTAACCGAAATGTCATTGCATTTTATATGATACCAAAAATTGCATTCATTGCAAAGAATACCATTTTTGGTTACATTTTTGTGACAGGTGCCACATGGGTGATTAATAGTTCTTACCATTTGGGCCTAGAAATTAGAATAAACTGAAAAAAAAAAAAAAAAGTAATAAAGAACTCAAAAGCTTACCTAAATCAAAACTGACTGGCTTAAACAACAACGTCAAATTTTCTTCAACGCAACGATTGTTTTTTGTAGCTATTTTATTTCTGTAGTTTAAAAAGTGTCAAAAGATACCTCAGAATCATGTGAAACATCTTGCTTTTGAGCAGGTGGTCTGTTCTTAATAATTAATTTGTCCATGACAAAGTAAGCAATTTTACCCTGTTTGCGAGCTTCAATTAACTGAGGAATTTTATCGGCACGTCTTTCAAGAGTTCTTGAAGAGAAATCGTTGAGAAACTTCACCCCATCTGGCTTGATAGTTCTTGCTTCCTTTAGGATCTTTTCTTTCACCTTCCATTTTGCTAATTTAACAACAATATTTCTGGGGCCGTTGGCATCTCTACCACCTCTTCTTTGATGTTGACTCCTTCCACTGGAATTGGGGTTCCCAACCCTGTGACATCTTTCAATTTCTACCTCTTCAGTTAGATTAAGTTTTTCCTTAATTAGATCTTTCACAACTTTTTCAGTATCATCCCATGAGCGTTCATTGTCTTTATCTTCAGGAACACCCACAATCTTTATGTTATTTCTGCGGCTTTGATTTTCTAGATATTCAATGCTGTTGTCTACTGAATCCATTGAGTCAGACAGATTGTCAATTTCTTTAACTTTTGAAGAGACCGTTTTTTCAATGTCGGATAGTTTCTTTTCTTGGTTCTCAATGTCCCGCTGTGAGAAAGTCAAACTTTCACGAAGGTCATTGATATCTGATTTAACAGACTTTATGTCGTCTTTAATGTCCTCAATCATCATCTTGAAAGCACTTTTGAAAGCGTTTGCTTGAGTTTCCATGAGCGCCTTAACGACGCCCAAGGTTAAAACTTCTTCTTCACCCATTACTTGCACAACTGGATCTTGACAGAATTAAATTAGGCCTAAATATAGGCCTACGACGAAGTAAAATAAAAAATTGATGAAAAACCTTTCTGTGCTCATAAGTCAAATGAAACGAACTGAATATTATATAGTAAAACATAACAAAACCTCCATCTTTACTCCTGCTGACAGCTAAGTTGATAAAGACTTCGGTATAAAGGAAAAGATACACGAGCGAAAACGCGCGCATCCCGCCATCTTGAAAACCAAATGTCCATCACCTTGAGTCAGTATATGCATCAAAAAGTGTCAAATGATACTTCTGGATCACTTTCGTCAGGAGGTTTTTCTCTTTGATTCTCTGCAGTTTGGTTTTGTTTTCCAGAACTGAAACTTCTCTCTTTGATTACCAGTTTATCCATCACGAAATAGGCTATCTTGCCTTCTGCGCGTGCAGCTATCAGCTTATCTTTCTGTAAAGATCGTTTCTGTAAAGAAGGTGCGTTTGGCATAGTCAAAAAACTTGACTCCTTCGGGTTTGAGGGATCTTGCTTTTCTTAAGATTGACTCTTTGTCTTTCCATTTGCAAAATTTAGCAACAATTGGCCTAGGTTGATTTGCATACTTTGGATTTTTGCTGCCACTTTTTATCCTGTGACATCTTTCTATCTCAAAGTTTTCTTCAATATCAAGCTTTTCCTTCAGGGCCTTTCTCACAACCTCTTCTTTATCATCCCATCGTTAATTTCGGTTTTTTCTGATTTAAGTTCATCTTTCACATCCTGAATTAACATGACAAACGTTGTTTTGAAAGCGTCTGCTTGCTTCTGGATAAGCATTTTCACGACTTCTTAAGTAACAGTTTCTTGAACCATGATTATAATTTATAGGCGAATTTATGCCCGTGTGTGTTGCCTAAAAGTGGCTGAAACTGGGAAACAAAATAATGTTTATTCGTGCAAAAATGTGTTCTTCCATGAATTAAAATGTTACTGGAACTGAAATTCATTTTATTAAAACATACTAGTTGAAAATAATTAATACTAAACCTTAAATAAAGAATATTTTATGCGAGCAGTGATTTCACTCGTGTTCGTGTCACGCTCCGCCATCTTGTAACTAGATAGAATGACCCTGAAATCACCCTTCTGTACATCCTGAAGTATCTTTTCACTACCCAGTAATCAGCTTGACAATTTGGTGGTCTGTATGCTTCATCTCCTTGCCATTCATACTTGTTTGATAAATATGAACATACCTTTTTATTGCCCTCCTGATTGTTTAAGTTGTCAAAAGAAATTAATGTAATTTTCTGTCATAAAATTAAAAGAGTTGCAGCTGGCTGTTCTTAGATATTTGTAATGAAATGGTTAACTATTTCAACAAGGAGGGTCAAAGAGACTTCTCTATCCATATATGGGAAAATGACCACTCTTCCATATTTTGTGTTTCCTTGGGGTTCTGTTAGGGTGTGTCTTCTTGGGGCTCAGTCAGACCATTTTTTATGCTAACATTTACTTAAAACCTCATACAAAATTTTGTAAAAAACTCACACCTTTTCATTCTACCCTTGCTAGGTACAAAAGGATCTGGAACTAAGGAGAAAAAAGAAAGAATAGAAGTGACTGTTATGGTATGTGTAATGTATTTATTTTTAATTTTTTTTAAATAGCTTGGCTGGAACCTTGAAAGCTTGTTACCCTGTTTTACAACTATTTGCAAATAAGCAAGAAAACTGTAAAATATACAATCGCTGCAAAACTTTGATATTGAACATGGTTAGTTTTGTTATTTCTTCAATTTTTGTAATTACAAAAAGATTACAAAGAACAAAATATCTTTTGTCATCAACACGCTGCAATGAATATAATATAAAATAAAGTCATTATATTCCATGTTCTTATCCGATGTCAAAAGAGACACTGACTGCTATCCTAAAAAGTTAAATCTGCTGGCTTAAAACTTTAGCCCTGTTTACACCACACGAACTAACCCGGTTTTTGCCTTAATGTGTGTAGTGTAAACAGGGCTTCTGTTTTTTATCTTTTTCAATAGTTTCAAGCATAAATGACCCCTGAACTATAACAAGGAAAGCGTATGGGTTTCCCCTGCTGGAATACCCAAGGCCAGGATTGTTTCAGGATTAAACCTATTTTCAAGTTAGAGCTCTTTACTGTGGTATGGAGCTCTGTTAACTTGAGAACTGTTCCAATCCTGAAACTTGGTTTGTCTTATGTAATGCAAACTGTCAACTTTTACGCTACACATTACATGCATAGGATAATCTTTGGATGAAAAAAGATTACCACAGTTGAAATATGGTAGTGAGTCTTCAGTGAGTATAAAAGAATGGAATGTTGTAAACATTTGCAATTGTGTCATGTTTTGACACAAAGTAAGAATATGCAGTGCCACTTAGTTTTTCATTGAAAATAATATGACAAGATTAACACAAGGCATAATTATCTTATTATTGTTATTTTAGGAAGAAGAACAAGTTATCATAAGTAGCGATGAAGAATGCCAAGAAGAAACGGACGAAGAAGGCAGCATGGATGCAAATCTTGGAGAACCTGTTAGCGTATCAAATCAATGGATCAGAATAGATGACATTGAACTTAAAGAAGAGGACAAACAGATCTTAGATTCTGGTGACATGTGGCTAAATGATAACATAATCAATGCAGCTCAAAAGCTCCCGAAAAGCCAGTTTAGCCATATTGGAGGCTTCCAACACACGTTACTTCAAGTGCATCTCCAGTTTTTGATTGAAGGTGGCGAGTTCATTCAAATAATGAATAAAAACAACAACCACTGGATTCTGCTGACAAATTGGCACACTACAATGCTCATACATAAGGGTAGTGGACAGTCTTGGAAGCACACATCTGTCACTGGAAAAGCAAAAATTATTGCTTCATTGGTTCATACATCATGTCCAGAAGTCAAGCTGAAATCTGAAGATTTTGAGCTCCAAAATGATCAAAACAGCTGTAAGCTTTTTGCCATTGCCTTTGCTACTAGCTTCTGCCTCGGAATCAACCCATCTTCGGTAGTTTATGACCAAACCAAACTGAGATCGCACTTGAAGCAGTGCTTACTAGAAAAAAATATGTCTACCTTTCCAACCACATGTGCAAGGAAACCAAGACCTGGGAAGCTTGCATCATTCCGTGTTCACTGCAGTTGTCGCATGCCTTTGGATCCTGATGATGTTTTTAACGTCAGACAGTGTTCATTGTGTTCCACTTCCTATCATAAGCAATGTTAGACTTGAACAAGGTTGTGATCAACAATATACCTAGGGAACAAAAATGGATTTGCAAAAGTTGCAGTAGCAAATGCAGAATAACTGAAAACTGGAACATAATCAACAAAGACAATTATCACTCCACTGTTAGTGTTAGTATGTAAAACAAAACAAAAAAACTAAAAATATTTGTCTAAAAATCCCTCGAATTTACTACAAATTTAATAGTCCTTTCCCCTTATCATGTCATACTATTTTGCTAGTAGTAGTTCTCAGTAACCACAGAGTACCATCCAAACTTGGCTGGAGTTTGTCGATTCATTGATTTCTATGAATCTTTAATAAATGGGGAATACTGCTTCAAAAGGCACTCAGTGATTTTCAAGACCAACACTAGTTTTTTAAAACTCTTGCCCGGGTGCTGGTTTTCTTTACAAGACTTACTTAAAAGCCAGGAAGAAGACTGCTCAATAACATGAAAGTGGTATGGACCAACACTCCTGGTAAAACCCTATTGAGGCTTTCTTATAAGTATGGTGTGCCCTTCATATTCCAGAAAAAAGGCTTGTGGAAGATGAAAATCCCCCACCCCCTATGTCAATGTTGTGTGGATATTGTGGCTGTATGTATCTATGCCGGTATTGTAAACACTTTGATATTCATTATGCATTTTCGATTTCCGGGCATCAAAATTTAGATAAAGCCGAAATTTTATCAAGTGTCACAAAGGTTTTGTTCAGGAGTGAAGCTTCTGCAATCATTAATAGTGCCTTTAGGAGCTATGTTTCCCATTTAATCAAAATTATGCAAATTGCATTGAATCAACAAGATCCATCCGAATTTGGACTGTGTGTTGTAGTTTCTGATCTGATTACTACTACTTGAATCAATCAGTCAAATTATTGAATGGGCTCAATTTCCTGTTATTTCTATTGTTTACAACAGGGTACAGATCATTTGACTCAATCCCCACCTCATGTCAGTGCACCTCATGTCAGCCCTTGTTGAGTTTTGATGTGAACACAGCAAAATCATAAAAAAGCCCATAATTATGACAGCCTATGCTGAAATTTCTCGGGCACAAAAGGGCCTCTAAAATGAGGTGTTTTGCTTTTGTTAGGCCTTGGAGATTATTGGGCATTTTATAGTGTGACATTAATTAGGTGAAAGTTTGTCTGAACGAAGAAAGCAAAGGAGGAATGTGGTATGGCATAGATTTAGACCCCGTTTACACGGGGCCGGTTAAATATTCGAGCGGCCGAATATTCGGCCACTTAGCCTTCCCGTCTACACGGGAACTACCAAATGGCCAAAAACTTGCACGCTTAGGCGTCCGAATATTTGAACGGCTGAGAAAGCGACCTAATTGTAACTTGGCCGGCCATAATTTTGAACGGCCCCGTGTACACGCTTTTGAAGGCTCAAATCTATGGTCGGTACGGAAACGAGGGAATTAATTTTGATATCGAGGCAAAACCATAAGATTTATGGCGCCAAATCTGCCTCCTCAAATCCTTTACAAACGTTGATGAATGTCACTGTTTTTCGTTATAATCAATAAATTCAAGTATCATGGATTATTTTTTTCCACCACCTTGTCTCCTTCTTGACTCCTGTTATTTGTGACACTTTGCAGCTTGTTTTTAGGCCGTATGATAGGCTGAGTATACTTAGATTATAGGCCTAGCCTAGCCACAACAAACACGTCCACGACACAACACAACAAAAAAGCACAATGAAGACCTCGTAAAATGAATTAAGGTTTAGTCTATTCTGAAAAGGTGGATAATAAAACCTCAATAACATGACATATTTAAAGTAGGAAAAAGAAAAGAAGTAAGAACTCACCTGCCTGCCCTTGTTTGGTTTCAGTTGAAACATCAGGCTCCGCCGCCATTACAGAAATGCTGCGTGACAAATTCTGTGACGTCAAATGTCACGTGTCAGAAATGAGAGGGTTGGATTTCCTAAACACTCAGGATGGGGGTACAAATTTGATCATGCTCTGATACATCTTCTACATCACCAAATCTGATTGGTTTACAACAAAGCAATTTCCCCTTTGTGCAAAGCAATAGAGCCGAGAACTTATCTCCGCAACAAACCTGTAGTTGTTCAGCCCCCCTCTAGTGGTATTTCTTTATGGTCAAAATTTTCTGAGTCGATTTTGCCATCTTCCAATTTAAATATTACTGAGGGTGTGATTTTTTCGAACAATTTCAGTTGAGACTAGCCGGATCTCCCGAATTCTGCCAAATTCACCCATTTATTAGGTCTATTAAGAGTTGGAAGCCTATTAATAGACTAAAGGGATTATCCCTTCCTATCAGAATTAGTTGTATTAGAAATAGCTCTAAAAGACAACTTTGGGCAGTCCAGACGTACAATACAGGCCCACGTAATGAATTAATTGAAGTTAGGCAAGCCCTCGCAGGTAGCTGCAGGCCTATGGCAGTTTTATAATGCATTCAGGGGTGACCTACGTTCCCTCAAAGCCTTAAATATCAATGTTTGGTTTCCCCTTTATTGTCCTGATTATAGAAGATATATAGCTTGGGAAAATGCGAAGTAGTATTGATGACTGTAGTGTAGAGCGTAACTATAACTAAAAGCATTTCATAAATGGTTGTAAAGATTATATAACTAGCCAAGAACAATCACTAGCCCTACATGTGCCTCAGCCAAATGTCCAATAGCATCGTACTGTACTATGAATCTTACAAATGTTAAAATTTAATTATATTTAAAGACAGAAAAGACCACATAGGTTAGAAAATATGATATATAAAAAATGATTTCTGAATTTGGCTATTCTGAAGTCAGGGGCGCAGTGAGACCTTACTTCTAAGGAGGAACAAAAGTGAAAAATTAATGATTCTCACAATCTTTGCAAAATCATGGAGCAGTCAGAAAATTATGAAAGAGTTTGGTAGCTCACAAAGAATGGCCACAAAAGCAAAGCATTTGGCGAAAGAGAAAGGTATACTTATGACTCCAAACCCTTAGTTAGTTAGAAGTTAGAAGAACACTTTCAAAAGACACAGAGACAAAAATAAAAGAATTCTTTTACCTAGACCATGTCCGCAGAGTTATCCCAGGAAAGAAAGACTTTACTTAATTGATGTTTATGTGTAGAAAAATCATTGCAGAAAAAGCTTATACTTGGTAATTCTAAAGAGTAATACAAAAAATTCAAGGAAATGAATAAGGATGATGAAATTGGGTTTTCAAAGTTTTCATTGCTTTGCCTCAAGTAATGTATTTTGGCTGGCTCGAATGGAACACATTCTGTATGTGTGTGCACAATGCACACTAATGTGACATTGATGATGAGTGGGGCACAGATTCCAAAACTTACTGAAAATGAAGATGTTCCTACCAAGCATTACAGTCATGCTTTGGTAAGAATGATGTGCAACCCACAGTTGTCAGAATACCACTTAGGTTCTTGCAAAGTTTGCCCAGGGAAAGAGCCAGTCAAGGAATTAATATCTACATGTCTGGAGGAAATGGAAATCAAAGAGATTGAATACAAACAGTGGAATAACACAAACAGATCTAAACTTGAGACAGTTATTATGAGCATTTCAAAAGGCAAACGACTTACTTAAAGGATCGAAAAGAAAGTCTGGCTGATGGAGAGTTTTTGATCATTGGATATTTCTCAGAGAAGTACTCTCTTGTGGTTCAAGATGCTGCACAGTCATTTTATTTGAATAAAAGTAGTGCAACCATTCATCCCATTGTTTATTATTACAAACAAGCTAATGAAATCAGACATGGTAACTATGTAATAACATCAGAGTGTAACACACACGACACCATCGCTTTTCATCTTTTCTTAACCCTATTATGGCCGGGGGGGCACAAAGTGCTCGGGGCAAATTAAAAATGCTGTATCTCTAAAAAAACACGTAATATTCTACTGAAACCTGTTCGACTTTTCCTAAAAATTTATCAGAAAACCTGAAAAAATTATTTTTGTTACTGTCACACCTCTGCTGATCACGAGACATCTCTTTTGTCAACAAGTGATCAGGTGTTAAAATGTTTAATGGCCTATATTTCTGCAACTATATCACATAGACACTTGCTTGAAGCACCATTGGCTTTGTTTTGACAAGAGCTTTTGAATGATATACTAGTATTTGCTGACGTAAGCTAAGTTTAAAATCTATGACGTCATCAATGTGTATGACGTCATATCTATAAAAGAAAATTATTTTTTCATTTGAAATTCCTTTTTTGGCGTTCTTGAATAGAGATAAACTAGAAAAAATACTATCTTTCAATCTGAATAGCTATTTTATGTTATTTTTCTTCATTGTAAAATTCATCGATTTGAACATTTATGAAAAAAATTGTAAAAATATATAAAATAATGTCAAAAAAAATCATACATTATGATTTGAAAATGCTTTTTCTTCATAAATAGACCATTTCAGAGACGAAAATTCAATAAGGATAGCTTCAATAACAAGCTAAATGCCTATAAGTAGTTATCATGGTTTTTCAGACTTATGACGTCACTGTGACGTCATTGGTAGCAATTATGGTTTTAAAAACACCATCAATCGATAGAGCAAGTAAAGTTCTATAGTTCTACCAAGTTTCAAGCTTTTATCGCATTCCTGACAAGAATTATAGGGGGCGGGCATAATGTGCCCCCTTGGTAGTACAAGGGTCCAAAAAGCCCGGTAGTAATAGGGTTAAAGCTTCTTCTTCAAAATTTGAAAGAATATTTGGAGATATTAGGCACATTGTCTATTTCTCAAACGGCTGTGCAGGCTAGTACAAAAATAAGAAGAATTTTCTGAATTATTATCTTCATTAAAAATGACTTTGGCATGACAGGGAGTGGCACTTTTTTGCAAGTAGTCGCGGTAAAGGGCCATCAGATGGAATCGTTGGGACAGTAAAGGGGGAAGCAGCAAAAGCAAGCTATTACTAGACATAGCAAGTTACTAGACCTAAAGAATCTACAGAGACTCCTGGTAAACAGAAGATTGGGATCAAGAAAGAATGTTGTGGGAAGCAAGAACACAAAAGCTGCACTCTTTTGTGTCAATAAATAACTGTGATCTTGAAGTGAGAGCCTTTAGCAGAAGCTCAACTAAACGAGTTTTGTCCGTTGCAAGGAATAAATGTTCTTCAACTGAAATGATAAGTATTGCAGGGTATCGTTCAGTGAAGTATTATGAGAATAGTGGCATGCTCTCATTTTTGAAAACTTGAGAGTATCTAAAGAAGTAAAAGTCAGCTTCCTCCATCCTAAGGGCCCAAGCTCGTCATACTTTTTTCCAGAGTTTGAAGACTCCTGCTGGCTAGATGCAGCAGATGTAATAATGAAATTGGAACAAACTACTGCAACTGGAAGAACATGTACATTGAGTAAAAGCGAAACAACAATGCTTTATGATGCTTGGAGAAGTAAAAAAAGTCATGATTAACAAGTCATAGAGGACTTACTTTTTAAAATTTAATCTTTCTGTTATTTCCATTGAACAAATAGGTTTCTGTAGTGGTTATGTCAGGACAGCACATGCACATACTTTCTATTCTAAAAACATGTCTTCAAGTTGATTCAGCAAATTGAAATTTTTTTAGTAAATCCGAAATAGAAAGTCATGCTTCTCTTAGCTTGGACCGGATTGGAACCGATTTTTACCCCACTCTGAAACTTTACCTAATGGAGGACCATATATTTACCTACTTTTGTATACAATTTTAAAAAGTTCAAAATTGCATCCAGGACGGGGGTAATTATAAAAATTTAAGTCAATTTTTTGAGCATGACAGGTAACAGGGGTAGGTTTTTTAAATTCATAAATTCATTCAGCAGCTCATAAGTTTTCATATGCCACATAGATCATCGTACACCTACCTTTCTCAAAATTTGTCGATTTAAGTTTGAAAACATCCTACAATTCAGTTCGCAATTTCCATGATCTCCCAGGGCCTAGAACAACAATCCAAACGTTGTCTTCCAATCAAAATCTTCAAGCGACATGGGTTTCTGATGAGTAAAAACTAAAGAAAATCTTTTCCTCCAATCAAAAGCCTCAGTTTATTGAACAATCCAATCAAATGGGAGACGAGTTTATGTATACTCATTCGGATGCAGGTTTCCATATCTTTAAGCTACAGTGGGAACATACAGCTCTTCTTGGTGTGAAGGCACCAACATTTGAGGTGAATCGAAAATCTGTTTTTGGTGTGTTAGAAACTGGATAACTTCCTTTCAAAGAATTGTGGTATACTGAATATCCTAAAACAGTAGAAACATATGCTGAAAATCTTCGTATTCTAAAAGGTGCTCTTGAGGAAGAGGCTCAAAGCAGCATTAAAAGGCAGCAAATGAAGAGCATAGTGCTGCTGGGGTGCATCTAGATGAGATTCTAGATAGCAATGCCATGTTTGTTGGGACATAAAGAAGAGGGGCTTCTCTTCCTTGCAAGGAGGTGTAATTGCCATTTCAGCTGTTATAGGAATTAGCCAGGATAAAGAGACCCTGAAGAAATTGTGCCCAGGTTGTTCACGTTGGCAGTCTAAACCAGACACAGAAGTAAAACAAAATGCCTTGCAGCTCATACAAGAATGCCTTGCAGCTCATAAATACTCTATAAACTTCACTGGTTCTGCTCCTGCCATTGAGCCAGAAGGTGTGAAAATGAGTTTCTGTCGCTCTGAAACTAATAAGAATCTCCGATATACTGGTTATATTGGGGATGGTGATCTTTTTCAATCATGAAGGCAAGTAAGCCGTACGACAACAAAGAAATAACAAGCTGGAATGTGTAGGCCATGTTCAAAAATGCATGGGTATGGCCTTGGGTGAAATAAAAAAAGTTAGATGATGGAAAAAGCATTGGAGTCTAGGCTAGACTAACTGCTGGTAGAATGGACAAATTGCATGTCTACTTTGGCCTTTTCATTCGACATCATAAAAATTACTTCTACGGGCGAGAATCCTCAGCACCTTTTCTGTCCAGACACTGATGACACATGGTGCAAATTCCGCAAAACAGAGAAGGAGGGCAGAGAACTTCATCACAAAAAGGAATTGGCAGGAGATGTGATGAAAGCCGTAGAGCCTGCCTATGATAGGCATACGAATCTGGATATACTAAAATTTTGGTTACACCCAGGACAATTTCGAGGCACTAAATCATCTCATTTGGTCAAGGTGCCCTAAGACACGGGGTTCTAGGCGTGACCAACTTGATTCTGCAGCAGCAGGGGCTGTAGTTGCATTCAATAATGGAGTTTCAATGATTTTGTTCATATCAGATTTGCCACAAATGGCAATTCTTGCGAAGAGTTAAAAAAAAATTTCTTAGATGTTAAAATTGCCAAAAAAAAAATTGCAATTGATGGTTTCCGGATACAAAAGACCTCCTGAAGGGCAAAATGTCAAAATGCTTTGAAAAAGGTGTGATTGGAAACTCAAAGATATCGTAGTGTTACTCACTTTGTTTCTTCATAGTCAAGTGAACTTAACTTCATTGCTTTTTCATTTTTCCAACCATCATTACTGTAAAGAAAAAGAAAAATTTTCTCAAATAAATATATATTGACATAAATTAAAATGTTAAATAACAATGCCTTGGTAAAGTGGGGAATTGAATTAAAAAATTCTTCGGAATTTAACGCACATAAGAGAAGTTTTGTTGCAAAAAATCCTTTCTAAAAGGTATCACACTCACCTAACTCTAACAAATGGAGTATCAAGATCAAAAGTTTCTACTGCTTTGTTTGCTCCATCATTGCTATCAAGGAAACAAAACCTTCTAAAAGACCATTTCATTGGTGGCGAACCAACTGCAACAAACCTTGATCCGACTTTGCTGCTTGGTTATGACAAGCCTTTTGTAAAGCCTCAAAGGACTTTATTTCGTCAGTCAACCAGCATCAGCAAGAAAAAACCGAGAATGTCTCCTGATGAAACCACATGCTCTACATCTGGGTCAGAAAAACAGGCTGTTGCTGATGGTGTGCCAGAGGAAACAGCCTGTAGTCCTGTTCTTAGTCTTCCTTCTGTTGCAGGCCCAAGTTTCTCTGCAGAGCAAGAGTCTTCTTCTTCTTCAATGCCCGTTCATGATCACATTGACACTTTAAGGGATAATCGTTCATGTGATTGTAGTTGTTGCCAAAATAAAAATATTATAATTGATACACTGTCCCAGCAACTTAGAGATTTACAGATTAAAACCAACAAATTAAAACAAGATGTCTCATCAAAATCAGTATTTTCATGGCAAAAGATTAAAACTGACAAAAAAATGAATTTTTACACTGGATTTTCATCAATTCAAGCTTTTCTTGCAGTTTACAAGTTAATTGAACCAAACCTACATAAAGTTCAATATTGGAGAGGCTCAAAGCGAGTTATTTCAACCAGATATAGAAGTTTTACAAGATCAAAAGTAAAGAAATTAACATATAAAGATGAGTTATTATTAACATTAATGCGACTACGTCTTGGTTTGTTAAACGAAGATTTAGCTGATCGATTTGGTGTTTCTCCTACTGTTTGTTCGAGCACTTTCAAAACATGGATCCGCTTGCTGAGAATTCTCTTAGGTGATGCATTGGTTCAGTGGCTACCTGTTGAAGCTATTCGTGATAACATGCCTGCTATTTATCAAAAATCTGGTCATAAACGTCTCAGGTGCATAATTGACTGTACTGAGGTCTTCATCGAGCGGCCAAAAAGTTTGGAGGTTCAAGCCCAAACTTGGTCTGACTACAAAAGTCACAACACAATAAAATTTTTAATCGGAATCGCACCAACAGGATACATAACCTTTCTCTCTGACTGCTATTCTGGAAGGGCCTCAGACAAACACATCTGTAATGACAGCGGATTCTTTGACTTGCTGGAAAGAAATGATGAAATCATGGCTGACAGGGGATTCCAAATCACTGAAGAACTGTTACTTCGTTTTTGCTCTCTCAGTGTCCCACCTGGTGCTCACACAAAAGCTCAGATGACTGCTGCTGAATGCAAAAAAACCAAAGATGTTGCAAATCTTCACATTCACCTTGAGCTTGCAATCAACAGAATTAAAACCTTTCGCATTTTGAAATCTGTCCTGCCCATCACCATGCTGCACCATGCTGATGATATAGTCTACACCTGTGCAGCTCTGTGTAATCTGAAGCCACTCCTCATACAACCCAAGAAACCAGGTAAAGAATAAGCTCTAACTGTCAAACCTGGCTGTAATAATAACCAAGCAGCCAAGAATTATAAAGTTACAAATGATGGAGCGAGAAAACTTTACTTGTAAACAAATTCCAAGTAGTGGCTATAAAAGTCTGTAAATAAACATTTTAGTTCTTCCCAGAATACTGAATTAAAGGTGACTTTTTCCAAAAAGAAACCATGCTAAGTCCAAACAAAAAAATAACAGAGAGAACACCCAGTTACTGCCATTTGCATTTGACACTGAGTATAATATTTGTGCCGGTCATTCAAGGTAACATTGCCATCAATTTGTTTCAAGTATGGTAAATGGACACTTGGATCACCAGGAGAGGTGTAGTTGATGGAGTATGGACATTTCACCTCAAGACAAGCATTTGGACAGTATTCACAAGTAACCATACGATCAGGACTTGCACCAATATAAGGATTATCTCTATCCAAGAACAAACCGCATTCTAATAATTTTGCATTTCTATGTGATTTTGACAGTTGATTGTAAAATTCATTGACAGCATTTTCCTCCATTGCTCTTCCGTACTTCAATGCAGGGATGTTGGGATTGATAAATGTCAAACCAGATATTTTTTGAAAAACTTGCCAGAGATTGACAGATTCACGTCCATTTTTTTGTAATTTTTGCATTTTTGTTTTAACTTCATGTCCCTTTGAACCTGAGATTACTCCTTTTCTGTATGTAAACCAGCATTCATTCTCACTTTGTCCTCTGGTGCAAATTTCAATTTCGCTTATTTTATTCAAAGTAAAGGCAGTTGCAATATTTTCACGAAAGCTATCAGGACTATCAGACATAATGAGAATATCGTCAATACTCTCCAAGGCTTGTGGTTGAGGAACAGTTTTAGTTATTATTTCACGAACATAATCAATTTTAGGTTTTGGGACAGCAGTAAAAAGAATACTGTCAGGGATAATATCTTCAAGGGCTGTGGCAATGTCTGTTAATTTTAAGGGATGAATACTGGATTTTTCTGGCAAAGGATGATAGGCTTTCTTTGGTGTAGATACAAGTTTTCTGGTCTTCTTGCCACGCTTTCCAAAATTGTCTCTACCGAGCTTCAAATCTTTTACTTTAGCTGGTACAACATCAGTTCTATTTGGTAACCATTCGTTACTTTTGGCAGTGCAAGCAGGATTTGTTAATCCTAACCGAACAGCAGCTTCAACACGATACAGCATAGCAGCAACATGTAAACAGGTTCCTGACATGCCAGCCATACAATTAAAGTGAGCCGATTTGATGACTGCATCCTTCTTTGATACACAGGCCCATAGTTTGTGAGGAGGATCTCTCAGTTTCTCAGATGCACGGCAATATAAACTAGCTTGATCAACATGATGATAACTTATGCAACCAAGCTACCCACGATTAAAATAACTATACCCTTTGGAATTCTTGTAGTCGTTCAAATCTGAGCTAGACAAATCATTAGGGTTGAACATTAAATAATTAAAAATGCCAGGATAGGTTACAAGTGGCCAGTGAACTAGGCCATCATCTTCAGAAAGCCAACCATCATCTAGATGGTGTGGATCAGGCATAGATTTACCTTCAATGACAAGCTTGCGATGATATTCGTCATGAAGTTCGGTTTCTACTTCGGTTGCTGTTTTGATAGGCAGTACATTGTTCTCATATGCAGCAAAAACACGAGCGACTAATTCAGCTTTCCTTCCAGACACTCGCAATCCTCGTAGCCGGAGATATTTCTTGAGTTCTTCTACTTTCATCCCCTTAACCATATCGAAATCCATTCTAGATCGAATAAATTACGCGAGCAACGAGAGGGAAATATGCTTCAAACAAATCTATTCCACACACAAACAACAATAAAATTGGGTATGAAGATATTTTTTATTACCCTAAACTCGTTACCAATCCTCTTTCTCCCGCGCGGTCCCTTATAGTCGTATTGGTGTATTGTGTGGAAACACCAGGTTGGTGCTTTGCAGTGATCGACAAAGCTAAATGTAAATGTACTCACCACCTTCACGGTTCTAGCACTTTCGTTATTTTCGAAGGATGATGATAAAGGCATTGGTTCGTCGTCGTCGCTGTGAGTGGCTGCCACTTTCCAATTTCTCTTCTGTTTTTGAAGCGCACGCAACAGCAACAACCCGCAGGCATGCAGATATATTTTGTTTACTATTTGGACGACGGAGCCCCTTTCAGAAGGGGCTATAATATTTCTGAGATTATTAAACAATTTGAAAGAGTACTTGAAATCACTCCAATTGACCTACTATTTGGACAACAGAATGCTAAAGATACAAAAACCAGGAAACTCCCCTTTGTTGTTCCAATTGACAACACAATCATTCAGATGGGTAACATCCTTAAAAGACCGTGGCATATTATCTTAAATGATGATAATCTCAAAGAAATTTTGACATATCCCCAATTTCTTGCTTTAAAAAGACACAAACACTAAAGAAATTCTGGTATGCTCTAAATTTTAACCACATTTAATCCTATTTTAAGAACTCAGAGGGCAGATCATTCCTCCTCTTCTATTGGATCAAAGCCCCCTTTTTTCAGAACAACTACAACCACAATGTTTTTGGAACCATCCAACAAAACAATTAATCAACATTTCCGCCAATACTATATACTCTCAATAACTTTGATTTGCCTTCTAACATTTTTACCAATTAAGATGGATTTGTGGACTCGGACGCGAGTCTGCTGGGGCCCCTAACACACCAGACATTCTGATTTAAGTGCCCCGAAATGTCAGTGTTTGGACATAGGCGGATGATTTGCATCATTGGTGAAAAGGCCACATTTTTGTTTTATAATTATAAATCAAGATACTAGGCAGAGTGAACGTGTTAAAAAGCAGACATGTTCTTCTGTTGAATTGATTGGTATAGTCTGTCTGATGAGTGCGTGAGCACGAAACTCGGAGTTTCAGAAGAACATGTCTGCTTTTTAACGCGTTCACTCTGCCTTATAACTGCTCTATACTAATGTATATTGAGCACTTTGGCCAGGATAGGCACTCTCTTCTCGTGTTAGATGTAAATCAAGATACTATATAGTCTAAAAAATTTACACTATGCCATTAAAGTTGTTAATCCTTTTAAAAAAGGGGGGCCACCTATGCATAGGTGAGGGTTGAGGTTATCCCCTTTTTTGAATTTATTTTTCATTTTTCTCAAAATGTTTCATGTTTCTTACACAATTTTTTCTTATACACTCACACTCAACTACAAAAATATCAAAATTTCTAAAATAGGCCTAAAAATATTTCATTGATACTGATACCAGTTTTTCTTTGGTAAATTCTAAACGAAAATGGAAGCTTTTCAAACCATTGACTCTACTATGGAGGAGATTTTAGATCTTCAAGCTTTGCAGTCGCAAGATATCAGTAGTTTCACGCTAAATAGTCGAGACATTCTCCAGTTGCTGATCTCAGAAGTTCAAGCTTACCCCATTTTATGAAACAAAGCAGCTTTGGAGTATAGTGAAACCCAGAAAAAGCGGTTGTTATGGGCAGAAATTGCTAATAGACTAAATGTGACGGTAGATTTTGCCAAAACAAAATGGAAGAACCTCAGTGATTCCTTTAAGAGCCAGTCTGGTCTGGATACAAAAAACCCCAACATGCCACTATTACAACCAACTGCTCTTCCTCCGCAATGTCCTTACAAATCAGAAGATATCAAGTAACATTTCATTGTCTTCACTATCAACATCCAGCAGTTATGATCAGCCGAATTCTCCTGAATCTTCGTCTTCTCCTGTTCCACAGCCCCCTGTGTCTGAAAACCCATCTGTCTCCCCCTCTGTCGCATCTCCTAGTACGGTTGACCTGGACGACTCACAGTCACAACCTCCATCAAATATTGAACCTCAAACAGAAACCCCTTTGTATACTCACAAAGTTACACAGCCATAGAATCGTCCAGCTGGCAAGAATAGAGAAATTGTTGCTGAAGAAGAAGATCCAATCCAGAGCTTTCTGGTGGAAAACATCAAGAAACGACAGCAAGAGAAAGCTCAAACTCAAAAGGAGCAGAACGACCCAGATGATCTTTTCTGTAGAAGCCTTGTTGCCACTCTTAAAAGATTGCCCAAGAGGAATCAAATGGCAAAGCTTAAAATACAACAATTACTTTTTGAACTGGAGTACGATGAACAAAATTAAATCACATTGAAGTTTGTACAAAAATTGATTAACATAGAACAGTTTCACTTTGGCCCTTTTAGGTTACTTTGGCCCTAGACATGACGTTAGTACATTTTGAGCTTCCAAAAAATACAGTGAAAACCCACAAGTAAGAAATAGGGAGTTAAGAAACTCTTTTTGGTAGAGATTTCCCGTTTTAATACTCAAAATTATAAAATATTATTAGTTAGATAAGCAAAATATAACATAATTCAATAAACAACGAATCAAAATAAAATATACTTCAAATTAACAGCATAATTGAACAATTATTATTTAACCTAAAATTTCAGTAAGTACCTGATATTATAATAACCGGTTTTGCTAAACTCTGAAAAATTAGTTTCTTACAGGCAGGATGTTACTGTAACTGTATACATTTTCTATAAGAAACCAGTCCATAAAAATCATAGTACAAGACCCCTAAAACTAAGTCAATATTTTCAAGAAACTTAGAGAAAAAGTAAAAAGAGTTTATAGGCTACTGGAAAATAATGCATCAAGCCATTTTTGGCTGATTTATTATGCGAATAAACTTTTACCATTACAAACAGTAGAGTCCCAAATATAAAAATCCAGGTTGAAAGAAATGTAGATTCTTGAAGACGGAAAGATTGATTCACTTTGTAGATTGTAGATTAATTCACTTTGTCTTTCAGTATCCTCTGCTACCATTTTATTGGTTCATGCTAATATGAAACTTCATTAAGAAGCTTGTAGTACTAGATGTTGGTGAAACCGAAACCAAAAAGCCTGTACTGGGACTTAAACTATGTTTCAGATAAAAAGACGTGTTAGGCCAATTTAGCTCCAAGGACCAAAGTGAACCTGTTCTATTGTACTTCCAAATTTTTTGTTGAGTTGCAAATATATACATTATTATTTTGATTATGTTTTTTTAATTATTTTTCTTGCTTTAATTATTTCTTTTCATAAATTTTTGTAACAAGTCCCTTCCAGATAAACTTTGCTTGAATCTAGAATCAGTGAAATGTTTCTTGTCTAAGTAAGATTTGACGAGGCATCATACTGCAAACCCACAAAGCCAAAACACGCCTTGTACAATTAAGAGACATGTATCAACGCCAATGGTCAAAAGTTCGTAGGTTTCTCTCCTTTTTCGATATGGTTTGGTTCTCCCGCTACCTTTGTCAAATTGATCAGCGGACTGAAAAACATACTATGCAAAAACATCATAGGAATGTAGGCCTTCTTGTTAGGAAACGTTTGGTCACTTGTTGAGCAATCCTAAAAAGCACATATTAAATCTTTCGGACTACTCTCTCTCTGATACTGAAGAATTAGAATTAGAGCATGGTTTAGAGTTTTGTATCCCACCCCGTGATATCAACAGAGAGGAGACTTTCGCTGAATCTAAAATTCTTATTCCTCAACTTGCTTAGCCTGCGCACAGACTTTACTAGGATGCAGAGGAGTGAGGAATACGGTTCTGTAAAGTCTGCAAAGCGCCGTTAAATTTTGACTTCTGGCAAAATGAATCCTCCTACGCAGCGCTTAGCAATGTTGTGCAACAATGTTGCTGCGCGAAAGACAGAAGGTGCATGTTTCAAAATGTCGGAAAGTCAGTGCACCCTGTGCAATGCTGAAACTACTTCAAAGTAAAATCAAAATCTCGTGGATGGGTCAAAAATTTTTAATCCGAAGTTAGAGCTACTTTGCCTTGAAATTGTGATTCTCGAGCCCTTTAATAAATATATTTGCCGGAAATGTGTTGAAATGCTAAAGAAACAAAGGAACCTGAATGAGGGCCTAAAGTCGGTGAGTGGAAAGATAACATCGACATACAGGAAAACAGCTTCTTCTAAAGGAAAACTGGTGAAGTTAAGACACGAAGAGGAGTTCAGTGTAGAACCAAAGAAGAGTTTAATCAAAGCTATCGAAGTTGAAGCTGATGACAACGAAATATCTGCAGATGCTTTTGGCCAATCTATCCCCCCAACCGAATTCCAGTCAACTCCATGTAAATCTAAGTCATCCCAACTAAAAGGCCAGGCAGTGCAGTCTCAGTCTAAGCCTGGCTGGCCCACCTTGCCAAGATCCCAGTTATCAAGTGACGGGATCTCGCCTCAAACCGGCTGACTCTCCCACATAAACAGAAGAAACGGGCTAGCCGGCTTGTGACACACTCGCAGAACAGAGCAGATTTGTATCTGGTGCCAAGATCCTGACTTACATACATTCTTCGTTTTTAAAATTGAAGGAACAGGAAAATGTTTCCTCATTCTTTCAATTTTACACAAAAGAAAGACTGCACAAGCCTACTTATTGCCAGGCTGACTAGGGGCTGGCTACATACGGTATATACAGATATATTTTGCATCATGCTGGAAAAGTTGTTACATTAGGCCAAATATCTATTGCATGGTGCAACCTGAAGAGCAACAGTATATGTCTATTATGATTAGGCATCTGTAAACCTTCGGCGTAGCAAAAGCAAATACACCACACACATATGCACAACTACACCTTATAGGGGTGGGGTATCTTAATGTTGTAGATAGGATTTACAGGGCAGGATATTCTGCTGATGTGGTGGGGTATATGCTCACGTGGTGGGGTAATATGCTTGAAGTGGTGGATATTGTTGAGGATATGAGTTGGCTTTGTCCGAAGAGGCTTATGTGTCCCCCGTGCAGTGGGTTAAAGCTCATGCGCAATAGTCACGCTACTGTACATGAGCTTTAACCCACTGCACGGGGGACACATAAGTTTCCTCGGACAAAGCCTAACTCGTTTCTTAACAAGATAGGATTTGCAGGGGTTGATTTCACAGGAGCCTGACTGCAGAGTATGGCAGTTTTCAACAAAACCACGGGTGTGTAGGGCCAACTTTCGTTTGTTTCTCATTGTTAATTTTGAATAGGCCTATTGATCTCCTTGAGTGTGCAAGTGCCACACTCCACAGACTGACGGAGGGGTCTGCAGTGCCTTTTTCCTTTCAGTGATACTGTATTCACTTTAAGAAAATGATAGGTCTCTCAATGTTTCAGACCAAAACCTCAGGCAACTGCATTTGAAAAGATCCAAAATTTGTGTCAATTTACAGTAATTGCAGAGAAGCAGTATATGCAAATAAAAATGTTCACACTGTATATATATAATTGTTTTATCACAATCTACTTCTAAATGCCTGGTGATTGCTTTCTAGCAAGACATGGACAGCAAGCGACCAGCTACATATACCTTAATTTCTGATGAGCAGAAGGCACAACTGTTGCAATATTACAACCTGGGGATGAAATCAACCTTAGACACTGAAAAAATCAATGATGCTGTCAGGGATACTGGTTTCCCAGTTGAAAAAGTGAAGGTAGTTAAGTTACATTTATGTAAGGTAATCAGTGTATATAATGAAATTAGAAATCACCAGATTGTGCCTGATGTCATACTACCCATCATTGCATAAAAAGGCCTGGTACATTAATTTTCTCTTAAATTCTTACAGTTTTCTGTCAAGAAGTGATCTCTGCATGAGATCTTGAAACTTATTTATAATAAGGACGTCAAATTGATGTTTGTGAGCAATACATGTATTTTGTGTGTGAATTCGAATATTAATTTTGGCCAGTACTGAGAGGTTGTAAAAAATTATCAGATTTTGAGTACTCAGAGTTTCTTTTGAGTTTCTTAAAGGCTCCATAACAATCTTCATGAAACTTGTGAAAATTTTAAAACAAGCTTTTTGAACCTTCTAGTGTGTAGACATTACTCTAGTATCTTTTGAGTAATGTGGTATATACAGGAAATAAGTAAAAATAAAGCAAACATATGTCAAGGATTTCCTTTACTGTATCAAAATATATAGTTTCCTAAGTTATATTTTCCCAGTACTGGAGTTTTCTTTTGGTAATCTGAGAGTTGAGTTTCTTCTAAGCAATTTCTTATACAAAAACATGTCTGTACGCTACAAGACCAATTGACTGGATTGGTATTCTGCAAAGCTAGTTTTATGAATTTATGGTAACTTTTTTCTCCCCATATCTAATTATCTATATACTGTTTGTCAATGTCTTTTTGATCTAAGCACAAGATTTCCCTTCAGATATGGGATCAGAAAATTACAGAATTTTGTGGGTAATGCAATACTATGGCTGCTACTTTTGGGAATCATTGATTTTTTGACATTGATATATGGTTTATTTTTCAATTCTGAAGAATCTAAATGGTAAAGTCAATAAAAGGTCGAGAAAAGATGAGGATAGGACAGATGAAGCTACAATAATTAAAAGGAGGAAGGGAGAGAGAAACCTCTCAGCACAGAATGTGTTTTACAGCAGATTGGCAAGACAAGGTATTTTGAAATCATCTCTTCACTGCTCTTGGGCATGCTTTTTCATGAGGCCATTCAAAGTCAATTTTCTTAACACTTTCATATTTGGGGCTAAGATGCCAGATTCTTTGTATTAGAATACTCCAAGATTGATGTGCAGTGTCTCATGGCTCAAACTCTGTTGTACATACTTTGATGTACTGTATATATGTTTATATACATTACATACATATACTGTATATATGTTTTTAAAGATGTTAGATTCCAGTTTGTGAAGCACTGTATAAAGAAATATACAGACTGAAGAGAGCTGGCATTTGATAAGCTACAATACAGTTCTTTTGTAACTTAGCATCCCAGAAGTTGGAATTATTTGTTTCAGAATTCATACAGTACAGTAAGTTTTTATTCATTCAGATTCAGACAAAGCAAAGTACATTGCCTGTGACCTCTTTCCCAGTTATTTTGATTCCCAACTCCAATGTATGTTGTGGAAATGCATGATTTATTCTTCACTTCTCAACAGTGAAATCAAAATTCTCTTAATTTTGGAAAAATTATATGAATCCTTAAAATACAATTTAAACAATATTTGCAATTGGTTTGCATTGAGTATCCCTGGAGTTTGCACAAATTTGCATGTTTATATGAAGCTTCGACATACCTGTTGGAAATTGGTTTGGTGCAAAATTCAAACTCTTTACGAACAGTTCACTAGCTTCATAATCCAAAGCATACTCAAAGAAACATTGCACAAGTTCTTGCAAAGATGCTCCAAAGTAAATGCAAACTAAGTGCAACCCCATTTTATGGTTTGGACAGTACAAAAGAGCTGTACTGAGCGTAGCAATGATTCAGAGACTCTTAAGATTTTTGTTTATTGTATCTTTATTGAGTTCAGCAAGTTTAACGGTGATCTGAAAAGAACATTTTTACTGATGCAATTGAATAGCACTGTCAAATGATAAGAAATCCTGTTTAAAAATTTCAACATCTCATTTTGTTTTCAAGTTATCCATTGCTTTCAAGTATCAGCTGATGACGTCACTTTGTTTGCAAAAATGTATCATGCTATAGCTGTCCGTAGGGGTTACTGTTGCAAGAAACTTTGCAGGCAACGAACATGAGTGGGATGAAGAATTGTCTTGTGATTCGATATGATGTTTAGAAAGGCATGTTAAGTGAAAAAGTTGCCTGTATTTTTTATCTTACTAGGTAAGCTGGCTGGATTAAATTCAAATGCGGAGAGGCATGTGTTTATGTCCACCGAATGGCACAAGCTGGATGATGCTGAACAGCAATCATGCAGAGATGAGGCTGCAAAGCTGAATGAAAACTCTGTAGATCTGTCAGACGAAGAAAAAAATATTCAAATAAGGCGTCTAAAGAAAAAGCTTATAAATGATGTAAGTGTTCTATATCATAGTTACAACACTACAGTATGATAAGCATACTCCTATTCTTTTCTCACATTCTTGTCAAACACATGCATTTTTCTATAAAATAATATCTATACATGATGTCAATATGCCTTTTCAAGTAAATGCTGTTAGGCTAGCACATTTGATTGTGCAAACTACAAACTAAAGATGCCATAAAGGCTTGAACAATTATCACTACATGGAAGTGAATGAAAAGTGTCCAGAGAAACAGAATTTGTGACAACATACATAATCATTTATGGGAAGATTATCAAATTTTATTGCTTGCATCACAAGGAGTACTGGTGATTTACGGTACCTTTAGATTTGATATTATTAAAGTCCATCACAAATAAGATGTCACCTGAGGTTTGCGATAACGCAAAATTTCTTTGCAAAACACTTCTATTGTTGTTATTCGCGGGCATTTGCAGGTGACATCTAATTTGAGACAGACTATAGATTGATATTATTCTAAAGAAATCATACCATTGTACTGCAAGAAGTGTTAGTTTGCTATATATGCTGGTTGTTCAAAAAGTTCCCTGCATTTGAGAAATTCCTGTTGAAAATTAAAAGTAGAGGACTTTCATTCACTTGAAGAGCTGAAAACCTAGTTATTATCATTGTACACGAAAAATTCAGATTTCTGTATATTTGAAATGTCAAAATACATTCTTAAAAAAATCAAAGCAAAATAATCAAAATTCTATCTACTGTGGCCTTTCTTACACGCTAGATATATTGTTTAAAAGCAAATTATGAAGTATGTTGATGAAACACATCCAAAAACTTAATTTTATAAAAATGACCGATTAATCTTCAATAGTCCTATATTCAGTGCAACACATAAACATGGTTTTCCTGCCTAAGTCTCTCGAAATCATCAAATACAATGGGCTATATTTAGATTTCCTAGGCTCCTAACTCAAGCTACCTTATATCTCAATCATTTGTCTTTAAGGAACCCTTGTTTAAAACAATTTTTGCTTTGCATATGGCTCAAGAATTGTTATCATGATGTGAAGAATTCTTGAAAATTCTCCAAGGGTTCTTGTCACGTTATTGTGTCCAAGGCCTGCACTGTAAGATACTGTATAAACAAAAAGTTATGTGATGAGCTAAGGGAGAAAGAATCAGAAAAAGAGGATGCCTAAAAAGAATACTTACATCAAGATGTCTTTTAAGAATACAGGCAATATCATACATGCATTTCAGCTCTACATTTTCAGAATGCACATATGGCCATTCTTTTCAACTCATAAACAGCATATGCAATTCGAAAAAAGGATTGCTATGCTTTTTTACAAAACTCTTCAAAGCACTTACTGAAATATGTCTAACAAGTACTATGCTATGAAAATGGTTAGATTACTTAGGATAAATAAGTGTCCTCTTTTGCTTTCCAAATACTCCTTGCAATTACTACTTAACCAGGATTATATGTATATATTCAGTACTGCATTCTTCTTCAATTATCAAAAGTGAAGTTCCATCAAAGAATCCATTTGAAAAGATTCTTTTCAAACATATCCACTGTATTGTATGCAGTTAAAATAAAAATATGAAGGTATTACCGTTCTCCATGTTTTAGGCTGATGAATCCTTTTGGGAAGCCATGTCGACATATTCTTCCAAACACTGCTTTCTCGTCATATTTTTCATTCTTGCTCTTTGATCTGATTGAAGACTCAATCTCTCCAGCTTTGTATTGATTGCAAGGCTGTGGAAATTAGTACAAACGAATTATTATATATATAAGTAGGACACCGCTCATAGCTATTGTCTTTCTATTGTTGGTGTATTTTTGAGATTGATATGTATTGCTCTGTTTAATTTGAGAACAACATTACTGATGAAGGCTTACGCTAAAACTTTTAACCGAATGTGTTATTTCTGAGAATCTATATATATATGAAGTTATCACAACACTTATAACGCACATATGAACGCTCAACAACTTCACATTTAATGGTAAAAACTATTTGCAAATGAAAGGCTGTGCCATGGGCACAGTTTGTGCTCCTTCATATGCCACTATTTACATGGTGGAGTTTGAAGAAACTTTCATATACCCTGAGATAAAGGACTACTGTAAATTTTATGCTAGATACATTGATGACATTTTCTTTATCTACACCGGTGGTGAAGAAAAACTTCATGATTTTCTAACCAATCTAAACACCAAACACATATGTACAAAATTTGACCATGAAAAGTGTCAGCAAAGATTATCTTTTTTAGATACTTTGATATACATCGATGATGATGGAAAACTACAAAAACCCTATACACCATACCTACCGACACCCACAACTATTTACACTACAAATCAGCCCACCCCAAACACCTTAAAGATAGCCTTCCATACTCCCAATCCTTAAGATTGCGAAGGATCTGTTCCAACAAGACCGAGTTTAAGAAACACAACTCTGACTTGAAGAAAAAATCAGAGGAAATAATGAGAAAACATTACACGACGAATTTACTAGAGCTAGCCGTAAAACACGCGACGATACATTGAAACTGACAGAAAAATCCCCTTCAAACCGCTTGTAACTACTTTCAAACATTCAGCACCTCCCGTCTCCAAAATAATCAAATCTAGATGGAACATACTCCAAATAAAACCCGATTTGAAAAAGTTGTTTAATGACGCACCTATCACTGCATACAAAAGACCTAAAAACATCAAAGATTTCATTGGTGGCAACATCATTATTAACAATAAAGTAAAGCCCCTAACAGCATCAAAACCTCCCTCAAAAATAGGCCTTTGTCAACCGTGCAATATAAGAAATAGCCAGTGCTGCAGACAAGTCCTAGCAACAAATGAATTCCAAAGCTCAGTTACTAAACAGAAATTTAAAATCTTTCAAAAAACCAATTGCATAAGTAAAAATGTTATCTACCTCCTTGAATGCAAACATTGCTCCAAACAATACATCGGGAAATCAGAAAGGCCATTTAACATAAGACTAAACAACTACAGACACAGAATACAAACAACAGACAGAAATAAATTCTTGAACGTTGAACGACACTTCTTACAACCCGACCACAACTTCACATAAGACGCACGATTTACTATTATCGAAAAAATCGAAAAAATTGTCGAAGGCAAGGCGACTGAAACACTTGAAAAACACGAAGACATGTGGATGATGAAATTGAAAACTTTGCCACCCAATGGTCTAAACATTAGATTGAATAATCCTCACAACATAAGTTTAACATAACTTTATTTACAACGGGTTCATCACAGTTTCAGTTCATTTTTGTTTAATCACCCTCATATCCCTGTGACGAGTTAATTTTATCTTCCGTCAGAAAACGTAAAATCAATCAAACCTTAAAACCTAATTTAAATATCACTGTAATCCGTAAAATAAATCTATTATTCTCCTGACGATGACACGATTGTTGAAACTAGTTGAGATATAGAAATATTGTAATTAGTATTCCTTGTCGTCTTTATTTTATGTTCATTCTTATATATGTATAAAGATGAACAAAGAGAAAGACGAACAGGAATAGTTAAATGCAAATTATAAATTTAAATCTCAACTAGTTTCGACATATATATATATAAGTGGATACTAATAATTCGGACGAAGAACTAAAGAGAAATAGACAAAAATGGATGTTGTTAAGCACACTATATTTATATACATATACTGATACCCATCACAAAAATAAGTTATGTCAAGGTTGGAACAATTAACAATGACATAAAAGGTCATCAGGAGAAATTTGACGGCAGGGTTTAGTTGTCATTTCACATTCGAAAGCCCAAATCTGTTCTAAACGACTATCAAATTGAAACCTCCTTGTTGCATTAATGTTACTGGATCATTGATCTTCCCAGGAGTGCTTTTAATGTGATGTAAATTGTCAACAGTATTCTAATTCACATATACCAAACTGTAACTTGACTGTTGGTATAAACAAAAGGGTTTCTTCTTATATTGTTTTCAAATCGTTGAGCATGAATACTTGCTCCTGCCATCATCTGAAACAAGCATCCATCATTTCAAAAAGAGTTCCACTTTCTCTAGGCTAGAAAATACCAGTTAATAGCATGTTCAGAAATTTTAACCTGAATGGCTGTCAGTTAAGGCAATGCAGTTTACATACTAGGTTTAATCTCTAGAAATTCTTAACAATCTCCAAGTTCCAAAAGTTCTCACATTTTTACAATTCCTAAAGGTTGTAAATCCTATTTTAAATAATCTAGCAACTCCCATACTAATTAAAGCACTGAGGAGATTGGGACTTACAGTACTTCTCTGGATTACAAGCTGAAGAGGGAGAAAATACATTGCAGCACAGGCCTTGCACACAATAACATGGTTTTCCTCTCCAAGAATTCTCAAAAATTCTTAAGTATGTTTTCAATATGTTAAAAATTCTTTCGTACAAAACTTGACAGCCTTTCATTTGGCTTGAGAATTCTCATCATGATGTGAAAAATTGTTGAAAATGCTTGTCATGTTAATGTACACAAGGCCTGAACTGAATGTGCAAGGTTGACTATGTTCAGGATCTAAAATTGCACTTTGTGAACATTTTGATTCAAAAGATCAGATCAGAAAGTTTTAGATTTATAAGAGCTAACAGAAAAACCCAGTTATACAGTGTGGTACTTACTGATGGACACAAAACTCATTCTGAATTCCTAGTGAGTACTGGAATAACCTGCGTCATAAGACGAGATAATATATGAACATAGGGCAAAGAACTTCAATATATACATAATTGGTAATGCATTTTCATTTAGGAATAACTTGCATGAGCAATACAAGGAGAGCCAATAAATGTTGATGATGAGGCTTGCTTCTGAATGCTAAGCAATGAATCAGTCATCCACCAGTAAGTCGATATTAATCAATCAGTCAGTCAACTAGGGTTTGTTTTTCTCGTGTAAACAGACCCCTAAGGGTAATATGCTGTTTTGACAAGCCCGAATTCATCAAATGACGCACCATTTAAAATCTTGTATATGTTTTTCACCTACAAGTAAAATGAACGTAACAGTGAGCACTTGAACTGAATAAAAGTTCAATCGAAAATTTTAAATATGCATTTGATAGCATGCAAATAAGAAATCATGATCTGTACGAAGGACTACAAAATTAACCTGTACAATAATTCTTCAAATTTCATAAAAATTTATATGCAAGAAAACCAAGGCCAAGGCCTGCTGGATAAAAATATCAATAGATGGTCAGTATATGATTTGGGTAAACATTTTATTTGGGCAACAGCCATTTGTCATCACATCAAAAGATTCTAACAGACAGCTGTGGTTAATAAGGAACTGAAAAAAGATGTGGCTTCATGTAAATAAATTGCCACTCAATAGTGATAAAAATAATTTCATAATTTTTAAGTTTCCTCATCATTCTACTCCAGATAAGGTCAGTATCAACATAGGAAACCTTCCTATCTTGCTACCTCGAATTTCTTGGAGTTTTTCTGGACGAAAAACTATCATGGAAGTATCATTTGGCTGAACTTTCTAAAAAGGCTTATAAGGGTAATTTCATTTGAACATTTTACTTCATCTAATACTCCCATCTTTTCTAATTCAAAGATCTTAAAGCTACATGATTTCTTCAAGTTAAAACTGCTAAGCTTTGTATATGAATCTGTTAATAAAATCTCTGCTATATATTTGTTTTTATAACATCTTTGAACCTGTGGCATCTGTTCATCAAATTATGGTACACAGCAAGCTTTCAAGGACAATACATTCTTAACTCGGAAAAACACCAATCAATATGGTCTCAGATCAGTATGCTTCCATGGAGCAAAATACTGGAACGACATTCCTGTAGATACAAAAAGATCACCATCTGCCAATATTTTTGCCAAAGACTGAAAGCTTTCCTGTTCAAAAATAGTTCATTTACTGTACATCTACCGTTTACTGGCAACCAACTTAAAAGAAGATTCTGGCAGGGACTAGTTATCAAAGCTGATTATAGATAGTCAACATTCACTCATATAGTCCTTCATGTTACTTAATTAGATTAAACTCTACAAAATGTTCTTGAAAAGTGGGTGCTTCCTCCTTGATTAGCTTCCCTACTGAGGGAATCCCTCCTTAAGAATTCCCCTTCATACAAATTATCCAGTCTCGTATATCTATTTCACTTTATGTATACTGCATGTATATTTGTCCTTTGAATTATTTCTAATTATTGTAATGTTATTAAGGGTATGAGTATTTCTATGTAGTGGAATTCAAATCAATGAAACTGATAATGAAACAGCAACTGAACTTTGAGTTCATCTGTAGTTTAGATAAAACAAAATATTGAATTTCCTTCAAAGGAAAAGCAAGGAAGGTATCTAAAACTTACATAGGCAGGCAACAGAGGGTTTGGCAACAACCGTATAGCTGCACATAGCTTATCCAGTCGTGCTTGACACAAATAACCATACAGACACTAAGTTGAGAAGCCTAATGTCAAATGCTGTGTTTGGCTTGTCAGCAGTACTTGGCCAAAATCCCATGGACAGAATAATTTCACTTTGGCATCTGCAAAATGTTACTCTCTTCAAATGCTGTTTTCCTAAAGGTAGAAATTAGGTCATACAGGAGATCTAAAGTAGATTACTTCATCATTTTGCATAAAAAGGACTATAAGTAATCAAGTACATCTTAATAGCTTTGAATTTCTTACAAAGGTGAGGTACTGTATCACTTTGCAAAGAAAATCACTTGATATGGTGAAAAATAATGCAAAATTAATGCAAAAAGGAGATACACACAATCAATCCACACCTGCAGGAACCAAAAGGATAATGAAATCATATGCTCAATTATATTACTTTTCTTGACCAATGTGATGTACACAAATATTTACCTTGAGGATCAATAAAGATCATCTGCTTGGTGTAATTCGTAACATTGCATGTTTTGGGTCCAGGTGGCTCCAATGCAAAATTATTTGCAAAAAGAGGCACAAATGTTCCATCCTTCAAAGAAAGTAGAATTATGATGGCAGTCAAACATAATATTTAGATGGCCAGGTCAAAAACGCAGAAAGCGTGGAAACGTAATATTTTCATCTAGAACAAGAGAAAAAAAGCTTAAAAGGTGTTCTTTTTGAATAACTAATGAACAAGACAAACGACTTGGAGACAATAATAATTTCCCTCTTTTCTTTGCTGTACTTTTGAGTATGGACCTACGCCAACTCGAAAATGTGGAAGTCAAAATTTGTTTTGCTATGCTTGCAAAACATTACCAAATACAAATGAACATGCTCTACGACATGCAGTTTTGTGGTCAAGTGGCTCTTCCCAATGCATCTCTGATTTGCTATTAATCACTAACGACAAAGACATTAAGTTAGTAGAGTCTAAGCTCCTTTAGTCAACAAGTTTAAAAGAAACACAATTTCAAATTTCATCCAAATGACGTACTGCTGCCGATTTGGAGAGTGACTAAAAGGAAATCATAAATGTTTTCGAATATAATTGATAAACAAGGGCAACAACTTTGAGACAAATTATCCCGTGTTTTATTTTCCACGCTTTTTTATTATGAACAAAGGAAACAAGAAGAATGTGGAACTGAAAATTAAGAAATTGCTTGCCTCAAAGTCTCTTGCCTGTTCATTTAACAACAGAACAGGATTTGATTTTTTAATCCTTCTTATACTCTCCTGAATTAACATATATTTTTGAAGTTTTCTGCGTTTTCAACCTTGCCATAAATAAAAACTAAGAACAACATACAGTATTGCCCTGACCACTGCAAAATCGTGTCTGCTAATTTTATGTGTGACTGTCTGCATGCCCATGGCCATTAAAAATAAAAATCTTTTGAAATTAGGGGTTGAAGAGGCTCTGCAGCTCTCTTCCCTTGCAGGTATTTGCCTGAAATAATGCTGTCCTTTCCAGCCTAATTATTTTCTAATTTAGCTCCAAGAAGGAACCTGCTGGCACAAAGCATAGAAGGGCATCTCTCTCATTCAAAAAAGCTTACGAGATTTTTTCAGAACAAAGGTATTTTTACAGATTTTGGATGGGTTTTTCTTGAAAACAAAACGATTTTGGCCAAAGAAGGAGGAAGGATAGAAAATTCGAAAGTGTAAACAACACCACTGTAGCATATCTGTAGCACACATTAATAACAGCAGTTTAGTTGAAGTGTACATCCTGTATAAATATTCGTTTTATTATTATTATAGAATATGGAATATGTTTCTGCTACTATAAATGTCTGTAGCACACTCTATACAGAAGTTTTGCTGCCATCCACAATCTTGACATCTGCAAATAGCTTTCCGCGGTTTGATGTTCTGATCAACACAAACTACACAGACTGTATCAGTCGCCAAATACTGCTGATTTCAAGGGCCTTTTGAAGTTCGTCTCCCATATTCTCCCTGCAACTTTCTTCACGCATTTTTCGACGTTCATAGGAATTCAGGTCAGTTCTACAATTGACCCCTTCTGCTCCATCTCCATCAATACTTTCCTCGCTGCGATTTTGCTGATTTAACACCAATGACGCCGTGGCCTTTGGTGGGTTTAGGCCTAGGCCTAAAATGGAATTTTCAATTCCTTCAGGAGCGTTCGCCGTGCTTATTTGTGGTGAAGAGTCTGCTGTGGATTGCGCCACTTTAATGAAGAACTGTCTTGGCTTTTTTATGCCACTTCCTATCTTTAATTTGTACCTATGATTAAATTTTCGCAAACTTTTCTTGGATGGCGCCATCTTGAAGTAGAGTCTTGCTCGCACTGCATGTTGTTGTTGTCGACAAGCCTATCCCGACTTTGCCGCCTTCAAACGGCCACCGCTCTTTGTTGTTTGTTGGCCTGTTTCAACTGTTGGCATGGTCACTATTCTAAACACATTGGCAAGACAGTACTTTTGGGGGATGTTTAGATTATAGTTTATTTTCTATGTTCTAAATCAACAGATGACATATTCACCCATCTACCAAAGATACAAGCAGTGTTCTAAATTTTGGAATGTATGTGTTTATCTATTTAGAACATGCGGATCTGGTGGAGGTAGAGGATGGTGTTGAATTGAAAAAATTACAGAAAGCCGTTTTATGAAAACGGATGTAGATGAAGCAATTACTGAGGGACTAGCCAATAAGGTACCTTCCTTTGTTATTAACAAGAATGATAGTACATCACTAATGCATGAACTCTGGCAAGCTGAAGTCCATCAAAGGAAAGACGAATTAAGTATTATTCCCAAAACTACAAATGAAAAAATCTATATTTTATGCCAAACTTGTTCACATGGCTTGAGGTAGAACTGCCTTTATAACTCTTTGGAGCAATCTGTGCTTAGGCGATCTTAGGAGATTTAATAGCAGCTACAATTTCAAAATTCCATCAATAAGTGGCAACACATTTCTAACTGGAAATAGAACGAACGCCTCAGCAGAACAACTTTTATCATGAAAAACCAGACAAGAGTGACTTAGGCCTCCCCTTGAATAAATACATTACAAATGCTGGGAAGATAACAGGAGATTGCATCGCCAATTTTATAATATATGGCGTAAATGCGCAGACAGAGATTATGAAAGAGTGAGCCGTGAAGATGAGCCAAAATTGAAAAGAAATCAAGAAAGATATCAGAAGCGCTATTAAATGTCCCTCGATAAGAATAATTTCCAAGACGATAAGCCTAGCCCAAAACCCATGAAGAGACTTGGAATGAAAAACAAGGTTCTAGTAAAAACAGTAAGTTATCTGGTGTGTATAAAAGACCACCCTCTAAGAAATTGCATTTTTCTGCAACGGACAAAGTCAAAGAGGCTTGGAAAGAGGGAAATCACACAACCCATGACTTAGACTCTGATGTTGAAGAGCAACATGTCGACGAAATTTCAAATAAAACATCTCAAAAAACACCTTGCTTTTATATTGATGATTAAGAAATATTGAAAGGGACTCTCCTGACGAGAATTCACTTGACCATTTCTTAGGATATAGTATGTTCAAACGGGCCATTTATGATGACGTTAAACGTAGAGCTCCTTTGGTTAACGAGACAAGGCAAATAATACGACGATCCTGGGATGAGTTGAATGATTCTTAAAAATCGATTTATTCTAACCAAGCCGAGAATGGGGTATGTAATATATGCGGTAGAGTTGATGCCCAGAGTGGTAAAGGGTACACAATTTATTGGATAATTTGCACTGTCCGTGGATTGTGGTACCATATCTCTTGCGTAATGCTTGACAACGCATATGCTTGCGCCACTATAACATACACATCCCCTATTTGCTGTAAATCTGCTTTGGATGGCTTACCGAATTTTGATTACCTTTACCGTAGCTATCAAGTGACAGAGATAGATGTGCGAGATATCATTGAGCAAAGGGATTATTTGCAATCACGAAGTAAACTCATCATTGAGAATCACATGTTTCCCTTCATTGACATTTTTAACAGGGTGGCTATAGGTCCGATTGCAATTTCTAGTGGAAGGGGTATAACAAACCCATACAATAACTGTTGGGCAAGTGCGCTATTTCACATTCTCTGTGGCACTGTGATTTTCAGACTCTTGCCTCTTTACTCCCAGAATAAAAGTGAACTTTGTCGTGATATGAATGCAATAACTAGAGAGCTGCATGCAAGCTCTAGTACCTTGCCATTTTCTTCTGCTATGAAACGTTTGACGAGTAGAATGATGGGTCGTGACCAAACTCGTGAGAGGAGGCAAAATGACGCTTGTGAATTTTATCAAAAAATAATACGTGGCTTTCTAGATTTCGATAAAAGTAATTCTTTCTCAGACCACATTACAATAAGAACGGCAAATCTCAGTAAATGCCTTTCCTGCAATTGTTCAAAAATGACAATTTACTCAAAATCTTTGATTACATTAACTTTATCTGGCAAAGTCTCTTTAGCGTGTATTACCTGTTGTGGGACTGGTGCAGTATGAACGACAGGGAAAACACGCTACATTGCAAATGCTTCAATGATGTACGCAATATCATCAATCGATCTTTCTTCCTGTCAGTTCCACCAGTTCTGGGAATCGTTATTGACAGGGTTCAGAATGGTGGATCTTTAAATCATGTTGCTGTTCAGATCACCAGCGAACTGAACGTAAAACACCTCTTTGCAGGCAATATTGATGCAAAACCTGTTGATTACTAGCTAATTGGTATAGTGAAACATCATGGTGTCAGCTCCAGTAAGGGGCATTACAATTCTCTTTTGTATGATAATATGAACATGGCAGTGAATTTTGAAGACACTAATTTGAAATAATATTCTGCTAGTAACTTATTTAGTGAAAATGTAGAGTCTGTTGAGAAACAAGAGAACCGAAGGCTGGCAGTAGAATTAACAGGCAACTTAATATACTTGTGTCTAAAACATCTGACTGTCGTTGTGCCAGGGAGCTCGAAGGATGCCAACGACAAAACATCTCAAATTTCTCTAGGGGATCACTCTCTTGAATTCGCAAACGTCTGGTCAAATAATATTTTCCCTTATATAGGGTGTTTTTGCCTGACGTCACCAATACGCTAATTTTGCAATTCCGCCATTTGGGTGGACAGCTTGGAGGAGCGGATGCATAAGTAAAAGAACGGTGAGTCTTCCATTAATAAGGCACTTGTTTGAGCATATTAGGCATTAGGCATCCTTCAAGTTTTTAAACTGAAATGGAAATGGTAAACTTTTGTGCCGTGGTTGGTTGCTCTAAACGTTCAAGCAGGGAAAAGAACAAGCAATGGAAGGAAACTCGCTGAAAAAGGAATGGAAGGAAACAATTGGAAATTTGAAATGGAACGCAACAGTGAGCAGACGTGTTTTTTCGGATGAGGATGAGGATTTCTCCCTTACGAAAAGAGAATTTTTTGACGCCGTTTATTTGAGATATGGATGGAGTTTGAACCGTCTGCCATCTAAGTGTGTTTGCCATAGCAAATTCTCTGTGGATCATGCTCTCTTGTGCAAATTAGGCAGATTCGTCACACTACGACACAACGAACTTGTAAATATCACAGCTAATCTGGTTTCTAGTGTCTGCAAGGATGTTTGCAAAGAACCTGTTCTTCAATCTTCACCGGGAAGTGACGATGAGCTCCGAGCTGACATCTCGATGAGGGGTTTCTGGCAAAGGCAGCAGCGTGCATTTGTTGACGTAAGGGTTTTCTATCCTTTCGCACAAAGCTACCGAAACCAGTCTCTGAGTTCTTTGATGAAATCAATGGAAAACATCAAAAAAAGGAAATACCATTCCCGTATCCTCGATTCGAACACGGAAGCTTTACCCTGTTGGTTTTTTCTTCGAACGTTGGAATGAGTCAGGAGACAAAACGATTTTACTCAAGGCATAGTGAACTCGTATCCGAGAAGGACAACCTTACTTTCAGTACCACAGCAGCATGGATTAAACGAAAGCTTGCTTTTAGCCTGATTCGCTCTGCTGTCATTTGTATCCGAGGTTATCTTGGCCTAGATACCATTATTGAAAAAATAAAATATATATAATACTGTTACCTTTTTATCATCCCTAACCGATGAAGTATCCAGAACTGTACACCATATTCTTTAGAACTGCACAAAAAAGGTTGAGAACTCTAAATATTTTGAGGAGCTGCGCCATAAAGAAACCCTACTATTAACCCTCAGAAAACTTTATGGAGTTTTAGAGTGCTTTAACATGAGAGTTTTTAGACTGGTTTGAAATCTTTTGCTGTTTTTGATGATAAATCGAGGTCTCAAGTATTGTCCTTTTCATGAAAATTTCTTCTGTTATTAGCCTTATGAAATACTGGAGAATATGTTTTGGACATGGTTAATGGGTATTATTTTCATTCAGTGTCACATCCTGTCAAGCTGTTGTAAATTATGCACATAAACATGCTGCTTTAAATAAATTCAGCAACATCAGACAGAAGAAGAAGACTCAGATGTTCCTTTACCAGTTAAATCAACAAAACAAGTATTGATAAATGAATAAAAGACAACAGAAGAAGAAGCAGAAAGAAGAAAGAAAAACAGGATGGGAATGGAACAGTGAAACATTTTCCAGCTTAATTCATTGCCTTTTTAAATTCAAAACCAGAAAAGAAAAGCAAAGATTTACCGAGAGGAGGATTTTGGGCCTTAGGAAATTTCAGAATGTCCAGAAGGAGCAAATTACCAGTCAACAAAAACAATTAATTAAGGCTGGTATGGAAGAATTAAATGTAAACTCAAAATATTACGTCAGAGTTCCAAGAAAGCAATTGTAGAAGGGACAGGGTCTGGAACCGAAAATCAATTATGGAAAATTGGGAACAGCTCGTATTCATCTGGGTTGGATATCCATCAGTAAACAGAATTGGAGGTGCTGTGATTTGGGAGACTACATTACTGAAGCAGAAAATTCTTCTAAAGATAATTCCACTGAAAAGTCAGATACAGATGTTTCTGCTTATCCAAAAAAGAGAAAGTCAAATAAGCAAAATGATGTCACAGTAGATAAGCCACCACAAAAGGCAGGTAAACTGGTTGATAAGAAACAAAACAAGATGATGGAAAAACCTTTGTCTGCCCAGCAAACACTCAACATTTTGTTTAATGCTTGCAATATATAAATATGTATTCAGAAATTCATGTAGTACAAGTTCATTACTAAATATTTTTTAAGTAGTCACGTTTTCAAAATAATCACGATTAGCCAGCAAATGCTAAAGTCAACTGATTTGTACTGAACAACGCTTTTTCTTCTTGCTGTATTTATTCAGAGAATAATATTGATGAATTGGATATGGGCTATCACTTTTGGAAATTTTCTTTAATGCTGGCTAACTATTATGGTTTGGCAAATAGGCTTAACAAATAAAAGGAACATCCTTTCACCTACAGCTAGGGCCACACCCCTCGATACGCGGATTAACCTTTGATGGGAGGGTTTTCTATCAATTGAAAGAAAATCCAAAGTCGTTCGATCAAGAGAAAAACCTCCAATCAAAGGACTGAAATCAATAAATGGCATTTGCGGAAAATCTCCCAGGTTTGCGTGACCTCATAATCAGATTAAATTCAAATTCAAATTCATATAATTCAGCAACAAATTTTAAAGTTAATATACAGATACTACATGGTATATTACTTATTATACAAAAACGGTGACATTACAAATATTAGTTGCTTAGGACACCAAGAGAACCGAAACGGTTTTCGAGCTTGGCACCCTATTACAGTTTAACACAACAAGGTAAAATACATTTTGATCTGAATACAGCGTATAATAAAAAATTTCAACAATGGAGAGCAATAATTGTTTTTCTAATTTGTACTATAGTATTGAACTTGAAAAGTTTTTTTTAGAATAAAAAAAAATGAAAATATTTAAAACAAAAACGAAACAAAAAAAAGGTAAATAAGAAGATTGACGATAATGATAATAATAGAAATTAGGAGGGGGAGGGGGACATGGAGGGGGGGGGTTTTGTTTATTATTTCTTTTGGTAATATCCTAAGAATTCTCTTTACAATTGTTCAATAACCAGTTTTTGAAGTGCTTACAAAACATACTTTTGCTTTTTTGTTCTCTTATGTGGAGAGGTATATTATTCCATATTTTTATGCCATTATATGTGAAGAACCATTTTTTGCAGTTTGTTCTGATTACAGGGAAAGCAAAACGCTTTTCGATTGACGTGTTTGATAGCTATGTCTAGAAGATGTTTTTTCAAAAAACTTATCAAAGATAGCACTTTGGTTACCATTGATTATGTCATATATTAGTTTAGCGCACTCAAAATTAAAACTTTCTTGAAAATCTAATATGCCTAATTGATTGAATAGTGGATTAGCTGTGATTTTGAACTTTTCGAAATTCATTATTCTTAAGGCTTTGTTTAGATTAATTTGCAAAGAATTAGTAGTTGTTGGAACAGCGCATTAAGGTGTAAAACCCCTTATTCTAAGTACCTATCTTTAACTAGAGCTAATTTTTTTACTTAGCATGAATTAAACATGGCACATTATATATCAAAATAATCAGAACAACCAGCAGAATACGAATTCCCCGAATAAATTTTAATTGTGCAGGTCAAAAATCCATAATGGCAGCCAAGCTATTTTTTTTATAAAATGACTGTTAATGACCACCAAGTTCATGCAAGTTTCCCTCAGCCTCTTTTACGGTGTCAGAAAAACCTTTCGTTTTTGCTCTGAGTTTCTTCCTCCTCAATTTTTGAGCTGGGGAAGCTTTCACGGCAGAGGCATTGAGTCGCTTTTCAACTTATCATGCACAATTCTCTGTCATAAAATGACCAGGGGCGATTCCAAATTTTTTAAATGTGTTCATGCATGATTTGCTGCCATCATTGAAGTGGCTTATTGCACAGTAACTATCATTATCTACTGTCTCCTGCTCCACAAAGTAGGCCTTGTTACAGCGCTCCCAGATGAGTTTGTTGAGGCACTCATTCAAATTCTGCGTTTTCCCATGCAAGCATTTGCTCAGCAGATCTTCTGAGGAAAGAGAGTCGAAAATTGGCTGGATAGCCTCAACAACTACATCCCTGTTCACACTACGCAAAGTACCCTGGGCAAAACTAGCCTGGGCCAGGCCCAGGCCAGGCCGAAGTCAGTGTGAACGCTAAAAACATGGGCTGGGCCTAGGCTAGTTTGGCGCATCTCTCGAAGTGGGCTCAGCTTGGGCCGAGCACAGGCCAAGTCCAGCGTGAACCAGCGTGAACGGAAACTCTGGCCGAGCCTTGTTTATTTTGACATCGCGCATGCCTGCAGCTACAAAAGTTGGCGCCAAAAGGCGAATTTTTTCTTTGTTGATGTTGATAACCTGGGCCTAAATACTTATGAAATCATTTTGGATAAAAGCTGGATCTTTCAAAAATGAGTGCTGCTACTGAGCGAGGATGAACCTGGAGTGTGGAGGAGACAAAAACATTGATTGGTCTTTGGGCTGATGAAAAAATGCAACATCAGTTTGACAATTGCACCAGAAAAAAGCCAATATTTGACGCTATTGCCAAAAAGATGGAAGAGGAAGAGTACAGCCGCTCCTGTGCCCGAATTCAAGATAAAATTAAGAAATTAAAATACCAATACAATAAGGTAAAAGACCACAACAATTTGTCCGGACGCAGCAGAAAAACGAGTTTTTTAACTTAATAGACCAGGTATTGGGTATTGCGCCAATCACAAAACCCCCGGCTGTTCTGGAAAGCGGAGGAACACTTGCAGAGTTTGAAGATAACGAGGAGGAAGGAGATAGTGAACAACGTGAAATGGAGAAGGAGCAGGGGTATTCCACATTGACGGCTCTCAAAATTCTTTGATGTTTGCAGAACAGTGTTCCAAGAACAGCTTCTACAGACAATCTTCAAAGTGTGGCTAGACCCCATTTTTGAATCCAAGTCCAGGTTACACATCAAATTACTTTCACAAGCCATGCACTTCACTGATTTTGAGAAAAGTCAGATAAAAGTGATAATTCCAGAAGAATAAAACCTTCTTGGATATCATCTACCTTTGTGTCTCTCTATGACGGACTGGAGTTGCTCCACCAAGCTTTCAACTCGATGAGAAAAAACGCGAGTTTCGGCTTAGGTCGCCATCATTTCTCTTAGGCTTTGATGTACCTCCATGAAACTTTTGTTTTCTTGATCTTCCTTTTCGATTTTTATTTTTATCCACGGTGCAGGATAACTTTAGACATATAAAGATGTATTTACAATATATTTACAATGATATTTACAATAACAGATGTGATATTTGTGAAAGAGTAATAATACGAGAGCCTAATTAACTAAGTTTATAAAATTCTAAGAGATAAATTCAAAAATAAACCATGCTTGTCTTAAACGTTTCGATAAAATCTTCATCAGTAACTGTTCTTACAATGATTTGGGGACTAACTTAAAAACCTAATTTACAAAGCACAGGGTTACAATAAGATAAACCTAAACAAGGACCTACTTAATACAATAAAGGTTAATCTAAAAATAAAACAAAGGTTGGGCTGAGAAAACAAAGAGAAGTTAACAAGTGCAGAAAAAGTGAGGAAAGGTTGAGAATTTGGAAATTGGATTGGGAAATGCCGCTGTAACACCTCAGAAATGAAAATAAAGCTAAACACAAATGAAAAAAACAATGAGAACGCTACACAATGGAAAATCGGGCTTATAAAGAAATAATAGATAGCACCGCGTTCGTTAAAGAGCCGCGGTAAATACACAAAGAGAATTGGAGCAAAAAGACACAGAAACCAAAAATCAAAACGAGCAACACGTGCTGACAAAAAGAAAAGACAAGAGACGCAAAGATTAAGAATCTACCAGTCTGACATTAAGCCCCTTAGGTGCAAAACTATCCAACTTAAATTGCCAAAAACCTTCCCTAACCCTAGATTCACCTAATAATCTATCAATAACCTGCACCCCAACATCCTCCATAAACCCATGGTGACCTGCCAATTCAAAATGTCTATAGAAATCTGCCTGTCCAACCATTTCCCCCTTCTCAAATTTCCTGCAAGATGACTTATAATTATTAAACCTATTTGTGCGACGAGAACAATGTAACATTTGACACTAACATTTTTAATTTGCTGAAGACACGGAACCACTGTGATGACCTTTTATTTTCGACTGAAGACTTGGAGGAGGATTTGGGTGACGATTTGGAGGTGACAGAAGGAGGGCAAGCTGCGGAGGTTATTGAAGAGGAGGTACCATCAAATGACAACGACGGAAGGCTGACTGGAGTCTTAGTCTCTGGGAATGTTGTGAATCTTTCGCGTAATGTCCTCTCGGAAGGAGAAGTTAAGCTACTTTCGAGGGGGCTGAAGTTTTCACCCACTCCCAGAGATATCGACAAAGGTCAGCTAAAGGCAGATCTGGACATACTGAAAAGACGTATGAGACTTAAATGGTTTTTTAAGGACAGCGTAGAAAGTGAATTTGACCCCAAAGAATTTTATATAAAGTCAAGTTGGAATCCACCTAGGGCTGATCCTTTTCTTGAAAACTATCTTTCTCTCCTGGAAAAGGAAGTGCTGCCTGTTTCACCTGAGGGTAAGAATTTTCCTAATCTATCATTTGAGGAGCGTGAGGCATTAAGGATTCTTAAGTCTGACAGAAGCATTGTTATCAAGGAGGCTGACAAGGGTTCTGCTGTGGTCGTTTGGGATAAGGTAGATTATGTTGCGGAGGCGGATAGGCAGCTAGGTAATTCGGAGGTTTATGAGGAGCTGGATAGGGACCCTACAGCTGAGTTAGAGTTGGAGGTTAAGAATTGTGTTACGGAGATTCAGGTTTGTGATGTAGGTCTATCGGATAAAGAGGCGTCGTATTTACAGGTTCAGAGGTCTAAGCTAGGTCGGTTTTATTTGTTGCCTAAGATTCATAAGGGTTTGTCAGGTGTCGTTGGTAGGCCAGTTATTTCTAATTGTGGTACGGTGACGGAGCATGTGTCGGAGTTTTTAGATCATCATCTTAATCCCCTTGTATGTAGTACTGAGTCTTATGTCAAGGATACTAATCATTTTTTGTCGTTGTTGGCTGGTATTGGGGATATCCCGGATGGTGCTCTGCTGTGTACTGTGGACGTGGTAGGCCTCTATCCTAGTATCCCTCATGATGAAGGACTAGAGGCAATGCGGCGTGCACTTAACAGCAGGCAGGATCCGTTGATATCCACAGGGTCTTTGGTTAACTTAGGTAAGGTTGTTTTGGAGAATAATGTTTTTGAGTTTGGTGGTAGGATATTTAGGCAGAAACTAGGGACGGCTATTGGGACCAAGTTTGCACCTGCTTATGCTAATTTGTTTATGGCGGATTTGGAGAAAAGATTGTTGGATTGTGCGGTTGATAAGCCTTTGGTTTGGCTTAGGTATATTGACGATGTTTTTTTTCATATGGACGCATGGTCAGACTAAACTGGATAGTTTCTTGGAATACCTTAATGGATTTCATCAAACTATAAAGTTTACGTCTGAGAGTTCCATGGAGAAGGTTAGTTTTTTGGATGTCATGGTCGTTAAGAAGGGTGGTATTTTGGAGACTGACCTCTACTGCAAACCCACTGATACTCATCAGTATTTGCAGAGGGGGTCGTGTCATCCGTGGCATGTTAAGAAGGCTATTCCGTATGGTCAGGCTCTTAGGATTCGGAGGATTTGTTCGGATGATGGTAAATTTTTAGCTAGGTCGAAGGAATTGGTTGGTTGGTTTAAGGATAGAGGTTATGACGAGGGCTTTGTTAAGGAGCAGGTTGAAAGGGTTAGGAATTTGGACAGGCAAGTGTTGATAGAGCAAGATGTTGGACGTAATCGGGGAAGGGGGGACCGCATCCCATTTGTAGTCTCTTATCATCCAGCCCTTAATGGGATTCGCCGGACTGTTGGTAAGCTTCAGCCTATGCTGGCAGTGACTGAGGAGCACAAGAGGGTGTTTCCTGAACAGCCTTTTGTTGCCTTCAGGCGTGCCAGCAACCTCAAGGATAGCCTTGTGAGGGCGAAGCTTCCTCCGGTCGAGGGGGGTTCTGTTAAGGGTTGTTTTCGTTGTGGTAAGTCTAGGTGTCAGGTTTGTAGGTTTATGTCGGAAGGAGATCGGTTCGTTTGTCATGTTACTGGTAAGGAGTATAACATAGGTTCTAGGTTTGATTGTGATTCGTCGGGTGTTGTTTATTTGTTAGGTTGCAAGGTCTGTGGAATGCAATACGTTGGTGGCACATTCACCCCCTTTCGTAATAGGTTTAATAATTATAAGTCATCTTGCAGGAAATTTGAGAAGGGGGAAATGGTTGGACAGGCAGATTTCTATAGACATTTTGAATTGGCAGGTCACCATGGGTTTATGGAGGATGTTGGGGTGCAGGTTATTGATAGATTATTAGGTGAATCTAGGGTTAGGGAAGGTTTTTGGCAATTTAAGTTGGATAGTTTTGCACCTAAGGGGCTTAATGTCAGACTGGTAGATTCTTAATCTTTGCGTCTCTTGTCTTTTCTTTTTGTCAGCACGTGTTGCTCGTTTTGATTTTTGGTTTCTGTGTCTTTTTGCTCCAATTCTCTTTGTGTATTTACCGCGGCTCTTTAACGAAGGCGGTGCTATCTATTATTTCTTTATAACCCCGATTTTCCATTGTGTAGCGTTCTCATTGTTTTTTTCATTTGTGTTTAGCTTTATTTTCATTTCTGAGGTGTTACAGCGGCATTTCCCAATCCAATTTCCAAATTCTCAACCTTTCCTCACTTTTTCTGCACTTGTTAACTTCTCTTTGTTTTCTCAGCCCAACCTTTGTTTTATTTTTAGATTAACCTTTATTGTATTAAGTAGGTCCTTGTTTAGGTTTATCTTATTGTAACCCTGTGCTTTGTTAATTAGGTTTTTAAGTGAGTCCCCAAATCATTGTAAGAACAGTTACTGATGAAGATTTTATCGAAACGTTTAAGACAAGCATGGTTTATTTTTGAATTTATCTTTGTGAAAGAGTGATAGCATTCGGTCGTCATCAGTTTACAGCTAAAAATGGATGACATGGTCTGAAATAAATAGCCAGAAATAGGTGCTTTTAGCCTCTTTTCCAAGGGGGCTTTTTGATTGGCTGGTTATAGAACTAATATCTTTGAAAAAAATTCATCTTTGGGGTCAATTGGGTGGGCATAACTAAGACTCGAAATTGTTGCTAAGGAAGGTAAACAAAAGCTGAGGTGATATCACATATTTTCACCTAAGTATAAACAATAACAAAAAAGCCGATACTTTGGTCTAGAATAAGGGGTTTTATGCCAAGCACAAAATTTCACCGTTGTAGTTATTTTTTAACGAATAAAATAGATATTGAGGTGTATTTTCATGTAAGCTTTCTTGGCAAGACTATGTCTAATCCTGCTTAAGAGAAATTTGGTCACCTTCATGTGAGCTTATTTCGAAATTCAAATTTTTTTTATTAGGAATATCTTTAAGAGAAAATACTACTTGGTGTTTTTCAGGAACCCTGAATAACTCAAGCCTAAATAGTTCCGACATCGAATTACAACAGCAACAATTCTTGCGATTTAAGGACAATTACCCTATAAATTGGAGTTTGAAATAAGAATCTTTCTTTTCGCATGATGCCTCGCAAGTTAAGGCTGTAAAAAGAAATACAATATAAAGGTAAATTCTCTCGACTTTGTTGCTATCTCATCCATAATGATATTGAAAAAGTTTTGTCAAATCATTTATATTCTTTTAGGGGTAACCAAGCCTCTATCAGATTTTTTGGATGATATATTCTTGCTCCAAAAAGAATGGTCAGAAGAAAAGATTTGTGTAATTTGTGGTGCCCCCAACGATGCCACATATAGGTTTTTCAAAGTTGATGGGTATATTGGTTCCCTAGTTCGGAAAGAGCTTAATATTTCTACATTATACAAAGAAAAGGAGCCCGATTCTTCATTGTGTGATGTAACATGTGGTGTTCCACAAGGATCAGTTCTTGGACATCTCCTTTTTCTAATTTACATTAACGACTTACCCAGTGCTACTAGTATGTTGTCACTCTACTTGTTTCCTGATGATACAAACATTTATTTTGAAGCTGATAATCTTAATACTCTCACCAAAACAATAAACAAAGAACTGAGTAAGGTCAAATTATGGCTTGACTTTAACAAACTGGCACTTAATATTGACAAGACTAGCTTTGTTATCTTTCATTCACCCAGGAAAAAGTTACCTGACCTTATTAACATTAAATTTGGCCGGAAAAACATTTCCAGGTCTAGATATTGTGAAAGTTCTGGGAATTTTGTTGGATGAACACTTGACATGGAAATATCATAGAACTGAATTGCATAAGGAACTAGCTAGAACTTCTGGAATATTTTTCAAAATAAGACACCACAGTCCTCTGCAACCTCTTATCAGCCTCTATAACTCCCTATTTTCCTCATTTCTTTGCTATGGCATCACTGGTTGGGGTTTAACATATGACAAATATTCAAAGCCACTGTACCTACTCCAAAAAAATTGTAAGATGCATAAGTTTTTCTAATTTTCCTGCTCCATCTTCACCAATTTTTTATTCCTTGAAAATTCTTAAGCTGGAAAACATAATGCACTCAAATATTCTGACGTTTGTCTACTAAATAAAGTGTCTCCAACCTGCTTTCATAACTATTTTACCCCTAGCTCATCAGTTCATAGAATTGGAACTCTTCAGGCAACCAGAGGTGACCTCTGTAAGTCCTTCAAAAACACTACTCCTTATGGCCTTAAAACAATTAAATATTTTGGCTCCAAACTATGGAACACACTTCCACTATTCATCCGCGTTTCTTCTTCTACTTCAATATGATCCTGTCTAAAAACCTTTTTTATAGACTCCTATGTTCATTGAAATACTAACTATAAATCCACTTCAAAGACAGATTAAAAATCCCCCATTGATTGATAAACAAACATCTGGTTAGTTGCTGTTTTTAGTAAAATTCGTTTAGTTTTCTTGTTTTTAATGGGGGGGACTCTCTCTCGATTGGTTTATCTGCTTAGAGAGTTCCTCCTTAGTCAATTAGTATTAAATACAATCTTGTAAATGTTATTGTCTTTTTGTGTATCTTGTAATCAATGTTAAATGTAATTTTAATTTGATAATGTATTTTATGTGTTGTAGTATAATGTAATGGTAGATTGTATTTAAGATTAATTGATAAATCTATGAAAAACTGAAAACCCTCTGCTTGAATAGGCAGCTCGATTCCCTTGTGCCGACAAAGGAAAATAATGTCAAAGTATTTGCCGGTGAGCCAGATTTTCAAAACCCAAACAGTTATGAGAACATATCCGTAATTCTGCGAAATCTTGGGGTCTGTGCAGGAAAATAAAATATGGAGGCAAAAACAGAAAGTGGTTGCTATTGGAAGTTGACGGGGCAATATTTGCTATGATGGAGCAGTTGATGTTTCCACTGAGACAAATGTTCCCAGTCGTTCTTTGAAGAAAGCTCTTTTGACAGCCCTGGTTGTCTTAATGAAGCCGCATCTAGGGAATTTGATTGGATTGTCCTTCTTCCTGATATGCTACACATAGAAATGAATGCTTGCAAAACTTTCACATGTTTTAACTGGGATATTTTTGAAAAAAGAAGTCACCAAAGAATTAGGATTCCATACCCAAAAGCACTGGAATACTTGAAAAGATGCTCCGACCATCATAAGACCTGGCAATTTCTAGATATCTGCTATCGAGGCATTAAGGATGAGCTCCATGCTCCTTGCGTGCGCAATTGCAAACAGAGCCACAAAGTGCCCTCTAATGTGATCACTGGATGTGGAGCAATGAGTCTGTGAATGATGCCAATCATTTGTATTTGCAGCAGATAATATTTACATTCCTGCACGCGCTGATGCTGTAAAGGTGCGGGGTGAGAAAATGTGACTCATTAGCCACAGAGAGCCGGAAAGCAAAATTACTACTCCTTTTTTTGAAAGAAATCGACCAATGTACAAACGGATCCTAACACTGGATAGTTACATACAGGCCCTCATTCCAAAGACGCTAGAGGAGTTATGGATGACAATATTTCCCAAAGCAGAACCGGAAATACTGGACATTACCAAGGTGGTGATGCATGCCTTGAAGAACTCAATAGACTTGGCAAATGTTTCATTACTGATGGTGGTGTTCCAAGTGACCCTCTTTGGCAGAAGACCTTTAGAAATCTTGGCAATCTTGATAAGATAAGATTCAGAGACAATAGACTTGTTCTTTAACAATATTCAGGATTGCTCTTCATATAGGCATCTCCATAATATTAATACCGTTATTAGAAAATAAAGCAAGGGGTTAGGTATAATGAAATTGAAGTGGAAAAACATAATAATTGAAAGGGGAACTTGACAAATCATTTAGGATGATATATAAAAAAAATATTTCTAATTGCGTTACTAATACAGAACATCAGATGTTGCTATGCGATGGACATTTAAATGGAATGTTTTCTAGAGTTTTCCCCGTTGAATTTTTATTCCAGTGCACTTCACATGTATCCAATAGTTATTGGAAATATCCAATAGCATCCTTGGTGCATCCAATGCATTTATTTGCCAAAGACATCTTCTAATTTTGCCTAGCTCAAGGTCTTCTTACACTTGCTACATCTATTTATCACCGGTGATTCAAGGGCTATTGAACCCAGTTTCTTTTTACTGCTCTTCTTTCCTGGCAAATCTATTACTGGAGGCTTCTTTGATAAGTCTTCGGAGACGGTAAGAGTTTTGGTCCTCTTTCAAATTAGCCTCCTGGGTGTCTCCGAAGGGAAACTTTCTGATTCGGCCAGTGTCGATGATGAACCATATGGTGCAGGAGAACTGTGGTGCATATGTACATCAATTCCATATGAATAGACCGCAATCTATTGAATTGTTTCTTCCTCACCATGGTTGATTTCGGGTCTGCAGGATTTGACAAGTACTTTGTGACTCGACCAGATTCTGACGTTATTTCCAATGCCACTATACAGCCAGTCTTTTGGAATAGAGTCATTGCCTGAAAAATACGTAGCTTATTATTATTTCAGATATGTTCTATCCATCTGGCCAATGCTGGAGTGCAAACAAACAAAGGACCCTGGAATGATGAAGGAGTGGGGTACGCAGGAATTCAAGAACAACGTAAAAGGTGGCGTCATAGCAGTACATTTAGAGTTTAACTATATTGTTTTGCAGGAATTAGATATTGCAGACTGCCAATCAGAGATTTGAAACAGGCAGGCCCTGGATACAGAACTACTAACGTTCTGCAATTGTTTAAAATGTAATAACTCCATCTGTACTTCAAAAGAGACAATATATATCTATTTTTTCGATAAAATTCATGTGCTTTGATTCCTAAAAAAAACCACTTACATAACCTAAAGAATAGTAGCATTTTGGAGATTATAAAATTAACGTCTTTGTCAAGGATGATAGAACATCTTCAAGGTCTCATAACAACTAAAAATAATGGCGTCATAAACAGATTGAATGACATTTTAGCTACGAAGAGTCATCCTAGTTTTATTTCATCCCTACTTTGCAGCATTGTTGTAGTCATTAGAGAGATGGCAGGATCTACCCAACGTCAATAATTTTTGCTGGAGACAAGAACAAGGTCCGATTTCTCCAAGGTGGACACTACTTTCAGAAGCATCCAAGACTTGCTTCGAACTTGTGAAATGTGGATGCAAGCCGAATTGTAGAGCAAGATGAAAATGCAATCGATCAACCTGGAATGCACCGATCTTTGTGAATGAACTATCTATTACATCAGGTCACATGTTACTATCACAATTTACACTAAACGTATTCACCATTCCGTTTTAGAGGCCTGGGGACCAGTACCCTAGTCTGAAAATAGAACAAAGGGGCATTTTTCAGTGTGGCTCTACATCCTGTCTTTTCAGCGTGTCAAATTGCCTATATTCACCAAGTTTCATGTGTGTATCACAATTTACAGCAAGCGTATTCACGATTCCGTTTTAGAGGCTTGGGGGCCAGTACCCCAGTCTAAAAATAGAACAAGGGGGCATTTCTCAGAGTGGGTCTACATCCTATCTTTTTCAGCGTGCCAAACTGCCTATATTCACCAAGTTTCATGTTTCTATCACAATTTACAGCAAGCGTATTCACGATTCCGTTTTAGAGGCTTGAGGGCCAGTATCCCCATTCTGAAAATAAAACAAGGGGTCGTTTCTCTGCGTGGGTCTACATTCTACCTTTTTTAGCGTGTCAAACTACCTATATTCACCAAGTTTCATGTTTCTATCACAATTTACAGCAAGCGTATTCACAATGCCGTTTTAGAGGCTTGAGGCCAGTACCCCAGTCTAAAAATAGATCAAGGGGGCATTTTTCAGCGTGGGTCTCCATCCTATCTTTTTCAGCGTGTCAAACTACCTATATTAACCAAGTTTCAAGCTGGTCCCACTATTGGCCTTATGAAATGCTGGAGAATATGTTGTGGACATGGTTAATGGGTATTATTTTCTTTCAGTGTCACATCCTGTCAAGCTGTTGTAAATTATCCACATAAACATGCTGCTTCAAATAATTCAGCAACATCAGACAATGAAGAAGAAGACTCAGATGTTTCTTTACCAGTTATCTCAACAAACCAAGTATTGATAAATGAATAAAAGACAACAGAAGAAGAAGCAGAAAGAAGAAAGAAAAACAAGATGGGAATGGAACGGGGAAACATTTTCCAGCTTAATTCATTGCCTTTTTAAATACAAAACCAGAAAAGTCTTCAAAGGCAATGACATAGAAACAGACCTAATCAAATTGTATGAGGAAAACATAAAAGAAATGTCAAAGATTTACCGAGTGGAGGATTTTGGGCCTGAGGAAATTTCAGAGTGTCCAGAAGGATCAAATTACCAGTCAACAAAAACAATTAATTAAGGCTGGTATGGAAGTATTAAATGTCAACTCAAAATATTACGCCAGAGTTCCTAAAAAGCAATTGTGGAAGGGACAGGGTCTGGAAGCGGAAAGTCAATTATGGAAAATTGGGAACAGCTCGTATTCATCTGGGGTGGATCTCCATCAGTAAACAGAATTGGAAGTGCTGTGATTTGGGAGACTACTAGACTGATTACATGAGCCGCAGTTATCGCTATTGATAAATCCGACGAACGCTCAAACTACAACTCATAATCAAACGTCGCATTTTTCGAAATCAACGGTTTTGCCTCGTTCTCATTTAGGCAAGCCAGTGCGGAGGAGCGTTCGTAATCGATTTCTCAATTTTGTTTTCAGATCGAAAATGGAAGTTGCAGTGACATAAATTGACAGGAGAAAGAATTTTACTCTTCTTTCCTTGGAAGTATAAACAACAGAAGACGTATTCGAAAGTTTCAACGTTCGTAAGTTTATCTCATTTATTATTTTGTATTTATTCTGCTTGAAATGTTTCTTCAATTGGGTTGCGTTAAATCTAGTGAACAGTGAAATGATGTGAAGATAGACTTTATCATAGCCGTTTAGGCATAGAGCCTGCTTTACCTAGCTTTTACTAATAAGACAAATTATTAAGGTAATATAGACGTACTGCTCTGCAATTTTTTACAACATCGATCTGAAAAACATGGCAACTCCATCACATAGCACTTCAGATCTCTTGGATCAACTAAGCAAAGCCTGTGTTATTTGCTGCAATGACACTTTGGACAAAAAGGGGAAGAAAAAGTATATTTGGGATGAAGAAGTGTTCAATTTCTTACCCAAAATCTATGGCTTTGATTTGGTTAAGTTCGGGAGATGGCTAAGAGAGAATGATGCAGTAAAGCTCTACGTGTGCAGGCAATGCTACCAGAAAATTCAAAGTCTGCAAGCTACTAAAAATAAACTGCAGAAAATCAAATTTGATTTGACAAGAAGTGAACATGAAGCCACTAAGAACCTTTTCCAAATATACAGCCAAAATGTTTTTGATAAGGAAGACTTCTCCACTAGAACAAGGAACAATGATACCTCCTATGGTTCTTTGACCCCTGAACTTTGCAGATCTCCTCCAAGAAAGCAAGTGAGAGTGCAACTTTTCAATGATTCAGAAGAATCTGTTACCATGGTCAATAGCAAAAATACCATTACTGAAGAAGCGCCAAGTAGTTTTGCAAGAAAAAAGTCTAAGCAAACTATTAAGGTAATTAATTTGTTTTGATGTATTCTTTATTCCATTTATTTTTATCTCCTAGGTCTGCAGACATCAAATTTCCCTGCATCTATGATTTTTTCAAAGAACTACTTGAGAAAAATTATACCAATTATTGAAAGAGATATATATCAATGAACGTTTCACATACCTTTGAATTGACTGTCAAATATTGTTTTTTTATTGCATGAATTTGTGATTTTGTTGATAAATCATATGCACAGAGCTAAGTGAATGACCTATTAATTGACCTATGAATTCTGTTGCTCATTTTCAATAAAGCTGAAACATGGGGATAAGTTGAATCTTGAAATATTATTCAAATAATGAATCCATTGGTCATGGCATAGACAGGGGACATACTTTCGAAGAAGAAAATATTTGTCATGCAAATGGTAACTCAAGTCTCAATTATGAAAGAAAAATTTTAAACGGAAACCTTGAATATAAATACCAATCCTTTGTATCATAAGGTTTCTCTTAAAAGAGATTCATATTATCACCAGATTTCCTATTTACAGCTCAGTTTTTAGCTTGAATACACCCTATTTTGTTTATAAGAACCCACTTTAACTAGTAACAACATTTGGGCTTAATTTGAAATACTTTAGAGAATTAAGAAAGCAATAGCCTATTGTTTAGAATGATAATTAAGAACGTCTGACCCTTAGACAAGATTTTCTTGTTCCTTCTAGAGTTTAGGAGGAAAATGCTAGATACACAGTACATGGGTGCATGCAGTGGTGTAACGCAGGCAGTTGGGGCCTTTAGGAATTAAGTACTTGGGGGAGGCTAAGTAAGATGTAAGGGGAAATCAGGAAACACAATGGAAAAATTGTAGGAGCCCGTTTCGAACTAAGGTGCTCTAAACTGCGTTACGCCACTGAGTGCATGGGATGCTTTACAAATCGAACGGCTCATTTTTTCATGGTCAACAAGCATTAAAATACTGTTGTTGTATTTATTTCAAAGGTAAGGTACAAAAACAGATGGCGTCAGTTAAATTTGCAAGGCTCTGTTGGCTCTGCCGTTAATGCTCTTGGAAATAAAAGGTTCAGTTCAGCAAGCAAACATCTTCTCAGCGATTCGAATGTTAAAACCTCAATGATCAAACAGTTTCGGAAACTAATTAACAAGGAATCCACATTGATTGCATCTAAGAAATTCAGTTCGAAGTACAGAATTGGGAACGTGCATGATCTAAGCAAAGTAGATTTTCTTGACCTCTGCTCTGAGTTGAAGAAAGATGCCCCGTTCACTTACAATGCTTTGGCTGGCATTGCTACGAGGACGAAGCGACCAAATTCAAGACAAGTCGACATCAGAACGGCAATTGCGTTTGGAATTCTTATTTCAAATAAAAATCGTCACATGACAGCAATCCAAAAAATTGTTAGCGTTCTACTTTACAAAGCACAAGTTAGGACAAAGGTAATATATGAAATACACGCATTTTTTTATAAGCAAATGCTTTATAAGCAAGTCAGTACTCGACAAGGCAAAAACTTAAGCAATTCCAGTACTGGATCGAGGAATGCTCAGCAATTTGAAAATTACCATCGACATTTGTTGTACAAAACTTGTGAGATAGTAACGAAAGAAACAACTTTTTAAGTAACAAGACTAAGCCATTGCTAAGCAATAATTAGTACTGAGCTCAAGCTGAAATTACTTATAAAAGAATGCGTTCACACATGACGATGGAAAATGCCTGAGGGATGTTTCTACCACCTCTTCCACTTTCCTGAGTGAAGGACTCTATGCTTCTTGGAACGCATAGGTTTACCACGTAGGGTACGTCTGGAAAATCAAGTCCCATTTCGAAGGATGATGTTGCGATCACAGTGCGAATAACGGAATCGAGTTTCTTGAATTCCTCCAAAACACGGGTCTTGGTCTCTTCCGTAGAAGAGCGATGGAACATGGCAAAAAGCCTTTTATCAGCAACACCAATTTGCCCGAGAAACTGATCTTTTCCCAGAGAGAGGCTGAAATAATTAAATAGTGAGGCGACTGTCTTGACATTTCTACAATAAATGATCATCTTTGGTGCCAAATCTCTATCGTTGCGCAGCAAGGAAATAGAATGATCAAACAATGAAAAATCAGAAGTTGGTTGAGAGTTTGTGTGTTTTTTGCGTCGCGGTGTTTCTCAACCAACTTCTTATTAATTTCTTCGCCGTATTCAACGCAGCAGTTAGTGTAAGTGGTTTTTTCTTTCCTAATAATGAAAAATCACCTGACTTAAACCGGATGACTTCGTAATATATGTTGGTTCTTTCTATAGGAACGTGAATTGTGCTCGGTTTCGAAAGCAATAGCACCCTGCATATGTCATCTCTGATTCGATTTGTGGCAGTTGCTGTCAGTGCAATAAACACGACATCTTTCCGTAGAAATGAGCGTAATTCTCCAAGCCTTCGATAGCACGGTCTGAAATCGTTACTCCTGAAACAGGATTGGAAGAATTTTTCTAGATGTAGAAGGAGCAAGAAAAAGAAAGTGATAAAAACTGCCAACACAATCTGAAAGGTTGATAGATAATCAATCTTGAAATTTATTCATTCTATTATTCTAACAGGTAGATGATCTCCCGGAAGATACTTCCCTCCAGCCAGGCTTTCAAATCTGTTTTGACAATCTGAACCTGCAGCGTCATTCAAGACACAAAACCACGGAGAATTCGAACCCTAGATACGACCTCGTTCAAGGGAATCAAGGTAATTACTAATTTAATATATTTCCAAAAGAATAGCTGAGTTCTTCTCTTAGGCATAGCTGTAGGGAACACGATCTAAACATCACAGTTAAAGACAATTTATGGATTTTTCAGAAAAATTGAAGGTAGTGTTCTTCAAGAAAATTCCTAAATACTCAGAGATTTCCTCAACCTCTATAATTAAAACTCATAAAACATGATTGTTAACATATCTTTATCATTGCTTTTCTTACTTGCAGATGGTATACACAGAAATGTACCAATCTTCATCCGTTGCTGAAAAAGGAACACTATATCAGCTAAAATAACGTTTCGATTGAAGAAATGTAAGGAAAGAGGTGAAAGATTCGGTTCACGCGTCCCGGGAGTTCCTCAATTTCGTGACATACGGCTATACGGTCTTGGCAGTGATGAACGAGCTGGAGCTGGCAGATAAAGACGCAAAGCCAAAGAATGATCACTGCAAAACGGACGGGGAGAAGACAGAATATCTCGACTCGGTGGCAATGAAAATTGTAACAAAACTAGTTTTGCCGAATGAGGAGGCTCCGATGCATCATTATGAGCAGTGCCGACAAGAAACCGAGAAGAAGAAAGGCAGATTTCAATGCGGATTTCATGGTTGCTTCCAAACGTTCGCATGCGATGGAATGGTGAGGAAAAAACATCGTCTTACCTGTCGATATCAAGATAATTCCGATAACCCAGCGACAGATAAAGTCCTAGAAACGCCAAGAGAGGGAAAAGAATCTGAAAATATTGAAGTCGATTGCGTCCAGCAGTATTCCATGAAACTGCTCAAAGAAGGCCTGCTGGACATTGCCCGAAAGGATGCAAGTAACGAAGGAGATGGGATGCGTACCTTCAACCACTGGAAGTTTGATTTCCTTTCATTTGCTGCAACTGGCCATACGGTTTATGCTGGTCTTGCCTTTCAATTCATCTCGCAAGTAAAGTTCTTGCTCAGTGACCGAAAATCGGCTCAGTTGCTCTTGAACAGAACAGTGAACTTGCATGGCGGAGAAGGCAGAAACATCCCTATCGATTATGCCATAGATCTTTTAAACGGAGAAGTCAAGCCGGGGCTGAAACATATATACGGAAGCCTTACCACAAAGACCATTGAAAGAGTCGGTCGATCCATCAAAGGATGCAAAGAAATCGAAAAGAGTATCGACATCCAGACTGGCAAGTTTTCTGCCATAGGAAGGCACAAAGAGCATTTCTTTGAAAATGATGTTAAGTCAATGGTAGGAGACTTAAAAGAAGAGAGGCTGTTTGAATCCATTCCTGGCCGTTACCATCCCAGCTTCAAGAGTATCAGGGCAAGAAGGAAAATAAATTGGGAGAAGATTGACAAATGGCTAAAAGTCAAGATTGATGAGTTGGCGAAGCAACAGGAGGTCAATCTCCACATGGTGGATAAGGAATAACAAAGAACAGTAACATTATTGCATTCCATCGTTATATGGAATAATTTATCTGTCCCGACCTCTCCCTGTCTAAGGGTAGGTGGCATTATTACACGGCAGCAATTAACTGTCCCGTCCTCTCCCTGTCTAAGGGTAGGAGGCATTATCATACGTCAGCAATTAACTGTCCTATCTTCTCCCTGTCTAAGGGTAGGTGGCATTATTATACGGCAGCAATAAACTGTCCCGTCCTCTCCCTGTCTAAGGGTAGGAGACATTATTATACGTCAGCAATTAACTGTCCCGTCCTCTCCCTGTCTAAGGGTAGGTGGCATTATTATACGTCAGCAGTTAGCTGTCCCATCTTCACCCTGTTTAAGGGTAAGAAGCATTGTTATACGTCAGCAGTTAGCTGTCCCATCCTCTCCCTGTTTAAGGGTAAGAAGCATTGTTATACGTCAGCAGTTAGCTGTCCCGTTCTCTCCCTGTTTAAGGGTAAGAAGCATTGTTATACGTCAGCAGTTAGCTGTCCCATCCTCTCCCTGTTTAAGGGTAAGTAGCATTGTTATACGTCAGCAGTTAGCTGTCCCATCCTCTACCTGTTTAAGGATAAGAAGCATTGTTATACGTCAGCAGTTAGCTGTCCCATCCTCTCCCTGTTTAAGGGTAAGTAGCATTGTTATACGTCAGCAGTTAGCTGTCCCATCCTCTCCCTGTTTAAGGATAAGAAGCATTGTTATACGTCAGCAGTTAGCTGTCCCGACCTCTCCCTGTCTAAGGGTAGGTGGCATTATTACACGGCAGCAATTAACTGTCCCGTCCTCTCCCTGTCTAAGGGTAGGAGGCATTATCATACGTCAGCAATTAACTGTCCTATCTTCTCCCTGTCTAAGGGTAGGTGGCATTATTATACGGCAGCAATAAACTGTCCCGTCCTCTCCCTGTCTAAGGGTAGGAGACATTATTATACGTCAGCAATTAACTGTCCCGTCCTCTCCCTGTCTAAGGGTAGGTGGCATTATTATACGTCAGCAGTTAGCTGTCCCATCTTCACCCTGTTTAAGGGTAAGAAGCATTGTTATACGTCAGCAGTTAGCTGTCCCATCCTCTCCCTGTTTAAGGGTAAGAAGCATTGTTATACGTCAGCAGTTAGCTGTCCTGTTCTCTCCCTGTTTAAGGGTAAGAAGCATTGTTATACGTCAGCAGTTAGCTGTCCCATCCTCTCCCTGTTTAAGGGTAAGTAGCATTGTTATACGTCAGCAGTTAGCTGTCCCATCCTCTACCTGTTTAAGGATAAGAAGCATTGTTATACGTCAGCAGTTAGCTGTCCCATCCTCTCCCTGTTTAAGGGTAAGTAGCATTGTTATACGTCAGCAGTTAGCTGTCCCATCCTCTCCCTGTTTAAGGGTAAGAAGCATTGTTATACGTCAGCAGTTAGCTGTCCCATCCTCTCCCTGTTTAAGGGTAAGTAGCATTGTTATACGTCAGCAGTTAGCTGTCCCATCCTCTCCCTGTTTAAGGGTAAGAAGCATTGTTATACGTCAGCAGTTAGCTGTCCCATCCTCTCCCTGTTTAAGGGTAAGTAGCATTGTTATACGTCAGCAGTTAGCTGTCCCATCCTCTCCCTGTTTAAGGGTAAGAAGCATTGTTATACGTCAGCAGTTAGCTGTCCTGTTCTCTCCCTGTTTAAGGGTAAGAAGCATTGTTATACGTCAGCAGTTAGCTGTCCCATCCTCTCCCTGTTTAAGGGTAAGTAGCATTGTTATACGTCAGCAGTTAGCTGTCCCATCCTCTACCTGTTTAAGGATAAGAAGCATTGTTATACGTCAGCAGTTAGCTGTCCCATCCTCTCCCTGTTTAAGGGTAAGTAGCATTGTTATACGTCAGCAGTTAGCTGTCCCATCCTCTCCCTGTTTAAGGGTAAGAAGCATTGTTATACGTCAGCAGTTAGCTGTCCCGACCTCTCCCTGTCTAAGGGTAGGTGGCATTATTACACGGCAGCAATTAACTGTCCCGTCCTCTCCCTGTCTAAGGGTAGGAGGCATTATCATACGTCAGCAATTAACTGTCCTATCTTCTCCCTGTCTAAGGGTAGGTGGCATTATTATACGGCAGCAATAAACTGTCCCGTCCTCTCCCTGTCTAAGGGTAGGAGACATTATTATACGTCAGCAATTAACTGTCCCGTCCTCTCCCTGTCTAAGGGTAGGTGGCATTATTATACGTCAGCAGTTAGCTGTCCCATCTTCACCCTGTTTAAGGGTAAGTAGCATTGTTATACGTCAGCAGTTAGCTGTCCCATCCTCTCCCTGTTTAAGGGTAAGAAGCATTGTTATACGTCAGCAGTTAGCTGTCCCATCCTCTCCCTGTTTAAGGGTAGGAGGCATTATTATACGTCAGCAATTAACTGTCCCGTCCTCTCCCTGTCTAAGGGTAGGTGGCATTATTATACGTCAGCAGTTAGCTGTCCCATCTTCACCCTGTTTAAGGGTAAGAAGCATTGTTATACGTCAGCAGTTAGCTGTCCCATCCTCTCCCTGTTTAAGGGTAAGAAGCATTGTTATACGTCAGCAGTTAGCTGTCCCGTTCTCTCCCTGTTTAAGGGTAAGAAGCATTGTTATACGTCAGCAGTTAGCTGTCCCATCCTCTCCCTGTTTAAGGGTAAGTAGCATTGTTATACGTCAGCAGTTAGCTGTCCCATCCTCTACCTGTTTAAGGATAAGAAGCATTGTTATACGTCAGCAGTTAGCTGTCCCATCCTCTCCCTGTTTAAGGGTAAGTAGCATTGTTATACGTCAGCAGTTAGCTGTCCCATCCTCTCCCTGTTTAAGGATAAGAAGCATTGTTATACGTCAGCAGTTAGCTGTCCCGACCTCTCCCTGTCTAAGGGTAGGTGGCATTATTACACGGCAGCAATTAACTGTCCCGTCCTCTCCCTGTCTAAGGGTAGGAGGCATTATCATACGTCAGCAATTAACTGTCCTATCTTCTCCCTGTCTAAGGGTAGGTGGCATTATTATACGGCAGCAATAAACTGTCCCGTCCTCTCCCTGTCTAAGGGTAGGAGACATTATTATACGTCAGCAATTAACTGTCCCGTCCTCTCCCTGTCTAAGGGTAGGTGGCATTATTATACGTCAGCAGTTAGCTGTCCCATCTTCACCCTGTTTAAGGGTAAGAAGCATTGTTATACGTCAGCAGTTAGCTGTCCCATCCTCTCCCTGTTTAAGGGTAAGAAGCATTGTTATACGTCAGCAGTTAGCTGTCCTGTTCTCTCCCTGTTTAAGGGTAAGAAGCATTGTTATACGTCAGCAGTTAGCTGTCCCATCCTCTCCCTGTTTAAGGGTAAGTAGCATTGTTATACGTCAGCAGTTAGCTGTCCCATCCTCTACCTGTTTAAGGATAAGAAGCATTGTTATACGTCAGCAGTTAGCTGTCCCATCCTCTCCCTGTTTAAGGGTAAGTAGCATTGTTATACGTCAGCAGTTAGCTGTCCCATCCTCTCCCTGTTTAAGGGTAAGAAGCATTGTTATACGTCAGCAGTTAGCTGTCCCATCCTCTCCCTGTTTAAGGGTAAGTAGCATTGTTATACGTCAGCAGTTAGCTGTCCCATCCTCTCCCTGTTTAAGGGTAAGAAGCATTGTTATACGTCAGCAGTTAGCTGTCCCATCCTCTCCCTGTTTAAGGGTAAGTAGCATTGTTATACGTCAGCAGTTAGCTGTCCCATCCTCTCCCTGTTTAAGGGTAAGAAGCATTGTTATACGTCAGCAGTTAGCTGTCCTGTTCTCTCCCTGTTTAAGGGTAAGAAGCATTGTTATACGTCAGCAGTTAGCTGTCCCATCCTCTCCCTGTTTAAGGGTAAGTAGCATTGTTATACGTCAGCAGTTAGCTGTCCCATCCTCTACCTGTTTAAGGATAAGAAGCATTGTTATACGTCAGCAGTTAGCTGTCCCATCCTCTCCCTGTTTAAGGGTAAGTAGCATTGTTATACGTCAGCAGTTAGCTGTCCCATCCTCTCCCTGTTTAAGGGTAAGAAGCATTGTTATACGTCAGCAGTTAGCTGTCCCGACCTCTCCCTGTCTAAGGGTAGGTGGCATTATTACACGGCAGCAATTAACTGTCCCGTCCTCTCCCTGTCTAAGGGTAGGAGGCATTATCATACGTCAGCAATTAACTGTCCTATCTTCTCCCTGTCTAAGGGTAGGTGGCATTATTATACGGCAGCAATAAACTGTCCCGTCCTCTCCCTGTCTAAGGGTAGGAGACATTATTATACGTCAGCAATTAACTGTCCCGTCCTCTCCCTGTCTAAGGGTAGGTGGCATTATTATACGTCAGCAGTTAGCTGTCCCATCTTCACCCTGTTTAAGGGTAAGTAGCATTGTTATACGTCAGCAGTTAGCTGTCCCATCCTCTCCCTGTTTAAGGGTAAGAAGCATTGTTATACGTCAGCAGTTAGCTGTCCCATCCTCTCCCTGTTTAAGGGTAGGAGGCATTATTATACGTCAGCAATTAACTGTCCCGTCCTCTCCCTGTCTAAGGGTAAGAAGCATTGTTATACGTCAGCAGTTAGCTGTCCCATCCTCTCCCTGTTTAAGGGTAGGAGGCATTATTATACGTCAGCAATTAACTGTCCCGTCCTCTCCCTGCCTAAGGGTAAGAAGCATTGTTATACGTCAGCAGTTAGCTGTCCCATCCTCTCCCTGTTTAAGGGTAGGAGGCATTATTATACGTCAGCAATTAACTGTCCCGTCCTCTCCCTGCCTAAGGGTAAGAAGCATTGTTATACGTCAGCAGTTAGCTGTCCCCTCCTCTCCCTGTTTAAGGGTAAGAAGCATTATTATACGTCAGCAATTAACTGTCCCGTCCTCTCCCTGCCTAAGGGTAAGAAGCATTGTTATACGTCAGCAGTTAGCTGTCCCCTCCTCTCCCTGTTTAAGGGTAAGAAGCATTGTTATACGTCAGCAGTTAGCTGTCCCATCCTCTCCCTGTCTAAGGGTAAGTAGTATTGTTATACGTCAGCACTTAGCTGTCCCCTCCTCTCCCTGTTTAAGGGTAAGAAGCATTGTTATACGTCAGCAGTTAGCTGTCCCATCCTCTCCCTGTTTAAGGGTAAGTAGCATTGTTATACGTCAGCAGTTAGCTGTCCCCTCCTCTCCCTGTCTAACAATACGTCGTTCAAAAATTGTTTGAAATATTTTTTGAAAACAGCATATTTTGTATGAGGTTTATTTTGCATAAGAATGTTGAAATGTTATAATATTATTTGAGAACCTGCTGAATCTGATATATTTTTATGAATTTATATGACTAATCAATTTTTCAAGTATTTTGACATGAAATATACTGTAAATTTCTTCAATTTTGGACATTTTGTGATTCTCCCAATTTCAGGTAATATTCAAGAAGCTGCTAGAAAACTGTTCAGCAAACAATGAAGCTTTTATTTCTGTGCAGTAGACTAGAAACAAAGTAGGATATCAAAAATTATTCATCTTTCATGCCCCAAATTGCATCATTTGTTTCTACTAGCAGGCCAAATACAGAATCTGAAAGACTTTATTGTTTGATAACATTTTCAAGCTTAAGCTTTTGCAAGGATAGAAACCTTTGAGCTATCTTATATTAGTCTTAAGGATGGCCTAAGGGAAAATAAGGGGTGAAAAATGTATTTTATGAACATATATAAATTGGATAGCATCCAAAATATCTTTGACTTACCAGTGAGAGATACAATGAACCTCATCTATAACAACTGCCCTAATTCTTTTATTGTATCTCTCTGAAGATAAAATTGCTCGCCATTTTGAGTGCAATATCGCTTCAGGGGTGATAAACAAGACAGCAACATTTGCATCTAAGACTGCTCGTCTTACAGACTCGTCTTTTTGAAGCTCGCCTATGCAAGCTGCATTTATACCGTAAGAGAGCAAACGCTCAGTTTGCTCCACTAATAACCCAGAAAGAGGTGAGATGACTAATACAATACTGTCCTTATTCTCAGAATCGTTCTCATCTTCACCAACAACAGCAGCACCAACCATCTTTCTCTGTTGTAGGTCGAAGACCTCCGTCAGCAACGCGAAACAAAGCGTTTTTCCTGCACCAGTAGGTGCCACAATAAAAACATCATCACCAGAGAGGACTTTTCGGTATGAAGCTCTTTGAAAATCTTTAAGAACAAACGTAAACTTCTCTTCAATTTCTTTTATTATTTCTTCATCCATTTTGCTCACTGTGACGAATATTTGAAAATAAAAATCCCGCGCTTTCACAAATTCGCTGCGCAGTAGCCTCGGTCCCATTTTGCCCAGGAAAAGCTGTTTATTTTGGCACAGGTTTTTGGACGTTAGATTATGAGTCCCAGTTTGAGCGGACTCGGTTTAGTGCTAGCCTCAGTTTCGTGATGAGCGATATCTGGGACTCATGTAATAAGTCTAGGAGACTACATTAGTGCAGCAGAAAATTCTTCTAAAGATAATTCCACTGAAAAGTCAGATACCAATGTTTCTGCTTATCCAAAAAAGAGAAAGTCAAATAAGCAAAATGATGTCACAGTAGATAAGCCACCACAAAAGGCAGGTAAACTGGTTGATAAGAAACAAAACAAGATGATGGAAAAACCTTTGTCTGCCCAGCAAACACTCAACATTTTGTTTAATGCTTGCCATATATAAATATGTATTCAGAAATTCATGTAGTACAAGTTCATTACTAAATATTTTTTAAGTAGTCACGTTTTCAAAGTAATCACGATTAGCCAGCAAATGCTAAAGTCAACTGATTTGTACTGAACAACGCTTTTTCTTCTTGCTGTATTTCTTCAGAGAATAATATTCATGAATGGAATATGGGCTGTCAATTTTGGAAATTTTCTTTAATGATGTCTAATTACTATGGTTTCGCAAATAGGCTTAACAAATAAAAGGAACATCCTTTCACCTACAGCTAAGGCCCCACCCCTTGATACGCGGATTAACCTTTGATGGGAGGGTCAGAACAACCAGCAGAAGACAAATTCGCCGAAAAGATTTTAATTTTGCAAGTCAAAAATCCATAATGGCGGCCATGCTATTTATAAAACTACTGTTAATGACCACCAGGTTCATGCAAGTTTCCCTCAGCCTCTTTTAGGGTGTCAGAAAAACCTTTCCTCTTTGCTCTGAGTTTCTTCCTCCTCAATTTTTGAGCTGGGGAAGCTTTCACGGCAGAGCCATGAGTCGCTTTTCAACTTACCATGCACAATTCTCTGTCATAATTTGACCAGGGGCGATTCCCAATTTTTTTAAATGTGTTGATGCATGATTTGCTGCCATCATTGAAGTGGCTTATTGCACAGTAACTATCATTATCTACTGTCTCCTGCTCCACAAAGTAGGCCTTGTAACAGCGCTCCCAGATGAGTTTGTTGAGGCACTCATTCGAGTTCTGCGTTTTCCCATGCAAGCACTTGCTCAGCAGATCTTCTTAGGAAAGAGAGTCGAATATTGGCTGGATAGCCTCAACAACTACATCTGAGAGGCCTTTCTTGTGCTTATAAGTTCCAGGATCTCTCTGGAAACCACACCAGGAGTTAGCACAATTGGGCAGCTCTCATGCATAGGCTTTTCCTTGGAGGAGGCAATGTGGTTCAATACCGCACGGAAACCATCTTTCTTTTTTTCAAGGTTTTCTTTATTTTGCCTTATGGCAAGCCCATAATAATTTTGCAAAGTGTTCATCACTTTGTCAGTGAGCCTTTCAGCTCCAGCAAGACCTGGTAATACCTGACCTTATTAACATTAATTTTGGCCGGAAAAACATTTCTGGGAATTTGGTTGGATGAACACATGACATGGAAATATCATATAACTGAACTGCATAAGGAACTAGCTAAAACTTCTGGAATATTTTCAAAATAAGACACTACAGTCCTCTGCAACCTCTAATCAGCCTCTATAACTCCCTATTTTCCTCATTTTTTTGCTATGGCATCACCAGTCCGGGTTTAACATATGACACATATTTAAAGCCACTGTACCTACTCCAAAAAAAATTGTAACTTGCATAAGTTTTTCTAATTTTCCTGCTCCATCTGTACCAATTTTTCATTCCTTGAAAATTCTTAAGCTGGAAGACATAATACACCAAATATTCTGACGTTTGTCTACTAATTAAAGTGTCTCAAACCTGCTTTCAAAACTATTTTACCCCTAACTCATCAGTTCATAGAATTGGAACTCGTCAGGCAACCAAAGGTGACCTATTTCAGTCCTTAAAAAACACTACTCTTTATGGCCTTAAAACAATTAAATATTTTGGCTCCAAACTATGGAACACACTTCCACTATTCATCCGTGTTTCTAGTTCTACTTCAATATTTTGATCCTGTCTCAAAACCTTTTTTATAGAATCCTATGTTCATTGAAAAACTAATTATAAATCCACTTCAAAGACAGATGAAAAAGACCCCATTGATTGATAAACAAACAACTGGTTAGTTGCTGTTTTTAGTAAAATTTGTTTAGTTTTCTTGTTTTTAATGGGGGGACTCTCTCTCGATTAGTTTATCTGCTTAGAGATTTCCCAGAACTCAATAAACTTGGCAAATGTTTCATTTCTGATGTTGGTGTTCCAAGTGACCCTCTTTGGCTGAAGACCTTTAGAAATCTTGGTAATCTTGATAAGATAAGATTCAGAGACAATAGACTTGTTCCTTAACAATATTGAGGATTGCTCTTCATATTGGCATCTCCATAATATTGATACTCTTATTAGAAATTAAGGCAAGGGGTTAGGTATAATGAAATTGTAGTGGAAAAACATAATAAAAAGGGGTACTTGACAAATCATTGAGGATGATATATAAAAAAAATATTTCTTATTGCGTTACTAATACAGAACATCAGATGTTGCTTTGTGATGGACATTTAAATTGAATGTTTTCTAGAGTTTTCCCCCTTTTAATTTTTATTCCAGTGCACTTCACATGTATCCAATAGTTGCATCCTTTGTGGTCGCATCCAATGCACTCGTTTACCAAAGAAATCTACTGTTTTTTGCCTAGCTAAAGGTCTTCTTACACTTGCTGCATCTATTTATCACCAAAGAGAAACTTTCTGATTCGGCCAGTGTCAATGCTGAACCATATGGTGTAGAAGAACTGTGGTGCATATGTACCACCATTCCAGTTTCCATTGTTTGTGTCTGACCGCAGTCTTTTAAATTGTTTTTTCCTCCCCAAGGTTTATTTCGGGTCTACGGGATGTGACTCGTACTTTTTGACTCGACCAGATTCTGACGTTATTTCCAATTACACTTTACAGCCAGTCCTTTGGAATAGAGTCATAACCTGAAAAATACGTAACTTATTATTATTTCCGATATGTTCTATCCATCTGGTCGAGTGAAAACGAGCAAAGGAGCCTGGAATGATGAAGGAGTGGGGTACACAGAAATAAGCAAGGCAAGAGTGTTACTCAGATCTTCTGAATACTTATCAAATCCCAAAGCTGACAGAATTCACATTGGCCTCAATGGCAGAACAGAATTAACCCAAGATTTAGGTAATTTTTCTATTCTGTCATTGGACATACAAAAAATTACATGGAAAATTTTGATTCCTGTGCAAATAGAGGAGAACTCAGGAAAACAAGAAATAAGGGAGAATCGACTAGAATAGTGTGTGGGACTGTCGAGGAAGAAAGCAGAATAAAGAATGTGGAAAACCTTTCCAAAAAAATCTAAAGAAGAAGATATTAATCATGATGAAGAGCTTGAATCCAGAACGGCGGCAACTACTTAAGAGAAGGAATTACATAAAAACGGAACAACAAGTATCAATGAGCGGTGAGAGCGAGCTTTTCTTTCATAAATAAGGCTATTTTGTTTTTCCTTGTTATGGACTTTTTTTTCTGCTATTTTCAGCCTGAAATGTTCTTGAATTGTTCTTACTTTTAAACTGGTTGGGAAGCCTTTTCTGCTATCAGTAGTGTTAATTGTTGCAAAGTTTGACTTTCTTGACTATCTGACATTATCTGTGTGCTGTCAATCTGCTTGTATTGTAATTATTTTTCAGTCTTATGGTTATTTCATAAAATTTTCATATTGAGCCAAAAATGGTCAGCCTCGGTTTGCTCTTAATTTGTTCTTGAGTTCAGAACAAATTTGAAGCTCGTGTTCTTATAAAGTTGTTCTTATAGAAAAAAAGAATGTATTATAGACAAGTTTGAAGTGATCAATTCGAAACCAGACTAGACAGCAATGTAGTCCCAATTTTTTGTCAATCAAGTTGATTTCTTATTTTGATTATATTCAAATCCAATATAGCACGATCAAGCATATCTTACACAGAAGTCTTGAAGTTTTCATTCTCAAAATTGATTGTTTTTTTCTTTTGTTAGGAAGCTAAAGCATCTACAAATCCAAGATTGGACTATTCCTATGTTGACAATAAGTTGTTTGCCCAAAGAAGCATTTGAAGATCCACAGAGAACATGCTTTCCCGCAGACAGCTGTGTGACCCCCTAACAACTTTGATAATTCATTTCAATTTGTGCCCCCCTGGTATTTCAATTCATCACTTAAACCTCTCGTTCGTAAGGAAAGTAATTTAGGTTGCAGTTCATTTTTCAAAGTAAAATGGAACTTCGGCATGAAATTCCACATGTGCAAGATCAGTTTTCTATTGTTCTACCTCGTGTTAGTCTTGCGTCTGCAAGTGCTACACTCTGCAGTTTAAATGGGGTGCCCAGGGTGAATTCCCGAATAGAATCTTGAGATTTTTACATTAAGATTTTTTGAATAATATTTACTAGCAATGATGAATCCATCCTACAGGCAAACAAGGCAGTTGTTGTAAACCTACTGTGCTACTTTTTTTCTCCCTGCAGAAACAATATGGGAAAGATTGGCAATTCATTTGGCTTTTCACCATAAACTAGTGTAGCAATGCAAACCAAAACAGGTTTCAATCTCAAACAAAAAGAAACAAGGTTTCAATTTAAAAATTACTTTTAAAATAAAACATTCATTATTTCACATGGATGTATTAGAGCTACGGACATTTTAGACACCTATGTAGTTTGTTTAATGATTGTATTTGTTAAAAGTTATCATTATCTAGGTATGATTTGTAAGAATTTTGCTGGCTGTGGTTACAGTATACTTGTTGGTTTTCTCCATTGCCTGGTTGACTGTTGACATTAAATTGCTGACCACTGAAAGACTGCTGGCCCATGAATCTTGTAGGACTTTGAAAGTATGGTTGGGGTTGGTGCATTTGCTGCTGCATCAATCATAGTAGCGTGGCAAAGGCATTCCTAATTGCAGATGTGAGGGCACCCATTGTCTCATTGAATGTTTTAATTTGCTGTTCATGCCTTTTCTCTGAGTCTTCAATGCTTTCAACAATTCTTTTCTTGATTGCAATCTCTTGCTTTGCAGCATCTAACAGCTGAGCTTCTGCTGAGATTCTCTTTGTTAGTTTTGCATCTTTCTTTTCTTTAAGATGATTCAGTACGGTGGCCCATAACTGTCAAGTCAAATTAAAGCGTCACAACAAAACAAAGCTCACAGCAAATTAAAGCTCACAGGAAATTCAATTGAAAATTATCACATCAAATTAAAGCTCACAGCAAATTAAAGCCCACAGCAAAACAAAGCTCACAGCAAAATTAAGCTCACAACAAATTCAAATTCTCACAGCAAATTGAAAATTCTCGCAACAAACTCAAATTCTCACAGCAAATTGAAAATTCTCACAGCAAATTCAAATTCTCACAGCAAGTTGGAATTTCTCACAGCAAATTGAAATTGTGCAAGGAAGATTCCATTCATTTCTCCACTGACAAAATCTTTTTCTTATATGGACAGTCCAAACGTATCTAATGATACAAAACAGGATTCTTTACGTGCAAAGCTACAAGCAGCATAAATTTAACAAGATCATTACTCAACACGTCTACCATCTTCAACGACTGCTTCCGCAAAAGAAGTTAATGTTTTCAAGATCTATGTGATAATAATCTTCTGAACAGTAATAAATGTCTGAGAATTGTAGATGATACTTTGAATCACATATATCGCAAAGAATCCAATGGTCATCCCCTTCTTTGTCCCATTCATACAAACAAGTTTCACATTGCCATTTATTATGCTTTGGTATGTTCTCTTTGTCTTGAGCTTTCTGCCTACTACTGCAGCCTTGAGCAATGGCTCTCCTCTTCTTTTTGCTTTCTTTCTGAATTGCTACTTTGGTGTTTTGGTTTCTTCTCTCCTTTAACACATCTGAATCTACAGTAATTTTTTTTCCTGCTTCAACCCTTCTTACACGATTCTGCTTTTTCCCCAGTGAGGTTCTTAACCCGCAATGCTCCTTTAAAATAGACTTTCCTGCATGGCCTCTGGGGTTCCTTCACCACCACGATCCCTGCAGCTTCTAGGTAGTTGCTAAAGAACTTGCTCCCAATCCAAAGGACTAATTGCTGTTCATTTGAATCCAGGGTGTAATTCATCATTTTAAGAAGGGTCGAAAAAGCTCCTTAGGAATGGACCCTTTGGATTGGGATTCCCTTTTTTAGGAATCCAAAATTTCTTGCCACACTTTCTTTGCCGGACAAAATACTGCCACATCGAGAGGTTGGCATACGTGAGTAGAATTAGGTGGGAAGGTACAAAATGATATCTCATGTTCCTCACATGCTTTTATGACTTCAATTGAGAAATGAAACCCCAAGTTGTCTCCAACAAGAACTTTTGTACCATCTTGTGGAATAAATACTTGAAAAAACCATTTTGAATAAAGCTTCATCGAACCATCCACTGCTTGAACTGTTATAAACAGTCCCAACTGGGCCACCTGTTGTCCAGTTTTTGTATATGTCCTTAGATTTATAGTTGGTAATATGGTAATATGGTTGCATATGCACTGCAGCAAAACATCAAGCTGATAGCTTGTTTCGAGTGCTCGGTCTTACGCTCTACCCTTCGTAGTCCTTTTGAAACAATAACCTTTTAGGCCCTAGGGTCATCAGTTACATTCATCTCATCAAATTTATACACATTTACAGGGGGAATTTCGACAATTGTCTCAGATAGGTTGTCAAAATAATAATTTATTACCTCTCTAGCTGCTTTTACGTTAGCTGCAAACCTTTTGGTTGAATTGTTTCTTTTCATAAATTTTTGTAACAAGTCCCTTCCAGATAAACTTTGCTTGAATCTAGAATCAGTGAAATGTTTCTTGTCTAAGTAAGATTTGACGAGGCATCTTACTGCAAACCCACAAGGCCAAAACACGCCTTGTACAATTAAGAGACATGTATCAAAGCCAATGGTCAAAAGTTCGTAGGTTTCTCTCCTTTTTCGATATGGTTCGGTTCTCCCGCTACCTTTGTCAAATTGATCAGCGGACTGAAAAACATACTATGCAAAAACATCATAGGAATGTAGGCCTTCTTGTTAGGAAACGTTTGGTCACTTGTTGAGCAATCCTAAAAAGCGCATATTAAATCTTTCGGACTACTCTCTCTCTGATACTGAAGAATTAGAATTAGAGCATGGTTTAGAGTTTTGTATCCCACCCCATGATATCAACAGAGAGGAGACTTTCGCTGAATCTAAAATTCTTATTCCTCAACTTGCTTAGCCTGCGCACAGACTTTACTAGGATGCAGAGGAGTGAGGAATACGGTTCTGTAAAGTCTGCAAAGCGCCGTTAAATTTTGACTTCTGGCAAAATGAATCCTCCTACGCAGCGCTTAGCAATGTTATGCAACAATGTTGCTGCACGAAAGACAGAAGGTGCGTGTTTCAAAATGTCGGAAAGTCGGTGCACCCTGTGCAATGTTGAAACTACTTTCAAGTAAAATCAAAATCTCGTGGATGGGTCAAGCATTTTTAACCTGAAGTTAGAGCTACTTTGCCTTGAAATTGTGATTCTCGAGCCTAAAGTCGCTGAGTGGAAAGATAACATTGACATACAGGAAAACAGCTTCTTCTAAAGGAAAACTGGTGAAGTTAAGACACGAAGAGGAGTTCAGTGTAGAACCAAAGAAGAGTTTAATCAAAGCTATCGAAGTTGAAGCTGATGACAACGAAATATCTGCAGTTCTTTTGGCCAATCTATCCCCCCACCCGAATTCCAGTCAACTCCATGTAAATCTAAGTCATCCCAACTAAAAGGCCAGGCAGTGCAGTCTCAGTCTAAGCCTGGCTGGCCCACCTTGCCGAGATCCCAGTTATATAGTGATGGGATCTCGCCTCAAACCGGCTGACTCTCCCACATAAACAGAAGAAACGGGCTAGCCAGCTTGTGACACACTCGCAGAACAGAGCAGATTTGTATCTGGTGCCAAGATCCTGACTTACATACATTCTTCGTTTTTAAAGTTGAAGGAACAGGAAAATGTTTCCTCATTCTTTCAATTTTACACAAAAGAAAGACTGCACAAGCCTACTTATTGCCAGGCTGACTAGGGGCTGGCTACATACGGTATATACAGATATATTTTGCATCATGCTGGAAAAGTTGTTACATTAGGCCAAATATCTATTGCATGGTGCAACCTGAAGAGCAACAGTATATGTCTATTATGATTAGGCATCTGTAAACCTTCGGCGTAGCAAAAGCAAATACACCACACACATATGCACAACTACACCTTATAGGGGTGGGGTATCTTAATGTTGTAGATAGGATTTACAGGGCAGGATATTCTGCTGATGTGGTGGGGTATATGCTCACGTGGTGGGGTAATATGCTTGAAGTGGTGGATATTGTTGAGGATATGAGTTGGCTTTGTCCGAAGAGGCTTATGTGTCCCCCGTGCAGTGGGTTAAAGCTCATGCGCAATAGTCACGCTACTGTACATGAGCTTTAACCCACTGCACGGGGGACACATAAGTTTCCTCGGACAAAGCCTAACTCGTTTCTTAACAAGATAGGATTTGCAGGGGTTGATTTCACAGGAGCCTGACTGCAGAGTATGGCAGTTTTCAACAAAACCACGGGTGTGTAGGGCCAACTTTCGTTTGTTTCTCATTGTTAATTTTGAATAGGCCTATTGATCTCCTTGAGTGTGCAAGTGCCACACTCCACAGACTGACGGAGGGGTCTGCAGTGCCTTTTTCCTTTCAGTGATACTGTATTTACTTTAAGAAAATGATAGGCCTCTCAATGTTTCAGACCAAAACCTCAGGCAACTGCATTTGAAAAGATCTGAAATTTGTGTCAATTTACAGTAATTGCAGAGAAGCAGTATATGCAAATAAAAATGTTCACACTCTATATATATAATTGTTTTATCACAATCTACTTCTAAATGCCTGGTGATTGCTTTCTAGCAAGACATGGACAGCAAGCGACCAGCTACATATACCTTAATTTCTGATGAGCAGAAGGCACAACTGTTGCAATATTACAACCTGGGGATGAAATCAACCTTAGACACTGAAAAAATCAATGATGCTGTCAGGGATACTGGTCTCCCAGTTGAAAAAGTGAAGGTAGTTAAGTTACATTTATGTAAGGTAATCAGTTTATATAATGAAATTAGAAATCACCAGATTGTGCCTGATGTCATACTACCCATCATTGCATAAAAAGGCCTGGTACATTAATTTTCTCTTAAATTCTTACAGTTTTCTGTCAAGAAGTGATCTCTGCATGAGATCTTGAAACTTATTTATAATAAGGACGTCAAATTGATGTTTGTGAGCAATACATGTATTTTGTGTGTGAATTCGAATATGAATTTAGGCCAGTACTGAGAGGTTGTAAAAAATTATCAGATTTTGAGTACTCGGAGTTTCTTTTGAGTTTCTTAAAGGCTCCATAACAATCTTCATGAAACTTGTGAAAATTTTAAAACAAGCTTTTTGAACCTTCTAGTGTGTAGACATTATTCTAGTATCTTTTGAGTAATGTGGTATATACAGGAAATAAGTAAAAATAAAGCAAACATATGTCAAGGATTTCCTTTACTGTATCAAAATATATAGTTTCTTAAGATATATTTTCCCAGTACTGGAGTTTTCTTAATTTTTTGTTAATCTGAGAGTCGAGTTTCTTCTAAGCAATTTCTTATACAAAAACATGTCTGTATGCTACAAGACCAATTGACTGGATTGGTATTCTGCAAAGCTAGTTTTATGAATTTATGGTAACTTTTTTCTCCCCATATCTAATTATCTATATACTGTTTGTCAATGTCTTTTTGATCTAAGCACAAGATTTCCCTTCAGATATGGGATCAGAAAATTACAGAATTTTGTGGGTAATGCAAAACTATGGCTGCTACTTTTGGGAATCATTGATTTTTTGACATTGATATATGGTTTATTTTTCAATTCTGGAGAATCTAAATGGTAAAGTCAATAAAAGGTCGAGAAAAGATGAGGATAGGACAGATGAAGCTACAATAATTAAAAGGAGGAAGGGAGAGAGAAACCTCTCAGCACAGAATGTGTTTTACAGCAGATTGGCAAGACAAGGTATTTTGAAATCATCTCTTCACTGCTCTTGGGCATGCTTTTTCATGAGGCCATTCAAAGTCAATTTTCTTAACACTTTCATATTTGGGGCTAAGATGCCAGATTCTTTGTATTAGAATACTCCAAGATTGATGTGGCTCAAACTCTGTTGTACATACTTTGATGTACTGTATATATGTTTATATACATTACATACATATACTGTATATATGTTTTTAAAGATGTTAGATTCCAGTTTGTGAAGCACTGTATAAAGAAATATACAGACTGAAGAGACCTGGCATTTGATAAGCTACAATACAGTTCTTTTGTAACTTAGCATCCCAGAAGTTGGAATTATTTGTTTCAGAATTCATACAGTAGGCTGCATCAAGTATTCATACTGCAGGCTGCATCAAGTGGGATGTATGAGGGGGTAGTCGGAAGAGCAAGATCTGATTGGATTTGCAAAACAAATTGGTGTTGAAATCAATATGTGACAGATGACCATCAATCAGTAAAACAACTGGCCGCTTCGGTGGAATTTGTTTGGCAAAGTGGTTGGCAACTAAAGCATAGAAATGGTTCGTTTCCATCCATACGTTGTTAGAAAACCCCAAGTAGATGTTTTTCGGAAAGTCCAAGGAATATTCTGCATTCAAGGATTTGCCCGGGAGATGAACTGCTGGTGGAATGGATAATATTTGGAAAGTTTCTTGTTCGTGAAAAATTGAAAATGGCGAATTGGCGGACGTATAAAGACTTTTTGGAAATGCCAGTTAAGTATTTAAAAAATTTTTTAACCATAAGAGGAATATCTGTCAGTGGTTATGGCAAAGTGGAACTAGTCGGTAGAGCATTTTCTCTTTTTTCTCTCACCTTGGATCAACACCGGGCATCCGCAGAATAAAAATATAAGAAATAGACATTTTCATGTTTATCATCATAATAATATCTCTATTGAAGGTACCCTGACAATACAGGGGCCTCCAAATCAACTATAGCCCACCTGTCTGCTGACATTGACTCCCTTTTGGGTTCAAAGTTTGCGAAGCAGATCACATGGGGTGGGTCAAATATTTTCATCTTAGACTCATACTTGCTACTAAATACTCGTCCATTCTTAATGCTTTCCATGCATTGATAGTTTACTTGCTCTTCTTGCATACGATTGAAATCAAAGATCACCACTCTTTGGCCGTTGTAGGCATATTTCAGGTCTGCCGATTTCCCGTTCTCGAATATTATGCAGTCGAGGGTTGTCGAGCAGTACGTTGCCAGGAAGGACTTTCCCTTGTTACCCATCTTATCCCATATCCAATATACTCTCCGGGGGTGTACTTCGTTCGATGACAGGATGGCATAGACTCTTCTCTGCCAATCTCTCAACTCAATGTTTTCCAACCGATCTTTCATTCTCTTCACACTTATATCGTGTCTCAGCTTCATCACGATATTTTCCACCGCCTTCGCATATCGGATGTAATTATTCTTTTGGTTTTCTAGGAGTTCCGTGGCTGACATCCCATCCAACATCTGCTTTGCTATTATAGTTAAATCGTTCCTCTGTCCCGCAGTTGCAATCTCGCCTTTTTGTTGCCAGTTGCCGTCTTTTTTGCAGTAGTCACCTGCCTGCTCTGGTTTTCCTCACCTCTTTTCTAGATGGGCTCTCTGGCCTATAATCTCTTACATCGGGTTGATTCGTTTTCTTACTTTCATTTGAACGAATCCTTGGAGATGTGGTGTTCCATTTTCCCCAACCTCTTTTCCGATCACTATGTATCCTATTTACGAAGAGTCATCATCATACTTGGCCATTAAGGCTTTATTCCTCTTCGGTATAGTTGTTCAAAGTAAAACACCAGTCCTTCGCGTAACCCGCCATTTCTTCAACTGAACTTCTCAACGGTCGTGTCTAGTTTTTGAAAATCCCCGCCGTCACGTGATTGCTGCGGTTAACCTTTGGAATGCAGTTCTTTGTTTAAATGGAATCGGGATCTTGGAATATCTATGCAAGGTCAGGGGAGTGTAAATGAGATGTCGCGTGCATAAAACACTGAATAATGGAATCAGGGATCCTAATAAACTTAATAAAAGACGTCTCGCGCCTACAAAACTGATAATGACACATCATTAAGGTGAGGGGGGTTCGCCGAAGGGTTCCCCCCAGCCCCGCAGGGTTACACAGAAAATACTCATAATTTTGTTTTTCAAATCATCATGATAATCAACCTTTACATAAAGGAGAACTTTTTAGATTGATTTCATAAGAAATAGAGTCTAATGAGGCTTTGTCATCTGCTTCTTCATCAGAATATATTGGCTCAACGTCATCTCTTCCGAATAGGTGCACTCCTTTTTTTCTTTAGGAAACCATCTGACGTAGGTACTGTCGATGATGTTTTTCTTTTGTACTGAGGCATTTAACTTCACACTGGAATAGTAATTTGATCTCCTAAAAAGCAGTAAATTTACTCGGTCATATATGGTTCTTTTAAACAGGTCGCAATGATTTGCTCATTCCAAATGTACTATGTCACTACTGTGGACATACTGTGGACATTCACGACTGTGCATTGACAGCAAGAACAATTATTCAAAACAACTTTTGGCAATGTTCCGTTGACAACATCACATCAATCATCCATACTGATGTTTTCAAATTCTGGAATGCTTTTCAAAAACTTCAACCTAACTTTGCTGAGTCATGTTTTCTCTGTGTTCTTGAAGATATTTCTAAACAATGCAACAGGGTACGTTCCTTGTTTTTTTAATCACAATAAAGCTGGTTTAGGTAGAAATTCTAACAAACACATTGCTTTTCTCATAAAATTCAACTGCAACACACAATTTTATATGTGTATGCATGCGTAAAGTTGTCCAAACGTGGTACACTGCTCTATACATCAAATGTGATCTGAGTTTTGCCTCTTCAAATACAGTACTTTCATTGCTTAGACGCATCTCTCTATCAATTTCTTAAGATGTTTTAATTTTAAGGTATCTTCAATAAAATCGATCAACATTTGCAAGAGCCTTCAAAGAATGGAAATATTGTAGGTATGAGTTAGACTCAATGCAAATGAAACACTGGATGGTGTGTTCTCTCTGTCACATTACTCAGCATTCTGTGCATGTGGATGGCATCAGCAAATTAAAGCGATTCCAGAGGGCAGGAAGGCAAGCTATTGTTTAACATGAATAATATATTTGTGTATATGTCTTTACATAGATTTGTCAATATAGATATAAAGAGTTTGTGATGTGTAGTTGAGTATCGATAACTCAAAATCGCTCCAAACAAACTCCTAATTATCTGAATATTTCTTTCATACCTAGGAGATTCAGATATTGATTGAATCCTGGTGACTCAAATCCTTGCATAACTCTAGCAAATTTTTGTTTCTCTTGAGTGTTTGAATTGTAGAGATTCAATTGTGGAACATGAAGACAAGTGCTTTCAATAGTCATTGTTAAGTTATTTTTATGCTGAGTAGAGTAATTTTGTTCAAAGTCTCAGTAATGTTTGTGTGTAGTTTGGTAAATATTCTTCTGTAAGAAGTCAAATTTTCGTTGTCAAGTCAAATTTGTCGCTCAAGTACCAGCAGCTCCATCTGTAATAAAAACCCTAAATTATAATGTTTGTGTGCAGTATATATATAGTTTATAAAGCCCACCATTGATAAATGTATGCACTGAAGGCTATTTGCTACTTGGGGCGTAGATCTTAGTGAATATTCGCATTTTTAGTAAGAATTATACCTTTCTTTCTGTTCATCTCAATGTTTCTGTTCATCTCTCTGTTCATCTCAATGTTTGTTTCCCAGTTGCTTTTAGTCAGTGGTAATTTAGAATGATGATTAAAACTTGTTTTTATGGATAGCAAGGGAGGTAAATGAATAATCCTTAATTTTTATTTTAGTGGTGTATCTAAATGCTACTATGGGTGGCCCTACATAATACCCTAGGAAGACGTTGAAGCACATGTTACTAGTATCGGAAGCTCCAATCGTGTAAGACATTGGGAAAAGTTTTCTCAGCCATTTATGTAAGATTTGAGTGAAATAACAAACAGTCTTCATTACTTCAAAGGGATTGTTTTTAGTTCTATTCATATCAAATTACGTTGCTTTATGTTTTGTTTTTCTTTGATTGTGATTAGGGTGGGCGACAACAGGAAGCTAAATTGTTCCGTAAAGGAACTCCATGCTTCCTTTTGCATATTTGGTAGTGTAAAATTATTATTTATGTCCTTTCTAGTCTTTAGTTCTTCCCATCCTTATTTCCTTGAGTAGTCCCCCCTTATCTATTGCTTATTATTGAGTATTAGGTTTTCACAAGCAATCTGAAGAATTGTTATATTGCAATCTTGTTTTATTCTTATAGATTTCTTTTGTAATTACTTATTGCCCTTATTCTCTGACGAACGATAACACCTTTTCTCCGATTGCAAGCAGTTGTAAAGGACAATACTTGTGGAAATAGTGTATGGAGGCAACATCAAATTTCGCTCGCCGTAAAGCACAGCTTGACGAAACTGGGCTGTACCTCAGTAGATTTAGGCACCAAGTGACACAGAAGGCCCTTAATATGTATCGAGGAGAAATCTATGTGTACCCTCTGCTTCTTCAACATCATTTTTTGACACACATGAGAAGCGCAACGTTTAACCTTAGCCTTTGGCATAGCTGATGTTATGCCCAGGATAAGGTTTGTAAAACTCTCCCAATATTTGCATACAAACAATCGCGAAGGATATGACAAGCAGGATCCCAATCGCGATAAACTTCACTTGATCCAGCCTATTTTAGACATTGTTCTAGAGAGATGCCAGGAGAACTGCAATCCACACAGAGATGTATCTGTGGATGAGGCCATGATAAAGTTCCGTGGAAGACTTGGTTTCAGGAAAAGTTTGGGCGATGGCCGATAGCTCAAATGGCTACGTCTCGAATTTTGAAGTGTATGTGGGAAAGCCGAGTGGAGAAGGAGGCAGTTAAGTCGGACTAGGAAAAAACGTTGTGAAAAGGCTCACCAACCAATTGCAAGGGAAAAACCACCATGTCTATTTCGATAACTATTTTAATAGTGTTCAACTCCACGAAGAACTCAATGAAGTTGGAACCTATGGCTGTGGAACCGTACAGGCGAATTCCAAAGGTCTTCCCGAAACCATGCGAGCTACACGTGGTGGTGCCAGGTATCCTGTCCCAAAAATGAATCCTGGCGATTATAAAGTCTGGCAGAAAGGAGGAATAACAGCCTGTACATGGCAAGAAAAAGCCAAAAGAAAGCCCGTGAAGATGCTATCTTCTAATACAAACTCAATGGAACCAGAAACTACTGTAAAGCGAAAACAGCATGATGGTTCCTCGAAGGAAATACCCTACCCGTTGCCCCTGAAATTGTACAATGAAAACACGGATGGCATGGACCGTAGTGATCAAATGCAAACAGCATATTCATGTGGCAGAATGTCAAAGAGATGGTGGACATATTTGCTGTGGTTTCTGGTAGATTTATGCATTTCAAATTCTCTGATTTTGTGAGTCGGGGAACCACAAGCTCCAAACCAAAACTGGGAGAGAAAAGCGATTCTCAGTCTTGGCCTATCGCAAGAAGCTGGCCGTGCAATTGTTTGGGGAGGAAAGGCAGGGAAGAAAACCTAAACGAGGACGTCAACCTGATGTTTCAGGAGATGCACATTGGCAAAAAAAAGTTGAAACCAAAGGGCGCTGCAAAAATTGACGTTCTCGATTCATCTGCACTGGGTGCAGTGACGAGCCTGCAGGAAAACTCGTCCACTTGTGTGTTTTTAACAAGGACTGTTTCAAAGATTTCCACGTAAAAAAGTAACTAGTATTTAAATATATAATTATTCTAACATAATAAAACTAACATATTTCCTAATCTTTCGTTTTATGCCTCAAAATTAAGAGGAGATACTATCAAATTTTCCAAGAACAAATTTTGTGGCCTAATTTTTGAAAAAAATGTCTGCATCCCTGTTCTGTTCATTACTCTCAATCGTAAAACGTGTGTCATTTTTGTAAATAGTTTTCATATGTTAAAAGAGTAATATTTTGTGAATATTTTATTAGTACTTCATTTTCCTGTAAAGTTTGATTTATTGGGTGAAAATACTGTTTTAAAATGCGATACTACTTTTTTCTCATTTTCTCAACCACCTCCCGGGCATATGGAGCAAAACAACAGATTATTGTTGCGGGGATACAAAGCACGAAAGCGTCGGAAACGTGCGGTAGTCTATGAGTTAAACCTAAAATTTCAGGCTTTGAACTTCCAAATTGGAAGGAAGCCCCCCTTTGAGAAAATTAATGAGATTTAAAAAACAAGGTGCTTTAAATCATGTTATTTGTCTCAAGAATGCTTATCCCCTGGAAACAATTTACAAGTTGATGTCCGGGTTTGGGCCAAACAATAATATTGTTTGTCATTGTCACACATCATCTACTCGTGCTAATCCATACAAGCGCAACGATATTTCTCTTTGGTCGACTATATGTGTTTCTTAAGTTGGTCGACGTTAGCCTCATTAAACAAAATCTCTCGAGCAGGAAGGTTGCGACTTCTCCCACCCGCCCTGTCCCTCTTTCTTTTGAGTATTTCAGTTGTTCTTTATTCTAATTGGACGTTGACCATTCGGTCCTTGACCCAGGTGAACCAGACGGAATTTATGGTGTAATTCGGTATCACTGATCATAAAATTACCCTTTGCTCAAGCAACATGGGTTGGCCGGTTTGCGAAATAGCCCAGTTTCTTGAGAAACAAATAAAAATGTTATTTTTGAAATCCTTGCAATTTGTTCATTCTATTTCGCTGATAAAAATTTTTGTGTCAGGGCACTTTAAGTAAATAACTAATAGTCAACCTACAATTGTAATCAAATTAGCTGCCGTGGGAATTTTGTGATGAAAGCCAATAATTAGCCGAAATTAGCTTGTGGTGTGTGTCTTGCCGAAAAAAGATTGTTTATATTTCTGTATTTGCATTGTTCCTCTTTGTTGTATGCATTGATGTTATTATATGTTTCCAATTGCTTAAAATGCATGACATCCAGTGCGCATGTGCAGATATTATTATAACCAAAAGGCACTTTTTTTTGCATTTTTTTGTCAGAAAACCAAAAATTCGTACAAAAACGGGTAAATAAGACATAAAATAGTACATATGACTAAGAAAAATGAAAATAACAGGAAATAGCCAATTTATGTAACATGACCTCGACGGGCCAACTAAGAATAGAGAGTGCAAAGTAAAAACAAGAGCTTGTTCTTGGAATTTTTTAAAGGGCACCAGTTGTTATGCAGAGGTGCTTTTTGTATATTCAGACCAATTAAATGTTTTCGAATGCATCTTCTTCCTCTTCATCGTGTTTTTCACTATCTGCTGCTGCTGTCTCCACGTCATAGTTTTCGCATAACAATTCTTCATCTGACCAACAGGCACACAGTTCTGTACACTTCAGCTGGTTATTCATACACTTACATCGTCTGGTTGTGCACTTGCTCTTCTCACATCCGGATTGTACCAACTCTAGGATGGCGTTTGGTGCTGGGGGGGGGGGAGTGAACACATAATCGGATTGACACCTCCTTCATCGTTATTCTCCCATCGATAAATAGTTACAGCCGGTAAATTCATGTGAGCTTGGCTGTCTTGAAACCAAATATGAGCTTGAAGATGTGCACGTTGAAATGCCGGATTAAGAGATGATCTTGTTTGGAGCAACTTTTCTGCTTGTCCTTGCTTTTGTCGAAATAACAGCAACCTGAGCTCGCCAACATCAGGTATTTTGGATTTTTGATGATACAAACGACAAACAAACGTTTCCAATGCTGCAAATGATCCGAGACTGATGAACGCCTGGGTGACTTTTTCGTCTGCTTTACAAAAGGTTTTCCTACAGGTTAACTTTCCTTTTCACGAAAATACTCCTGTAATATCAGCTCCATTAAGCCGCTGATTTTTCAGGATCAAGGGAGTGATATATTTTCTTGAGGAACTCTGCCGGTAACAAACAAAGTGTCTTCTACAAGCTGTGGGTATCTTCTTATCATGAGAACAAGAACATCAGTGTCAGGAGAGTAAATATCAAGTACTGCTGCATCTCTTTAAGTGGCTTGAAGAGCATGGAATATCATCTTGGTGTCAGCTTCTTCATGACTACTAGCATCCTAAGATATATTGCATGATGAATCTAATTGTTGTCGCCATGTTACAACATAATCAAGACCTTCATTCCCTGCCATGTTCAGGATTTTTTCTGCAAAAAACACAGTAAGGTCATCTTTCGACTGAATGTGAGACAACAGTTTCTTTATTGGAATGTGCTGAATTTTTGTAGAATCCGTAATCTTGTAGTGGACGGGAGATAAATTTCCAAGACGTTTTGGTCTTGTTATTGCCTTCACCGAGTCCAATTAGAAAGACAAATTAAAAGCCATAAATAGAGCAGGAAAAAATGAGCTAAGGCATAAAGCTTACTAACATTCATAAATACCAAATAAAACGAACAAAAGTCAGAGAAGCATCAACCCCAAAGAGGTAACAAAAAAGGCAGATGTTAGTGGTTAGTGATTTTTTCTGCTGACTCAAAAATTTTTTCTTCTAAGCTAGTTGCTGCCATTGTTTTGATACTTTAGATAACATTTTCCGTTTCAACTGTGTCAAACATCAATAAATTGCAAAAATAAAACTATGGCCTTGCAGCTGTTTACAGTTTCGGCAGCCATCTTGTTGCTGGCTGTCCCAATACATGTGTATATGTTATTAAACTCCATCTTGCTATAAATTGTCGATAGATAAATAGTTTTTCTTTTTTAGCAATTGAGTACTTAAAGCACTCTGATGGTCTAGGCATCCTAGATGCACTCTTAGTTTGTAACATCGCTTTGAGAAAATATTTCGAGTTGAATAGTTAGTGAAATAAGATATTGCTATTTCAGAATATTTGAGATTATCATAACCCTTTTATTTACACTAAAATTCCTGTAGAAGAAGTCGTTTCAACTGTGTCAAACATCAATAAATTGCAAAAATAAAGCTATGGCCTTGCAGCTGTTTACAGTTTCGGCAGCCATCTTGTTGCTGGCTGTCCCAATACATGTGTATATGTTATTAAACTCCATCTTGCTATAAATTGTCGATAGATAAATAGTTTTTCTTTTTTAGCAATTGAGTACTTAAAGCACTCTGATGGTCTAGGCATCCTAGATGCACTCTTAGTTTGTAACATCGCTTTGAGAAAATATTTCGAGTTGAATAGTTAGTGAAATAAGATATTGCTATTTCAGAATATTTGAGATTATCATAACCCTTTTATTTACACTAAAATTCCTGTAGAAGAAGTTTAATGACAGCGCAAAGTAAGTTGTCCCAACGCCACGGCATAGGGATTTCAATTTGATTTGAGAATCAGCTGAGTTTCTGAACAACAACCAATGTCCCATGGCACGTCGGAGGAAAACGAACTGTTTTGCAAGGGAAGTATCTGGGCTAATCACTTTTTTGTCCATAACTCAGAAACGAAAACTCGGATTTTTTTGGCTTTTTTGCTACCTTAGTTAAATCACCATAGCAAACTACTTTGAAATTTAAAAAAATCACGACACCCCCACTTTAAGTATAAGGCTTTTTTTAACTCTCTCTGCCTTGAGAATTTGATATTTACTATCTATTTATAAATCTTCAAAGCATCTTTCATCTAGATTTACCTGTTAAGTTTCAGGGCAATCAAGTTGGCAAGCTTTAGATGGCCACACTTTGTTGCTAGTAGGCCCACTTTGCTATGCAATCTCCATGAAATTCATCCATTCACCCTATTCGTAGTAAGGGTATTTTCTGTTGATACTTCCTTTGTCTTTTATGATTTTTGTTACATTTTGTCACTATCAAACAATGAAGAAGCCTAGACGGAAATAGATTGACAGTTAATCTGTAAACATTTTTAGGAAGAGAGACAGTGGCGGACACTTGGCTTTGTGCGTGTGCTCCAAGCAGATGAGAAGCTCCTCTGAGTCTTTCTATCTCTGACATGCTAAAATTAGATAAATTGAATGCAAACCAAACTTCTTCAACAGTCATTAAGGTTTTTTCAATTTGATATGGAGTTGCTTTTCTGGTGCAAGATACCCCAGTCGGTTGAATTTCACATTGAGAGAGAAGCTATTGGCACTGGTGGGTTTTGGAAAGCCTTTAAAGCTAGGACAAAACATCCAAATTTTTCATCACAGGCATGGGTTGCTAAATATTACTTGCCAACAGCTTTGGAATGCATCAAACAGACAGGCCAAACTGTTGATGATCACAACAGAAAGCTAGTTCAAATGCACCTTCTTGCCCATAACTTTGCATTGCAGCTTGAGGAAGAATTAAAGATAAAGGATGTCAAGCACTTGTATGGTGCAACTTGAAAGTTTAAGATGATCTTTCATGGTGAAATTTAACAAGATTTTGTATCAATAGAGGAGTGGATTCCTTGTGACCTTGTTAAGTACATGAACAACACTGGTGCAGTTTGCTATACCCCACCTGATGACATTGGTAAAAGGCTGAGAGCCTTTCACACTATTCCTATGCAAAATCAAAGACGAAGATAATGTTGCTAGATGTTCAAGGAAATGGGTATAACATGTTTGACCCTGAAATTGCTTCCTCAGAGTTGCTTGATGAGGACAATAAGTTCTTGTACTGCACTGGTAATCTTTCTGAAATTGCTATAAACAAATTTGTAAATAGTCACAAATGCAGTGTATTTTGCAGACTCTTAGATCTGGAACCACTGGTTTGACAGATAAGAAAAAACAAATAAAAGACTTGCTGCTGCAGCAAGTAACATTTACAGTTCTTCTTTCAAGGAAACTAATCTATGTTCAATTTACAGGTTCAGTTACATTAGCTGGTTGAAAATGTTCTTTTAAGTAGTTAAATGCAGTTTTACAATCGTTTGGTTCTATGAAATTGTAATCAATTATTCTCTCGCCTTCTTCTCTAAATTCAGGTGTGAGATAATCGTCACCAACAGAAAGGACTTCTGAATGGTTGCAACTTCTCTCAGCTGTTCTTCTCTTGCCTTATATCCTGCAAAAGAGAACACATTATTAGACATGAAGCAATCGTGGAACAGTGAAATTAGGGTAGAACTTGAGATTGTGTGTTTTATGAAAATAGTTTCTGCACAAAGTCAATTATATCAATATCAACTTATTAGCAGAAATGCACCTCAAGTCCTAAGTGTAAACAGTAACTTTTACATTGGTTGCTCATTACAACAAAATATGTCCATAACTCACACTGCCTTTTTTGTCCGGGGGATTGCTCCCTTCAAATCCCAGGGGTTTGTCCTGGGGGGCATGGTCAGTCCAAAATTGATAGCCGCATTAGTACTGATTTCTTGCTATCTTCTTAAGTTCTTGGGAATTCTGAAAATAACAAGTGTTTCTAAATTTTGATTGTACTTTTACACCGTTCACAAATTTATTAGGCCATGGGCAGTGCAGGCAAAAAGGCTCTCAAAAAAGTTTTCGTTGGACCCAACTTTGAGACTACTTTCTGACAACAGAAATGTAAAGGAAATACCTTTCTCATCACGTATTCACTTCTTCGCGGTTGCACAGACCCGCAGTTTTTTCCAAAATAATGAAATTGTTTCCATGCTTTTCCACTCGAAAATTTTCTACTGAGCGCCATTTTGTAGTGTTTTCCAGTTCGATTTCACGGCATGAAAAAGAGGCTGACTGTATATTCTATATTGATTCGAGATAGAGGCTGTTCTTCCCTATCCATGTCAGTACTTCAACCAGGGGTTGTATAACTGGGGATAATGAGGCATTCTATCCCTTTCAATGCAAAGTGTGGATTTTTTCGGAAAATCTGATTCTATTTTCTTCAAAATTTCTAGTGTACTGTAAGTCGAAGTGACTTGGTTTTTTGTAATGCGCTAATTTAATTGCTCTAAAAAACTGCAAGGCCATATTTCCAACACTTAAGAAAATTGTTAGCGTAAAAACCATAAAAAAATGGTCAAATTATTTTGCATAGTTTCTTATAAAAATGAGTGTACCCGTAAAGACCAAATTAGAGTGTTTTGTTGTTTGGGCTGATGTTTGCATATGCTACTTGTCATAAAATCTCGTTGTATTGATATTAATTTCCGTTTTGATTTCCGTGAAATGTGTCACTTCCCGAAAAGAAAAACAGTAGTTCTCTGATGATATTCTTCTGAGCGCGGGCTTGTTCCATTGTAACGGTAACAAGGAAACCCTTCTGTGACTTTCTTTTGAAACTCTGTGATTTCTGGAAATTTGAAACTCTGTGAAACTCTGAAAATGCGCTCTTCTGGCTTGGCGGAAAATGGAGAGCACACGACGCTGCCTGATCCATTTGGAAGATATTGAAGGTCCTCTTACACGCTTTTCGCGTCATTCTTTGTCATCCTTTCTGAGATTTCGTGAAACCTGGCTAAACGTTGATGGAAAACAGACAGACATCGCGGCTGCAACCCTTCAGAAATTATCGAAAAAAGATTGCAAAAATTAATCGACAACGACGAAGAGGACGAAGTTCCATTCTTTTATCATAGAAAATGCTACTGGAGATTCACGGACAAAGCAAAGCTTCCAGCTGCACAGACTCAAAAAAGAAAAATACTTGGCAACATTAACAACGGCAACAGAAATGGTAAGTATATTCGAACTATCAACTACTTAACGTAAATGACAGTTGTGTTTTCATTCTAAAACTTAGGTTAATGCTAATTTCATACTGATTAGGTTTTTTTCATTTAAAGGGTCAATCTAGTCATGATTCCGATGATCTGCGCGAAGTCCCTCTAAAACAAACCAGAGCATCAGCTAAAACGACCTCTGTCACTACCACACCGAGAAACAGGTTCATTCTCCAACCAGTTTGCATTATTTGTGAAAAAGAAAGTCTGACTAAAACTGAGAAGGTGAGTAATTTTCATATTTTAACTCTAGAGCATCATATACATAACTTATATATAACCAAACACAGACACTAAGGCTCTAAATATTCCCTGACGTATACCCAACGGTAAATCTGTTACATTTGAATATTAGATGTGCTAAGCAAATAAGGCATACCAAACGATACCCAGATTTAACGCTTCAGGATGTGCGTAAGTAACAACTTGAACAATGAACTATTGAATCGAATAAGTCTTACGGGAAAAATAATCCCCCGGCGAGCGATTGAATATAACCATAAACAAACTGATAAATGAATGGGTAGAAGCAAATACAAGTTGGCCAAACGACTATAAAAGAGACTGGAACTGAGTGAAACATTAAAACATAGAAACGAGGCAAAACCATGCGAATTAAGGTGACGAAATTTTTACGGAATGTGTTGGTTGCAGGAGTACCTACTAAATGCTTGTTATTCTTTATTTCAGCAAACTGGAAAGCGTCGCCTTGTCCCACTTATCGATGCAGAAACAATCGACGGTGGACTCTTACGTGAGGCAGCAGAGAAAAAAAGTGATGAGCGGATATTGTTGAAGATCAGAGAGAAAGACTGTGTGGCTATTGAAGTGAAGTACCATCGACAGTGTTATAACTCTTATGTCCGATTTCTGCATAAGAAAGAAAAAGAACAAGCTACCCAGTTGTACTCGGCTTCTTTCCAAAAATTGTCTGCTGAGCTTATCGAAGATAAAATAATAAAGATGGACCAATTCCGCTGTTTAACTTCCTTGCGTGGGCTCTTGGTAAACCGAATGAACCATCCCTTGATGAATATGCATTGGTAGAGGATTCTGAGAACGTGAAGGTGCTATCTATAGCACAAGACATGATCTATAACATGCACAAATTGAAAAAGCAAACGCCAAAAAGTATGGTACTAAGTATGACAGTAAGGCAAATAACGGGTAGTGGCAAAGTTATAGATATTCTGAACAAATTCGGGCATTGCTCATCACACTCATCCACCCTGAGGCATGATACAGCATTAGCTGAAATCGCTCTGGGTGCTTCAACTATTGTGCCAAGAGATGCAACGATCGGTGTGTGGACAACAATAGTAGCAGATAATGCTGACTTCGGAGAGGAAGCAAAGATGCAGACCCATATCACAAATATGATAATGATCCAGAGTAGCGAGAAACAGAGGAGCGATGCCCCAGCAATAATTGTGAAGAGGAGCGGAAAAAAATCAATAACGGCCCCTCCTTGCGACATAGAAAACTACAGTCTTGGGAAAAAATATCACCCAGCTATAAAGATGTCTCAGGACGCATCCGTCTACTGAAAGAAGACCATATTTTGAGCGTCAACAATTCGAAACAAGAGGATCAAGTGTACGCAGCATTGAAACAACAAGGGCCGGTTCGACAAACTCCCAGACTGGACAGGTTTTAATACACTCCTACAACCGAAGCCAGCAGTTTGCTCGAGCATCAGCTATTTACCGATTATCGATGCATCACCGATGGAATATGCCACAATCAAGAAAGTGTTGGAGACCTGTTGCCAAATAGCTTTCGAGCTTCAACTGAGCCAAATCGCACTTGTCTGTGACGAGGCAGTCTATGCTAGCAAGTACGATGGAAGAGTAGTGATTTCATGAAGAAAGTGATTGTACGCCTTGGGAATTTCCATGTTTCTTTGTCGTTTATGGCCACAATTTCAAAACGATTCAAAGACGCAGGTTTGAAGGTAAACAAGTTAAAATCTTCTACACCGAAGTTGGGGCTAAGGCTTTAAATTCTTTGTCATTGATTTTATAGTTTCAAAACCGCTAAATGTACTCTCTAGCTGATTTCATGTTTGTTCTTATCTCTAGGATATACTTGTTGAAGCAGAGGTTGTTGGACCAGGAACCGTGAATTCTGTCATGACGGGCGAACATTACAACAGATCTGTTTATTGTCACAAAATCATGTTCGAAGCTCTAGAGCAACTGCGATTCCAAGCTTTTTACGAATCACTACCGTCCAGGGAACAAGATGAAATCGTTCTAATGATCGCAGACATGCGGATGAAATTTCCAGATGCAGATTTCAGCGCCAGTATGTCATCAGAGGCACTTTTAGAGCTCTTCAAGCGTTATGAGAAATTCGTTGACGCATCATGCTCCAAAGATCCAACCTTTTCCTTGTGGAGTTCATACATCAGCATGACAGGTATGCTCCTTGACCTTACTTGCTATACCAATAGAGGTGCCGATGCTTTAACCTTATCTAATGAAAGTGTTTGTTTCCAGGGCTTCTAATGAGCTACATAAAGGCCAGCAGAACCAGTGACTGGAGGCTACACTTAGCATCTGTTAGATCGATGTTGCCCTGGATGTTTGCCTACGACCGTGTTAATTATTCACGCTACCTCAGTGCCTATTGGATCGAAATGTCATCACTCGAACAAACTCATCCAGGTATCTACCCCTTTTTCACATTATCACGAAAGAGTTTTTCAAAAATATCCTCAAATGAAAGCATTGAAATATATACAAGTGTCAAAATACATACAAGTGTCAAAATACATACAAGTGTCAAATTATTTCATCTTAACTTAATGGTTAATACTGTAGCCTAATCGTGTCATAAAAGGAAGGGAAGAGTTGATTCTCATCAAGCTTTAACTTTGTTTCAGGGTGTGCCAAGCAGCTTCAAAAGAACTGGACCGTTCAGCGCCAAACGTCGTATGGGTTCTCCGCCATTGCTTGCGATCAGGTGATAGAGCAGACGGCAAATCGTTATGCGAAGACTGCTGGAGGCATCATTGGGAACACGTTGAACCGCGGTGCTGTGCACAGGTGGCTTTTGTCCCAAAGCGAAAGAACTGCAATTTCAAGGCAATGTCAAGTCATGGCTGGGTCGTCTTTGAAAAACAGGTGCGATATGACACTTCAAGCTTATAGTCTTATATTTTAGGGTAGAAGAGCTTGCAGTTGGAATCTGATATTCGAAATCATCTTAAAAGTGTGATATTGATTAATAAGGTTATTATTTGCCCCAAGCTTATGAGCGCTTATCAACTTTTGTAGGCGACGCAAAAACCTTGACGAAACCTTTCGCAAGAGACACGAAACAGACGTCAAAAGTGTTCTGTCTATCATTGGCAATATGATGAATCCATTCGGCGGAACTTCAGAGTCACTTACCAACATTGCAAGTGGTGTAATGGCTGGCGAAAAAATTGAGGCAGACATGATAAAAGGTGAAGAAGTAGGAGAAGACCTCTTCCTGAAATTTGCAGAGGAGAAGCTTTTTAGCGAAGATGCTGATATCTTCTCCCCTTTAAAGAGGAACAATCTGAAGACATTCGGACCCTCATTCAGAAAGGCAAGGCCTCGAAGAAACAACGCCAAGTGCCAGTAGAGTCAGCTCGAAATTTCTTTGCTCGTTTGATTCTCCTTGCTAATAGCAGGGAAATCGATTTGAAGGAAGTCTTGTCATACTCCTTGGGAAGCTTTCCTTTGAGTATTGCATCAGCAGATGGAGGTATGGCAAAGACCGTAAAATTGCAACTGCTGCACTTGATGACATCCAATGTTGCATCGCCCGAGTGCCAAGAAATTCCCAAAGGCGGTTGTCTTATTCTTGATGCCATGGCAGTCATACAAGCGACACGAAATACAGCCGAAACTTTTGGTGAATATGCGAGAATGATTTTCAATCAATCAATTTCTCTGAGCAACTTCTATGAGGCGAAACGAGTAGATTTTGTTGCGGACAGATATTTGAGGCAGAGTATAAAGGGAAGTGAGAGAGCGAAACGTGGAAATTCTGCTGGCGTACAGCTCATCAAAATTTACAACGACCACCAGAAATGCCCAAAGCAATGGGAAAAAGTTCTCAGCAGCGGAGAAAATAAAGAGGCATTGATCGTGTACTTGGTCAGTGCATGGAGAAAGTACCCCTCTCAATCCTTCAAAGACATAACGTTCTTTGTGACATGCGAAGAGCACTGTTTCTCTCTTCACGCCACCGAAGATTTTGTACTTGCCAGCAGTGATGTTCCTGAACTCAAATCTGACCACGAAGAAGCAGATATATGAATGCTTCTACACGCAAAGCATGCATCCATGTCATACGAATCAGTGATCGTGAAGAGCCCCGATACAGATGTATTTGCCCTTCTCGTCTCCATCGGAAATGATAATCCTTGCCACCTCTATTCGACACAGGAACACAGAGTAATAGGCGCATATTGGATATAGATGAAATCTCATCTCAGTTGGGAATCGATGTTTGTCGTGCGCTGCCTGGTTTCCACGCATTTTCTGGTATGCTTGTTTTAACTTATTTTAAGTTTAAATTATTTGTGTTCTCATATAAAAGGACTTCGAAGAAAATTTGTCATGAATTTCATATATGCTAAGTATAGAATATTTATCATGTCTTCCCTTGGACAGAATTTTATACCAGGTCTTTTATCTCTCCTTTTAAGGATGCGACAGCAAAAGTGCTTTCCGAGGGAGAGGCAAGAAACAAACGTGGAATGCGATGATTGACGATGGAGATTCAATTGCTGCTTTCAAGGAGCTTGGCAACAGCATAGAAGTAGAAGAAAGTACCGTAACCCAGTTGGAAAAGTACATTTGCCGACTTTATAAGCAAACCGCATGCACGCAAGTCAACGAAGCCAGATTTCAGCTATTTCGGCAAGGAAAATTTGGGGACGAAAAGCTACCGCCTAACTCTGATTGTCTCAGGAAGCATATTCAGCGATGCAATTATCAAGCATACATCTGGAAACACTGCTTCCTAGCGACAATTGATATGCCAAGTCCTGTGGGAAGTGGCTGGAGAGAAGAGGATGGTTTACTTGTGATCGACTGGATGGATCAAGAACCTGCGCCATCATCATTATTAGATTTTGTGTACTGTGGCTGCAAAGGAAAATGTTTGTCCAATAGGTGCTCATGTCAAAAGAATCCGTTAAGGTGCACACACCTTTGTCAATGTAGAAATTGCGAGAATGCTGGTGGAGAAGATGAGGGTGAAGATGAAGAAGATGACGAAGATGACGAAGATAACGGTGGAGAAACGACATAAACGGCTTATCAGGAGAGATAAAGATATTACCTTGTTCTTATTATCTATTCAAATTATGTTTGTTTTTGTCACGAAAAAGGATTGCTTTTTTCCTATGGAGTTACTTCAGTACAAGGTAATTGGGACTTATGGCTCTTTTAGGGTATCTTTTTTATAACACCTTTCAATTAGCCCAGTTTTTAAAGCACCTCTCACGATTGAACACCCCTTAAAATTTGAGGAATACAAGTACTGTGCACGGAAATTTCAATCTGACCCCCTTTAATATAAATAACCCATATTCTGGGGGCTAAATTGAAAATTTGCAGTATACATACAATACGCAAACATGACCACAACGACCCCGCCGAAATCAGCCTCTATCTCGAATCAATATAGAATTTACAGTCAGAAGTTGAGAGTGCGAAAGTCAGGGATTTCAATCTTTCTGTGTGCCATCTTGATCAAAACATGGAAACCTTCTGTCGTAATTTTTACGTGATCAGTTCATTGCGCAGCGTACTGCGCATAACATATTGAGTTGAATTGCTAATTAATTTTAGACAAGCTTGATTTATCACCACCTATTCTCTTTAAAGCAGTTTCTTCTAAAAAAAATATGCGTATACGTAATAAACCTGGTTGGCAGTTGAAGGTCCATAAATAACTGTATCTGTCGGATCTTTAATATCTGTGTGAGCCTGATGTAAAAATGCATGTATGGTACCCATTGTTCCAGTCTCTGTCCCTTTATCAATTCTGATCATTGATGGCATGACCAAGGACTCCATCAAGTATTCTAAATACCATCGGCCAATCAACTGGGGATCATGATTACTCATCCAGACACGGAGCCAAAGTAGTTTCCTGCTCGCAGTATCCATCAAGTGAATGAACCCAGATTGTGCCAAGTGATGTGAAGTTTCCTTTCTTTTTCATAGATTTCTTTCTTCCAACTCCGCCACGAGCACCTAGGTCACTTGGGTCTATGTTCTACATCATGTCATAGACCCTGTCTCTTGTCACAAGAATATCATACTTTTGCCTTATCTTTTTATGCAAAGCCCTATACCCCAATGATTTTCCTGGACCAGCAAGTTCCTCCTTGACAGCTTTCTTGACTTCTTCATAATCTGCGCCACTGTCATTATAATGAATCTCAAAGTGTCTCATGCGTCGATCTAACGATCTCATGCTCCAAGGATATTGGGCAAAATCTCTTTTTAAAAAATCCAGTGCTTCACTACGTTGCAGGCCTTGCATGACATATTTCTTGATTGCTATCTTTAGAGTTTCATCATTCTTCCACAACGCTTCTCTGTTGTCAGTTGCAATTTTGTTGGCTGTTTAATCAATTTTTGCCAGAATGCATGGCATGCACTCACAAAGTATGATGGACTTGGCAGTGCTCAGCTCAGTAGAAATTTCGTTTTATTTTCAACCAAAGTGATTTGATTTTAATTTAAAATCATTTCGTAAAATTTTTTAGAAATCAATTTGATTTTAATTGAAAATATATTTTTCATTTTTGTTTTTATTTCAATTTTTTGATCTTCATCCTATTTTTTTGATAACGAATTTTTTTATTTGTATTTGAAAACGTAATAAAAAATAATAAAAAAATTGAGCAAAAAATAAAGCAAAATTTTATTTGCAGCCGTCGGCCACCATAAATTACCCCCCGTCCAGGATGCAATTTTGAACTTTTTAAAATTTTTTACAATAGTAGGTAAATTTATGGTACTCCATCGGGTAAAGTTTCAGAGTGGGGTAAAAATCGGTTCTAGTGCGGTCCAAGCTAAGACAAGCATGACTTTTCATTTCGTATTTCCTAAAAAAATTTCAATTTGCTGAATCAACTTGAAGACATGTTTTTAGAATAGAAAATATGTACATGTGCCGTCCTGACATAACCACTACAGAAACCCATTTGTTCCATGGAAATAACGGAAAGATTAAATTTTAAAAAGTAAGTTCTGTATGACTTATTAATCATGACTTTTTTACTACTCCAAGCATCAAAAACCATTGTTTTTTCGCTTTTACTCAATGTACATGTTCTCCCAGTTGCAGTAGTTGGTTCCACTTTCATTATAACATCTGCTGCATCAAGCCAGCAGGAATCTTCAAACTCTGGAAAAAAGTATGTAGAGCTTGGGCCCTTAGGATGGAGGAAGCTGACTTTTACTTCTTTAGATACTGTCAAGTTTTCAAAAATGAGAGCATGCCACCATTCTTCACAATACTTCACTGCACAATACCCTGCAATACTTATATTTTCAGTTGAAGAACATTCATTCCTTGCAACGGACACAACTCGTTAAGTTGAGCTTTTGCTAAAGGCTCTCACTTCAAGATCACAGTTATTTATTGACAAAAAAAGAGTGCAGCTTTTGTATTCTTGCTTCCAACAACATTCTTTCTTGATCCCAATCTTCTGTTTTCACAAATTTGCTGTTAATGCCATGTAGCTTCTCTATTACGAAATTATGTATTTCTATTGGTGCTAGAAACTTTTAACTTCATTTCTTTTTCGTTTATAAGCCGAAATATGAGCGTCACTGCTTTTTTGCCTTGACTTACAAAGGAGGTTGTCTCTTTCATTCATCATAGCTTTCACATCATTTGTCGAACAAGGTACTGGCTTTCCATTAACTTTCTTTGCAATAATTGGTGCATGCTTATTAAATACGACAGTGAGAGGTTTTCTCAGAAACCCCCATGCATCATTTACCTGTTTGAAGTTATAGAATCCTTCCCAGTTAACTTTTCTCAAATCAGTGCGTATGTTCTCTGTTTTGTAATTCTTATAGTTACGACATGTTATCTACCTTGGTTCAAATTTAGCAGTGTTGGTTTTTCTTACAAAGCCAGCCATTTTATAGTTTCCAATCCCCGTTGGGATTACATCAGTTGCAATAAGATTCAGTGGATTTTTTGTTAGGATAATATCAATTAATCTTTTTGATGTTGCTATTATTCTCTTTAAAAAAGTTTGCTTGAATCAAAAGAGATCAAAAGTTGACTTCAGTTTTTTATTTTCAACAGGGGCCAAATAATTTACTTTCATTTCTACAAGAACAATATTTTTCTTTCATTTATCTGAAGTTTTTGTCAGTATCCTATTCAAAAGTACTTCAAAATCTTTTCTCAAATATTCAGACATGTCTGGGGGGCAGTAACCAATGGCAACAAGGGAACCACCAATTTCTTGGGTGTAACTTCAAGCCAAATAACTTCAATCTCTTCCATCTCTAGGTCCTCGCTTTGATCCAATTTTAAACTTTCAGAAATATAGGCAGCTACGCCTCCTCCTTTTACACCTGTTTGCGGGCGACTAACAAATGAATATCCAGGAATTTCAAATAGCCATGAAGCAATTTCAACACTCTTTTGGTCGATATGTGTCTCACGGAGGCCCAAAATATCTATGCCACAAAAACTTTCGAAGATTTCAGAAATAAAGGTCATGTTTTTAGGTGTTTTGCTGCGAAATCTTTAACCTGCGCTTTTGCAACAAGGTATTTAACTTAGGGATGTTTCTGATTTCTGCTACAATCATGTTGATTTGAATGCCCAGGGCAGCGTTCTGCTTGACAGAATCAAGAGTATCTTTGCCACTTACAAAATCTTTTTCTTCTATGGACAGTCCAAACGTATCTGATGATACAAAACAGGATTCTTTACGTGCAAAGCTACAAGCAGCATAAATTTAACAAGATCATTACTCAACATGTCCACCATCTTCAACGACTGCTGCCGCAAAAGAAGTTAATGTTTTCAAGATCTATGTCATAATAATCTTCTGAACTGTAATCAATGTCTGAACATTTTATAGACAGGTGCATGGCCAGAATCTTTCGAATATTAAAAACGGATATATGTGGTAATGTTTTTCCTACGTGAAATTTAATGCTCTTTCAGAAAATGCTTGTCACCATTCGATTATGTGGTGGGTGTGGCAGGGCGTGGTCATATTACGTCACTCGCACTTTTCTATGGCTAAATGCCTTTAAAGTGGCTAATATTAGTCAAATTGAAAGGCTTTTCAACAAATGTTGTCCTCTTTCTATGATTGCATGTCAAAATTGCATATTTTGGGGGTGGGGCAGGGTGTGGCTGTATTACGTCAGGTCCATATATCTAAGATTGATGTTTGAAAATCGAACTAGACATTCACAAAAGTATATTAATTGTAAATGTTTTTTCGATTGTGAATAGCAATGCATAATTGTTTCCTCAAAAGCTGAGTAACTGCTGACAAATAAAAACCTCATATTACCGTTTTACTTCAACATGTACAAGACCACAATTAAATCTGTTCGTTGGAATTGCATCTCGGAACATTTATGGTAGATATTCTGGGTCATTACTGTCATATCCATCGCAGTCTGAGTCAAACTCTTCCCAAAAATCCTCTTCTGAGCTTGTATAAAGCGCTTCAACTGATTCATTTTCACCACCGGCAACTTCTGCATCTGTAATGGCTTGATGGCTATACTCTGCTTCTCTCCGTTCAGCCCTTACAACAGCGGGCATTTGCGACCCACGATACCAGAGAGGCATTAAGCATCCTGATTCATCTATTTGCCATCCACTTTCACATGGGTTGATTTTGTCGATAACAGGAGATCTAAACGCTTTCAGATAATATGCAGCCATATTTGCTCTTTTGATAAGATGCCTTATGCTTTCCGGATCTGGTATAATACTCTGCGTTGTCTTTACTCGTAACTTGTCATACTGCTTTATTCTCGTGGTAACGAGGTCGTCGTTCGGCTTTCCATTATAGATTGTTTCGTTAATGAATCTGATGACACTATCAGCCCCTTCTTCGTCCAAACTTTTTGCACTGCCCAATGACTCAAGGAGATGCAGAGACTCTTTTTTTCGTGCTTTTTCAAATATTGATACTTTTGAAGTACGGTAAAAGTAGCTGGTGGTGTCACAGCCTGTCAAAGAATGAAAAGCTGGTAGCTGTAAACATACTGATACGCCGAGAAACTGGACAATTTTACCAATATCAACATACTTATTATGGTCAATTTGCATACACCACATGGCATTCACTTCTTGTCCCTTTGATGCGAATGCATATATCATCAGAATAAGAACGTCCGTATCCTTGGCTTTAAGAACAACAGGACCCTCAGAATTAAAAGCGTGCATTACTACCCGAGTATCCGCCTCCTCGTGATTGCATTCGGCTTTGATTTCGATGTCATTGGTGGTTATTTTTACTGTTCTTTTTCTATGGTTTATTGTAAGAGGAATCTCGAGAAGACGTCTGGCTTCTGGTTGCTCGGCAAAGTCATTAAGACGTTTTATCAACTCGTCTTTGTTTTGTTTGTTGTGCATAAAGCTCTGAAATTCCTTACGTCCCAACATTTTTTGATCATTTGAACCAAGATGAACTCTGGGACTGCTACCTCTTTCGAGACGTGCTGTTTCTTTGGTGGAGTATTCCTGATCGTCGATGTAGTTGTCGAATACCACCACACTTTCTTTCGCGTGCCAAGCTGTCGGAGGAGTAAAAGCTCTCAGCTGATCAGACATGTATTGCCCCCATGTTTCAGCAGGACTGGACGCTCTTATTATAGCCATCCCATCGTAGATGCATGTTGCCTCACGAGGGGGACACTCTATTACTGCTCCTGCTCGCTCAATTAGGTAATTTCTAAACTTTGCTTTGGATCCTGGCTGATACATCTTCCCGTCAGGTGTTGATATTGCGAGGGGATACTTTGTTAGGCAATGTGAAAATGCTTCTCGTTTGTCGTGACACTTAGCTACAATCATACCAAGTGCCTGGCGATCTTCTTTCAGCACAGACAAGGCTTTTGCGGCCGCTTTCTTTTTCTTTTCAAGGCCTGTCTTTATGGTGCTCTTCTTTATTGGCGCAAAGAAGTCTACCTTATTTGACAATACACGATCTGTGTAAAAAATGCGATGCATCTCTTCGCCAACTGACCTTGCTCTAATTAGCCCTTGCACTATTGTTGGGTCTAACTCGATCCCTGTTGATATATTGCGTGCTGGTCCTTCAAATGGGGTATGATATGTCTGCAACTTTTCAATCAAGCTCGATACTTGTTTCTCGTGCCGACCTTTGCTCCGCTGGAGGTTTCATTGTGACCACTTGAGGTTTTGATGAGAAACCGATCCTTCACATGCCTCCTCAGCTTTGCCAGTTTGTGAGAGTTTTTGTAGAATTGATCAACAGTTTCCGGAGATGTACTGTAGCCACCTCTCATTGGTCCCCCACGTATTTTACTCTCACGGTTTGGGCCGATTTCTGTCACCAAATCTCCCGGAATACTTGAAAATACATTTCCACTGAGGCTCACCCCAGGACCATAAAGAGAAAGATCTTCGTATGCATCTGGGTCATCTGTTTTCAAATTTGACAAGAGAATGTGACTGTGTGTTAAGTATCGAGAATAGTTAGGGTGATTGAAGGCAAAAAGCATCGGAATTAATTGCTGCAAAGCTTGAAGATGTAGCTCCATATTTCTTTCCCTGAAGCTTGCCACAAAAGAAAGCATGGCACTGGTATCTTCCACATAACTTCTAATTAGCTGACCCATTGTTCCACTATTATGAAGCATTTCAGCTTTTAAACGGTCAAACTCAAGACAAGAAGTGACTCTTTTTAATGACTCTGCAGATGGGTCTGACCTCAGAGCTTCTAGGTCTTTGTGTAGTGTATGGGAAATATTTACTGTGGTCGTTTTCAACCTTAAAAGAGCCTCAAGTGATTGTTTGTGAAGACGCATAGATCGGGAATAGTGTCGACCTTCAGCTGCTTGATCTACTGAGCCTTCTGCAATGACGTTTGCCTGGCACCACCAATCACGAAATCCTAGAGCTCCGAATTGCTTGTTGAGAACTTTGAGCCACACTAAAAGAATATGAAAACCTCCCATTAGGCATTTTATTTTGTTGTACTTATCCGACTTATCCATCTCTTTCCAAATGATTTGTGACATTTTGCAGAAAACTGCTTGGTCACAGTGGACGAAAATGTGGTCCAAACGAAGACTGTCTGCTAAGTCTAGGATGTAATCAAGGTAGTACTTGCATATGCTATCATCTGGAGGATGGGGAATAGTAGGAAGGTATTCATTTCTTGATTGCGTGGTCTCAACTGATGTTACTTTCTTATTGAATGCAGTCCACGAACCAACAAACTCATCTGGAAGCTTTCTATCTTCAATGTTATCCGAGTCACACATATCACCTTCTTGTACTTCTTTCCGGTTGTCTGACGTAGAGGCGGCCAAAGCCCATGCAATATCTGTGTCAAGTCTTCCCTCAAGTTCCCTCATATCTCTGTTTTCCTGAAAGCTCTTAACAATGGGGGGATTCTTTTTCACTCCTACTTTGTAATCGCCATAATCAATTTGATCATATTCATCATCATTTACACTTTCATATAGATCTTCTGAGGGCTCAGACGGCTGATACTCTATCTCACCAGGCAGCGTCGGCTGATTGATTGTCCCTGTTGTATCATGGGTCGTACCGACGCCAGTTACGGTCATCTGCCTTCCATCATTGTTATCCAGAGTTATATGTGTCGGTTTTAGTGGCTGCATGCATGGTGGGGCTGTTCTTCTTTTCAATTCTTTTGTCGTATCCTGGGCCCATTTTTTGCCTGTTTCAAGTATTGTTGTGTAACTAGGCGTGACGCCAGATTTGCTTAGCAGATTTATTACCTCTTTACTACCAGTGACTCTATGGATAACCATTCCTGATGCAAGGGCGGATGGTGATGGATTTCCAGTTAAAAGCTGTTGCCAATATCCTGAAATAGACCAAACTTTATTTGCTTGCAGAGGAGGAATGACGGCAAAGCCATGATTATTTTTTTTACAGGAAGGATTTAGGGACATCGCAATCACATTGTAAATTTCTTTCATTGGCTCATATTCGTCTAATTGATCAACCAGGCTCTCAAATGAAACATGGGAAGTGCGCTGTTCATCATCACAGCTCTTTTTGCGTTCTATTTTACGGTGAATCATCTTCGCGAATGCTTTGGTTATGTCATCATCTCTTAGACCGTCACCGCGGATAGTTGCTAAAGAGTAATCAAGAGGATTCACATCAGTAGAATGAAGAATATTACCAGCTCCATGAATTCCCGAAGCTCTCTTGAATCCTACTTTATCCTTAAATTTGTCTGATATCAAATCTTTAATTTGGCTTGTGAAGGTTTTGCGGCAATTGACTGGAACCCCATGATAAGCGTATAAGCTTTGCATATCCTCCAATAAATCAATAAGAAAATAACAGGATTTCCCAATAACGACTTTCTTCTTGATTATTTCAAGAAACTCTTTCTCTGCACATTGACCATTTATGGTATCTAATGGAACATTCGACTGGGGATTTGTAGGGCGAACTGTGAAAAGCGTATAACAGCTTTTGTGATACTCAAGTTCCCTCGCAAGGAGATCACCCGCTGCTTGGTGTATCCTTAGTCTTTTTGCAGCACTGTGCAGTACAGGGTCATCTGAATTTTCGTTTGCGTCCATGACACCAAGTAACGTTGCTTCAGCTCTTGCTTCTTGCAATTTCAGCAAACTTTCTTCACGGCCTCGGTATTTTTTCCTCTTTCTGTTACAAACAAAGCATTTCCTCTCGCGGTCACTTGGTGATGGAAGCGGGGCGACTTTGCTTCGTGTTGTTGCGATACTTGCTGCAGATGTGCTAGCAGATGTTACCGTCATCTCGTCAGAAGATCTTGAAATGGATTCGTCCTCAGTGAGGACAGAATCCTTGAGATTCGCCTCTAGCTTCTGTTGATCCCCAAAGTATTTGCGACACTGAGTATGACATTTTAGCACTGTTGAATCGTGGGAGTCAAGATACCGCATCAATTCGTCGTATACATAAGGAAATTTGACTGCATATTGTCGTGGGTTTATCACGTCTTTCCATTGTAATGCCTTATCTTTGATTGAATCAAGCCTGGAAAGAAATGGTTGATTTTCAAAATATTCGTGGTATGAAGGAGATTTTAATAAAATGAATTAAGATATCAACACTGGAATCCCGTTATAAAGAGCTCTGAAGGGAACCCAATAACTTTTCGTCACACAGGGAGCTCATTTTACCGAGAAAATTATTTCTTAGGACATAATCAAAGGGACCAGACATTTAGTTCATTATACCAGGAAGTTCGTTAAATCCGGAGTTCGTTATATCGAGATTCCAGACACGCTTTTTTATTATAAGAAACTCGTTTATAAGAAACTAGTACTAGGATTTCTCAGAAATAACAATAGATTCTTTTGTTCTATTGTTTCCTTTAACAATAGGGAAAAATAGAAAGTTTAAGAAACTTTTAGTGCTAGGGCTTGAGCCAAATTTCTTTTAAAATAAGAAACGTGTGGAACAAAATAACCTTTGTATACACACCCTCTTTCTTTTATAATCTGTATTTTTTCAGACTTTTTTATTATTTCTTGGCATAAGCAGCATGTATTTGAATGTAATTCCGCCTGATTCTGAAGTGAGGCAAATCGTGTCATAAAAGGAAGGGAAGAGTTGATTCTCATCAAGCTTTAACTTTGTTTCAGGGTGTGCCAAGCAGCTTCAAAAGAACTGGACCGTTCAGCGCCAAACGTCGTATGGGTTCTCCGCCATTGCTTGCGATCAGGTGATAGAGCAGACGGCAAATCGTTATGCGAAGACTGCTGGAGGCATCATTGGGAACACGTTGAACCGCGGTGCTGTGCACAGGTGGCTTTTGTCCCAAAGCGAAAGAACTGCAATTTCAAGGCAATGTCAAGTCATGGCTGGGTCGTCTTTGAAAAACAGGTGCGATATGACACTTCAAGCTTATAGTCTTATATTTTAGGGTAGAAGAGCTTGCAGTTGGAATCTGATATTCGAAATCATCTTAAAAGTGTGATATTGATTAATAAGGTTATTATTTGCCCCAAGCTTATGAGCGCTTATCAACTTTTGTAGGCGACGCAAAAACCTTGACGAAACCTTTCGCAAGAGACACGAAACAGACGTCAAAAGTGTTCTGTCTATCATTGGCAATATGATGAATCCATTCGGCGGAACTTCAGAGTCACTTACCAACATTGCAAGTGGTGTAATGGCTGGCGAAAAAATTGAGGCAGACATGATAAAAGGTGAAGAAGTAGGAGAAGACCTCTTCCTGAAATTTGCAGAGGAGAAGCTTTTTAGCGAAGATGCTGATATCTTCTCCCCTTTAAAGAGGAACAATCTGAAGACATTCGGACCCTCATTCAGAAAGGCAAGGCCTCGAAGAAACAACGCCAAGTGCCAGTAGAGTCAGCTCGAAATTTCTTTGCTCGTTTGATTCTCCTTGCTAATAGCAGGGAAATCGATTTGAAGGAAGTCTTGTCATACTCCTTGGGAAGCTTTCCTTTGAGTATTGCATCAGCAGATGGAGGTATGGCAAAGACCGTAAAATTGCAACTGCTGCACTTGATGACATCCAATGTTGCATCGCCCGAGTGCCAAGAAATTCCCAAAGGCGGTTGTCTTATTCTTGATGCCATGGCAGTCATACAAGCGACACGAAATACAGCCGAAACTTTTGGTGAATATGCGAGAATGATTTTCAATCAATCAATTTCTCTGAGCAACTTCTATGAGGCGAAACGAGTAGATTTTGTTGCGGACAGATATTTGAGGCAGAGTATAAAGGGAAGTGAGAGAGCGAAACGTGGAAATTCTGCTGGCGTACAGCTCATCAAAATTTACAACGACCACCAGAAATGCCCAAAGCAATGGGAAAAAGTTCTCAGCAGCGGAGAAAATAAAGAGGCATTGATCGTGTACTTGGTCAGTGCATGGAGAAAGTACCCCTCTCAATCCTTCAAAGACATAACGTTCTTTGTGACATGCGAAGAGCACTGTTTCTCTCTTCACGCCACCGAAGATTTTGTACTTGCCAGCAGTGATGTTCCTGAACTCAAATCTGACCACGAAGAAGCAGATATATGAATGCTTCTACACGCAAAGCATGCATCCATGTCATACGAATCAGTGATCGTGAAGAGCCCCGATACAGATGTATTTGCCCTTCTCGTCTCCATCGGAAATGATAATCCTTGCCACCTCTATTCGACACAGGAACACAGAGTAATAGGCGCATATTGGATATAGATGAAATCTCATCTCAGTTGGGAATCGATGTTTGTCGTGCGCTGCCTGGTTTCCACGCATTTTCTGGTATGCTTGTTTTAACTTATTTTAAGTTTAAATTATTTGTGTTCTCATATAAAAGGACTTCGAAGAAAATTTGTCATGAATTTCATATATGCTAAGTATAGAATATTTATCATGTCTTCCCTTGGACAGAATTTTATACCAGGTCTTTTATCTCTCCTTTTAAGGATGCGACAGCAAAAGTGCTTTCCGAGGGAGAGGCAAGAAACAAACGTGGAATGCGATGATTGACGATGGAGATTCAATTGCTGCTTTCAAGGAGCTTGGCAACAGCATAGAAGTAGAAGAAAGTACCGTAACCCAGTTGGAAAAGTACATTTGCCGACTTTATAAGCAAACCGCATGCACGCAAGTCAACGAAGCCAGATTTCAGCTATTTCGGCAAGGAAAATTTGGGGACGAAAAGCTACCGCCTAACTCTGATTGTCTCAGGAAGCATATTCAGCGATGCAATTATCAAGCATACATCTGGAAACACTGCTTCCTAGCGACAATTGATATGCCAAGTCCTGTGGGAAGTGGCTGGAGAGAAGAGGATGGTTTACTTGTGATCGACTGGATGGATCAAGAACCTGCGCCATCATCATTATTAGATTTTGTGTACTGTGGCTGCAAAGGAAAATGTTTGTCCAATAGGTGCTCATGTCAAAAGAATCCGTTAAGGTGCACACACCTTTGTCAATGTAGAAATTGCGAGAATGCTGGTGGAGAAGATGAGGGTGAAGATGAAGAAGATGACGAAGATGACGAAGATAACGGTGGAGAAACGACATAAACGGCTTATCAGGAGAGATAAAGATATTACCTTGTTCTTATTATCTATTCAAATTATGTTTGTTTTTGTCACGAAAAAGGATTGCTTTTTTCCTATGGAGTTACTTCAGTACAAGGTAATTGGGACTTATGGCTCTTTTAGGGTATCTTTTTTATAACACCTTTCAATTAGCCCAGTTTTTAAAGCACCTCTCACGATTGAACACCCCTTAAAATTTGAGGAATACAAGTACTGTGCACGGAAATTTCAATCTGACCCCCTTTAATATAAATAACCCATATTCTGGGGGCTAAATTGAAAATTTGCAGTATACATACAATACGCAAACATGACCACAACGACCCCGCCGAAATCAGCCTCTATCTCGAATCAATATAGAATTTACAGTCAGAAGTTGAGAGTGCGAAAGTCAGGGATTTCAATCTTTCTGTGTGCCATCTTGATCAAAACATGGAAACCTTCTGTCGTAATTTTTACGTGATCAGTTCATTGCGCAGCGTACTGCGCATAACATATTGAGTTGAATTGCTAATTAATTTTAGACAAGCTTGATTTATCACCACCTATTCTCTTTAAAGCAGTTTCTTCTAAAAAAAATATGCGTATACGTAATAAACCTGGTTGGCAGTTGAAGGTCCATAAATAACTGTATCTGTCGGATCTTTAATATCTGTGTGAGCCTGATGTAAAAATGCATGTATGGTACCCATTGTTCCAGTCTCTGTCCCTTTATCAATTCTGATCATTGATGGCATGACCAAGGACTCCATCAAGTATTCTAAATACCATCGGCCAATCAACTGGGGATCATGATTACTCATCCAGACACGGAGCCAAAGTAGTTTCCTGCTCGCAGTATCCATCAAGTGAATGAACCCAGATTGTGCCAAGTGATGTGAAGTTTCCTTTCTTTTTCATAGATTTCTTTCTTCCAACTCCGCCACGAGCACCTAGGTCACTTGGGTCTATGTTCTACATCATGTCATAGACCCTGTCTCTTGTCACAAGAATATCATACTTTTGCCTTATCTTTTTATGCAAAGCCCTATACCCCAATGATTTTCCTGGACCAGCAAGTTCCTCCTTGACAGCTTTCTTGACTTCTTCATAATCTGCGCCACTGTCATTATAATGAATCTCAAAGTGTCTCATGCGTCGATCTAACGATCTCATGCTCCAAGGATATTGGGCAAAATCTCTTTTTAAAAAATCCAGTGCTTCACTACGTTGCAGGCCTTGCATGACATATTTCTTGATTGCTATCTTTAGAGTTTCATCATTCTTCCACAACGCTTCTCTGTTGTCAGTTGCAATTTTGTTGGCTGTTTAATCAATTTTTGCCAGAATGCATGGCATGCACTCACAAAGTATGATGGACTTGGCAGTGCTCAGCTCAGTAGAAATTTCGTTTTATTTTCAACCAAAGTGATTTGATTTTAATTTAAAATCATTTCGTAAAATTTTTTAGAAATCAATTTGATTTTAATTGAAAATATATTTTTCATTTTTGTTTTTATTTCAATTTTTTGATCTTCATCCTATTTTTTTGATAACGAATTTTTTTATTTGTATTTGAAAACGTAATAAAAAATAATAAAAAAATTGAGCAAAAAATAAAGCAAAATTTTATTTGCAGCCGTCGGCCACCATAAATTACCCCCCGTCCAGGATGCAATTTTGAACTTTTTAAAATTTTTTACAATAGTAGGTAAATTTATGGTACTCCATCGGGTAAAGTTTCAGAGTGGGGTAAAAATCGGTTCTAGTGCGGTCCAAGCTAAGACAAGCATGACTTTTCATTTCGTATTTCCTAAAAAAATTTCAATTTGCTGAATCAACTTGAAGACATGTTTTTAGAATAGAAAATATGTACATGTGCCGTCCTGACATAACCACTACAGAAACCCATTTGTTCCATGGAAATAACGGAAAGATTAAATTTTAAAAAGTAAGTTCTGTATGACTTATTAATCATGACTTTTTTACTACTCCAAGCATCAAAAACCATTGTTTTTTCGCTTTTACTCAATGTACATGTTCTCCCAGTTGCAGTAGTTGGTTCCACTTTCATTATAACATCTGCTGCATCAAGCCAGCAGGAATCTTCAAACTCTGGAAAAAAGTATGTAGAGCTTGGGCCCTTAGGATGGAGGAAGCTGACTTTTACTTCTTTAGATACTGTCAAGTTTTCAAAAATGAGAGCATGCCACCATTCTTCACAATACTTCACTGCACAATACCCTGCAATACTTATATTTTCAGTTGAAGAACATTCATTCCTTGCAACGGACACAACTCGTTAAGTTGAGCTTTTGCTAAAGGCTCTCACTTCAAGATCACAGTTATTTATTGACAAAAAAAGAGTGCAGCTTTTGTATTCTTGCTTCCAACAACATTCTTTCTTGATCCCAATCTTCTGTTTTCACAAATTTGCTGTTAATGCCATGTAGCTTCTCTATTACGAAATTATGTATTTCTATTGGTGCTAGAAACTTTTAACTTCATTTCTTTTTCGTTTATAAGCCGAAATATGAGCGTCACTGCTTTTTTGCCTTGACTTACAAAGGAGGTTGTCTCTTTCATTCATCATAGCTTTCACATCATTTGTCGAACAAGGTACTGGCTTTCCATTAACTTTCTTTGCAATAATTGGTGCATGCTTATTAAATACGACAGTGAGAGGTTTTCTCAGAAACCCCCATGCATCATTTACCTGTTTGAAGTTATAGAATCCTTCCCAGTTAACTTTTCTCAAATCAGTGCGTATGTTCTCTGTTTTGTAATTCTTATAGTTACGACATGTTATCTACCTTGGTTCAAATTTAGCAGTGTTGGTTTTTCTTACAAAGCCAGCCATTTTATAGTTTCCAATCCCCGTTGGGATTACATCAGTTGCAATAAGATTCAGTGGATTTTTTGTTAGGATAATATCAATTAATCTTTTTGATGTTGCTATTATTCTCTTTAAAAAAGTTTGCTTGAATCAAAAGAGATCAAAAGTTGACTTCAGTTTTTTATTTTCAACAGGGGCCAAATAATTTACTTTCATTTCTACAAGAACAATATTTTTCTTTCATTTATCTGAAGTTTTTGTCAGTATCCTATTCAAAAGTACTTCAAAATCTTTTCTCAAATATTCAGACATGTCTGGGGGGCAGTAACCAATGGCAACAAGGGAACCACCAATTTCTTGGGTGTAACTTCAAGCCAAATAACTTCAATCTCTTCCATCTCTAGGTCCTCGCTTTGATCCAATTTTAAACTTTCAGAAATATAGGCAGCTACGCCTCCTCCTTTTACACCTGTTTGCGGGCGACTAACAAATGAATATCCAGGAATTTCAAATAGCCATGAAGCAATTTCAACACTCTTTTGGTCGATATGTGTCTCACGGAGGCCCAAAATATCTATGCCACAAAAACTTTCGAAGATTTCAGAAATAAAGGTCATGTTTTTAGGTGTTTTGCTGCGAAATCTTTAACCTGCGCTTTTGCAACAAGGTATTTAACTTAGGGATGTTTCTGATTTCTGCTACAATCATGTTGATTTGAATGCCCAGGGCAGCGTTCTGCTTGACAGAATCAAGAGTATCTTTGCCACTTACAAAATCTTTTTCTTCTATGGACAGTCCAAACGTATCTGATGATACAAAACAGGATTCTTTACGTGCAAAGCTACAAGCAGCATAAATTTAACAAGATCATTACTCAACATGTCCACCATCTTCAACGACTGCTGCCGCAAAAGAAGTTAATGTTTTCAAGATCTATGTCATAATAATCTTCTGAACTGTAATCAATGTCTGAACATTTTATAGACAGGTGCATGGCCAGAATCTTTCGAATATTAAAAACGGATATATGTGGTAATGTTTTTCCTACGTGAAATTTAATGCTCTTTCAGAAAATGCTTGTCACCATTCGATTATGTGGTGGGTGTGGCAGGGCGTGGTCATATTACGTCACTCGCACTTTTCTATGGCTAAATGCCTTTAAAGTGGCTAATATTAGTCAAATTGAAAGGCTTTTCAACAAATGTTGTCCTCTTTCTATGATTGCATGTCAAAATTGCATATTTTGGGGGTGGGGCAGGGTGTGGCTGTATTACGTCAGGTCCATATATCTAAGATTGATGTTTGAAAATCGAACTAGACATTCACAAAAGTATATTAATTGTAAATGTTTTTTCGATTGTGAATAGCAATGCATAATTGTTTCCTCAAAAGCTGAGTAACTGCTGACAAATAAAAACCTCATATTACCGTTTTACTTCAACATGTACAAGACCACAATTAAATCTGTTCGTTGGAATTGCATCTCGGAACATTTATGGTAGATATTCTGGGTCATTACTGTCATATCCATCGCAGTCTGAGTCAAACTCTTCCCAAAAATCCTCTTCTGAGCTTGTATAAAGCGCTTCAACTGATTCATTTTCACCACCGGCAACTTCTGCATCTGTAATGGCTTGATGGCTATACTCTGCTTCTCTCCGTTCAGCCCTTACAACAGCGGGCATTTGCGACCCACGATACCAGAGAGGCATTAAGCATCCTGATTCATCTATTTGCCATCCACTTTCACATGGGTTGATTTTGTCGATAACAGGAGATCTAAACGCTTTCAGATAATATGCAGCCATATTTGCTCTTTTGATAAGATGCCTTATGCTTTCCGGATCTGGTATAATACTCTGCGTTGTCTTTACTCGTAACTTGTCATACTGCTTTATTCTCGTGGTAACGAGGTCGTCGTTCGGCTTTCCATTATAGATTGTTTCGTTAATGAATCTGATGACACTATCAGCCCCTTCTTCGTCCAAACTTTTTGCACTGCCCAATGACTCAAGGAGATGCAGAGACTCTTTTTTTCGTGCTTTTTCAAATATTGATACTTTTGAAGTACGGTAAAAGTAGCTGGTGGTGTCACAGCCTGTCAAAGAATGAAAAGCTGGTAGCTGTAAACATACTGATACGCCGAGAAACTGGACAATTTTACCAATATCAACATACTTATTATGGTCAATTTGCATACACCACATGGCATTCACTTCTTGTCCCTTTGATGCGAATGCATATATCATCAGAATAAGAACGTCCGTATCCTTGGCTTTAAGAACAACAGGACCCTCAGAATTAAAAGCGTGCATTACTACCCGAGTATCCGCCTCCTCGTGATTGCATTCGGCTTTGATTTCGATGTCATTGGTGGTTATTTTTACTGTTCTTTTTCTATGGTTTATTGTAAGAGGAATCTCGAGAAGACGTCTGGCTTCTGGTTGCTCGGCAAAGTCATTAAGACGTTTTATCAACTCGTCTTTGTTTTGTTTGTTGTGCATAAAGCTCTGAAATTCCTTACGTCCCAACATTTTTTGATCATTTGAACCAAGATGAACTCTGGGACTGCTACCTCTTTCGAGACGTGCTGTTTCTTTGGTGGAGTATTCCTGATCGTCGATGTAGTTGTCGAATACCACCACACTTTCTTTCGCGTGCCAAGCTGTCGGAGGAGTAAAAGCTCTCAGCTGATCAGACATGTATTGCCCCCATGTTTCAGCAGGACTGGACGCTCTTATTATAGCCATCCCATCGTAGATGCATGTTGCCTCACGAGGGGGACACTCTATTACTGCTCCTGCTCGCTCAATTAGGTAATTTCTAAACTTTGCTTTGGATCCTGGCTGATACATCTTCCCGTCAGGTGTTGATATTGCGAGGGGATACTTTGTTAGGCAATGTGAAAATGCTTCTCGTTTGTCGTGACACTTAGCTACAATCATACCAAGTGCCTGGCGATCTTCTTTCAGCACAGACAAGGCTTTTGCGGCCGCTTTCTTTTTCTTTTCAAGGCCTGTCTTTATGGTGCTCTTCTTTATTGGCGCAAAGAAGTCTACCTTATTTGACAATACACGATCTGTGTAAAAAATGCGATGCATCTCTTCGCCAACTGACCTTGCTCTAATTAGCCCTTGCACTATTGTTGGGTCTAACTCGATCCCTGTTGATATATTGCGTGCTGGTCCTTCAAATGGGGTATGATATGTCTGCAACTTTTCAATCAAGCTCGATACTTGTTTCTCGTGCCGACCTTTGCTCCGCTGGAGGTTTCATTGTGACCACTTGAGGTTTTGATGAGAAACCGATCCTTCACATGCCTCCTCAGCTTTGCCAGTTTGTGAGAGTTTTTGTAGAATTGATCAACAGTTTCCGGAGATGTACTGTAGCCACCTCTCATTGGTCCCCCACGTATTTTACTCTCACGGTTTGGGCCGATTTCTGTCACCAAATCTCCCGGAATACTTGAAAATACATTTCCACTGAGGCTCACCCCAGGACCATAAAGAGAAAGATCTTCGTATGCATCTGGGTCATCTGTTTTCAAATTTGACAAGAGAATGTGACTGTGTGTTAAGTATCGAGAATAGTTAGGGTGATTGAAGGCAAAAAGCATCGGAATTAATTGCTGCAAAGCTTGAAGATGTAGCTCCATATTTCTTTCCCTGAAGCTTGCCACAAAAGAAAGCATGGCACTGGTATCTTCCACATAACTTCTAATTAGCTGACCCATTGTTCCACTATTATGAAGCATTTCAGCTTTTAAACGGTCAAACTCAAGACAAGAAGTGACTCTTTTTAATGACTCTGCAGATGGGTCTGACCTCAGAGCTTCTAGGTCTTTGTGTAGTGTATGGGAAATATTTACTGTGGTCGTTTTCAACCTTAAAAGAGCCTCAAGTGATTGTTTGTGAAGACGCATAGATCGGGAATAGTGTCGACCTTCAGCTGCTTGATCTACTGAGCCTTCTGCAATGACGTTTGCCTGGCACCACCAATCACGAAATCCTAGAGCTCCGAATTGCTTGTTGAGAACTTTGAGCCACACTAAAAGAATATGAAAACCTCCCATTAGGCATTTTATTTTGTTGTACTTATCCGACTTATCCATCTCTTTCCAAATGATTTGTGACATTTTGCAGAAAACTGCTTGGTCACAGTGGACGAAAATGTGGTCCAAACGAAGACTGTCTGCTAAGTCTAGGATGTAATCAAGGTAGTACTTGCATATGCTATCATCTGGAGGATGGGGAATAGTAGGAAGGTATTCATTTCTTGATTGCGTGGTCTCAACTGATGTTACTTTCTTATTGAATGCAGTCCACGAACCAACAAACTCATCTGGAAGCTTTCTATCTTCAATGTTATCCGAGTCACACATATCACCTTCTTGTACTTCTTTCCGGTTGTCTGACGTAGAGGCGGCCAAAGCCCATGCAATATCTGTGTCAAGTCTTCCCTCAAGTTCCCTCATATCTCTGTTTTCCTGAAAGCTCTTAACAATGGGGGGATTCTTTTTCACTCCTACTTTGTAATCGCCATAATCAATTTGATCATATTCATCATCATTTACACTTTCATATAGATCTTCTGAGGGCTCAGACGGCTGATACTCTATCTCACCAGGCAGCGTCGGCTGATTGATTGTCCCTGTTGTATCATGGGTCGTACCGACGCCAGTTACGGTCATCTGCCTTCCATCATTGTTATCCAGAGTTATATGTGTCGGTTTTAGTGGCTGCATGCATGGTGGGGCTGTTCTTCTTTTCAATTCTTTTGTCGTATCCTGGGCCCATTTTTTGCCTGTTTCAAGTATTGTTGTGTAACTAGGCGTGACGCCAGATTTGCTTAGCAGATTTATTACCTCTTTACTACCAGTGACTCTATGGATAACCATTCCTGATGCAAGGGCGGATGGTGATGGATTTCCAGTTAAAAGCTGTTGCCAATATCCTGAAATAGACCAAACTTTATTTGCTTGCAGAGGAGGAATGACGGCAAAGCCATGATTATTTTTTTTACAGGAAGGATTTAGGGACATCGCAATCACATTGTAAATTTCTTTCATTGGCTCATATTCGTCTAATTGATCAACCAGGCTCTCAAATGAAACATGGGAAGTGCGCTGTTCATCATCACAGCTCTTTTTGCGTTCTATTTTACGGTGAATCATCTTCGCGAATGCTTTGGTTATGTCATCATCTCTTAGACCGTCACCGCGGATAGTTGCTAAAGAGTAATCAAGAGGATTCACATCAGTAGAATGAAGAATATTACCAGCTCCATGAATTCCCGAAGCTCTCTTGAATCCTACTTTATCCTTAAATTTGTCTGATATCAAATCTTTAATTTGGCTTGTGAAGGTTTTGCGGCAATTGACTGGAACCCCATGATAAGCGTATAAGCTTTGCATATCCTCCAATAAATCAATAAGAAAATAACAGGATTTCCCAATAACGACTTTCTTCTTGATTATTTCAAGAAACTCTTTCTCTGCACATTGACCATTTATGGTATCTAATGGAACATTCGACTGGGGATTTGTAGGGCGAACTGTGAAAAGCGTATAACAGCTTTTGTGATACTCAAGTTCCCTCGCAAGGAGATCACCCGCTGCTTGGTGTATCCTTAGTCTTTTTGCAGCACTGTGCAGTACAGGGTCATCTGAATTTTCGTTTGCGTCCATGACACCAAGTAACGTTGCTTCAGCTCTTGCTTCTTGCAATTTCAGCAAACTTTCTTCACGGCCTCGGTATTTTTTCCTCTTTCTGTTACAAACAAAGCATTTCCTCTCGCGGTCACTTGGTGATGGAAGCGGGGCGACTTTGCTTCGTGTTGTTGCGATACTTGCTGCAGATGTGCTAGCAGATGTTACCGTCATCTCGTCAGAAGATCTTGAAATGGATTCGTCCTCAGTGAGGACAGAATCCTTGAGATTCGCCTCTAGCTTCTGTTGATCCCCAAAGTATTTGCGACACTGAGTATGACATTTTAGCACTGTTGAATCGTGGGAGTCAAGATACCGCATCAATTCGTCGTATACATAAGGAAATTTGACTGCATATTGTCGTGGGTTTATCACGTCTTTCCATTGTAATGCCTTATCTTTGATTGAATCAAGCCTGGAAAGAAATGGTTGATTTTCAAAATATTCGTGGTATGAAGGAGATTTTAATAAAATGAATTAAGATATCAACACTGGAATCCCGTTATAAAGAGCTCTGAAGGGAACCCAATAACTTTTCGTCACACAGGGAGCTCATTTTACCGAGAAAATTATTTCTTAGGACATAATCAAAGGGACCAGACATTTAGTTCATTATACCAGGAAGTTCGTTAAATCCGGAGTTCGTTATATCGAGATTCCAGACACGCTTTTTTATTATAAGAAACTCGTTTATAAGAAACTAGTACTAGGATTTCTCAGAAATAACAATAGATTCTTTTGTTCTATTGTTTCCTTTAACAATAGGGAAAAATAGAAAGTTTAAGAAACTTTTAGTGCTAGGGCTTGAGCCAAATTTCTTTTAAAATAAGAAACGTGTGGAACAAAATAACCTTTGTATACACACCCTCTTTCTTTTATAATCTGTATTTTTTCAGACTTTTTTATTATTTCTTGGCATAAGCAGCATGTATTTGAATGTAATTCCGCCTGATTCTGAAGTGAGGCAAACGGTGTTGCTGAAGGCGAAGCCATTAAGATAATTTCATATCATTTTTCTCAGTCATCCTAAAATCAAAATAAACTGTCAACTGTGTATCACATTTCAACAAATGTTTTTCTCAGCATGTTTCTCTCACATAAGCTGAACCATTAGCTAAACCATTTAGGCCAGGGCATCAATTTCTGAATAAAGTAACAAAAGTTATGTATGAATACATAATCTAAGAAGCTTGTTTGCAAATAGATTATTTGGGAATGTTATTACTTTGCCGTATTTTAAAAGATAATGATAAGAAAAGTTAAAAATTTCTCACCTTTTGCGCTGAACTCCATCGATCAAAAGAACGCAATCAGACTGGACAGATGGCACATGGAAACTACCCTCGTTTGATGTCAAGCCTCGCAAACCTCAAAGTCTTCTACGTACGGCCATAGGAGTAATGAAGTATCAATCCTTCGAATTTATTCAAATCCAGATCGTAGAAATGTTACTTTAATTCTTCTAAAGATAATTTTTTATAATTTTTTATCCAAGAATGACGTCATGCAGCCACACCCTGCCCCACCCTAAAATATGCAATTTTGACATACAATCATAGAAAGAGGACAACATTTGTTGAAAAGCCTTTCAATTTGACTAATATTAGCCACTTTAAAGGCATTTAGCCATAGAAAAGTGCGAGTGACGTAATATGACCACGCCCTGCCACACCCACCACATAATCGAATGGTGACAATCATTTTCTGAAAGAGCATTAAATTTCACGTAGGAAAAACATTACCACATATATCCGTTTTTAATATTCGAAAGATTCTGGCCATGCACCTATCTATGTAGATGATACTTTGAATAACATATATCCAGAAAAATCGGAACCATAATGAAACGAAAACATAGATACTACTTAAGCTTTTTGTCTGACACTCAACAGAGTAATACGTCAGAAAGAGAACGAAACAGAAACCTAACTGATTTATATACCCAGATGTGGATCGAAATAGGCCAATCAGAAAAGAGGTGAATGATTGGTATATAAATCAGTTAGGTTTCTGTTTTGTTCTCTTTCTGACGTATTACTCTGTTGAGTGTCAGACGAAAAGCTTAAGTAGTATCTATGTGTTCGTTTCATTATGGTTCCGATTTTTCTGGCTATACTGAAGTTCTGTACCATCCAAAGACTGTTCAATAACATATATCGCAAAGAATCCAACGGTCATCTCTTCTTCATCCCAGTCATCCAAACAAGTTTCACATTGCCATTTATTATGCTTTGGTATGTTCTCCTTGTCTTGAGCTTTCTGCCTACTACTGCAGCCTTGAGCAATGGCTCTCCTCTTCTTTTTGCTTTCTTTCTGAGTCGCTACTTTGGTGTTTTGGTTTCTTCTTTCCTTTAACACATCTGAATCTACTGTAATCTTTTTTCCTGCTTCAACCCTTCTTACACGATTCTGCTTTTTCCTCGGTGAGGTTCCTAACCTGCAATGCTCTTTTAAAATAGACATTCCTGAATGGTCTCTGGGGTTCCTTCACCACCACGATCCCTGTAGCTTCTAGGTAGTCGTTAAAGAACTTGCCCCCAATCCAAAGGACTAATTCCTGTTCCTTTGAATCCAGAAATTAAATTTCCGGGTTGTAATTCATCAGTCAATATTTTAAGAAGGGTGGAAAAAGCTCCTTAGGAATGGACCCTTTCGATTGGGATTCCCTTTTTCAGGAATTCAAAATTTCCGCCACACTTTCTTAGCCGGACGAAATACTGCCACATCCAGAGGTTGGCATAGGTGAGTACAATTAGGTGGGAAGGTACAAAATGATATCTAATGTTTCTCACATGCTTCTATGACTTCAATTGAGAAATGAAACCCCAAGTTGTGTCCAACAAGAACTTTTGTACCATCTCGCGGAATAAATACTTGGAAAAACCATTTTTTGAATAAAGCTTCATCGAACCATTCACTGCTTGAACTGTCATAAACAGTCCCAACTGGGTCACCTGTTGTCCAGTTTTCGTATATATCCTTAGATTTAAAGAAAACCATTGGTGGTAATATGGTTGCATATGCACTGCAGCAAAACATCAAGCTGATAGCTTGCTTTGAGTGCTCGATCTTACGCTCTATCCTTCGTAATACTTTTGAGACACCATACATGACTGCCGTTCAGTTATTGATAACTGTCATTATCCAGCACTTAGGATTGATGGTGCGTATGAATCTTTGTCAATACTTATACATACAGTAAAAACCCACAACTAGGAACCTAAAAATCAAGAATCTGTTAGCCTAAGATTTTGAAATTGTATTTATATTTCAAGGGTATAAATTACAAATTTGAAGCTATGGGAACATCTGAACCTATAGCTACACCAATGATTGTACGCTATCAGAAAGGGTAAAACTGTGTTTTTCTAAGATTCCAAACTGCATCCAGACACTATTGAAATTATTTTATAAAATGTAATCATCTTACCCATTATTTGCAGGCAACATTGGTTCGTCTGAAAAATTTACGTCTTGCCACATCGCACACATACATGTACAAGAAGTTGGATCAGTTTTGTGAAGATCATGACAAAGCAATTATAAAGCAGGTTGAACAGGAGTCAAGGAGGTTGAGGAAGATTACTCCTGGTGCAGAAGTCTCAGTCAAGTTCAGGTGGATACAAATAGTAAAGCGACTCAAATGGTTGATTATGAAAAAATGAAATTGCATCTGAATTTCGAGAATAATACTGATACGGTTAACACAGAATTAGACGAGTTTGCAACCAAACGGAGTGAGAATATGAAGATTATTGCTCAAAATGCAGCACAGGCTGCTAGTGCTAATTGTAGAGCTGTTGGAGATAATGTACAAGGTTGGTCAATCTGTGCATATTAGAATTATTTTAGAGTTTTAACATTTCCAATTTAAACCGCATTAAAGACCTGCAAGTGAATGGCATGAAAAAATCTCCTCAGATTTAGGTTTGTTTTTCCATTTCAAGTCAGTTACTTTACTCTTGTGTAGTTTTTGTATTATTCTACTATTTACATTCATGGCAAAAATTATATTAAAAAGTAACAGATGTTTCTATCAAGAGTATAAATTGATTTTAAATGAAACACACCTGAATCCGAGGAGGTCTATTGGCTAATTATGCTATCAAAAGTGGTTAGAAAAAAATTTTTGTTACCTTTTCCCACATTTTCTTATTTTCTTACTAAATCACATATTGCTTAAGGGCACCTTCTTCTCCTCTTAGGGAAGCATAGAAGGGGTAGCGTGTCCCCACCCCCCTTTTGCATCCATGTCTATAGATAATAGGAGAATCAGAAGCTTTGTACAGTACAGGCCAGGTGTAACCTAACAAGTTTTTCCTGCTTTTTTCTTTCTTGAGAAAAATATTTCTTGCTGAAAGATTTCTTTTTCTTGCCCAAAAATTCTTTCCACGTTCTCAAGAATTCTTACCATGTTAAGTTACACCTGCCCTGTACTGTATATAACATCTATTATGTTGTTGTGAATCATGTACTGATGGTTATTTGGACATTATATTAAAAATGTGTAATTCTTTTGTAAATGTAGTCTTACCAAATGTAGTCTTACCAAATTAGATCTGATATTTTATTTTGTTTAATTATATTTCAGAAATAGAAAATATGGACAATGTTGATGATGATGGTGACGACGATGGTAGAAAAATAGTCTTCGATAATCTTGACATGTACATCAAACCCGTCAAACCTAAGAGGAGAACCAAAATGTGTACCTACATTGGGTATCTGTAATGGCAACCGAAAACCGTATCAGTGGAAATCATTTGTCATGTGAAAAACAAAACCCTTGTGAATCAATAACCAAAACAGATAAGGCCAAATCTCTACCAAGTAAAACAGAGCAAGAGGCCCAAAGAAGCAATTATGCTACAATAGTTTCTCGTGTCTTGACAAAGCACATTGATTGCCTGAAATTTTTGGATGATGTTTCTCTCAAACACATACTGTATAAGTACAGCAGAGAAACAAGCAAACCTATTGAAACAGCGAGTTACTTAGCTTTAATATTCAGATAGGACAGAAAATACAATTTATAATTCAAAGTGTTTACAATTTCTACAGCAAAACAGTCCATCAAGGAGCAATCATTTGCCATTGCTCAATATGCAGTTTCAGTTCAAAACTGCTTGGTGGATAAAATTTTCCTTCAAGAAACATACTAGAATATCAGGTGTTAAAAATACTCTGTATGACCACTGACTGTCTGAATATGTTGACCTACAATTTACCATCATTTCCTTTCTATTATGTTAAATACCGTATTAACTCTATTATTCCTGTTGCAGGATTAGCATTTCAACCTAATTTAAAAAGGCGGGATTTTTAGAGAGGCGGGTATGTTGGAGAGGTGGGAATATTTTTTAATGCCTAGAAGTCGAGCTGCGGATACCTTTTCAGCGAAAAATTCTCCTCAACATGATTTTATTCTGTGGCAAATCAGATAAACACAATTGGAGAAAGTTCAATATTCAATAATACAATAATAATATTAATGCTTTTTTCGACAATTTTTTAAACAATGAAAACATTAATTTCTTCAAAAGTAATAAAAACAGCAATAATAATACAAATAACAATTAGTTGTTGCAATCTTGCATGCACGATTACTGGGGAGGCAGGATTATTCGTTCAATCTATGAAATAAAGGCGGGATTATTAGAGAGGTGGGAATAAAAGAGAAATGGGAATAATAGATACAATATGTAAATACAGTACATCCTATAGATGTCCCAGTGCCCCTATTCCCTACTTTCAGAAATCCTCCAATAATTGAGCAATGAGCTAGTGTCAAATGGAAAAACTGGCTCTGTTGTAAACAAACAACTGGCAGATATTGTGAGCAAAAGATGGGGCAAGCAACTTCCACAGGAAAAAATCAAAGCCCTTTGTGAAAAATACATTTGCCCAAATAATTTTATACAAATGCACCCGCAAATAAAAGTAAATAAGGAAGTTTGGGCGTTTTTACTCGCTGACAAAAAGTCTACAGACGTGAGAATTTCTAATATCCAATAAACAATTCAAAGCGTAAGCTGTATTGCGGTTAATGCAGCGAATTACTTTCTACAGGCTGACCAAAATGACAATCCCGCTAATCCATCAGATAATTTAGCTAACCTTGTTGATGGTATTGCATTACTTGGTTACACAACTGCTGATCTCTTGAAATTGCGTCGCTAACATCACGTTATATTGCACACAGTACACTTCTCTTTGGGTCGGATTTTAATAAAGAGCCTAAAGAAACAGAAGAAACAATTAAAGTTTCTAAAGCCTTTCATAGTTTGCGACAAAATGAAAACTGCTTATAAATGAAAAATTAACTTTCTGGGCAGAACGATAGGACATTTCCTGCATTATTCCCGAAGTAAGAGAAAAATATTCTATAATATTAATAATTTATAATATGAATTATGATATTCCAGAAACTCTTTCTTTGCCTTCTATGACACCTAAGCCTCCCTGCTCCGACAGATCAGTAGGAAATATTCCACAGTTCTTAATTTCATCCTGACATTTCGAAGTCTTTGAATCTAAAAAGCCAAAAGTTTGATGCCTCTGTTGCCTATTTGCTTCAAAGAGCAAAAAGATCATCGCTGTCGATTTTGAAAATAGTGTGCTCCGGTATGAAATTACAGATTGGTTAAAGCTTGACAATATTCAACCACAGAGGGATTTGTGAACAATAGAAACGAGAACTTCTTAAGTTTTCGAGCACCTCAGGACCACGACAGTTTTGCTTATGCGGCTTCTTTGATGGCGCTTGAAATTTCAAGACAAGCAAAATTGCCCAAAATGACCCTGTACACTTGGCCAGAAACGGCTGAATCTCCTAATGGCGCTCAACTTTTCAGTTGTCAGAAATATTGAAGGTGCCATAGCTTAACCTGATAATGATACACAGAGTTCTCATAATAGTGATACTAGGCCAACTTTTACAAGTGAAAGTAGTGTTCTTGACTCAGAATTTCTTTCTCCTGAAGGTGATAATGCTGTAGATAATTGTGATAGCATTACCTCTCACACAGAGTTAACAACTTTTGCCACCCGGGCTATATTTTTCAGGATGCCAAATTACTTTTGAAGTTCGTCGTATCATTCGGTCTTTGACTAAATTACGTTATCCAGGCAAAATATCAATTTCGATTGTTTTTTCCAGGCTCGAAGCTGTGCGTTTTTAAGTTGTTCATGAGGCGATGAGAGACACTACTACGCATGCTCTCCTACATCACTCTACTACGCATGCTCTCCCACATCATCACGACGGGTGCTCTACTACACATGCTCTCCCTCCAAGACAGAACAATGTCCCTTTGGCGAGCAGATAAACCCCAATAAAACAAACACGCAAATGTTCGTTTATAATCTGATGATATCGATATGGTAACTAAAATAGAAGATATAAAACTTCTTAAACTACAATAGAACTAAATTTATACAGGCGAAAAGCGATGAAATATACTTGAAAGATATTGTAAAATGTAAGAAAGGTGAAAGTTATTGAGAATATAAAAAACAGGAATATTTTAGGTCTCAGAGGAGTTCGTGAATAACTATTAATAATGTCCAACAACAACAAAACTGTAAGGCAGTTTCTAGCTTCTTTATTGCAACGATAAAATTAAAAATGTTTGATAAATTAGACTTACAAAAGCTGTGGTTTCTTTAAGCTGCAAAGGTCGTCTAACATGGTCAGAATATTAATAAACTTGCATAGAATAATAAACTTGCGAATAAACTAAGTCTTGTTATGAAAAACACATGAAATAGCTTGGGAAATTCCCTTTGACACAGGGGAATTCCTGTTGAATGGTTCAAAAGTATCACGTGACTTCCGTCATTCTCAACAAAGCGAATGAGATAAAGTCTGGGGGTTCCGTTAATCACGATAACCTGCGGTTTACCCGGGGGTTCCTTGACAACGGGGGTTGCTTCTTATTCTTACAACTTACCCTATCTCATCTCCCCAACAAGGGTGTGACTTGCTTATCAAATCTCGATATGGGAAAGTCAAGTTTATTGAGCTTACTTCTGTTCATCAAAGTTACCTCATCAACCTCATCATAGAAGGCGCCCAGTTCTTCTCTGTCCTCAATTTTGAACAAGAGAACCTATTCCAATCGTTATCCATCCCTTCCAATTTTTTTTATTATGAATTCAATGCCACGAATGAAGACTTCAAGGAAGAAACACATGCATCAAATACGTGAAGGTTATCAAAGTATGGCGAGACTTCTTTGAAGATCGTCGTAAATGAATGGCGAATTTTTCTCTTTTGTTGCTTCAACTTTTCAAGCTGCAGTTTTGGTATGATCAATTGCCACGGAATAACCAAGGCAAATAGACGGTAATAAAACATTCTTTTCACGGCACTAATTTGTAGAGTACAAGGAATGAAGACATGAGATTTATGATTCAAATACATACATAACTATAAACCCATCTACATTGGGGTATGTAAACATAGTTTGACGGAGTATAAACGTATCATACAAGTGATTCTAGCTTTGATTCCTAACTCTGCCTGTAGCAATATTGCAATACTGATCTGCGCCTATAAGGACATCTCTGTGCTTATTGCTGTTTGCAAGCTTAAGGCCTTGAAGATGGGTAAAGTTACCTATATCTATGCGCGAAGAAATAGGAAAGTATATAACGAGTTTGGTTAAAGAATAACATAGCTTACTATATACAAAACGAATTCTTTTTAGGAGGCATGACGACTCCAGCTTAAGTCTGTTTGCGATTACATTTTCGATCTTGTGGTTAACCAATTGAAAAAAATGTGAAAAACCAATTACCTTAATAGAATCTCTAACCTTAATGTCATTTTGGTCATCTACTTCCACCTCCCGCCAGGGGGACCAAAGAGGATAAACACACAAAATTACTTCAAACGGAGGAAGAGATGGGATAAATGATAAATTTGTTGAAAAACAGAAATGTTTCATTGACTTTTGTCCGGGATTGTAGATTTTTGATGTTGAGGATGGATGTTATAGCAAGCAGAAAAGAAAAAAAATCGATGGAGCTGGCATGTAAAAAATCACTTGGACTTAGTACTGATATCCTTATAATTTAAGAGTATAATGATATTTACTTCTTTTAATCTCCAAGGTATGAGAAAGTTTCATTGCAGGGGAAAAGGACATGTCGCTAACTTGGCTGCTTCATCCAACGGTTCATGGTTACAGGAGAGAAGGGTAGATCTTTGCAACACTGGAATATCGCATCAACCTGAGAGAAATTTACAGCTGAGTGAACAAAACAATTTTGTTGATTTATCTGAAGAGAAGAATGACCCAAAGCCTAAAGTAGACGCGATTCAAATATTAAACGACTCTTCAGAGGAGATTGAAGAAATTGATCCCATGGCACTGGAAAAGATAAATATCACTGACGAGGCCTTGTTGCAAGTAAGTTAACTACCAACAAATTGCTGCATAAAATCATAAAATTTGACAGTACAAAAAATTGGTCCATGATTTGCAAAAAAAATTTGCGTATCTTCCAAATGCTAATGGTGCAATGCAGAAATAGGGGAATTCTAACAAGACCCCATTTAATATAGAAAATATGAAACAAACAAGGGATACTGAGAGTCATTGGATGTCAAACAGATGTATAAGGTCAGTTTTACGCACTGCTAGTTGTGTAACTTAAATTTGGTTCTTATACATATTTTGTCATAGGAAATCAACGAAGTAATGAGCAGAATGATACTGATTAAATCAGAGTCCATAGAAAAACTATGGTCTGGAAGGCTGCTGAAGAACAAAAGGTGATGTCTTTGTGAGGGTCGTAAATGCGTCACACGCAAACACGTAAACAGTGTTGACAGTGTTACTGTGGGCTTAAGCAGTGTAAAGCAGTGTAGTCGACTTTCCTCGCATCGAAAACGTTGTATTTAGACATATTTTTTCGATATATTACGATTTTGAATTTATTTGGAAATGCCTGGAGATAATTGTGCTGTTTTCGGCTGTGGATCAAATCGTAGAACGAAAGGATTGGGAATCTTCAAGTTACCCGCAACCACCAAGGACGATCGAAGAAGAAGGAGAAGAGATTTATTGAACGAGATCACCAAAAGCTGGGTTGTTGATAAGGCGTTCAAGGAAAAGATCGAGAAAGACTCAGTGTACATTTGTGAAAAACATTTCCAGTCTGCAGACATTGAAATATGTAAGTGATCAAGCAGTTATTGATCTTGCAGGGCAAAGGGGCTTCAATTTCAAACTGTTTTGTTAGGCCATACCCATATCACCGCACTCACACACAGGCTGTTTTTCTTTATCTTTTGCTTTTAACATGCTTTGAACCTTGAAGACAAATGCTCATGTTTCAAAGAGGAGTAAACCAACATTTCTTTACACATTCTTTTTTTATCAGAATACTACAAATTTTGTCTAGCCTCGATATTCTTAAGATATTTTTGGCTGATTCAATGACAACATGCAGTGAGTAGGCAGAGTAGCTGCAAAAAGAGGGGAATTTCACTCACTCAAAGAAGCGTACAAGATTCTTTCAGAACAAAAGGATTCTACGGATTTTTTGATAGATTTTTCTTAAAAACTGAATGATTCTGAGCCTGAATGTACTTATAAACAATATCCTTATATAAAACAGAGTGTATTTAATTCATGTATGATTTCATGGCTGTCAGTGGGTTTTTGACGATTACTTCTTGATGATGGCTTGGATGGTTGAAGAAGCACCAAAACCAACTGCAGAGATGGATACTTGGCTGATGGTTTTTTTACAGATTTGTTTACAGTATGGCTACGGAGCCCCTCTTAGCATTTCAGTGAATGGCAGTTCCGTCAAATCGTTCTTTTCGGAGCTGTTTGATGTTGATTTACTCGCATTTGCTCGACCTGCCCTGAACGGTACTTTATTCCTTGCACCTTTTTTGCCAGCTGTGATTTTGTTTACATTGTACTCTGCAAGAGTTGTGTGGCTCACCTTTCCTTTAAATTTCTTTCGGATGAAATCAAGATGGCAGTGTAATTGAGACTGCAATGATGAAACTGCTAAGGAATTCCTACAGATTCCGTCATTCTGATATCTGCCGCAGACACACGTCCCATGGTCGCTGAATGATGTGACCTGTACGTTACCACTCTTTGCACTGCGGCTTGCGACTTCAAACCTTTTGTTGCCACTTATTTCGAGACTGGCTTTCCTTTGTACTGCATGTGCGTGATACCTTAAACCCAAAACGTCTTTTTGCAGGACATCAGCATTTTCAAGAGAGTATCCAAAATTGTCGTGTAGGTCTTTAGCTAATCTTACATCTTTGAATTCACTGGCTCCATGTTTTTTGGATCTGCCACTTCTGGTCATTGAACATCTTTCTGCTGCAATATTTCATCCATGGTTAATAGGTCTACCTGACTGATGTACTTTTCTCTCATTTCTGGTGTCCATGTAAACCATATGTCAGTCGGAAATTGCAGATAGCTTGCACCCTTTGATAATTCATACAAGTCACCAGTGGCGTAGCGTGACTTTCAGTAGTGGGTATTCAGTAGAGATTCAACTTAGGCCCTCCCAATGCAGCAAAGCCACTAGCAGACTTGGTAATGATATAGAGGAGCTGAATCAATGGCAGGAAGCACACAGACCATTTTGCAACATAAACCATAAAGGCACCTCTGATGCTATGGAATCATCAGCAGCTGTTGATATATTCTCCAGAAATCTCAAATATACCACATATGTTGGAGATGGTGATTCAAATTCATTCGGTAAAGTGAAAACAGAAGTACGGAGACCGATATCCAATAGTGAAAGAAGACTTTGTAGGCCGTATACAAAAAAGGATGGACACAGCTCTTAGAAGTTACAAGGAAGGGAAGAAAGGTATGAAACTTTCAGATGGAAAAACTGTGGGTGTTAAAGCAAGGCTCACAGATGTTGTTATTGATAAGATTCAAGGGTATTATGGAAAGGCAATCAGAAGCAACAAAAATAATTTGGAAGGAATGTACAGAGCTATCTGGGCAATATTTTGCCATACTATTGCTAACGCAAATGAAAGCCTTGAGCAGCAACATCGGCAGGGATACCTGGTGGAAATTTGTAAATGGGCAATTCCATGTAACGGACATTACAGGGTTTGCAAATTCGTCAGGTAAAAAAATTTAATTTCTCCTTTTGGCTCTTTAATGACCCTGAGGTCATATTAAATAAAGAAATGCCGTGTAATTATGTAAAAAGTAAGTCATCTTCTTTTTGAACATTATTTGTAAATTTTGAATTATTAGGCTAAATTGTAGCTTAACGGACATTAAGACATGCACCTTAGTGCCACTTTTCAAACTTGAAAATCGTCTCGATTACAGCTCTTATGGTAATACCTACCTACCATTAAGGTGTTAATTGATAAATTTATTGATGACCAGTGGAAATATTTTCTATTTTTGGCAAAATGGTGTAATGTGTGTGTAACGGACATCACATTGTAATTGTAACAGACATTACAGATTTGTCACATGGTTAAAAATCATAGAAATTCAAATAATATATCCAACAAACTTCTGGTAACAATCTTTTGTATTATGTCCTGTTCCAGATAATCAATCTCATCTTTTTCCTTTGGCCACCTCCATTCACCAGTGCATTTCTCCATTGCCATCACCTGAGCTCCTTTCCCACCAGGGTGAACAGCTGACACTCGACCAGGGAACAGCTTCCCCTTCATATTGACATAGCACATATTCACCAATGTTGATTTCTGCAGTTGGGGCTTTTTGCTGCACTCCTCCTGATACCACTCATCATCAGATCTTTCTGAATTATCATCAATGGAAGAAGATGTTACTTTATCACACAAGTCACTTTCAATATTTTGGTTCGAGTAATCTTTGCACAAAAGTGTGCCATCATCTTGAACTGCAACAAAATGTTTTTGTTTTATCCCAAAGACTGGTGTAGAGCAGGAGAAAATATCTTTCACCCTATTACTACTGGGCTTTTGGGACCCTTGTACTACCGGGGGGGCACATTGTGCCCGCCCCCTGCAATTCTTGTTAGGAACGTGATAAAAGCTTGAAACTTAGTAGAACTATAGAAATTTACTTGCTCTATCGATTGATGGTGTTTTGAAAACCATAATGGCTACCAATGACGTCACAGTGACGTCATAAGTCTGAAAAACCATGATAACTACTTATAGGCATTATGCTTGTTATTGAAGCTATTCTTATTGTATTTTTGACTCTCAAATGGTTTATTTATGAACAAAAAGCATTTTCAAATCATAATCTATGAATTTTTTTAACATTATTTTATATTTTTTTATATTTTTACCATTTTTTTCATAAATGTTCAAGTCGATGAATTTTACAATGAAGAAAAATAAGATATAATAGCTATTCAGATTGAAAATAGAATTTTTTCTAGTTTATCTATATTCAGGAACGCCAAAAAAGGAATTTCAAATGAAAAAATAATTGTCTTTTATAGATATGACGTCATAAACATTGATGACGTCATAGATTTTAAATTTTGCTTACGTCAGCAAATACTAATAAATTATATATCATTTTAAAGCCCTTCTCAAAACAAAGCCAATGGTGCTTCAAACAAGTCTCTATGTGTTACAGTTGCAGAAATATTGGCCCTAGAACATTTTAACACCTGACCGCTTCTTGACAAAAGAGGTGTCACGTGATCAGCGAAGGTGTGATAGTAACAAAAATAATTTTTTTCAGATTCTCTGATAAATTTGAGGAAAAGTCGAACAGGTTTCAGTAGAATATTACGTGTTTTTTCAGAGAGACAGCATTTTTAATTTTGCCGCGGGCACTTTGTGCCCCCCCCCCGGCCATAATAGGGTTAAGGCACATTTCAATTGCAGATGCTTGTATTTCTTTGGCAGAAAATGAAATTATTTTGATTTTTTCTTCTCTTTTTTTGGCAACTTGACAAAAATCTTCAAGGGAACTGACGACAACCTGTCGGCTGAGCGTTTTCATCCACACATCTCTTTCCACTACTCTGCCAATGCCATCAACAGCTCCCTTGCCGTGAGATGTAGCGAAGAAATGCCAATGAAGACAAGCAAGGTCATGCCTTTCAAGAAGCACTGGAAGGCAATTGACCACATATTGATTTTTAAATTGAGATGAGGAACCATCTGAAAATATATCGATTTGATTTATAGAATGTTTCTTTAGGTCTCCAAGCAGCTGATTTATAAAAACCAGCACTGATGTCTTATCATGATCAAGATCGTTGCTGACAAAGACAATGCTTCTTGTTTCTTTCCCCATCCAAACACAAACTGTGAATAACGTTAAGTGGCTTTAATTCCAATGAGCAGATTGTATCTCGCCTTGATGTTGAAGAGCATAGTTTTCGCTGAAATCTATTTGAATTACAGCACTTTGTGGTGGAATGCTCATTGATTTGTATTGTAAAAAACTGCTCTGCTCTCTTTTTATATGTACATGCATCAGGAATTCTGGTAATTTCTTTTTGAGGCTGCTCACTGCTTCATCCACTGTGCCAACTTGGTATTTCTTCTCCATTCTCTTTTGTCTTCCCTTTCCCTCATTTACTGATCCTTGGTTTCCCTTTCTTCTTGCATGGGCCATTTCATTGAACTCTCCGTTTCTTGACCATTGATACCTGAAAATTTCATTGTTGAATGAGGGCCCTTGAAAACTGGCAAACCATTGGCTCATCTTTTCTTGGCATGTTTCACAGTTTCCCATCATACACCTCTCAGACTCGGGGGAGCACACAACATTTGATACAAAGTTGCAGGAGTAGATTGGAAATTCTGGAACAGCTTTATGAATTGCATCACATAGTAGAAAAACATTTTCATGATACATGCAGAGGCAAGCATCTTTTGGAGTTTTGTCACGGTGAAGAACATGTGTTGGCTTCAATTTCACAAAGGCAGATTTTCCAATCTTCATGTTAGGGTGATCTTGTTGGAAGAGTGAGTGAGTTTCCTTGATGGTGTAGTGTAGATTCCTTACTCCAGATAGTCACATAGTCCCTTTTTCCAGGAGCTTGCCTTGATATGTCATCTCGACAATAAAACTCTATGACTTTCTGTTTTGTCTCGTCACTTATCGCATTCTTTGGAGCAATACTTGATTTAACCATTCCAACTTTCTCAGCAAGTTTTGTTACTACCACTCTTTTTTTCCTTGGGCTAAATGGCCGGGATCTCACAACCCTAGAAACAGCTTTCCCTAGTGTTCTACTCTGCCCTCCAATAAATATGAAAACGTTTTGAATTTTAGGCCTAAATTAAATCATTTTCATAGTAAGACACAGAAATAAATTTCCAATCTATCTCTCGCTTATCTCCCCACATGAGCTGAATCACACATCTACCTGTTAAGAAATTAGTGCAGAAACTTTATTTGGAGCTAAAATCTAAAATAAAGTTACATATGATATGTTTTTATTGAAAATCGTAAGAGTGGTGAGATGCTCGAAAATTTCATTGGAAGACTAAGTGGTTCAGAAAAAAATAGGAAAAAGTTTGGTTTTTCTTTTAATGGAAATAGTAAAAAAATTGTAAAAGCAAGTCAATAACCTAAATGATAATGGGATTTCAAAAGTTGGCTCGTTCTCTATCGATTCACAAAATCCCAAGTTAACCAAAAATATTTTTTTGCGACAAACTTGAACAATAATTTTCAAGACTTTCGAAGCTATTTCTTGACTGCCAAGCTTCGAGAAAAAATTGAAATTTTGAATCGACCGGGAACGAAAACCCAGTCAAATGAGGAGGATGATAGGCCCAAGAAAATCGAGGATGAAGTAATGGCAACCTCACCAAAATCATCTGCAACAGCTAAAACGTTTGCCTCCCTGGGTGTCGATGTTTTATACCAAAAAGGAAAAGAGACTAAGGAAGACACAGATCCCAAAGATTGCTATCTCTTTGCCCAAAAATCTGTCTTGGTGAACATGCTGAGAAACTTGCTCTGCCCTGATTGCAAACAGCCAGGGCTGGACTTTGAGCTTTGTACAAAAAACCGTTGTGGATTTTCTGTGAAGTTGAGAGTGTTTTGTAACAATTGTCAACTGTTTAATAACGAACAGTATCTCTGTGTAGGAGGATCCACTGCTGCCAATGTGCCGTTTGATATTAATACCAGATATGTATTAGCCTTCAGAGGTATTGGCTGTGGACACTCGGCTATGTCAGACTGGGCTGGTGTTATGAACATGCCATATACCCTGAGTCGTGACTCCTACACAAAGACTCATGAAAGGATTGAGGTGTCTAGCTCAATCACATTTGATGAAATTTCCAATCAGTCCCGTGCTGCCATAGAAAAGGCATATGCTGAGCTTCGCATTCATCCAGATGGTGATGGAATTCTCAATGTGGCAGTTTCCTATGATGGGTCCTGGCAGAAGAGGGGTTACTCGTCTCACAACGGGATGGGCTTTGTGATTGAGCTTTTAACAGGACTACCCTTTGATTACGAAGTTCTCTCAAACTTCTGTTTTAAATTTAAAGCAGTGGAGAGAAAAGATCTTGACCCAGAATGGCTTAAGAATCACAAAGAGAACTGTTGGAAGAATTTTGATGGAACAGCATCAGCAATGTAAGCAGAAGGACCAAGAAGAATGTGGTCACGGTCGGTGGAGAAAAAGAAACTAAGATACACCACTATCTTGAGTGATGGAGACAGTAAAGCCTATGATGCTGTAAAGCAACTAAATGCCTATGGAGATGTCCATGTTGAAAAGGAGCATTGCATCAACCATGTATCAAAGAGGATGGGGACTGCATTGAGAAATTTGGTCGGGAAACCAAAAGTGCAGAAAGAATCAATAAGTGGTAAAGGAAAACTTACCAAAGAACTTATTGGTAAGGTCCAAAACTACTATGGAAAGGCGATAAAGGATCATGCAACAGATATACCTTTGCTGAAAAATTGCATCATGGCAATTCTGTTGAATTTATCCTCTACGGACACGTTACCAAAGCATGCCCAATGTCCACCTGGCCCTCGTTCATGGTGCTTCTGGCAAAGAGCTCTTGCTGATTCCAAAGAGCCAGGTACACACAAGAGCCATGAAACCTTACCGCCTGAGATTGGTAAAAAGCTGGTTCCAATCTTCAAGCGACTGTCAGATGAAGAGCTTCTGAAAAGGTGCTCAAGAAGTATGACTCAAAATGCCAATGAGTCACTGCATAATCTCATATGGAGACTATGCCCAAAGGTAACATTTGTTGGGAGGAGTACCTTCAAAACAGCTGTTTTGTTGGCAATGTGGCCATTCAGTATGGGATCAACTTTCCGTGTTGCATTGTGCAGGACTCTCAAAATAGTTCCTGGAGAAATTCTAGAAACATCAGCAAAACGAAAAAATTGTTGAAAGGTTGAGAAAGGCTGAGAAAGCAAGCTCAGAGGAAATGAAAAAGCTGAGAAAACAACTCAAGTACAACAATAAAATCAGGAGTAGTTTGAAGAAGAGGAAAGAAGGAGACACATATGTGGCCGGGGGATTCAACTGCTAGGGACAAATAGGTTGAGATAAAGGAAAAGTATTAGAATATCAGAGACACATTAAGACAATAAAACCTTGTTAAGACTCATTAGATCATATTTATTGGAAAAGCAAGTAAAATAACATATTTTTTGACTCTGTTACAAAGAAGTGTTGGACTTTTCATAATCGAAAATCATTGAATGCAATTTTCTCAAAACAAGATTTTCGATGGAGTGCCTATATTGCACCGGGCACATTTTAAACATTTTTGTCTCAAATGGCATAATCTATACATCAAAAGAATGCTAAAGACCTGTAGAATGCACCAAAGAGGTTTATTTTCCCACATGATGGATTTGTTAAGCTTTTCGTCTGACACTAGATAGAGTAATACGTCAGAAAGAGAACGAAACAGAAACATAACTGATCTTTATTTCTCTTAGGTTTCTGTTTCGTTCTCTTTCTGACGTATTACTCTGTTGAGTGTCAGACGAAAAGCTTAAGTAATCTATTTGTTCGTTTCACTATGTTTCAGGTATTTCTGGCTATACTGAAGTTCTGTACCATCCAAAGAATGCTTACTTTTGTAACTTCTTTCTGTCCTTGATTCTTGAAAATGCTTTCATAATGAATCTTCTATCAGAATCCAATGGAGTCTCGATATACAGCTTCCACAGGTAATCGAAGTCGTCATCTTTTTTAGGGTCAGACGCGAAGTTGATGGTCAGAGCTCGCAGTTCAACTGACATGCCGGGTATACTAAAAACATTTATGCAAAAATAGATGAGAAACAAGGAAGGAGACTGGCTCTCTGATAATTAAAGTGTCATGCTTACTCAATTGTGAGACTTGAAGACAGATTATGAATAAAGTGGAACCTCCATATAAGTGACACTATTGGGACAAATTTTGTCCGTTGTAGAGGTGTGAATCATTGCTGATCACATTTGCGAAATCCAATAATAATGTGTCGTTTCTATGTTTGCCCTTGCAAAGGTACCTTACCTGCTCCAGATGTTAAAAAAATAATACAGGAAATTATGAGAGCTAAGGAAGATGCAATTGATGTTTGCAAGAGATATGAAGTCACATCGACCTTGTATGACAATATTTCTCTTGTTAAATATGTTAAACAAGTTGTGGATAGGGCAGTGTGCAATGATAAGAAATCATTTGAAACTTTGCCGCCTGATTCTTCAACAGTAAAAAAATATGTTACTTTATCGCAAGCAGAAGTAATGTATATGCATGAAGATATTTACCAATTGACATTGCCACTTCACTCAGACTTTCTGCCCAAGAGAAGTTTCCTGACCGACTTGTAAACGCAAGTCAAGAGGGCTTTATCTGTTGCTAGAGAACTTTGCAGTTTCAAAAAACCGTCTTTTTTGTGTAGATGCTATGCAACAAAGCAATTTATTAAAAAGCTTTTCGCTTGGTTAACCTCATTGGCTTACTTTTCACTTCATTGAGATCTGAGCTGGGGGTTTGTCTAAGCCTACTTCTATGCTAATGTACACTAAGCTACAACGCATCCTTTTTGATTTCTCAACATTGAGCTTCAACTTTTCCTTCACATCAGCTTTTTCCTTCGTCTGTTCATAGTAAAGTCAATTTCAACATACCCATCATATGGTAATTTCTTACCATCGGCAACATCAAGATTGAATGTTTTACTTCCTAGAACGCATGAAATGTCTTTGATTTCTTTTTTGCAACAGTTCCTTCAAAGTTTTCGATGAAATCAAACAATGGTTACTGAAGGGCTGATTTAGATTTTTTGGCAAGAAAATGAAATAGGTTTCTCGACTGACAAGAAGATTGGTCCACAAAATTACCCTTCTTTATCTCAAATTGCTAATACTGCGAATGATTCCAAAGTGAAAATGAACATCACTATGTGTTGTACTGCAATCAACCCTTGTCTAGTCTTTAGCAGTAAGATATCTTTCAGTCTCACAGTTTTAATTAGTCTTAAACTTTTGTTTCAGTGTTAATTTTGATATTGTTGGGGGGAACTATGGAGTGCCGAATAATCCTATCCCTTGTTTCTTTTAACAATAGAAAACAAATGAAAACTGAAGACACTTTTACTACCAGAGTTCGAGCCAAGTTTCTTAATAAAATAAAACGTTAAGAGCCATTTCCAACCCCTCCCCCCGATTTTTATTGTATTGAACCATTTCCAACCCCCAGTTTTTCGGTACTCGAGACTACATAAAATGATGGATTTAATGACGTGATACTTATTGAAAGTGTCAGAGTTTCAAGTGCAGTGCTTATTCAACTGCAGCCTTATTTTGGGTGCAACAATGCTTTTTTTCTCCCTTGTACCCGTATTGTTATTTATTGTTTTGTTAAGTCGCATAAGTTGAATTTTTTGACTGCAAGGCTTAATCGACTACAATCCCAGACATAATTAATGAAACACTTGTCTCTTTAACACTGAAAAACCAATTACCTTAATAGCATCTCTAACCTTAATGTCATTTTGGTCATCTACTTCCCCCTCTCCCTAGGGGACCAAGGAGGATAAACATGCAAAATGACTTCATATGGAGGAAGAGATAGGATAAATGATAAATTTGTTGAAAAACAGAGATGTTTCATTGACTTTTGTCCGGGATTGTAGATTATTGATGTTGAGGATGGATGATATAGCAAGCAGAAAAGAAAAAAATCGATGGAGCTGGCATGTAAAAAATCACTTGGACTTAGTACTGATACCGTTATAATTTAAGAGTATAATGATATTTACTTCTTTTAATCTCCAAGGTATGAGAAAGTTTCATTGGAGGAGAAAAGGACATGTCGCTAACTTGGCTGCTTCATCCAACGGATCACAGCCACAACTTGAGATTGGTTTTGATCTCATGGTTACAGGAGAGAAGGGTAGATCTTCGCAACATTGGAATATCGCATCAACCTGAGAGAAATTTACAGCCGAGTGAACAAAATAATTTTGTTGATTTATCTGAAGAGAAGAATGACCCAAAACCTAAAGTAGACGCGATTCAAATATCAAACAACTCTTCAGAGGAGATTGACGAAATTGATCCCAAGGCACTGGCAAAAATAATAATCAATGACGAGGCCTTGTTACAAGTAAGTTCACTACCAATAAATTTCTGCATAAAATCATAAAATTTGACCGTACAAAAATTGGTCCATGAATTGCAAGAAAAATTTGCGTATCTTCCCAGTGCTAATGGTGCAATGCAGAAATAGGGGAATTTTAACAAGTCCCCATTTAATATAGAAAATATGAGACAACTACAAGATACTGAGAACCATTGGATGTCAAACAGATGTATAAGGTCAGTTTTCCGCACTGCAAGTTGTGTAACTTAAATTTGGTTCTTAAACATATTTTGTCAGCCCGTACAGATGCCCGGATGCCCGGTTTACAGACTCCCGTATTTGCCGGTACAGATTTCCTGCCGCCCGTGTCAGCCCGTACAGATGCCCGGATGCACGGCTTACAGTTTCCCGTGTCTGCCCGTACAGATTTCCTTATGCCCGTGTCAGCCCGTACAGAAGCCCGGATGCCCGGCTTAAAGACTATCGTGTCAGCCCGTAAAGTTTTCCCGATGCCCGTGTCAGCCTGTACAGATGCCCAGATGCCCGGGTGCCCGGTTTAAAGACTACCGTGTCAGCCCGCAGACTTTCAGATTCCGGTGTCAGGCGGTACAGATGCCTGGATGCCCAGCTCACAGACTCCCGTGTCAGCCCGTACAGATTTTCAGATTCCGGTGTCAGCCCGTACAGTTGCCTGGATGCCCGGCTTTCAGTCTCAGTATAAAAAGTAAGTTTAAAAATTGAATTACAGATCAGCATAAAGATAGCAATATATCAAATTATTATGTTTTTTGTTTTAAAAGCCCAAATCGACGAAGCTTTCTTTTATTCATTTCATTAGTATCATTCTGCTCATAATTTCGTTCATTTTCCATGACAAAATATGTATAAGAACCAAATTTAAGTTACACAACTTGCAGTGCATAAAATTGACCTTATACATCTGTTTGACATACAATGGCTCTCAGTATCCTGTATTTGTTTCATATTCTCTATATCAAATGGGGACTTGTTAGAATTCTCCTATTTCTGTATGGCACCATTAGCATTGGGAAGATACGCAAATTTTAATTGCAATTCATGGACCAATTTTTGTACGGTCAAATTTTATGATGTTACGCAGCAATTTATTGGTAGTAAACTTACTTGCAACAAGGCCTCCTCAGTGATTATTATCTTTGCCAGTGCCTCGGGATCTCGTCAATTTCCTCTGAAGAGTCGTTTAATATTTGAATCGCGTCTACTTAAGGCTTCGGGTCATTCTTCTCTTCAGATAAATCAACAAATTTTTTTTTCACTACAATGTTGCGAAGATCTACCCTTCTCTCCTGTAACCATGAGATCAAAACCAATCTCAAGTAGTGGCTGTGATCCATTGGATGAAGCAGCCAGGTTAGCGACATGTCCTTTTCCCTTCCAATGAAATTTTCTCATACCTTGGAGATTAAAAGAAGTAAATATCATTATACTCTTAAATTATAACGGTATCAGTACTAAGTCCAAGTGATTTTCTACATGCCATGCTTGATCTTATAATTTTAATTATTTACAGCCCTTGCGTGAGACACACGCAATTTGACTCACACGCATCATAGTAAAATTCTCACGTATTTTAAGTTTTTTGTGAGAGCAGATTCAAGTTGAATAAAATGTATGAAAAATTAAAGAAATATAAAGACTGATAAACAAGAAATAAATGAAAACAAAGAAGATAATCCCACCTCTCACCTATGTTACTTGAGACCCCTCATGACCCCCACCATTCTACCAAAGCCAGCAACTAAGAAATGACTGATATTGTTGGTTATTTGAAGAAATATTGCTATCTTTATTTGTCTCATTATTTGCTTTTTATTATTGGCAGTTTTTCATTCTTTATCCTGTTTTTGTGAATTTATTGTGAGAGTTCTTTTATGTGGTGATTAAAACTTCATGCCTTCCATTATTTTAAGTACTACTTTTATAGATGCAAATCATCAGCCAATATCCTAACACAGATGTTACAGAAAGTTCGAATTACACAGAGCTGAATGGTTGATGTGGTTAATGAAGGAATGATATTCAAGGGACCTGAAAATTTGTTCGAATTAGCTAAAGTTCGAATTACACGAGTTCGAATTAGACAGAGTTGACTGATGTAATATATTCGTGTATTATATGTATTATAATTATTATATGTATTATAATTAGTTCATTTTTTAACAAAATTGCTATCTTCTACTCAAGAAAAAACAGTTATGAGGTCCATTGTTATACAAGGGATGTTTATTACGTTGAAGTTTACCTGGGTAAAAACTGGAAATATTTTGTGGCAGCAAAGATTTTATATTAATTATTTTGCTTAGGGGTTACTTTGTTTGGGCCACCGTGTATATTAAAAAAAAAACTGAAAAAGTATTTTTTGTTGTTGTAATGTTTTATTACTTAGATTTTTCATCATAGATAACACTTTTCTCCATATTTACAGGTGCAGAACAAACTTTTACAATCTTATCTATGACTGATATGTTAATCACCTTGAGCCTCATCTTTTAAAGTGTGAATAAAACGTATTGGCATAGGTCCATCTAAAATGTGAAATCTATTTTTCAATATGCCGATGACACGTTCAATATGAATTCTAATATTAGATTTCACTCTCGACTGGTGAACTTCTTTCGCTAGTAGCTGGTCTCTCTCTTTCATGAATGCAGGGGTAATAAGTTCAGCACTTGTTCTAACAGCGAAATCATCGTGCAGGGTAAATCCCCTGTCTGCCAAGATTTGATCACCAGGCAAGAAATAATTGTATGAAATAAAGCCTGACATTCTCACTATCTCCACATCTGAGGCTCTTCCACCCAATGCTGGGCTAAGATAAGTTACGCTTCCAGCAGGATGACATGCAATGAAGAATTTCACTGTTGCTGACTTTTTATAATTCGAGTATGTCTGCGCACGGGCTTTATGTACTGTTGGATACTCTATTTTTATTTCGAAACAATCTACAATACAAGTGAGCCTTGGAAATTCCGCCTTGAAAGGTGGAGGTACAGTTCTGTGTATCGTGTCTCGAACTGGCCAGTGAACCAAAAAGCTTATCTTGGCATAGAGCAAGTTAAGCCATCTTCTGATCATCTCTAGCAGTGTTGATCTTGCAATGCCAAGTAAGTAAGACAGGAACTCCGATGATGGATTTTGACGGAGCTTGATTAGGGTTATAAACAGCTGATCTTTAATTGGTAGTTTGAATTTGTTCTCCTTTGGTATGAATTTGCTCAGATAGATATGTAATGTTGAAAAGTTGTGCCAGCTAATCCCTATCATTAACATGCACTGGGCATCATTGCCTTCAACAGAGCTTGCTTTTAGCTAGCTACGATTCAGTTTTGACTGCAAGTCAGCTAGTTCCTTTTCATGCTTTTCCTTATCTGATGTAATCTGACTTTCCAACTGACGTAAATTTTGCTCAGCATTTTTTAGTTTGGCCTTTTTTTAATCTGTCTCATCTCTTCAGCATGCTGCTCTTGTTCTGAGAGTGATCTGTCTTCATACATAGGTGTAGCTATTTCCCAGGCTGCAGAACTTGCATCATCCAAAGCACAACTTGCACCTTCTAGAACTTCAAGGGGCTTTTCCCTATCAGTTTTATTCTTCAGTTGATTGTTTTGGATCAAGACGCCTCTCTCTAAAGCCAATTTCTTGTTTTTTTTCGATTACCTTCAATGTTGCTTTTACTTGCTCACGTTTCTTCTTTCTCTCAAATCTATTCATCGTTTTAGTATTCTTCTCTTCTGTAACAGCTTTTTGTGGAAAAATGGTAGGAACATAATCTGGGTGTTCTGCATCATTCGACTTTTTGCCTACAAAGATTAAAGAAATTTAAATAACAAATAATTATTGATTAGCCAACAAGAGAAATGTTATAATTCAACTAGAAAAAACACTTTTGCTCACATTATTTATACTTTAATTATAGAATAGCTAGCCAGGGGTCGCTGAGCATATTTTCAGATGGGGGAAGGGGGGGTCTAAAAACAAAAAAATTGACCGCACCTATTTTCTTCAGATATACCTACTCTTCCATCAGATGTAAGAAGACATAGAAAAATAAACTTGCTATAGGCTTCAAACAGGAAAAGTAATACAAACCTAATAAAACTGAAAGCTTATCTTTTGAAATTTACGTGTGGGGCTACAACCCCCAGCCACCACCCCCACCCCCTGGCTCTTCGACCCCTGTAGATGCCATACAGTAAATCTCTTACCTTCAATAACGTGTTTTGAGCAAACGTAGTTATAATCAGATTTTGGAAACCACAACCCTCCGTTGATTGCTTCACGTCGTATTGCTTGGATCCAGAGAACCCTCCTTCTTGGTTCCATCGCAGCACTTGGGATCATATAATAACTTAGTTCAGGATTTTTCAATTTATTCGTAGTACAATTCGTCACACAGCAACTTTTAGGCATTTCGAAACAGCGTTTACCATACCTACCACAGCAAAGAGCGCACAACGTAAAAGAATGTTTTCCCTTCCCGCTGTTGCTAAGGCCGCTGACTGCAAAGTTCCCGGAGGCGCCAACAGAACCAATATAACAAATGAATATAATAAACTGCAATTCAAGATAAAATACAAATTAAGTTGAAAATAAAATCAAAATAAAAGGAAAAGGTAAATCAAAGTAAAAGTAAAATTAAAATCCTTTCGGCCTAGGAAGTAATGTGTCCTGTTGTTGGTGTATTCTGTTGCCGTTCCAAATATTATCCTTAAATATATCAAACTCCTTCTGTACCATAGGAATCATGATACATGCGATAATCATTTTAGAAAGAATGCAACTTTCTGTTGCTTAACATTTAAACAGAGAAGTCTACATTCAAGAATATATCTTATACTATATGCATATAATGGAGGTTATCAATTTATAAACGGAATTATTGTTGTTATTTGTTAATGGGATTGAACAAATTTAATAAGGTATCAATCTGGGGTCTGACCATTTTACTTTATTTTGATTTCACTTTTATTTGGTTTTGTTTGATTTTGTTTTTATTTTGACTTTTAGTTTCAATTTGATTTGTATTCTATCTTAAATGTCATTGGTTAGATTGCACTTCAGCAGGTGGTAAATCCTCCTCCGCAGTCACACAGTCGCTGTAATTTGTTCCAAATTCAAATCAAGAGCCAGTTTCAGTTCCACGAAAACGTGTTTTGAAGTAACATCAGTTGGGAAACTATTCAACGGGGGTTCGGGAGCCGTGGCACCCAAGAAAAAGAAATATAAAAGAAAGAACTAAATAAACAGATTACAAGAAAAGACAACTATTACAGCATAAAATCGTCTAAACTGGAGTTGAGGTTTGATGTTGCATATTGAACTGGAAAGAGTGGCCTACGCGTTTTTACTTAATAAACTTTGGAAATCAAGTTAATGAATGCATCTTCGGCTGGTTTTCAATATTGTTTGTGGATGCAATATTCAGCAAAATATGAATCGTACATTTCTTTACTTGTTCCAAATTTTGGCAACAGTTTTCAACGCATTCCGCGTGCTCTCAATTGTATTGGTGCAAGCCCCGTTTTCTTCATTTCGGAATTGCAAGGAGTGGTTCACCGTCAGACGAAGATAACCCTCATCTTTCAGTGAGGAATATGCCTTCCATCAATTGCTCATAATGATGGTACCGGGCACAATCCATCTCTGGATCACTGGGATTGGGATTAGTGTCGTTGCACTTCTGTCGGTCACGGATTCAAAGAAGCACCTTTTTGACTCTTGTTCGATGCTCCCAGACACCTTCTACTCGTTTTCCTCTGTGGTATTTTTCTCTTGCTGAATTTGGACCTATCAGTATTTCAAAGCAAACCTCACTAGCGAAATTATACCAGTCGGCTATTGTATGAGTGGAAGCTGACAACTCATGCCTCACTAGCTCCTCAGGATATTTTTACACCCAGAAGTAAGTTAATTTAACAATTTTCTCAAGCGACAAATATTACTTTGCAAAAGAAGCATGGCATTTATTGCTAAGACCACTATAATCTCCCAATAAACCTAAATTTCTCAACCATTTGCGCAGTTTCTCTTTGTTATTAAAAATTTTGTAAATTTGGTCATATCTTAGCACCATCTTTGTTTATTGATGAAAAACCGTTTTCTCCCATGGTCAAAGGAATCTCATTTGTCGCTGGAAAATTACTAATTGTTTTTATGCATAAGCCCGTTAAAGTGCAAGCGTTTTTACTGTCCATTATGTCTACCACCATGCACTATAATAACAATAATTAATTTATTTACCGTTGGTGGCAATGACAGTTTACAGGAAACTAAAGAAGATCAACTATTACTAATATTCCTATATGCAAATTAGGTTGCCCCATTGTTGTGGCCCATTGTTCCATTACACAAGAAAGGCTTTTCTCCTGGACCACCTAGAGATGCGCTTCTTTTTTAATCGATTCAGTTTCTTGCTGGACACTGTTTAAAGATTTAGCTAAGCATTTTGAAACCTGTAAGTTGGTTAAAATTTCAATTTTCTCTTGGCTCGAAAAAGTTTTTGTTTGGCTTGCGGCCATCTATTGTTTCTTTCCCTGCACGGACTGTGATTCTTCTGTTCTGCTTTTGTGTTATTTACGTGAATTCTGTTTTCTCTCAGTCGTTTGTATTCGTGAATTTCCATGAAAAATGCTTAATCATTGCGCTATAAGACCGGTTAATAACTTTGAATTTCAATGTACAATTTCATCCGCATAAAATATAAGAAGAAAATAAAGAAACCACCTACATTTTTATAGATAAAAAGGTGCTACCAGGATTCGAACTTGGATCGTTGGATTCAAAGTTCAGCGTGCTAACCATTACACCATAAACACCAGTTATGTAATGTGTTTGAATGTAAAATTTAATCCTCATAAAATATAGTAAAGAAATGAAGAAGCAGCTAACAGTTTTACAAATTAAAAGGTTCAACCGAGTTTTCCACTAAGCTCGCTGGAACACATTTTGAATATACGAATAGTATGCAACATTTCTTTCTCCTTTATCATTTTCAATTTTACATCGAGGACACAGTTCACAACCGGTTTTATGGTTAATGGTTAGCACTCTGGACTTTCAGTGCAGCGATCTCACTTTAAAACTAGGCAACACCTTTTTACTAATAAAAATGTTAGTGTAGTGTACGTTATTTTGTACATATGTCATCATCTCAATTTATGAATTTACATGATGCCCTATAGAATTTCTATTGTAGAAAATTCAAATTTCGTATTGTTTTCCTGGTATTTGTGATTTCCCAGGTATTACTTTTAAACTCCCAAGAGTAAATGCACCTATGATGCCCTTTGAAATTTCTATTGTCAAAAATTCAAGTTTCTTGTTGAAGTTTCTGTATAAATACACGGCAGTGGTTTTCTTAACCGTTCTTTTTTGACACCCATGAGTGATTGTAGCACTGGCCGTTGGAAAATTAACTTTTGACTCCTTCTGATTTGTCGAAAAGTTGTGGTGTTTCTGGCAATTTCCAGCATGATTTTTTCCGTTTGTGTTGGATAACCAACATGCCGAGGTAAGTTTGATTTTCTCATTACAAGCGAAGTGTATGCAACAAAGAATAATATACAACACGATGGTCGACTGGCTGGGAAAAAATAATATGCATCTCTGCAGCAGTTAGAGGTCTATAAAATACTTAAACAAAGTCCCTTATCTGTTATCGTCATATAAAAAACTAAACCATTTTTTAGGGGAAATCAAATTGCTTCACCACCACTTTGGTCAACATTCACTGTTGTTTCAAATATCTACAACATTTCAATGAGCCTTGTGCGTCGCTCCAAATTTAGATTCCGTAGACGGCCGGAAGCACCCTTTAGTGAGAGAATACATACTCAATTCTGACTATTTTCAAATACTGAGTGTTTTCACAACGAAGCAATGATATATTAAAAAAATTTGGTAGCTTACTGACTGGGATTTAAACTCGAGCCCTGTTGGTTGGAAATCAATGATCGTCCCATTGCACCAGAGAGACAACGATCAAAATGCTCAGAATTCAAGACTTATTATTCTGTTTCCTGAAAACGGGACTAATATGTGTATATCGGTGAAACTTTATGTATTCACTCATGGAATGATGCTTCCAACTACGAAAAATGGTCCCAACTATCTATTGTTGCTAACTAAGCTGCGTCGCTACTATTTATTCTGTTTGAAATCAACTGCTTGGCCTCAGAAATTTTTTAGCATAAAAGTGAAGCATTGATAACATATTTCGCCGAGGGTTTCAGGGACAAAATTTCAGTGCTATTGATCTCTATTTTTGAAAGTACCTATCTATAGACCTTTTTATTTCGTATGCAACAATTGTTTGATTTATCATTTTTCTGTTTACTAAACTATATCAATGTAAAAATTTGCATCCTTTATTACAAATATTTCTTCTTTTTTCAATTTCTCACAGAAAAGCCAACCTACCCTTTTCACTAACATGCCACACAGCCGACGAGCAACAATATTACCTCTGAGAGGGCGAGTGCGTCAGAGACAATATGATGCTGTTGAACGCAATAGACAGAACCAGAATGCGAATGGACATAACCATGAACAAATCCCAATGGCAGACCAAATACAGGAATGGCAAGAGTTACAACAGCAACTTGCTCAAAATGATCAACAGCCTGACCAGGAAGGTGTTCACCAGCAAAAGCCTGACACTCAACCAATGCAAGAAGACAACCAAGATGCGCAACCTCAACAGCCTCAGGATTACCCAGCTCCGCATGTATTAGGCAAAATGGACTGTATTTTCGTACATTGTCGTGCTCTACATTTTCCAGAAGAAAAAAACTCTTCCCACAAATACAACAAAGGCTGCTTTGCTGGAAAGGTTTCACTTCCCAGAATACAACCACCATCACAGGCAATAATACAACTCTATGAAGGCTTCTCACCATATTCCAACCATTTTAAAGAAAACATTCGCAAATATAACTCTGTGCTGGCTATGGCATCTTGGAATGCTCCAATAGACTGTCACCCCGGTAGGGGGCCAAAAGTCATAACAATCCATGGACAAGCATACCATTTGACAAGTCAAGCTGACCCACCAGATGGTGAAAGGCGGCAATATGCACAACTGTACATTCTTGACTCTAACCAGGCCTTGAGGGAGCGTGCTGCACATCCAGACAATGTCAATCTGCAACTTGATATCTTGCGTATGCTTCAAGATGAGCTCACAGCTGTGAACCCATTTGCAGCACAGTTCAGAAACATGGGCCAAATTCTTGAAAGAGAAAGAAACAATGCTGCAGCAAATAATCAGCCAGTTCCACCAGTGCGCATGATAATGGCAAGATGTCCATATCAAGATCGTCGTTATGATGATCCAGTAGCAAGAGAAGTTGCTGCAGTTTATGTTGGTAATGATGGTGCACCACCAAATCCTGCCGACAGAGATATTGTCATATATCCAACAGCTGATTACAATACAATACATATACAAGCAACATCGCCAAACGCAGATCCAATGACTTACCCTCTACTTTTTTTCCATGGTGAATTTGGTTGCCACACAGATCTCCTATTACAAAACTGACAACAACAACGGCAGCATCCAGTTCGCAACAGAAGAAACAGACTGAGCTTGAATGAGTTCTATGCATACGGACTTGCATTCAAAGCAGAATTCTCCACAATTCACAGTGCCAGTCTTCTTTTTCAACAATACGTAGTGGATGCATACACAAAAATTGAGGGTAACCAGCTTTCTTACATCAGGCAGCACCAAGCAGAATTGCGAGTTGAATCATACCAAGGCCTTATGGATCATGTTCAGACACGGTTAGCTGAAAACAATGCAAATGTTGGCCGTATAGTCATCCTTCCCTCATCCTTTAAAGGTAGTGGGCGATAAATGTTCCAAAATTACGATCAAGATGCAATGACCATTGTGAGAAAGTATGGCAAACCAGATGTATTTCTCACCATGACAGCAAATCCTTGGTGGCCCGAAATAATTGAAAACAGTCACCCCAATCAAAAAGCGAATGACAGACCAGACATAGTTTCTAGAGTTTTTGAACCTCAAACTCAAAGAGCTACCCAAAGATCTTCTGGAACGACATGTATTGGGCCGTTTCAAGGCCTATGTTTATACAATAGAGTTCCAGAAACGTGGTCTACCACATGCGCACATGCTATTATTTCATCATGATGAAGACAAACCTCGCACAGCAGCAGATATGGACAGACTGGTATCAGCTGAAATTCCTGCTGTCCATGTAAATCAACAACTGCATCAGTTGGTCAAGAAGCATATGATTCATTGTCCTTGTGGGGAACGTAATCCAACATGTGTTTGTATGCTGAATGAGAAGTGCAAGAAAGATTTCCCAAAAGCAATTATTCAGGAAACTGATTTCAATGTCAATGGTTGTCCACTCTATCGAAGACGCGGGACTACGTAATCATAGAGTGAATGATTCCTGGGTCGTACCACACCATCAAGGACTTTTGATGAAGTTCAACTGCCACATCAATGTCGAAATCTGCACATCAATCGCGAGTGTAAAGTATATTTTCAAGTACATAAATAAAGGTAATGACTGTGCTCATGTTGAAATCAGAGAAATCACTCTCAACCATGACGAAATCATGCAATACCTTAACGCAAGGTACTAGGGTCCACATCAAGCTGTTTTCAGAATCTTGCAGTTCAAGTTACATGACAGAAGTCACACTATCGTACGAGTTGCAGTCCACCTTCCCCTCCAGCAGAACCTATATTTCCAGGAAGGGCGAGAGGAAAGAGTTCTTCATGTCAACAACAACACGACACTAACTGCATGGTTTCTGCTCAACCAAGAAGATCAGCAGGCACGTCAGTACCTTTACCACGAAATTCCAGAGCATTATACCTAGTACAAAGTACAAAAAAAATGGAAACAAAGGCAACGTATTACGACGTCAATGATTGGTCGAATATATCAAGTTCAACCTTCACGGCAAGAAAGATTTGCACTAAGGCTACTTCTGCTACATTGTAGAGGTGCAACATCATTTGAGAGCCTTAAAACCATTGATGGTCATGAACACGGTACATTTAAAGAAGCGGCTAGAGCCATAGGGCTGCTGGAAGATGATAGAGAGCACAGAGCTTGCTTACAGGAAGCACAGCTTATGAACATGCCTTATCAAATGAGGCAATTATTTGCTACCCTGCTCGTCTTCCAAACACCATCAGATATTAAATCACTCTTTGATGAATTCAAGGAAGCCATGGCAGAGGATTACATTCATTAAGATCAGCAGCGCCTTAATGATCCTACCATTACATTCGAAGAGAGGCATATGAACCTTCTGTTGTGGCATATTGAAACCAATCTGAGAGTTCATGGCTAATCAATAACAGATGCAGACTTTGCAGATCTTCCACAGCTGCCACCGAATTTTGTGCACCCACTAAATAATATTAATCAAATAGATATAGAAGAAGAGCAACAACTTGGTCAAGATATGCATGAAAATTTGAATAATGAGCAACGCCACGTCTATGACACAGTTATGAATGCAATACAGACCAACTCGCACCAAAACTGCTTCCTTCTTGATGGACCAGCAGGAACAGGAAAGACTTTCCTGTATAACACAATAGTTCATAATCTACAGGCATTACGTATCAAAGTAATTTGTGTGGCTTATTCTGGCATAGCTAGCTTGCTACTTATCAATGGTGCAACAGCACATTCAACTTTCCAAATACCTGTCCCCTTATTGCCACAATCTACTTGCAATATAAAGCGTCAAAGTTCCAGAGAACGCAGGCTCCTAGAAACTACAGTTTTCATATGGGATGAAGCATCCATGATCCCCGCAAAAGCATTAAATGTTGTTGACATTCTTTTGAGAGACATAACACAAATCGATACACCACTCGGTGGTAAATACATTTTATTGGAAGGCGACTTCCGGCAGGTACTTCCTGTAGTTTTAAGAGCAGGTAGAGAACAAATTGTTTAGGAGTGTCTCAAAACATCACATCTGTGGCAACATTTCCACGGATTTCAACTTATCACCAACATGCGAGCTGTTCGAGACAACACCTACCGACAGTTTGCTGACTGGTTGCTAAGAATAGGAAATGGTGAAGAGCCACAAGATGCGCAAGACAAAATCAGACTTCCTAATAACATTGTGGTTTCATCACTTGAAGACATACTTCAATCCGTGTATCCATCAACACAACCAGGTGAACGAAATCTCATGCTTGACCCTGAAACCATGTCAGAACGTTGCTGTCTTACTCCAAAAAATGACTTCTCCCATCAAATCAACTCCCTGGTACTACAGCGGCTCAACACAGATAGCCGGACATATCTCAGCACAGACAGAGTGGTTACAGATGACCCCAACGAGGCAGCTGCCTACCCAATAGAATTCCCCAATGTACAGACTCCAAGTGGCATGCCACTACACAACCTGGAACTAAAGGTACGGTAACACTTAATTTCATTTTCCGTTTCCTTGTGTTCATTTTAGCGCCTTTTCCCAGAATCACTTTTTTGCTCATTTTCCCCACAGTTAGTACTCTCCTAATTTTTTAGCTTGAAGAAACCATAATATTGCTAAGGAACATCAACCCAAGGAAAGGACTTTGCAATGGCACACGTCTCATCATTCGTGACCTCAGGAATCATCTCATTTGTGCAGAAATCATCTCCAGAGAATACCGGGGCCAATACGTCATGATTCCGAAAATCACCGTGACTTCACAGGACAACACATTGCCAGTCAACATTGCACGACTACAGTTCCCAGTCAGATTGGCATATTGTCTCACAATCCACAAGGCACAAGGCCAGTCGTTGGGTCATGTTGGTGTTTACCTTCCCCAACCAGTTTTCAGTCATGGACAGCTCTACGTGGCAATGTGGAGATCCCAGTCGTTCAATGGCCTCAATGTTTTTTCTTCGCAAGGAAGCCTCACAAACAATATTGTATACCGCGAAGTACTCGCTTAATCGGTAGATGAAAGATATCATGATTGAATTTCTGGAAGGCCCATATAATCTCTTCCACCTATCTGCTTAATCACAGAAGCAACTCAAGCTGTGCTTTATATAGATTGTACTTCTTCTCAATTAACTTGCGTTTCTTCATTGGTTTTTAGGTAGGCCTATACAAATCTTTGGCTTGAAAAATGTCTTTCTCAATGGAAGTAGACTAGCTGTGCTTGAAGCCCGCGATGCGGCCAAGTATAGTATCAGATCAGCCTTAACAAGACAAGATTCTTTTCCCTACATTTTGTCTGATGCACTGCAGCCTCATTATCTCTCTTTGTAAGGTCATATGACGTCGCTCATTTTTTATACAGAGGTTTCAAAAATGCTAAGCGGTTAAAAAACCTTCTGAAATTTCGCTAGAGTCTGGGGAGGTTAGTCCTCTATAGTATTGGATGAGGAATTGTGCACTTCGTAGTAGAATTTTGAAACTTGGCACACATTATAATCTAGTGATGCCGAAAATTTTTGGATATAGTGCCAAGTGCTATTTCCGATCTGGGCTATTTTACGGACTTGAATAGGAATAAAACGCGGACCAGCTCTTTTTTTGATGAAAATTGCCCATCAAGTAGCGGTGGGATTCTCAAATGTAGTATATGCATATTCAGTTACAAATGCACGTAGAACTTTAATGTTGAGAAGTGAAATTATTTGTCTCGGCTATTTTGCAGGCTGGAATATGAGTAAAATACGGACTAGACTGGAGTTAATTAAAAGAGTCAGTGCAAATCTATTGTGGGGATACACAATCTTACTGTCACGTCTCACGAAAAATTAAGCTTTTCAACAAGTACAGCTATTAATATTCTAAAAACAAAACAACTATAATGTTATTGAAATATATTGACAATCAAGTTTCGATAAACATACCATCGCCATATATGACCATACTTATTGCATTCATAAAAAAGTTACGGCTACTCGCCACGGTTACCTGCTATTCCGTGAAATTATTTTAGAACTAGAAAAATTCCTCTTTTCAAAAATTTTACATGGCATAGCCTCAACAGCATTTTCAAACAAAATATGTAAAAACAAAGGTTCCTTTCAAAAAGCAAAGGACCAATTCGAATGCCTAAAGTAGGGCTGTCCAAACAAAAGATTTGAACTATTCGAATATTTGCTTACAATTTTACCTAATATTCGGTTATTCGGGTGTGACGTCAAAAGGGCGTGGCAAAATATGACGTCATCAAAGCTTTAACAATTTTTCAAATCACCTAGCAAAATTTCGTTTCTTTTACTCCATCCAAAAGTCGCAACAAAACAAGTTGGCCATGTTATTATAAGAAACAGATAAACGCAATAAAATTATCAAGAGAGTTTAAATATCAAGATCTATTTGCCTAATGCTTAGTCTTTTTATTTAATCAACTTACCCCGGAGTTGTTCATTTCGATCTAGCCCAACGTTAACTGATTTTGATTCACTGATTATAAAAAGCAAGTCAATTGCAAACCTATACAGCAAGCGTAAGCGGTAAGCCACATTTGAAGCATTAGGTTTCATGTTTCTATCTAAAACCCTTTGTCTCAAGTTGCCCATTGAAAGATTAGTGACATTCCAACCATTTAAATAGTCAATACAAACTCGAAGAATTGATCTTTAAGAATAATTTTTGACATTCGATCAGTCGAATGGTCGACTAGTCGACTGATTGATCGATCACAGCTATTCGCATAACCGAATATTTGGCTCAAGCGAATAATCATTACGCATCACTGCTATTCGAATAGTTCGATTATTCGGTTCAAGCAAATAATCGTTACGCTTCACTGCTATTCGAATAGTTGGCTGCTAACCGAATAGCGATTATTCGACCTTCGGTGGACAGCCCTAGCCTAAAGAATAGGAATATAACATTTTTTCCTAACACAACTCTAAACTGTACTGCCCACATTTTTCAATCATCAAGACCCGGGAAGATTCTGTTAAACACATAAAAAGGACTGTAAAAATACTTTGACTGCATTTGAAGTTTTGTCTACTATTTCCAACGCTCTATGCCTGGAAAACGAGGTAGTCTGTTATGCAAGTTTTACATAGCTGAATTCAACTATTCAATTCTGACATACCTTATTTTTTTCACTTGTTCGGTTGTAGAGAAGGACAAAAAATCTTACAAGCACGGCAAAGCAAACATTGGTCAGGTTAAAAGGGTCTTCAAGAAGAGCGAGGAAAGCTGCATGGCTGAGATCAAATGACATCCACACATCCCACGCAGTCTTTTTTTCCCTCCCCAAGAAGAAAGATACCGTGTCACATCCTGAAAATGCATGTAGAAATAGCAATGATCTAGCCTTTTCTTCTCCAAGAGATACTGCGTATTTGTGTGCTGGTAAGTAGCGAAGTTTACTCCCAGTCCCAAATGCTATCCACAATTCTTCTACATTGAGCAGGTGAAAGAACAATATGGCAATAATTACGACATCAGTGTCTACCATTCGAACCATTATATTCTGGTGACCTTTACGTGCTGCCTCAAAACAATGAGTTATTATTCTAGTATCCGCATCTTTGTGGGTACATGGTGACAATCAATCCAAACTTTGGCTTGCGGGTGAGCACAGAACCTTTTTGCCACCCGTCGCTAATATCTCAAGTTGATGTTTTTACATGCACAAGGAACTCTGTTGTGTTGTTTTGTTGTGTTGGAACAGTTGCAAAGATTGAATATCAGTGGATTGATAAGGTATGTTAAGAAATTATAACACTTTGTCAGCCAGTCTCCGGAAACCGTTTATATCCAGCATTGTCTTTCGGCCATATTGCTCGAGATCATCAGCTTTATTCTCTGTAACTTCCATTTTCCTCCACCTTCTTCAACAATTCCTCATGCTGTTTCCTAACTCCCGCATTTGCTTTCCACACGTTGTTTATGTGACTGTCCAATGTGTTGAGCTAATTGTTTATCATTGCTTGAGTCTTCTCTATTTTCTCCATTTTATCATTGATTTTGTCCAAACGAGTGGTAAAAACTTAAAGGTTTTCAGAAATTTTCTTTTCAGCAATATTACTGTGTAATTTTATCTGGCAGGTGATAGCTTTTGCAACAGCTTCCGTAATAGCGTTTTTCTACATCTTTGCTTAGCTCCATATTTAAACAAGTATGTTGATTCTAAACCATTTGCTATTATATAGTACTTTGCCAAACAAAAGATAACATAAAGAAAACTTATAAAACTAAAATATGCTACGAAAATTTTAGCAGCTTAGGGCGACTTTGTTTGATCTATACCGCTCTGCAATAAACGTCCCTTCGCTGGCATGCAACCAACAGAACTTCAGATCTTCAACCTCTTGTGTCAAATATCGGATGTTGAATGTAGTTTGTTCCACATGACTTGAGCCTGGTTTTGCATCAACCATTATTGGGAAGTATTTCCTATCTTTTATTTCAACCAAGACATGACTGCCAACATATTCTGCACAAAGACCGATAAACTTGTTATGGCATGAAGCTGAAAGGTAATGAGCTTGAACTCTTTCTCCTCATTCCTGGGATACTTTCATCTTAGTTACTAGCTCTTGTAGAAGAGGATCGTAGTGAGAAAGGAGCTCAATGAGAGCCAAAAAATCCCCATTGTGAACTTACTTACTTGTACTTGCAGCTTTAGCCGGATCATCATTGCAATGACTGTCGGCGATCAATGCTTGTATGATCATGTCCTCCTTTTTTCTTCAAAGCATCTTTATAAAACTGATCTTTTGTGACATTAAGCTTCTTTATAACTTTGTCCTCGAGTGACTCCATTGGACGACCTTGTTTTGTTCTTTTGTTATCATTAAACAAAAGTCTCTTTGTAAGTGAAGTATTTGGTTGACGAGCTAAGTGTCCCAGGTAGCTGGTTTGTTGTCTAAGGACGTCGCCTATCTTCTCCAAAGATCCACAAAAAGACAGTCCTCTTTCCACAAGGCAATGCTGTATCACTTTCTTTTGCTAGAGATAAAGAAGGCAGTTATGAAGTTGTTAGAAGGCCTTTTGTTAATCTTTCTGACTATGCTTTGAAGAAAACAATGGTGAGCCTAACTGATCCACAAGGTCAGAATTACATCATTGTTGCAATAATCTATCAATTCACTGGTGAGGAGCATCCAGTAACTGTAAAGCCCCATAGTAATAGCAAGTGTAACATCTCATTCCTGCGTACATACCAGAGCACCAAAGTGAAAATTGCGAATGAGTCTAGAACAAGTGTACCATCAAGAGCTTTTCATAATGTTTCAAGGTATGTTGGAGGGCTTGGAGGAGCAGAAGCTGCTGGACAACTCCCAAGAAACCGCAGGCAAGTATCATACTATGCTAGCAAGGCAGCTTCTAAAGTTGAAGATCCAATTTATTTGATAACTGCCCAAATGCGAGTTTATTGTGATAATGATGAGGAGAGATATGTTCGAACATATACTTTGGATGACTCTTTGGCAAAGGTCGTTCTTTTCACAGACACACAAGTTGATGATATCATAAACTTTTGCTGTAATGACAGTGATGATTATAAATCACTACTTTATGCTGACATCACTTTTCAGCTGGGTCCTTTTTTCCTGTTAACAACAAGCTACAAAAATACAGCACTGATTGACAGGAAAAGTGGCAGCTCCCCAGCAATGATTGGGCCCATGGTGCTTTGTCTGTTGAAGGACAAAGAAACCTACCTTACTCTCTTCCAGAAACTTAACTCAAAGACGCCAGGACTGCAACTGTACTTACAAGGATATACAACAGACAGTGAAAAGGCACTTCGGCAGGCGTTGGCACATGAATTCCCATGTTCATTGCAGTTCCTCTGCTACATCCATGCAAAACGAAATATAAGTGAGAAGTGCAGATCAAAATTTAATTGAAGCCAGCAGCTAACAAATGAGATCCTTGCCGATATATTTTCGCAGTCAGGAATTGTATACTGTCAAAGCACAATTGAATTCAGAGAGATGGTGAAACGGCTTGAAATTAAATAGGATAGCTTGGAGGAGAAGGAGAGAACATGCAAGCCAAAGTTCTCAGAATACTTTGAAAAGTACAAAGAGACTGACATATTGAATCACGTGCTTTTGAAGACAGTGACAGACGCAGGATTTTGAACAAATTTGCAATCAAACAACATCCCAGAGTCACTTAATGCAAAGATAAAGCGCTGGCAAGACTTTAAGGCTACTGATATGGCACAGTTTGTGGAAGACATGAAATCTCTTGTCGACAAGCAAACGGATGACACAAACCGTGCTTATTTGGGAATATCATCTCCCTATACTGTGCGGGAAGAGTTCCAAAAAACAACATCTCAAAATGATCCATTCAGCATTCCAAAAGGGCGTGAACGTGATGAACTAATTAAATCAAAGCGTGTCATCATTGATCAGGCTCTCTTCAAGACAGTGAAAAGCTATGTACCCCATGTTCATGTGCCACAACTTTTACAAGAAGCAAACAATGAATCTGCAATGTATTGCTAGCTACTCATTGTAATTGATTGAAGGTTATGTTTGGTTCTGATGCGTTAGCACTACGTTTTCTTTCTCTCCATCTCTCTACTATGAATTTAGGGAATATGTATGACATCATAAATCAGGTGCAGAAATGGAAACCTTTTGCTTTTGCTGGATGGTACAAGACACTCAAATTTTTGAAGAAAATCAGGCATGGCCATGTAACAAAAGTGGGGTTTTCGATGAAAGCAGACCATAGGCTAGGAAGACAAACACTAGGTGATGACTTTGGTGACCACATTAGTCCGTAATTTTATTCTGTTGCTTCCTAGACATAACCAATTCCGTTACAAAGTGTTTCATTACAAAGAAATCTGCTTGCTTTTATTTTTCATGTGAGGGAAATTTTTTTAGAACAAATGGACCAAACTGCATGTTCAGCTTTTCTTTGAAAAAGAAATGATAATTCACTAGAAAAGAATTGAATTAAGCAACAGGAGTATCAGGGGACAGTAGCCACGAGCATACACTCATTTATTGAAATAAATCGCTTGTAAGAGGCCGTAGCGGCCTTTTGCCGAAAGTTAAGTAATTCCACGAGAATGACACGAGAAGTGATCAGCGGTAAATTTGAAGCAAGAAACTTTCCGTATTTTTGGGCAAGCTGCACTTCTCTTGGTTTTGAAAGTTTATAAAAGTCATCGATCAATTTCAAGCAAAATTAAGAAACTCTATACTGCAAAAAGCAGGGTCAAGTGCCTTATAAAATGTAGTGTGCACCTGCCTGCAATGCTACAAAACAAAGAAAGGTGTCAATAGACCTTTTACCTTTTAGCTATTCTGAAAAGATTTTGAATTGAACAACATTTTGCAGAATTTTCAAATGTGCACAATAGTGATAGCAGCTCTAACGCCACTCGATCATTTTTCGCATATAGAAATGTACAAAAATAATGCTCAATCCAGTCTCTTCAGCAGAAAAAATAAATTTGGTAGGCCATCGAAACAGGAAAGAGAATAAATATGGTAGGCCACAGGTGCGTCAAATGGAAGCCAGCGGTAGGCCAGCGGCGGGCCACAAATAGGCCAGCAGTGAGCCACAGGTACGCCAAAGGTAAGCCAACTGCGAGCCAAATGGTAGGCCATTGGTGTAGGCCACGTTTTGTGGACACCCCTTAAATAAAAAGTTTTTACATATGATATTTAATAAGCCATCTATGTTTTTTCTGTTTGTGTTGTCTTGTTCTGTCCCTGTCTCAACAACACCTTCTTTGCCTACCCATGACCCGACATCCCCTTCGTTGAGTGGCTCTCAATCATTAGCACTGTCGGGCATATTTCAAAGTTTTGAACAACTGGCAAGGTCAGTAGTCGATTTGTAAAATATTTTTGATAAAGAAAGAGAAATAAATAGGACTATGCAGGAAGAAAACATCGAATTTAAGCTTAAATTAGGGCAAACGAGTATGGAGAAAACAGAACCAGAGGCAAGCAAGCTTGAAAATCATTCAAATCCTTTTTTGTCTACAAACAAAAAGATTTATGCAACACAAAAGACTTCTATTGTGCACGAAAAAATCAATTCAAAAGAGAGTGAAAACGTTTCAAACCAAAGAACAAAGAGGAAAAAGAAAAAAATGAGAAAACGCAAACAAGAGAGTGTTCCAAGTGCCAAGCCTGAGCAAGCGAACAAATCCATTCCCGGACAGTTGAATGAAGCCATACGTAGCCAATTAGAGCAAGAGGAAGAACAACCTACTTTACCGAATGAAAATAATGTTCCTGCCAAGAATAATCCTGGTACGACCTCACCTGCGAATAAAACAAAGCTCCTCTAATAATGCTCCTCTTTGGTCTCGTTTATGATAAGAATATCGACCACTTCTGACTCCATGGGTCGCAGAAAGTTGATCTTATTCCTTATAGAAGTTATATTAAAATAAGCGATAAGGAGCCCATTATGATTATTTAATCGTATATTTTTTAATGCAGTGTATGCATTGTCCTGACCAGAGACAGATTCGTCATCAGCACTTTCAACAACAGTGTTGTTTGAATTATTACTATTTTCCAAGACAAGACAAGACAAAAGAAGAGCATTATTACTAATACTTTGCTTACTGACACTTGGCATACTATTCTCACTGGAGAGATGTCTCGAAATGACTAAAATAGTAAGATACTCTGGGGAATCCGACTAAGTAGGCCTGCACGAGACTAGTGCTAGACTCCTACTCCATATCTAAGCCAATGCAACAGCCAAGATTGGCCTCTTAGATGAAACAAATTACCCTTGGCACACTAAAATCGTTGTCTTGCTTGAGCTGCCACTGACCAGAGAAAATTGAAAATGGCCCAGCAACCACAAGCTGTTGAAGAGAATGAAATAAACTTGGCTAATTTGGTGCCTCAAGCTGACCTGCAAGAGCCCCAACCCATCCAGGTCCAAGACCGTGCAGCTCCACGTGCGGCCAATGCAAATGAAGTGGGAAACGAAGGTCCAGCACCTCGGCCTCTGAATGTTGAACCAGTAAGCATCTCTTCCACATTTATTTCTAGTTTTGAAGCTTGTTTTTCCATCGGTCATTTGTTTAGTGTTGATTCGACCCTTTCAAGCAAAATCTGCTGGGAGCGTTTTCTTTTCCTAACATGACTTTCAAAGACCCTTTCGAGCGAAATTTGCTGAGGACGTTTCTCTTATTCTATGATGATTTTCAATTACCCTTTCGAGCGAAATTTGCTGAGGGCGTTTCTCTTATTCTATGATGATTTTCAATTATCCTTTCAAGCGAAATTTGCTGAGGGCGTTTCTCTTATTCTATGATGATTTTCAATTACCCTTTTGAGCGAAATTTTCTGAGGGCGTTTCTCTTATTCTATGATGATTTTCAATTACCCTTTCGAGCGAAATTTGCTGAGGGCGTTTCTCTTATTCTATGATGATTTTCAATTTTCCTTTTGAGCGAAATTTGCTGAGGGCGTTTCTCTTATTCTATGGTGAATTTCAATTACCCTTTCCAGCGAAATTTGCTGAAGTTGTTTCTCTTATTCTATGATGATTTTCAATTACCCTTTCGAGCGAAATTTACTGAGGGCGTTACTCCTATTCTATGATGATTTTTCAATTACCCTTTCTGGCGAAATTGGCTGAGGGAATTTCCCTTATTCGATGATGATCTTTAATAACCCTTTCGAGCGAGATCTGCTAAGGACGTTCCTCTATTTAGAATAAAATACCTTTGCTGGAGAAATTCATCCTGATGATGGTTTTAATGCTTTTAGGAACAAGTTTCACATAAAACATGATGAAAGACATTCTACTTTTGCATTTTTTTTACGCCCTGAACTATCCAAAACTGACTTTAATCATCCTGCTACCAGGTCTCAATGATAACACATTGTTCGTTTATAGCAAATTATTTCTTAACACTTGGTTCATTGTTCTTTTCCTTTTTTGCGAATTAATATTGATTGCTCACATAGCTGTTGGGATGTCATTTAACCTACAATCATATTTTCGACAAACATATTCATAAACAAAAACAAACAATCATATTCTCGCAGGATAATTCTAGTGAAGTAAAAACAAAACATTAAAATGTTTTTAGGTACCAGATTTGTTAACCCTTCTGGATAGGCTGAGTGCCATTGAAGAGCAACAAAAGCCCTCCGTTGCTGCCCTACAAATAAATGTCGTTCAATACACGCTGAGAAGGAACGTGGATTTCGACAAATACAAAGCCTTAGAGCTCGTCGACCAACTCAGAACTCTGGCAATACAGCTAAAAGACGCAAAGGCCGACTACTTCAACAGCGTGCACACAACGCTGTTGGATAAATTGCCACATTCCTCACCCGAATTGTTTAAAGCCTATATCTTGTCGTTGCGACTATGAAAAAATCGTCAAGACAATCAAAAAAGTTGACAAGTCATTTGCAAGCACAACAGCCCCCAAACAAGGCTATCCCTACCCCCAGCCGTTATTCAGCCAGCAATTTAATCAAGGTCCCCAGAGATTTCCTGCCTTCCAAACCTACACCACCGCACCGAATTTCCCCCGTACACCATGGAGGAGCAGACACTGTACCTATTGTGGGCTCAGAAATCACACCAGCCACAACTGTTACAAAAGATTGAATAATGAGAGACATTATGCTAACTAAAAGTGATAAAAATTATTTATAAATTTGTTGATATTTACTGCTTCTTGATCTAATGTTTTTCTCTCACTGTATCTGCCTGCAAACGCATACACAACACGCAGTGCTTTAAAACTAGACTGGAACCAATATCGTAGTGCTAAAGATAAAAAGCTAATCAGTCAACTGCATGTTCACCATGAAAAGATGTATTTTTGCTAATTTGCAGTAGCTTATTTGTCAATGCTCGCTAGGGTGTTTTGGTCGGTGAATATTTTACACCCTTTATGGAAATATAGGGAAGTTTTTATGTGCAAACAATAAAAGATATCAGGGCTCCAGATGTTAGGCGTTTTCTGTTTATTCGTTTTAAGAATCCCAAACTCCATAACGATTTTCACTAGTTTACGCCATTAGAAATAAGAACTACCCTCTTTTAAATAGACATAGAAATACTGAAGCTCCATACTGATGCTTATCCTATATCACAATCCTCGGCCTATTTCTTCCAGCCTGTTTCTACTGTATCAACTTTATCTCTTCTTAGTTTATTCTAGCCAGGGGTCTAACTAAGGACCTTCATACTCGGTATTGCACTGAGTTCTGGGTAGACTAAGCTGTGGGCTTTTGAGGACTCTTATCCTTACTCTATTCCTCTCTCTCTCTTTCTAGCAATCTTCTGCATCACAAAAATTTGAGAATTATATGTCTAAAGTCAAATACAAGAATAGAAAGTACATTCAATGGCACAAAATGGATCAAAGACCCTCAGGCTTACCTACCCACGTCCCTTTCAGACTTGTTAAGGCTCTTGCCTCCGGGGATTGCAAAGCTAGACCTGGTGATGTCATTATTCGAGATCCTGAATATTTTGTCGCTGGAGAGCTACATTACCATTACAAGACCTGGGAACGCATCGTGACGAAACTCTAAGATACATCCGAAGGGGTGTTTCCGTCCATGATTTCTTCCAGCATTTTAAAGGGGATTTCAAAGGGAAGACATATGACTCAGACCTTCCTCCTAAGTCATTTTTTCCAAACAATCGGATTTCTGACAAATATACTGACTTTATTTCTGAAAGGATACTTGGAAGAGCTGCAAACGGTTCACTCTCTATTTTGGGAAAGAAGGGGAGTGTGAACCCCCACACTTAGTGCTACCCATCACAATTGAGCCAAAGAAGCCTAGGATGTGTCATGATGAAAGGTTCTTGAACCTTTGGATGAAAACACCAAAGGTCACTTTTGATCAGATAACAGATCTACCCCGTTCGTAGGATATAGTCACTACCAGACAAAACTGGACGATAAGAGCGGTTATGACCATATTTCTCTCAAAGACGACAGTAAGAAATTTTTCGGTCTATGTTGGCAAGGCTGGATCTTTGTCTACAATACTTTACCATTTGGATGGTCACCAAGTGCTTATATCTACCATACTACAGGCCTTGGTCCGTCCCATTTCATTCGTTCTCACGGAGTCCCACTATCACAATGCATAGATCACCGTCACATTGGTCAGCTCCAGCCTCTCCATCCTGCTAAAAATACGCTTACTGCCGAAGAATCGGCGAATTGTAGTCTCGTCATGACAGCTTCCATACTTGTTGCTTGCGGGTATTTCATCGGAATCAAAAAATCAATTGTCAAGCCAACTCAAGCAATTCCTTTTCTCGGGTTTATATCTCAGATTCTGTTAAACAAGCTTTCATTTTGCCACCAGAGAAAAAGAAATCATTCGCAACGCTTCAAGATAGTATCCTGCAATCAAAAATGATTTCCGTGCATACGCTGCAAAAGTCTGCAGGAAAGGCTGTCTCATTCAGTTTGGCTGTACCAGCGGCTAAATTGTATACTAGGGAGATAAACGCTAATATAAGCAAAGGGCTGCGCAGGAGCAAACCGGTCCCAATGACAAAAGCACTCTCCTACGAAATATCTCAGTGGAAAGTTTTAGATTCTTGGGATGGTTTTCTACCATGGAGACAGGAAAAACACTTTCACATATAATCAAATCAGACGCCTATAACTCAGGATGGGGTGGAATTTTGTCATTGCCTTCCTCTTTATCTCGAGAGGATATTTGTGCGCAGAGGAGAGGGACACACCGATAGCAGTGAGAGAAGCAAAAGCTTTTGTGAATACTTTAGAAACATTCTCAAGGGATGTTTACAACGGACGCGTTGACGCCTATGTTGATAACGAGAATTCGGTGCATTTCTGGAACAAAGAAGGAGGAAGGAGCATCCCCTTAACAAATGAAACAAAGAGACTTTTCCAGTTATCCTTAAAATTGAACATCTCTCTGAATCTTTTTTATATCCCATCAAATTTAAACGCTGCAGATGCTCCTTCTCCTTACTCTTCCGATATTGATAGTACCCTTGCCGAACTTCCATGGAAAGTACTGGAGAATACTTTCGGCCCCCGCACGTTCGACCTAATGGCGATTCCATCTAATGTTAGAAAATCTAAAGATGGTCTTCCGCTGCCTTTCTTTTCACCACATCCGGCCATTGGGTCCTCGGGGATCAACGTATTTGCTCAAGATCTTAGCCCAACAGAGAACTATTACGTCTTCCCACCATTCATCCTAATTTGCCCTCTCATCAAATTCATGAGGGATGTTGGCATCAGAGTAACATTGCTTGCATCCGATGTCTCACCAAAGCAATATTGGTGGCCTTTTCTTAATTCCATTTGCACCACTCGGGTAAAGCTTGGAACAAAAGGCGAGCACAACGTCCTCCTCTTTCCGCCAAATAAGACATGCAACTGGACCTCAAAACAGCTTCCCTGGGACTTATACGCATTTAGGATTGTTTTCTGATTCCTTTCCAGACTTCATCACAAGTCCCAAGAATCTGGAAGCCTTTCCAGACTTCATCACAAGTCCCTAGAATCTGGAATCTGGAAGTCAGTGCCTCAAGGTGTTGTCAGCTGGCACAGTAGACAACAACATCGGAAAGCTCAGAGCAATATTTAAAGACATGGGAAGAGGAGTAGCCTGGAACGACGACCTACAGACTGGTAATCCCGCCGCACACCACACTGTTAACAGATACATTTCCTTAGTATTGGAAGAGCAAACTATCCCCAGGTTGTTTCCTTTCCAAGCAATCCCTATCTTCTTAGATAAACTTAAACTTATCTGTACCCATCTTCGGAGTGTGGTTCAGACTCCCCTCATCAAGCCATCCCAACGCTACATTCTAGCAAGAGACTTAGCCTTCTTTTCCGTAGATTTTTTTCAGGAGATAGAGCTTCAGATCTCGGTAGGGTTAAGTCTTCCGACATATTAGTTTCGGCTGACGGCAAAGGAGTTATAGTCAATCAAGTATTTGGTAAAACCCTTAGGGGTAATGGCAAGAACGTCTTTGGCCTAAAATGCATTCCAAACTCCTCATTTTGCCCTGTTACCAACATCAGATATTATGTAGCTCTGGCTAAAAAGATGTCAATCTGTTTAAGCCCAGGATACCTTTTCCGTGTCACAGACCAGCATGGGAACATCAAAGAAGACCCTTTCACGGGGTCAGCCGTCGCAAATCGACTAAAAAAACACCTGCAGGATTTCAACATAGACGACGGTGAAACTATGCATATTTTTCGAGGAGGATGCTCTATAACTCTGGCCTTGCTTGGAACTTCTTGTGACAACGTTACGAAACAAGTCGGGTGGAAAAGTTCAGAGATGACATCTCATTACTGCCAAATTGACAAAGTAATGTCGAATGCAGATATAAGCTCAACCGTAGCGTCATTAGCTTCGAACCCTCAGCTGGGTAATTCAACAGCAGAAAGAGTTGGCAATGAATTCAGGACAAGAAATTATGTGTCAGGGTATTCGCCATTAATTTAGTCATTTATTTTTGGCAGTGTGAAAGGTTTTGGGGTATTCTTTTGAGATATGGAGAGGATAATTCTGTTTCTTTTTCTGTCTTTGATCTCTGTTTTCTCTACAAATGTGTTACTCATTACAAATGAAGCATAAAAGAAGTTTCCGAAGCACTCGCCCTGTCTTAGTAGTTTTGGCATAAAGAGGGGGCTATCCCGGTGAGAATAGAAAACTATTCTCACTGGAGAGATGTCTCGAAATGACTAAAATAGTAAGATACTCTGGGGAATCCGACTAAGTAGGCCTGCACGAGACTAGTGCCAGTCTCCTACTCCATATAACAGCCAAGATTGGCCTCTTAGATGAAACAAATTACCCGGCACACTAAAATCGTCCCACCCTCCTCCCTCAGTGGCAGCTCACTCTTCGCCATAATGCGAAGTTTCCTTCGCACTCGCCCTGTCTTAGTAGTTTTGGCATAAAGAGGGGCTGTCCCGGTGAGAATAGAAAACTGTATATACTGGGGGAGGGAGAGGGAGGGACACTACCACAGTAACTCTCGGCATCGCCATCCTCAATTTTATCCTCCGTTCCAAAACATGCACCAGACCTGGAAGATGAGAGAGCGGCACCGCCACAGGATACTGCAGCCGTGTCGACCTGAACCTCACCCTCCTCATACCTGTTTTTGTTGCTGTAAATGTTTTTGAACGGTCACATCCTGGAAGCTTTTAGAAGATTTACCACTAGAATACTGTCTCCATACTGATTTAGGTGAAGTTTGCTTCTATTTAAGTGATTGCTAGCCTTGATGTTCAGATGGTCATATATGTTATGCTCTCTTCGTGACACATATCTCTCAGGACATAATTTGTTCTCTCTCGTTTCTTCTCAAGTTCATCTCCTCGGTCAATGAGACCGGACATGATAATATCAATTCTATTGGACAGAATTTGCTTTGCTACATCAATCATTTCTTTCGATAATTCAACTTCTGTTTTATATTTGAGTCTTAAGTCATTCGTTCCGCAATGTAAAATGATGGTGTCTGGCTTTCTATCTATCTATGTAGCTCTGCATTGCCTTGACAGTTGCTTCGGGGAAACATTTTATTAGAATTTCTTCATTTATGTTGCACTTTGGCTTTAGTCTCCAGCTATCAACGTTTTTTACTAGTGGGTCACCGCATAGTTCTGTGTCTGCTTGAATTTTTATTGTGGTTGCTTGAATATTTAGCTTGAGAATTCTCTTTCTTTGTTTAATTGGCAGGTTAGGTCGTACCAGGATTTTTCTTGGCAGGAACATTATTTTCATTCGGTAAAGTAGGTTGTTCTTCCTCTTGCTCTAATTGGCTACGTATGGCTTCATTTGACTGTCCGGGAATGGGTTCGTTTGCTTGCTCAGGCGTGACACTTGCAACACTCGCTTTTTTTGTTTCTCCTTTCCTTGTTTTTCCTCTTTGTTCTTTGGTTTGAAACGTTTTCACTCTCTTTTGAATTGATTTCTTCGTACACAATGCAGGTCTTTTGTGTCGCATTCATCTTTTTGTTTAGGATAGGATTTGAATGATTTTCAATTTTCTTGATCAACAATATTTTACAAATGGACTACTGACCTTGCCAGTCGTTCAAAACTTTGAAATATGCCCGACAGTGCTACTGATTGAGAGCCACTCAACGAAGGGGTAGTCGGGTCATGGGTAGGTGAAGAAGGTGTTGTTGAGACAGGGACAGCACAAGACAACACAAACAGAAAAACATAGATTGCTTATTAAATATCATATGTAAAAACTTTTTATTTAAGCCTTGTCAACTACCAACCAACACCAAACTGAGGACCCTTTATCATTTCTTCTGCCTGCCTTGGAACTCCCACAGCACGTAATATTCGCAAGTAAGGAAGCAGATTCTTAGATGAAGTATAACAAAGATTTTTTCTTCATTTAGTAGAAAAGGGCTCTGAAAGAACCAGTTTGCACCAAATTAAGGCCACTTATTCTTAGTAAAGATGTAGCTGATGAAGATTTATGTGTCAAATTAACATTATATGCTCTTGGGTACATTAGAGAGAATCAAAGTTAGGCCGCAAGCATGTTCATGCAGTTTCACCAGGAACTGTTCCACCTTAAACTGGTATAGAAATGGAAGCAAAACCATTTTCCAAAAATGAACATGCAGAGGAATTTTACAAGGCCACTTTGAATGCTGTTCAAAATAGTTTGAAAGCACTCAAACTATCACAAGAGGCTGCACTAAGAGAAGAAATCCAAAAAAACGGGAACAAGCTACAGTGGAGCAGAGACTAATTTTAGTTAGCAACCAAGATGTTTCCTTGCAATTTTTCTTTTGTTTGGCTGTTAGTTCAACAGAAATTGAGGTGGACCTGTGTTCTGGCTGTGGAGTTGCCAAGTATTGTAGGAACGTTTGTGAGAAAACACATGGACAGTATTATTAGCAAAGCAATTCAGCAACTTTCAGTTTCCAAAAAAACCAAATCAGTCTTGAGTTTGATGATATTTTCCAACAAATCTTAGTCTAAATCAAAGAAATAGTAGTCCGGGTGCTAAGGGCAAGACAAACTGGAAATTTGGGCGGGCCTCGTAATTTTTGGATGAAAAAATAAATTAGAACCTTAATATTACGATTTCACTTGTTGGAGGAGGGTTCCCGCGCCCCGGCCACTGGCCAGGACATGGCCCCGGGGCTCTCAAAATAAATGGAAAAGTTCTGATGGCCAGGGCCACAGATATGGCCGTGGCTATTTTGAATTGGAGGTCAATTTTTGAAACTGAAGCTTCAAATTATCTTTTTGAGAGCCAAGCAATGCACGAGCAAACTGACAAAATACTCAAACAAGGCATCATGTTTAGCGGGCACAGATTCTTTTTTATAAAACGTGGCAGCTTGACCGGTGGTGTTCAACAAATTTTGAGAAGAAATGTTGCAACAGTTTTGTTTAACTAAATAATTGAACTCTCGTGACCTAAAGTGGCTTCGTATGAAATGTACTTGGTGTAAAAAAGGGCTGGTTTGCCAAGAACAACTGTGCTGTTGTCCAAAATAATTAAATCTTTATGAATGTTATTGTGAAAGTGTCTTATGTTGATTACAGAATCAGAAAAATTCAATGATTTGCTACGTTAGTTTGTTTCTTCTAACAAACATACGGCTACAAAGATGTCGTCTCAAAGAGAGGCTACCCCATTTTGACTCATGCTTACTTTTTATTCCTTGCAACTTCCCTAGAGAATGGTTTTGCAAAACACGTACATCAAATGAAATCATGCGAGTCAAACTTTTAGAAGTTCCAGAGAAATTTAGATTTTGTGAGTGGTAGCCTTTTTTGGCAAACTATGTAGACCCTCTAGACTTTAAAGCAAACAATCAAGCAACCTGTGATTGACAACTGAGCTCCTAAACTTTAGGCGATATTTTTGAAGATACTTTCGAAGATATTTTGATAATAGACTGACAAATGGAACTTCAATGCTTTCACAGGACACATTGATAATAGCAGCTTTTAACTTGTTGAAGTGTACATTCAGTATAGATATTCGTTTTATTATAATCATATAGTCATTACCATTATTATGTTGGGATGAAGAGGAATAAAACTTCAAATAGTCTGCAAGGAAATTCAAAACTTTTTGAAGGGTTAAAGTGGCTACATGTTTTTTTTATAAGACACTTGGATCAGACCATAGTTTAAGTTTCTTGATATGTTTCTAATCCTTTTAATGCATGAATTATCATGTAGTCTCTAACACTTCTACAGATATCTTTCTTGACCCTGAAATATCAGATGGGAATAAAATGTGCTCTATTCTGTTCAAAACAACAAAACAACGAAAACTAGTTAATATTACGCACAAGGCCGTACGCAGAACAGTTTTAGCGAGGGGGGCAAAACCCCTTTTGAAGATCTTTTTGAGGATATCCTCTATAGGAAAGCATATACTTTTGGAATTTGGGGGGGGGGGCAGCAGCCTCCCTTGCCCCCCGCTGTGTATGGCATATGAAAGTCTTATATGCCAAATACCTTTCAACTGTCGAATAAAAAATTCCCTTTGTTTGCTAAATTCCTAAGGCCGCAAGCCGTCTAGAGCAGGGCTAATTGTTTTAAAATCTTAAAAACAGGCCCTAAACAATACGTCAGCAGGCAGGAAGCACTGTTTTTGAATGGTTCACAGACCGTGCTTTAAGTCAGTGGTAAAATTGACTGACTGGCTTGTATATTACCGGGTACTTTTAGACATAAAGATTGATACCAACTTATTCTCACCCGATCTGTTGTCTTCCTTCCAAACCACTAAGATATGGAGAGAGCGAAGGGGGCTTCACTGTCTGGAAGGAAGGTTGGATGGTGCGAGCCGTCGATGAAGGAGGAGCGGTGGGTCGATTTTTCTGTGCCCTGTTTGTTGCTCACAAAGAAGGCTGGAAAAGCCCTTAAATTTCCTTTCCAATCTGTGATGCGTACGTCTTAAACACCTTCGAAGAGTTAAAGGACGTAAATTCGAAAGGAACAGCTGCCAAATATGCCCATTGCATTGTAGCTCGACCAGTCAGTCCTGCACCAGCGTTTGTCTTTTTCATTCTAGGAACAGACTCAAAGTACGACCACGAAGTCGTAAAACAACGCTGGGAACACATAAAAAAGGAATTTCATACGCGAAATATAGGTATTGTATCTTTTGGTGATGATGGTGCAGGTCCGTTTTTGAAAGCAATGACAAAAGAAAGTCAGTTGTTTGTCAAATGTGATAAAGGAAATGTCCCTAGAAACTGGTCATTTTATTTGATGCCTCTATTGCAGGACATTGGTTTGTTTGCACAAGATCATGTCCATCTCCTTGCGAAATTGAGAACCAGGCTGTTGATTCCCTCGAATTTACTTGTTCTTGGAGACGAAGTTGCATGTAGTATGCATTTGAAAAAAGTCATCACGACTTTTGACAAAGCAAGGCATGGGCTGACTGCCCGCTGTGTTCATGTCCGGGAGAAGCAAAATTATAGCGGCATCGAACTAATGCTAAAGCCTTGCATGCAAAGCTGCTTAGAGGAGTTGAATGACACCTTAAGAACAAAAGGGACAATGCTGTATTTAGGTATAATGAAGGACATCAAGGATGGTTTTCTAAACAAGAAACTTTCGCCAGAGGAAAGGCTTTTTATAACTTGGCAGAGTTTGTATTTTGTTCACATTTGGCGTTGCTGGCTACAAAAGAACTGTTACGAAGAGAAAGACAGTTTTATCACAAATAATTGTTATGTTTGCTTGGAACTTAATTGCCATCTTCTCATTAACATCATCTATAACGTTCGAAACGGAGAGTTTCCGCCTGAAACACTACGTGTTTGGCTGTCACGGTCTCAAGGTTGTGAAGAAACCTTTCGAGTATTACGCTCAATGACACCTATGTTCTCGACGGTATTGAATTTTTCCATCAAGGCAATTTTGCAACGTGTGCATAAATTGAATTACCTTTCCACCGTGGAGTCTTCGGAAAATATAATGTTTCCACGAGTCAGGAAGCGTCTCCTGCAAATAAATCAGGAGGGGGAAAACACTCTTTCCTGCACTGGCTTGGATATTGTGTCTGTCGTTGAACGTGCCAAAGACTTCGCCGTCGCTTTAAGCCACTCGTGCGGGATGCTTTTAGACAGCTACGACGACGACGATTTAGTTCCCTGTTCATTTGCTCATGAAGACGACACGCAACACAAGAGTGAAAATGAAGAAGAAAATCCAGAGCAAGGAACTGAACCAGCTCATCTGACTCGAAGTGAGATAATTGCGGTAAACAAGGACCTTTCCAATTTACGTTTAACAAAATCATCCGAAGCTGGAATACCCGTGTATCAGCCCGTTTATGAACACGGCTCGTCAGAAAATAGGACCTACCCTATTAAAAAACAAACAGGATCTCAATTTATTGAGTACAATGGTCGCTACATCCGAAAATCAACAGCTCTATATCTCATCCTGAAAAAGAGTATTTGTCAAATGACAGACTCCTAAGAGTGCGATCTGAGCAACCTCATCATATCTTTGCGATAAGCAACAAAGGCAACGCTGACGGGAACCATCTTTCCTCGGGTGACTTGTGCATTTTTCGCCGAGTTGATACAAAAAGCAAGTTTCTTTTGGGAAGAGCAATTCAATTTTCTTATTTGACCGGGAAAAAACGCGATCAACAGTATTCCAGTTCATATGTTGATCTTGCGAAAGACAGCAAAAAAACATTGGTGCCTTTTGCAATTGGTATGCTCATACAGAAGTAAACGATGGAATCATCCTTTTCAAACCGCTTGATGCTTTTACTGCTGGATACATTGATATTGATAGCTATCATGCAACTGTTGACGATGCTTTGCCGTTCAGCAAAGAAGGCTATTCATTCACATTAAAAACGGAATCAATGGATCTACTCTTACCCGCATGGAAAACGACGTTGTCTGATGCCAGCCAGTTTTAGATTCACAAAAGATCTCATCAATCAAAATACGACTTACATTTTATCATTTACGTTTACCGACAGACACTCCATTTAAGCAAATTTGATTTACAACTGGTCAAATTCTGAATTTTTAATTATAGTTCGATCCAATATATATTCTTCCCAAAATTATAGTCTGTTGCTATTCATTGTATTTTGGCAGAGTTTGGTAACCATGAGGTTGAGCAACGCATTTTTGCATACGGGCAAAGAGCTATGGTCGTCTTTATTTCCAAAGTCAAAGTTAGAACGCAAATGATAAAATTAGGGTCATATTTTCTACATATGAACAAATTCAAGAAAGTCAATGTAGTTTAAGTCTCTATGTGACGTGAATAAACCCCTTATCGCTGAAATTATTATTGACACTATTTAAACTTGTTCTGTTGAGAGACATTTGATTGACACTTAATTTTTAGAGTATTGCATTTGTGCCTCCTCTTTTTAGCGTCCGTTTAGTTTGTTTCAGAAGTCGTTTAAAGAGTTGAATTGATTCTTTTCAGGACGCAACGCTCGGCCATAGGATTTAGTTTTTGATATTTTTTATTGTGTGGTTGATTTCGTAACGAAAGTTACACGTGTCTTACTCGTTTATAAGGAACTGGTACTAGAAATCCTCGAAAATGTAATAGATTCGGGTTTTCTATTATTTTCCTTTACAATAGAACACATTAAAGAATTTAAGAAACCAATATTACCAGAGCTAGAGACGAGTGTCTCGGAGGAAAATTTCCTATAAAAATTGTTGTGCAAAAATTGAGTAATGGAAAAATTGGTGAAAAAATCACAGTAAAATTTAAAAAAATCACAGAAAAATCACAGAAAATTACAAAAAAATCACAAAAATCACAAAAAAATCATAAAAATCACAAAAAATCACAAAAATCACAAAAAAATCTCGTACACTTTTTTGAGAGTGATATGCCCCTCGTAAAAATCTAGCGATGCCATGCTTTTTGCAGGTCTTTCGCTATTAATATAATGAAATTAAGGAACTATTACCTAAACCTAAAGCTAGCAATGCAGTGCTTTTCGCAGGTCTTTCGCTGCTATGGAACATGAAGTTAAGAAATAATTACCTAAACATAAAGCTATCGATGCCGTGCTTTTCGCAGGTCTTTCGCTGCTATGGAACATGCAGTTAAGAAATAGTTGCCTATGGGCCTAAAAGCTAGTGATGCCGTGCTTTTCGCAGGTCTTTCGCTGCTATAGAACATGAAGTTAAGAAACAATTACCTAAACCTAAAGCTAGCGATGCCGTGCTTTTCGCAGGTCTTTCGCTGCTATAGAACATGAAGTTAAGAAATAGTTACCTAAACCTAAAGCTAGCGATGCTGTGCTTTTCGCAGGTCTTTCGCTGCTATAGAGCATGAAGTTAAGAAACAATTACCGAAACCTAAAGCTAGCGATGCCGTGCTTTTCGCAGGTCTTTTGCTGCTATAGAACATGAAGTTAAGAAATAATTACCTAAACCTAAAAGCTAGCGATGCTGTGCTTTTCGCAGGTCTTTCGCTGCTATAGAGCATGAAGTTAAGAAACAATTACCGAAACCTAAAGCTAGCGATGCCGTGCTTTTCGCAGGTCTTTTGCTGCTATAGAACATTAAGTTAAGAAATAATTACCTAAACCTAAAAGCTAGCGATGCCGTGCTTTTCGCAGGTCTTTCGCTGCTATATAACATGAAGTTAAGAAATAATTACCTAAACCTAAAGGTAGCGATGCCGTGCGTTTCGCAGGTCTTTCGCTGCTATGGAACATGAAGTTAAGAAATAATTACCTAAACATAAAGCTAGCGATGCCGTGCTTTTCGCAGGTCTTTCGCTGCTATGGAACATGCAGTTAAGAAATAGTTGCCTATGGGCCTAAAAGCTAGCGATGCCGTGCTTTTCGCAGGTCTTTCGCTGCTATAGAACATGAAGTTAAGAAATAATTACCTAAACCTAAAGGTAGCGATGCCGTGCTTTTTGCAGGTTTTTCGCTGCTAAAACATGTTGTTAAGAAATAATTACCTAAACCTAAAGCTAGCAATGCTGTGCTTTTCGCAGGTCTTTCAATGCTATAGAACATGAAGTTCTGAAATAATTACCTAAACCTAAAGCTAGCGATGCCATGCTTTTCGCAGGTCTTTCGCTGCTAAAACATGTGGTTAAGAAATAATTACCTAAACCTAAAGCTAGCCATGCCGTGCTTTTCGCAGGTCCTTCGCTGCTAAAACATGTGGTTAAAAAATAGTTACCTAAACCTAAAGCTAGCGATGCCGTGCTTTTCGCAGGTCTTTCGCTGCGAAAACATGTGGTTAAGAAATAATTACCTAAACCTAAAGCTAGCGATGCCATGCTTTTCGCAGGTCTTTCGCTGCTAAAACATGTGGTTAAGAAATAATCACCTAAACCTAAGAGCTAGCGATGCTGTGCTTTTCGCAGGTCTTTCGCTGCTATAGAACATGAAGTTAGGAAATAATTACCTAAACCTAAAAGCTAGCAATGCCGTGCTTTTCGCAGGTCTTTCGCTGCTAGAGAACATGCAGTTAAGAAATAATTACTTAAACCTATAGCTAGCGATGCCGTGCTTTTCGCAGGTCTTTCGCTTCTATAGAACATGCAGTTAAAAAATAATTGCCTATAGGCCTAAAAGCTAGCGATGCCGTGCTTTTTGCAGGTCTTTCGGTGCTGAAAACATGTGGTTTAAACAATTACCTAAACCTAAAAGCTAGCGATGCCATGCTTTTCTCATTTCTTACGCTACATTTTTGCGGGTATGGCCAGACATTTTTTAGTAATAGCAGGGGCGGGTCCAGAATGCCGCCACCGCCGCACAGGCGGTAGTCAACTTTGGCGAAGATAATTGTTTTCAGTAGGATTATTCATACGCAAATTAATTTCTTTTCCAGAATTTCTCGAACATGTTTTCCATTTTAATTTGTCTCGTGCTCTTCTTCATTGAAATAATAGGAATTTCTTCACTTTCAATAAATTATATTCATATATTTTGAAATAATTCCCAAAAGTTTTTGCGTTACAGTGTGTGAGCTTCTGAAAACTCGTTCACTGAATTGAATGAATTTAATTTTGATTACTTATAGTTTCATTGAATTGAATTAGATCTGTGCGGCCCTTGTTTCGAATCATAGATCGCCCAGAGTTCGCCCCACTGTCAAAATTGTACTGGATTTCCTGCCTCTTCTCAGCATAGATCGCCTCGACTGCCGCACAAGAACAAAAGAAAAGTCCTTTGGTTTCAAAATCCTTTGTCAAATCGTGCGCGCGCCTGCGTCAAATTTATGCAAATGCCGCCCCATTGTTTCATAATTTATTACTGACGTCCTTTCCTATTGTTTATCTTGCACATGTAGCAAATGAACAGAGTCGAGAATTGAAGTGAATTGTTGAGTTTTGAAATTGAACTCACGAAGATTTCATGGCCTAGTAATTTCTGCACACAGAAGTGCCTGTGGATAATTTGAAAAAGTAGGCTTCATCAAGAAGGGAAAAACCTTTCATGTTATGCTCAGGATGTGAATATGAAACTCTAGCAGATTGAATGTTCATTTTGGGCAGAACAGGAGAGTATCTTGCTCGAAGGTACCAAGACATGAAGTAAAGTTTGGCTGTCTGGCGCGCGAGTGAGTGTTTTGATTACAGTGTTACAATATAGGGAAATAAAGATACTTTTCCGTTGTATGAGAGATGTTATACTGCATGTTACTCTCTCTTTATCGTTAATTCCACATATTTATCCACATATTCCATAACTTTAATTACAATTTTCGCTCCTTAATTACGAGAAGTTTTGGTGTGGTGAGTTCTGCCCGCGGCGAACGTGGTTCAATCTCGCTCATGTCGAAATTCATTCTAATTTTTTTTTAACTTTTTCACAAATAGAGAAAATATCGAAAATTCTAGAGCGACAAGTATAATCATTTATTTCATTTAACAAAGGTCTGAAACAACAACTGTGTTATCTTTTATTCAATTGCTACTTCAAAAGGCGTCGTAGGCTGGCAGGAATCCTCAAACTGACGAAAAAATATGCGTTTCCAGGGTTCAGAACGGCAATGCCTCAAAAATTTTCCGGACCCCCCTATTTTTAGCCCATTAGTGCGGCAGTCAAATTCTTCGCTGGGTCCGCCCCTGAGTAAGAGTATTTTTTTTAACCAAACTTGATATTTGTTATAGTATGTTTTTGAATATTGCTGATAATACGCGTGAAAGATTTTGCGTACTGCCCTAAGAAAAGCTTCCCACGGGGCCTGAGGGAGCGTTGCAATTTTTGTGAAAGGACATAAGCAGTTCTAGAAATTGTACAGACCACGTTATTTGGGCGTGAAAGAATACAACTAACAACGTTTTTTAAAAGATAGCTTACTGGTTGTGGTTGGTCGATTGGGCCCGGTGCCTGGGCTATGTTGTTTCCAGCGGCCGCAAGGACAGATTGGTTTTCGGCATGAGGAGCCTGTCTCTCAGCTGGGTTATCTAGCTCGGCCAGGACTTCTGCGATATCTCGCTCTTGGGGCTTGTGTCATATCTGGTCAGCGAACGGCGAGCAGTTATATCTGTCGATTTTGATGTGCACTGTGCAGTTGCTCACAAAGAAGGCTGGAAAAGCCCTTAAATTTCCTTTAATACGTGCCTATCCCCCTGGGGGCTATGAAACTGCTCTTACCAGGCTCCTATTGCTATCTAGTCTGTGTAATAACTTAGAGCTTTGGAATTTCGCGGAACTTCTCTGGTGAGAATATCTGTTTTGTTATGATTTGACGGGGATTTCATTGTGCGTACAATACCCAGGCAACGGAATTTGCAGTACATATTTTAGCCTCATGTGTATGACAATAGGAAGCACCCATGCGTGACTCAGCAGTCAACAAGCTTTCCTTTGATATTAAATTCTTTGTTGTCCGCCTAAAAAACCTTGGGTACTTTTCATGTTTTTTTGCGACAAAAAGGATTTCACAACGATCGCGAAAACAGATGATAGGATTATCGAGCGTCCTCTTGGATCTCGAATAGAATGACCTAATTTTATTTTTGTTCCACTCTCTATCTAGTTGCTTGATGACATAAGATTTTCATGCTCTGTACCCATGCTTTTACGTTAGGGTTTTAAGTTTTTAATGTTAATCTTGAACTTTGCTTTTTGTTAGTCCCAACATACCTAGTAAAGTTTGAGACAAATAAATAGACTTGTAGGCCAAGGCCTTTTTAGGAAGAAATCAACTCAAGCAAACATTCCTAAACTGATCATGTAATTCCATTTAGAACCCTTCAACTCTGAATATTACAACGTTAATGACTAATAATTTTGAATACAAAATAAATACTGTAGGCCTAAATGTAGTGTTTTGTAGTGTAGTAAAGTCACGATTGTGCTTATTTGCTTTTTGAGTCTCTGGCTTAGAATGGGGGTGCTTATTTGATTTTTTTATTTCAAAAAAACTCAAGCAAACTCAAATACAAACAAGAAATAGTTTGACAAGAAGTTTAGGATTTCAACCTTCCTTGTTTCTTAAAATAGGTACCCGCTCAAGTTTAAGTGGTTGGCACTTACTTTTGTGTGGGTGCTTATTCTCGGAGGGAACTTATTCAAAGGGGGCACTTATTCAAAGGGGGCACCTATTCGAGGATTTACAGTGCTTTTGGAAATTTTTGAACATTACGTTTAAGACCAGTGCCCACCCATATTTATAATATACCCTAGCTTTACCCCTCTAAGAAGTGGGATGGTTCCATTGTTATATTTGATTTAATAGCCCAGCTATTTGCTACAAAGAAGTTGATGGAATATTACATGCAAGAAAGTGTGCTTGCATCAGGACAAAAACTGTGCGTGGAATCCATGTGAAAAGCAAAGTTATTATATTAGCAGGGGTGCAGGAAGGGAAATTTTTTTGGGGGCACCTATTGTTTCAAATCAAGGGAGCAATAGGCATTACGCATAAGAATAAAATAATTTGGCAATTATTGGGGTCCCGGGCCCCTCTGGCTTTTCCAAGCAGGTATGCCCCTGATCAATCTGGCTGTGACTCCCTTCACGCTGCACACTTTTGTCTTATCTAAAACTTATTTTACACTCAGCAAAAGTGATAAACCAACCAGAAGCAAACCACAAAAACCATAAACCCTTACATCCATTGTTTAGGAATACTTTTAACATTTTATCTATCTTGTTTCAGATACCTCATGTTTGAAATAGTGAAGGCAAAAAGGGAGGAAGATAGCTCATTCAAAGAAGCTGTAATTGATATCTTGAGGGAGGCAAAACTTGACGATCTCATCATAAGTGAACGGATGCTAAGCTGTTTTAAAACTAAATTTGGATCTATTCTGCGTAAATGGAAGAAACTAAAAGGGGGAAAGCAACGAAACCAATTTATGGAAAAGTTAAGGAATGAAACTTATCAGCTTAAGGTTTATATCAGTGAAACAAACCAGATGAGACTCGTTGTACGTAAAAAAATACTTAAAAGGCAACTTTCAGATAAGATTGACGAGAACAATACATTGAAAGGAAAGGTAGCCACAGCAAATAAATCTGAAAAGTATTGGAAAAATCGCTTCAAATCCATGGTGAAAAAAATTATGAAGACACAGAACGAAAAGAAAATGAAAAAAATATCAAGAAAATCATACTCTGAGTACTCAAGAAGGAGCAAAGTCAGGATAAAAAATGAAATCAGGGAAGAATGTCAGCTAGGCCTTAATTTTATGGGCCTATATGATCTGGCTCCAAACATGGTTGAGTGTTTTGACCCACATAGTCAAAAATATGAACAATGGTCTCTGCTTAATGCTGAGGAAACTGAAATTTTTGAAATGCCTGATGATGGTCATGGTGATGATGATTGAATGCAAAATATGAACAAACTTGATGATGTTCATTTTTTGCTTAATGTCAAAGATAAGTTCAACATATCGAATAAAGCATGGTATGAACTGTCCTCCCGTGTCCAAAACTTACCCTCAGTTTATGGGCTAAGAAAGCGAATGCAAGAATTAAATGCACAGTGGCATATTGCTCCTACTCCAGGGCCGACTGAGGGAGTACAGGTTAAACTCGAGGAAAGTCTTTTAGAACATGTTCCAAGACTGATTTCCTCTGGCAGGATGAAAGAAAATGACGTTTTACAATTAAAAATAAGTGGTGATGGTACCAGGGTTGGAAAGCGGCTGCAACTTTTGAATGTGACCTTCACCATTATAAATGAAGGTCATACTGCTGCAACTGAAAAAGGAAATTATGTCCTTGCTAAAGCAAAGGGCGATTACCAGACAATTAATGAAAGTCTTTCTGACTTGAGAAAGGAGATGCTGAATTTGAAATCAATTCAAGTTGGTGAAAAAACATTTGCCATCCAGTATTTCCTTGGTAGAGACTGGACATTTTTGGTGACTATTTGTGGTATTGGCCCTGCCAATCAAGAATATGCCGGCATTTGGTGCTGGTGCCCAAGAAGCCTCAGACATGATACGTCAAAAGAATGGCCTCTTATAACTGGTAAAGATTCTCGCACCATTGAGACCATAAAAAAAAATTATAAGGCCAAAATACATTTCAATTGCAGACACAAACCTCTTTTTGATTTCATTGAAATGGATTGTGTGATTATTGACACCTTGCATCTGTTCCTAAGAATCACTGATATCCTTTTGGAGAACTTAATAAGGCAGCTTAAGAAGGAAGATGCAATCAGTAAAACTGTTTTTAATAGTGGATTCGATCTAAACAAGCACAAGCACATCAAGCACTTTACGGAATTTTTGAAGTCCATTGGAATTCCTTTAAATATTAGCGTCAATATTGATAGTAAAAAACTTCAATACCGCGACCTAAATAGACCAGAAAAGAAGTTAATGGTCTGATTTCATTTTGCTGTATGGTGATCTGCGATGCACCTTTGATACACAAGATCAAGTGGTGAGCTTCAAGTCAAAAATAAAGCAGTGGATTCAAGATTTTATTTATTTATTTCATTTTTTAACCAGCAGGGCTTAGAAAAATACAATGACCAGGTATCAAAGGACTATTTTCGATCAACCAATCACAAAGGAAGTGAAGCACTGCTTCAGTTAATGATGAAGAAGCAAAGAATTTTTCAGTTGCAAGTTATGGGTGCTGAAAGAGTGAAAAAAAATTACCAGTGCAGTAATTGCAAAGAAACTGGGCATTGCATCAAAAAGTGCACAGCTAAGTGCATTGATTGCAGTGGTCAAATCTGCTGTACACATTTGGAAAAAGTGGATGGAATTCGGGTAAGAAGGTGCAAGTTAACGCTAATTGAGTAAGAGAAGACAAGAGACAAAAAACTATTTCTTCAGTTAAAGAGTTTTATGCATGAGATATAAAGATGTAAATAAACAAAGCAAAGATCTACAAGTTATGTTAAAACAATGGCAAACAAAGGCATCATGTGGGGTTTTAGCACAAGTTGTCCTATGAAAAGCCTTGACTTTTAATGATTATAAGCATCTTCATTCGTTTATAAGGCCACAGTAGGGAGCTTCCAAAGTGATTGTGGGTCAGAATGTTAAGGATATCAAATTTCAAAAAAATTATACCATTAGGGTGTGGAAATTCACACAAAAAACTGCTTGGTAAGAATATTTCAGAAAAAATATATATTGGTACACTTCAAACTTCTGTTGTCAGCGCTGCCGAAGGGCCTTTTCTGCAATAAATTTACCCACCTCTAATTCTACCATATGGTAGGGAAAGCATTTCAGACAATGTTGGGTCTTTGATTTTTCATTAATTATACCTTACTAAGGTATTTATTTCAACAATTCGTACCAAAGGGATATCCAAAATATCATGTTCTTGTTATATGTTAGGGCTAGGGGTAAGATCCTGACATTGTGACCCCCCTCATATTTTAATGGAAGTTCCCCCTGGGTTGTTAGGCATCCTTAAACCCTTGAATCAGCCTGATTGGATGTTTTTGCCCAGACGCCAGTTCTTCTCAAATTAGCATAATTATCATCTAGCCAAAATCCCAGAGCTTTTTGCAACACACAAAAAGCTTGAAATTACGATTGGAAGATAATAAGGCGTTTGAATAGAGCTGACGTCTGTGTGTAAACATCCCTTTTATCAAAATAGTTCTTTATTAGTGTTAAATTGAGGGGTTGGGCTTTTTCGGAAGTCAGGAATTTTTCAAAATGATTGACATGCAATACAGAAATTTGATAATCACCCTATCACGTAAAAACATGGAAATCCTGTTTTTTATTCATTTTTGCCACTTAATAGATGAATATGTTCATATTCTTAGAAATTGCTCCCTCTAATAATACTGAGGGCTATTGCAAGCCACTAAAACATACATTATATCAAATTTTGCAATTTTTGATCACCTCAAACCCTTATAACACACAGCAGATCCAATTTGCAGGTTTTGCAGGTCAGCATTGTTTATATCCTAATTCAAGAATGGTTCAACAATACATTACATCCATTGATAGACTGTTCTTGAATTGGCATGTTGAAAATTCTGGCCTGCCCAACTTGCAGAGTGGACCTGCCGTTGTTGTCATGCTAGGGTTTTGGAGGATAGGCCTAGTAAACAACAGCTCCGTGAAAATTCATTAGGTTGCATGATGATTAAATTTATAAGTGGGGCTGATTCAAAGATTTATGTTATCGCCATTAGTATTACGTAATTTTGTTCTGACTATTTTTTTTAAGCTAAGGCTTGCGTGCTATTAGAAATTACCCTTTTGTTCAAAATACTGTCTTCTGTTTCCCGTTTCTCTTATAAAATTGATAACAAGAGTAGGTTGTTGCTCAATCTTGTAAGGAAAGAATTTTCCACCAATCAATGTACAGTCACCGATTGGTGGTCTATCCATCATCAAAAATCGGAAATGTCCTTCCCTTACGGAGCAGAAGTCCTCTGCAGGATTACGAATCCTCAGATGCCATTCTAAGCCAAGGTATTTCTCCATGTCGCTTTTCTTTCTAATGACTCGGTAGTTTCTTCTCCCAGTTCCTTTGCCCACGCCAAGTTTACTGAAGTAAACAAAGAAAACATCCCTGTCAATTGCCACTTCCAGTCTAACATCAGGTCATTCCGCCGTCCTGGACGTAGTTTCTTCTTTATTTCACCACGCAGCAGTATAATTATATAAGCTTTAGATCGTTCATCTATTGATTCCGCTGGCGGAGTTAAAAGTTTCTCATACTTAAAGACAGGAAAATCGCTACAGTCAACACTATCGTAGGCCTTCCACTCGTCATATTTCAAGTCGAATCCAACGTTGTGCACTTTGACTCTCTTCTCTTCTACCGCTTCTATCGCCACTTCATAATAATTCGTATATTTGTGTACCTTCTTAGCTTTCCTTTTTCCCCGTCCTTCGCTTTCCAAGTCGTCCACTAATCTTACAATTTGCTTTCTCGTTCGATGTGAAGTTCCTCGTGTCGCCATTTTGAATCAGAGGAAAAATAATGGTGTCACGCTACGTGCACTCTCACGCACTCTCAGTCATACGCACCATTATGCACAGTCATGCACAGTCCAAATTAAGTCCGACATGTCTGCGCGGATGGCACTAATTGTTTATGAAGACTTCCATATGCATGCTTACGCAAGAATAAGGGTTCAACGACTTATTTACCATAATATCCTTGAATCTAAGTTTTGAAGATTCCTAACTATTTCTCGGACATTGTACTAGAGTCTCCAAAAATTTTGGCCATCTTAGTACCAGTTTCTTATACACCAATTTCTTATAAAAAACGTGGAACAGCAGTACTGAGTAATAAAGCATTACAAAATCGAATAGTTCAAACAGAGAAAAAAGTTTAGTAAGTAATTTTTCTCCATAACTTGAGTTCCAAGTTTCTTGCGTATTTGGTAAATTTCCCAACTTTTATCAAAATAGGTGGGGCAATTGACCCCCCAAATCTCTCATACTTTCTGTCTCAAAGATTACATAAGCTCCGTATCTCCCTGGACCTTCAGGTATGCAGCACCTTAAGTAACCCTGGCAGTGTTAAACTGATGAAGATCGTCATTAGATCATAAATTCATTTATGGGATGGCCGGGGCTGGTAAAATAAATGCAAAAGTTCTGGAAATGCCCTGGCCAGTTGCCCCAGCCAGCCCAAGCCATGCCCCGGCCAGTGGCCGGGGCGCGGGCACCCTCCTCTTGTTGGCCATGCTGAATTTTCTTTATAGCTGCATCCAAGACGATTATATTGTTTGAGTGATTTAGGCCATTTTTCACCAAACGCCGCCATTTTTCTGTTTGAATTCCTGAATGAATACGAGGCTAAAGTTAAATCGAGACTATTTCTGGGGGTTAAACTCCAATTTTCACTGATTGGGGGGTGTTTTTCATACTTTGAATGGGCAAAATAGCCAAAAACTTGCCTTCAGAAAAGCAAAAGTGGGGGCGTGGTGGATGAGGGGCACCTTTTCAGGACAAAATCACTGGAATTTTCGGAATTCTGGATTTTTTTCACATGTAAAGCGTTGTTTGACCATGCAAGTTACAAAAATATAGAATAAAAGACTAGTTATGAATATGTCACTGTGTGAGCACGTATTGAAGACACTGCAGTTATTTTGAGGTGCCTTTTTGGGGTTGCGACGGTTTGCCGCAAAAAAAAATACACTAGAAATGAGGAAATGAAAGGCTTTACCTACGCTATGACCTACATGCCTAAAGTACAGAATACCTATTTAATAATTAATTAATCGAAAAATGCAGAACTGAAAATTAAAGTACAAGAAAAGCTTGAGAGCAAAGTCGTCTTTTTCATTTTTTTTGAATTTTGTGATAAGCTGCAAGATAAGGGATAACTGTCCTCCGCTTGCCTCAATACGTGCTAGCTATTATTACTTAAAATGTATCACAATAAGCAAACTCATTTCTTCGAAGATTTCTTCGTTGTCTTTGACGTCCAAAGAGTTTTCGCATTCATTGCATGCGCAGAGATCTGTGCACGTGAGTCCGTATGACTTACAAATGCAATTCAGGTCTTGACACTTTGACTTCTTGCAGCACAAGGAACTAGCTCCAGAATAGACTGAGGTGCAGGTTTTCCTGTCATCCAATCGACTTCAAGGTTGTTTAGAATTTTCCTACCATAACCATCAGGAGAGGGAACCATTGGGTCACTCTCAAGTGCTCTTTTGTCGATGGCAGTGGAATAAGATACACGTTTGCAGTTCATGTGAAGCTCATCTGATGTTGGTGGCAGCTGGAATTTGACCTTTCTTGCTGCAGAACTTGAAGTATCTCGCTTCATTTACATCTTTGACTTTCTTAATGCCATACATAATGCAAAAGAATTCTTGCAAACATTGAAAAAGACCCTCGTTGAAATCATACGTATCACCCAGCAGGGCAAAAACCTCTTGAAACCTCTCATTCTTCTGCAATATCTTGTATGCTTTTGCTTTCCCAATTCCATGAAAGGCGCTCGTGTAGTCGTATCCTGTAAAGCAGTGCAGAGCAGGGTGACATCGTGAAACTGGTTCACCTATATTTTCTTTTATAGCCGTGATGTCCAAAATCCTGGTTTTCTGTTTCGTACCAATCTGTACAAAAAGCTGAATGTCAAGAGTGATCGAGAAGTGAATGGCATATAAGGTGACTTCACTATCAACTGTAATAATGGTGGCCTTTTGAAATCCCAGTACACTGGCATGTTGACAGCAAAAGAAGATTTTTGTATCTGCTTCCTCTTGACTACACTTTAACTCCTCCACTTCAGACATGATGATACTCCCATTCTCGATTCGAATAAAGAAGCATCTTCCTTCCTGTGTAGCAAAAATCTGGCGATTTCTTAATTTTTCCAGGTAACGAGTAGGATGACAACAGTCATTCAGAAAAAAACTGCACAAGCTCTAACTTATTCCGAGGATCACCAAGGAACTTCTTAAATTGCTACGGACGTTTTTGATCTGGCCTTCCAATGTTGACATGAATAGTTCAAGAAAACCCTCTTTTCGCTCTTTCCAGCCCCTTGACAGAATCTACTTTGTACTGATCAGTAACGAAGTAAATTACTCCAGCATTGTCCTTCAGGATTCTTTCTAATACATGTTGTGACATTTCACCAAATGTGTCTAGTTGAATGCCATCGAGTTGCTGCAGCAGGACCATTCCGTCATAGAAAACAACAGAACCCATGGGTGCTGATGCCACAGTTTCCAACCCCACTTCAACCACATTCAATAGCTTTGACTTAACTGTCTTCACAAGTCCACCATCTGGCAGAGCAAGACACCATGGTATCGGGCCAAGAGAGTACCGCAAAACATCCTTCATACTCACTGATTACCTTTTTTCGCTGATGACATCGTTTGATTCCAGGCGATTGCTGATGAATGATTCCAAAGCTGCTGTTCCCATTGTGTGAGCATGCAGAAGATCTTCTTGGACTACTGGGCTTGCTACGAGGCCAGACCCTATGTTGGTAAGAGTCAAACTTTGCTCGGATGGATTTCCCCAGGACTTTAAAAAATAGTATGTTCGAACAACTGCTTTCTCATCGAATTCGATTCGACTTTTTCCGATATCCTTCTTCACGGAAAGCTTCTCCTCTGTGCCAATGAGTGTTTCCAATTTGTCAATGCATTTTGCAGCAGTGTGGCTTGTGAATACCCATCTTTGAATCGTTCCAGTTGAGGTGTAACCTTTGATGCCGCCTCGACCTTTTTAGTTGCCGATTAATTGTTTGCTTGATGCACTGATCAGGAGGAATCGCATTGAATTTCTCTGGCTGACGTTTCACTGCAAAACTGCCCATGCTGAAATATAAATGTATAATAAATTAGCTGCAATAGCCTTGCAAAGTGTCATAAAATGTAAGTTTTGGTAAGCATTTGCAGATGTAATAACGAGAACCAAACTAAAAATAGGTCAGAATACATTGTCGAATTTATGACTATGAGTGAGGACCAAAATAACAGACTGATATTCATGTGAACTATGATATCGAATGCAACTTTTGAATAAAATAAAAAGCTCTGCTTACCAAATCTCGTTATCCGCTTCTGGATGGGTCTTCAAAAGTTTTTGCATTTCAGCCCAATACAGCTTCAAGGAACGAGAATAATTCGGGCCGTCGCAGGCAAACATCCAAGGAAGCATTCTTTGAGTTGCGAGTAGATGCAGATTTCAGTCTCCTTGACGTACAGAGCGGATGAAAGCCAAAAAAAACCCATCATCTGCAAGAACAAAAACCAGAACATAGCCAAAGGACCAGCGTGGGTTTCTGAAAATGAGCTTTTAAATGCTGCCAAACACAGGGTTGTGATTCGACATTAACTCATTGAATTTAGTAGGATTGGTTTCTTATATTGCTGCTGCTAGCTCAATCGATGTCCACATATCGGTTACAGTGCAATCTTCACCTTTCTCGGTTAGCCATTTCTCAAACACTGCGATTTCCAAACGCTGCAGTGCATCGTACACGTACTTTAAGACCCTCATCGAATTGTTATAATGCTTCCCACTTATTACTTTTTCGCACAAAGCTTGACCTAAAAAAAGTATCCAAAGTTACTATCTTGCTATATGAAAATTTTCCACCCGATTCTTCAGCCCCTGCATCAAATTTAGGGTACTTAGTATGATTAAGAAAATAATTGCTCCCGTTGTTATATAAGTTGGTACTAGTTGATAGAAATAACAACGGATATCTTCTCAAACTGCAATTTAAATTGAAAAAATATCTTAATCAGAGGTAGGTTTGGTCTTACTGGGCCATGAAAATGCGTTTCTTGCTTTTAAACACCTGACTTGTCATAAGTTACAACAAATGTAAGTATACTTAAAGGTCAACATACCCAACAAATTTGCCTTGATAATGATGTCCCGGAGGCCAGCATCAGCGAATCGTTTACCGATTACTGCAAAGAAGATCATTGACGTATGAAATGCGCCCATCCGCAGCACGATGAAATTCCGCAAATCTTTGTGAATGGGATTGGACAAAATTTCTACTGCTTTGGCATATATGGCTAGGTCAAGAACTATGTCGGTCTCTGATAACCCCAGCATCTGAGCTTTAATTTTCCACTGTCGCAAAAGCTCGGGTATAGTTTCCATCTTTGTGAGTGATTGATAATGGCGGGAAGATACGCTACCTGAAAATACATAGAAGTATTAAAACAATCTGGAAGGAGAAAATTCCGCATGCACAAATTGGGTTTTGGGATCTTTCAATCAATTGGAACTTTCAAAGGTATTTGGTCGCACATATGTACAAAAAATGTGGGCAAGTGAAAGCCAGACGCTATTTAAGGGCAACATACCCGTTGAAAGGACATGCTCGTTTCTGATATTAAGTAGTTGAATCCTGTCCAATTCGGAACAGTTTGAATAACGACACAAAGCTGAGCATTACATCGAAGAATACTCCACCAGAAATCAATTTTCTTTGATAAAACCTCTTCGAAACTTTCTTCCAATAATGCGAGATTTTCAATAGGTGACGGCTGTGCTCTCTTCTTCGAAATATTCGGACCTAAGACATTCGTAACAGCTTTGAATGATCTTGGCTTTGAACTTGGTCTGGGTGGTGTCTCTAAAACCTCTTCGCCAGAAGAACGCACTTCACTGCTGCTGGCATGTTGAATCATGATTCCGTTTGTAAGGTGCATGCTGACCCCTGTTAGTGTCTCAGGATTGACGTCATTATTATCCCAAAGGAAAGTGACAAATGTTGAAGGCTGCATAATGTTAGGTACAAAACTTCTGAGAGTTTGCTCTTTCCACTGCTGTAATGCCAAACGTGTTTCTAATGCATGTTTCATGAAAAGATATGCCATGACCTAATCTGTTCATCCAGGAAATTCCATGTTTAGAACCAGTCTTCCTCTTTGTGCAAAGGGAAAGAATGACGTGCTTACTTGTTTTGGTATCTCAATTGCCAATAGCATACATTATGTCTTGACAAATAGATGAAACTAAACACTATTTTTTTGCCGGATAACTTTGACTTGGAGGTTAGCAGTGCTTTCAAGAATGTGGAAAGTGCGAGTGGGTGAACTGTTTCAACACCAAACACCTAGTCTTCAGTTGGAGGCCAGTTTGGATAAGTCGCAGGTGCATTCAGAATCACGTTTCCTAACAAGTGTGCAACTTCTGTATCTTTTGTCAGCAGTGGTCGATCTTGTGATTTTTATGGCTATCTTCGATTTTTCTTTTTCCAGCTTCAATAATCTGGCCAACTGGGATCTCACTACTGTAGATGAAATAGCTTCCATAGCGTGTGCACCAGAAATCGATGCGTTCCCCAAACAAGTCCTTTATTGTAAGCCTTTGGGTTTTAGGATGCATGCTGCTTTGGTCATCCTGCAGATTTTTCTCGAACATATCCACTAATTCTGACATGCTCATCACCATCCCTTTTTGGACTACTTGCTCTTCGATGTAGTCTTTCTGTAGAAGTAGAATTTGCTCATCAGCTGTTCTCGCCAACGGTCTTGCTTTCTCTGCTCTTATGTAATTTCTGAAACAGGATCTATGGTAATGAAATTCTTTAGCTACTGTGAATTTCCAATCAATGCCTGTCATTTCTGCTACCAATATTGGATTATCTGATTTCTCCAATGCCGTTTTCTGAAGTCTTAATGCAGCATTTTCGGTTTCACATCTCTGTAGCACTTCGTATCCACTGCCTGTTTTTTTGTCTTTTTTTATTGCATATGAAGCATTCAAATCAGCAAGTATACGCCCTTAAAAAGATAAACAAATCAATAACGACCTTGTTAGTTAATACTCTGATGCATTATTCATACTGCGGCAGAAGTGGTAAAATAACATCATTTTTACTTTCATGAGAATGCTTTCAAAAATGCAATCTTGTATGGCTACATTAATTATCCGTCCATACCTGCATCTCGGTCTTTTTTTCTTACAGAGCTTCTCCTATCATTACTGGTGCTTGGGACCTCAATACCGTCATCTCTTGTTTCTTCTGCTTGTTTCTGTTCCTTTCGCCTTTCTATGTTGGCCAGGGTTTTTTGATGGGTATAATTCGAGTAGCATTTTCTATGGTAACCTCTTTCAGAGCCTGGAATATCATTTTCTTCTAATTCAGATGTAAGTTTAATTACAAGAGCGTCGTTTCTAATTAACCTTTAGAATAGAAAGAAGTAGCTATGCTTGACGCCCGCCATGCGGGCAAGTATAGTATCAGATTAGCCTTGGCAAGACAAGATTCTTTTTCCCTATATTTTGTTTGTGGCACTGCAGCCGCGTGACCTCTACTGTGTGGGGTCATCTGATGTCCCTCATATTTTATACAGAGGTTTCAAAGTTGGTAAGCGTTTAAAAGCCATCTGAAATTTCGCTGAGTCCGGGGAGGTTAGTCCTCTCTAGTATATTTTTAACTTCTTACCAACTTTGAAACCTCTGTATAAAATATGAGGGACATCATTTGAACCTACACAGTAGAGGTCACGCGGCTGCAGTGCCACAAACAAAATATAGGGGAAAAGAATCTTGTCTTGCCAAGGCTAATCTGATACTATACTTGCCCACATGGCGGGCGTCAAGCATAGCTAGTCTACTTCTATTGAGAAAGACATTTTCAAGCCGAAAATTTATAAAGGCCTACCAATAAAACCAATGAAGAAATGCAAGTGAATGGAGAAGAAGTACAATCTATATAAAGCACAGCTGCATTTGCTTATGTTTTAAAGCAGGTAGGTGAAAGAGATCATGATCGAATTCCCGGAGAGCCGGGGGATTCTCTTCCGTTTCTTATGCTAAGCCTCAATAAGTATGATAATAGATTTAAGAACGAATAATAAGAATGAAGCAATGAGATGATGTAAGGGGAGTACTGTAAGATTGAAGCAACAATGACATGATTGTTGACTTATATATATGTATCATCACTTAAGTCTCTTATCATGCGTATGCAGGTCGTAATCGTTTAGCATAAGAAACAGAACAGAATATATGTGCTCTCCAGAAATTCAATCATGATATCTTTCATCTACCGATTTAGCGAGTACTTAACGATATACGATATTGTTTGTGAGGCTTCCTTGGGATGAATAAACCTTGAGGCCATTGAACGACTGGGATCTCGACCTTGCCACTTCCTTGTCTATGACTGAAAACTGGTTGGGGAAGGTAAACACCAACATGACCCAACGACTGGCCTTGTGCCTTGTTAACCAAAAAGCCGGTTGTGAACTGTGTCCTCAATGTAAAATTTAAAATAATAAAGAAAAAATTAAATGTTGTATACTATTCGGATATTCGAAATGTGTTCCAGCGAGCTTAGTGGAAAAATCGGTTGAACCTTTTTATTTGTATAACTGTAAGCTGCTTCTTCATTTCTTTACTATATTTTATGAGGGCAAAATTTACATTCATACACATTACATAACTGGTGTTTATGGTGTAATGATTAGCACGCTGAACTTTAACTACAGTAACCCAAGTTCGAATCCCACTAGCACCTATTTATCTATAAAAATGTAAGTGGTTTATTTTATCTTTATTACATTTTATGGAGATTACATTGTACATCAAAAGACACAGTTTATAACCGGTTTTATGGTGTAGCTAATGGTTAGCACTCGGAACTTTTAATCCAGCCACCCGAGTTCAACTCCCGGTAGCACCAATTTATTTATAAAATGTAGGTTGTTATATTTATTTTTTTCTTATATTTTATGGGGATGACATTGTACATTGAAATTCAAAGTTATTAACCGGTTTTATGGCGCAATGATTAAAAAGTTTATATGGAGATCTACAAATACAAACAACTGAGAGAAAACAAAATTCACGTTAACAACACAAAGACAGAACAGAAGAATCACAGTCCGTGCAGGGAAAGAAACAATAGATGGCCGCAAGCCAAACAAAAACTTTTTCGAGCCGAGAGAAAATTGAAATTTTAACCAACTTATAGGTTTCAAAACGCTTAGCTAAATCTTTAAACAGTGTCCGGCAAGAAACTGAATCGATTAAAAAAAGAAGCGCATCTCTAGATGGTCCAGGAAAAAAGCCTTTCTTGTGTAAACGAACAATGGGCCACAACAATGGGGCAATCTAATTTGCATATAGGAATATTAGTAATATAGATAAGACTTCTATAAATGGCAATCTCAGATTCACTATTAATTAAACAAAAAAAATACAGACAAGTTTCTTTGTAAAAAGTAAAATAAAAGGAAACAAGAAATGAAAAGTTCTCTTACCCAGCAGTTTTTACTTTATTCCATGAAATCTCGGAGAACTCAGTAACTCGTTTTCTCATCACTGTATGCCTTCTGATGAATTATGCATTTCTTGATTCCGTCTTTTCTCTTCTTCTTTGGCAGTGAGAGAACTAACTTAAGCTGTGACATTTTCTCGTGAAATTTTCATACAAACATTGAACTTAAAATTTGACTATCGCAAAGGCAAATTTTATACAATTCAAACCGAGTAGGAAGATAACAGTAACCAATAAGAAGTAAGAAAAACATTGACGTATTTAATAAATAAGCCGATAGAACTCGAGAATAACAGGTAAATTAAGGAAGTAAAATATGGTGGCATATCCGAGAGCTAAGAAAAACTACGTCATTGTATGACTATACTATACTATACATTGTAATAGCTATACGAATTAACTGTGAAAATACATTTCTTGTTTCTTGAGTATTACCTTCAGGGTGCGTCATAACTGTTTCTTTGTTTTTCACGACAAGATTTCAAATAACAGGAAGTTACAAAATTGTCGGGGGTAGCATCAATTACTACTAGAAGAAGAAAATAGCAAAGAAGAGTCAAATCAAAGAATTTTCATTCATATCATCATTTATCACAACATGACAGAAAGATTTTAAAATATAGTTCAAAATTAGCTTTTCTCTTTCAAATAGATTGTTTAAGCTTGTTCGAAGTCTCGGAATTTCTCTTTTCATAAGCACCATCACCCCCTTGTTTTAGTCTCGTTTTAATTTTTACCTCATTGTCATAACCAAATCTCAGAGAAAACATGGCGATTTCATAATGGTGTTCTGCTGATTTTGTTTGACAGAAAATCGCTTCGCAGGCGTCCCAGAAGAAAATTCAGCAAGGCCATCAGGTGAAATCATAATTACTAAAACCTAAGGAATATTTTTATACAAGAATTTAAAGGCCTGCCGAAATTCCCAGTACTTGCATCAATTTCGGCTCTCAGCACCCGGACTATAGGCATTGTTAAATGGGTTGGGAATATGTGTCAGATAAACTGTCCTTTTGATGGAAATCAAATTCAGGCACTTTTTGGCACTGGTGTCCAAGTTTCCATCATTTCATCTAAAACTTTGAAGGAACTGTTGCAAAAAAGAAATCAAAGATATTTCATGCGTTCTAAGAAGTGAAACATTAAATCTTGCTGTTGCCGATGGTAAGAAATTACCATATGATGGGTATGCTGAAATTGACTTTACTTTGAGAGAAGAAGGAAAAAGCTCATGTGAAGGAAAAGTTGAACCTCAACGTTGAGAAATCAAAAAGGAAGCGTTGTAGCTTAGTGTAACTTAGCATAGAAGTAGGCTTAGACAAACCCCCAGCTCAGGTCTCAATGAAGTGAAAAGTTAACCAATGAGGATAAAGAAGTGAAAAGCTTTTGAATAAATTGCTTTGTTGCATAGCATCTACACAAAAAAGACAGTTGTTTGAAACTGCAAAGTTCTCTAGCAACAGATATAGCCCTGTAGTCTTGCGTTTACAAGACGATCAGGGAACTTCTCTAAGTCTGAGTGAAGTAGCAATTTCAATAGGGAAATATCTTCATGGATAGATATTACTTCTGCTTGCGGTAAAATAACATAATTTTTTAATGTTGAAGAATCAGGCTGCAAAATTTCAAATTATTTCTCATCATTGGGCACTGACCTATCCACAACTTTTTTAACATCTTTAACAAGAGAAATATTGTCATACAAGGTCAATTTGATTCCAAATCTCTAGCAAGCATCAATTGCATCTTTCTTAGCTCTGATAATCTCTTGTATTATTTCTTTAACAAATGGAGCAGTTAGGGTGTCTTCAGTCTTGACTTTTGCTTTGAGCAGCTGTGGTTTCAAAAGTGGGAAGACAGATTTCATCATTGCTTGCAGTGGATCTTATGAAGTTAATTTTGTAGATATCTCAGGTTTTCCCTTCTAGGTGAAGTTGACAATAATCAAGAATTCTGTGGTTATTGATTGTAACAGTTGAACGAGCTGGTAACATGCCTGGGACCAGAACATTCAAACTCTTTAAGATTGCTCGGGGAATGGTATAATAGTAATATTGTGAACCAAGTTGAACAGCATATGCTCATTTAGCTCAATACACATAGTGACAAGATGATAATTTTTTGACCAATTTTCCTCTGCAAGCAATGTTCTCAATATTCAAAGGAAAAATATTGCTTTCTGTACCAGATAAAGCCTTTTAATCAGTTTCCATTACTTGTCAAACATTAAATTCTTCATGTCAGGCATCATCTGTAAGTATACGAGTGTTCCTTGTGTTATTAGGAAACAGTCCGACTTTCTCTAATATTTCTCTACAGATTCACAGACCAGCAACTCTATATTTGAGTAGTTCTGTTTTTCTTTATCAATCAATATTTGTTTCAGTCTCTTCCTTTCTATTTGAAATTGCTTTAGAACAATATTCCAATTTAGAAATATTTCAATTCTTTGTATACTTTTTTGTTTTGTTATGTAGTTTTGTCAAAGTCGGACTTTTGAGCTGTTTTGGTTAGACAATTTATTACAGCTTGTAACATCATAATGATGCCCGCTCAATCCAAAAATCAGTCTTGCACCGTCTGTTGCTATCTTTAACAAAAAGCTTGTCTATAATTCGCCCCCATGCAAAATCTGTATTTGTTATTCATTACCCAAAAGGCTTATGGTATCTTACCCAAATCAGGGTCGGACTCAGTAAATTAGAATTCCATAAATTTCTTCATAATTTCTAGAATGCCATTGACCCAATGTTGCCAACGAACGATGGAATTTAGGATACAGAACACTTTTTGTTGCTTTGCCCTTCATTTAAAATTAGACGCCGAAATCTTCTCACTGAAGTTTCGGAATTATTGCCATTATTACCATGTGTTTCAATAAACAGCCTGCCAAATAATGCGCCCCTTCCAAATGTTATTGTAGGGTGATGATGGTAAATATTTACTCAGACTAACATTACATTTTATACATAAAACAAGTCAGTTAAATTGATTGTTTGAAGCAACAGACCCCCCCCCCCTCCAATCACAAGTCTTTTTTTCTCTTTTTCTTTAGTAGGCCGTTGCCTGTGAATTGCTATTGTGGGTCAAAAAAATTCTGTTGAACAAATAGTGGAGCTAGAAGCTCTCAGCATCATTCTGTAGATTTCACAAACATGCTGAATTTTTTTGTTAAAATTCTCAAAAACCCGCAGCATTTCTGTAGATGATAGTTGAAGTTCGTGAAACTTCACATATTTGCATGTTTGATGTGACAATGATTTTTCACCAATAAAAGGCCAAACGCCCTTGGGTCGAGTTATCTGCAAACGCAGGGAAAAAATGCTGGAAGAAGTTAGCTTGAAAGAGTGCTTCATCCATTTTCCGCTGAAATCAGGAGCTCTGACAAGATTTACAGTGATCTCAGTAGCAAAAGTAAAAGAGTTCTGTCAGAGCTGGCTAGAATTAGACAGATTATAGCATAAAATTGCCTGTACAATCGCTTCCGATGTTATTTTATGGGCAAAATAATTGATGCTGTTGAGGAACTCTTCTACCACAAAGAATGTTACATTTGCTTTTGGGATAAACAACAAGCAGAGGAAAGAGTCGGAGAAAGGAAAAAATACTCTGAAAATAGAAGTACTTCACCACAATCCCAGTCGTGTTCATCTCCCTTCCCCGGAAATCATCTCGCTTGTTGGATAGGTCAACAAAGAGTGATGCAAATGCTACCCAAAAAGAAAACAAAAGTAGTAGGTACAGTAATCTTCTCCCAGAAGAATGTATTATATGCAAGAAAAAAGAAACCTATATCAGGGATAGGGTATGTGTATCTTTTCAATGTTTTATAATTTTTGAATTCAAGAAAAGACCAGGAAAGGCCAGAGACAACTAATTTTGCAAGGGAATATAAGTATCAGACTGAAGCAGACAGACAGCAGACAAGGTAGATGCAGATAATCAATTGGAGGTGCAAGAAAATGAAGAGCCAAGATTGCGACGATAAACATGATTGATAAGCGACAAGATCAATAAGACATTTCATAATTTCATAGTCGACTTTATACTGATTTTCCAGCCTTGCCCCCGATAAATATAAGAAAAATCTTATCAGTGTCCTTTTGTATCGAGCTTTTCATATCTGCTCTACATATAAAACATTTCATGACAAAATCATACGCATTAAGGAGATTTTGTCTAAAAAAAAGCTTCCCAGAGCATTTGTGGATAAAATTATTAAGTCCTTAAGTTTACTTCCTACACTCTATCCAGTGATGGGACTGCCACGGTCTCCCTGGTGCGAGAAAGTCGTCGCCCTTCGGCAGGTCCAGTGTAGTGTCAAAGAGCATGGATAGGTTCGTCTCTGCATTTGGTGAGTGGTGGTGCAACAATTTGTGTGAATGAAATAGCCTGGGTTTCTCGTGGCCCCGGTTGCGCAGTGGTAGCGTTCTAGAGTACAAATCTAGAGGTCATGGGTTCGAGTCCTACTCGGGTCATTTTCATTCTCACAAATTATCTCGATTGATTTTGCAAATCCTGCTTCTCCTCAACTTTACTTCCTGCAACACTATCCAGTGATGGGACTGCGACGGTCTCCCCGGTGCGAGAAAGTCGTCGCCCCTCAGAAGGTCCAGTGTAGTGTCAAAGAGCCCGGATAGGTTCGTCTCTGCATTTGGTGAGTGGTGGTGCAACAATTTGTGTGAATGAACTAGCCTGGGTTTGTGCGCGGTGGTAGCGTTCTAGAGTACAAATCTAGAGGTTGTGGGTTCGAGTCCTACTCGGGCCATTTTCATTCTCACAAATTATCTCGATTGATTTTCCAAATCCTGCTTCTCCTCAACTTTACTTCCTGCATCTCTATCCAGTGATGGGACTGCGATGGTCTCCCCGGTGCGAGAAAGTCGTCGCCCTTCGGCAGGTCCAGTGTAGTGTCAAAGAGCCCATATAGGTTCGTCTCTGCATTTGGTGATTGGTGGTGCAACAATTTGTGTGAATGAAATAGCCTGGGTTTCTCGTAGCCCCGGTTGCGCAGTGGTAGCGTTCTAGAGTACAAATCTAGAGGTCGTGGGTTCGAGTCCTACTTGGGTCATTTTCATTCTCACAAATTATCTCAATTGATTTTCCAATCCTTCTTCTCCTCAAGTTTACTTCCTGCAACTCTATCCAGTGATGGGACTGTGATGGTCTCCCTGGTGCGAAAAAGTCGTCGCCCTTCGGCAGGTCCAGTGTAGTGTCAAAGAGCCCGGATAGGTTCGTCTCTGCATTTGGTGAGTGGTGGTGCAACAATTTGTGTGAATGAACTAGCCTGGGTTTGTGCGCGGTGGTAGCGTTCTAGAGTACAAATCTAGAGGTTGTGGGTTCGAGTCCTACTCGGGCCATTTTCATTCTCACAAATTATCTCGATTGATTTTCCAAATCCTGCTTCTCCTCAACTTTACTTCCTGCATCTCTATCCAGTGATGGGACTGCGATGGTCTCCCCGGTGCGAGAAAGTCGTCGCCCTTCGGCAGGTCCAGTGCAGGGATGGCCGAGTGGTTAGATCACTTGACCCTTGATCGAAGGGTCCCGGGTTCGAAACCACCTTCAGACCTGTCTCAAAGTGTGAGGAGAGAATTAGCCTGCTCTCTGTAATTCCAGGCAAAAAGGCAACAGGAATCACGAGGTGTGGTCACATCGAGAGGAAGGACCAGGGTCGCACTGCTCGATTAGTTTACCTATTCAGTGGGCCCTTTGTGCTTAGCACATAAACCCATACCTTGCGAAGATAGTAAGAGTATGTGCCTATCAACTATCAACTATCAACTAACAACAGTGTAGTGTCAAAGAGCCCATATAGGTTCGTCTCTGCATTTGGTGATTGGTGGTGCAACAATTTGTGTGAATGAAATAGCCTGGGTTTCTCGTAGCCCCGGTTGCGCAGTGGTAGCGTTCTAGAGTACAAATCTAGAGGTCGTGGGTTCGAGTCCTACTTGGGTCATTTTCATTCTCACAAATTATCTCAATTGATTTTCCAATCCTTCTTCTCCTCAAGTTTACTTCCTGCAACTCTATCCAGTGATGGGACTGTGATGGTCTCCCTGGTGCGAAAAAGTCGTCGCCCTTCGGCAGGTCCAGTGTAGTGTGAAAGAGCCCGGATAGGTTCGTCTCTGCATTTGGTGAGTGGTGGTGCAACAATTTGTGTGAATGAAATAGCCTGGGTTTGTGCGCAGTGGTAGCGTTCTAGAGTACAAATCTAGAGGTCGTGGGTTCGAGTCCTACTCGGGTTATTTTCATTCTCACAAATTATCTCTATTAAGTCCTTCCTTGATAAAGCCTTTGCCCCTACAGTTATTGCCCCCACAGAAACTGAAACTAGAGTACCCGTATTATTTTGCATTCCATTTCTCGGCAGGTACAGTCTACAGATGAAAACTCGAATTTGCAGACTTGTTAAAAAATGCTACCCTGGTATTCAACTTAAGGTTATCTTCCGATCTTCCACACGCATCCAGTCTTTTTTTCCGTTGAAGGATCATATCCCTTCTCTCATTTGTTCCTCTGTTATTTACAAATTTCAGTGCCCTGGCTGCCATGCCTGGTGTTGTGGGTAAAATATCCCGTAATTTGATAACTCGTTGCAGGGAGCATTTGGGAATTAACAAGGCTGGTCAGCAGAAAAGAAAAGTTACTGCATCGGCCATCTCGGATCACCTTAACGAATCTGGTCACACCGCTTCTTTAGATGATTTTTCTATTCTTGATGGAGCAAACAATGATTTTGATTTGCTTAACCATGAAAGTTTATTGACCTTGCGAGATCGTCCTTCACTTAACTCCCAACAATCGTCTATTTCCCTAGCTCTATTTTAGGTATTGTCTTTCTGGCTCACCCTATTCTTATTCTCACGTGTTTTCTTCTTATAATGCGCATTCTTAGTAGTTATTGTCCTTATTAGTATAAATTCAGCCTCGTGCTTCATTGACTTGTAATTTCTGATGATGGAGCTAAGTGCTGCTCCAAAACGTAAAATAATGGCCTAATCTTTAAAACGTAATATTTTCTCAAATCGACTTGTCTTAACGATGTTACTTTAACTGGAATTGTCTATGAAATTATGAAGTGTCTTATTGATCTTGTCGCTTACAAATCATGTTTATCGTCGCAATCTTGGCTCTTCGTTTTCTTATCAAACTTCGGTTTCCTGCCAAAATACCTAGGTGCAAGAAACTCCTTGAATATAAATTTAATCTGTTAGGAAAGGAACTGCTACCACGCAAGATCTTTTCGCTGATATCAAAAAAGCTTTTGGAAGAGGCCCTGCACTTGGTAATGAATCTGTTGCTGCTTCCTGTGGTGACGCCATTAACAAGAGTGCACTTCGACCAAGTCTTTTGCCGTATAAAGGGCCTTGCCTCTCCTGGCAGGTCAAACCCTACAGCAAAGAAAAAAACAGCCTCTTTTTTCTGCAGATGGAAATCAGGTTGCGATACCTTACAGCAGAGTCCCTGTTAAAAGAGAACGTTGTTAAGATATGAACGCTTTTCTAAGAAATAGGTTAAATAACAAACATATTCAATACAGACTGTATTTTACCAGGCTTAATTTTTCATTAACTTAACGTTACATGTTTTACCTCTATTTTAATTCAGATGTGATGTTTAATTAGACATACTAGTTGAGATTCCTTTACCTTTGAGAAAAAGAAAAGTAATTGAACTATGCTAATTATTTTTCCAGGAGCCCCCATCCTTAAAAACCAATTTCATAAATATTCTGAAAAAAATCGAATACCAACTTAAAAATATTAGGCACCACCCCTACCCCCATGATTGCACTCTACCCCACCTATCGAGACAACCAAGAAATAAAGAATGACTAATAAGCGTCACTGATTTCAACTTATTTTTGGAAGTAACCGCCGTTTTTTGAAGTATGTCCATCCATTAGGGCCTATTTATTGGACATAGATGACATGTTGTTTTCCTTCTTAATTGGCTGAACTTGTTCTATTTGACAGTGTTAGGTCAATACATTTCTTAGCATTCTATAACCTATATTCATCTAAGCCATCAATCATGATCAAGACTTAGTCTTCGTTTGTTGGTAGTGTTTAAACGCAACTCTTTTTGACAAAGGTTTCTACTTTGCTGGACACTTGTCATTAATGTCCTCTTCTAAAAGGCCGTAAAAGATGTAATCGACCATCTTTTATACAGTTGACAATCACCCTACTTAAAGGCATGGTAGTGAACTAGGCTTGACTTCCCAACTATTCTTTAAACAAAGCAAAGTTAATTATTATTTGAATAATAATTGTTATACTTTGACCACAAACATAAATATAAGCAATACCACATCCTAGCCAAAAAAGAGACCTGTGTATTTGCTAGATATATGTGCCAAAGGGGGATGTTTTATCCCTGCTCTTTAAGACTTTATTCAAGTAAATTAGATTTTAAGAATCTCATTTTGAGTTTTGTTCAAGGCCTTCATATAAATGATAGATGTATGCTAAAATTCAAGAAGTATGCATTACAGAGTGTTAGAAGTTGTATATGACTCAAAATAATGGGCCACATCAAGATTTTCATATGAGAAAGTAAACAATATGAATCCAATCCATACCAAATGTCTGCTGTATTCTTACATCTCGCACGTTAGCTCCTCGTTTTTGAATTTAGGATACGTCACCCGCTTTTTTACAATTCCATCTGTATTAATCTTTGTTTTCCTCTGCCAGTTTTTATTGAAATGAAGAGCAGCTAGTATATTGCCTAGAATTTATATTTTGAAATTTCACACAAAATTTTTTAACATTATAACAAGGTCAATTCTTTTATTTTCTTTGGGCGTTGGACAATATATTAATTCTGCTACAATTCTTATTGCTTGGAATTACACAGCTGTAAATTTCCTTTCCCTTGCATTTCATAGCAGGTCTGATAGCAAGAGCCGGTTAGATTGAGTGATATGATCCTGAAATTTAAAGCAACAAAATCAAATAAATTTGAGTACTTCTCACCTGCAATGCATGCCAATGAAGTTGAATCCAATCATCTTTGGAGCAAAATGATTTACGACAGAATGAAAGCCTTCAAGACTGCTGGTCTGTGATAAAGGAGAAGCTTTGCTGATTCCACTTACAATTTCGGGCTTCAGAAAAGACTTCTCCAATTTTTCATAAGGAGATCCATCTGAAAAAATATGGTATTTGTTGTTGTATTGTAAACAAGGACCATCCATCAATAGTTAGGACTTTGTTTTACTTCAAAAAGATATAAAGTTAATGTTTTAAGAATTGGCATATCAAATCTAAGCAATATTTGGAGAACAGTTCTATATCAATAAATTTTACTAAAGAATTGATATCAAAAGCATCAATTTACCTTCTTCAAGCCATGTGCGAACAGATATATCTTCCTTATGGTGACATTTATTGAAAAGTGGATTTTCAAAGTCTTTGTGCAGATCTCTAACGTGCCAAAGAAACAATTTGAATTCTGCCCAAATAACCTTTCCATCTCCAGAAGGTGTTGTTACAGCACTCCAATGTAAATGGTTCAAGCACGGATTAACCCATTCAGCAAGCTGCTCACCCCCTTTCAATCTCGAAATTTTCAGTAAATCTTTCTTTATCTCTGAAAAATTGATAATTCCTGTCTAAATTATATAGAAAAATGACACACTTGGCCATAAACTACAGTATTTTAATAATTTTTTTCAATCAAAAAGCAATGGTCAACCATTTTCAATAGCAATGCATTTGGGCATTTGTGAATGGGCAGAGTGTGAGATTGAAACTAGAAAAATTTGATAATGAACATGTTTTTAGACAAGAGGGATTTTCCTAAATGTACAACTTTAATAATTTTGGAGATAGAAAATTAGAATGAAAAAAAGTTCTAGCAACCCAAAAGACAAAGCTCGAATGAAACTTACTTTTCTTAAAATGCCACAGATCAAAGTAATGTGTCAAATGTGACATTTCTTCCTTCATGTACATGATAACCTGATTGTTACGATAGGAAACTCGTGTTTTCAACTTCAGATTGTTGGTAAAAAGTGAGTTGAGGCAATTTTTGAAACCAGCTAATTCCATTGCATTACTGCTTGCTACTTGATTCCGCTGAAAGTAAAATGAAAATGTTTACTGTTAGTAAGGAGAGATGACAGGTTCGTTAATCTAGGAGATTATGCTTTTGTTGATAATTCTTATATGAATAAAAAAGCATCTATCAATGTTTACAGCAGCTAAGTTAGCAAAAATACATTTTTGAAAGCCTTTTGTAACCATATTTTTGATAAATTTCAATAGTAGTAAAGAAGCACTTTGTTGGTGAAGAACTTTGCATAATTGGTGGGGAATACTTGCAGTCTATTGCTCTTTCTCTTGAGTGAGTAAGCTTAGTGAGCTTAGTGTACAAGGCTGACTAAAAGCAATTCTTACTGAAAAAATCACAAGGTGCTGTGTTTTGATGCACGAATTTATCCCACAGAATTTTTAAATTATCAATGTCCAGTAGATATTTACAATCGAGCAAGAATAAAGTATTACTCAATCAATAGAGCTATCACTTATTTGAACAACACTAAAGTCTATTATCTGAGAATTGTCACAGCAAAATATGGTATGGATGCGAAACTTTGCATTGTGACCCATACTAACATGTCTCGCATCTCCAGTTATTGTAAGTTCGGTGTTTCTCTGCCTGAGGTCTGAAAATATTTTCTGCTGGTAGATTTTCTAGTGCATCTGTATTGCAGGAAATAGCATTTCCTGAAAACATTCAAGGCATTCTTGGCATTAAAGTTCTTGAATTGAGCAACAGATAGAAGATGAACTTTTTTTAAAATTTATGAATATATTTTTTGGGTTATGGGTCTTATTTAAAAGTTTTCAGGTTTAGTCATGTTTGCAAAATGGAAACATCCCTTCTGGTCCCATATTGTATGATACTAAATTTTGAAGCAAGAATAGTGATTTTTGACAAACTTTTCTCACTTACTCTTTGGTGCTTGAAATACGTAACAAGGGATATTGATGCCAGGCCCATGTGCTTGAATAGGCGGAGAACTTTAGTTGCTGATGAGCCGACAGAAAGAATGGCAAAGGACAACAATAAATTCCCAGCTCGAATTGGTGTTCCGGGCATGTCAGCTTGGCTGTACCAAAGGTTCTCTGGCTTTCGACATTTTCCGTTGCTGCACTTTGTTTTTATCTCAAGCAAAGAACCGATTTGTCTTGATGAGACTGCGGGGTTGTCTGACTTGCAAGAAGGGCAAAATGCAAACAAGAGGAGCAGTTGAGAAATGGGCACAATGTATTTACTGTCTGTTGGAAGATTGACTTTGCCAATACTGAAAATGAAGTAAAAATTATTAAGAGCTATTCACAAAATTCATTTCACAAGCAACGAAAATAATCAAACAACTGTTATAAACCTGATGACATTAGGCGTTGCTATGAGGAAATGTAGCCATCTAAAAATTACTGACCCATCACTGGAATTGTGAACAATCTCATCAGCCATTTCGATATCTTCTTCAACGTCGTACTCTGCATCCTTCTCTTCCTCGTTGTCATTTTTCTCCAAATCCTCTTCTTCTTCAGTTGCCTGTGCATCGTCATTCTGATTCTCAAGGCCCGAAATCAAGTTATCTGCATCATGGGTATCACTTGACACAGTTGAAATTCTTGAGCTTGTATCACCAGCTAATATGTAATAGCTTAGAATTAAATTCCTCACCAACAAAAAATGAGAGCCCTGTAAAAGGAACCTTATAATCTCCCCTGTTTCTGTTAGTGCAAAGATTTAGGGTTGAGGTAGAAACATCTTTTGAGGACCTTTGATAACTCTATGGATACATCAAAAAGTGTTCATGTAAGAAAGTTTTTTGAGTCAGTCAATGACTGTAAAAGAAATCTTTTATCAAGAAATTTTCAGACATCTTTTGGAAACTCTTTTTGAGCTATATCAATCAGGAATTTCCCAGAAAGAAACTTATATAAAACAGTAAAATAATTCAATCAATGCAATAGCCTGTGAGTTACAAGTGACTGGAACTGAGATAGATATGCATTTCTTCATCTGAATACATGAAAACAAAATACCTTGCTCAAAGAGCAACAATTAAATTTTAAAATACCTGATTTTGTCTGCATGCGTAATGCCTTTTGTGCTTCTCCGAGTTTATATCTTGATCCAAGCCATAAATTCCTCAGTCGTCTGTTTTTTCTCTTCGAGACTAGTGCAGTTTTCGCAATTCTCTTCTGCTTGACAAGCCACATCTTTTGCCTTGAGAAAGTTGATTAGGTTTCAAAAAGGGCTCACATATTTCAATTTTTTTGAACTGTTTTAAAAATACGCTACTGTTTTTTAGTTTGTTCTCGATGAGACATTAAGCCAACGTGTTGCTGTCAAGGGTGTTCTTTATAGCAATAAAATAGTAAAATAAAAACTCCACTCACAGTTGAATATGACTCCTCCTGACACAACAGCTGATTTTCCCCGTCTGTCTCATTATCTCCCTCAACTTCAACAGCAGTTCTCTCTGCAGCCTCTTTACAATATGGTGGATCCGTGTTTTGGCTTATGGTTGATGATACCTCTCGAATTATCTATAAAAAGTGTTGCAGGATAAGAAACTTTTAGCGAGTAGTTACTCTTTGTGAAGCTGATTTTTGAGTATCATTTAATCCAGATAAAAACTGTTATGGGTGATACATAGAGTTTGGTATTATTTGGTAAAGTCTTAGTTGATAAAGTCACACCCTACCACCACCCCCATATGTAAGGCTTTTGCAGTCATTGATGGCCATGTTTGATTCTGTCCCCGAAGAAAAAAGAATAATTGGAATGCTCCTACTATCTTTTTTTCATTTTATAAGAAAGTGCTTTGTACTTAAAAGATATATAACTAAAATGCCTACTATGCGATGCTCCCTTGTTGTGTGAGTTATCTCCTAGGGCCTAGGTCTCCAACACTCGCTATCAGCTTGGCTTTCCACACCTTCTCCAGCACCGTAATTTGGCTGAATACTTGGAAAAACTGAAATTCCAACCTCGTCTCGCTTCAAATCACGCCTAGCTGGTTGAAATCCTGGCAGCTGAAGGATGGTAGGCCTCTCAAAGTCGCCTTCCGTAAAATGTTAGGAACAGACGGATGAGTATTTTGATGGTTCCCATTTCTGCCACTTTACTTTTACAAAGTCAACCCAAAGCTTTCTTTGCTTCTTTACAATGGGCCTGTAGTCTTCGAAGAACGAGATTCTGTGGAGTGAGAGTCGTTGCTCTCTGAATTCTTTGCTGTTGCTGCTCTTACAGCCAAAAACAACACAGCGGTCAGGCATCTTCACGTCTGTCTTCACCACTCAAACTTCAGGCTTTCCACTCGTGGTAGAAGGACTAACAAAAACGAAAACTTTCCCATGCTTGTTGACAGCCATGGTGTGAACTTCTTTTGATACCGTTTGAATAAGTTTCCTGCTTTTTATGCTAAAGCTCAGTAGTGGTCTTTCATCCTAAATGGTGTGACTTTTCCCGGCATTTCTTTCTTTTACGGCGCTCTTTTTGACCATGCTTGATGACGTACATTCTGGCATCAAGCTCCTCTCCCCAGACCTTCAAGTCCGCGGTTTCCTTTCAGAAAACAGCCGATTTTGGCTACTTTGAACCCTCATAGGATTGTAAATAAACACGATAGAGCAAAAAACTTTTCGACAAACCTCTTAAACTGGCAATTTCTATCGAATTTCAAAAAAAAACTTTTGGGTTTATTAACACTTTAAGTTGTTCTACCTTCTACATGTGGGCTCCTTATAAAAGTTTCTTTATAAAAAAACACCGTGTAATGATAAAGCTCTCAAATGCGGGCGTGTTTTGTTACCATTGCTTTTTCCCTTGATGTATTTCTCTTGATGTAAGAACTTCAAAGTCCTTAAATTGAGTACCTAAATATCTCACCACAAAACTAACTCATTTCCAAAATACGTTGCACCGCTACCTTAAAAGAATATGCTTACAATCCGTGCATTTCAAATGAATGTAGAAGGACTTCGTGAAATTAGCGGAAGTTTTTTAAAGGACAAAAGCAATTATCAAGTTCTAGAATTGTTTTAGAATGTTTGGATTAGTCAAAAACAGATTTATTTATTGTGGTTCTTAAAAAACTTAGGCCCTGTGCTGGTGCCACCTGCAATCTGTCGACACTTGGGAGGGTAAGGGGATGCAGTCGCCCCGCAATATTTTCAGAAACAATAACTGCCAAAGTGTCCCCCACTGCTGAGAAAAAATATAAGCCTCCTTTGAATATAAACCTCCAGACCTGGCCATTTGAGGCAGGGGATTACCCTGCTCCACTTCGATGCCCTCCTCCTTCACCTGAGGTGGGGGATATACTGCCCTCCTCTTTAATTAATTTGCAAAGGAACTGGCCACCTAAAAGCATTGTTTCACTTAAAAATAACCCACCTAGCATCACTGAGGAGGGCGATTTACCGCCCTCCTGCTAAAAATCTCATGGCCAGGTCTGTAAACTGCATCCAAAAACCGTCACTGAATAGAGAGACACTTAAATTAAAATATAAGAGGTTATTTGTCTCTTCCATTTGACGTTATCTGCCCAATTTTGCATTTTTTCTTAGATGCACAGCCCTGTTCTGGTCATAAAAAGTATCAGGCCTGCGGCTATGGCCCTTTATCCCCCCTTAAAACCGCCACTGAGAAATAGAAAACAATAGAAAATTTAAGGAACTTTTGATACAATAGAAAACAATAGAACATTTAAGGAACTTTTAGTACTATGGCTCGAGGTCTGTTCCTTATAGTATAACAAACGTGTATGCGTTGTACACGCATTTTGTACAAGGAATTTCAGCTCAACTCAGTACTAAGAATTCCTTAAGCTCAATTCCCACTGGACGCGTCACGATGCGTCGCGTCACCTAGCGTCACGGTGCGTCGCGTCATGATTTTATATGCGAAGCGTCACCATGCGTCGTTTTTCTATCTCTTGATATTTCTGTGGTTGGTTTTCTTTATTGTGCAAATCTGTGGTGAGATGTTTGGTGATGTTATTTAAGAGAGAAAAGAGGAAGTATCGTGAAGTTTAAATTTCGAACAGAAAAGACCAAGTTAAACGAGAATAAATCAAGTAGTTTTACCATAGAACCAAATATATTCTCGTATGTTTGTTGCATACTTTTACGTTATGAAATTACAGTTTCTACAGTACTTGTATTTTGATTTTCTTTACGATTTCAATTCTTAAGAAGCAGAAATTAACCAAAACGAATGTAGGGAATTAGATTTAGATAAAGATTTGAGTTCTCACAGCATTGAAAGCTTCTTCGTGTTGATACTGAAGGTTTTGTGAATTTTGGAGTCCTGTTTTCCAACTTTCTTTATTGTTCTGATGCGTCGCGTCGCGTCAAAGATGGATTTTTTCAACTTTGACGCGTCCTGACGCATTGCTCAAAAAACGCGATGCGTGCGCAATGCGTCGAGTGACGCTGACCAAATAAGGACAGCGTCATGACGTGACGCGTCCAGTGTGAATTGAGCTTTAGCTGCTCCTGAAATGAGGCTGCAGTTGTTGCGTTTGTACTTGTTATTACTCAACCTACTTTGTAAAGACATCTTCTTTCGCAATGGAAATACAGTGGAATCCCGATATAACGAACTCTGAAGGGAACCCAAAAACTGTTCGTTATACCGGGAATTCGTTATACCGGGATAATTATTGCAAAAGGCAGAGTCCAAGGGACCAGACATTTAGGTAGTTATAGCGGAAGGTTCGTTTTATCCGGGGATCGCTATAACGAGATTCCACTGTATGACAAATTAATGAAAAAATCATTGAGACATCATTGTGGTGAGCCATTAACCATAATTATTAATGTCAGTATAACTGATATTAACTGATATTAAAAATTATGTTTAATAGCTCACCACAATGATGTTTTCATTAATTTACTCAATCATCGAAATTCAGGCTCCACAATCACGTCCCAATTTGCATTTTTCCGATATGAGAATCCATGAGTTGTGGAATCCATGAATCAAGCAGTTTCAGTTTATCCTAGCGATAACTACAACCATGTAATAAATAAGTCTAGGTCGAGAGTTTAAAAATAGTTAAGTTCTCAAATGCAGGTTTCAAATACCAGGCCGCAAGTCAACTGTAAGTGTCTTTCATTTGATTGCGTTCTTACAATAGTTTGATCACTGACCATGGACCCCATTCTGATTGATGCCTCCTAAATCACATATTTTACTTCAATTTTTGGTATTTTTTGCTGTGAAACTGTCAAAGAGGGAAATTAATGGCATGGGTGTTTTACTTTGGGTCACAAGTGATTTCAATTTGGTGAATAAACTAATTGTATTTTATTTTTTGTAGACTGTATGTGAAAAATGTTCGTGCTCCTTTGAGGGGAATTATTGCCTACGTTGCGAACAAGTTCTTGAGTATGAAAAGTCGTTAAAGATAGACCAGATGTATGAACTTGAAAAGGAACGAAACCAATGGCCAAATGTTGTAAAAAGAGCACTTGCTTCCACTGTTGCAATATCACCAGATCCGGTGGTAACCGACAACCCTGCAACAACAGAGGAGTTGCGAAAAATCAAGCTGTCTTATCCGAGCAGAGACGGAGAGAAACCTATTAGATATAGGCATTCAATTGGATCTTCCAGCTTGATCTCAGTCTTTTTGGACTTCTAGCCCTCTTTATCTACACCATTAAATGAGACTCAAATTGTGCTCTCTCTGCCTTCATTTTTACTAACACTGTATTTAACTCTGGAAGAGATTTTCAATTGTTATTTTGCTTTATTTTATAACTGAAGTTTGATTTATGTTTTTAGCAATGATATTTCGTTGTGTTATTTTATTTCTAATTCTCTATCTGTGTAATTTTATGTACAACCTCTAAATGTAATAATTCTGCCTCGTTTTTGTTAGTTGCTAATTTGAAGTGATTCCCTCTCATTACAAGCATGGCGAGTTCCGAGAATACCTTGCTGCAGCCACACGTCGACAAATCTGCTGTGAGTGATTCTGCAAGCATTAAATCTTGTTGATTACATACGGCCTTTTATTCATTTGTTCCATGCCTTCCAGGCAAAAAGTATAACAGGTCAGGCTTTCCATGAGGAGCATCTGCGTATTTTGTTGCACGTATTTTATGGTAGTTCCAGCTATCTTTCACGCTATCCAACTCACCCTGGATTATGCAATAGAAGCAGAACTTGAGGCAATCTGCGTGGATCAGATTACTATCATCATGAATGTTTCTTTCCGGTAAGCTCTTGAAGTAGCTGCACCACCAGCCAATCGAGAATTTCTTAAGATGTGACCACCAACATTCGATTCTTTGATTAGATATGGATTTACCGCATGCAAAACTTAAGTAACCTGCGTAGCTGTCAGTGTCACCTCTTTGTAGAAACCGCTGAATTCCAGTTACGAGAACGTTTTCTGTTCCATGGTCACCTCTTACTTTCCTGGGGAGACCCTTCGTCGATTTAACATAGTTGATATAGTATCTTGCTATAATCCGGGGATTTTTGTTAGCGGTGATTCTTCAAGTCATAGTATTCTCCTGCTGTAGCCGTCAATACAACCATGGACGGAAAAACAGAATGGCTTTAATTTATCGTTGCCATGGGTGTGCCAGACGTAATTCGGGTCCTTAAAAAAATACCTGCTTCTTCTTAGTTGGCGCGTTGAGTGAAGTTGAACTCCAACTGGATCAATTACGCTTAGAGAAATCCTGATTGTTTCTCTGTCAGTTTGTATGCCCTTTTCTATAAGACTTTGGTGAATGCTTCTATAACCAAGTGATGATCCACTATCTTTTAATTCGGCTATTACTTGATCAATGAGTTAAAGGTGCTCTTGCCTTTCTTCTAGTGAGACCAAGCTTTTTCAGATTTCTTCTCACTGTTCTTTTACTCGTATGTATATGATGCTTTGATTCTAGAAGAGCAGTAATCTCTGAATGCTGGAAGCCCTCTTTAAAATACATGGATATAAGATTGTCACGGTTTTCCGTAGCTGCCATGCCACTCTAAGTTTAGACCATGCTGAAAAAGAAAGATTTTCGTGTTCTAGACAGTAATGAACTCTAATAAATCGTATAATGCCAACTGCAAAGAATGAAGTGTTCATCTACTAGAAGGGCCAGATTATGAAGATTTCATTTTTGAGATTTTTTAGAAGCTTACCTTTGCATATAATAAACAATTTAAGGAGCACTGCATGGCGCAATTACCAAGAGAAAATTAAAATATACATCAACGAGATAAAGATCTAATGAGAATAAATAAAAAAATAGAAGAAAGGATTTTAAAAATACTGATTTCTAGACACTTTGGTACAGAAAGTATAGGTTTCAATCACTCCATGGTTTTCACGTAGCTCCAATATTAAAAAAAGGCTTTGAGGAGGTGCTGCTCGTACCCTTGTTCTGGCGTGAAAAAATCAAGCAGTACTACACCTTTACTACAATCCAAAATTGTACATGTTTTTTAATTAACTAAAATAATTAAACTTCTTCTTCTTAGTTGGTGCGTTGTTACTATAATGATTCTTAGCGATTGTAAGAAATTCTTAGCAAGACTCGATCCGAATCAGCAATGCAATTGTATTGGGAGATACTTAGGAAAGAACAGAGTAAAAGTAAAACTGTAAAGTTCGTCTGAGGGCCTGCTGAATCTGTTGGACTTTTTAGTGCATCGAGTCTTCCTTTCTTACAAACCACTTTTTACTTTCTTTAAGACCATAATTTCTTACCATTTTCTTACAAAAACTTGTGGTCGGGAAACCGCATACGCATGTTTCCACCCAGAGGTTGATGCCATGTTTTCATACTCAGGGACTTTTAGGACCTTTTGCGCTTCCAAGCAATCCATGGAAACCCAGGTACTTGTTTTCACTTATGAAGATTGGTTCAAATTAAAGATGATTACAATATAAAGATGACAAACCTTATCCTTACTGAGTCAAAATGTGCCTTCAAGCCCGTGTCTTCTTTTGTCTTTCTTTATTTTTCTGTTGTAAATTTAGAAGCATTCCAATTCAACAGGCACTTTTGCTGCAGTTTTCAAAAGAATGGTATCTATTGCACAATAGAATGGTGTCTATTACGCAGTAGAATGGTGTCTATTGCACAATAGAAGGGTGTCTATTGCGCAATAGGAATAAGGACGATCTTTTTTTAATTTTCGTTGGCCCTTATGGGGCACCGTAGGAATTTCTAGAAATGATCTTGAAACAGTTCCACCTTGAATGTTATGCTATTGACAAACTTTTACCATCAACATTATACTTATAAAGATATGCAATATTTTTGTTTCCAAACAAAACCCCATGTATGGCCAAATCTACAGCTATGTGCATGGGCCTAGAATTCTAAGAGAAGATTTTCTATTAGATTCACTGGAAACAATTTTAGAATAGGTTCAGCCTCGATGGTATGCTATTAACACCATTTTACCATCGACATTATATTTATAGAGATACACAATATTCTTGTTCCTTAAAGTTGCCCTATGCACAAACACCAGGTTCAATTCACAGCTATGCGCATGTGCATGGGCCTAAAACTCTAAGAAATATAGTTCTTTTAGATTTAATGGGAATAATCTAAGAATATTTTTAGCCTCAATTCTATGCTATTGACACTATTTTACCATCTACAATATATTTACCGTGATATACAATATTCTTGTTCCCTGAAGTAGCCCCATGCACAAACCCATGGTTCAATTCACAGCTATTCGTATGTGCATGGGCCTAAAGTTGCCCATGCACAAACGAATGGCGAAATCTACAGCTATGTGTATGCATATGAGCATGGGCCAAAAATTCTAAGAAATATAGTTCTTTTAGATTTACTAGGAATAATCTAAGAATAGTTTTAGCCTCAATGTTATGCTATTGACACTATTTTACCACAAAAGATATATTCACCATGGTACTAGATTCGAAAGTTTGAAACTGCGCAGGGGATTTTAAAAGGGGGTCAAAATGGCGAAGAAAGAATGCAAATTTCGATCAAGAATGCACATACCAATACAGTACAACTTACATACATTTCAAGTAAAAATACAATCCCTTGCGGTTCATACTGGAGTAAAAGGGGTTAAAATTGCAATAGCTCATTCCTTAAACTGTGTTTTAAAGGGGTTTTAAATGTGTTTTGAAAAACTATCAGTCGCACTTCTGCGAAATCACTCAGGATGTTATAAAAGTTGATTCCTCTATATATCATTTGAATTTTATCACAAAATTGAAAACTAGTCCCTTGATACAATCTAATTCACAATTCGGCCCTCCATCAAGTTTTCACAATCAACAAAAACAATTTGTCCATAAAGCTACTGCAGTGCAAATGTCTAGGCTTGGGACTGTCAAATAAGTAAATCTTATCATACATTCACTGTTTACAGGACTAGTCTAGTAATCATAGGTAGTTCACCTCGGACAAATTGCAACATAACCATTTTTTTTGCAACGTGCTAAGAAGGGTCCCTAGAACATGATGTCAAAATTCCCCACAATTCACTTCGGCAAACAAAAATTGAGCCTCTGCGGAGGAGCAATTTCTATAAACATGTGTTTTGAAACTAAGTTAAGCTAAAGCGCTGTTATTTTAAATATTCGCAAGCAAACTACAAAAGCTAAAATTTATGCTCATATTCTTTCACTTAAAATAGTGTGTTTATCTGTTTATCGAGACATGGTTGCAAGTTTTTTGAAAAATATTATCGCAATTTTTAACGTCCACAACTTTTTAAAAATGATTTATTGCAACATTTAATGTCTGCAAATTTTTGTATCAAAGTTTCCAGCAAAATCTTGCAACTCTTTCCAATCACACACCACAACTCTTTCCTTAACCTCGTTTACAAAAAATAAAGTAATTTAACCTCATTTTCAAAGTCGTCCTATCAGCCTCGTTTTCAAATTTCCTGTATGGCCTAGGCCATGCCTTATTTGTTTCTTGGCCCAAATATGAAAACATGTATAATTTCAGGAATGAAACCAACCAAAATTTACTGACCCACCCTTCTTTCATTCAGCTCATTCGTGATGCCTTGAAAGTCTCCCCAAAAAAAAGGAGAACAGGAAAAGCAAATACTGTCAGTAGCGATTCACCCATGCCATGTTCTTCAACTGAAGTCCTTGATGACCATGATGTCAGTAATTCATCAGCTCTTATTGAAAATGCTACTGAAGAAGAATGTACAAACAAGCCACCTATGGTCAAGCCAATTTACCTCGCTCCTCGAAAGTGCTTATTATGCATTAAAAAATCCAAAGGGATAAAATATCTTAAAAAGAAAGTGAGGCGCTTCCAAATACGATTGGCTAAATACAAAGATAATACTACAGCTGGAGAATTTGAGGTAATTACATTTCATAACTATCCTTATGAAAGGGGGCACTCAGTTGAGGGGGGTCTCATTTCAAAATATTTACTAAGGGCGGTGCGCATTTGGGGGGTGCTATTTCAATGAAACTCAATAAAGACTCACTCAATATAAAGTTTCTTATAACCACCACAAGGAACTTCATTCATCAAGATTCCCGTGATTATTACTCGATTCTCGCTCATGCAAAGCAACTTTACAGCACTATATAGCATGACAACAGAAAATAATTGTTACCAAACTCATCTTTAGGAACACAAATAAGTATTAATACAATACTACCTAATGCAAATATCTATGGCTAATTAAGATGGGAATACAATTTAAGGCTCTTTGTTTGCTATAAAAAGTTTTTAACAGGTGTAAACTAAACTGGTACAAAGCTTGTCACAAATGGTTTATTGATTGAAGGTGGATTAGAATTCAATATTCGTTTATTGCCTTTTGCAAATCATCTGACAGTTTGTTATATCTACTGCACTTTTCATTTGAAGGATGAACCAGAAGAACCTTCTGGGCATAGTGCAGAAACTATGGATGAAGAAAGCCATATTGATCATGATGATGAGAAATCGGATGAGGACAATGATAATGAAGACAGCGGTAGCGAGGAGGAAGTTGTACAAGATGATGATTACGAAAGCGATTATGAAAGAAATGTAGTGAACAGTTCAGATGAAGAGAGTGAAGAAGATGAATTAGAGAAGACTGATTTTGATGAACAAGCAAAAAACGTTATCAAGTGGGTTTCTGTATATATAATATTATATCTGAATTTTACAGGGGATGCAGACACATTGTGGACCAGGGTTTGAAGGATAGAAAGTCCCATTAGTAGTTGTGACCCTCTGACGAAATAATGTTGTTTTTTTAATTCCTAACCCATTCAGAAGCACCAAAAATTTACCCAAAAATTGTTACATATTTTAAACACTCATCCTTTAAACACTCACTCACCAACATTCAAGCACTCTTTCCAGAAAACGTATCAAATCTTGAAGCAATACAACATGGTACAACCAAAAAGATGAGAGGAAAAATCCTTTTGCAAGTACCAAATCAAACATGGAGATTATATTTGCTGTCTAAACTGATGTGTGACATGATATTTGAAAATATGTTTTCTTCAACAGCATTGACCCCGCCACATGGGTTTGTCGGCAATAAGTGCAAGAACATTTTTCAGACATCAGAGAAAATGGCTCTTTCCTGCAGTTTTGACATACTGGCGAAATTATAAAGAGAAGTTCCTGAATCAATTGAAGGGTGTAGATGATGCTGTTTGGAGCGGAGATAATAGATTTGATTCTATGGGGCATTCGGCGAAATATGGAGTTTATACTTTATTCAACTGCAACTTGATGAAAATTCTGCACTTTGAACTTGTTCAGGTAATATCTCCTTGCTTACGTTAAATGAAACACTGAAACTAGCTGCCAGCCGGCGAGTTCATCAGCATGGGCAAAAGCTACTTCAAATGGGCATCAGCCAGGGCATCTCAAAGCCAGAATAATCTAAGAACAGATTAGTAGATTTTGATAGAAACATTTTAGTTGTTCCTCTCTATCAACAAATTATTTTATAGGCATAAAATGACAAAGAAGTACAATCATGCAATTTTAGGCACATAATCATGAAACAATATGATTCCTTTTCAGTCTACTGAAACAACCAGTAGCACTGCCACTGAGCTTGAAGGAAGGAGCGAAACGAGGTTTTAAATCATTGCAAAATCAGAATGTCAGATTCGATACTTTCATATCCGATAGACACAACAGGATTGCTAAGTGGATACGGGAATGTCAAAAAGACATTCAACACTTTTTTGATATATGGCATGTAGCCCGCTCAATAACAAAGAAGATGTTGAAAGCTGGAAGGGAAAAGGGTTTCCAAATCCTCAACGACTAGATGACTGGAGTTCGAAACCATCTGTACTGAGCTCCAACAACCACTAAGGCTGGATTTCAAGAACTCATTGAGGCAAAGTGGTCATCGTTCATGAGACATGTTGCTGGGAAACATGACAATCATCCCAATACATTGTTTCAGAAATGCTTACATGAAGAACTTGAACCTAGAAAATGGATTAGAATTGGTATGAAAATAAATGTTCCATTTTTCCCCAGATACCCAAAATATACAGTAGGATTTTGATATAACAAGCCCCAGGCATACAAAGCATAAATAACTAACTCTCTAGTCCCTTGTTGGATTCTGCCTATGAAATAATTATATCAGTATAACTCTCAATGTAATTAAAAGTTTTCTTCTTCAAAGTTCATCATAATGGGTTTCAACCAATGCAGTTTTAGGACATAATCTGTTGCAGATTTCCCTACTATTTGTAGGTTGCAGATGGAAGTGTGCCCCTAAAATTGTCACACATTTTACTGCATTTGGTTTCTTTTCCTCAAGTCTCTAAACATCAACTTGTGTACCAAAATTATTCATTACATCCTGCTGACATTTTAACCTGCATATTTTAGCATACCTTCGTTGTTTTCAATGACAAATTTCTTCAGTAGAAATATGTTGACAGGTTGCATACTTTGTATTCATGAGGCAAATTACTCCCTAAAAATGACGAAGTGGCACTTTTCCAGAATATCATATATTGTTTAAATCTCCTAAACAACCATAAAGTCCTACTGTCTGTCTCAATCTGTTCCTCGAATTTCTCAAAATCTAATTTGATTTTCAGGAACTGCTGCTTATGATAAACTGCATTCGATCCTGCTGAATAAACAAATTGTGAATGACATCAAAAAATTGTCACCAAATGCACAAACCAGTTGCCTGGAAGGCTTTCATGCCACTCTGAATTATTGTCACCCAAAAATGATAGGTTTCTCTTGGATGGGAACAATTTAAAGGTATATCAAATTTTACTTCCAGCTATTTCTATGCACGTTTTTAGAACTGACTTTGTTGAAGTTAACATTTATTTCTTTTCAGAGAATCAATTATATTACAAAAAATGTTTATTGGATATGAAATCAATCATTATGATGTCATGCAATTTTTCTGTTGAATTTTTTGATATTATCTAGCCAAATTGTTTTCATTTTGTACGTTTACAATTTTAATGTTTACACAATGCCATCGATGAAATAATAGAAAGAAATATAAAAATGAAAAAAAGTATGTTAAGTTTAGTCTGCCCTCAACCGGCTAAAGTGTTGTCAATTCATTTAACAGGCATATTTTGGCAAGTGTTCATTTCAATGAGAATCTGCATAGGGAGAGGAAAGTCTCAAAAAGTGGTGAGCAGTACTAGAAAGTGGTATGGCCAAAGTACAAAGGTGGAGAACAAGTCGTGAAAGAGCGATGCATACCACCAACATATGGTAATTGATTTTCTTTTTATGACAAAATTTACTTCAGTTCTTGCCCTTTCTCTTTGTCTTCTTCATATGTAATGTAGCATATAATCAAATAAAAAGATACTAAAATAGACGGGACACATACAAACAAATATAAGAAATTTGATTTTGTGTAAAATATTTTTAGTGTGCTTTTCCAATATATTTGTTTGTATGCGTCCAGTCTATTTTAGTATCTTTTTATTTCGTACCTTTTTATACCAACATATTTAAATCAAAATATTTCATTCTGCTTAAGCTCAGATGATAATAAGGCATTATTTTGTACAAACCTAGCCATGAGACTACAGTTAGATGCTGAAAGTTTGAAGAGGGATTTTTGGACAGACAGTTCCTGCCTTGCAACTCTATGACATTTTTGTGCCTGCTAACTAACAATTCTCAAACGATGCAAAATCATTCACATGTTGATTTTAAATACAGGGTAAGATATGACCACTCATGACTACTCAAAACATTATTTCATAAAATCACAGTATTCAATGCTTATGTCATTTCCTAAATTATAGAACTAGTAAAAAATACTAGAATTTGGACCTGTCAAGTTGCGGTTTGATTGCAAAATGCGGCGATTCGATTGCAAAATGATCAAAAAATCCAGAGCAGAAAAACACAGTTTATCATTTTCACTACTTATCAGAATTGGATTAAAAGCTACACAATGAAATTGATAAAGTCATTAAGAATTATCAGAAACTAATTACACGATCAGAAAAAACGCAATTTTATACACCAAAAATCACAACCTATCCAAGTTTTTTAGTAAGTTAAGTTATTGGTTATCCTGGTTACCCACAAAAATTAGTCAAATGCTCCTGCGCTGCGCGCTACTCCGTACCAACAGCCAAAATTGTACATCTGCATATTATTTTTCTAATTTTTAAAATAAATTTTTAAATCCTACAAACTTGCTTCTCCTTTAGAATATGTGAATGAAATGGAAAACATGCTATTTCAAACAGCGATTTCAGAATTGATGCCTGCCTACAATGAATGCAAGAAAAAACAGCCAGCACCCCTCAGTCAAAAATTTGCAAATAGAATTAGTAAACGTGAAGCTGTTGAGCAATACAAGGAGAGACAATCCAAATCTCAGTCAAACTTCAAGTGAGTACAAAATAAAAGTTTTATGTTGTGATGTGCCTTACTGTAATTCTTTTCCTAAAAAAGTGCAAGTTGGAATTGTACTTGTTTTTTATTCTCCACTTGGAACTAGAATTCTGACTGCCTTATGAGTGTTAGAATATACTTCTGTACACAGAAGAATTGCAAACCAAAAGAATATTATGAATATGGAATATAGACATAAATTGAAGCACATCTTACAAAACATTTTCTCATATATCTATAATTTTAGTTGAGGAACAAGATCAACGACAACAACAAAAGTCAGCAACTGTTGCACAAAATTTGACAACAAGACAGGGATCAAGATGTAAGAAATGCCAGCAACCAATGAAAGGACACAAAAAGGGATCTTGCAGTTGAACGTTCTAAAATAATTACCATATTTCTCCAATAAATTCTGTCAGCATTTAGAATAGGCTATTACACTGAGACTGTTGATTTATAAAATTTAGGAACCAAACATTCAAAATATAACTCCCATCTTTAGTTTGGTTATATTTCGCTTTATTGTGGAGATATTTTGATTTGTGGTATCATTTTTTCTATAATTCAATAATTGGATAGCAAAATTGTGCTGTTTGAGAGTTAAAACAGCCAGAAAATGAAATGAAATCACCAATATCACAGCAAGAAATAACTCAGCAATAAAGCTAGATAGCAAATACCGAAAGTGACCTCATATCCCCTTCTAATAAGTTACAAGAGGTGTTCAAATAAATGTGAATATTTATTTGAGAAATATGGTAATCATCTTTTGTTCTTTAATTTTTTGAAATACTTTAAGATCACAATTCAACATGCAGGCATTATTAGAGTCGTTTCAGGAATGATCAAGAAAGTGGATATTTTTTGTGTGTCAACTACAATTTTGGACGAAATATATTGATATTATTAACTCCTCGATGTTGGTACCTTGAGTTTGACAATAATGAGCTTGATCTGGTGCCTTGAGGTTATGATCAAAGTATTTAAGTTCGTTCATTGGTTGTTTCATAACCTGTGGCATTCCCAGTGCTGTATTTGGTCCTCATGTAATGGAAGAAACATGCTGGTAATGGTCTTGTGTTGTCCCAACCCATGTAACCAAACATCCACCTTGTAAAGACTCTGTAACCAACTGCCCGCAGGTATCTAGAAATAAAAATAAAACCCTTTACTTCACTGTTAACTGTGGTGTCCTTTGTAATTGTTCGAAAAAGCTTAGGTAAACCAATGTAATACTAAGCTTTCATCATATCATATTCGATCATATATAGGTGCACACCGTTATAATTTGATTAAACCTCCGTTTCAAATAAGCCTCCCTCACGAATAGGCCCCATTTTAGCATGAATTTTTGAATAGGCCCCCCTCTCTCGAATAAGCCCCCTTAATCTTAGTTTGGTGGTAGGTCTACATATCATGAAATTATTCACAATGAAGAAATACAAATGGAGGATATATATAGTTGAGTTGCATATTGACGAGGACTAAGATGAAGATTTTTAAGTAGAATTGGTATTATTTTTATATTGTAATAGACAAGTATTATTCTTTGTGACCTTTCAAAGACAAGTTTTGGTTCTCAACTTTTCTCAGTTTTGAATAAGCTCCCCTACCGATTAAGCCCCCCTTTTTGAGGCATAGTTTTGAATAAGCTCCAGCAGGGGCTTATTCGAATTATTACAGTAGGTCTATATTAGATATTTAGGGCTGTAAAGTCAATGATTTACTGTTGTATCTAAAACTCTGATCATTGTATCTAATTCTTTTACTTATATATTGTTCTTAGAATGTCTTAGATCTTAGCGTTTATATCTTGATGATTTATTTACGTACGTAGCTAGGCCAGGCCTAATCTCAATAGTTTTTAGTCTTAGTAAGTAGATAAATCTTGACTAGGCATTTACTTACTCGTTTTCTGGTTCATTCTTCTTCCTTCGGTATCTTCTGCCTTCCCTGTCTCTCAATAACGGACCTGTTAATTGGAGTACCGTTTTATTTGTAAGGGCCTTGAAGTCTTCATGCTCCACGACACAGTCAAGGGGCAATCCTTCAAACGTGACTTTTCCGTATGCCTCGGCCACTTCTCTGCAACAACGAAACTCTCTAGCTTCAACCAGCTTGCTATCATCGCAGAAGTTGCACTCACACCACGAGTGAAATCGACTGATTCTTTCAAATCTTTCCTCCAGTGTTGCGAGTGAAATTCCGTCAGGATCCTCTTCATTTTCTTGATGGTCATCTTCTTCATCTTGGCCTAAGCCTAATTCAGCAAGCGGTTCACCTTCGTAAGGCTGAAAAACACTTGCAATGGCGGCTGCTTCGTCCTCAGAGCTAAAACTTGAGGAACTGTCAGAGTATGATCCAGTATCTTCACTTCCAGAGGACATTTTTATAAGTTTGATTTTGATCTAGTCTAGTTCAATAATAGCGCGGAGCTTCGTTTGGCGTGTGTTTTGTTGTGAAGTTGTGATGTGAACATGCATGCAAACAATCTGATGTCACGCGCCAAAAAATGTCTTGGACTCGACCCAGACTCCGGGGACAACTTTTCTACAAAATTCCTATTTTTCCAAGGGGGAAATATGGTGTTTGGGATGAAGTTATCTAATTTTGGACTTCACCACTATTTTTAGCACAAAAAATAACGTAAAATAGTAATTTATCATATTACGTGTCATGTGCTCTTTAACGTTACAAGAGTTGTGTGATGAAGGCATGGATGCGTAAAACTTTAAATCAAAACAACATTATGTGTGCTTTCTAAAGTGTACTTCTGTATATCTTGCTCTGCCTACGATAAAGCACTGTGTTGACCATACAACTATAGCTCGATGATATAATATATAACTATAATTTTTCTTAATCATGTCTGTTAAACACCCAAAAACGGTAATACTCGTAATGGCTAGTAATCTGTTATAAATAGTAAATAAAGTAGTTACAGACTTGAACAACAGATGGTCTTGACATGACAATTACCAAATAGCTGATTTTTATCTCATAAAAATTTGCATAAACCAAAAAGAAATAAGTGTCGCTGCTTCAAAAATGATCACAAAACGAAAGATTACCTTTTGGAAACCGTGTGTGCATGATTGTGAATGAAACGTTGACAGACTCAGGTGAATCCATGATCTCAAAACCATAACATATCTCTGCAAATCAAGTAATGTAAGATGCATTTGTGTTTAGTTTAAATATTGTAATTAATGTTATCTTATGATAAGGCACAGAAATAAATGGATAATGGAATAATTCTGGAATCAGAAGTTCTTTTCATGCCATTCATTAGGATACCAATGGGCAAAAAACGTTGACTTAACGTTGATTCAGTGTTTTATCTGCGTAGATATAATGCTAAAAATGGTTGTTCTTTCAACGTTGATGTTGATGTGACGCCAGAAATGAGATTTCGCTGATAAACAGATTCTACTCACTGTTCACGGCAAAAAATTGATTATGCTGATTCTCAGAAACTGCCATCAAGGTTGTCTCCCTATTATTACTAATTAACAACAGAATTTTGAATAAAAAGAAGAATGCTAAGGCTACAATGTACACGTAGAGTTAGTGAGATAGCCAATATTTAGAAAGACATTCATAAAAAAGCATAAAAGGATACCATGGGATAAAATTTTAGGTTTTCAAATGATCTCAGCAGCAACAAACTTGAGAGAAAATTTAGTGAAATAACATGCTTAAGCTGGATTCGAACCTCCAACCCTCAACTTTGCGCGTCGAGTGCTCTACCAACTGAGAAATAGGGTCATACTTCAAACCGTTCGCAGAACCATGCCAATCCCTCAAATTGCCCTTTAAAAGGATATTTATGGACAACACATACCAAAAATATATCAACTATTTCCCGGGTTACTAAAAGATTCAAAAAGTAGCCTCAAATACAAGAGATACAAACCATGCTGACAGTAGACAGTGAATATCCCAGGCATTAGATTTGGATGGCCGTGAAAAGCTTTTGAACAAATTTCTGCATTCTCTCTTTTGTTTTTGTCCATGTCATATATTCCACGTTGGTTGAGTTGGGGCCGAATCTCTGCAGCAAGGATCCAGTTGATGTTGCTCAAACCGCAAAATGTACATGACCTTGTCGTTTAACTCTTTGAAAAGCTCAGTCCAGACAGTTGGTATACCAATGGCAGGTAAAACTCTAATAAAGTCGTATAGAATCGGGCAGCAGGCTTGCAAGTTTGCGAGCGACTATGGATCTTTTCTTACAATAAGCCCTGAGGAAATACGATGTAGTTAATGTTGAAGCAAGCTATTTACTAGGAAATACGACAAAACAGGAGAAACGAATGAGATGCATCATAAAAACTTCCATATTGCAGGGGGAAATTGCTCATGGCCCTCAAAAAGCTGTTCCAAAGCAACCAACACATCAAGTACTTTAGAACTGTTGTCATTCAGATGCCTTTTCAACTCCCGTAGTTCATCAGGATTCGCTTTCTTCTTTACCGCAAAACTTCGCAACGAATCTCGCGTTTTTTTGTTGCAAATGAATATTCTGCTTTTGAAACTGGTAAAATTGAAAACAGACGTCTTTCAAAGTAGTGTATGACACCATTTTACACCACGACTTGAAACGCAACAGGTTAATGCTGTTTGTATGATAAATAGCAAAAGAAAACGCACGATAACTAAATACACGATGGAAAATTACAAAGTAAACAAGCGAATGTTGGTCTGCAACTCCACAAATTGAAAAAAAATCGACCTTAGCAATCAGCGAAACAAAGTAAAAGTAGTGCTCAATAAAAGCTATAAGAATTTACTCTTCTCCAAGCACGAAAACGCTTAATCCTGAAATCCCGAAAATTGTTGGTAATGAGATAATGTTATTTTCATTCAATGCAATAAGAGAAAAGAAAAATGACAGTGTAAATTCAATTTCTGTACACTGCCAGTTGTTGAGCAGCTAACTTGCAGCTGCTGCAATAGGTATATACTGTATTACACTTGAACGCTCTTAAAAAAGTCTGCAACTTTTGGATAAAGCAAGCAAGTTTTGTGTATTAAAATCGATAATAAAACTACAGAAGCACACACAAGTTTTACTTATTCGTGAACAGTGCTCTTTATCATCTTTATTTTATCTCAAATGCATTGGTCGTTCGGGGGAGGGGGGTGGCGCTCAATAGAGTAAATTTTGTAATTTAATTAAGAAGATGGATATGGACAGAGCTAAAGTAATTTGATAAAAAATACTTTTCTTCCAGTCAATCGTCCTTGCTCAACTGCAGCATGTTCATCACTCATTGGCTTTACATATTTTCGTCGATAACCCAACAATGTGGCATCACACAGTAGGGTATAAGCCACATTCTCCACAAGTAAACTCTGAATCAAAGTGTATATCCAAAAGCCGAAGAAAACAATACCAAGTCATTCTCCATTGTTGATAATTTAGATGAAGATCGGTGTCAATCCTTGATGCAGTAAGAGCGAGATTCCAAATTTTATGATAGCTTACAAGACTTTGGCTAGAACGATAAAATAATCAAGAGAAAAAAAATAGAACAAAGTCCGGTATCTTCTCATAAAAGCGACATCTGTCAAAGGAAACCTAACCTGTGTTACAGACTCGACTGGTTTCTGCTATAGAGAAATTTAGTTGATTAGAAATGTTCAACTTTCTCTTCCAGCAGGTTCCTTAATTAAGGGACATAAATCTACATAGACAAAAAAATGTACAAGGTATCCAAATGAATATAGACTCAATTCTTTCATGACAACATCAAACCAACAAAACCTAATTGTGAATATTGCTAAATGTTCGTGAGAACTTTTTAGACATCATCAAAGAATAAAACTGCTTATTCCATTGCTGAAGATTCTGTATTTCTTGCTGTTAAATTACACAGTCTATATTTGTTCTGTTGCTTTTGAATGATGATTGGATCTACCTCTTATTTGTTACTACCGTAACGTTGTAACGTAGAGTTTTTTCATTTTTAATTTGTTATTGTATAACAAACCTCGATAAGCAAAAACTAGTCTTATAAGGCAGGATCCAGCATATATGACGTCACAATTTAGACCCCCGCTAATTAAATTTGAACAAAATTTCTAAACCCCTCCACCAACGTTAATTCTGACCCCCCCGACAACTAGGCACCTAAGAGTAAATTAAATAACTTATGAATACATGTAGAAATAATACATTAATTAATCCAAAGACAAAAACCACTTTTTGTTTTTCGTATGTGGACTCCATACCATAATAGCTAGTTGTCAGCTTGGTTAACTTCGAAACTCCCCATATTGCAACAATGTTGTAGATCGTTCTCACGAGGTCACTGCATCTTGCATCATCACTCAATTCAACATGGAGTGAACGAGCTACGCTTAACATCTACTTTGACAACCACTGCCCACTAGACTAGCACACAATTTCCGTCCTACGTGGATTCGAGCACACATCGTGTTCAGAATTTCAAGCACCAAGCAGCTGGTTTACATATGCACGCCACTCCACCCTGTATTCAATACATTTCATATAATGCATACATTTATTCAATACATCAGAAACATTTTACGTCCACATGTCGAGACAGATTATTACATTGAGGTAGTTGCTATAAAAAATCAATGATGTCATTGTATAAAAATACACTACATCAAACAATCAAAAACATAACTTACCTGAGAGGACCAATGTTCAAATTCAACTGCTGTAACAAAAATAGAGATCAATTGTTACTCAATTGGACATTCAAAATCAAATAAACAGCGCGAATCTGAAAAAATAAATACTGGAATTTTGACAAGATACGAAGTTGCTTCTTTTTTAGCAAAAATTCGGCTCTCGAGTTGATTAATGGTTGCTTAATTTTTTGACTCATTTTCAATTATTGTCAGGAGAGGAAAAAGAATAGAAATAATATTGACAGAAGGCATCATATACTAATCTGTGCATTTTATATTTATTATACTTGTCAGTTTTCGGAAACGACACTGGAAATAGAGATGTGTTTTTTTTATTTTGCCGAAATGAGTTTTATTTTGTGGTTGTTTGTGCCCATATCTATAAAGAACTCAAGTTGCTATAATAATTTTTCAAATCGATTACAGCTGCTTATAAACGAGTTGTTTATATAAAAAATTGTGTATATATGTTTATTTTATATAGCGAGTTCTGGACTGACCTCCAAATACAGATTCCAAATTTGAAAACTCTAATTGCACAGGACCTTGCATCAACGAAGAGCAAAAGTTGTTCTGCATTCGACCACAACGATATACTTAAAAGCTACCGTACCGGGCATATACACCGTGCATATTTTGCTGCAAGCTTAATTATATTTCTCTATATAGTCTGTGAAGATGAGATTCTCAGCCATTAAACATAGTAGTACATCAAGCTTAATTATATCAGCTTAGTTATATCAGTTTTTATTAAGAAGAAAGATGATAGTAAATCGTTCAATAACTTTTGAAGAAATACTTTTAATCTAGTTAAGGAAAATAGGTTAAAGCAATTATTGTTGTTCATTTCTGATTTCATCATAAATCAGCTCCTCAAAAGCAAAAAAAATTAATTGATTTGCAGAATTACTCCAACAGCCAACATACCTATGTTCTTGTTATTATTGATATCGATATTATTATTAACCAATTTCAGAATGAAAGACTTGTTCAAGCAATTTTGTGTTTCACTAAGATGTTGCAGGTCAGTTTTGATGATGAGAAAATTCTTGTTTTCTGAGACATAGCTCTAATCATTTGAATTCCCAAAGTGGACTGACACTTTTGTAACAATTGATGCTTGTGCAGCAAAGAAACACTTTGTTCATCTTCGTAAGGCTGAAAAACACTTACAATGCCGGCTTCTTTGTCCCCAGAGCTAAAACTTGAGGAACTGTCAGAGTATGGTCCAGTATCTTCACTTCCAGAGGACATTTTTGTAAGTTTGATTTTGATCTAGTCTAGTTCAATAATAGCGCGGAGCTTCGTTTGGCGTGTGTTTTGTTGTGAAGTTGTGATGTGAACATGCATGCAAAAAATCTGACGTCACGCGCCAAAAAATGTCTTAGACTCGAACCAGACTCCAGGGACAACTTTTCTTCAAAATTCCTATTTTTCTAAGGGGAAATATGGTGTTTGGGATGAAGTTGTCTAATTTTGGACTTCACCACTATTTTCAGCACACAAAATAACGTAAAATAGTAATTTATCATATTACGTATCATGTGCTCTTTAACGTTACAAGAGTTGTGTGATGAAGGCATGGATGCGTAAAACTTTAAATCAAAACAACATTATGTGTGCTTTCTAAAGTGTACCTCTGTATATCTTGCTCTGCCTACGATAAAGCACTGTGTTGACCATACAACCATAGCTCCATGATATAATATATAACTATAATTTTTCTTAATCACGTCTGTTAAACACCCAAAAACGATAATGCTCGTAATGGCTAGTATTCTGTTACAAATAGTAAATACAGTAGTTACAGACTTGAACAACAGATGGTCTTGACATGACAATTACTATCTCCAAAACTGTTTGAGATAAACACAAAACTAGTTCACCAGTGTGAAGCCCTTGCCTAAAAATGCATTTTAAACATGTTTTTAAGAACAGTGGGGGTGGGATAGTAGGTTGGTGAAAAATCACTTCAAAAATAAGAAGCAGGCAGGCTGAAATCGATGAAACTGAAATCGAAGCCAAGTGTTCTTATAAAGAAAGCGTGTATTGGCTTTATTTTAGAAATCTTTATGTTTAAAATTGACTAGTAAATATTCCATAAAGAATTAGTAATTAATCTGTAATTTTATTGTTGAATTATATGAAATTGAGTCCGACCTAAAATTGCTTATAACGATGCATGTATTTATGTTGATTTTGGAAGTGATTTTTCAAATTATCCCAGCAGAGAATAAAACGCTCTGTAATATGCAGCCCCATGTTTTGAAACAATGCCAAATGTCAGTCTTTCCTCCGGAGTTCTGAGTGCTATCCCTCCGGCGTACTGATGCTATCCCTCCGGAGTACTGAATGCTATCCCTCCGGCGTACTGCACAACCCCCGGCGTACTGATGCTATCCCTCCATGTACTGCACAACCTCCAGTATACTGATGCTATCCCTTCGGAGTACTAAATGCTATCCCTCAGGCGTACTGCACAACCTCCGGCATACTGATGGTATCCCTCCGGAGTACTGAGTGCTATCCCTCCATGTACTGAACAACCTCCGGAGTACTGCTGCTATCCCTCCGGAGTACTGAGTGCTATCCCTGCGGTGTACTGAACATCCTCCGGAGTACTGCTGCTATCCCTCCAGAGTACTGAATGCTATCCCTCCGGAGTACTGAATGCTATCCCTCCGGTGTACTGATGCTATCCCTCTGGCGTACTGAATGCTATCCCTCTGGCGTACTGAACATCCTCCGGCGTACTGAATATCCTCCTGTGTACTGCATAGACGTTCCACAGGGTGCTTACACGCAAAACCTAATTTAGATAATACAGAAGACAATAGAAAATATTAAAATTATTTGAAAATTAAACGTAACAATTTTACAGCTCTTTGGGTCAGCTCTAAAATTTAAAAAAGATGCATCAGATTTTTGGATTTTGAACATTAAAAAATACAATGTTACTCACTCTACAGTCATTAGAAGCATATTTTTATAAACATATCATATAAAATCTTTTTGATCCAACAGATTACTGTCTTAGAATGCCTGATGAATCTCAACCTCCTTTGAACATAATTTATTCTAATTTTTAATCTTCTGTTTACAGGCAAATGGCTGAGTGCTGCAGGTGTAATAAATGGTTCCACAGGATTTGCGAAAGAATACTGCAAGAAATTTTTCAAGATGGGGACATTCCATGGTTCTGCTATGAATGCAAGGCAACAATGAAGAGAACTAGTAAACTGTTTAAATAAATTGTAGTGGCCATTTGGTGTGGGCGGTTTTGGTGTGGTCTGTTTTCCATGATAGAAATGGGAATTCTTTTTATAAGTTAAACGAGGCTATAGCTTGATGTTTAAAGAGTTACCTGTTGCAATTATCACAGGAAACTCCATAGACAATAGGGAGTCCGACACAGCTTCTTGAAAACCCAAAAATATATTATATTTTGCATCATCCTTTTTCAAACTGACATGGTTTCATTCTGCAACTGATACTATGCCAAAACCTCTTTGACCTGCAACTCAACTAAAATGAATCACATGGTCTTCTATTGTTTCTTAGTATTTGGTGTAATCCTTGGAATAGACTTTTTTGTAGAATGCTCTCTGACCCTCTAGTTTGCATTTTTACCAAATAGGTCAAGGTTAGGTGATCATCACACGGAATAAAGAGTTACACTTACTACAAAAATTCGCAAAAATTAAGTTTTTTCCTGATTCAATGTCTGTTTTCTGAACAGAATAAGGGGTTGAAAATATACAGCCACAGGTGCATTCTATATTCAATCTAAAGTCCACATCAAATATTAAAATGCTGAATATGCAAAAAATTGAATTGACAGTTTAAAGGGAGTTGGATGGCAAACATCTTTTGGCCTGAGCACATATATGCCCTCATCATTTGTATTTTTTCAGATATTTGTAGACTAATACTTATACTTATACATACTCAGGGCCAAAGAGAGGATTTATGGGCCCCGGGTCAGCTCAAGAAAAAAACCATTTTAAGGGCCCCTGTGGGGCTACAGAACACTTTTAGAGCATGTTTTGGTATGCTGCTTGGGAAAATTTTGAAAATTATGGTTGATATAGAATCGCTCTGGTGGACTTAAATGATTTTGACTACAATTTAAAGGCAGTGTGTCCATACAAATAGAGCGCTACGCGGGGGGCATTTAGCAAAATATGTGATAAATACTTGGAATTTCACGTGTGCAGTTTTGGGGCAAAAACGAGACTAAATTTTCTATGCCTTCATCACTCAGTTCCTTGCCTTCCTTGCACTCCCTTCTCAATCATTATCATCGAGTTTCTATCAAGTCGAAGAGTTGAGAATCGAAATAGTTTCATTAATTAAAATACAGAGGCCTAAAGTTCCCTCTGTAGAAGAGATGGCGAGGTATGCTACGATTGATGCAACAACCGAGAATGATCTCCTGGTTTTCAGACAACCAACTTCAAGTGAAAGGCGCATGTGAGTATCACCAATGGGCAATTTAGGCCCATAAGATAATACAAATTTCTTCATTTCTTGTGTATGAATGAATACGTACATTATTGTAATTTATCTTAGTCACTTTTATTTGTAAATTGTAATTGAGAATATATGAACTTTATATATATATGTAGGCTTGAAAGTATTTCATTTTACTTTATACACAATGAATGAAATGATTGATGGATATTTATGATCAACTGTGTGTAATGTGACTACTGTGTCCTTTCTCTACTCTAGAACGGATGTTGAATTGTCATCAAGCTTGCTGGGTATCTTGCTAGATGACCACGATGAAGAATTGAACATGGTTGTAAGGTCAGGGATGTGGGCTGAGCACCAGCAGGATACGCCATCGTGCAAGTGTAAGGGGAAGTGCAGGAAAAAATGCCCCTGTAAAGATGCCCTAATCAAATGCAGGAAAAATGACTGCAAGTGCTCTAATTCGAAGTGTGAAAATCGTTTTCAGAAGGTAGGAATTTAATTTGAATCAAAAGAATATGCATAAGGATAGAAAATTTGTTAGGAAATTTTGACAAAATGTCACCCATTACACAGCATGGGCTGCGGAGCTGGGGGCATGCGGGGGCTTTAGTCCCCCAATAATTACCAAAGACAATGCAATGGGCATCATGGTAATATTAAAATACAATTGGTGTGGTCAATTGTTTTTTGTTTTTAGCCCCCCAATTGAAAATATGCTTCCCAGTCCATGGTACACAGATGTTTAGAAACTGGCAGTAGGGGGTCAGGGGTTTGAAATCTGCATCGAATGATTTGAAATCTGCCAGTCAAACAAGTCTTCACAGCAATACAGTGATAAAAGTAATGATAATTTTGCAGATTAATTAAAATGGCAGCATACGTAGTGCCAATGTTTCATTTTTTGAGTAGTCATGAGTAGTAGTAGTCACAACTTTAGGAATTTTTATTCATGGTAAGACATTCTGGAGTTATGGAAAAGACTTTGAACACACAGTTTTTTCATTTTGGAACTTTTTTAAATATTTTGCCAACAGTTAAACACCCTGTAAATATATATCAAGGTAGGTTTAAACGCCTGTACTAGGAATTTTTCATACCGTATTGCACACATTGAGTCTGGTTACACATATACAGGGATATTCATGGGAATCAGTAGCATGATGATATACTCTCCCTACTATTATTGCTTAATTACCATATTTTGTGATTAGAAAAAGGAGTCAGAAAACACATTCAAGAGCATGCATGCATGATTATTAATCTTCTAAGCAATTACATATACTGCTGATCTGTTGTTGTACACCAGGGTGGAAAACTTGCTCTCACTCGCAGCGATACACTTGACATTCTTTATTTTCTCCAGCTCCTCACTTAAATCACCGTATTGGAATGAGGAAAAGTGTGATGACGGCATTGACTCCTGTTTCTCTTCTATCACACACTCCACTTGGTCTAACTCTTCAAACTTTTCCTGCAAGAGCTGTTCTTCTTCATCGTTTAAAGTCTTATCAAATTCATTTTCTTCAAATTGGTCATCCAATTCAGCATTTTCATTTTTCACTGTCATGGCTATAAACTCTGAAAAGTCTTTTTGTATACGTTTGCCACTTTTACTTGGAGTGCTGCTTGTCACTGTGGTCTTCTCATCAATTTCTTCACTGCTCATTATTTGAAACGGTATTATCTTGGGGAATGGGGCATCGTCATCTTCTTGCATTTCAAATTCTTCTGATTCTTCTGGTGAGGCTCTACAATGAAATATGATAAGTTACATTAGAAGATATAATTACACTTACATATGTTTGAAAGAAAATAGATGTCAAAATAACTTTCAAAATCACCTGCTGACAATTTCTAACTTTTCATTGTGCTATATGTTTAATCCAAGGAAGTACTTGACTTTTGATTAACACCAAAGCACTCATGTACTTAGAGTCAAGAATAAAAGTATGTATACATGAGTGGTCACTTTTTAATTCTTTGAAAATATCCAACCAGGACAGGGCCCACTGAATATCTAGACTAATCAAGCAGTGTGACCCTGGTCCTTCCTCTTGATGTGATCACACCTCATGATTCCTTCCGCCTTTGCCTGGAGTTACAGAGAGTTGACAACACTCTCCTCACACATTTAGCGATAGGTTTGGAGGTGGGTTCAAACCCAGGACCATTTGATCAAGGGTTGAGTGATGAAATGGTCATTCCTGCCACAATATTTTCCACCCACCCCATTTATTCAAGACCCCCCATGTATAAATTGATTTTCCACTGCCCGTACCCCAGTTCCCGTTTTTCATTTAGCAGGTTGTCATTTCTAACCACACGAATTTTTTTATAAGAAACTCTCTACAAAATCAGTACTAAAAGTTCTCCAAAAAAACAATAGATTCTTTTGTTCTTTTGTTTTACTTAACAATAGAAAACAATAGAGCATTTAAGAAACTTTTAGTGCTAAGCTTGAGACAAGTCTCTTATAAAACAGCATGTATTCTAGCCTAGGCAGAATGACATTATATTGAATATGTGAATAAGTCTCACCTTTTCTGATAATTTTCAGCAGAATCACAGAATAACTCTTCTTCTCCGCCTTTCTTTATCAATAATACAAATGAGGGTGGTGTTTGGCTTGTCTTGTATCCTCCAGGTATAATTTTTGGCAACAAAATGTTTTATCTTGGACTGTAAGGACTTTTCTTTTTGTTGCTGGCGGCCTTTTCAGCAGTAGAAATAATAGGCCATTGCTGGCCCTGTCCCTCCTTACTCCCATCATCATGAAGTAACCACTTCAACAAATCAATATTATTTGTGAAGCCCTCTTCATCCCTCTTACTATAAAATTTCTTCAAAACTGTCTGTGTCTCCTCGCAATCATATCCAAGCATTAGAGACACGCGTTTGTTCGACTGTGGCTTGGCCGCCATTTGTGAACATTTTGCTTTGCTCTCATTTGTGAAAATTGAAATTGTGGCATGGAGGTCAGACGTGCCTACTTCGCCCTCAGCTTGTTTCTGAAATTTTATGCTATATTACACTCAACACTGATAAATAACCCTTCAGGTAATGCGTACAATAAAAAGAGATTACTTTACTTCAAAGTTAAGTCTGATCTGTGCAACATCAGGGCCGATGGAAGTGGATATCTGTGGTGTTTGTGTCATGACATGCAGACACGACGCCATATTGGCCTTCGAGGAAGACATTCATACTTCTCAGGACGCAAATCAAGATCCTTTCTTATTTTGAAGACCACCTTGCTGTTAATATCTGGAGATGTCTCACCAAATCCCGGACCTGTAAAGTATCCTTGTGCTGTTTGCTCAAGACCAGTTGCTTCGACGCATCGCGCGATCCTTTGTGACGATTGTGGAAAATGGTGCCATATTGGGCCTAAGTGTGGAAAAGTGAAGGTTGAGGATTATAACAGCTATATCGGAAATGATGATCTAGAATGGACATGCCCGAAGTGTAGAGATAAAACAAGACAAGAGATCGAAAATTCTAGCCAATCACTCGAGCTGGAAGGGCAAGCTCATATGGAAAATGGAAATAGAAGGAATGGGAGTTTAGACGTGAGTGCGAATGGCCTAGCAGGAATTGAGCAACAACAACACCTAAATCTAGGCCCTCTTGAAGAGCAAACCACCACAGAAGACATTGAACTGGAAGTGTTCAAAACACTGAAGGAAGAATTAAAGAGCAAAGGATTATCAGTAGGGCATGCAAATGTTAGAGGTCTGTGCAAGCACCTGAATGAAGTAAGAATCTTACTAGAAAACACACCACTTGATGTTTTAGCACTCACAGAAACGCATTTAAATAGCAACATCAATGACAATGAACTTAGCATAGATGGTTATTCGATCAAAAGGAAGGATCGACACAACAGAGAGGGAGGTGGGTGTGCAATTTACTACAAGGAAAGCTTAGACACTGAAGAAATTGAAAAATACAATACTGAAGGACTTGAAATGATTTGGTTAGAGATTAAGTTATGCTCGCAACGTCTTTTAATAGGCTGTGTGTACAGGCCACCAGATGTATCAACCTTTTATGAAAAATTTCAAGTAGTTTTAGAAAATATATGGGCAACGCGCAAGAACATCCTTATAACAGGAGACTTTAATTCAGATATGCTACTAAGAAATCAGTCAGAAGTGGAAAAATACCTTGGAAAGAAGCTGAAGAACATACTTGGAAATTTTGGTCTAAAAAATGTCATCAAGTCTCCAACACGAATAACCGATACAACCAAAACAATCATTGACCTCATCATAGTTAGTGATTTAACTAAACTTCAGTGCAGTGGTGTGCTAGACTATCAAATCGCAGATCATAAGTTTGTTTATGCAGTATTGAAATTAAGGAAAAAGAACATGAGACCAGCCATTAGGACGGTAAAGAACTATAAGAAGTTTGATCAAGAACGTTTCAGGCAAGACCTAAGTAATACTCCATGGTGGGTGTGTTCAACTTTTGATGATTTAGAGGACAGTACTTGGGCTTGGGACACCATTTATAAGAATGTAGTAAAAGATCATGTCAGTACACGGAGAGCCAAGATCAGACAGAAATCTCTGCCCTGGATTGATGGTAAAATACGCAAGGAAATGAACAAAAGGTATAAATTGCTCAAGGCCTGTGATGGCACAGATAAGACTTCCGACACATGGAAGGAATACAAAAAGATCAAAAATAAGGTAACAAAGATGTTGCGCAAAGCTGAGGCACAATATTGGGAAAATCAGTTCTCAGAAGCCCAGCAACCAAAAGACTTCTGGAAATTAGTAAATAAAATCAGGGGAAAGAGAACAAATAAAAGTATAGGTCTGTTAAATGATAACAATGGAGAAGAAGTGACATCTGACGATAGCAAGGCAGAACTTATGAACAACTTTTTTATTAATATAGGAGAAGAACTTGCGGCTAAGTTTACAACCAATAATACAGAAAACCAGTTGGAACATATATATCGTATAACGCCAACTGTAGACCATCTTTCAATAGATACAAATAAGCTTAAGAAGGACTTGCGAGGGATAAACCCTAAAAAAGCGTGTGGACATGATAATAATTCATCAAAAGATCTAGCTGCGGCATCAGATACAGCAGCTGAAGGACTCAACATCATCTTCCAAAAAAGTGCACATGTAAATCAATACCCTGAGACATGGAAAAAGGCAAGAGTGCTCACTGCTTTCAAGAAAGGAGTTAAGTCTGAAATATCTAACTATAGGCCATTATCAATGTTGAGCATACCTGGAAAGTTATTAGAAAGCCAAGCCTGCAAGGCAATAGATGACCATCTAGATAATCATAACTTACTAAGCAATAAGCAGTGGGGATTCAGAAAGGGGCGCTCAACAGAGGGTTTACTGCTCACACTCACAGAAAGATGGAAAAGAGATATTGATGATGGGAAGATTATTGGAGTTGTATTCATAGACTTTAAAAAAGCCTTTGATAATGTTTCACATGAAGTACTATCATTCAAATTACAGGGTGTAGGAATTACAGGGAGCTTACATCAATGGATAATGAGCTATCTATCTAGAAGAACACAGTATACGGAAATAAATGGATGTAGATCTAAAACAGCACAAGTTAGATATGGGGTACCACAGGGGTCACAGTTAGGCCCACGATTATATTCAATACTAGTAAATGACTTTCCAGAATCAGTTGACTCAGGAGTTTTGTCAATGTTTGCAGATGACACAAATGTTTACTACGTAGGCTCAAGTGTCGAAGAAATCGTTGACAAGCTAAATGTTATCATGGCACAAGTTCACATTTGGTGCACGAAAAATAAGCTGACAGTACACCCAGGAAAGTGTGAGGCAATGCTCCTAATGAAAACTCCTTTTATTGGTCCACTACGACCACTATATTACGGATCAGAGTTTATCAAGTTTGTCTCCACTTCAACTTGTTTGGGTGTAGTAATCGATCAAAAACTCACGTGGAATGCACAGATATCAAAAGTATGTAAAAGCTTCTCCAAAAAGGTCGGAGCTATAAGAAGAATGGGATGCCTCCCAAAGAAAGTGAAAGAAGAAATATACTATAAAACAGTGATTCCGTGCATAGCTTACTGCATTTCTATCTGGGGAAACTGTTCCCCGGCACTGTTTGATAAAATTGAGAACATACATGCCAGAGCAGCTAGAGTGACATACAACCTACATCCAGGGTCAACAAATGAACAAAGCTTAGACAGGGTGAATTGGCAACCATTGTCATACATCTATAAGAGGAAACTACTAACAACTATGCATCAAGTATACTACGGTAATACCCAAACGGATATCAAGGATCTTTTCAAAGTTAAAGAGGCTACCATTCATAACACGCGCAGAAAACTACAATTTGAAATAAGAAGACCGAAATCAGAGACAGGCAGGAACAGTTTAACATACAGGGGTCCACTCATTTGGAATAGCCTTCCCAACCAATTAAAAGAACTAACACGCATTAACGCTTTTAAATTTAATCTCAAAAAGGAACTTCATTTTATCAATAATTTTAATTTTCATAAAGAGGCTGCAGTGAACAATAATAAAAAGGACAATTTTATATATTTCTAAGACTAAGACACTGACATTTTACTGCTTGATATATTCTTAAGGTTTTCTTCATTATTTATTAAAATATTTTTAACAGGATTTTTTTTTTGTAATGAATATTGTGAACTAGGCAGGTTAGGATTTTAATAACTTTCGTTTCTTTTTTTGTAAAATATTATTTGCAGGTCCACATCAGCTTCACGCAAGCTGCCAGACTCTTAACCTGCTTAAAATAAATCATGTATGTATGTATGTATGTATGTGCGCTGAAGGGTGAGAGCCAGGCTTGGAATTTCATGTGATCAGATAAAAACGGCTCCATTTGAACCAATCAAATCAACTAACAGCTGCATTCACATCAGCATTGTGTTAGCAGTTTTAGGAACCTTGCATGCATGCATTATTAATATGGACACACTGCCTTTAAGCTTTAGTGATTATGTAACTATTGCTGTGCGCCCCCAGGTCAGTGACCCCCCTGACCCCCCTCTCCTCGGTCCTGTTTATACTTATATATATAGTTTTTGCATTTGCTTGTAGCAAACTCCTGTAATAGAGACCCCATCAATATGTTAGAATTTTTAATAACTTATGCATAGGCCTTTCCGTAAATTAACTTTCAATTCGAGGTGAAACCTGTATTCCCACAAGGAAGTAGACCTTGCCACAGCAAACAATGCACTCGTCTTTCAATTCTGAACATTACTTTGAAAATTTTGTAGGTTGCCATTAGAGACACACGCCCTTGGGTGACTTGGGAGAGAGGCGAAACCGGCAACTCGTTATTTCAATAGATTCTAGATGCATTTTGGGATTTTGGGAAAAGGTCTATTGTTGTTTTTGTTTAGGAATAAATTAGGGTCTGTTACAAATATTTGGTCTTTATAAACGTTGTGCACAATATTTTTAAAACTGTTTATGCTTATCACTAGACTCTGGACTTGCTGATAATCATTTACTGTTATTGTTGAAAAACTCTCAAAAGCTGATGGATTCCTTCATTGTTAAAACTAGATTTCAGTTTGATTTGAATGTGGTAGTAGAAATTAATTATTTAAAAATTTTCATGGACAGGCTGAAAGCCCCTGCCCCCACTATTTTGGAAAAAATTAAATTTCTTTTAGCAATTCATTCACTACCAAACTATAGTGTATCTAAATCTTAATCACACAAAGTATCACACTGATAGAGATGAACAAGCTACTAATGCACTCTGAGCTACTAATGCACTCTGAGCTACTACTCTCATTTTAGCCTCAAATCAAATTCACTGGTTCTTATATAAAAAAGAGTGCACTCTAATTATTTTTCAAAAGCTGTAAATTAGACGAAGCATTTGTTGCTTCACAGTAGACCAGAAAAAAAAGCATATCAACCCATATAGAATACAATTTTAGTGAATCAAAAAAACTGTTGCCATCCCATCATGTGATAGGGTGCCATCATGGCTGCAAAAAATTTAATTCTCAGCCAATGGTGGTTGATGAGATTGAGGGAGCCCTACCTATAAGGGGGGCCCACAGTCTTGCACCCTGCATAGTAAGTCTAAGTGTAACATGGGTCATGACCTGTGACACTCGATAAGGGTAACCTCAATCAGGACGGTAAATATATAATTAAGTAAGTATTCATAAGGTCATTCTATAATGTTTTAAGTAAGGTCATTCTATAATGTTTTAAGTATTAACCACCAACAACTAACCACTGTCCTTCGTAGGTGTTTACAGTGGCATGGCATTGGTAAAATATTTTACCAATGCCATGCCACTGTAAACACCTACTCTTGTGTGCATAATAAACGTACCCCGCACTTATTAATTTTTGAAAACCCCCTCCCCCAGAGCTTATTATATTATGACCCCCCGTTTATTGATTTTTGGCAAAACGAATTTTAAATTTCTGGTTTTGCTCTGTTTAAAACATCAAAAAATACGTGCATTCTGGTCCCCATGTTTGTTATTCTTGGAGATTCCATCCCCCGTTTATTTTGACCCCCCCTGCTTATTAGTTTTTGATAATTCGTCCACACCCCCGTTTATTTCAACCCCTCGTTTATAATGCACACAAGAGTATGTACTAGGCTTCTAGGTACTGTACGTACACGGCACCACCAGACAACCAGCACTCAGCCGAGACAGAGAGCCAGCCAGAGGCCTAAGGTAAAGTACCTTTTAGTAGGTAAAGGTAACTCACATATAAATAATATGGGCAGTGCTGCAAGTCTTTAAGTCAACGTTTACAACAATCTAGAGCTGTTTTCCAGTTGCTAAAACAATAAACACATCTCTTGAGTCTTGTAGAATTTCCAATCTCTTCGCCCTTAAAAATAAAATTGAAAAATTTAAATTGAACTGAATTGTTGCCTCGTATTGACAAATTCTTTGTCATGGAATAAATTGACTTTGACCTCAAGTTGAACCATGTTATTTTTCGTCAACCGTTTCATTGACTTTTGTCTGGGATTGTAGATTTTTGATGTTGAGGATGGATGATTTAGCAAGCAGAAAAGAAAATAATCGATGGAGCTGGCATGTAAAAAATCACTTGGACCAAGTAGTGATACCATTATAATTTAAGAGTTTAATGATATTTACTTCTTTTAATAACCATGGTATGAGGAAGTTTCATTGGAGGGGAAAAGGACATGTCGCTAACCTGGCTGCTTCATCCAATGGATCACAGCCACTACTTGAGATTGGTTTTGATCTCATGGTTACAGGAGAGAAGGGTAGATCTTTGCAACATTGGAATATCGCATTAACCTGAGAGAAATTTACAGCTGAGTGAACAAAATAATTTTGTTGATTTATCTGAAGAGAAGAATGACCCAAAGCCTAAAGTAGACGCGATTCAAATATTAAACGAATCTTCAGAGGAGATTGACGAAATTGATACCAAGGCACTGGCAAAGATAATAATCACTGGCAAGGCCTTGTTGCAAATAAGTTCACTACCAGTAAATTGCTGCATAAAATCATAAAATTTGACCGTACAAAAATTGGTCCATGAATTGCAAGAAAAATTTGCGTATCTTCCGAACTCTATTCCGAATTCTAACAAGTCCCAATTTAATATAGAAAATATGAAACAAATACAGGATACTAAGAGCCATTGGATGTCAAACAGATGTATAAGGTCAGTTTTACGCACTGCAAGTTGTGTAACTTAAATTTGGTTCTTATAAATATTTTGTCATTGGAAATCAACGAAATAATGAGCAGAATGATACTATATTCGACGTGATAGTCACCACTTATCATGACAAGCCTTTGATATTTAGCGGGGCAACGTTTCGGGAGCTAAATATCAAAGGCTTGTCATGATAAGTGGTTACTATCATGTCAAATATTGTGTCAGAAACAGCCTTGATAAGACCAAATGTATTTACTCAGAATGATACTAAATAAATTAATAAAAGAAAGCTTTGTCGATTTGGACTTTTAAAACAAAAAACAATTTGATATATTGCTATCTTATCTGTATGCTTAACTTTCATTCAATTTTTAAACTTACCAAGACGTTGATTGAGCCTAAAACAGATGATTGCAGTAAATTGCAGCTTTACCTCTTTAAAGATGTAAGATACAATACATGGCGTTACAAATGATCGAATATCTGGTTTCATTATCCCAGAAAATGTTGATATACTATTGTAAATTAAATGCACTTTTACAAAACTTAACCTGTTGTTTACTCCAATCAACGAATATCAAGTCTAGCCTCTATATATTATTAACAATACAAAATACTAGACCTGTAAAGTAATTGGAGTATTACATTTAATTAATATTAACCTGAATTTAAACCATGATTCGAGTTTTCTACATTGAAGCTTCCAAGCGTCTTGGTAATTCAATCTTGACCTCTATTTCAATCACTTACATCGGGAAGTGTGTATTGTAAAAGAATTTGTCCTCGAGGGGTGCCAGATGCTAGATGCTTTAGGGGTGCCAGGTGCTAGATAGTTTATTGATAAAGTCTATAAGATAGTTTCTAATTAAGAAAACTTGGTGCGAACCAGGTGTTCCTTTATATTCTTCTTCCTTTTAAGAGCTAAAAAGGGTGGTTTATTCTAGATCTGGTTAAGAGTGTTATTATGTGCCAGTGTTTCTTTAGGATAGGGCCAATTTTAATAGTGGTATTATCATATGGAATAATGAAAAGGAGATTCATATTTGCTGTGTTGTTACCTATTTTCTTATTAAATTACAATTCGTGATGAGAGAATTGCATTACTCTGTCAAATTGTGAGGTGGTAACCTCCCTTTATTAGATTGTTTCCGAGTTTCTCCAAATTGGTCAATAATTTCATATCATCTGTGATTATTCTTCTATATTTCAAAGCTTGACTATAAATGATGCCTTTTTGCAGCTTTGGGGATGAAATGATTTTTTGTGTAATAATGTGCAGATGTCATAGGGTTTAATGAAGAGAGTGCACTTCCGAATCCCATGGTCATTGGAATAGATGGTTGTGTCCAGGAAATTAATATTGGAAACAGATTTCTCTGCTGTGAATTTTATAGTTGGAAAACATTGGTTGCAGAATTCCCAAAAGTTTTCCAATTCATCTTTTGGCTGGTGATGTCACGTTGTGCCTTTTCCTCATTGTTTTTCGATGCTCGCCTCCTCCATAGTCTTCTCGTCTCGCCGCTGGTTAGGTATAAAAGATGTCATCCAAAGATGACATCCTGGTGGAGTATTCTGCGTTGCCAACGTTGGCTCTTGACTACATAACCTGCTGCCATTCCACGAAGTCTGTCTGATTTTATTTCCTCCTCTGTCCCTGGTTTCGGTTTTTTTTGTTTCCTTCTCCACAGTCTTCTCTGTCTCGCCGCTGTTTTGCTGGGAAAGCTCGCTATGGAGAATTCTGCGCAGGTAACGTTGGCTCTAGCTCACTCAGAACCCCTGTATTTCATTGAAGATTGTACATGTTTATTTAACTTTTTGCTTCAATTATATTTCCCTGCAATATTTTCGTGTTATCGTATTTGCCCTTGAGGCTTCCAGCAGCGAAAGCACCAATAACTAACACACCATCCTTGTATCGCCTGAAGGCCTAATGCTGGCCTCCCCTATTGCTGGGGCCCCCTTGCTAGCTTTCTTAACCAGATTTCTTAGTTGCGGGTGCCTTCTCTTATATCATTATTGTTGTTTCAACATTTTTATGCCGAAAACCGTGAATTGAGGTAAAAGCTAATATTTACACCCTATGGCTATTTTGGTATTTGGACTGGCATTCACGCCCTCCAGCTATTCTATGCCCTCAAGCCTACTATGCCCTCTAGCACTCCGCTTCAGCATGGTCTCTGGGGACTCAAATGCTTCTCTCCCCTCTTTGTATCTCCCTGTTGCACTCATTATTTTTGCTGTGCACATATAGGAATAGGTATCTCTATGTCCTACCAGCTTTCAGATAAAACGCATCTTCTAGCACTTTGTACCTGATCTTTCAGGAGGGCACCCTTCACTAACATGGTTCTGGGAATATGTGTAATCAAAAGATCCAGGTAGCCCCCTTCATATATTCTGATCTTTTAATTGCCTTTCTATCAGGGAATCCTTGCATAGTTTGGCTCTTTCTTTCCTCGCCTAAGGCACTCCTCTTAGGCCCTAAGTATTCTGTCATATAAGGATTCATAGCTTCCTGAAAGCTGGTCTTATATCTGCATTTCATAGACTTAACGTTTCACTTTGCTGATCAATGGGGCCAGGGGATTGGGAAATATGCTTTGTATACTTAGGGGAAAGCCAGGGTTGTTTGCTTTTGTTTGATATTCACTGTCCTCCTGCCTCCCTTTCTAGGAAGTCTTCGTTATAGTTATGCTTGTTTTCTGATCCTATGGCCAGGAATGTCCAGCTCTTTGTATTTGTAGGGATTTGGTGCGGCCTTACTAATCTAATTTATTCTCTATGGCTAAGCTATTTGCATTTAGCGGTCATGAATTGTGGCGGTCATGCAGTGTGAGTGTTTAGTTTAATCAGGTTGGTAGTTGTACGCACGCTACTGCCCTTCTATTAGCTATGGGTTGCATCAGTGTGGTAGGCAACCTTACATAACTCCCTATTTCTATAGCTATTGCATCAGGATGTTATTTCCTAAGCTAAGGTGCTTCTACACATACAGTTTTATGGTCCTCCTGATATCATTCTTTTGTGGCTATGCTCGACCTAGTACACCAATTCTAGCAGTAACTAGGTGTGGTTTGTTTATACATCCACAACATTCAATAGCAGCTCTTTGCATCAAGGTTAGTAACCTTCCAACCCCTATTTTATCCAGGTATTGCATTCTATTGCCCACCTTAGTATTGCATCTTGTCTTGGCTCCATTATGCAATATCTAGCTTAACATTGCTCATGGTATTTATTACCCGCCTAACAGATATTGAGGCAGTATCAGGTAGGGGTACCTTGTCTGGCAGTCTTTCTATATAGCTTTGCATCAGTGTTAGGCATGTTAGTCATCTTTACCCCTTTCCTAGTTATCCCAGTTAGCAAGGTGCGTCTAAGTAGTGGTGCTCCTACCCTTTTACTAAAACAGCTAATCTCATCCCATCGCTGGCATCATGGGTTTCTTATTCCAATCCCTATAGATTTCAGGACTGTTCTTTCCTCTCCCTAAACTTCTCTCACTATATATACGTATACCACAACATAGGAAACCCTCACCACTTTCAATATTTTCCCTTTGGGATTTGGAGGATTTTCTATTAATATGTAAAACTAAATACTTGTATGTTTTAGTATCTTAACTGAAATGTAGTGTGATGTAGTGTATTGTTAGCATAATATTTGATGAAATATTTTACCCCATAAAATTTCATTCTATTCAACAACATATTACTTACAATATAACTGTAAAAGATAAAGATTAAACTATATAAAAATAAGCAAAAAATTATTAACAGTGTTTTTCAATATAATATGATAAGTTGTTGTCTAGGACACTGAGATGAATCATAACGATTTTCGAGCCCAGTTCCCTAAATTAAGTTAAATCAATAAGGTATACAATGACACACTTGACACATACACACATACAATGAAACCCTTCAGCACCCACTGGACATGAAGTGATACAATTGTGGACGGAATAGCTGTCCTAGCTTTAATATCTAAAACTGTCACATTAAAAGGAGCCAGTAAATCCGGGTGAGGCAAAATTAAGTCCTCTAGTCATCGCCTAGACTTCTTTGAAATGGGAGGCTCATCTCTCTCTTGAGGTTGTGATCCCTCGTCCGGAATTCCTCTGGCTGGAGTTGCAGAAGGACAAACACTTCTTCTATGGTCTCCACCGCAGACAAAGCAACTGTGGGAGTACTTGTATTGGGTAAAAGGATACAAAAGACTCATTCTGCTTAAAGACCCACTGTCAACCAACAAAGCAGCCCCTGTATTTTATGGAGCCTTCCTTGTTTAACAACATCGCGCCTACGCAGTTACATGTTTTTCTGTGTCAGAAATTAAAAAATTGCGCAGCTACATAGCTTTCAGCAACGCAACAACGAGAAACAACGAGAGGTTGTCTTAGTTTAGGCCTAGTCGTGTTTGCAAAGTGCATTCTGCAAAACGAGGACGTCCACCGGCTCCATCACGCCAGATAAGATTAAAAGAGCTAGTTTACAAGCAGTGGCAAAGTCTTAAAACTATTTTCAAGAATACATCGAGTGACAGTGAGTTTGCAGAATATTTACTGGAGCTGAATCCGATGATCAGAAGTTACTAACATCAACTCCAAGAAAACGACCATCACAAGGTTTTTTCATCGTTCGAAAAGCCTGTGGAACACTCGGGTAAGTTAGATAATACCATCTGCATCAGTCATGTTGTTTTTGTTAAATCGCGATCGCAAAATTTTTTCTTCTGTCGCAGCTCGCTTAAAAAACAAAATGGCGCCGAATCCTTTGACATTCAAAGGAGGCCACTGTTTGTAAACACTAAATTGACAACACTGGCTTTGTTGGTTGACAGTGGGTCTTTAAAGCATGATCCCAATGTCCTGCCAGAATTGGGTAATAGGCTTTTTCCTCTGGTGAGAACCGTTGTGATCCAAATAGTAGACATAACCTCCCCCCATACAATGGATGGTTTGCCTGAAGCATGCTCACAAAAAGCCGTATCATAGTCGAGCCATCCCAAACCTGGAATATCCCTATTAGCAGCAGCAAGAAAATGGAAAATAAGCAAACTGATCTACCACCTTGTGATTATCTGAAACTACTGCTCAGTGAACTGCCCAAGCTTCTAACCAATCAGGAGAAGAACGAATAGGTGACATCTCCTCCAGAAATATCTTTCAATTTGATGCTGGGTGGGTTCATCTTGGAGCAGCTTCTTTAAATTGCATGGCCCGAGAAGACCAGAGTCAACAAATTGACCCCTTGCTATTTTTTCCACCAGATAACCAGGAACGGGTGGCAAGGATGGAGAAACAACAACTGGCGGAGACATGGCAACATCAATTGCCCCTAAGACCGGAGCCACATTCGGTAAGGTTCGTCCAGAACCCATGGCTGACTGCACCTGCAGAGAGGGACCCTCTGGACTGCTGAATTGGAAACATGCAGGAAGACCGGGGCAGTTGCTGGGTGCACTTGACTTTCCTGCAATATTCCCACCTTCAAGTAACACTGCGGAAGCTGATCCCCTTGAAGACGTATTGGAGTCTTGAACTCCAGAAGGAGCCCCCCGCTTGGCCTTGGAAGGACGCCAAGACCCTGCAAATATGCTGCATTGTGGCGTCAAGCCCAGGTATTCTCTCCATTATGAAGGTATCCCTGTTCGCTGGTGAAGAGACCGTACTGCTATTGGGGGCCACGGAAGGCGTTGGAATATTTAAAGAGTCCCTGTTCCCTGACTGCTGCAAGTCCTGGTTGTCTCCCAAAAACAACAGAAACAGTTTGATAGCAATCCCAACGAGAGAGTGAAAATATTGGATCAAAAATTTCAGAAAGATCTGACTGAGTTGATGACCGCCAGCTACTGAAGCTAAGAAGGAACTTTCTGCCGTCAGTTATTGCCAGTTATTGATACTGCTTCTTCATCTGCGAAACAGACGTTCTCCGTTTAGGCCCTTTCATGCACAGGGCAATGCCACGAACCCACAGTCACGAGAGCCAAATCCAATGAATAACGTTATTCCAAGGGTACCAATCTGGCGAAAACAAACCACTGGGCTCGAGGAGACTTCAGAAACCCAAACCGTTAGCCCTAAACATATTCACAGGCACAAAGACACTGCACTAACTTTCCGAAATTAAAATTATACAAATTGTCTCCTCCCTGAGCAAGCCACCTAGGTAGCAAAGAGAAATATTTATGGCCCAACATAAAGGATAACCACACTAGACCCCCTACTGAGAAATACCCAGTAACAGGAAACGGAACAAAACCCAGGCCTTTGCTCAAATTATACTTATCTATAATTGACATAAATCTTAACCCTATTATGGCCGGGGGGGGGCACCAAGTGCCCGCGGCAAATTAAAAATTCTGTATCTCTAAGAAAACACGTAATATTCTACTGAAACCTGTTCGACTTTTCCTCAAATTTATCAGAGAACCTGAAAAAATTATTTTTGTTACCATCACACCTTTGCTGATCACGTGACACCTCTTTTGTCAACAAGCGGTCAGGTGTTAAAATGTTTTAGGGCCTATATTTCTTGAACTATAACACATAGAGACTTGCTTGAAGCACCATTGGCTTTGTTTTGACAAGGGCTTTTGAATGATGTATAATTTATTAGTATTTGCTGACGTAAGCAAAATTTAATATCTATGACATCATCAATGTTTATGACGTCATATCTATAAAAACAATTATTTTTTTCATTTGAAATTCCTTTTTTGGCCTTCCTGAATAGAGATAAACTAGGAAAAATTCTATTTTTCAATCTGAATAGCTATTTTATCTTATTTTTCTTCATTGTAAAATTCTTCGACTTGAACATGTATGAAAAAAATGGTAAAAATATAAAAAAATATGAAATAATGTCAAGAAAATTCATAGATTATGATTTGAAAATGCTCTTTGTTCATAAATAGACCATTTGAGACTCAAAAATACAATAAGGATAGCTTCGATAACAAGCTAAAGGCCTGTAAGTAGTTATCATGGTTTCTCAGACTTATGACGTCACTGTGACGTCATTGGTAGCCATTATGGTTTTAAAGACACCATCAATCGATAGAGCAAGTAAAGTTCTATAGTTCTATTAAGTTTCAAGCTTTTATCGCGTTCCTAACAAGAAATATAGGGGGCGGGCATAATGTGCCCCCCCCCCCCCGTTAGTACAAGGGTCCAAAAAGCTCGGTAGTAATAGGGTTAAGCCTGGTTTCCATTTGATCGCAAGGATCGCTGGTGACGCAAGGATCGCACAAATTTGTGACCAGCGATCGTTGCGTCAAAATGGAAACTGTCTTGTTCAGTTCGCCAGCAATCCTTGCGTTGTCAGCGATCCTTGCGTCCGAGATAGAAAATTTTTTATCTCTGCGATCGCAGCGATCCTTGCGTCAAAGGGATGCCGACTGAGCATGAATTTCAGACCGATCGAGGCCTCTCTTGTTGTGGAATCCATCCAACATGGTGTTTGTCATGTCTGAAAATCTCCCATTCATTGAGGAAGTGCAAAAAAATGACGTTATCTACAACAAGTATAACCGAGATTATAGTCAATGAAAACAATAACACTACATACAGTCATTGACAACACATTTGTGTGTATCTTTTTGTACCTTAAAGGAGAGAATTGGGAGGTTGTCACAGAATGCAGCTTCATTCCAAAGTCTTACAGCAAATCAATAAGACAAAAGCTTAGGCTTTTCTGGCTTTTCATACAAGTTCATTTTGCTACCAGGAGAGCATGGAAATGTTCCTGGTGCATTTGTCAGGAAATATATAGTTTAGTGTGGCAAAATGCCCTATGAAATATAAGAATATTGATAGGTCAAATTTTTTAATGATTGTAAGTCATACACAATTTGGTGAAAAGACTATAATTCCCAATCATTCTGACAGGAACCTGTAGAAATATGCCTGCTAATGTTTTTGAGCTCTAAGGGTGCAGAGTGCAGGATTTTGAACAGAAACCAAAGAGAGGGATTCATGGCTCATTAAGATTTGGGATAATTGTGAGAACCCCCCTGCTCTCCCCTTCCTGAAATTACTATTAAATGAGACTAAAAGAAATTCTTTACTTAATATTGAAAAGAAATGGTTCTTGAAGTGTTTTATTCATACACCAGCTCAAATGACACAATTGCTATTGCAACTGACAAGGGCACCTTCTATACTATTGAAATAGTCTTTGAAATTATCACGACTGACTGCTGCATCATTGGTGTATCTGTTACCAGCAATCTTCCCGCATTTAACTATCCCATTTCCATCATTCTCAGTAATACTCCTCCATGTACCAGGGATAATATCACCAGATGAATTTTCACTGTCAATGAATCCTAAAGGTATGTATCCTGCATTCTCAGTTGTCTGCAAGTAGTTATGCAAACAGACACATGCCTTTACTATTTTGTCTACAAGGTCTTCCTTGGCTCTAATAGGTCTTCTAAAGACCCGCCATTTTGCTGATAGGACTCCAAATGCATTTTCAATGGCATGTCTGGCTCGTGACAATCTGTAATTGAATACCTGTGTTTCATGTAGCTTTCTGCCAGGGTGTGGTTTAAGGAGCCATGGTTTTAGGGGGAAGATCTCATCCCCTAACAGAACATATGGTAAGCTCTTTCCAATGTGCTTTGTAGGTTGGGGTATCCCAAGGATGGTTGGAACCTTGTCAAAGGATCTGCCAACAATGGAATTTGCTAATATTGTTGCATCATTCTCCCCACCTAATGATCCGATGGCAACAAATGTGAAGCAATATTTTGTATCGCATATTCCCATGAGCACTAAACTGTGAAAGTTTTTATAATTGAAGGTTGATGAGCCAGCATTTTGGGGGCATTCAATCATCACATGCTTCCCATCGACAACTACAAGGCAGCTTGCAACAAAAATCTTTCCACTTCATTGTCATTTGCTCCCGCCATTTTGAAATTTGGCGCCAACGTAAGAAAAACGTTAGAAAAATGTGCGATCGTTGCGATGAATGGAAACCACATGACGCAAGGATTGCTGAGCACTGTTGGTCACGAATATGTGTGATCGTTGCATCGCCAGCGATCCTTGCGATCAAATTGAAACCAGGCTTTAGCTATCAACCCTTTGTTGCGCACTTAAAAATATGTTAAAAATGTTTACATCAAATAGCCCTCTGGATAACATTTTTGTTATTCTAAAGTTGCTTCTGGATCAGGCAAAGTATCGCCCAAGAGCGTCTGCCAAAACGATGGCAGTTATCATGCTCCATTTACTCATTCCACAACATTTAATAAGTGTAAATCGGAATGAGAAGTATATATGTAGAATTGGTAGCGCTTACCTTGTTTTGAGACTTGAATCATAATTCTAAGCAAGCCTATAAAAGTCCTTGTGCAATTCACTCATTTTTTATTAGAAACTGTTAATGAGAAACTGCTGTTAACAAAACAAATATGTCTTCATCCTACCCTTCCTTGTGAGTTTCAGATACAATAGAAACTCCTTTCTCGTCATCTATGTCTTTTGTGAGCGTTCTGTCAACTGATCATATGTTTACCGCAGTTCTACAAACAATTCAAAATGGGAGTTCCCAGGGAGTGGACAGTTTTTTTAAAGCTGAGGAGAAGTATGAGGAACGACAGAAGCCGAGGTAGATATCCTTGATATTTCAAACTCAAAAACCAAAAAAGAAAGAAGTGGTGACTTGTAGAAATAAACTTTTTGAATTGTGTAGAGAATGGTCTATCTGTAGAGATCGAATTAAAACTCATAAGTCGATAGGCCCATTTTCTTGAAATCCACAAGATATTTTATGAAAGCAAGACCAAAAATAATCTGTATTTTTTTAAATCTCAGAGCTTGATCTAAAGAGTTTGAATTTAGAAATTCTAATAGCACCTCTTAAGCAGCTGTCTCCGTATCCTGAATGTTTATGATGATATAATGTCTTCCCAAAGATGTGAAAGATGTGTTGTAAAATGTTGCTAGCAAAACAATACCTTGCTTAAAAATATAAGTATTCAAAATAAAAGATGATTCTAGTTACGTTCATCTTTTGAAAAATATCATATTAATCCAGAAAGGTAACCAAATGTTTGATGGTAGCATTACTAGAACATTTTCCCATCACGATTGGGGTGTATGATGAATGAATTTATGACAACTAGTAACATAACTGTAGATATAATTTATTCGTACTACGTTGTTTTGCTATAACTATTAACATAACTCTAATAATAATTTATTTGCACAACTTCCTTTTGTGGAATCCTAATTGAATCGTAGTTATAACGTCGAGCGTAAACCAGATTTTCTGATCCTTAGGTCCCTTTTCTCTAAGTTTGTTAGATATGTAGGACTTTTCAACCTTTGTTGTTGGATTCAATTTAGAACTAAATGCGTCCTTCACCTTAGAATTTGCAATCCTCAACTTAGCTACTATTTTAGAAAAGCTTTTATGTTTCAGGCAACGGATTTAGTTTTGATAACTGGGGCAGAAGTCCAATTGAAAGTAATGAGCGTAGACATGGGAAAGGAGTATGTTTATAAGTCCACCTCTTTGCTGAAAAGAGACGTTGCAGTGCAGCATGTAGCTGTTGGTCTTCAAAGTAAAGAGATTTGAGACCATAGGTTTGAGCCAATGTTGTGCAGCACCTTCTCTACACCTGAAAAGACCATCACAAAAAATCCTATACAATGCTTACCTGGAAAGTCAACGAAGACCATGAGGAATAAGAAGCCAGTTGCAATTTGTAAGAATAAATGTGAAATTTGGGTCGTTATCTATGAGTCCAAATAAGATATAAGTTTTAAGATATAAAGTATTGTTCTTCATTATTTTTTTCAACCTCTTGTGCTAAAATCTTCTCGTAATTTCATTGCTTTTCGCTATTCATTTTAGAAAAGATCTCAAATACTTGCCATTTGATTTCCTTTTTCAATCAGTTCCCGATTTTCAAACTTTTCATCTTCCCCCGTGACATTAAATGCCTTATGTACATAATTGCCACCCGTTGCTTGTGCATCAACATTCCCCTCGTAATTGGATTTGGCAGTTGAAGAAAAATCGATGAGGGATTCTGATAAAACAATGCCTGCCAAAGGTAGGTAAGGTATATAGATGGATGTTGTGGTGGGATTATTTGTTTTGGATTTATATTATATATTCTCAGGATACTATTTATATCACTGATATCTTCTGTTACTTTTTCCTCTTGGGGCCTAAGTTTTCTATATACGAAAGACATTCTTGACACAAGATTGTTTCCTAGGGACACTTTCTTCATACCCTTGCTTGCATACTTGGCACATGTGAGTTGTGCCAGGATTTACTTCAACATCGCCATCGAATCGATCCCATCATGCCCATGGAAAACCGTTTCCCAGCAGGACGTGTGGCAAGACCACAATTCAAGATCCTTCAATGGAATGCTGATGGTATTCGAGCAAAGATGTTCGAGCAAAGAGAGGGGCTACTTCACTTGGATGTTGATGTCTGTGCGATCCAAGAGTCCAAACTGAGGAAAACCGCCAAAACTCCAACAATCAAAGGATACTTAAGTCTGCGGGCAGATTGAAAGGTCCTGAATGGTGGAGGCCTCCTTTTATTTATCAGAAAAGATCTTGTAAACGAACCACTGATGGCCACAAGCGAGCAAAAGGTACAGACAGTGAGGATAAAGAACAACAAGAAGGACACCTTGGTGAATGTATATCTTCCTAATATCTTCCATTATCTTCGTGGTATCGTCAGAACATCATAAACTTTTAGAGAGTAGGCAATTATGATATGGGACAAATTCAATCACAAAACAGCGACATATACATATCATGCGATTCCTACAAGGATCAGTCGATTAAAAATGCAGAGAAGGTTCTTCGTGGCAGTGAAGATAAATTTGTCATCTGAACGCTTGATATTCGAATCCCTAACAACTTTAAAAGATTTTTGAGCAACGACGAAAATAAAGAAAGAATTGTTGAGCTGATGAAAAACTTCTGGCTTGAAAGCTGCAATGAACTTAGTGGAGGCTCCTTATACGTGGCAAGGGCTAGCTCATGAATAAACATCGTGAATGGAATAGCAACCAATGCACCAGAGCTAGAGAATGATCATGAAGAAGCAGATTCTAAAATAGCTTTCAAGACCAAGCATGCTACCAGAGAAAACAGTGAGTGCACAGTCGGCATGATCCGTTCCAGCTCAGGTGATATCATTATCATACCTGCAACACAGGTATTCTGATTGGCAATAGGACAGGAAAATACCGCAAAATCTCAGACCCGAGTGACAGCAAACTGTCAAGAAAACAAAAAAAGCACTGCTTGGGCTTGTCTCCTTTACTGGCAATGACTATAATTCGAGCATTCTTCCCAGAGGGAAGCAACTTCACTGGAAGCACGTCAGAGAGAATTCAGCAGTTCTTGACTCATTCGCTACTTTAGGAAATGGTCAATGTATAACTTCTGACCAGCTGGTTGGATTGGAACATTTTGTGTGTACGATTTTTGAAAGAAGGCAGAGCTTAGCAAGGAAAGAAATATTTAGGGAGAAATTGAAAAAGGATAGAAAGATCATTGATCTGTGTCTCCTACCACCATGCAAACTAGTCTAGAATTACATAGCAAGCTAGCAAAATTTGTGGCAAAGATGTGGCGAAATGCATCAAACCCTATTTTAGCGTTGAATGATCCATTCAATCATGGATGCCTCCCAGATATGATAATAAATCGTACACTGGAGGCGTATCCGCATGAGGTAGCCGAGCTCCTCATCGAAGATAGCAATGGCGATGATATGGAAGAGACAGTCGTGAATAACGATATGTTGAGTTCAGATGAAGAGAGCAGTGATAGGGGCAGCAATAGCAATGATGACTAAATGATATTCTAACATGACAATTCTGGTAATTAATTAATACTATCATAGTTCAATTCAATGAATTGCAGAAATAAAGCCCGGTATTTGTGAAAAGACTTACTTAGAGTGACCCTAGATGATCTTTCTTGCTGCCCCCATTGAGGGGCAGAAACACCCCCAGGTAAGGAGGTGATTTCCTGAAGCACAAACTAAGTTGATGATGAATTCGATGATATCACAATTGATCCCTTACTTAAAGAACAATATTTCTAAGTTACATGGGAAAATCGGAGAACATCACAACACTATAGTATACCCCCTGTTTTGGGATATTTACCCCTGTATCTCAAAAACGGCTCCTCGCTCATTAAAAAAAAAATCGAAATTCAGATTCTACACCCTCAAACTCATCAGACAAGATACTTTCAATTACTTTTGAGTCAACTTGCCTTGTTGCCTCCACTTTGGGGGCACGGTTACCCTAGAATTCAATACAATAGCCTGCAACCTAAATAAAACCTTCGATAAGCTTAATCTGGCCATAATCAATACCCTATAACCTGAAAATCAAACATTAAGGAGGTAAAATGACAGTTTTAGCAATAACATGCTTTCGTTAAATTTAGGGACATTTGCCCCCATATCTCCAAAACGGCCCCTTCCCCCCAAAACAACATCAAAATTTGAATTCTATGTCTCGATATTGACCAAAATCACTTGGTCTCATAAATTACCTCGTCTGGTGGTACTACCCCTCCTTCAGCTACCGGACTAATAGTTTTCCACCACTCATCCGTACATTTTATAATATGGCATAATGTTGAAGATAGAACATTTTAAAGATAAATGAATATTAATTTCTTTCAAGTGCAATAAAAGATTTAAAGACTCAATTGGAAGAAAAGGAGGAAAAAGACAAGGAACGATACGGGATGTCAACCAACACCCTTAACAAGATCCAGGATAAAATCTCAAGGCTGGAAGAAAATTTGAAACAAACTGCATGGGAAAAGTTGAAGGTTCCAAAAGAATTAGGTTCCAAAAGAATTATCAGTGAGTCATTTTAGTAGATTCTATTTACTTTCTCTAATTCTATCGTGGAAAATTTCATGCTCAACTTGAAGAAATTATGTCTTGGCATTCAATGAGCAATAGAACAAAATATTTTTTATTGTTCCTAATCCTCCCTTAATTTAAAGTATTTTTAGATAAAGGTTTTGATTCAGGTAAGATATTGCTCTGATCCCAACCACCGTTTATTTCTCAGCACTCTTACTTGTTAAGAGGTCATATTTCACTTTTTGCGGCATCTTTTCTTGTCTTTGATAATTTATCTTCAATGAAATATTACTATATTTGAGTAAATATTGAAATATTACTCATTTGTTTTTGCCTGTGGACAAGCATTTTTTCTCTAAAGATTTAAACATAGCTCAATAGTGTGCAGAAAAGTTTGTCTTTGAATAGCTTGTCATTCTGTTTTCTGTCTATTATACCTAATATTTGTATCACGGAATATCTAATTGTGAAATATAAACTCGGTGTAAAATACAGACACGTACCTTGACATATTTTACTGTTATGAAAATCCAGGTTTTCAATATTCTTATTCTTGGTTTTTGCTGTTCTTGGTTGTCATTAGTACTTATTGATGATATATATTTTGTTCCTGCAGCTTTACGAAAGGAGGACGAAAATGTATTTCTCGAGGAGAAAAAAGGAAACAAATGTCACCGTAGAGATGATGTCTGATGAAGAGGATTGCGAGGACGGGTTAAAGGTAAAGTCCCCACAACAGCGAAGTGTTGAAGTAGGGCAGCTAATAGCGAAGTTGGATGGACGGTATTTGGAAATTCAACCAGAGATTAGCCGGTAGTCACTTTCAAAAAGGCTTATTGTGTCTGCCTCACCATTGAAGATACAGAAATCCAAATCTGCGAAATTATTGAACAATGGAGACTTTATTTAAAAGGGCTAAATTCTTTTGTTACTTATACATAATTGTTAAACTTATTCACTTAACACATGACAGGTTGGGTCTGCAAGCTTTGGTCCAATATCATATATTTGAAGTAATTACCTTATTGATACATTTTTAAACATGTCTTATTCCATCAAATGTTCCTGTTCATTGATATTTTAAGATGGCAAATGATGAAGTTGTCGACTCTCTTGAATTTAGGCTAGAGTCCATTATCGACTAGCACACAACCATGTGCATTCACTATCATCAAATGTTGTTAGTACAGTACAACAATCTGGAATAGTTAAGGTTTAAACCTTAATTACGTAAAATCTCTTAAGAGTATACTATCAATCATCAAAATCGTGTGCATTGCTGGGGAGGCTCAAGCAGTGGTGATGGAGCTATCCCCCTTTTTTCCGGATTTCTCATCATGAATCCCATTATTCATATATAATTTGACAAACCAGGCTGCTTAATTGTGAATCTTAAGATTCTTCTATCTAGAACTCTTCCATTACATAATGGAAAATTTCCTTCTTAATTTCCTTCTTCAAACGTGTTTCCTTTTCAAATGATGTAAAGTTTTTAATCATTGAGTAATAAATGTATTTGTAGTTCTGTTCATAAGATGAATTTTGTTGTTTTCATTTTGTTGTATGTTATTTTTTGAACCCTTTCCCTTATATCATCAAACCTTTCGTATCATCAAACCCTGGTTCACAGAGTGTCCTTAAAAATGCTTTCTTTACTATAAGGTACCGTTTATAAGGAACCTAGAATTTCTTGTAAAATACAATAGATTCATTTTTTCCTTCAACTATCGACAACAATAGAAAATTCAAGGAACTTTTAGTACTAGACCTTGAGATGGGCTCCAACAAAATAAAAAGCGTGTAGGTTTTTAAAGGAGGAAAAATAAATACTAGTGTAATATCAACTACACTATACAACTGCTGGTATATGAACTCTTAAAAAAATGTCTAGAAAATTATAATTGGAAACTCGATTTTTCTGTCATTTGAAACTAGATATATTTTATTTTTTTTACGCTTTTCATACAAAAAATCAAGAATTATTTATTGACTTCATACATTGGAAACTAGGAATATTTTGTTTTATTACGCGTTTCTACAACACTTCTAAGAAATATATAGTTACTATACAAGTGGATGGCTTCATCCTCTCAAGTACAATGAGGTTAAGCAATCAAGTAAAGTATGTTTGTTAAGAACAATATGTAGGCCTTCCCAGAAGATATCAGATGTGCCTCACAAACTCTGGATTTGCTTTTCCAAAGAAACCAGGAAAGTTCTTGCTGCTCATTGCTCTTGCATGCATCAAAAAATATTTTCCACCAAAAAAGAATCTAAAGGCTTAAATACACGATCAGTTTTTTCATCAGTTTTTCCTCTTTAGTCAAAATTTGAGACGTTTCGTGACGTTTTCTGACAGGAAGTTTTAACACATCCTTCTTTCGAAAAAACTGATCAGTAAAAAATGTTGCAAACGTCTCAAATTTTGACTGAAGAGGAATAACTGACGTAAAAACTGACGAAAAAACTGATCGTGTATTTCAGCCTTACGACAGACGAAAAACATGGATGACGGATATTCCTTGAAATTTTATTTTGAATCAAACCTTGATAACATTAATAAATTGGATGCAGTATATATTTTTTTGATAGAAAATTAATTCGAGCTTTAAGATAATATAATACATTGACAAGTTTTGGATCAAAAGCTGATCCGTCATTACTCAAAATAACAAGACCAGTTCTATCTAATGTTTAAATGCTTAAGTATTATATATCAGAAATCTAAATCTCATAACATACTATATTACATAAGAAGTATATTTAGAAAAGACACTACAGAATATGGTAGATATTATACAAACAATATGAAGATAAGAGAGGAATGAAATACTTAGATTCGTCTTTACTCATTCGAAAGAAGACGGTGATTCATTTGTCTGTTATCTTCATATTTAAGATCACTGTAAATGAATGATTAAATCTACATAATTCTAACATATGAAGTACAAATATCAATGGTTAAAAGTGAGTTTTTCATAGTTCTTTTCTATTTCAATTTCTGTAGTAGATTAGCGTAGAAGGTTTAATTAATTTAAAAACTAGATATGCAAGTAAGTGCTTATTGCAGCATCAACATTATGTCACCCTCCTCAAACATTAATTAAAGATGCTGGATGGAATTTTTGACAGCTTATTTCGGAAAGATTAAGTCTTTTAACGCTGAATATACATTGTTACTACTGCATTTTGGAAAGGTAGGGTGCACTTGAAAGACAGGGGTGTCCACTGAAATGCTCTGCCACAATGTGCTATTTTGACACCTGGCGCCATTTTCTATACCTCTACCTATGTCTGCATGCTTTGAAATCCAATACCTTACGATTTTCTAATGGCTCTTTCTAACCGGCAAATCTTTGAAAGTCAATAACGAATATGCATTTAAACAGGCATATACCCCACAATTGTAATTGTCTTTTTGTTGCGTAAGACCATAGTTGTGTAAAGGAATTATTTTCCATTCTTTTGTTGAAAGTGGTTTGCCCAAAAACTTATAACATTTAGCAATAAATACTGCTGTCATATTAAATACGACTTTATCCGCTTCATCATTTCCCATTGAGTCGCAGTGGACTATCACATGTTTCTTAGGGTATATCACAACCACGCTCCAATGGTTTCTTTCTTGCACGGGATTGTTGGACATGTCCCCCTCTAATATAATCTGCTCTCCTGAACAGTAATGTTTAACAGTCTAGAGTTCTTCCCATCGTAAATATCACTGAAGATATTGTTAGATAAAACATTGGTATCAACTTCGTCATCAATGTTCTCCGGCTCATTGTTTTGGTCATTTGATGCATTAAGAGCCAAACTTTTTAGGCATGAATATATCAAGTCACCTGTTAGTTCACTATTTCCTGCCAATCTTAGTTCTTCTTGTTTCTCTAATGAGTCCGTTTTGCTATATATGCTAAACCAACGCTTTTCAATGCCTATCAAATCATTTAGTGAAAGGTTTAGTGACTTAGGGACATCTCTTCCCACTGTTTGATTGTCGGACAAAATGACTTACGAACGTAAAATAACATTCTCGAATATTGCTCAACGTCAGAAGACTTGAGACAGCTTTTGGCGGAAAATTGTTTCAAATGTGTGTCATCGAAACTTACAACATTGTCGCAATCATCAAACAGAAGCGCGTTGTAATGGCACTGACTAGAAGTTACTCCATAACGCCTTACAAGGCCTAACAATGTATATTCCAACACTTTTGCTGTCTTCAGCAACTAAAGAAATATGAATGAAGAATAAATACCTTTCTGATATTTCTGCCATACCACTGCGGTAATGATTTCTTCAATAAAACACCATCGTGCTGTATCCCTTCGGGAATCGGTATTTTTTTAGTTGGTTGGTTGGTTTCCAACGGTTGAATCAGTTTTTTTCTGCAAAAAGATAAAGAGATACATTAGCGTAGAACAGAAATAGCATAAGAGAGTCCTTACAAGTGACTGCCATAGACACAGACAGTCAGACAAAATAGGATTAAGAAAGATTATGGACAGAACAAATTCTAACATTTGAAACTCGAAACAAATCCAAACGCAAAAGGTAGCATTGTTAAGCTGTGCGACTACTCTATCTCTACCTCTTCTTTCTCTTCTAGTCACCGTTGTTAGTTTCTAATATATGATGACGTATTGTACAAGTCTTTCTTGACACACTAACAATTCAACAACACCAACATTCACTCAAAGTCTCATGACATATACAAAATATGGTCATCACTAACCGCATTAAGGAAGCGCTCATATCATCTGCTGTCTTTTGCAGCCTTTTTCTCTTCTCCTCGAGCTCTTCTTTAAGGAGATTTGGCACTCTTCCTGCAGATTAATAATTGTCTATCATTAAAACACGTTGCCATTCTAGCTGTTAGGAGAAAGGAACGTTAAGTAACCTATGATCTGTAATCATAGCAAATACATTTGCTGCTAATTGACGTTTATAAATCAAAACATAACCTCAGCCCTTTATTTTTGAGCGATATATTTGAAGAAAAATCAGCACAAAATTACTTGTTGAGAAATAATGATCATCTGAAAGAGAAGACATTGGAGCAGAAGATATCAAATACAGAGGTTGCATTCTATGGTCATCCACATCTAATGACCTTAAAAACTGTCAATCCCTTAAAACAATTCAAACACAGCTTTAAAAAGTGGAATCCAAACCATTACACCTGCAGATTATGTTGGATTTATAAAAAGTTTAGGGTACATTAACTGAATTTTAACTTTTAATTATTAATAAGTATCGCTTTATATTTTTAATATTCCTATAACGTTGTTGGCTTTAGTTAGCTTTTATTATTGTTGTAGCAAACGTTAAGAAAATCAATTATCCTTACTATTATAATCATAGGGTACATTACATTTCTGGAAACCTTGCACAGGGAAAAATATTCTTGGTCGTACCAAAGCTGTAATATTGTTGATATTAATCTTCTACTTTGATAATTGTTTACACATTGCATGACCAAATCAAATAAGCTTTGTGGTATTTCTTGAAATCATTGGCAAAATCGTTATAAATTTTCCCTTTTGGAACCTTTCAGGCGTTAACTAAAGTGCAGGGGGCTTTGGGGTACGGGAAAGGATTGAAAAAGATGAAATGAAACTTATTTTTACAGGTTATGAAGATTCAACCGTGCTCATCGTCTAAACAATTTAAGTTATACTTGTCCTTTACTTACGATTCTATCTTGCATTAACCGTTATGGAACATTATTTCTTTGAGAAATATTTTGTTTTTTCAATCTTCCCCTCGAGATATCACGGGTTAACGCCCCTAGAACCCTAGCCTTCCACTAGTGTAAGGCATATAAGCGTACCTTCCGTTTTATGATGACGCAATTTCCGCCAGATGAAAATTGGGCAATGAGCCACGGCAGGTTGCTGCTCCGCAAAGACGTTTTTTGGGGACTCCTCTCCCTGCTCAAGTAGAGAGCGTACCCGTTACGAGATAAGGCTCATGATCAGCGGGATACCTTTATCCTCGCTGATATGGATACTTTCTCTACTCGACCAGAGATCAGAATCCCCACGAAAGTTGTTATCCACGTTCAAAAATCTACACCCACCCGGTGCAGACCTTCTGCAAGACGCCATTATAACGCATTCTTCTTGCCTCCACATCGTCCAGCCTTGGGAGGATTGACACAGCAAGGCACTAAAAATTTGAATTAATTCTCGTAAATAGTAATATTTTCAATTGATAAGAATTTAACTATTATGTATTCATGCACAGCACCTCAGAACAGTTAGTGACGGTCAATATGAGGCGGGCTGGTCTATTAGGGAGCTTGCTCGCTTTCAAGCTAGCCTCGTTTTATATGATAGATGCGATAACAAGCCAGCCCCCAGCCATCCCGTCCTTTTCTCCAAAATATAAAGAAATAATGTGTGAAAAGTCATGTTTAAAATGCATCGGGTCACTCTGCACGTACCTCACGACCTAGTTGTCGCGGTCATAGGCGAGCATAGCCCATTTCTTCCATTTAAATTAGTACAGTAAGCCTGATTGAGTCAGGATCCAAGCAGCTGAAAACCGGAATTTCGGCAAGGCGGGCCACCCTCGCATACATATAATTACAATAAATTTTGCAGATCTGACCTAGAAGGATCTAACCTCTAGGCAAGCCAGCTCACTAACGGGCCAGACCGCCTCGTATAAACATCCCCTTAGACTTCACTCCAGAACAATTACTAAAAGTTTTTATCAATATATTGGCAAAAAGCATGAATGGATCGAGTTTAGGACAAATATTTAGCATTTATGACAACATGGGCGTTCTTCCAATTTAATAGCAATAAACATTTAACTGTACCTTAAAACCTAAGCTGATTGATAATCTACACGTATTAAAACCTTCAAAGTACCAAATATGATATAATGACCTTGGCTTTGGGAAAACTTTCCTTGGCAGTGAGCAGAAGCCCAGCGAAATGTTTTTCTGCTGTTCCCAAAAGAAAGTGCCTTGCTATGTCATTTGTCCCGCATAGAATAACGACGGCTGGTGGGTGGCATTTATTTGGAATTCTACACCCTGACAATTCAGCAGCTACATCGCGAAATGTACCACCTACAAATGATAAAAAAGAAATATCACAGGATCGAATGAAGCAAAAATAATTTCAATAATGCAGATAGAATAAATAGATACATAAAAATCGCATCGATTAATTCTTCTATCAATTTTCTGGTTCATCCATCCGGAAAACCAATATGAGTGCTACCCTGTAATAGCTAAGGTGATCTACGCTAGTCTTAAAATAGACATTTCATTTTGCTTGCAATAAAGTGGATTTCTAATTTGTAATTTAGAAGAGCTCCTCTGTAGGGCGTGCTCTTTCTGGTAAAGAAAACCTGGTTGTAACATTTTATAGAGGAAGTGATTTCAGATCTTTTCTCTACGAAGAATAGCAGTGGAGAGTATCCAAATAATCCTTGCACACTACTTAATTGGTATTGTAAAGCTTACCTGGTGTTGAATTTATGAACCAGTTGTCGGCTAAGGTTTGGTAACTGCCTTGCACTACTGGCCTGAGTTGCGAATCCGAAAAACCGCAAACCTGATAATAGAATGAATCGATTGATTAAGGATTGTAAACCCTGAAATACTAACAAATATTGAGAGCTAAATCTATGAAAAAGCCATATTGATATGGAAAGATATGTAAGATATAATGAAAGATATCGCAACAGAAATAGCTAATTAGTTCAATATAAAACTAATGAAATAATTGCCCTACAAGCATTTTGTAAATGAATATTCCTAAGAGTGAGATGAAGGTATGAGTGAAATAACTTACCAAATTGTTTCCATCATCATTTTCATCGGGAAGATTTATGCTACGGTTTTGCTTCCCGCTTATCCCCAATCTCCACTTTTTCGCTCTCTGCCGCTTGCCACAACCAACATTTGGGTTTCCTCTAAGATATTGTCAATTAGGCATGAGAAAATAATTTGTAAAAAACCTGATAATTGCGTAAGTTTTCTTGTGGGCGAAGGAGAAGGAAGCTAGCTCTGCGATATCGGTGTTGCTGGACACGTGCTGATGTGCGTTTGGTTTTTAGGTGTATTTCCCTTGACATAAATCTTAACAGGAGCCAGTTCGGGTTGTATTATATCTCTATCAGCAGATTATGTGGCTTAGGCCTTAACAATTTAAGAAAAGGCAAGCGGGTAGAAGCAGAGAGGCGAGCAGGCTGGTGATGCGAGAGCTTAGGCCAAAAATCGTGAAGTATCTTGCCGGAGAGCTCGTTCCTAGAAGATTGAAACCTGAGAGCCTGTTCCTCCACTGCATGTAACCAACCATAATCTCCGATACAATCCATCTGTGGGGCAGATAAGGGCAAGAACAGAAAAATTCAAATCCAGTTTTTACCCCCATTGCTTAATGGAATGGAACAGCCTTGATCCAGAGACAAGAGTATCTCCTTCAGTAAACAATTTCAAAAAGCTATTAACTTCAAAAAATCAGACCCTCTGGTAAATCAGTGTTTGGTATTTATGACAGAAAAGGAATCGCATACTTAACACAACTAAGGGTTGGTCTCAGTCAATTAAATTTCCATAAATTTCAACACAATTTTAAGGACACAGTAGATGCATTATGCCCAATTTCCGATGGTATTGAGGACACGGAACACTTCTTGCTGTACTGCAACTCTTTCAAAGAGCCCAGGCGCGATCTTCTTGCTGATGTGGAAACTGTGTTTCAAGCTAATAACTTAAATTCATTTTCAAGTTGTAACAAAACAGAACTTCTTTTATACGGACATAAAAGTCTGTCTTTTCAAGCAAAAAGAACTATTTTAGAGCTGACAATTGCGTATATTTTCAAGACAGGTCGATTCAATTAAAATCCTGCAAAACGATCACTTTCATTCCCAATAACTATATTTATTCTGTATGTTTTTTATGTTGAAATTAATTGTTAGTTTGTATTGTCTTTTATTTCTTTGTATTTAATGTAAAGGTCATGGGGTAGATATGAACTTTAGTACTCCCCATGGTATCGTCTCTGTATTGGTTAATTGTAATATTTTATGTATGTACAAAAAAAAAAAAAAGATTGAAACCTGGCATGCTTGTGCTTTTATACTTGGTCTCCTGGGAGTTAGGGAATCTCTTTCCTTTGTTATCTGAGGTGATCTCCCCAGTGAGTAGTTTCAGAAACAAATTTGAGGAATTTAAAGAAATAATCCTGAAGGGAAATTTAGACTGTATTTTGGTAAGTGAAACCAAATTATATGACTCATTCCCATCAGTACCATTTGTCATAAATGGGTACAAATCTGTATTACGACTTGATAGAAGTGCTCATGGAGGGGGACTACTTGTTTATATAAAACGAAACTTGCCAAGTAAGACATAAACAAAGCTTTAAAATAATGCTTTTGAGCTGATACCATTTGAATTAAACCTCGTTAAGCATAAATGGCTTATACTTGCTACATACAGACCACCAAATGCTGAAGATAAGATGTATATAAATGTTCTTTTCAAAGCTATTGATGAAATAAGGTGTCTATATGACAATATTATTGGCATAGGAGACTTAAATTATCAACCTAATAATCAATATTATACTACATTATGTGATAACTACTCTCTAAGAAATCTTATCCAATCCCCCACATGCTATAAATCAAATTGTAATTCTACACTGATAGATGTCATACTGATAAAGCAAAAAATTCCTTAAAACAGTTCAACACTTGAAACAGATGTTAGTGATTTTCATAAAATGATTTTAACATGCTGGAGAGCAAAACTTCAGGAAGGGCAACCAAAAATCATTCACTACAGAAATATGAAACATTTTGATCAAGGAGAGTTTTCTTCAGACTTAGAGGCCGCAGAATTCAAATCATGTCAAGAAAATTTGATGCAGAAGAATCTTTTTCCAATTTTCAAAATACTTTCTATAACATTTTGGATAAATATGCACCATTAAAGCAAAATGTCTTAAGATAAAACGACATTCCATTGAGTAAGGCTCATAGAAAAGCTATCATGCTACGGTCAAGGTTCAAAAATAAGTTAAAAAAAAACTGATCAAAATTGGTTGAAATTCAAAAAACAGAGAAACTATTGTGCAAATCTAAGGTGGAAATCTAAAAGAGAATATTTCAGTAAAATCTGTGAAAATGGCACAATGGATTCAAAAACATTTTGGAAGAAACTGAAACCATTTTTCCTGGGCCTGGCAGCACCCAAGAATGGGGACGTTGATGATAAAAGGTGACATATGAATTTATACCTGAAACAGGGAGTGAAGCATTAGAATCTACCCCCAAAAATGGGGAAGAACGCCCAAGTTTGAAATTATATGACCCAAGACTGGGAAATGATGGTTACAACAATAAATTGCCATAAAAGTGGCTTTAAATGGCTTTACATGGTATTATTATGACAAATCTAGCTCAGGCTTTGTAGTAAAAGTTCCTTAAATTTCATATTGTTTTCTTTTGTTAAAGGAAACAAAAGAACAAAAGGAGAAATTCTATTATAGCTGTACATAATACAAGAAATCTTAGTACTTATCTAGTAGATTTGTTATGAAGTGGTTTCTTATAAAAAGTGCAGTTTATTTATTGTCCAACCAAATTTTAATGATCAACAATATATAATCACACAGTATGTGAAAGGGGGCCTGGCAGCTTGCACTTTTCGTGTTCAAGTCTCTACTACAAAATCAAATGGATGTATTCAACAAAATTAAAACACTCATGCTATGCCTTTTGTGAAACTAGAAGGATTTTCAAAAAAGATACTCCCATACCTATCAAGCTACAGTAATGTAATATCACTGAATAAATTTAAAATCAAAAGGTAACAGTACGAAATACATAACACGCTTAGGTATTTAATATAGACTACTGACTGGGTATACAGGTAAATGCCTATGATAAAACCATTCAATCACAAAAACTTGAAACATAAGATATGCCTTAATACTAATATACAGTAACAGAGAAAAAATGTGAACAAAATTACACCCAGACCCAGAGAGGACGTCATACTCATATGTCAATAATGTCAAGGTATACTAATTTCTTAATTTCCCAATTTCCACTAAATTTGAAATAGCTAGTCTGTCTGGGCCCAGTCAATAGAAGAAAAACAAACATGTTTTTAGTAGATTTATTAGGTAGATTTAACATTGGCTGTTTGGCAGACAGAGCCAGAAGAGTTGAATCAGAGCCAGAAGGGCTCTCTTTTTTAAAACTCAGTCCTGCTTGTACTTTACCACAAGATTTTGAGAGCAGATTTTGATGATATTTGCTGGCCAAATGTGCCTCTACTCTTTCCTTGAAAGATCCAGTTTTAGGAAGAAGATCAACTACTCCATCTTTCAAGCAGTATCTACACTGAGCTTTGTTGTCGGCCAGGTGGAAAAATTTTGAATAGCTTTGCAAGATAATTTCTCTATTTACCTGGAGTTTTGGTAAGTCTGCTGAACAACATTCCACCCTTGACTTCTGCAACTCAGTGTTTGAAGTGGGGTGTTGAAGTGGTCTTTTAAGTGGCAGAGCTTCTTTGACTGAAAGTTGTTGATTGAAATCCAACGGCAGCAGATGCCACATTCAATCTTGAGGCTGTCTTTTGAAAGGATCTTCACTTTTAATTCAACCGGAAAGCCAAATTTTTTGACATGAGCTTCTTTTTCTTTTTCTACACTGGACTGGATTTTCGAATTGGTGGACACCTCAACACCATCACCACTAATATCAACAAATTCAATTTTTTTCTTTGCAGATGGAGGAGTTCAAGAAACCAGTGCACTTTGTGTTGAGCTAATTGCTTCTTCAACATCACATTCATCCACGATTTAACTTGTGTGTTGGTCTTTGAGATTCAACTCTTCCCCATTTTTGATGTATGCTGGTCTTCATTTTTTTCTGACACAATTGGGTTTTGTGACAAGAGCTCAATGTTTTTTTGTCACATATTGCCTTCATCACCCCTAAACCTTCTTCAAACACGGCCATTGTTAGTTCAAGCTCTGAAGTGGCAGTTATTATGTCCCCATCTTCATCAAAGTACTGTATCTTAGACAAGCATGGAAGCACCTTTCGTAAGTCCTCCAACACCTTTAATTTATTCACCACAATCTTCCTTGTTTCTTTCTTATCAAGTTCATCATCATACACATGAACTTTAATCTTCTTAGAAGACATAATGCCAAGCTTTCTGCAAGAAAGGCAAACCACGCAGCAAAACTTCAAGCATGAAATTCTCAAAACGAGGTCATCTGAAAATTAAGATCTATAACGAGGCTAGCCAGAATTACAGGTAAAACAAAATGGCGGGTGCTGAAGCTGTTCATTTCATCCTTCATGCATGCTGTAGCTGTAGTACTCGTATACAACAGTAAGCTCATACAGTAGCCTTATTGTCAGCAAAAGGTAGGAGTATTGAATCGGATAAATTGCAAATATTGGTAGGTAGTATGACAGAAGAGGTAGCATCATCCATCATGGACATGAACTTGTTATAGGTTCTAACTCTTGTTATAAAGTTCAGGTCTTGAGTACATTCATCCTAATAAATAAGTCAACGTTTCCCAGGAATCAATAAGAATTCTAAAAAATCTACCAAGGCTTTTTATACTCTCTTTCACAAATTCCTTGCTCTTGAAAGTAAAAAAATCCACCAAAAATTTTAACTGAACTTTTTTAACTTATAATCTTCAAAATTCTATAAAAACCTGCCTTGATATGTGTACAAGGCCTAAACAATTTTGTTCATAAAAATATGAACTTATCACAACCACAAAATAATGTGGCCAGGGCAGTGTTAAGTATAAGTATGAAGTAATAAATTATAATGCAGTAATAAGTATTTTAGCTAAGAAATGGCATAATGAGTTTTTAAGACCAGAATTGATACCCAAAAATTGGGAAATTTTTTAGATGAACTATTGATACCCAAAAATGGGGAGAAATTCACAAAAAGACCCAAAACTGGGACTTTTATCATCCCTGTCCCCATTCTTGGGTGCCGCCAGGCCATTTTTCTTCAGAAAGAATTCAAAAAGTGAGACTGAAATATCAGTAATAGAGGATGGATAATTGTTCACAGAGCCAAAGGAAATTTCTGAGATTTTAAACAACTACTTGTGGGCAATCATTGGCTTAGAGAAAAGAGTGTACAAAATAGTAATGGTATGGAAAACAAACCTCTTTCTGATATTGTTCAACACCTGTTGTACCCTTTTGACAATGATTACATAAGAACATAAATTATAATTAATTAACCTTGTTATCATACTTGACATGCGTTGTAAATCAGGCCATTCTGGTTTGTGCATGCTGAAGATCTGTCTGTAAAAATCTGTTCTCCTTGTTATATCTGATACATTACACTGATGACAAGAGTGGGACACAGAAAGCTTACTATGATGGTGTTTGAGCAAGCCGAGACGAGAAACATCAAAATCTCTCTTATCAGATGATACATATTCGAGTGCTGCTTGCAAGTGTGGATCTTTAGTTTGAAGGTCTTTCATCGAAGTTAATGAGATTTCGGGGCATAATTCTTCTAGCAAGTTGACACTGGGCATTCAACTAAGGCAGTCACTGATGGAATTATTTGTGGAATGAATGTGTTCAATGTCATAAGAAAATTCAGAGAGTTGTAATGCCCAATTTAGTAACTTTCTTCTTTTAGGGTTACGTTTAGATTGCAGGAATGAGGTTACACGATTGTCAGTACGAAAGAGAAAGGGTTTACCGAGAAGGTAATGTCAAAATTTTTCTGTGGCGAAAATGATGGCATGTGCCACTTTCTCTACAATATTCCACTTGGATTCAGTTTTGCTAAATGTTCTACTGGCATAAGCAACTACATATGTTTGACCATCACTTGCGCTGCAGGCTTTTAGACATGCACCTTCACCTGTGTCAGAAGCATCTACTTCAAGAATGAAGAAATCATCACTGGTAGGAGGTCGTAAAACTGGTGCTGAGGTGAGAAGCTGCTTGATTGTCTCAAATGCAGTTTGAGCTACAGTTGTCCATCTGAACGGCGAATTTGGTTTCGCAAGTTCATGGAGAGGAGCAGCTACGACAGAAAAGTTGGGAAAAAAGCGATCACAGAACTGTGCCATACCCAAAAACTCTTTCAACGACTTTGAATTGGATGGAACTAGAAAATCAGTGATAGACTGAATGCAAGCTGGGTCAAGCCGAATTTGTCCCTTGTCAATAATGTGGCCTAAGTAGGGTAAAGTTGTTTGAAAAATGTAGCAGCACAATAACGGGAATCAATATGTTCGATAAGTCCATGGTCTTTGTAATGTTGTAAAAGCTCCTTGACAATTGATTGCTGATGTAGTGGTACTCTTTGTAAAGGCATGGAGATCAGAGTAGTGCGAGTCAAATCAAAATTGAATTCAGTAACATTGGCTTTGCCAATTTTCTTGTTTGACAAAGAAAAAAATATCTGCGAACTCGGTTAATAAAGCCTTGGTTTCATTAAACTGCAAGGGGGGTAAATGAGTCATCTGTGAGGTCAGAAGAGTCACAGGATCAGAGTCTTGAGCATATAAGGGTAGTTGCTTCACATCAGGCGAAGATATAAGATTTATTGCTTCTTGAGGAAGTCGAGAGAATTCGTCAAAGTTATAGGTTCCCAGTGCGACCTTGGTGCCCTTACCAATGGTCTTCGAGACATCAGAATTATTTATGAGGGTCGTTAGTACGGAGGAATTTTGATGAGTCAATTTGCTTAATGATGGAACCACCTTAATATGAAGTCTTTCCTCAAAGGGTACATGTCCATCTACTAGGGCAACTGGTTCTGAAACTGGACGTAAAGCATCAAGGGAAGACCCATTAGCAACTGTTTTAATACATAAAGACTGTCCAGGTGGAATAGTGTACTTAGAAGTTGTCAATAAAGCAACGTTAATGGTTGCAATGAATTTATTTCAGGAACGGACAAACCTCTCAAGGTTCACACTGGTAGCTGTCCCGCAAATAGGCCAGCATACAGCCACTATCAAAGAGGTTTGTCAGTTCATTCGAACAAACTTGTGCGAAAACACCCAATTCCCTGTATTTGCTTCCCCTCAAAAAAACTACTTTTTCGAATTTCATGCGACAAGTAAAACCATAGTTGCTAGAAAAATTGGGCAGCAGTACACTGGCCCGGATTGCTAGCACAGAAACATTATTTACTGTCGGTGATTGGACAGAAAAACACATTTTTTCCGCCAACAGGAAGTGCCCCACCCAATCACCACAGAACTCCGACCACCTCTTTTGTGTTTTTTTTTGTCTTAGGCCTTTGGCCTTTGACTTTGTTTTAGGCCTTTGGCCTTCCACTTTGTTTTAGGCCTTTGGCCTTTCACTTTGCGCTTGGCCATTTGGCCTTTTACTTTGTGTCGGGCCTTTGGCCTTTCACTTTGTTTTAGGCCTTTGGCCTTTCACTCTGTTTTAGGCCTTTGGCCTTTCACTTTGTTTTAGGCCTTTGGCCTTCCACTTTGTTTTAGGCCTTTGGCCTTTCACTTTGCACTTGGCCATTTGGCCTTTTACTTTGTGTCTGGCCTTTGGCCTTTCACTTTGTTTTAGGCCTTTGGCCTTCCACTTTGTTTTAGGCCTTTGGCCTTCCACTTTGTTTTAGGCCTTTGGCCTTCCACTTTGTTTTAGGCCTTTGGCCTTTCACTTTGCACTTGGCCATTTGGCCTTTTACTTTGTGTCTGGCCTTTGGCCTTTCACTTTGTTTTAGGCCTTTGGCCTTCCACTTTGTTTTAGGCCTTTGGCCTTCCACTTTGTTTTAGGCCTTTGGCCTTCCACTTTGTTTCAGGCCTTTGGCCTTTCACTTTGCACTTGGCCATTTGGCCGTTTACTTTGTGTCAGGCCTTTGGCCCTCTTCTTTGCACTTAGCCATTTTTGCATCTTTATTTTGTATGAGGCCTTTGGCCTGCTTATCCACTCTGCCATTTTTTCCGTTCCTTTTCATTGGGCCTTTTGCCCTTTTCTGCTGCAGTTGGTCTTTCTGTAATTTTGGCCATTTGGCCTTTCCTCGAGGCTAGGTGATGCCATTCCTGGAAAAAGGGAAAAGAAGAAGAAAGGCAAAGAAAACGACTAAGTCAGGGAATTCCTGCCATCTTTCTCGACGCCAATGTCAATTGCTCCGTAGGCAGCTTTATATGCTTTGCTTGACCAGCGACCCAATGCTTTTATAAGATATTCTGGAAAACCTAGAGATGCGGCGGTGGTTGCTGCCCCCACCCGAAAACTATGCCTGAACCGTGAGGTCTATGTAGCAATGGTATATAGGCCGAGATGGCCCTTAACCAGGTTAACTATATCGAGCTGGATTAATATATCTTTTACAAAACATATACAAAATTTTTTACAAAAATTAATCAAATTACAAAATTTAATAATAGAAAGAAACGTTGATAAAGCTCTGTAAAGTCATGTCAGTGAGGGATTCAACTGTTTTATCGTATTTTCAAGTCTTGTGAAAGGCCTTGTTACAGTATATGTATCTTCTTGAGAGAGAAGCCAGATAAAAAGTTTTTCTTCTGATAGAAGCTGAACTGAGGGGTATTTTTGAAGTATAGGGTTAAGCATATTTTTTTTTTCTTAAATCAATATATAAGGGGCAATTCAACAGGAAATGAACTTCATCTTCAACGATAGACAAACCATTAGATTTGCAAGTCAAACAGTATCTTTCATCACGTGGGGTCTTTTTTGAGCCATACCTGCCTGTTTCGATGTGCAAATTATGTGCACTAAGACGCAGTTTTGCAAAATTACACCTAATGTTGTAATCTGAAAAATGTCAAGATACGGTTCAAATTTAACGTTTGTTTTAAACAAAGCGTATGTCTTAAGCTTTTTATCTTGCTCTATGTGGACATCTAAACTTTTACGGACTACAGATTGAAAGTGTTGATAAATTTTGTTTTTTATAGCATTTTTATTGTCAGAGCTCTTAATATCATAAAGAGTCGCCAAAGACCTGGCTTTTAGAGACCCAGTTAGAATGCCCATTATCAGCATATTCTTGCAGCATAATAAAAGCTTTATTTGCATACCTCTCATTCTCTAACATGGAGACACGCAAATAGAACTTAAGAATGTTAATATGCCTAGAATAAAGCAAAGAATAACGTCCCAATTCTGCATAAACTGCCTCGGTTTTTGTTGTTGACTTTACTCCACGAGCGTATTTACAGGCAGAGAGATGCAACCTCTCTAACTTTGGCCAATCATTAGTACCCCAAATTTCTGATGCGTAATTGAGAATTGCTATTATTGTGTGGTCGAAAAGATACAGAAATATCCAAGGTTGAAAACCACCCCATTCCCTACTTTTAGATAAAAGAGAGAAAAAACACTTTTGGGCTTTTTCTTTGACTTTCTCTGTGTGATCAACGAAAGATCCGTTTGATTTGAAAGTGACTCCTAGGTATTTATATGTTTCACACTCTTCCACCTCGAATGGCGAATCGCAAATTTTCCAAATATCTTTGTTTTTTGATTTATTGCCAGATTTGCGTCTATGTTTCCTTAAGACCATAATTTTTGTTTTACCTAAGCTAATTTTCATTTTTTATTGAAGTCGCAAAATTGTCTAGCAAGTCAAGCTGTAATTGCATATCTTTAGGGTTTTCAGCTAATAGAAGAAGATCATCTGCATAAAGAGGGGTATGAAGTGATCAATTACCCATTTTAACCCCTAAAGATGAAGCTTTTATCTTATCATCCAATTCATTTAAAAAAAAGGGCAAAAAAGAAGAGGGCTTAGCAAACATCCCTGTCTTACGCCTCTAGAGCACGGGAATAATCCAGTTAATTCATTTTTACCCCTTACACCAGATTTTACTTTGCTATAAAGGGACTCAATTACCTTTAGAAATTTTCCGTTAAAACCGTACATTGATAGTTTCTTAATTAGATCTTTATGATCCACCGAATCAAACGCCTTGCTAAAATCAATGAAGCAAACATAAAGTGAACTTCAAAGCTGTGTTCTATTATAGCCCTAAGCGTGAAAAATATGATAGGATGTCTGATAGCCTTTCCTGTAAGCTATTTGATTTTCGTTCAGTATGTTGTATGTTGAAACAGTCTTGTTTAGTAGTTGTAATAGAACACCAACGAACAGCTTTCCGAAGGTACTTAAAAGGTTATTCCTCTGTAGTTATCAAGATTTCTCTTGTCTCCACCTTTGAACAGAAGAAAAATGATTCCTACCACCCATTCCTCTGGAAAGTCACCCCTCTTCGGCACTGATCCTATCAAGGCCAGATGCTTTCCCATTTTTCAAGTTATGAATCATGGCTCTGACTTCCTGAATCGTGATTGGGCAATTTATTTCACTGTCAATATGAGTGTTTCAATGTCAAACAACGGTTCTTGTGAATCTAGTTCCCGAACGTTCTTGTGAATCGTCCTGTAATACACTTTTTTTTTTAATAAGAAACCGGTTTTTAAGAAACCTAGTACTAGAGCCCCAAAAATTTAAGAAACTTTTAGAACTACATCAATACCTTTAAGAAACTCCGAGAAAAAATAAGGGGACTTTCTAAACCGGAAAGTGATATCTCAGCAATACATTTTTGCTTGATTTAAGTTTGCTACACGTTTTTATTTAGAGGAACACAGGATGTTGAGTCTACTTTTCTTATTGTCGTATTAAAAACTTTATTACAAGAAATATGCGAGGGAAAATGCAAAATATGATGTTAAGTACATATCTAAAGATAAGAAACTTTTAAGAAACTTTTAGTACTAGAAACTGGTGAAAATTAAGAAATTTTTAGTACTAAGACCCAAGCTAGGTTTCTTATAAAAGAAAAAATGTGTAAGCCACTAAAATAATCAAAAACCCAATACCATCTAAATCTAAATCGGTTTTTCTTTCCTTCCTTCGCTTAACTCTCTCCAAAACAATTTAGGTGACTCGGAATCTAAGGACAAAAGTTTAATTTCATCTGTGTCCAGAAACGACTGACGCCTATTTTTGATAAGTTTTCTATACTCTCTCCTTTGTCGAAAATAGGCCCGACGCAATTCCCCGGCAAGGAGCCGGACCCAAACCTTGGAAAATTCTTAAACTTTCCCGATAAATTTTTCTAGCTCTATTCAGACTCTGTCTCCTATTCCCGCACTCACCATCAAACCATCTATTTTTGCTATAAGAAACAATATGGAAACTTCTCACCCTGTTTACTTTTCTGTTTTCTCCACGAGACTTCGCAGTTGGGTCGGTTTTTTACTTTCAAGAAGAAACACGAACGGCGTGGCTGCTTGTTTGAACAAATGACCTTCAACCATGTCACGCCTAGATTTTATGCAGGCTCATGAAAACAATAGCTGATTCGAAATGCAAGAAAGATTACTTTGTTAAGCAATCAACCAAACATGTCTTTGTATATAAAATACCTCCATCGCGTCTTTTATTGCTGTAACCAATCAGAACCTATCTAAATATCAACACGTTGGCAACAAACCCCCCCAGGAGCAAGTAAGCGAGCTTCATTAAGCGAGCAAGTAAGCGAGCATTAACCGCGAGTAAATTGCATTTAATCGCCATTTATCATTGAGAGAAGGCTCAGAGGAAACGGGGACTATGGAGTGTTCCAGATTGAGAATCTGCTTTGAATTAACAACACCCCATCAGCTAAACTTGTTCAGAAAACTCAAACCAATAATACATGAGTAAGGCAACGCATCAATTATTACAAATTCAACAGTGTGAGATACAGCAGGTTGCCCTACAACAAGGGGTACTTAAATTGTACCACAAGGTTTCATGACTTGCCAATTGGCATCAAAGAGTCCTAGGCCTGAATAAGGCTGTAATGTCAAGTTTTGTAAACATTGACTTGCAGTAAAACATCTCTTAGCTAAGCAGCAAACTGTAGCGCCAGAATCAAGAAGCATAGGTAGTTGCTGTCCATTTAATGTACCAGTCAACCATGAAGATTCATTGTTTTGGGGGTCTGTGTAGAGACTTCGGCCTTCCTAGTATGACCCATTACTGAGAGCCCCAAAAGTTTTCCGACTGCTGAGGAAAATTTTGTTGTTGCTTATAAGCCAGACAGTCTCTCTGCATGTGGTTTAAACCATTACAAAAATAACAGCAAATAGGCCGTTGTTCGCCTGCCCTTGCATTTCGTTGTGGAAAATTCCCGCCAAAATTACGTGGAGGAGCATTGCGTGAGTACCCGCGGTTTCTCTGCGGGGCAGTAATGGCGTGGGCGTTTTGTGGTCGATGTTGTACGGTCTAAGCTGTTTGTTTATGGCATTGATTTGCGCTTGCTGCTCCTCGAATTTCTGCATGGCAAGCTGGCTCTGGTTCTTAAATTTGCTAGATAAAGCAAGGATAGCATCTAAAGCTTTGTCTGATATAGCTGTTGGGCTGGCAGCAACGAGAACAGCATCAGAGGAGCTAGGAAGAGCTGCACCAGCACTTTCATCTGAGGTTGATGGTAAGGAAGATGAACGGACGCAGCACGGTTAGCTTTGAGCAGATCTTGATGAGACAATTTTTCATCGTATGGGTTGGTGCAAAAGATGAATATATTTCTGCACAGTGCATCAGAAACGCCCGAAGAAACTTGCATTTTACGGCATGGTTAATTACTTCACCTTTTGCACTGGGATTGGCAGCTCTGAACAATCGTAAAAGGTGAGTCATGTACTCTTCCTCACTTTCGTCGAGTTTCTGAATGCAACGTTCAAAGGCTGTCATGTGAGCTTAGCGGTTGGTCTCCGAGTCAAAAAAACCTGTAAGTTGTTTCTTAGGCACACTATACTTTTGAGGACAGCCTGCTTCCTGTTCAAATTTATCTAAGATGGCTTTTGCACGGCCATCAACACAAAGCATGAGAATTTGACCAATTACCAGGTCGTCGGACTTTTCTGCAATGACGCAGCATCTGTCAAAACTTCTTAGCCATTGATGTAAGTCAAGGTTCCCGTCGCCGGTGAACTTCTCGAGTTAAGAAAAAATAGCATTGAAAGAAGACATGCTGAAAGGCGTGGGTTCAGAACACACTCCTGTCAACAGTGTAATGTAATTAAGTAACCTCGTTTTCATACTTGACACGCATTGTAAATTAGGCCATTCTTGTTTGTGCATGCTGAAGATCTGTCTGTAAAAATCTGTTCTCCTTGTTATATCTGATACATTACACACCATAAATCACATCCTAGCATATTAAAGATAAAGAATAACAATAAATCTATTTAAAGGTTTGAATTGACTCAAATATTAGGACAAATTCTTAAAAATTGCATGCAGACAGATATCACTGCCTCTAGCCACTATAATTAATAAAAGCATATAGCAAGGATAATTTCCAGCATTACTAAAAAAGGCAAATGTGACACCAATTTCTAAAAAGGACCCTTTTGATAAAGAGAATTACAGAGCCACAAGTTTGATTACTTCCTTTTCTAAAATATTTGAAAAAATTATTGAAATATAGATGAATACTTTCATCGACCCTAAACTGTCTATTTCTCTCTGCGACTATACAAAGAGATTTCTTTACAGCAAGCCTTGATAAGATTAATCGAAGAATGGGAGAACTTGTAGAAAGTTGTCTTTGCTGCTATATATCCTATTTTCATCATTGCAGGAGGTGCCGATGCAATCAAAATCTAGAGGTTCAATTACAAGGAAGCACTACTTTATGTGGAATGTATGCTTTGACTAACGTGTTTGGCAAGAATCCTCTTCAGCCTGATTTGATGAATCAAATTTGCTGATAAATGATTTTGATAAATTAAGAAGAATTTAGGGTGATCACAATTTAGACGTCCTTCTCAACTCAGCTAAAAGTAAAAAGTCTTCTTATTTTGTTTTTTCAATGACATAGAAATATGTGATGTGGATTAGCATTACCCGAACCTTTTCATGCGGATTCATGAAATTGATGTGCAGTGAACAAAATGAGAAACTTTAATTGTCTCACTCATCATCTAATCACTATTTATCATGCATGTCAAGAAAAACTTTTGATAATAGACAACTAAGAAGGTCTTAAAGTATATGATACGACTGATAATCCCTTTGGCGATTAATCTTTTATAGATTTAACTTTCGACAAGAGGGGCTAATCCAAAATAGAATTTATTCACCACAAACCAAAACCCCCGACGAACGAAAAGCACTAACAATCCTCTTTCACTTTACGGCGTTACTTAAAAAAATGCGTCATGAAAATCTGATTCCATTGACAAATGTTAACAATGTGCAATTGGCGCTATGCCGATTAAAAAATATAATAATGTATTGGGATGGTAAGAAACTATGAAAGGAACGAAAAAGGTAAGGAATACTTTATCATGCATTCAAAAACACGTTCATTTATCAAATTTCAACTTCTCAATGATACTGATCTCTCATTTAAAATGGTTATCAAATTGGACCAGCAGAGGTATGAAAGCTTGCATGAAAATCGAGAAGCACCACAACAACTATCAACGTCCTAGAGATGTAGTTCAAAAATGATAGCAACACAGCATAAGATTGATAGCAACCTTTATAGCCTATGCTGGTGCTATTCAATAACAATTTTATACGAATAAAAACTGAGAAGAGAGTTATGTATAATTATTTGACTGGTAAGGAAAAAGAAGCAAAGCATCAAGCAGAAAAAGTTTTCCATTTAACACAGTGCATTTCCAAAACGTAAAAGAGAAAAATATCAAACCATATTGGACATTCAATAGCTGATTCAAAAGAAGAAGTGACACAAGAAGATGATCTTGACATTCAATACTCTGTACATGAGAATGATTACTAAAATAATCCATCAGCACAGCTAAAAAGATTTGTGTGAGATTTGTTATTAATCATTGATAAGTAATTATGCAAAGAAATCAAAAGGAGTATCGACATACAGACTGGCAAGTTTTCTGCAATAGGAAAGCACAAAGAACATTTCTTTGAAAATGATGTAAAGTCAATGGTAGGAGACTTAAAAGAAGAAAGGCTGTTTGAATCCATTCCTGGCCGCTACCATACCAGCTTCAAGAATATCAGAGGAAGAAGGAAAATACAAGAAGACATAGCGAGTACCTTCCTGATGCGTTTCATTATTAGCAATAGGATTTAAAACTCTGTGCGATAGGAACATTACTTCTGAGTTAGTGTGTATTTATTTACAAAGGAGCCTAGCTCATTGTTTAATGGTCAGAAGACCTTGTTGCGAAATATGAAACAAGATTTTGTGAATCCTATCCACTAATGGCCACGCATTTGAAAAATTTTCCAACCTCAGGGGATGGGAGTGGCAGCAGCCTCCTCAGCAACAATAACCTTACTTGCTGTGCTAATGCAATTATTTTTCAGAATTGGCCCAGGTGCATGAATTGGCAATAAAATTTATCGATTCACTGTAGTAAAGTTTTCTTGATAAACTGTAATACATTTTTTTTACCATAGGATGGGGAATTGCAGGACATTCTTCACAAAGTACAGATGAAAGGTGGAAATTGGTGAGTACGCATGAATACAGAGCCATCTCCTAGCAAATTATTATAACTTATTTTTGTTTATAAGCACACATGTACTCGCCTTTTCCCATTTTTTGGATAAAACAGATGTACCCTGTAAAACAAGTCTTGGAATTATCATAGAGGGCACCTATCCTTTGGCATATTCTCTACTCCTAGACTTAAAATTACACTTTCTTATCAAAATAACACGACTTTGCTTACCTTGAAACCTCGATATCTCGATGAAATCTCAATATCCTTGCTAGTTCGAGATAGCGGGGCTCAGCCATCTTGAAACTTGATTCGTTTTAAAAGCTTTTGTTTTTCTCTACAGCAAAAAGGCAGATACCAGGGAAAGGATAAGAATATGCACATTTTCAAAGGAATAATCGTCGTTCTTAGGAAAGGAAAGCATTTTGCCCAGTTGTAAATCGACCAAGCAGCCATGAAATTCAAGAAAATTTTTGAACAGAGCTCAGATGGTGGAATGTCAGAAGAAAAAGAAGCTGTAGGGGAAAATCTCTTAGAGGTTTTTGATAATCCAGAAGATGACGAAGAGCAAGATGAAATAAGTAGCTTCTTGCAATGTGGAATAGATGAAATATTATTTCTTAAAATGTAACTCGAATTGTATGTTCTTTTTAATAGCTTTTTGTGACTCTTAAATTTTCTTTTGCAATCAAAACAAGATCATTCTTCTTTGAGGATTCAGGAAATTTTCCTCCCACGCCGTTATTCCAGCCTATTCTCGTAGGCGTTGGAACCAGGAGGGCTGGGAGGGTGACATGCCCCCAACGTTGGACAAATTTACCAAAATCAGCCCTTTTCGGGCAAAAAGCCACCCAAAGTCGGAAAAAAATTTGGTAAACAAAAAACTTTTTATCGTGCACCCTCCCAGATTTTATCTTTCTGTACGCTTATGTCTATTTTGGACCCAAGGGTAGCCTTTTAGTAGATACTTGATTTAATAGATACCAAACAAAAAGTGCTATTTAGTGTAAGTTTTCTACCATGCCTAAGGGCGCGTTTCCACAACAAAATTTACAGCAAAACTTGTATATGATTGATACAGGTCCCAGGGGGGAGTACTTGTAAAAATTTTGAAAGGGATGCTCGTGTCATTTTTTTGGGTTCAAAATTTATGGAAATTTCATTTTTTTGGGTTTATCTAAATTGGTGTCATTTTTTGGGTTTGAAAATTTTGCCGTTATTCTTTTGGGTTCATTTAAAATTTGCATAATTCTTTTGGGTTACCAAATTAGAATGTAGAAAAAACTTAGTTATGGGGGCTCGAGAATAATTCTGTCATTTTTTAGGGTTTGAAATTTTGAAGCTGTCATTTTTTGGGTTTGAAATTTTGGGCCTGTCATTTTTTGGGGTAGACAACAAATCTGTTCAAATGAGTATCCCCATCTTGAATTTTTTTAAGTGCCCCCCCTGGGATGCAGGTGTTGCCGGTTTAATTCTGATGGATTTATCAAAGGCATTTGATTGCATGCCACATGGTCTGCTTATTGTGAAATTGAATGCGTATGGTTTTGGTCCCCTAGTTAATTATCTCTAAGATAGAAAGGAGGGGTGAAGGTTGGTTCAATTGATTGGTTACAAAAAAAACTGGTGTCTCACATTGCTCTGTGCTAGGGCCACTACTCTTAAATATCTCCTCAACGATTTTATCTACATCGTCGAGCATTCGTATGCAACCTAAGGCAAATACTAGTTTATCTTTTCGTGGCAGCATATTATGAAATTCCTTACCAAATGACACACAAATTGCCACCTTTGTTTATTCCTTCAAGACATGCATGAAAAATGGAATAGAGAGAATTTGCCGTTGCAAAATATGTAGATAACAAACGCACAATGTTTATTCTTGAGGCTGATTTTGTAAATAGCGTATTTACGTTTCTATTTAGGAATTGTATTTTTTTTTGTAAATTGTTGGTCCTAATTACTTCATATCACTAGAGACATTCTTTAAAACCAACTTTAAAGAATTTAATAAAGACACTAATACAGGTGCATGCGCACATAAGGCCGGGGAGGGTACTTGAATTTCATTAAAAGGGCGGTGTGCGCTCCAAGATATAATTTTTCACCCAGCTCTAGAATTCTCTTCAATTCATGGTCGGCCTTAGAAAAAATCAAAATGTAAACTTTACTCCGAGAACAATGAAATAACAATCCGCTCTAACAAAATACCCCTTTTGGCAACTGACTATAGAAAAATGGCCTCCTTTAGATACCCAACGTTAGAAAATGAGGCGAAAACAATACACAGGAAAGAGTGCGCATCATGCCAGTAAAACATACTAGATACCCCCCGTTGCATAAAATGAAGGATTTCTCGGAAATGCCCGTTCTCTGAACTTGAATTTCTTTGAATTTCTTTAAGATTTTTTGGCATTAAACAAGATGCATTGATTGTCAATTAAACGAAAAGTTTGCAAGTATTTGCATTTTATTGTCGTTTTATCAGCGATGTATTTTGAAATGTTGCCGAATTTAGACCCACATTACCCCCACCCTATCCTATTTCGTGCAGTTGCTCAACGAGCAAAGGTCGGCCAATCTTTTAGTAAGCGTGTTAACGCACCTTTAATTTTCCGCTATTGTTAGTATGTCACTTTAAGTATTTGGCAGTTCGAACGTTTCAATTTATTACACCAGCAGCGGGTACTTGCATGTGCATTCTTACAAAAGACGCTAAAGCTTGAAAGTAAAGGATCAAGTGAAGCAGCTAACGACAGAAATACACGCAGGTGAATAAAACTAACAATATATTGACAAGAACATTAACTATACAATTTCTTACAAGCATTGATTTTTTCGACAAAAACAACAGCAAATGACAAAAACTACTGTTATTTTCTAATTCGTTTCAGGTAACCCGTCCTAAATACATTTATTTAGTATCTAATTACAGTTATTTCTAAAAGTCTTTCAAAACAGTAGCACTAGTTAGTTAAGCAGTTTATGAAAAGACGAGTGCATGACATACAAGTAAATTAGGTAAACAAGAGACAACAAAAACTCTACAAGACATTTTATTGTATCCTCGACTGTATCCGCTTGTATCCTACTTATAACCCTATTCCGTTCTTGGGACCTAGTAAATTCCCTCTCAAAGCAAAGCATACCTACTACATCATCATGCTTTCAGACTTGATAAAGATATCTATATATTCTTAACTTCATAGACAAGGTTTGCATCACGTAAACCGCATAAACATCGTATCATAATAGGCTTATAAACTTCCACTTTTGGGGGATACCCGTAGCAATCTAATTATGCGTCATTCAAGGCATTTTCATGAATAAAACAATATATACTTTAGGGGATCCCAATCAACATTGTTGTGGTAGTCCCCCTTTTGAGCTGTACTTCAGACCACAAAAGAACACTATGTTTGTGTTAGACACTCTAAGAAACTTGTTTGTTGTATCTAAATGACATCATTGCATAGAGCGTTATTCATTATTCGTTCTATTGAAGATGTGCAAGAGGTCCCTTAGAGATGAGTTAGAATTCCAAACTGCAAAAAAAACAAAAGCATTAATGAGAACGTGAAAATTGTGAAACTATAGCTGGATAACTTCTAGCCTGTGTTACAGACTATAACAAAGGGGAATTATGGTCTGTGTGATGGGCTCACTTTTGTTGTCCCAATGAGTTCAGCATAAATTAAACAAACAAAGAGACAGACAAGCCAATATCATTAGTTGAATAACAGATTTCACAAGATCTCTGTGATACAGGCTAATTAATTGTAATGATACCAAAAAGAATATCAGCAAGCGAATCAATGAATCTTAAAAACCAAGGACCTGGATTTAGTAAATTTCAAGCAAAGTAGAATCATAACAAAAGGTTAACTCAAAGTTGCTATCCAGTTTTATGATTTTCACAGGATTACCTTAAGAAGAAAGAACGATAAATAATGGAACAATAATAATAATTCAATTTGCATGAATCGATAAATGTACAACTCTTCACTTCAGAACATTAAAAACAAATGAAAGAAAAAACATAAATTTACTCTCTCAATTCTATTACAATTCCAATGCTCCTACCACAATCATGCAACATGGTGATATATGGTCCAGGTCATTTTTCGAAAGACATATAGTATCAAAGGAAACTAAGAATGAAATAAAAAACGAAATTATCCGTAAAATTACCAACATAAAAATCTCCAAAACAATTGTTATTACCATTGGCTGTTAAAGTTTGTGCCAATAGCCTTTTAGAATCTGAAAAAAGGAAAGTTTCGATAAATATATACCATGTCCACAAAAAAAGTTATCACTTTTTGACTTGGGGCTTATAAATCGTACACAAAGATGATTTGAGAGATCAACGATGTCATCCCAAAAATCTAAAAACACGGGTAGCAGATTGTCAAAGAGAAAATCAACAGACAATACATTTTTCAATTCATTCCAATAAAGAAATCACACAAGGGCAATAACACTGAACACTGATGTGATACAATGTATGAGTATTGGAATCATCTGTAGGCAATATCAATAAAGACGAACTTAGGATTAGCTCCTGCAAAAGAAACAGATTATTTTCTTACGAAAAAGAAAAGACAGATATATAATAGCATTAATAGCCATTTCACTCATCTTTTAGCAATATCAATAAAGACAATCTTATTATGAAAAACGTTTCACACACTTGCCTTTGCAGTTGCAGTTGCAGCTGGTGTTGGATTAGCTCCTGCAAAAGAAACACAATACTTTCATACGTAAAAGAAAAGACAAATATACTGTATAGTAGCATTGATAGCCATTTCACTCATCTTTTAGCAATATCAATAAAGACAACCTTACTATGAGAAACGTTTGACACACTTGTCTTCGCAGTTGCAGTTGTAGCTGGTGTTGGATTAGCTCCTGCAAAAGAAACAGATTACTTTCATACGGAAAAGAAAAGACAAATATATAGTAGCATTGATAGCCATTTCAATAATCTTTTAGCAATATTAATAAAGACAATCTTACTATGAGAAACGTTTGACAAACTTGTTTTCGCAGTTGCAGTTGTAGCTGGTGTTGGATTAGCTCCTGCAAAAGAAACAGATTATTTTCTCACGAAAAAGGAAAAGGGAAATCCTTTCGGTTTCTCTCAGTAAATGACTTAGATGATCATCATTAAGAAAACACAGTCATCTGGTTTTATTGCACGATTTCTTTCACAGTTACAAGTGTTACATCAGTTTCAAAGGAAAGGTGAATAAAAAGGATCTAAAAAATTTAGGGACCCTTAAGCATATATCTTTTAGAACCCAAATAGAAGAATCATGTGAAGGATTTATTTTATAGCATTTAATCAATTCAAGCAGGACAGCTTTGAGAGAATACTTTAGTGTTTCAGAGCCTGCGCAGAGTACTCCACCACACAATTCATTATAATTTCTTCGTGATGTTGCCCCTTCACAATTCGCAATTTGGAGTCAATTCATAGTTCCTTTAATCAATGTAATTCTCAGCCAATATTACTTTCACAAACGATGTATGCAGAATACTAAGTTTGTCATTTTACATCTGAAAAACTTTTCAATGTCTTGTTAATCATTAATCATACTCTGCTATACATAACAAAGAAAAATTTAACAGAACGTCAATAATGAAACGAAAAAGCACGAATCTGTACTAGAAAATTTTACTTACTGAGTCTCGTTTCAATGAATGATTTAAATATCTTTGTTACGAGCTTTCCATTTTCTGAGCAAAGGAACTCTTTTCCCACAGAGGTTTCTGGGCTATACACCCAGAGTGTATTTTTGACATCATTTATGTGATAGCCCATTACTAGCACTTCACAATTTTGATTTTGGAACCTCATGTTAGCCTTCAAAAATGTTTGAAATAGATTAGTAAATTTTGCAGTAGTTTACAGCCTAAACTAATCTTGTGTATTTTCGTAATCACTACAAGCCTTTCACGCATTTAACATGGTTTTTTCACCAAGGAATTCTTGAGGATTCTTAGAAATTCTTGAGAATCTTTATAGTTTCTTACCGATTCTTGTTTAAGAAGGTTGCAGTCTTTTATATGATTTGAGAATTCTTATGTGAAGACTTCTTGAAGATTCTTAAAATATTAAATGTATGGCCTGCACAGAGGTCTGACTTTTCAACTACAATTTCACTTGATTAGCTTAAAAATAAGTAATAAGACCAATTATGGAAAAGAGTTCTATTAATCCAAATTTATATCCAATCATGTGATTCATTACTTTTGGGATGATCTATTTATGAAAGAAATCGTTGCCAGTTTGTTGCCATACGCTATCTTTCATCACCCTTTTATCATCATGAAAACAATTCTTTGTTTTCCTGACTGGCTTTATGGGCTTCTTGGGCATGTCTCCCTTGCAGGAGACACATTTCAGGCGCTTGATGTTGTTCGCAACACCACACTGCAAGCAAGGTCTTGAAGCTGTTTTCTAGAAATATTAGCAGAAAAATCCAATTGATATGAGCACAGTTTAAACATGCAATTAATAAGGAACTGCCAAATGAACAAATTAACAATTTCACTAAAATGGACGTGAAGGATAAACATATCCACAACATTTGGATGACAGAATATTTAGAAACTTAATGAGGTTTGAGAATTTGAAACCTTCAAGTCTATTTAAACTTTTACCTTAATCCAAGATATACAACCTACAGTATATACAGTACAATGTTATATCAATGAAAAATTATGCTGATGAAACAATTATGGGAAAACAGCTCGTAGCTACAATTCACTTACAGGTGGCATGTTGTGGGAATAGGTAATCTGATTTGCTGTGAAAGAAAAGAATCGTTAAACTGACTTAAATTGAGATCTTTTTGGCAGGACAACCTAAGATTTGCTAGGATTTTTTCAGATTCCCCAGCTTTTCCTGAAATTATTTTCAAGTTTGAATTTCTGTTTCGGATGAATGGGGATTGCTAACCAAAGAGATAGGAAAGTTAGAGAATGTTTATTCTAGGGATCCTAGAAGCTACCAAAACAACTACCTAAGAAAATACTTGGAAATTCTAAGGATGCTCCTGTTTTCTGGAAGGTTATATAAGGAATTGTGCAGTTTTTCGTCACCTTTTATCTTCTACAGTTTCATCCAATAAGATTATTGATTGTAAAAACGGTTTTTTCAAATGCTGCACCTACTAACCCAGGAACTAACCTTGAACAACTCCTATTTTAACTTTTTTTTACAATACAGTATGTACCAAAATTGTCATTTTGGCAAATGAGTTTTAAGTATATATAAATAAAAAGAAAAAAATGTCACATGCCACTTATGTGCCAGGAGGGCAGGGGTTTGAGATAAAATCTTGGGGACGGCAAGAAGAAGTTCATTGTTTACGAAAATTTTGCCTGACTAAAGGCACACATTTTACCCAAAGATTCCCTGCCAGCTTTCTTGGCTCATAACCTTGTGGGTTCCCAACACTTGCTATTGCAGCATTGCCCTGGCATTCCCAGCATTGCCCTGGCATTCCCAGCATTGCCCTGACATGATTATTTTTTTAAACAAAAGGCCAAAGGAAAAATTTCAACAGTCATCAATTTAAAGCAGGGGTGGTGCCAGAGTCTACTTGACATATGGACGCTGAGGCTTCTCGGACAAAAATTAGGATAAGCTAAAGGTTACTTTGGGTTAGTTAGGGTTATAGGGCAAGTTAGGGTTAAAAGGTATAGGGAAGGGTGATGTTTAAATCAATATCTACAGAAAGATTTTGATATTCATCAGGGCCATAGGAAGCAGCTGCAGATTGAGGGGCTTTTTTTCTCAAGACAATGGAGAACAAAAATAATTTATTCTTGTGACGTGGCACCATTATTTTAAACATTATTTGGGGGCATGAGCCCCGCTGCCACCCCCTTCCTACGGGCCTGACTTTTATGCACCAATCATTTGTTATCCCTACCATGGAGGGTTGGGTAGGGATGTTGATAACCCCACCATGGCGCAAAGAAATTGCTTGTGAGGGTGAGGAAAACAAATGATTTGTACATTTAGCGCTGCCTGCTAAACCTAGGGGGGGGGGGGTTCATGGCTTGTAGATGGATGAGGGTCTGTCACCCATTTTTTGCTACCCACTTCTAATGGCCAAAATTTGCAAAAGTGCCCATTTTGATCATGAATTTTGGCAGAAAAAGTATAACCCATTTTAAAAACTATTTTTTTATTGATTTCAGCCAAACTGACCATCTTTATTCAAAATTTGCCAAAAAATGACCCTTGTTTAGAACATTTTTGACCTAAAAACCTAAGGTTAGAGCAGCACATACCAGTACCCTCTACATGTTCACTAGCCCCCCAGGCAACAAAATGCACTGTTTTTTCTATATTTTTACCTAGCATCCACAGGTAATTTTTAGGACACTGAGAAGCTAAGTTTATTGAGCAATGTCCTGGTCCTTCTCCTCGATGTGACCACACCTTGCGACTCCTTTAGCCTGGAATTCCAGAGAGTTGGCGACTCTCCTCACTCTACAAAGCAGGTTCAGCAGGGCAGGGACTCGAATCACAAACACTCAGGTTGGTAGTCAAGCGGACTACCATTGAGCAATCCCCGGACTTGCACTTGTCCCGTGTTCTGTTAAAAGAAGCATTAATGTCCACTACTGTTATTAGTAGCATAAATTTAAGTCCTGAAAAGAAAACTCTGATAAATAATAAGGAGCCGCCCAGGGAGAGGGTACTCCCTAACTTTCAACACAAGGGGGTCTCTGCCAATATTTGGGTCTAAAATCTTGCATTAAATCAATATTTGGGGTATGTAAATAACAACCTAAACACAATTCAATATTTGGGCTTCATGAATCTGAGAGGAGTGAGAATTATACAGGCCTGATTTATTAACAATATTTGGGGTCTCCATGACTCAAACTAGACGAAAATATAAAACTCAATATTTAGGGGTTAGAAAAAAATATTGGCCTGAAGTGGCGGCGCCAGGGAATAAAGATGGGGGTCTGGGGGAAAAAATCTCAGGACCACACCCTTCCAATACTAAGGGAACGCCCTTTTTACTCTCAGGAAGCCCCCCTACTTCTCTATCAAACTCTAGAGATAGCTGCCTAACCCCTTCTTAGATGAGCTCGTGCCCCCCTAATAATTTTCCAAAAAATGGTGCTACACCTGATTGGAAAGTTTGTGGAGCACAGGCAAGACATCGCACATGCTGGAACTTACGCGGTTTTGGATCTGAGCCGCGAAATTACCGATAAACAAAAGATCTATTTTTTTAAGATATTGTTCTCAACTACAGAAACTGCAAAATTTTCGCGCAAATCGTGCTTAGGCCATCTCAACTTGCAAGCGCAAAATGCAGACTTTCCAGTGTGGGTGCTACGTCACAAGTATGAATTAAATCTATTGTTCCCCATTGTTTTGAGAACCAACCCCTCCAATCTGCAGCTGCTTCCTACCGCCCTGGTTTCAACCCAGATTGGACAAGTTTGCCAAGTGGGAGATTTTTTCATCCGAGCGGTTAGAAGCACAGTGAAATTTGAATTGCGCAGAAGTTTAATCCCCCGCGCACCCGTGCACGTCAAACTTTCCAATCTGGGGTTCAACCATCCATCCACCCATAATAGCATTACTGTCCTGTCACGCAGGGTTGGCAACAGGAATCTTCTGATGGAGGAGCTAGAACTTCTGACAGGGGGCTAAAATGGCAAAAAGAGCTGTTTTCGTATGTTATTTTGCCAAAATTCCTCTGACAATAACCCAAAGTTTCCTCGGACCGGGGGGGGGGCTAGGTACTTCTGATTGATTGCTGTAGCCCCCTAGCCATCCTGGGGCTACCCCTGGCCTAGGCCCACATGCACAGGATCTTGAATTTGTATATGCACAAATACGGAGAACATGCTGAAGCAACAAGAAAATCATAGGTACAGACTACTTTGTTGAATACAGTCTACCAAATTAATTGCCATTAAAAGGGGGATTAAAACAAGCAATGGCGCCCCATGATGGATGGGCGATGGTGTGGTACTGGTGAACCAGGAGGCGGCATAAATATAAATAAGAACCCGAGAACCTACCTACTACTGTATTATTATTTAGTAGAATTAGAAACCAAGTAGGAAAAGTCTATTCCACAGTAAACCATGATCAGGAAATTAGAAGATTTTGATACTTACATTTGTCCCTGTCCCTGCCCCTTCAATCCCTGCCCCTGACCTGCAGGCCTGTACTTTCTGCCTATGCCCAGTACAGTGCAAAAAGTCAAGTATCACGTATAATTATTTAACGGATGTTTTCTCTGTTCATATTTTTACTTTGAAACAGGAAATAGCTCTGGTTTGGCTGTGAGACTGACCTGAACAGGCTTTGGTTACCAAATACAGCAACAACAACATTGGGGTCAAAGTCCACTTTGCTGCCCACGGCCAATGGCGGACGAAACTCGGGAATGGTTTATTGCTACAAAATATACCATAAAAAAAGCAATTTTCCCATAAAAAGCTCCAAATTTTGCCTCGATCTTTTTTTTTTAACAAAAGATTGCAAAAGAGCCCCGAGAACAAATCTCCACGGCTTCACAAATAAGAATCTAGACATAGAAAGCTACCACTATCCAATAGGGTGAAAAAATCACTCTTGGGAACCATTTAAATTCTGAAATATTAAAAAAATTCGAACTTGCCCATTTTCCCCTAATTTTGGACAACTCACAATGATGATTAAAACAATAAATTCAGGTAAATCTTGTTATTCCTATCCAGATTTCATCATCCAGACCACCTTTCTTATATTTATTGGGATATAAATCTGTCATCACAAAACCATGAAACAACACTGTTTTCTGGAAAAGCCTGATTTTTACTATTTTAAAGCTTTTTTTTGTCAAATATTAGCGTAAACCAGAAAAAATTTGCGATTCTTTACAAAATTTATTCATTATACTTCACAGAGAATTCTTCTTTAAGTTAAAAACAATTCAAACTAGCCTTTTCAACCTTAAATTCATACCCACTCTGTTACATTGAGAAAAACGAAGCTTTTGTGTTATCATAAGTTGGTTCCCAGGCCTCTTTAATATAAAATGCTGTATTTTGAGCGGGAATTATGAAACGCATCTCATGTCAGCAAAGTGGGATTTTGTGGGAATTAAAACTATTTTCTGTCCTTTTTGCTGTGGATCTTTTAGATACACAGTCAAGATGAATGATATGACTACCATTGCTCTCTTTGAGATTTTTAAAAACTGCAAAAAATCTCGATTTGACAGAGAGCCAGACTTTGATGAAGTTGTGAATTAGGTCTCTTCCATGAGACTTAATTAGGATTCTTCTCTACAGAATTCTCTTGTTATCATCTCTTGTTTAGCTTCAAGTTATTGTAGGTAATACCGGGATTTTCCAAAATAGATTTCGATGTAAATATAAATGCACTGCCTTCTGTACAATCTAATAAAACGTCCTTGTGTTTCTTGTTTGCCTAAATTCCCGTCCTAAAACCTAAATTCCTCATTCAAAAACTGTTCAATCACGTATAAGTGTCCATTAATATGCTAATTATTCTAAATATGTTAAAATATCACAACACTTTCTTACCATTTCTGTTTACGTTCAGACTAATCAGAGCTTCAGAAGTTAGAAATACACAATAAATTAATAGCCTGCAGGTCAAAACACTTGCGCTGGATACTTGTCCCAAGTAAAACAATCGATAACTTTATGTAGTCCGATATTCATTAGCCTACGCATAGACCCAATATCCCAAAGTAGAAAGGGTCTATCAAAAAAAAACGAACAAATTCTTGCTACGGCTTCCAAATTATTCTAAATTATGTTAAAAATTACTGGTACCTAGACTATTTTGCGCACAGTCGCAGGCAGTCCTTCCCTTTGTGAAAAATGCGCAATGGTGGATGAAGGATGAGTGCTTCTACGTGCATTTTATGTTTTGAAGCCCTTGAAAAACGCAACGACTGGAACAAAGTGGATGGAAAATCAAATGTGAATTTAGCATTAAACAATTTTCCATTCCTTGTACATCCATGCTCTCCATATATCTGCAAGAAGTGTCTGATAATTGTGAAGAAAAGGTCAGAATGGTTGCAACGAATTCAGGACATTGACTTGGAGTTGACGACCAAATATCGTGCAAAATGTCAGGAAGCAGGTTTATCCTTAAAAATGAAAAGCTCGGGAAAATCATCTAAGAAGCTCAGATTCAATGAATCAACAGAAGGTAAATAGGAGGATGACCATACAGTCACAACAGACAATAGTTTCGTTTAGTTTGGTGGGTCACAGACGACGACGCATGAAAGCCACAGTACAAGAGTAGACGCCTAGAGTAGATTCCTTTCCAGATGCGATTGGTTCTTTTCACGAAATGGATTACATATGATTAGATTCCTTTTCACTTAAAAAAATTTTGTCCACTAAGCTAATATTTTTCCTGTTAATAATTTTTATTTTATGACATTGATGTTAAGCTTCTTTTTAGAAGGCAATCAGTATACTGGTAAACTGGTGGTGGAAAAACACCATAAGGTAGGTTAAATAAATTTAGCCCTGAGTCCAGCAAAAATATTACTAAAGAATGGGTTTTTTATTGGGCAGCTTCCCAAATTTTTTCTTCCCGTACATTTATGTCAGCATTGGAATTACCCCTAGCTAGCATTTGCACGTTTTTTTCTAAGAAACCACTTTTCCACTTTATACCTAACTTATTAAAAGAATAACTCTATTTACTAAGATTCGGGGGAAAAAACGATACATTCTGTTACTGTATTTCGTTTTCTTTGACAATAGAAAACAACAAAATTAAGAAACTTACTAATGCAGTAGGAGCTAGTATGTCTCTTATGAAATAAAAATGTGCCCTAGATAGTTGATATGTGAACTGCTTTGTGCTCCAGATTGCAGAGTGTGCACAAGTGAATCTTCCTGGCGTTGACTTTCTTGGAAATACAAAACTCTTCCAAGTGAAACTCGAAATAAGGAATAAATAATGGAAAATTGCTTTCGTATTTGACAAAAGATGATCAAACGGTCTGTTCTTTCTTTCTTCAATTTAATTTCGTCAATAATGCTTTCAGATACAGTCCGCAGTGAATTTTCCTTGTTGACATGCATGGAGTAATAGCTGATGTTTGACCGCAATTGTGGCTTCTCAATTGCATGAGTAGTTGCTGTATTTAAATATAGCATCTCATAGATAGCATTATTTGTTGACCTTGTGGCTGTTGCTGTAAAAACTGCATATCTAACTGTTGAATTGAGCAAAGATTTCAGCTCTGCCAATCATCCATACCATTTTCTAAAAGGTGCTGTTTTCTGCGATGTTGATTTTCCCCTAAGAATAAGTATTACCAAAATATGTAAGAGTTTTTTGGGATCTCTCTGTTTTTGTTGAGTATAGTTTCGGTGTGGCCTCAGGGAGGTATGAGGCCTGGGGCCAATTGCCCCCACCAACTTTTCCAAACTTTGCCAAAATTGTAATTGAAAACTGCAATAAAAATGCCTCAGTGTGCGTTTTTGCCCCTACACATTGAAAATTGTGGACTTATACCAAAAATATTTTAGGTGGAGGCTTATTTGAGTTTATGGTGTAAAATGCATAGAAAAGCTGATATTTTGGAAAAATTTGGTACTGAACTATGTTATAAGCCAGGGTGCATTCCATGTAGTCTACGCCAGATATCTCCAGCGTAGACTTTGGATAAAACAATAGGTCACATTATTTCTATTGCAATAAAAAAGTGTGTTATTAGCATGAATTGACCTGTCTCAAAATATTTTGCAGTGAGGGCTTATTTGAGAGGGCTTAATCAAGGACTGGAAACATGTCTATCAAGTTCACATTCTACCCCAAGTTGGGAAAGCCCCCCATTGAATCAAGATAACATGAATGAAAACTCTACAATAGGTAAAAAAATTGAGGCCCTACTCTGTTTGGGGCCCAGACTGCAGAGAAGAGAAGGGCACTTTTCGCCGACGTTGAGAGTTGGAAAACAATGGGAAAGTGCATCTAGGGCACCCTTGGCCTAGATCTTTGGGACATCATTGACATACTCTGCAGTCTGGTTTGGGGCAACCCCTCTTGTGTAGGTACCTATCTAGAGTGTTTTTATAAGAATCAGTAGCTAGTTTCGTCAATATGATCTTTTTCTTTCTATTGTTTTAAATAATAGAATACTGTTTTATCAATTTTTCTCTTTTGAAATCGAGGGGTACAGTGTTCTGAATAAATAAAGTGTGTTCTTATATAAAAGAAGGGTGTAATAAAATTGGCCTAGTCAAAGTATAACTTTATTTATAACTTTATAAAGCTATGATATGAACATATAGTATGGTAAACTTACCACTGGACCAGACAGTCTGCTTCGTTTACAACAACTGCCACACGATCTTCTCGAAAAGTATCTGAGCTTGCTAATATTCTCCGGCGTTTATTAGCGAGGAACGATTCTGGGGTTGGGTACATAATTGAGTAGACTTCTTCAAAGCCCTGGAGCACTCTCTTTAAACGATTGCAGGTGCAGATATGCCAAAATTTTTCTTGATTTGGGCAACTTGATCTTTCATGAGGGAGATCAGCGGTTAAATCACAAGAGCTGTGCTTGTGCCAAAGATATCGTTATTCATAAGATCACCAATAACTGAGATAGCTTGGAAAATTAAGGACTTTCCATATCCCGTGAGCGCAGCGAAAAATTTTGGGTGATCGTGCCAACAAGAAGCGGCCCAGCCGTGAGGGAAGCCTACCTCTAGCTACACCAAGTACTCGTCTTTCTTCTCTTCATTCATGAGCGACAGTAATGCAAAATAAAATAGATGAATACAATTTCCCCTTAAATAATTATTCTATTTTATTTTATAGTTGAAGACCGGAGAAGCTTGCAAAGAATGCGGAAAGATGTACAAAACTCAAGGCGGACAGACAGGTCATGTGAACTCTAAACATAAAAAGCACACAGAGAACGCTATAAAAATCCATCCTTTGGAACTAAAAGCAATTTTGGCAGAAGCTGCTCTGAAGCTATTGAATGATCAATGTTTTCCGGAGGAACTACGTTCACATTTTAACGGATTTATTGTGTCGCTAGCAGATAGTATTGAAAACAGGGAAAAATTTTCTGCTGTGTTTGACAAATTTTTGGGAAATGGTAAAAAATTTTACTCTAGCTTTATGAGGTCATTGCCTTGAGAGAGGCGACTCAAGTTGGTACATTATGCCAACAAGATACATCATTGCTATTAACCAAAGTTGCAAATATTTGTTTAGGAAAGTTTGCAGGATGTCCTTCGGAAACAACTACTTCACAAATTAGGAAGAAGTTTACAGAGAAGGAACTGAACACATTAGAGTACCGATCAGGTTACTGCTTCCATAAAGTATACATGAGCACCAGAAACAGCAAAATGTAGAATAGTGTCGTAAGTCAAAAGATTCTGAGCTTAGTCAAGGCTGCTAAAACAGACGTTGCTAAAACAGACGTTGCCCAGAAGTTGGTCAATCTCGAGAATAGAGGAGGTCCTTGGAAAGTGAACAGAAATGCGGTTTCAATATTTAAGGAAGTAGATACAAAATTCATGGCAGTATCAGCACAATCATTGAAAAGTATTGATGCAAGTAGCATAGTTATAAGTGCCTTGAAAGACCCATATGTAAAGTCACATATTTCATCAATTGTCTCAGCTGCAACATTAGATATCGAGAATGAAATTGCAATAAATGTTTTTGAGACATTAATTCATTTGTATTTGCGTGTTTGATCACATTCGCATGCAAAAGACATAAAAGAGAAACACAAAGCCATGAAAAAATTGAGCAAGATAAACTCACTTCGAACAGAAATAAAGAGAGCTAGTGTATCAACAGACTTAGGTCATTGAACTCATGTAACCTTGGTATACTAAAAATTTTAAATTTTGGCTGGAAACAATATAAATTGGTCTTATCTTAAGCTCATTCGAATTCAAAACTATATGCTTCAAAGGGGGCTTATTTAGGATGAGGGCCTATTCAAAAAAGAGAAAAGTTGACAACACATTTTTTTAATCCTAAAAAGAAAACTACTGGTCAGCTAAGCTACTTCAACATCTTTAGTTTTGTCGTCTTCAATCTGTAGCTCAACTGCATCCACTTTTACTTGTTCTTCCTGAGTACTTGGTGCTAAAGGATCTAAAAAGTATCTTAAATGTCGAATTATGAATTGCGTAAAAAGGCTTCAAAATTAAGCTGTATGAAGCTAATTCTGGCAGGTAATTTCCACAGGCGTAGGTCACAGCCACTGGACCAAAGTGTTTTAAGAAAAAAGCTTAATAAATAAATAAAGCATTTTGTCCCTACCTTATTACACGGAAATAACGCGGTACACCAAATAGTGCGAAACATATTAATGTGATGAGAAATTAACGTGAATTGCCAAATAAAACAATAGAATTCTATTATTCCTTAAACACTACGTGACATTTATTAACACAAAATTTTGCGATTTGCGTTAATTAATGTGACGCATTATTTTCTTGTAATAAGGTAATTCAAACTTTCTCGATGTTAAATTTCTAACCAGTGATCATAAGAATATTAATCTATTTATCATAGCTTCTTTCAGATTTCTTCGACTTAGGTACTGTATTGCTGTGACCTGCAACCAGTGAGAGTGAGAAATACCTGTCTGGCTAGAAATTGATATGATTATGAAAAAAAAACTTTCTTGTAAACAATATGTAGACTGACCAAAACTGAGATAAATGGGGGCTGATTTGATGGGAAAGCTTATATCTGGGAGAAGGAGCTTAATCAAATTATTACGGCAAATGCACATGCAAATATCTTATACATTTGTACAACATACTATAGCATGTATTCCTAGTTGTAAAGTTAGACCATAGAATCCGAGTTGCGAACCCTAGAGCAACGTTATGTTTTTATGTTTAGAAAGGACAAGAAGCAGGCATCTTTTTTTCTGCTTCTTTGCATTCAGAGCATGAACCCTCACACTTGATCAATAAATGGCAGTCATTTGAACGCAAGCATTCTTCGTGCAAGACGGTTTTTTTCATAGAAAAGATTGAAGTGTTTCGGGATACAATGTATCCTTGTTTTTCCATCACATTTCCGGACAACTTAATGAAAATTTATGCTGTTGCACAAAACATGGGTATCAAGTTCTTTCAAGAGGTAGGATAACGTCACATTTTGAAACCTGCTGTCAAATTGTTTCATAAGATTAACATTCGTAAGCAAGAGCCAGCCATAAACTCGGATAAAAACATTGAGTGTAAAGTCAACTGTGATAGCATACTTTGGTGCCATAAAATGAGAGTTTTTCATTGTTATGCAGCATGCTTCCAGTGTTTCTGTGATTTCTATATCTATTTTCAAACTCTTGAATCACTTTATGAACTCCTCGTAATCTTTGTAACAACTTTGAGCAGAACAGTCTTGGGTTCCTGGCTTTGAATCTTCTCGCTTTTTTATGCTTATATCTTGATCTTTCATTTATGTCTTTTTGAGTTCCAAAGTTTTCTTTGGAAGCTTGAAGTGTGTAATACTTACCTCTTTCAAGGTCTTCTTCAGTTGGTCTAAATAAATATATTCATTAATTTATCCATAAATATAATATATAAATATAAGTAACAATATAATAAACTGCTAGTAGGGTAAACTGAATAATTAGGGAGAGAGACATTTGGGACAACCTGGGGTAATTTGGGACAAGCAATAAACAGCAATGTGGCAGGTCAAATAAGTGCGGAGGAAATTATGGGTGATGAGAAATGATGAGTTACAAGAAACTTGCTTCAAGCCCCAATACTGAAAGTCTCTAAAATTTTCTATTGTTAATAAAAAAATCTGTTGTTCTTTGCAAGAAATCCGAGGAGTGAGTTTTTTATAAACGAGTTTCTTATAAAAAGTAAGTGGGGCCTGGGAACAGGGTCGCCAAGAGAAAGTCGAGGCCCTGGGGCAAAAGTATATATGATCCTTGGCGAGGCCCCCTGAAGCAATAAAACATTATTGAAATCGCTATATAATTTTTTCGAGGCCCTGGGTAATCAATCTGTCCCCGCTTGACTGTGGGACTATATATACACCCACTAGAAATTCTCACAGCATGCACAATTTTCTCGTCAATTTTGAAGCTATCTGGAGGGTTGCTTTTGGAAAATATGGGGTGGTTGGTTCTAGGTAATGTGCAATAAAAATAGATAGATAAAATTTTTCCCGTGGAAAGCTCAACCGCAGAGATTTTCTCTTATGGCATTCCGCGCGCAGGCCGTAGGAAAACTTTATTTATGCCCAACTTTTTCAAAAAGTCTGACCGTCTGAAAACGTTCATTCGATTTTGTCATCATTCTTATTCAACATAAATCTTTGGTTTATAAAGGAAAATATAAAGTAGAGTAAGAGCACTTACAATGATACAGTTCTTCTGGTAGAAAATGTTGCTTGCAAACATAAACTAAATTTTCCTCAATTTGCTTTTTTAAAGGCGGGTCTACACCACGGTCTCGTGTGATAACATTCAAAATATCGCTTCTCCACTTGTTTGTAAAGTCATCAACTGCAAAGGGAACTTTGATGGATAAAGCTTTACATTTTCTTGATCTGCAGGCTCCACAACCATAAATTGCACAATTTGTGCCAGTCATGTTAACAACTTTGAGTCAACTTTGATGACGGCCATAACAACTTCCCATCTTCAATTTTTGAAATGCACTTGGGAATTCTGGGCACGAGCAAAAGTCAGGACGAAACGGTAACACAATAGGCTATTGTTTACCTCCGGACTATAAATTATTCTTATGACTATGATTTAAGATAAGGTGGTAATTTTTGTACTCAAATATTAATTTTAGCCATAAAGATTGTCTATTAAATTCGTTAAAACATTGTTTTGATACTGTTGTTGCTGAAAAACTTGGATCAGCAATTGATTTTGCTGTTGGAGTTGGAACTGAATATTTTCCAGCTGTTTTCCAAAGCTCTTCTGTTGTTGCTCATCCTGTCTTCTCCTCTCTCTCACTTTCTCTCTTTCTGGCTCTCTCTTCTAGCTCACAGTTCTTCATCTCATACTCTTTTTCTCTCCACTCTAACTCAACTTTTATTTTTTCTTTTAGCAATGCATTAGTATATCACCCCCTGTTCTTCTTGTTCTTTTCTCCTTTCCCTTTCCCTCATCACTACTCTTCTCTTTGCCGACTCTCCCATACTGTCAAGTGACTTCTCATCTCCAGTCCTTTCTGAGAATCCAAAGATGCTTTATCTGCCTTTTCCTATGCTGCAATTTTTTGTTCAAGATTTGCACTCTCAAAGATTTCGATCATCTCGTCCAATTGTTTATCAATATCAGTAATCTCCGGAGATATGCCACTTGCTCTTTTTTCTTCTCTATTTTTTGATTTTCTTTTCTTGTAAAGATACTGAAATCTGTCTCTGACAGATCTCTGGTTGATGCCAAAGAAGGGGCATTCTAAAGCAGTAAGAAGAATTGCAATAGTGTGCCATTTTTCTCCTCTTTCTGGGCTCCCTGTTCTGGTCATCCAAATCTCGGACAACAAAAAATGGTTTTAAATCTGGCTCTGTCCAAGTTACAGTTGGTGATCGTTATTATGCAGTTGGGCTGTTTGACCAAGATATGGGCACATCAGAGCGTCTGTTTGATTCCATAAAACAGTGTTTGAAAACAACTGCAGACAATCTTGAATGAGTAACAGGAAATGCAGAGCTATTTAACCTTGTATTGAATATTAAGAATACCATGACAGACAGACACAGCACAAATTATTGTGTTGATCAGTTGTTAGAAACTTTGAGAAAAGAACTTGCATCCAAATCCATTAAAGATTTCTCTTCCTTGCCAGCTGATGCTCAAACACAAATATTTGCTTTAAGTAAGTTGAGATGCAGCTTACATTATTAGGCCTTCCTGACGCAGCAGAAACTGGATTGTCACAGTTTGACAAAACAGTTCGCACTCAACCAATTCAATCATTCAGCCAAATTATTAAAGCCAATGAGTCTGGAACAACCAGGACCATACATACAGTATGCAAAACATTGGAAAAGCATGAGTCAGAACAAGCTGGCATTATGGCATCATTTGCAGTCTTTCTAAAAGAGAGCCCTGTACGCCTTACCATGTTCAGAGGGAATCGTTTTAATGTCCTTTTTTGGAATGGGGCATGTGTATACTTCCATCGTCAACATTTCAAAGATTTTTTCAAAATTCATGGCACACAAATCGTCTTCTTGAAGCAGTGAAGGAAGGATATCTCAGATGAGCTGAACATTGCTGGATGTCGTGCATTGGGCATAGTTGACAAGCTAGTTACAGGACCCTTCTGGAGACTTCGTGAATCTGTGCCAAACATCCTTGATTTAAACCCAGCAATAAGAGAAATCCAAGCAAATTGTCTTGCTTGGGCAGATGATGCCAGCCCTATGCTGTTTAATCAAGCAGCTGCATTTGCTGGTGCCAGTGTTCATAAAGATGAAGTATTTGAGTCACTGTTTGAGCAAGCAACAGAAGAAATGGATCTCTTAACCATTGCAGCATTGGAATTAATTTTAGGAAATTGCTGTGTGACAATTGTAAATCAAATGAAAGATTTCCTTGAAGGAAGGCCCTTGGCAAATCCCAGTGCACAATTAAGGGAGGAGACAAAAAGCTCACCCACAACCAATGCATTGTCAGAAAGAGTCTTTGCCAGCTATGACAGGCTTATTCGAGAAAGACCTAATGCAACAACCCTGAACATTGAAAGCACAATTCTTTTTGAAACAAATAAAACGAGTGATTGGCTTGATGGGCTTGACAGTGATACCAAGAAGTTTTACATGGAGATGGCTAAGTGTGATTCGTAAGTCAACTAAAAGTGTGATTCGTAAGTCAGCTAAAAGTGTGATTCGCAAGTCAGCTAAAATTGTGATTCGTGCCTTCCACCAAAGACGGAATGAAATAGAAGAAAACATAATGGTGTCACTACTGCAGAAACAAAAGGATAGAGAGGAGAAAGAGAAAAGAGTTGTAGAAAGGAAGAAAGCAATTATACAAGAAGTGCAAGACTTAAATGGGGAATGAGAATCAAAAGAAAAGGTTGAGAGAGAGCTTGATATGATTAATTGCACAATTGAATTATCAGAAATTTTTCTTTGGAGCTAAGGCTAGAGATAACAAGCAATTCCAGCAGTCAAGCAAAGGACACGTTTTCAGTATAGAAACTCTGAAAGAAAATCTTTTTGACATCATAGAACACAGCAGCAAGAAAGAAGGAGAAGGACAGGCTTCATTGGCAACCCTGCAGGTATTAGAGGAGGATGAGCGGAGGCAGGCATTAGAAAAGACAAAAGCTATGTTTAAAAAAAAATTACATGCAGCCCAAATGAAAGGCCTTGCAAAGAACCCAGAAAATTCGCAAAGAAAGACAGCAAAACCTCAAAAGAAGAGACCAGCAAGATCCAGCAGGAAGAGAATAAAGCCAATAGACCTTGTGGAAAAAGTTGTAGAGCATACTTTTGAAAGTGAGGATGAGCCTGGAACATCGCTGACATATACAGGTACTATTACCAGAATTGTTGAGAGGAAGAAAAAAGACACTGAAACTTTGTACGAAATTGTATATGAAGCAGAAAATGACGAAGAAGCAAGCGATGATGGTGATGAAGACAGAGATGAGGATGAGAATGATATGAGCTACTTGATGACTTTTATAGAGGGGATCTAAAAATCGTATTCTAACTTTATTGTAGATAAATCGTTAATAAAGGGATGGAGGTTGATGTTGGCAAAAAAGCTGAAATTTCATTCTTTTTTGGTAATGTTTTAGCATTGAATGAGATAAAGTTGAGTGCATAGCATTTCAACTTTGTTGATCAAAATTATTTTTTTACAGAGAAGTTTATGAATGGTGTCCCTCTTGTATGTAAGATGCTTTGTACCCATAGTGATTAATGCTTAGGGGGTTTGTGCACTGAAAGGTCAGCCCAATAAGCTGCCCCCCACCCACAAGTGAGATAATTTTGTCTATTGAAAATATCAAGCCACCAGAAACACTGCTGTGCTATCAAGCGTTTTAGGATGATAAGATTTTTGGCCTTCCCCCACCATTTTTGGACATGCCACCCTAATTTCAAAGGAAATCCCCCTTTTTAAACCCTTTTCAAACTGTCCCCTCACAAGTGAGTGAATTTTGTCCATTGATGATATAAGCCACCAGAAACACTGCTATAAAAGGATTTTTTAGGATGATAAGATTTTTTGCCCTTCCCCATCATTTTTGGACATGGCACCCCTAATTTCAAAGGAAATCCCCCTTTTTATCCGCGCTTTCAGAAGGATATATAGTATGGTTAGATGATGAAAACATTTCATTTCAGTATGTATGCTATTTTTAAATGCATGAAATGCAGTAACAATGCATTACAAAAGTAGTTAAATTGCAGTTTTGTCCCCATTTTTTGAATATCTTTGCACTAAGAAAAATTTCAGCGAAAGGCGCCTTTGTTATCAACTTTGAGTTCTCATAACTTTGCACTCAGACCAGGTATTTGCAATCTGAAAACTGTTTTGTGAAGTTCTAAGCTTGTTCTTTCTTATTAGAAAAAATCCAAATGAAAACAGTGAAAAATAAATTTTGAGTAACATGTCTACTTAAAGCGTTTCCTTAAAATGAGATGTTTTATTTCATTCAAAAAGTCAAAATTTAGCCTATAGTATTTAGCATTCATTGAAAATATCATTAACAAGAACCAGAAAGGTAATAATATGAAAACTCAATATAATAAGACAAAAATATTTACCTTGATGAGCTTAAGACAAAGACTGAAATTTTACATCTTATTTCCAAAAAACAACACTATATATTTTGACCTTGTTGTTTTTATGTTTACGAAACTATAAAGCCAGGCTAAAAAGGCCATGCATTTAGATCTAGATCTGTCAACTTTTAGGCAATGGCAAGTAACTGGCCTATCAACAATAAATTAAGAAAGAAAATATGTTCAACTTACCCACTAGCCTTTACAGTTGAAGATGAAGAGCCTTTAGAAGCCATTTTCAGTAGAATCTTTTTCTCTTACTTCGGGAATAATGCAGGAAATGTTCTATCGTTCTGCCCAGAAAGTTAATTTTTCATTTATAAGCAGTTTTCATTTTGTCCCAAACTATGAAAGGCTTTAGAAACTTTAATTGTTTCTTCTGTTTCTTTAGGCTCTTTATTGAAATCCGACCCAAAGAGAAGTGTACTGTGTGCAATATAACGTGATGTTAGCGACGCAATTTCAAGAGATCAGCAGTTGCGTAACCAAGTAATGCAATACCATCAACAAGGTTAGCTAAAATATCTGATGGATTAGCGGGATTGTCATTTTGGTCAGCCTGTAGAAAGTAATTCGCTGCATCAACCGCAATACAGCCTACGCTTTGAATTGTTTATTGGATATTAGAAATTCTCATGTCTGTAGACTTTTTGTCAGCGAGTAAAAACGCCCAAACTTCCTTATTTACTTTTATTTGCGGGTGCATTTGTATAAAATTATTTGGGCAAATGTATTTTTCACAGAGGGCTTTGATTTTTTCCTGCGGAAGTAGCTTGCCCCATCTTTTGCTCACAATATCTGCCAGTTGTTTATTTACAGCAGAGCCAGTTTTTCCATTTGACACTAGCTCATTGCTCAGTTGTTGGAGGAATTCCTCCTGTTCATACTGATCCTTATCATTAGAGAAATCGTCCCCCACGTCTGCATGAACACTGACACTGATACCATCAATGTTTGAACGTGGTGCTTTTGAAATCGTATGGCTAGAAATGGTAGGGCCCTTGCGTTTTTTGCATGAAGCTTCTGACCCTGTGGGTTGAACATTCCCGGTGGGATTAATATGCCCGGTGGGCAAGCCATCATTAGATTTTTCTAGCTGATTTTGTCCTGTGGACGAAGAGTGCCCTGAGGGCTGAATAGGCATCGGAGGGTCCTTAAAGCTTTCAGAAAACGATTTCATGGAGGCAATATTTTCATTTATGGCCAAAACGGTTTTCTTAGGATCAACAGCCTGATCGGTATCTTGACTTCCTTCCGATTCCACATATTCCGTTGAACCATCCATGATCTAAAAATTGCATAAATCTGAATAAATTATAGAGAATTTAAAATATAGATTGACTTACGTGAGTAGCTTGATACAAAACAGTGGAACAGATGTCATCGAAAGTAAAACTCTTACCGATTTCTTGTTCTCTTGAAGATGGAGTTCTTTTAGTTCTTAAGTTTCACTGAAAGCTAGAAAATTTGGGGAGAAAAACTCCTCACGTGTGGTTAGCTTAACGCCAAACTCGATGGTTTACTGCGCCTGCGGGCTCGCTTCTCATGTGATCCATAAGTGATGTAGCTGATGACAGAGTAGAATGGAATTTTCCAAATTGTCTTGGTGCAATGGATGGGAAGCATGTTGTGATTGTTGCACCAGCAAAGAGTGGGTCACTGTTTTACAACTACAAGAAAACTTTCAGCATCGTTTTACTTGCAATATGCTATGCAAATAATGAGTTTTTGATAGTGGACATTGGTGGGGCTGGGAAGCAAAGCGATGCATGTGTTTTTGCAAACACTAACATTGGGCATAGTATAAGCAATGATCTTCTGCCAATCCCTCAACCTCGCGTTTTACCCTGGAACCCAAAAAGAGTTACCTTATGTATTTGTTGCAGATGACGCTTTCCCATTGAGATTGAATATCGTGAAGCCTTACTCCAATTTCAATCTTGATATTAACAAGTTCATTGCAAACTATAGAATAAGCCGAGCAAGAAGAATTATCGAAAACACCTTTGGCATTCTTGCTGCACGCTTCAGAATCTTTTATCGCCTGATAAATGCTAAAGAGGGGCACGCTGAGTCGTACACTAAGGCAACTGTAGCCTTACATAATTATCTGATGCGAGGTAGAAACCAAGGGTCTGATCAGTACTGCCCTTCTGGTTTTGCAGATGTCGATTTAGGAGGTCAGTGGAGGGAACCTAGTGGAGATGGGTAGTCCAGTTAATAGACTAAGTTCAAATAACTATTCATAACAGGCTAAATCAGTGCGGGACTTGTTTTTTGAGTACTTCATCTCTGAAGAAGGGCAAGTGCCATGGCAATGGGATATAATTAAAGCAAGAAAAACAATTACAAAAACATAATCAAAATAATAATGTATATATTTAATGAATTCGCGCATGTCAGGCTGGCGTGCGGACCTACTTTTGACAGCTCTTCGGCAGAATGTTATCCGGTACGATTTCACAGTTACTCATCTTTTCAGCTTTTTGTTATTTATAAATATGATTTAGGTAGGCAGCAAATATTACGTTTCATAATCAATAATGGCTACAAACGAAAACGACGACAAATTAAAGAAGATTATTGATTTGATTCAAGGAGCCAAAGCGCAACACACAGAAGAATTCCGAAAGCTCGACGAGCGTCTTACAAGATTTGAAAAGTCCATGACCTTTATCAACAACTAGTTTGAGAATTTTAAGAACATAACAGAAAATTTATTAAAAGAAAATGTAAAGTTGAGTAAAAGGAACGATGAACTCGAGCGAGAAGTTAAACACGTCAAAAGAGCCCTGGAAATAACTAAAAAAGATTTTAATGATCTCGAACAATATGGTAGACAGGACTGTGTCGAAGTAAGCGGAATTCCACGAGAGGAGAATGAAGACACAGAAAGCTTAATCTTAAAGTTGGGTTCAATCCTCGAAATTGACGTTGAAGCGGAAGACGTACAGGCTTGCCACAGACTTGGGAAAAAACAAGATGCCCCGATCATTAGCAAATTCGTAAGCAGGAAAACGGCCACAGCTTTTCTAAAGGCAAAGAATCGTATAAAGAAACCCATCAAAGGAGAAAGTCTTGGCTTGGAAACTCGTTCGGAATGCAAAGTCTATATCAACGAAAGCTTGACAAAACAGAACAAGGAATTGCTGTATTTGGTCAGAGGACGGAAGAAAGAGAAGAACTGGAAGTATGTGTGGTCGAGAAATGGGACGATTTATGCACGGAAGAGCGACGAATCTGATTTTATCAGAATAAACAATGAGAAGGACATTGAAAAGATAGTCTAATGAATGGTATATTATTTTTATTATACTTTTTTACACTACACCTAAATCTCATCATCTTATATTTTCTAATACCCTTCCCCTTTTTCAATAATGGATGAATTTTCTTGCCCTAAATGTCATTTAGAAGTTTTAGATGACCAAAACTTGATATTTTGCGACTCGTGTCAATATTGGCTTCACTTGAGATGTAGTGGCCTGACACTCAGGAAATTTCAAGAACTCGCCGCCGATTCATCAGCACAGTGGTTTTGCAAAAATTGTGTTGTTGAATATTGCTGTGCGTTACCTTTTAACAAACTTAAAAATTTGCCATTCTTAAAACTGATTTCTGAAACACTAGATCAAGACATTCGAAACAATGACTTTCACGACATTTGCTCGGTCTGCTCTAAAGTTGTTAATCCTATAGATTCGGCGTTACCTTGTTTTCATTGTCGGCATTTTATTCATCCTAATTGTTCTGAACTGTCGGAACAGGAGAAACAATCTCACTATTCAAAGCAATGGCTTTGTGAATTCTGTAAAGATGACACTTTTCCCTTCAACACAGTGAAAGATGATCACGAACTTTTGTCAGAAAGCTTCAACTCTAACGAATCTTGTCCATGTAATGACTCTCTGAAAGATTTAACGGATTTTGATTGTGTAGATGTAAAATATCAGAATTAAACCTAAATAAACTTGATCTTAATCATTTTCACCCTAACTCTGATAATGACATAGATAATAATATAAGTCTTAACTGTAATTTTGATTACTATACAACTCACAAATTTCATAAACTTCTGTCCAAAATTGACACAAATAAACAAGCTTCATTTAGTTTAATGCATACTAACATTTGCTCTGTTAAAAAAAATCTTGAAAATCTTGAATTACTACACACAACTTTAGGTCATAACTTTGATGTAATTACTGTTTCTGAAGCATTGATTACAAAAGACACCGATACTCAACACCTTACTCTGCCCGGATATCAAAAGTATTATGGAATCACTGGCCTAAGTTGAAAGGGTGGGTGTGGCTTTTTTGTTGGCGAAAATATCTGTTTTACTCCAAGACCAGATTTGGATATTTCCTATTCTAATACCGCAAGTGAATTTGAAGCAAGTTGGATTGAAATAACAAATCAACGAAATAAGAACTTTTTAATTGCAGTTATTTACCGTCATCCTAGAATTAAAAACGATCGTGAGTTTTTGAACTACATATCAAATACAATATCAAATAAGATTAAAAAGGAAAAGAAAACAGTGGTCATAACGGGAGATTTCAACATAAACCTGTTAAACATTAATTCTGATGCTTACACAAGTGAATTTTTAAATTTACTTCTTTCTAACTTTTACCAACCTCACATTCTTCAGCCAACAAGAATCATAAATAGTAACAAACCATCCTTAATTGACAACATCTTCTTAAATTCAATTGAGTTTGATACAACTACTGGAAATCTGACCACTCCAATCTCAGATCATTTGCCTAACTTATATTTTTCCATAATTTAAATGTCAAAGTTAAGAAACTTTTTAGAGGCTTCTACAGGGATTTCAAATCTTTCGATCCTGACAAATATGTATCTGACCTAAGGCATGCAGCTTTAGAAGAGAACTTATTAGCAACACAAGGGGCTAATGAACAATACAATAAACTTCATGAAATATTAATCAATAAAATGCAAATACATGCCCCTTTGAAGCCAATTTCAAGGAAAATGCAAAAACAGCGTCAAAAGCCCTGGATTACAAAAGGAATTTTAAAATCGATATCAATTAAAAATAAATATTATAAAAAGTTTCTTACAACAAAGAAATCTGACTTTTATAAGAAATACAAATATTACAGAGATCAAATTAATCACCTTATTAGAAAAAGTAAAAAGGACTACTACGTTACATACTTTGATAATTTCAAAGAAAACTCTAAAAAGCTATGGTCTGGGGTTAAAGAGATCATAAACCAGAATATAAATAATAAAACCCTGTCCTAAACATACAGGTAAATGGAAAACTAATCTCAGATAATAAAACAATCGCTAACTCATTTAATAAGTACTTCACGACAATAGCTCAAAAATTACAAGAAAAAATGAAGTCAGCATCGAAGCATTTTTCTAACTATATGCAAAATAACAATCCTGATAGTATATTCTTAGGTCCAGTAACACCTGAAGAAGTAAATGATATTATTGCTAAATTAGATGAAAATAAAGCAAATGACTCCTATGATATTCCTCCAAAGTTAATTAAGCTTGTTCGTCATACCCTGTCAAAACCATTTTCTATTATTGCTAACTCATCTTTCACAGAAGGTGTATTTCCTGAAGAGTTAAAATTTGCAAAGGTTACTCCAATTTTTAAAAGCAAATCAAAACAAGAAATAGGAAACTATCGTCCTATTTCAATTCTTCCAATACTTAGTAAAATACTTGAAAAATTAATGAATCACCGTTTGGTTCAGTTCTTAAATAAACATAAAATCACTTTTGAACATCAATATGGCTTTCAAAAGGATAAATCAACCACATCAGCAATTTTGGAGCTACAATCACAATTAATTAATAACATTGAGAATAATCTTACATCATGTTGCATATTTCTCGACCTGTCTAAAGCATTCGATACAGTTGACCATAAATTTCTACTAGATAAGTTGGAGCACTATGGAATTAGGGGAGTAGGTCATGCATGGTTTAAATCGTACTTAGATAATAGAACTAAAATTATTACTGTGAATGGTGAAAACTCAAAAGAATTAAACATCAATTGTGGTGTGCCACAGGGGAGCGTATTAGGCCCCCTTCTTTTCTTGCTTTATATTAATGATATTTATAAATCCTCTGAAATACTTGAATTTCGTCTTTTTGCGGATGACACTAGTATTTTATTTGCTGATAAGAGCCTATACACAATTGAACAAACAGTTAATTTTGAAATGAAAAATGTTTCTGAATGGCTTCTAGCTAATAAACTATCACTCAATGTAGCTAAATCTAACTTTCTTATAGTAAGGCCTCATAAGAATAATAGAGCTATAAATATAAAAATAAATGAAGAAAACTTGAAACAAGAAACCTATTCAAAATATCTCGGTGTTTTAATTGATGAAAAACTTAACTGGAAACAGCACATAAATCAGCTAAATACTAAAATATCTAAAAGTATTGGTATCCTTTATAAGTTAAGCATCTTGTGCCAAAAAGCACCCTTATAACATTATACAACTCTTTTATTCAATCCCATGTTCTTTATGGACTTTTAAACTGGGGTTGTGCGAATAAAACTACTCTTGAACCATTAAAAATAAGCCTACGTAAAGCTATCAGAGTAATTGACTTTGCTTCCTATACAGCACACACAGAACCAATTTTTAAACGTTTCAAGATATTAAACTTAGAAAAACTCTACAAGCTTGAAACAGCAAAATTTATGTTCCAAAGAAATCAAGAAAATCATAGTAACATTCTTCAAAAGGAATTTATTAAAACTAGTAAACTGCATTGTCATAATACGAGACAATCGTCCAATCTTGGTTTTTCTCTTCCCTCTATTACTACAAATTTCAAAAAAAACTTTTTAACATTCGATGGGGTTAAACTCTGGAATAGCTTGCTGATCAAACTTAAAAATACTCGCAACAAACATCCCTTCAAAAAATTGATGAAATCATATCTTCTACAGAACTTCTAACAAACGAAAATTGCACCTTAAAGTTTCTTAAATCTATCCCTGAAATATTTTCTAGCCTTAAATCTATCCCTGAAATATCTACTATCCTGCCGCCTCGTTATTTTTTCCTTTTTTTATGTCTTACTGTTACTGTTATCAAACTGAAATCGAAATTCTATTCTTATGTTTAAATGCGTCATCTAGGGCACATGACTCGATAGCTCTTCATGAGGGAAAACTCCAATGACCTAAAGAAATTTTGGAAAATGTTAAAGTCAATATAACCAACCAAGGAAAGAGATAAGCCTAGCATGTGATCTTTTGATATCAACGGGGTGAAAACAAGCAACCCTAGTATAATTTCTAATGCATTTTGCCATATTTTGCAAGTGTCGGTAAGAGCTTGAAAGAAAAAGCGATTCCACTTTGTGACTTTGTATGGAGAAAACCAGTAGTTATAAAAAGAGGTCAGATAAAAGATTTTCGTTTCAGTCAGTCTCACAACCTGAGGTCATGTGCCCATTAAAATCCATCAAGCGCAATAAGGCAACTGCATGGGATAACTTACCACCTTGTCTGTTAAAGGACTCAGCTGAAATCTTGTCCGCTCCACTTGCTCATTTGATAAACTTATCTATTAGAACAGGAATCTTTCCAATAGATTGTAAGAAATCAAAGATCATCCCGGTACATAAGTCTGGAACATTCTCAATTTTGGACGATTACAGAATTATTTCAATTCTGCCAGCCATTTCAAAGATCATAGAAAGGGTAATTTATCATAAACTTGTCACATATCTTGATCAGTTCGGGTTCAGGTCTAAGTTATCAACAGAGCTTGCAGCAACACACTTGTTGGATGAAATTCGAAAAAGTGTCAATGATGGTTAATTGGTAGGTGCTGTTTTTATTGATCTTAGCAAATAGTTTGACACAATAAGTCATTTGAAGCTGCTTAAAAAGCTTCCCCAATACGAGATTTACGGAAAAAAATATGATTGGTTCAAAGACTACCTCTTTGCTCAAAAAGAGGTCATAAAATACAACAACTGTGTCTCCTATGAGCAAGAATTGTACTCTGGAGTACCACAAGGGTAAATACTTGGCTCTTTACTATTCATCATATTATTCAATGATATCACTGACGCAAGACAGCATTCTGGGATAGTAAAATATGCATATGATACTGTTATATTTCTAATCATTCAAACAATGTTTAGCATGAAGAGCCCTGGATTTCCCTTCAAAGGAGGCCCATCTACATTGAGCACAGGACAGGGCCTAAAGGCATCAAGCCAAATCTAAACACAATGGTTACATTGGCTATCCCTAAATCATAAAATGGTTTAAAATAAGTTAGACTCTAATAATGATTTTAATTCAGTAAGGATTTAATTTTTCAAAACATTCAAACGATTGGTACGAGGGTCAGAAAACCCAAGATTCTGCTTACTGTATCTAAAGAGCAACTTTCGTTTACCACTTTCATTTCCAAATTTGTAAATGGTATGCTTTTCGACTTTTTGTGGTCAAACTGTAGCGAATAAACACCAAAAATACAATGTCTGGTTAAGTGGAAGGCAGAAAAACAAAAATAAAGAAGTAATACAGAAGAATGTCTGGTTACGTAGAAGGCAGAAAAACAAAAATAAAGAAGTAACACAGAAAAATAAAGTGGGTAGTCCCAACCCCCTAATCAAATGCCCAGATAAGTCCCAGAGACACAGCAATCTTGTAAGTGAAAAATTAATGGGAGCGACTTTATTAGAGATGTATTATGATATAGGGTCATTCCACATCAAATCATCAGGTAAAAATTTGAAATTTAACCATAAATCTCAGAATTACCTGAAATTTAGTTTGTATGTAGTAAGTATCAACATAACCAACTTCCCAAAATTTGGTATTGATATTGCAAGTGGTTGGGGCACTGCGTGTGTTAAAAATTTAGACCACGACCCCCAGAAATCCGTCCTGTTTTCGAACGTGATTGTATGCGAATTTCAATACGGCACATATCATGACCATTACCTGCTATCTGACTTAAATTTGTATCCTAGGGTAATCAGGTATGTCAAAAAGCCCAGCCCCAAAATATTTTTGTATTTTTTGGCACAATACAGGTTAGCTGACAAACAGTGTAGAATTCAGCTTGAGGTCTGCAGTGCCTCATGTTGAAACTGGCCAAATAGAAATAAACATTTTTACATAAAAAAAAGACAATTGAGAAACATAAAGTGTGAAAATGTCACAACATATAGTCATGTTAAAGTCCAGATACTGAAATGGTTTTTTGACATCCTTTGGATCAAGATGATATTGCCTTCCTGATTTTGTTGATGGCACAGCAACCTTTACCAAGACATGTGTCATTGGTACCCAGCAAATATCGTCCTGCTCTGGCCAATGAAATGACCTTGCTGGACCATTCAGGTGCAGAAATTTTACAGAGACATCACTTTGCTCTTTATCCAGTACCATCCCTAACCACCATTTATCTTCATATTGACAAGTAACAAAGTCACCGACTTCAAATTTAATTACAGACGGTTTATGGTAAAGATTATGTTGAATGACATATGGAAAATCGTAGCTACATCTTTTTGCTGCAACAGTGCACTCATCAATGGAAATGAATTGATGAAATGATCTTGTTCCAGGCACAGCATACGATCCTTGGAATCTCTTCTCAAGAAACTGCCTTTTTTCCTCTAACTTAGCCTTGTCAGCGAAAAGGAACTTGATGGATGGGATATTTTCTTCACAGAAAGTGAATAGGTCATCTGGGGTCATAATCTGTTGGGCTGCAGCTCGCTGCAGGCTTGCTTGCCTTTGCAGCAATCCTTTTTACGGTGTCTCCTATGCCATCACAAGGCTGTTTCCCGTGACTGGTTGCAAAGAAAGACCATTATACAGTGACGTCAAAATCTCTCTGCTGATTGCATAGATTCGAGAAATTTTACGGTTCTTGTATTGCCACTGCAACCATCAGAAAAATATTCTATAGACTTCAAATTGGGAAGCCAGTTTTTCACATCCTTTAAAACATGCTTTTGAACTTCATGGACAGTTGCAACATCATGATTCGTATCATCACTCAGAAAGCAATATGACTGATGGCATAGCTCGTTATCTTTCTTGTAATATATTACTGCAGGATGAAGCGTACATTGGAGATTTGTCCAATTAAAGCCCTGGACCTCATCCTGAACAATGAAGGAGTAATTTTTGGCAAAGTCACCCAGAAAAAGTGCTCTTGTGGGTCCCAACTGTTCTTTACAGGACTTAAGATATGTAGACTGTTTTTTGCGATGAAGGAGTGCCTAGTCAAGTCTTTTAGCTGCACTTCTACAAGGTCTATATAGTTTGGAATAGTCTCTTTTCTATGGATAGCATTTGAACGGTCTGTTGTAGTCCATTGGCTAAACTCTATAGAATCTTCATCATCCAAGTCCTCCAAAAGGCTATAAATGTGATCTCTCATATCATCTGATATCTTTGGGCAGTTTGCACACCTATGTATCATACATTCCTTGTTTTCAGGGCTACACACGATAAACCTATACAGGTTTCTGTAATTCTTGCCAATTGGGTTCAGCAGCAGTTTTGTATTTTGGTGAACAGTACAGACGCAAACACAGAGTGGGTCCTAGAAGCCCCAGCTATGATGCCCCATTTTGGTCGCAATGCGCAGAATTTGGAGAAAGAAATTGTTGCTTTTGGAAATTTTTGTGGGAATGCAGTGTGAAGCTCCTTCAGATTGCAAAAAAGAAGTCGCTTTTGGACATGATTCTTTTGACCAATGCTTACATAGTCTTTTATCACTGGCATAACCCGGGAGAATTCGTCATCTTGGTAGAACTGATTCACATTATCTATGACCGTGTTGGAGAGGTCTTTACCACGTTTTGGATCGGTAAGAGAGAGTATCCCTCACTCATTTGCAAGCTTTCGAGCAGTCCGCACTGCATACTTAGATACTTCAAAGCATTCTCCTGACTTCTTATGACTCCAGTTTGATGGGCACAGCGTCAAAAGTTGGATTTTTGAGCGTTTTGAGTGAACTGAGCTTATCTTGTCACGAAGTAGCAGGATCATTTTATCAAAGGCCTCTGCTTTCTCAAGAAGGTATGTCTGCTACTTTTGCAGATCCTCAGACTGAAGTGCAGTCTGTGGAACATTAATGTTCTAGCCACCTTTTCTTGTAATGCTGTTACAGCTGTCTCAAGTTTTCTTTTCGCAGCTTTGACCCTAGTAGACTCAGGTTGAGCATGAGCTGTGATAGGTGATACACCAAGTTTACTGAAACACTGAGATTGACCATTTCGTTCAGTTTCTTTTGACAGGGATTTCTCAAGAACAGATATGTCTTTATCAATTTCACTATCTTCGGGCTCATCTTCACTTCCCAACTTTGAAGCTTTTCCTTGATGACTTTCCTACAATTTCTACAAAGTTTCTTCCCTGGAACGAAATCAGGGTGCATACCCCCACATTCTTCCCTAAACATAATACTTATGCTTCGCAATGATCCTCTAACTGGTTTTTTGTGATTTCCAAATGGATCGCAACATACTCTTTGAAATGACTTGTACCGCACAAGATAAAACTGCAAATGATGAAGACAGACGTTTCCTTCTGAACTTTGTAAACCACCTCTCAGTATAATAAGCTGTCTGTCAGCTTCTTCCAGATCAGAAAATTTTTTTACTCCTGTGCTTCTTGTAAGCAAAACCTTGTGACAACAGTCCTCTTTTTCAACACCAATAGAACACGGTGGAAGTTCAGCCAGAGAGCAGCCTTGTTGAGGCATTGCATATCTACTTTCGCTCTACCAACGACGACGATCACGCTGGGTTTGCCAGCATTGCCATTGGTACTTCAACTTCTAATCAAAGAATTGAGGCTTTTTGGTCTCATTTGATTAGGGATGGTCCTGGGTGGTGGAGAAATTTTTTTAAAGACCTGCGTGATTTTGATTTGTTTAATGACTCTGATCCTGTGCAGATCGAGTGTTAACGCTTTTGCTTCATGAGCAATTTAAGAAAAGAGCTTCACAAAGTCGCTGAGTTGTGGAATCAGCATATCATATCTAGAAGCAAATTTCGAAACAGTAGTGGTCCAAGGGGGCGACCAGACTGTATGTATTTTTGCCACATCTGTAACTAATATGTGGAAAACTGTTAAGTGGATATTGATCTGGATGAGATTGAAGAATTTTATGATGATGCTGCAATGAACGTAAGGGACTACAGTGAAGAGTTTGAGGAGTATGCGCTCACTGTGATGAATCGAAGAGCACTGTCAGCACCCATTGATGTCAAGCAGGCATTCAACCTCTATATCGAGCTTCTAAGGGAAATCGAGCTGGCTTTGGACATTATACTTTGTGTCAATTTCATACAAGTGCTGTAGAATGGGATATACTATATCATACCCTAGTAGACTACGCCATCATCATCAGATGCTGCACAACAATGATTTCTGATCCTGACTTTAACACTACCCTAAGCTTAAAATTTAACAATGGGCCATGAATGTGTGCATTAAACTGTAAGTACACATTTATGGTTCGTTCTTAAAGTTTCGGCTTAGGGTAGAGTTTACAGTGTTAAGGCTAGCACCAGAAATCATTATTACGCAATATCTGATGATGCCTTAGTGCACTAGGGTATGATTTACCGAGCCTGTAGAATTGATCGAAGAGAAGAAAATAATATTGCTGACTAAATGTGTCATTACACTTTTTTAAACTTTGTAAAAACAATAATAGATACTAACAAAATAATACTATAAACTTTAAGTGGAGTTTTGCATATACATACCTAAAAACCCGCTGGCAAGAACCTGCGAAGTCAACAACAACCAGAGTGCTTTAAATGCTATTGAATATTTAGTATCGACTAGTTAAAGAGCCATAAAAGCGCGTTTTAAATAATATATAAATTCTTAATTAAGAAATCTTACTCCAAGGCTCGAGTATATTGAGGAGTAATTTTCAGTGTAATTCTCTGATTTGGGTTCGTGCTAGTGGGTTGCAATATTTGTAGTACTCAGTCAGCAATACATACTAAGCTGACCCAATCAATGAAGCACATCACATGTCTTGTGTTTAGGAAGCTTACAAAAGGAGCAGTATTTTTCGAAAAGGAAGAAAGTTTTCAGTTTTCATTCATTTATCAATTAATCCCAAATACAATCTACAATTAATTACATACAACAATATTATTTAAGACAAACTTCATTTAATTTAACATTGAACATATTACAAGATTGTATTTAAGATTAATTGACTAAGGAGGAACTCTCTAAATAGGTAAACTAATCGAGAGAGATTCCCCCCATTACAGTCAAAACAGAAGTAGCGTGCACACGAGGCTGCACAATACCCAATCAAGATTTGAACATTGTTCTAATAATTTTTTGAAAGTTTCGAAGAAAGTTTCAGTTATGGCGTTCAATGCAGCGAACAGGTTTTATGAACCAGGGAAGGCAACACCTGCCGGGCTAAGAGAAGAAATAATACTTGCTTTGAATCAAGGTGCGAGGGTTTTTGAAGTTTGTAACAGATTTAAGGTCAGTCGCAGTCTTGTTTACAAGCTGGCAAGGCAATTTCAAGAGGATGGTGACGTTCACGAAAAAGCAAGGCCTGGACAACCGCCTCAATGTCTACGCGACAGTGTTTTGAATGTCATCGAAACTTGGAAGGTGGTAAAACCAAGTCTGCAAACAAGGGAAGTGAGGCAGAAGTTAATTTCTTATGAAATTTGTCATGAAGGCAATCTCCCAGCCCCTTCGACTATAAACAATGGCCTACGTTCCAAGCTTGGATTTACATACAAGAAACTTAAATCGATCCCAAGTGAATATTACACAGACGCAAATCTTCAGAGAGTCGATGAATATTTTGCAGCTGTTAGCAGAATAAACCCAATACACTTGCATTTTTTTGATGAGAGTTCAGTGGTAAAAACAACAGGTAACAGAAAGTATGGCTCATCCTATCCTATCGCGGTAGGCCTGCTGTTGAAATTCAAAGATATGCTTCCAACGCAAACTGGACTATAAACCTGCTTCATGGCATCAGTGGGGCGGAGTATTACAATGTCATTCCTGGTGCTTCTAACGGAGAAGAGCTCGTAAATTTTTTCACTGATGTTGTACAGGCAGAGTTACCAAGTGGATTTCCAGTTATCATACCTGGTGATGTGGTTGTCATGGATAACTGTGGATTTCACCATGGGTTCCCCACAGAATTATTAGTAAGAAATATCCTTGAGGATGCAGGGGCCTCATTGGTTTTTCAGCCACCCTACTCTCCCCATTTAAACACTTGCGAGTTTTGCTTTCGTGAAGTTAAAGAATTTTTGAGAAAGTATCAGACTGCAGCATTGGATGAAACAGAGCTAATGGTTCTTGCTGCAATTGAGTCCATATCAGCAACACACTCATATAACTATTTTCGTCATTGTGGCTATGTTTAGTTTCATGGTCAAAAGCAAGTTCATAACTCATTGAAATTGTCTTGAAATTATTTGGTTTCTCAGAGGCAGTCCAGTGGCAGACTGGCTCAGAATTTGGGTCATTTGTGTACTCAAGGGAGGCTATTGGGCGAGGCTTGATAGATATACTACATTGCATTTCTGCAGCAAAGAGCCCTCCCCCTACTTATACGTGCAATGTTATTTGGCTTGTTTTGATGCTATGGGGCCAATTGGGGGCCTCTGCAAAGAGGCCTTTTTCAAGAAAACTGGGCCTTTTAGCAATTTTTTCGACAGGGGCACAACAGGCAAGGGCTGATGGGCCTGTGGACCAGTCTGCCACTGATACAGTCTTCCAATTTAGAATATTGTCAGCCTGCATTGCAGAACAGAAATCCATCCAAATAAGAGAATTTATCTGTTTACACAATTTATTCATTATTCATTATCAGCTAGGTAATACAATTGGGAAAGAGCTATCAACAATGCTGTGTGGTTTTAAGACCCTGTGCTTTTTAGCCTCCCTAAAATTGTACACTCCCTCAGACAGGCAGAACTTGGCCAAACTTTACATGTAGCATAGCTCTATTTTTGATATTCGAATTACTTGGACTTGGATTTATAAGAAATCACTTTTTGGTACGTAGCCTACATAGTTTATTGTTTTGTTTTATCCATGAATTATTTCTCAAAAATTGAGTGTCGGTGTCTGTTTTCTTAACATCTAGTTTTTTATTTGCTGGAATCTATTGTTATTTGTACAAGTCCTGGGTTTAAAACATGAACAATAACAAACTAAAATGTATATTGGGATAGATGACCTGGCACGGGTCACTGCAAAAAGGGGCAATAGCGATTTATACCTTGCATCTTACAGCCCAATAAAAGAAAAACTTGTGAGTCTGTATAGCACCTTACCCTTAAGAACAAAAACCTAAGAAACAAAACAAAAAATGTTATATATGAAATGTACACAAAGCAGCAGACCTTCTAAGTTTGCTCTAGAAGTTAGTTGTTTCATTTTTGTGAGCAGGACAAACCTTCTTCTGCATCTAGAGAGCCATGAGAAAGATCCAGTTTGGGGCTGCATGGCTTGGAAGGAGTTGAGTGGGAAACTGGATGCACATTCCTGTCAAATATAGCATGTGAATACTGTGTATCTGCAAAATATGTAGAATCAGAATCATATTCATTGTTCATGCTGTCCCCATGATGAAACAAGTTTCCTCCCGGTCGAAGTGACTGCCTAAACTTGTACCCTAAACTCTGTGAAACTTGTGAGAAATTTTTGTTCTTTGGCCTACAATCCTGTATTGGGGATGATGCCCTCTTCCTTGAAGAGCTGACTTTGCTTTCACTGTGCAAGTTGGAAAAACTAGAGCCAAAGGTTGAGTGGGAAACAGACTCCTTCGTGAAGAGGAGATTTTCTTCTTCTTTTGGCTGATGCAAATAAGACAATGACTTAGCCTTAGCTCCATTAATTAGAGCCTCCAGATCAACATCTTGGGAAGGAATCCTATGGTTGCAAGCTGCCCCAAGATAGCGCAAATCCCTGTCTATGATATGCCTTCTTGAATACATCACTGGATCAAGCTCTTTCAGTCTTGGGCGCATAATGGAGAAGAAGCTCATCCTCGTTCTCTCTCCAACAGCTCGCACTGCTGATAGCTCATCATTCTTTTTCTTAAACTGCACACGTAGAGATTTGATGCTATGATCTAGTTCATTCTGCATTTTGCGATGCTCTGGATGGTGCAGAAGCATCCCACACTGAAGGTAGCTTGTGCATGGTTGCATGTGACAGTTGGAGCGCCTGTGCCCTTTGAAATGGCAATGGGTACAAGTTGATTTCTGTGAGCCAACAGATGGCCTTATTACTACATCCACAGTCATAGATTCCTTTTTCCAACTGCAATGTCAATCTCTTCCTGAATTTCCTCAAGCTCTCTTTCTAAATGTAACATAGACTGCTCGATTCCTCGATTTAAAAGTGGTTTGGATGGTGCCGCCATTAGTGAAATGGACCTTTCATTTTGTCGCGTTGGAGCCGGTGCCTTGTTGTTGTCTTGCCTGTCTGATTGGCCTATTCGTCTGGACTTTGTAGTTAAATCAACTTTAGTCGTTGTAGACTGCCCTCCTTCTTTAGTTTCTAAACTAACAGTTGTCGCAGCAACAGAAAGCTGTAGCTCTTTGAGTTCGATTATGAAACTTGAGTTCAGGTTTGAGTCGACTCCATCGGGCTCGGCTTTACTAGGCCCTTCTGTTACATCACGAACAGTGTAGGCCTTCTCCTGCTTTCCGCTTACTGGCAATCCCTTCATTATGAATTTGAACTCCACAGGGAGCAGTTCGCCAATTTCATCTTCAATTTGAGAGCGAAGGTATTCGAGTGAAAAATCGTTAAACTCCTCGTCACGTTTGATAAAGCCTACGAATTTCCCATCGACTTTAACCTTAAATCTGAACGCCATCTTTCTTCAAGCATGTGAGTGAAAGTTCGAAAATTTATGCAAAATTGCTGCTCCGTGATTGGATATTCTTTCAAACATCATGTGCACGCTACTTCTGTTTTGACTGTAAAACTAAGAAAAAGAAATGAATTTTATTTAAAAATACCACCAACCAGATCCAGAAGTATACCAAGTAGAGAGCAATTGTGACTTTCCGTAAATCTTTGAGCTTAAAGGGCCCTGGTCAACAGTGATGCTTTGCGAGCATCGTACCTCTTGATTCCCTGTGGGTTTGAGGTTTCTGCTGTTCAGAAACTAATATGGCTTCCAAAGGGAGCAAACATTTGCTCACCTTGTTCACTTTGAGAGATACTGTTCTTCGTTAGATGGTGTTGTGTTGGACATGGTGTCACGATGGCCCTTGTTATTGATTTTGAAGATGATGAAGCGGATGGAGTCGGAGCTGTCGTCTTTTCCGTTTCGTTTTGCTGTTGTTGTTCAATTCGTTTCGTTACTTTCCTTAAAAGATAGACGGCTAAATCGTTGTTGGTGAAAGCTTTTCCCGCTACTTCTCCCAGATACTCCTTTACTTGATTCCAGTGGTTCAATGTTGACTTATAAATGTATATAGCTTTTCTTTCTTCCTCGCGTTTTGGTCTTCCACCCTTAAGTTTGCTCCCGTTGGAAGCCATATTAGTTTCTGAACAGCGGAAACCTCAAACCCACAGGGAATCAAGAGGTACGATGCTCGCAAAGCATCACTGTTGACCAGGGCCCTTTAATGAGTAAAAATATCAAAGTAAATATGAGTCTATAAAGAAGGTCTTGAGATTGGATCGAAAGACTGAAGACGAACAAGAAACACGAATGAATAGTGGCAGAGTGTTCCAAAATTTTGAGCCAAAATACTTAATTGTATTGAGACCATAAAGTGTTTTATTTTTAAATGACTGAAAGAGATCACCCCTACTTACCTGACGAGTTCCAATCCTATGAACAGATGAGTTTGGAGTAAAGTATCTGTGAAAGCAGGGTGGAGATATTTTATTTAGAGATTTGTAGACAAACATCAGAATATTTGAATGTAAAACATCTTCCAGCTTAAGAATTTTTAGTGAATGAAAAATTGGTGAAGATGGAGCTGCTAAATTTGAAAAGCTGATACATCGTAAAATTTTCTTTTGGAGTAGGTAAAGTGGCTTTAGATAAGTATCATACGTTAACCCCCAGGCGGTGATGCCATAATTGACCGTTCTCCTTATTCGCGCCGCGCGCAATGCATTCTGGATAGTGAGGTAAAGACAGCGCGGGCGGAGAATCAAAACATACAGCGTTCCTGTGAAATCTCAAAGCAAAACATGGATTTCAATGATATTTCTTTCGAAAATGCTGCAGAATTTCAACCTGGAGACACCCCTAGTTTTTTTAAAAGCTCTAGCACGGGGAAGACATCAAATTTACAACTGGATGAAGCTGGAAAAGAAGTTGAAGTGGAGGAAACTCGACCTGAGCATGCGGATGATGTTAGGCCAACTCATCAGCTGATGAAAGGCAATGGTAGAAGAGACCAAGCGAAGGAAGTACAAAATCCGTCAGCAAAGTCAGCAAGGCTGGTGGATACACATGTTGTGTTCCAGGCTGTTATAACAACACAAAAAAGAATCCTGACATAAGCTTTCACCAGTTTCCAGCTGGAAATCGTCCAGAGAAAATCAAGCTTTGCAAAAGATGGATAGGACTGATAAGTCGAAAGGATTTCACCCCAAACAAATGGCACAGGGTATGTTTTGAGCACTTTATTGGAAAAAAGAAGACATATCTAAGTAATGATCCTCTCATTGTACCAAAGTCTACTCGCCCAACTGTTACAATGCCACGATCAACATTCAAATCTACCAACAGAGTTTTCATTGCGGGAAAACGCCCCAAACTGAAAGAAATTAATTTGAACTCAGATTTGCAGCACGAGCAGAGCAATTATCAACCAACTCTGCAAGATGAAATACATTCCTTAAGCAGAAAGCATGAGGAAGAGATTATGAAATTAAAAGGACAGCTTCAGCAATTACAGGAAGAAAAGGATACTTTAAAAGAAAGGTTGGCTAAAACATCTCTTTCTGTTAATGACCTAAAGAACAACAGCGAAATGTTCCACTTCTACACTGGATTTAAAGACTATGAGACTTTCAGAATTCTTTTTGACTCATTCAGCACAGCAGCTGCAAAACTCATCTACTATAAATCCAACACAAATTCAGAGAAATTAAGCAAACATGGCGAGAAACGTGGCCCGAAGCGTTCAATGTCGCAAGAACAGGAACTTTTCTTGGTATTGGTACGATTGCGATGCGGTCTTCTTGAAAAGGACATCGCGTACGGAGCGGGGATATCCGTATCCCATTTCTCTAGGATATTCATCACTTGGGTGGATTTCCTTTCCTCCAGACTTGGACAGTTACCAATATGGCCTTCTAAGGAAACAATTCAAAAAACAATGCCTGCTTCTTTTCAAGAAATGTATCCCAGCACCCGAGTAATAATTGATGCGACTGAAATTTATGTTGAGAATTCAAGCTCTCTTAGTTCACAAAAAGAAACGTATTCTTATTTTAAACACCATAATGCATAATATTAATAACACCTTCGGGTGCAATAACATTCGTGTCCGATTTGTATGCAGGCAGATGTAACGGCAAAGCTATTACCAAAGATTGTGGACTGTTGGAACTTTTGGAAATAAACGACTCAGTTATGGCAGATAAAGGGTTCACAATCAAAGACGACCTGCCACGAGGAACTTCATTGAACATTCCACTCTGAAAATTGCAAAGGTAATTCCAATATTTAAGAAAGGTCTTAAGACCTAAACTTGTAACTACAGACCAATTTCATTGCTTTCCATTTTCAGCAAAATATTTGAAAAAATTTTGCAGGCTCGTCTTCAAAAGTTTCTTGAAACATATGAGGTCTTATTCAGCATGCAATTCGGATTTCCCAGTGGTCACTCTACAGAACATGCGCTTGTTACTTTCACAAAAAGTATTAAATTAACTCTTAATAAAAATAGACTTGGTTGTGGAATTTTCATAGATCTCCAAAAGGCTTTTGATACTGTTAATCATGGAATTCTACTTAAAAAATTGGAACATTATGGTATAAGAGATACTGCTCTTGCTTGGTTCGAATCTTACCTTAACAATCGTAGACAATTGGTTTCAATTAATGGCTTTTCCTCTCCGTTGCGTGATATAACATGTGGTGTTCCTCAGGGGTCCGTTCTTGGACCCCTCTTATTTCTTATCTATATCAATGACCTACCAAACGCTACTAGTGTATTGTCATTCTTCCTATTCGCTGACGACACAAACATTTACTTAGAAGCTGATGATCTTGATGGCCTCACTAGAGCTATTAATAAAGAGCTGTGCAAGGTCAAATCTTGACTGGACTGCAACAAACTGGCACTTAACATTGACAAAACTAACTTTGTCCTTTTCCATTTTCCCAGGAAAAAATTACCTGAACATATTAACATCAAACTTGGCAAGAAAAACATTTCAAGGTCTAAATATATGAAATTCCTCGGGGTCTTGTTAGATGAACATCTCACTTGGAAATACCATATATTGAACTTCATAAAAATTAAATAGAACTTCAGGAATATTTTTTAAAATAAGACCCTACATTCCCCTGCAACCTCTGCTCAGCCTATACAATTCTCTGTTCTCCTCATTTCTCAATTGACCGTTCTCCTTATTCGCGCCGCGCGCAATGCTGAGACAATGCCCAATAAAAAGTCAGCAAAAGCATACAGAAACAAGATCCATGGATATAAACTGTGGAAAGAAGGATATGTTTCGAAAGTGAGGGTGAAGCCTGATGTGGGAGCAGCCGGTACAACTCTGTTCTTGGTTAGAGCAATGGTTTCTGCTTCCATGAAAACTGTAAAATATACAGTCTATGTGCACTTATATCAATCCACGGGAAATATTAAATATTCTAAATGCAGCTGTAAGGCAGGACAGGGAGGGTGTTGCAAAAATGTGACTGCCCTTCTCTAAACCCTGCTTGATTATTCCAACTTGGAAATTAGATGCGTCCCTGAAGATATAACTTGTACGCAAGTTTTGCAGAAATGGAATGCACCAAGAGTTCAAATTACATCAAGTTTAGCTGTTAAGTTTAGTGATCTTGAATTCGACAAAGCAAATCACGAGAAGGATAAATCCAAGAAGAGGAAGAGGTCAGTAGTTTCAGGTAGCCGTGATGACTTTTCTTCTACTCCACAATTTGCAAAAGATGTCACAAGCGATGAGATAAAAAGTCTCTCTGATGCTCTCGAAAAAGCAGGAAAAGCATCACTTCTTGTCGAAACTTTAAAAGGAAATAATTTTGTACCTTGCACAATGTTTAAAACTGCACACACAAATCTGCAAGAAGATCAATCAAGCATGCCTTTACATTTGGCAGACACCGCCATATACTGTGACATTTTTGAGAATATGAGTTCTGAGACGGATGCAAGTCACTTTGATCAAGACAACTTAACGAATATGTTGCAGATGAGTGGAGTCAATTTGGAGGATTGCAGAAGGATTGAAAGAGAAACACGGGAACAAGGAAATTCTCAAGCTTGGTACTTTGAGAGATCCAAACAATTAATGGCCTCTATATTTGGCAGGATAGTGCGACAAAGGGAAAATATATTTCCAAAGTCATTCATTGAACAGATCGGGAAAGGCATAGAAACAAGAAAATTAAAAACTGCAGCACTACAGTGGGGCATAGATAACGAAAAGGTTGCGTTGGCAAAATACAAGCAGGAGTTTTCAGAATCCTACCAGGTAATTGAGTGTGGGTTAATGATCAACCCCAAATGGCCTTGATTAGGTGCTAGCCCTGATGGATTGTTGGCTCAGGATGGAACATTAGTGGGGGGTGTTGAAATTAAATGCCCTTTCACAAAACGTGATACGATGACATCGGATGCATGCAACGATATGACATTCTTCATAGCTGACACAACTTCAGGACCCAAACTCAAGGAATCCCATCCTTATTATTACCAATGCCAAGGAGTCATGAACATTGTCGGACTTTCGTGGATGGATTTCATCGTTTACACAGAAAAAGACTAATTTGTACAACAGTTAACTCGTGACACTTTCATGTGGCAAAATGCTATGTTGCCAAAGTTAGTCAATTTTTATAAGAATTTTGTTTTGGAACAGAAAAAGTAACATGGTTTTATGTATATATAACAAACATGGATTCTCCAGTTTATGATAAAAGTCGTTTTTATAAGAACCAGTACATTTTGGTCGAGGCTCAGATGTTCCTATTTTTGCTATTGTTCTAAACAATAGGCTATGCTTTCTCTATTGTTCTCCATTACAAAAACAGGCCTCAGTGTTCTTATAAAGTGTGTTCTTATAAATAAAAAAAGTGTAAGATGTTACGGGGTATATTTGGGTAGGGGTGCTCAAAAGGCTCAATATTAGAAAAAGTATTTTCAGGTTGGGGCAACCCCCTATACAGCAGTAAATTTTCTAACAAAAATTAGAAAAATCATTCTAAAACAATACTTTTCAGGCAATTTAGCATGGGGCAGCTGCCTTGAAATGACTGATCTAAGAAGTAATTTTGGCACAAATTTTAGATGCGAAAAGTAACCTCGCAACCCTACCCTAATAACCCAAAGGCAAGGGATAAGATTAGGTTACAAAACAAGAATTCAGAGATGCAGGTGTGTGTGAACAGTTTTAACTCCATCATTAGTTACAATTTATCAGAGGGGGTAAAAAATTAGTAAGATAAGCACAAACAATCCAGATTTTATTGAGGTCAGCTGACATTGAGATAGGAAAAACTGTTTTTAATATTCTGAAAGTTTTTATTCGGCGAATGGCACGCTCTACATGTACCCGTACTGATGCTATTCTTCTAGTTTTGGTCTCCTCTTCCAAAGTCAATGCTGCATTTCCCCTTAAAATAGGATAATTAAGTACTTTCAATAATTTGACTGGAATGCTGTTTAGTCCAGAGGACTTGCCATTTTTAAGTGAGTGTATTACATCAGATACTTGGTTGACTGTACATGGAGAGATGGAAAAAGAATCAGAGTTTGAATTTGATAAGTAAGATAAAGGCGATTTTTGAGTTCTTGGGATTCTTTTAGTGATTCCTTCAGCTACTTTTGTAGAAAATGTACATGGGTTTGGGTATAGATTTAAAACTATGAACTCTATGACACACTTCCCTAAAATTATTATAATAATGTGCTGATGCAGCTGCTGGTGCTGGTGGGTTTTCAACTAGAGTGCTTCTAGCTGGTCTTTGTATTTTATTTTTCTTCACTTTTTTGCTTTGACATGTTCACAGTTGGCAAGGCACCATCTCTCATTTTCTTTTTTCCAGACTCAACTAAAATGTCAAATTATAAAGCTATTTGAATAACATTACATAATGAGATTTTCAAGATTTTGAAACGCTCAAAACTGGTCCAACTTTTCCCATATAGTTAACATGCCTAGGGCCTTTCCTGGGCCTTCCTCTGCGACAAGGCCAGGGACAAGGGTAAATACAAATGCTAAGAGGGGCTCCGTAGCCATACTGTAAACAAATCTGTAAAAAAACCACCAGCCAAGTATCCATCTCTGCAGTTGGTTTAGATGCTTCTTCAACCATCCAAGCCATCATCAAGAAGTAATCGTCAAAAACCCATTGACAGCCATGAAATCATACATGAATTAAATACACTCTGTTTTATATAAGATTGTACCAGAGCAGGCTACTGCAATTGACATATGCCTCCACCGGGTCTCGAACCCGGGTTTGATCGGACACAGGCGAGCGCGCTAACCACTGTCCTAAACCAGGACAATAAGTTAGCACAGTAACCTTGATGTCTTCACAACTCCAGGCTTATCCACGAAGGGGCATTAATTCGTGTTTCGGATTAAATCCTTCTTCAGAGCCATGTAATATTAACATTAATTCATAAGGCATGGTCTATGAATTATGAATTAATATCATGGTTTAGGACAGTGGTTAGCGTGCTCGCCTGTGTCCGATCAAACCCGGGTTCAAGACCCGGTGGAGGCATATGTCAATTGCAGTAGCCTGCTCTGGTACAATTTAATTGCCCGTGTTAGACCATGCCTTATGAATTAATGTTAATATTACATGGCTCTGAAGAAGGATTTAATCCGAAACACGAATTAATGCCCCACCGTGGATAAGCCTGGAGTTGTGAAGACATCAAGGTTACTGTGCTAACTTATTGTCCTGGTTTAGGACAGTGGTTAGCGCGCTCGCCTGTGTCCGATCAAACCCGGGTTTGAGACCCGGTGGAGGCATATGTCAATTGCAGTAGCCTGCTCTGGTACAATTTAATTGCCCGTGTTAGACCATGCCTTATGAATTACTGTTTTATATAAGGATATCGTTTATAAGTACATTCAGGCTCAGAATCATTCAGTTTTTAAGAAAAATCTATCAAAAAATCCGTAGAATCCTTTTGTTCTGAAAGAATCTTGTACGCTTCTTTGAGTGAGTGAAATTCCGCTCTTTTTGCAGCTACTCTGCCTACTCACTGCATGTTGTCATTGAATCAGCCAAAAATATCTTAAGAATATCGAGGCTAGACAAAATTTGTAGTATTCTGATAAAAAAAGAATGTGTAAAGAAATGTTGGTTTACTCCTCTTTGAAACATGAGCATTTGTCTTCAAGGTTCAAAGCATGTTAAAAGCAAAAGATAAAAAAAACAGCCTGTGTGTGAATGCGGTGATATGGGTATGGCCTAACAAAACAGTTTGAAATTGAAGCCCCTTTGCCCTGCAAGATCAATAACTGCTTGACCACTTACATATTTCAATGTCTGCAGACTGGAAATGTTTTTCACAAATGTACACTGAGTCTTTCTCGATCTTTTCCTTGAACGCCTTATCAACAACAAGGCTTTTGGTGATCTCGTTCAATAAATCTCTTCTCCATCTTCTTCGATCGTCCTTGGTGGTTGCGGGTAACTTGAAGATTCCCAATCCTTTCGTTCTACGATTTGATCCACAGCCGAAAACAGCACAATTATCTCCAGGCATTTCCAAATAAATTCAAAATCGTAATATATCGAAAAAATATGTCTAAATACAACGTGTTCGATGCGAGGAAAGTAGACTACACTGCTTTACACTGCTTAGGCCCACAGTAACTGTTTACGTGTTTGCGTGTGACGCATTTATGACCCTCACAAAGACATCACCTTTTGTTCTTCAGCAGCCTTCCAGACCATAGTTTTTCTATGGACTCTGAGTTAATCAGTATCATTCTGCTCATTACTTCGTTGATTTCCTATGACAAAATATGTATAAGAACCAAATTTAAGTTACACAACTAGCAGTGCGTAAAACTGACCTTATACACCTGTTTGACATCCAATGACTCTCAGTATCCTTTGTTTGTTTCATATTTTCTATATTAAATGGGGTCTTGTTAGAATTCCCCTATTTCTGCATTGCACCATTAGCATTTGGAAGATACGCAAATCTTTTTTGCAAATCATGGACCAATTTTTTGTACGGTCAAATTTTATGATTTTATGCAGCAATTTGTTCGTAGTTAACTTAATTGCAACAAGGCCTTGTCAGTGATATTTATCTTTGCCAGTGCCACGGGATCAATTTCTTCAATCTCCTCTGAAGAGTCGTTTAATATTTGAATCGCGTCTACTTTAGGCTTTGGGTCATTCTTCTCTTCAGATAAATCAACAAAATTGTTTTGTTCACTCGGCTGTAAATTTCTCTCAGGTTGATGCGATATTCCAATGTTGCGAAGATCTACCCTTCTCTACTGTAACCATGAGATCAAAACCAATCTCAAGTTGTGGCTGTGATCCGTTGGATGAAGCAGCCAAGTTAGCGACATGTCCTTTTCCCCTCCAATGAAACTTTCTCATACCTTGGAGATTAAAAGAAGTAAATATCATTATACTCTTAAATTATAACGATATCAGTACTAAGTCCAAGTGATTTTTTAAATGCCAGCTCCATCGATTTTTTTTCTTTTCTGCTTGCTATAACATCCATCCTCAACATCAAAAATCTACAATCCCGGACAAAAGTCAATGAAACACCTCTGTTTTTCAACAAATTTATCATTTATCCTATCTGTTCCTCCATTTGAAGTAATTTTGTGTGTTTATCCTCCTTGGTCCCCCTGGGGGGAGGTGGAAGTAGATGACCAAAATGACATTAAGGTTAGAGATTCTATTAAGGTAATTGGTTTTTCACATTTTGTTCAATTGGTTAACCACAAGATCGAAAATGTAATCGCAAACAGACTTAAGCTGGAGTCGTCATGCCTCCTAAAACGAATTCGTTTGGTATATAGTAAGCTATGTTATTCTTTAACCAAACTAGTAATATACTTTCCTATTTCTTCGCGCATAGATATAGGTAACTTTACCCATCTTCAAGGCCTTAAGCTGGCAAACAGCAATAAGCACAGAGATGTCCTTATAGGCGCAGATCAGTATTGCAATATTGCTACAGGCAGAAACTATGTTTACATACCCCAATGTAGATGGGCTTATAGTTATGTATGTATTTGAATCATAAATCTCATTTCTTCATTCCTTGTACTCTACAAATTAGTGCCGTGAAAAGAATGTTTTATTACCGTCTATTTGGTTATTCCGTGGCAATTGATCATGCCAAAACTGCAGCTTGAAAAGTTGAAGCAACAAAAGAGAAAAATTCGCCATTCATTTACGACGATCTTCAAAGAAGTCTCGCCATACTTTGATAACCTTCACGTATCTGATGCATGTGTTTCTTCCTTGAAGTCTTCATTCGTGGCATTGAATTCATAATAAAAAAAATTGGAAGGGATGGATAACGATTGGAATAGGTTCTCTTGTTCAAAATTGAGGACAGAGAAGAACTGGGCGCCTTCTATGATGAGGTTGATGAGGTTACTTTGATGAACAGAAGTAAGCTCAATAAACTTGACTTTCCCATATCGAGATTTGATAAGCAAGTCACACCCTTGTTGGGGAGATGAGATAGGGTAAGTTGTAAGAATAAGAAGCGACCCCCGTTGTCAAGGAACCCCCGGATAAACCGCAGGTTATCGTGATTAACGGAACCCCCAGACTTTATCTCATTCGTTTTGTTGAGAATGACGGAAGTCACGTGATACTTTCGAACCATTCAACGGGAATTCCCCTGTGTCAAAGGGAATTTCCCAAGCTATTTCATGTGTTTTTCATAACAAGACTTAGTTTATTCGCAAGTTTATTATTCTATGCAAGTTTATTAATATTCTGACCATGTTAGACGACCTTTGCAGCTTAAAGAAACCACGGCTTTTGTAAGTCTAATTTATCAAACATTTTTAATTTTATCGTTGCAATAAAGAAGCTAGAAACTGCCTTAGAGTTTTGTTGTTGTTGGACATTATTAATAGTTATTCACGAACTCCTCTGAGACCTAAAATATTCCTGTTTTTTATATTCTCGATAACTTTCACCTTTCTTACATTTTACAATATCTTTCGAGTATATTTCATCGCTTTTCGCCTGTATAAATTTAGTTCTATTGTAGTTTAAGAAGTTTTATATCTTCTATTTTAGTTACCATATCGATATCATCAGATTATAAACGAACATTCGCGTGTTTGTTTTATTGGGGTTTATCTGCTCGCCAAAGGGACATTGTTCTGTCTTGGAGGGAGAGCATGCGTAGTAGAGCACCCGTCGTGATGATGTGGGAGAGCATGCGTAGTAGAGTGATGTAGGAGAGCATGCGTAGTAGTGTCTCTCATCGCCTCATGAACAACTTAAAAACGCACAGCTTCGAGCCTGGAAAAAACAATCGAAATTGATATTTTGCCTGGATAACGTAATTTAGTCAAAGACCGAATGATACGACGAACTTCAAAAGTAATTTGGCATCCTGAAAAATATAGCCCGGGTGGCAAAAGTTGTTAACTCTGTGTGAGAGGTGATGCTATCACAATTATCTACAGCATTATCACCTTCAGGAGAAAGAAATTCTGAGTCAAGAACACTACTTTCACTTGTAAAAGTTGGCCTAGTATCACTATTATGAGAACTCTGTGTATCATTATCAGGTTAAGCTATGGCACCTTCAATATTTCTGACAACTGAAAGGTTGAGCGCCATTAAGAGATTCAGCTGTTTCTGGCCAAGTGTACAGGGTCATTTTGGGCAATTTTGCTTGTCTTGAAATTTCGAGCGCCATCAAAGAAGCCGCATGCATAAGCAAAACGGTCGTGGTCCTGAGGTGCTCGAAAACTTAAGAAGTTTTATTGTTCACACTCGTTTCTATTGTTCACAAATCCCTCTGGGGTGAATACTGTCAAGCTTTAACCAATCTGTAATTTCATACCGGAGCACACTATTTTCAAAATCGACAGCGATGATCTTTTTGCTCTTTGAAGCAAATAGGCAACAGAGGCATCGAACTTTTGGCTTTTTAGATTCAAAGGCTTCGAAATGTCAGGATGAAATTAAGAGCTGTGGAATATTTCCTACTGATCTGTCGAAGCAGGGAGGCTTAGGTGTCATAGAAGGCAAAGAAAGAGTTTCTTGAATATCATAATTCAGATCGCGATGTAGATCTGAGTGCTGTCCAAAATTTTGAAGAAAGACATCCAGAAGGTTGGCATCATGCAATCATGCATAAAGTACCCTTAAAGTTTATACTCCATAAAAAATGTAGGGAGCTACGCAGCTAAGGAGGCTGACGCATCTAGGGACCAGGGGTCATACCAAAAGTGAACAGTCTGATGAGAAGTGTGAACATTGATTAATTTACTGCGTATATGTTCTATAGATGTTTCCTAGTATAAATCTTAAAACGTAGATAGAGAGAAGCTTTCAAAATTCAAATTGATTGTTGTTTACAAGATGTCTGAAATAGGCCATGCAACATCAAACTCGAAAAGGTACATTCTAGAATTATCTACAGCACGAGGTGTAAACCAAAAATTTACATTAGTGGTCGGATAATAATTTTGGCATACTTTTTCAAAACAAGCCGGAAACAAGAACTTTGTGGTTGGGCAAGCTTGCTAATTAATTTTTCAAGCACCTTTTGTTGGAAGTTGGAAGCCTTTTAATAGACTGAAAGGGATTATCCCTTCCAACCAGAATTAGCTGTTTTAGAAGAAGCTATATAAGAAAACTTTGGGCAACCCAGACGTAAAATGGCCCACGTGATGAATTAATTGAAGTTAGGCAAGCCCTCGCCAGTTGCAACAGGCCTATGGCAGTTTTATAATGCATTTAGGGGACCTACGTTCCCTCAAAGCCTTGGTTATCAATGTTTGGTGTCCCCTTTATTGTCCTGATTATAGAAGATATATAGCTTGGGAAAAGACAAAGAAGTATTGGTGACTATAGTGTAGAGCGTAACTATAACTAAAAGCATTCCATAAATGGTTGTAAAGATTATATAACTAGCCAAGAACAATCGCTAGCCCTACATGTGCCTCACCCAAATTTCCAACAGCACCGTACTGTACTATGAATCTTACAAATCTTCAACTTTTATTATATTGAAAGACAGAAAAGACCCCATAGGTTAGAAAATATGATATACAAAAAATTATTTCTGAATTTGGCTATTCTGAAGTCAGGGGCGCAGTGGGACCTTAATTCTAAGGGGGAACAAAAGTGAAAAATTAATGATTCTCACAATCTTTGCAAAATCATGGAGCAGTCAGAAAATTATAAAAAGAGTTTGGTTCCTCACAAAGAATGGCCACAAAAGCAAAACATTTGGCGAGAGAGAAAGTTATACTTACAACTTCAAACCCTTAAGTTGGATGAACACTTTCAAAAGACACAGAGACAAAAATAATAGAATTCTATTACCTAGACGATGTCAGCAGAGTTATCCCAGGAAAGAAATTCTAAAGAGTAATACCAAAAATTCAAGGAAATGAATAAGGATGATGAAATTGGGTTTTCAAAGTTTTCATTGCTTCGCCTCAAGGAATGTATTTGGGTGGCTCGAATGGAACGCATTCTTTATGTGTGTGCACAATGCACAATAATGAGACATTGATGATGTGTGGGGCACAGATTCTGAAAATGAAGATGTTTCTATCAAGCATTACAGTCTTGTTTTGGTAAGAATGCTGTGCAACCCACCATTGGCAGAATGCCACTTAGGTTCTTGTGATGTTTGTCAAGGAAAAGAGCCAATCAAGGAATTACTATCTACATGTCCGGAGGAAATGGAAATCGAAGAGATTGAATACAAACAGTGGAATAACACAGACAGATCTAAACTTGAGACAGTTATCATGAGCAGTGATGATTTTTAGAAGAGTTTCTTAACAGGCTAGACCAATTAAAGCTGAACCAAATTATTTCATTTCAAAAGGCAAACGACTTACTTAAAGGATCGAAAAGAAAATCTGGCTGATGGAAAGTTTTTGATCATTGGAGATTTCTCAGAATATTACTTTCTTGTGGTTCAAGGTGCTGCACAGTCAATTCATTTGAATAAACGTAGTGCAACCATTCACCCCTTGTTTATTATTACAATATTAAAACAATATTATTACAAGCTAATGAAATCAGACATGGTAACTATTTAATAACATCTGAGTGTAACACACACGACACCATTGCTGTTCATCTGTTCTTAAAGCTTCTGCCTCAAAATTTGAAGGAATATTTAGAGATATTAGGAATATTGTCTATTTCTCAAACGGCTGTGCAGGCTTGTACAAAAATTGGAAGAATTTTCTAAATTATTGTCTACATAAACATGACTTTGGCATGACAGGGAGTGGCACTTTTTTCCAACTAGTCGCGGTAAAGGGCCATCACATGGAATCGGTGGGACAGTAAAGGGGGGAAGCAGCAAAAGCAAGTTTACAGCAAATAGAAGCAGACCAGTTTCTAGCACCAATAGAAATACATAATTTCGTAATAGAGAAGCTACATGGCATTAACAGCAAATATGTGAAAACAGAAGATTGGGATCAAGAAAGAATGTTGTTGGAAGCAAGAACACAAAAGCTGCACTCTTTTGTGTCAATAAATAACTGTGATCTTGAAGTGAGAGCCTTTAGCAAAAGCTCAACTAAACGAGTTGTGACCGTTGCAAGGTAATGAATGTTCTTAAACTGGAAATATAAGTATTGCAGGGTATTGTGCAGTGAAGTATTGTGAAGAATGGTGGCATGCTCTCATTTTTGAAAACTTGAGAGTATCTAAAGAAGTAAAAGTCAGCTTCCTCCATCCTAAGGGCCCAAGCTCGTCATACTTTTTTCCAGAGTTTGAAGATTCCTGCTGGCTGATGCAGCAGATGTTGTAATGAAAGTGCAACCAACTACTGCAACTGGGAGAACATGTACATTGAGGAAAAGCGAAAAAACAATGGTTTTTGATGCTTGGAGTAGTAAAAAAGTCATGATTAATAAGTCATACAGAACTTACTTTTTAAAATTTAATCTTTCCGTTATTTCCATGGAACAATTGGGTTTCTGTAGTGGTTATGTCAGGACAGCACATGTACATATTTTCTATTCTAAAAACATGTCTTCAAGTTGATTCAGCAAATTGAAATTTTTTTAGGAAATACGAAATGAAAAGTCATGCTTGTCTTAGCTTGGACCGCACTGGAACCGATTTTTACCCCACTCTGAAACTTTACCCGATTGAGTACCATATATTTACCTACTATTGTAAAAAATTATAAAAAGTTCAAAATTGCATCCGGGACGGGGGGTAATTTATGGTGGCCGACGGCTGCAAATAAAATTTTGCTTTATTTTTTGCTCAATTTTGTTTATTATTTTTTATTTCGTTTTCAAATACAAATAAAAAAATTCGTTATCAAAAAAATAGGATGAAGATAAAAAAAATTGAAATAAAAACAAAAATGAAAAAAATATTTTCAATTAAAATCAAATTGATTTCTAAAAAATTTTACCAAATGATTTTAAATTAAAATCAAATCACTTTGGTTGAAAATAAAACGAAATTTCTACTGAGCTGAGCACTGCCAAGTCCATCATACTTTGCGAGTGCATGTCATGCATTCTCGCCAAAATTGATTAAACAGCCAACAAAATGGCGACTGACAACAGAGAAGCGTTGTGGAAGAATGATGAAACTTTAAAGATAGCAATCAAGAAATATGTCATGCAAGGCCTGCAACGTAATGAAGCACTGGATTTTTTAAAAAGAGATTTTGCACAATATCCTTGGAGCATGAGATCATTAGATCGACGCATTAGACACTTTGAGATTCATTATAATGACAGTGGCGCAGATTATGAAGAAGTCAAGGAGGAACTTCCTGGTTCAGAAAAATCATTGGGGAATAGGGCTTTGCATAAAAATATAAGGCAAAAGTATGATATTCTTGTGACAAGAGACAGGGTCTATGGCATGATGTAGAACATAGACCCAAGTGACCTAGGTGCTCGTGGCGGAGTTGGAAGAAAGAAATCTATGAAAAAGAAAGGAAACTTCATATCACTCGGCACAATCTGGGTTCATTCACTTGATGGATACTGCGAGCAGGAAACTACTTTGGCTCCGTGTCTGGATGAGTAATCATGATCCCCAGTTGATTGGCCGATGGTATTTAGAATACTTGATGGAGTCCTTGGTCATGCCATCAATGATCAGAATTGATAAAGGGACAGAGACTGGAACAATGGGTACCATACATGCATTTTTACATCAAGCTCACACAGATATTAAAGATCCGACAGATACAGTTATTTATGGACCTTCAACTGCTTTAACTGCTTTAAAGAGAATAGGTGGTGATAAATCAAGCTTGTCTAAAAATAATTAGCAATTCAACTCAATATGTTATGCGCAGTACGCTGCGCAATGAACTGATCACGTAAAAATTACGACAGAATGTTTCCATGTTTTGATCAAGATGGCACGCAGAAAGATTGAAATCCCTGACTTTCGCACTCTCGACTTCTCAGACTTGGGAGATTCTTTACTTGTATTTGGAGAACGAAACGAGCTATCAAACCAACAGCCTGCGCAATCAAATGAAACGTGAGTGAGTGGTGGTTATTTATTCATCAGGCCTATTCTCTGTTCCAACTTGATTTGTTTTCACTACAGTTCTGCTCCATTATTGGTTTCCCTTTGAGACTTGAATCTTTCGATGCTAACATGCTTTTTCTTTGGCATATTTGGATGCACGAAAATGCAACACTAATTAGAGGCTAGACAATTATATTTTTTAATCAAATCAACCAGTATCATGGATGAAACGCAGAGTTAGTAGGATTATTTGTTTATTGAGATAATCAGGAAGATTTTTCTCACCATACAGCAATACCTGTACTAAAACGTCATTGTCAAGATTGTTATATTCAAGTGGTCGTAATATATCAAAAACTCTAGCGACGAGATCTCTTCGTGCAACATCAAAAGAAGGGCAAAGCAACAAAAAGTGCTCCACATCCTCGATGCCATCATTGGTTTCACACATGGGACCTAGAGTATCTCTAAAGTTGTGTTTGAACTTATAGTAGTTTAGTTTACTGAGACCAACTCTAAGTTGTGTTAGGTAGCATAACCTTATTGGGTCGTGTATCTTAAAAACAGATTTTGGCACGGGACGAATCTTGGATAACAGTTTAGTTTTAAAAACAGAAATTCGCCCAATTGCATCCTGATTGCGAAGAGAGTATCAAGTTGTCGCAGTGGCGGAATCGGGTTAGTAGTATACTCAGGTGTTAGTTTATTTAAGAATTCATAAAGCAAAACAAGACGTCTGCTCCACCTGCAGGAACTAAGTGTTTCCCATCCAAGCTCCGCGTAAAGTTTTTCTCTGGAGTTACCCCTCCATGCCCCCGTTACAGCTCGAGCAGCAGAATATTGAACAGACTCTAATTTCTCCATAAGGTTTGGTAAAGATTTGATTCCGCTAAACTCACATACTTTTGCAGGTATGTGATAAATAACATCTCCGTAGTCGAGGTTTGGTCTAACATAAGGGTTTGTACATTTCATTCAATGTATGTCGGGGGAGGTAATTTGAAAAATATTTGAGAAGACCTATGCCTTTACGTGATTTATTGATAGCTGCGTTAACATGAGCAGAAAAAGACAATTTTGAATCCAGCACAAGGATATATAATATGGAATGTTAATAAGATCAGGGCCCAAAAAGATACAATGTTACCAGATGGCATCCCAGAACATATTTTTAATTTTCCTGAGAGATATGGACTGCAGAAATGTGGTAAGAGTTGTACTATTTGAGGCCATATTTTCTTAAAAAATATAAAAGAATACAAATTCTTTTTTGATACCTTTATTTATTCCAAGTTGGTTAGTCAGTCACTCGCCTTTAGACTTGTCAGTCACTTGCCTTAAGATGACTTCTTTCTGAGATAAAAGTCCCACCTTATGGATTGGGAAATAACAAAAGCCTAGGCTTGATGGAGAAATAGGTATAGATATAGGTTAGGGGTTGAATGTAGAAATGTATATTTTTTAAATTTCTACACTTCTATACATCTATATACAAATCCAACAACCAGGTATGAATATACATACCACAGTAGTGTAGTGGGCTAACGACCAAAGGGATGCTGAGAGAATTCTCTGATCAAAATGCAGACATATAGGCCATGGGCAGTGCAGCTTTATCGTTTCAAGTCGTTGGACCCAACCTGGAGACTACTTTCTGACAACAGAAATGTAAAGGAAATACCTTTCTCATCACGTTTTCACTTGTTCGCGGTTGCACAGACCCGCAGTTTTTTCAAAAATAACGAAATTGTTTCCATGCTTTTACACTCGAATATTGTCCACCGAGCGCAATTTTGTAGTGTTTTCCTTTGTAGTGTTTTTCTTCTTTCACGGCATGAAAAAGAGGCTGACTGTAAATTCTATATTGATTCGAGATAGAGGCTGATTTCGGCGGAGTCGTTGTGGTCATGTTTGCGTATTGTATGTATACTACAAATTTTCAATTTAGCCCCCAGAATATGGGTTATTTATATTAAAGGGGGTCAGATTGAAATTTCCGTGCACAGTACTTCTATTCTTCAAATTTTAAGGGGTGTTCAATCGTGAGAGGAGCTTTAAAAACTGGGCTAATTGAAAGGTGTTATAAAAAAGATACCCTAAAAGAGCCATAAGCCCTAATTACCTTGTACTGAAGTAACTCCACAGGAAAAAAGGAATCCTTTTTTGTGACAAAAACAAAACATAATTTGAATAGATAATGAGAACAAGGAAATATCTTTATCTCTCCTGATAAGCCGTTTATGTCGTTTCTCCATCGTTATCTTCGTCATCTTCTTCATCTTCACCCTCATCTTCTCCACCAGCATTCTCGCAATTTCTACATTGACAAAGGTGTGTGCACCTTAACGAATTCTTTTGACATGAGCACCTATTGGACAAACATTTTCCTTTGCAGCCACAGTACACAAAATCTAATAATGATGATGGCGCAGGTTCTTGATCCATCCAGTCGATCACAAGTAAACCATCCTCTTCTCTCCAGCCACTTCCCACAGGACTTGGCATATCGATTGTCGCTAGAAAGCAGTGTTTCCAGATGTATGCTTGATAATTGCATCGCTGAATATGCTTCCTGAGACAATCAGAGTTATGCGGTAGCTTTTCGTCTCCAAATTTTCCTTGCCGTAATAGCTGAAATCTGGCTTCGTTGACTTGCGTGCATGCGGTTTGCTTATAAAGTCGGCAAATGTACTTTTCCAACTGGGTTAAAGTACTTTCTTCTACTTCTATGCTGTTGCCAAGCTCCTTGAAAGCAGCAATTGAATCTCCATCGTCAATCATCGCATTCCACGTTTGTTTCTTGCCTCTCCCTCGGAAAGCACTTTTGCTGTCGCATCCTTAAAAGGAGAGATAAAAGACCTGGTATAAAATTCTGTCCAAGGGAAGACATGATAAATATTCTAAAGTTAGCATATAAGAAATTCATGACAAATTTTCTTCGAAGTCCTTTTATATGAGAACACAAATAATTTGAACTTAAAGTAAGTTAAAACAAGCATACCAGAAAATGCGTGGAAACCAGGCATAGCACGACAAACATCGATTCCCAACTGAGATGAGATTTCATCTATATCCAATATGCGCCTATTACTCTGTGTTCCTGTGTCGAAGTAGAGGTGGCAAGGAATATCATTTCTGATGGAGACGAGAAGGGCAAATAGATCTGTATCGGGGCTCTTCACGATCACTGATTCGTATGACATGGATGCATGCTTTGCGTGTAGAAGCATTTGTGTATCTGCTTCTTCGTGGTCAGATTTGAGTTCAGGAACATCACTGCTGGCAAGTACAAAATCTTCGGTGGCGTGAAGAGAGAAACAGTGCTCTTCGCATGTCACAAAGAACGTTATGTCTTTGAAGGATTGAGAGGGGTACTTTCTCCATGCACTGACCAAGTACACGATCAATGCCTCTTTATTTTCTCCGCTGCTGAGAACTTTTTTCCATTGCTTTGGGTATTTCTGGTGGTCGTTGTAAATTTTGATGAGCTGTACGCCAGCAGAATTTCCATGTTTCGCTCTCTCACTTCCCTTTATACTCTGCCTCAAATATCTGTCCGCAACAAAATCTACTCGTTTCGCCTCATAGAAGTTGCTCAGAGAAATTAATTGATTGAAAACCATTCTCGCATATTCACCAAAACTTTCGGCTGTATTTCGTGTCGCTTGTATGACTGCCATGGCATCAAGAATAAGACAACCGCCTTTGGGAATTTCTTGGCACTCGGGCGATGCAACATTGGATGTCATCAAGTGCAGCAGTTGCGATTTTACGGTCTTTGCCATACCTCCATCTGCTGATGCAATACTCAAAGGAAAGCTTCCCAAGGAGAATGACAAGACTTCCTTCAAATCGATTTCCCTGCTATTAGCAAGGAGAATCAAACGAGCAAAGAAATTTGGAGCTGACTCTACTGGCACTTGGCGTTGTTTCTTCGAGGCCTTGCCTTTCTGAATGAGGGATCCGAATGTCTTCAGATTGTTCCCTTCTTTAAAGGGGAGAAGATATCAGCATCTTCGCTAAAAAGCTTCTCCTCTGCAAATTTCAGGAAGAAATCTTCTCCTACTTCTTCAGCTTTTATCATGTCTGCCTCAATTTTTTCGCCAGCCATTACACCACTTGCAATGTTGGTAAGTGACTCTGAAGTTCCGCCGGATGGATTCATCATATTGCCAATGATAGACAGAACACTTTTGACGTCTGTTTCGTGTCTCTTGCGAAAGGTTTCGTCAAGGTTTTTGCGTCGCCTACAAAAGTTGATAAGCGCTCATAAGCTTGGGGCAAATAATAACCTTATTAATCAATATCACACTTTTAAGATGATTTCGAATATCAGATTCCAACTGCAAGCTCTTCTACCCTAAAATATAAGCTTGAAGTGTCATATCGCACCTGTTTTTCAAAGACGACCCAGGCATGACTTGACATTGCCTTGAAATTGCAGTTCTTTCGCTTTGAGACAAAAGCCACCTGTGCACAGCACCGCGGTTCAATGTGTTCCCAAGGATGCCTCCAGCAGTCTTCGCATAACGATTTGCCGTCTGCTCTATCACCTGATCGCAAGCAATGGCGGAGAACCCATACGACGTTTGGCGCTGACAGTCCAGTTCTTTTGAAGCTGCTTGGCACACCCTGAAACAAAGTTAAAGCTTGATAAGAATCAACTCTTCCCTGGGGTAGATAGGGGTAGATACCTGGATGAGTTTGTTCGAGCGATGACATTTCGATCCAATAGGCACTGAGGTAGCGTGAATAATTAACACGGTCGTAGGCAAACATCCAGGGCAACATCGATCTAACAGATGCTAAGTGTAGCGTCCAGTCACTGGTTCTGGTGGCCTTTATGTAGCTCATTAGAAGCCCTGGAAACAAACACTTTCATTAGATAAGGTTAAAGCATCGGCACCTCTATTGGTATAGCAAGTAAGGTCAAGGAGCATACCTGTCATGCTGATGTATGAACTCCACAAGGAAAAGGTTGGATCTTTGGAGCATGATGCGTCAACGAATTTCTCATAACGCTTGAAGAGCTCTAAAAGTGCCTCTGATGACATACTGGTGCTGAAATCTGCATCTGGAAATTTCATCCGCATGTCTGCGATCATTTGAACGATTTCATCTTGTTCCCTGGACGGTAGTGATTCGTAAAAAGCTTGGAATTGCAGTTGCTCTAGAGCTTCGAACATGATTTTGTGACAATAAACAGATCTGTTGTAATGTTTGCCCGTCATGACAGAATTCACGGTTCCTGGTCCAACAACCTCTGCTTCAACAAGTATATCCTAGAGATAAGAACAAACATGAAATCAGCTAGAGAGTACATTTAGCGGTTTTGAAACTATAAAATCAATGACAAAGAATTTAAAGCCTTAGCCCCAACTTCGGTGTAGAAGCTTTTAACTTGTTTCAAACCTGCGTCTTTGAATCGTTTTGAAATTGTGGCCATAAACGACAAAGAAACATGGAAATTCCAAAGGCGTACAATCACTTTCTTCATGAAATCGCTACTCTTCCATCGTACTTGCTGAACTTTAGCATAGACTGCCTCGTCACAGACAAGTGCGATTTGGCTCAGTTGAAGCCCGAAAGCTATTTGGCAACAGGTCTCCAACACTTTCTTGATTGTGGCATATTCCATCGGTGATGCATCGATAATCGGTAAATAGCTGATGCTCGAGCAAACTGCTGGCTTCGGTTGTAGGAGTGTATTAAAACCTGTCCAGTCTGGGAGTAGAGTTTGTCCAACCGGCCCTTGTTGTTTCAATGCTGCGTACACTTGATCCTCTCGTTTCGAATTGTTGACGCTCAAAATATGGTCTTCTTTAAGAAGACTGATGCGTCCTGAGACATCTTTATAGCTGGGTGATATTTTTTTCCCAAGACTGTAGTTTTCTATGTCGCAAGGAGGGGCCGTTATTGATTTTTTTCCGATCCTCTTCACAATTATTGCTAGGGCATCGCTCCTCTGTTTCTCGCTACTCTGGATCATTATCATATTTGTGATATGGGTCTGCATCTTTGCTTCCTCTCCGAAGTCAGCATTATCTGCTACTATTGTTGTCCACACACCGATCGTTGCATCTCTTGGCACAATAGTTGAAGCACCCAGAGCGATTTCAGCTAATGCTGTATCATGCCTCAGGGTGGATGAGTGTGATGAGCAATGGCCGAATTTGTTCAGAATATCTATAACTTTGCCACTACTCGTTATTTGCCTTACTGTCATACTTAGTGCCATACTTTTTGGCGTTTGCTTTTTCCATTTGTGCATGTTATAGATCATGTCTTGTGCTATAGATAGCACCTTCACGTTCTCAGAATCCTCTACCAATGCATATTCATCAAGGGATGGTTCATTCGATTTACCAAGAGCCCACGCAAGGAAGTTAAACAGCGGAATTGGTACAAATTCTCTGACTTATTCAGGGGTGAAATTTGTGCTTGTTGGTGGCCAATTCGTCACAAAATCAGAAGATTTCTCAATCACTTTTCTGAGCTGAAGAGCTGCAAAATACAAATCTCTTAGGGCATTGTCATCGGTCTGTTGCTGGCTCTGCTCCACGTCAGGTGCAAAATCTGAGTCATCCTCTTCGTCAGACTCGACAAGGCCAGATAACGATGCCTTGAATGTATTTCCAGAGATGAAGTTCTCGCAGAATACTATTTCGCAATGATTCCTTCTCGGTAACTCTACAAAAACAAGCTGTGGATATGCATCTTGCAGTCTTGCCTTAAGTCGTGATACTTTGTAATTTGATGCATCGAGTCCCTCTAAAACATGAACAATGTTAACAAATTTTGCGAAGATTTTTTGCATTTGGTAGATTTTGTCCATCTTTATTATTTTATCTTCGATAAGCTCAGCAGACAATTTTGGGAAAGAAGCCGAGTACAACTGGGTAGCTTGTTCTTTTTCTTTCTTATGCAGAAATCGGACATAAGAGTTATAACACTGTCGATGGTACTTCACTTCAATAGCCACACAGTCTTTCTCTCTGATCTTCAACAATATCCGCTCATCACTTTTTTTCTCTGCTGCCTCACGTAAGAGTCCATCGTCGATTGTTTCTGCATTGATAAGGGGGTCAAGGCAACGCTTTCAAGTTTGCTGAAATAAAGAATAACAAGCATTTAGTAGGTACTCCTGCAACCAACACATTCCGAAAAAATTTCGTCACCTTAATTCGCATGGTTTAGCCTCACTTTAGCTAAACATTTGCCTCGTTTCTATGTTTTAATGTTTCACTCAGTTCCAGTCTCTTTTATAGTCGTTTGGCCAACTTGTATTTGCTTCTACCCATTCATTTATCAGTTTGTTTATGGTTATACTTAATCGCTCGCCGGGGGATTATTTTTCCCGTAAGACTTATTCGATTCAATGGTTCATTGTTCAAGTTGTTACTTACCCACATCCTGAAGCGTTAAATCTGGGTATCGTTCGGTATGCCTTATTTGCTTAGCACATCTAATATTCAAATGTAACAGATTTACCGTTGGGCATACGTCAGGGAAAATTTAGAGCCTTAGTGTCTGAGTTTGGTTATATATAAGTTATGTATATGATGCTCTAGAGTCAAAATATGCAAATTACTCTTCTTCTTATTATTCTTCTTATTATTCAAATTACCTTCTCAGTTTTAGTCAGACTTTCTTTTTCACAAATAATGCAAACTGGTTGGAGAATGAACCTGTTTCTCAGTGTGGTAGTGACAGAGGTCGTTTTAGCTGATGCTCTGGTTTGTTTTAGAGGGACTACGTGCAGATCATCGGAATCATGACTAGATTGACCCTTTAAACGAAAAAAACCTAATCAGTATCAAATTAGCATTAACCTAAGTTTTAGAATGAAAACACAACTGTCATTTACGTTAAGTAGTTGATAGTTCGAATATACTTACCCTTTCTGTTCCCGTTGTTAATGTTGCCAAGTATTTTTCTTTTTCGAGTCTGTGCAGCTTGAAGCTTTGCTTTGTCCGTGAATCTCGAGTAGCATTTTCTATGATAAAAGAATGGAACTTCGTCCTCTTCGTCGTTGTCGATTAATCTTTTGCAATCTTCTTTCGATAATTTCTGAAGGGTTGCAGCCGCGATGTCTGTTTGTTTTCCATCAACGTTTAGCCAGGTTTCACGAAATCTCAGAAAGTATGACAAAGAATGATGCGAAAAGCGTGTAAGAGAACCTTCAATATCTTCCAAATGGATCAGGCAGCATCGTGTGCTCTCCATTTTCCGCCAAGCCAGAAGAGCGCATTTCCAGAGTTTCATAGAGTTTCAAATTTCCAGAAAATCACAGAGTTTCAAAAGAAAGTCACAGAAGGGTTTCCTTGTTACCGTTACAATGGAACAAGCCGGCGCTCAGAAGAATATCATCAGAGAACTACTGGTTTTCTTTTCGGGAAGTGACACATTTCACGGAAATCAAAACGGAAATTAATATCAATACAACGAGATTTTATAACAAGTAGCATATGCAAACATCAGCCCAAAACAACAAATACACTAATTTGGTCTTTACGGGTACACTCATTTTTATAAGAAACTATGCAAAATAATTTGACCATATTTTTATGGTTTTTACGCTAACAATTTTCTAAAGTGTTGGAAATATGGCCTTGCAGTTTTTTAGAGCAATTAAATTAGCGCATTACAAAAAACCAAGTCACTTCGACTTACAGTACACTAGAAATTTTGAAAAAAATAGCATCAGATTTTCCGAAAAAATCCACACTTTGCATTGAAAGGGATAGAATGCCTCATTATCCCCAGTTATACAAACCCTGGTTGAAGTACTGACATGGATAGGGAAGAACAGCCTCTATCTCGAATCAATATAGAATATACAGTCAGCCTCTTTTTCATGCCGTGAAATCAAACTGGAAAACACTACAAAATGGCGCTCGGTGGAAAATTTTCGAGTGGAAAAGCATGGAAACAATTTCGTTATTTTTGAAAAAACTGCGGGTCTGTGCAACCACGAAGAAGTGAATACGTGATGAGAAAGGTATTTCCTTTACATTTCTGTTGTCAGAAAGTAGTCTCCAAGTTGGGTCCAACGAAAACTTTTTTGAGAGCCTTTTTGCCTGCACTGCCCATGGCCTAATAAATTTGTGAAAGGTGTAAAACTACAATCAAAATTTAAAAACACTTGTTATTTTCAGAATTCCCAAGAACTTAAGAAGATAGCAAGAAATCAGTACTAATGCGGATATCAATTTTTGGACTGACCATGCCCCCCAGGACAAACCCCTGGGATTTGAAGGGAGCAATCCCCGGGACAAAAACGGCAGTGTGAGTTATGGACATATTTTGTTGTAATGAGCAACCAATGTAAAAGTTACTGTTTACACTTAGGACTTGAGGTGCATTTCTGCTAATAAGTTGATATTGATATAATTGACTTTGTGCAGACACTATTTTCATAAAACACACAATCTCAAGTTCTACCCTAATTTCACTGTTCCACGATTGTTTCATGTCTAATAATGTGTTCTCTTTTGCAGGATATAAGGCAAGAGAAGAACAGCTGAGAGAAGTTGCAACCATTCAGAAGTCATTTCTGTTGGTGACGATTATCTCACACCTGAATTTAGAGAAGAAGGCGAGAGAATAATTGATTACAATTTCATAGAACCAAACGATTGTAAAACTGCATTTAACTACCTAAAAGAACATTTTCAACCAGCTAATGTAACTGAACCTGTAAATTGAACATAGATTAGTTTCCTTGAAAGAAGAACTGTAAATGTTACTTGCTGCAGCAGCAAGTCTTTTATTTGTATTTTCTTATCTGTTAAACCAGTGGTTCCAGATCTAAGAGTCTGCAAAATACACTGCATTTGTGACTATTAACAAATTTGTTTATAGCAATTTCAGAAAGATTACCAGTGCAGTACAAGAACTTATTATCCTCATCAAGCAACTCTGAGGAAGCAATTTCAGGGTCAAACATGTTATACCCATTTCCTTGAACATCTAGCAACATTATCTTCTTCTTTGATTTTGCATAGGAATAGTGTGAAAGGCTCTCAGCCTTTTACCAATGTCATCAGGTGGGGTATAGCAAACTGCACCAGTGTTGTTGATGTACTTAACAAGGTCACAAGGAATCCACTCCTCTATTGATACAAAATCTTGTTAAATTTCACCATGATAGATCATCTTAAACTTTAAAGTTGCACCAAACAAGTGCTTGACATCCTTTATCTTTAATTCTTCCCCAAGCTGCAATGCAAAGTTATGGGCAAGAAGGTGCATTTGAACTAGCTTTCTGTTGTGATCATCAACAGTTTGGCCTAAAAATTTGGATGTTTTGTCCAAGCTTTAAAGGCTTTCCAAAACCCACCAGTGCCAATAGCTTCTCTCTCAATGTGAAATTCAACTGACTGGGGTATCTTGCACCAGAAAAGCAACTCCATATCAAATTGAAAAAACCTTAATGACTGTTGAAGAAGTTTGGTTTGCATTCAATTTATCTAATTTTAGCATGTCAGAGATAGAAAGACTCAGAGGAGCTTCTCATCTGCTTGGAGCACACGCACAAAGCCAAGTGTCCGCCACTGTCTCTCTTCCTAAAAATGTTTACAGATTAACTGTCAATCTATTTCCGTCTAGGCTTCTTCATTGTTTGATAGTGACAAAATATAACAAAAATCATAAAAGACAAAGGAAGTATCAACAGAAAATACCCTTACTACGAATAGGGTGAATGGATGAATTTCATGGAGATTGCATAGCAAAGTGGGCCTACTAGCAACAAAGTGTGGCCATCTAAAGCTTGCCAACTTGATTGCCCTGAAACTTAAGAGGTAAATCTAGATGAAAGATGCTTTGAAGATTTATAAATAGATAGTAAATATCAAATTCTGAAAGCAGAGAGAGTTAAACAAAGCCTTGTACTTAAAGTGGGGGTGTCGTGATTTTTTTAAATTTCAAAGTAGTTTGCTATGGTGATTTAACGAAGGTAGCAAAAAAGCCAAAAAAATCCGAGTTTTCGTTTCTGAGTTATGGACAAAAAAGTGATTAGCCCAGATACTTCCCTTGCAAAACAGTTCGTTTTCCTCCGACGTGCCATGGGACATTGGTTGTTGTTCAGAAACTCAGCTGATTCTCAAATCAAATTGAAATCCCTATGCCATGGCGTTGGGACAACTTACTTTGCGCTGTCATTAAACTTCTTCTACAGGAATTTTAGTGTAAATAAGAGGGTTATGATAATCTCAAATATTCTGAAATAGCAATATCTTATTTCACTAACTATTCAACTCGAAATATTTTCTCAAAGCGATGTTACAAACTAAGAGTGCATCTAGGATGCCTAGACCACCAGAGTGCTTTAAGTACTCAATTGCTAAAAAAGAAAAACTATTTATCTATCGACAATTTATAGCAAGATGGAGTTTAATAACATATACACATGTATTGGGACAGCCAGCAACAAGATGGCTGCCGAAACTGTAAACAGCTGCAAGGACATAGTTTTATTTTTGCAATTTATTGATGTTTGACACAGTTGAAAAGGAAAATGTTATCTAAAGTATCAAAACAATGGCAGCAACTAGCTTAGAAGAAAAAATTTTTGAGTCAGCAGAAAAAATCACTAACCACTAATAATCTGCCTTTTTTGTTACCTCTTTGGGGTTGATGCTTCTCTGACTTTTGTTCGTTTTATTTGGTATTTATGAATGTTAGTAAGCTTTATGCCTTGGCTCATTGTTTCCTGCTCTATTTATGGCTTTTAATTTGTCTTTCTAATTGGACTCGGTGAAGGCAATAACAAGACCAAAACGTCTTGGAAATTTATCTCCCGTCCACTACAAGATTACGGATTCTACAAAAATTCAGCACATTCCAATAAAGAAACTGTAGTCTTCATTCAGTCGAAAGATGACCTTACTGTGTTTTTTGCAGAAAAAATCCTGAACATGGCAGGGAATGAAGGTCTTGATTATGTTGTAACATGGCGACAACAATTAGATTCATCATGCAATATATCTTAGGATCCTAGTAGTCATGAAGAAGCTGACACCAAGATGATATTCCATGCTCTTCAAGCCACTTAAAGAGATGCAGCAGTACTTGATATTTATTCTCCTGACACTGATGTGCTTGTTCTCATGATAAGAAGATACCCACAGCTTGTAGAAGACACTTTGTTTGTTACCGGCAGAGTTCCTCAACAGAGAAAGATAATTGATATCAAGAAAATATATCACTCCCTTGATCCTGAAAAATCAGCGGCTTAATGGAGCTGATATTACAGGAGCATTTTCGTGAAAAGGAAAGTTAACCTGTAAGAAAACCTTTTGTAAAGCAGACGAAAAAGTTACCCAGGCGTTCATCAGTCTCGGATCCTCAGAAAATATATCAGAAGATATTTTTGCAGCATTGGAAACGTTTGTTTGTCGTTTGTATCATCAAAAATCCAAAATACCTGATGTTGGCGAGCTCAGGTTGCTGTTATTTCGACAAAAGCAAGGACAAGCAGAAAAGTTGCTCCCAACAAGATCATCTCTTAATCCGGCATTTCAACGTGCACATCTTCAAGCTCGTATTTGGTTTCAAGACAGCCAAGCTCACATGAATTTACCGGCAGTAACTATTTATCGATGGGAGAATAACGATGAAGGAGGTGTCAATCCGATTATGTGTTCACTCCCCCCCCCCCCCCCCCCCAGCACCAAACGCCATCCTAGAGTTGGTACAATCCGGATGTGAGAAGAGCAAGTGCCCAACCAGACGATGTAAGTGTATGAATAACCAGCTGAAGTGTACAGAACTGTGTGCCTGTTGGTCAGATGAAGAATTTTTATGCAAAAATTATGACGTGGAGACAGCAGCAGCAGATAGTGAAAAACACGATGAAGAGGAAGAAGATGCATTCGAAAACATTTAATTGGTCTGAATATACAAAGAGCACCTCTGCATAACAACTGGTGCCCTTTAAAAAATTCCAAGAACAAGCTCTTGTGTTTACTTTGCACTCTCTATTCTTAGTTGGCCCGTCGAGGTCATGTTACATAAATTGGCTATTTCCTGTTATTTTCATTTTTCTTAGTCATATGTACTATTTTATGTCTTATTTACCCGTTTTTGTACGAATTTTTGGTTTTCTGACAAAAAAATGCAAAAAAAAGTGCCTTTTGGTTATAATAATATCTGCACATGCGCAATGGATGTCATGCATTTTAAGCAATTGAAAACATATAATAACATAAATACATACGACAAAGAGGAACAAATGCTATATAATGCCTTCTTAAGCAAAATATGCCAAAGTAAAGTTATTTCGCTCTATGATGTAATCATGACATAAGCGATCACTGAAATTTTTAAAATGACACCATAATGACGTTTTTGTTCAAATACAGAAATATAAACAATCTTTTTTCGGCAAGACACACCACAAGCTAATTTAAGCTAATTATTGGCTTTCATAACAAAATTCCCACGGCAGCTAATTTGATTACAATTGTAGGTTGACTATAAGTTATTTACTTAAAGTGCCCTGACACAAAAATTTTTATCAGCGAAATAGAATGAACAAATTGCAAGGATTTCAAAAATAACATTTTTATTTGTTTCTCTAGAAACTGGGCTATTTCGCCAACCGGCCAACCCATGTTGCTTGAGCAAAGGGTAATTTTATGATCAGTGATACCGAATTACACTATAAATTCCGGCTGGTTCACCTGGGTCAAGGACCGAATGGTCAACGTCCAATTAGAATAAAGAACAACTGAAATACTCAAAAGAAAGAGGGACAGGGCGGGTGGGAGAAGTCGCAACCTTCCTGCTCGAGGGATTTTGTTTAATGAGGCTAACGTCGACCAACTTAAGAAACACATATAGTCGACCAAAGAGAAATACCGTTGCGCTTGTATGGGTTAGCACGAGTAGATGTTGTCTGACAATGACAAACAATATTATTGTTTGGCCCAAACCCGGACATCAACTTGTAAATTGTTTCTAGGGGATAAGCATTCTTGAGACAAATAACATGATTTAAAGCACCTTGTTTTTTAAATCTCATTAATTTCTCAAAGGGGGGCTTCCTTCCAATTTGGAAGTTCAAAGCCTGAAATTCTAGCTTTAATTCATAGACTACCGCACGTTTCCGACGCTTTCGTGCTTTGTATCCCCGCAACAATAATATGTTGTTTTGCTCCATATGCCCGGGAGGTGGTTGAGAAAATGAGAAAAAAGTAGTATCGCATTTTAAGACAGTATTTTCACCCAATAAATCAAACTTTACAGGAAAATGAAGTACTAATAAAATATTCACAAAATATTACTCTTTTAACATATGAAAACTATTTACAAAAATGACACACGTTTTACGATTGAGAGTAATGAACAGAACAGGGATGCAAACATTTTTTTCAAAAATTAGGCCACAAAATTTGTTCTTGGAAAATTTGATAGTATCTCCTCTTAATTTTGAGGCATAAAACGAAAGATTAGGAAATATGTTAGTTTTATTATGTTAGAATAATTATATATTTAAATACTAGTTACTTTTTTACGTGGAAATCTTTGAAACAGTCCTTCTTCAAAACACACAAGTGGACGAGTTTTCCTGTAGGCTCGTCACTGCACCCAGTGCAGATGAATCGAGAACGTCCATGGTCTTTATTCAGATTGCAATTTTTGCAGCGCCCTTTGGTTTCAACTTTTTTTGGCCAATGTGCATCTCCTGAAACATCAGGTTGACGTCCTCGTTTAGGTTTTCTTCCCTGCCTTTCCTCCCCAAGCAATTGCACGGCCAGCTTCTCGCGATAGGCCAAGACTGAGAATCGCTTTTCTCTCCCAGTTTTGGTTTAGAGCTTGTGGTTCCCCGACTCACGCATCAAAATTTGAATTTGAGATGCATAAATCTACCAGAAACCACAGCAAATATGTCCACCATCTCTTTGACATTCTTCCACATGAATATGCTGTTTGCATTTGATCACTACGGTCCACGCCATCCATGTTTTCATTGTACAATTTCAGGGGCAACGGTCAGGGTATTTCCTTCAAGGAACCATCATGCTGTTTTCGCTTTACAGTAGTTTCTGGTTCCATTGAGTTTGTATTAGAAGATAGCATCTTCACGGGCTTTCTTTTGGCTTTTTCTTGCCATGTACAGGCTGTTATTCCTCCTTTCTGCCAGACTTTATAATCACCAGGATTCATTTTTGGGACAGGATACCTGGCACCACCACGTGTAGCTCGCATGGTTTCGGGACGACCTCTAGAATTCGCCTGTACGGTTCCACAGCCATAGGTTTCAACTTCATTGAGTTCTTCGTGGAGTTGAACACTATTAAAATAGTTATCGAAATAGACATGGTGGTTTTTCCCTTGCAATTGGTTGGTGAGCCTTTTCACAACGTTTTTTCCCAGTCCGACTTCACGGCCTCCTTCTCCACTCGGCTTTCCCACATACACTTCAAAATTCGAGACGTAGCCATTTGAGCTATTGGCCATCGCCCAAACTTTTATGCCATATTTCGTTGGCTTTGCAGGCATATACTGCCTGAAACCAAGTCTTCCACGGAACTTTATCATGGCCTCATCCACAGATACATCTCTGTGTGGATTGCAGTTCTCCTGGCATCTCTCTAGAACAATGTCTAAAATAGGCCGGATCAAGTGAAGTTTATCGCGATTGGGATCCTGCTTGTCATATCCTTCGCGATTGTTTGCATGCAAATATTTGGAGAGTTTTTCAAACCTTGTCCTGGGCGTAACATCAGCTATGCCAAAGACTAAGGTTAAACGTTGCGCTTCTCATGTGTGTCAAAAAATGATGTTGAAGAAGCAGAGAGTAGACATAGATTTCTCCTCGATACATATTAAGGGCCTTCTGTGTCACTTGGTGCCTAAATCTACTGAGGTACAGCCCAGTTTCGTCAAGCTGTGCTTTACGGCGAGCGACATTTGATGCTGCCTCCATACACTATTTCCACAAGTATTGTCCTTTACAACTGCCTGCAATCGGAGAAAAGGTGTTATTGTTCGTCAGAGAATAAGGGCAATAAGTAATTACAAAAGAAATGTATAAGAATAAAACAAGATTGCAATATAACAATTCTTCAGATTACTTGTGCAAACCTAATGCTCATCAATAATAAGCAATAGATAAGGGGGGACTACTCAAGGAAATAAGGATGGGAAGAACTAAAGACTAGAAAAGACATAAATAATAATTTTACACTACCAAATATGCAAAAGGAAGCATGGAGTTCCTTTACGGAACAATTTAGCTTCCTGTTGTCGCCCACCCTAATCACAATCAAAGAAAAACAAAACATAAAGCAACGTAATTAGATATGAATAGAACTAAAAACAATCCCTTTGAAGTAATGAAGACTGTTTGTTTTTTCACTCAAATCTTACATAAATGGCTGAGAAAACTTTTCCCAATGTCTTACACGATTGGAGCTTCCGATACTAGTAACATATGCTTCAACGTCTTCCTTGGGTATTATGTAGGGCCACCCATAGTAGCATTTAGATACACCACTAAAATAAAAATTAAGGATTATTCATTTACCTCCCTTGCTATCCATAAAAACAAGTTTTAATCACCATTCTAAATTACCACTGACTAAAAGCGACTGGGAAACAAACATTGAAATGAACAGAAACAAAGGTATAATTCTTACTAAACATGCGAATATTCACTAAGATCTACGCCCCAAGTAGCAAATAGCCTTCAGTGCATACATTTATCAATGGTGGGCTTTATAAACTATATATATACTGCACACAAACATTAGAATTTAGGGTTTTTATTACAGATGGAGCTGCTGGTACTTGAGCGACAAATTTGACTTGACAACGAACATTTGACTTCTTACAGAAGAATATTTACCAAACTACACACAAACATTACTGAGACTTTGAACAAAATTACTCTACTTAGCATAAGCATAGAAATAATTTAACAATGACTATTGAAAGCACTTGTCTTCACGTTCCACAATTGAATCTCTACAATTCAAACACTCAAGAGAAACAAAAATTTGCTAGAGTTAGGCAAGGATTTGAGTCACCAGGATTCAATCAATATCTGAAGCTCCTAGGTATGAAAGAAATATTCAGACAATTAGGAGTTTGTTTGGAGCGATTTTGAGTTATCGATACTCAACTACACATCACAAACTCTTTATATCTATATTGGCAAATCTATATAAAGACATATACACAAATATATTATTCATGTTAAACAATAGCTTGCCTTCCTGCCCTCTGGAATCGCTTTAATTTGCTGATGCCATCCACATGCACAGAATGCTGAGTAATGTGACAGAGAGAACACACCATCCAGTGTTTCATTTGCATTGAGTCTAACTCATAGCTACAATATTTCTATTCTTTGAAGGCTCTTGCAAATGTTGATCGATTTATTGAAGATACCTTAAAATTAAAACATCTTAAGAAATTGATAGAGAGATGCGTCTGAGCAATGAAAGTACTGTATTTGAAGAGGCAAAACTCAGATCACATTTGATGTATAGAGCAGTGTACCACTTTTGGACAACTTTACGCATGCATACACATATAAAATTGTGTGTTGCAGTTGAATTTTATGTGAAAAGCAATGTTTTTGTTAGAATTTCTACCTACAACAGCTTTATTGTGATTAAAAAAAGCAAGGAACGTACCCTGTTGCATTGTTTAGAAATATCTTCAAGAACACAGACAAAACATGACTCAGCAAAGTTAGGTTGAAGTTTTTGAAAAGCATTCCAGAATTTGAAAACATCAGTATGGATGATTGATGTGATGTTGTCAACGGAACATGGCCAAAAGTTGTTTTGAATAATTGTTCTTGCTGTCAATGCACAGTCGTGAATGTCCACAGTATGTCCACAGTAGTGACATAGTACATTTGGAATGAGCAAATCATTGCGACCTGTTAAAAAGAACCATATATGACCGAGTAAATTTCCTGCTTTTTAGGAGATCAAATTACTATTCCGGTGTGAAGTTAAATGCCTCAGTACAAAAGAAAAATATCATCGACAGTACCTACGTCAGATGGTTTCCTAAAGAAAAAAAAGGAGTGCACCTATTCAGAAGAGATGACGTTGAGCCAATATATTCTGATGGAGAAGCAGATGACAAAGCCTCATTAGACTCTATTTCTTATGAAATCAATCTAAAAAGTTCTCCTTTATGTAAACGTTGATTATCATGATGATTTGAAAAACATAATTATGAGTATTATCTGTGTAACCCTGAGGGGCTGGGGGGAACCCTTCGGCGAACCCCCTCACCTTAATAATGTGTCATTATCAGTTTTGTAGGCGCGAGACGTCTTTTATTAAGTTTATTAGGATCCCTGATTCCATTATTCAGTGTTTTATGCACGCGACATCTCAATTCAGTAATTTACACTCCCCTGACCTCGCATGGATATTCCAAGATCCCGATTCCATTTAAACAAAGAACCGCATTCCAAAGGTTAACCGCAGCAATCACATGACGGCGGGGATTTTCAAAAACTTGACACGACCGTTGAGAAGTTCAGTTGAAGAAATGGCGGGTTACGTGAAAGACTGGTGTTTTACTCTGAACAACTATACCGAAGAGGAATAAAGCCTTAATGGCCAAGTATGACGATGAATCTTCGTAAATAAGATACATAGTGATCGGAAAAGAGGTTGGTGAAAATGGAACACCACATCTCCAAGGATTCGTTCAAATGAAAGTAAGAAAACGAATCAACCCGATGAAAGAGATTATAGGCCAGAGTGCCCATCTGGAAAAGAGACGAGGAAAACCAGAGCAGGCAGCTGACTACTGCAAAAAAGACGGCAACTGGCAACAAAAAGGCGAGATTGCAACAGCGGGACAGGCCATCACGATTAATGGTGTCAGGGTCCCATTGTGCATTATTGCAGATGCTGCCTATCCTCTCCTAAGCTTGGTCATTAAGCCATTTCCAGATAATGGAAAACTTTCTGCAGATAAATCTCATTTCAATTATAGACTAAGCAGAGCCAGAATGGTAGTTGAAAATGCTTTTGGGAGACTCAAAGGGTGATGGTGATGTTTGTTGAAGTAGAATGAAGCTGTCATCGAACGAATGAATTCAGTTGTTGCTACATGTTGTGTCCTGCATAAATTTTATGGTTGGCACTAGCCTGAAGACAATTCTAAATTTGAAATTCAAGAATTTATGATAAGGGCAGTTAAATGATTATGTTAGGCTAGGATGATGTTTGGTACTTACTGTCTTTCATGGCGTTTTAAACAAATAACATAAAAGGTTGCAGAGAAGATAGGTGATTCTAAAAAGTGCTGCTTAACTCCAGTTTGATCACTGAAGCTCCTTCAAAAGTTTTGAATTCTAATTTGTACCTGCCTTACACTTTCTTATCTCTACCTACTTAGTTGATGAATTGTTTATTGGTGAAGAAATTAATTATATCAGAAACAGAGAAAAAAGACTGGCCTATTAAAAGGCCTTAGCCTACTTCTCAAGACGCCACAGGCTCTATCTCCTCGAATCGCCTGTTCAACTCATTGTCTTTTTCTAACTCTTTCTCCACTTCCCTTTCGTAATTGACGATAGACTGCTCATCTGCGATGAGGTCGAACTAATGTAGGCCATCATCATCAGCACAACTACTGCTTTCAACGGCGCTCTTGTTTGAATTATTTGCGCGAAGAAACTCTCTTCCTTCTTCCTACGCTTCTACAGCATATTCTGAGTTGCTCGAATCCTAAAAGTTGTTTTCTTCAGACAGAGGAAGACATCGCGAAAAAGATGGGCCTAGCAGTTGACAGACCTGATAATCGTCAAAAGACGAAAGAGAGTGAAAACATTGCGGGGCAGCGCCTGCGTGACAGTTGATCATGTGATTGTGGTCGGCATGCGCCTTACCACTATGACATCAGAGATTAGCTCGTTCCCAGACTGCTCGTGTAACACCAAGATGGGGCACAAAACTGCCCCTAGCTCAACAAATACACCTCTGATTGCAAAATTTTTTCATTCTCGAAATCAGCGCATTTAGATCTATCGAATGACGTGAAGTCAAAAAAAAGGTGAAGAGGCACTTTAAGTAATCTATGTGTTCGTTTCATTATGGTTCCAATATTTCTGGCTATACTGAAATTTGAATGTGATTTGATAAGGGAGATTTGGATGGCCTGCTTTATGTAACGGTTGTTTGTCATGAAATTGTTGTAGGGTTTTTTTTGAGTAAGGGTCGGGTAGGTATTGAGTGGAGTGTTGATGGATGTTGTGATGTTACATGTAATGGGTGTAGGAAGATGGATGATTTAGTGATGCTAGGAAAGATGGTTTTTTGAGAAGGCAAAATATAGGTGGAAAGTGATTTCATTGCACATGGGTGCATCATTCCTTGATTGACTGTCATAGCCTGGAAAGGTGCGTTTGGCCAATGTGATCACGGGACACATTAAAAGGGAAGGTAGAATGCTTATTGATGTTGCTGGTGGATAATTTAGAATGTTCAGATTGGGAATATATTATGTTACATGCAAGCAATTTTGAATGGGAAAGTGAAGAGACTGGTGGAGTAGTTAAACCGGTATTGACAATGCATGCAAGAAGAGAACTTCCGATGTGATTAATAATGCATATAGATTTCAAAATGTAGGTAAAATGCAAAGTTTTTTGCAGGTTTGGCAGTAGAGAATTTAATTGATCAAAACGTAGTATGGAAGGCCAATAAGTTTTGCAGACCATTCAAGGCAGTGGCAGGGTCAACGTAACGCAGGTACATTGCCCGATGGACCCTGGCCACAGTCTTGTATATGATCCGTTTCTCGATTTTAGGATCTATGGTATGTTGAGTTTTTTGAGGTTGTTCAGTTGCCAACTTCCTCTTCAGAGTTCTTTTTATTGCAGGCCTTGTTTTGGGTTGCATCTGCACTGAGATGGTCCTCGCCTCACTGCAAGAAAGAAACAGTATTAATGTGTCAAATGACAAGCAGACACGGTTAGTGGACTGTGAATGACAACTACAATGCTCACAATATGAAAATAAATGGGAGACATGAATGATGGGTTAACCCTATTACTACCGGGCTTTTTGGACCCTGGTACTACTGGGGGTACACCGCCCCTAGTAATTCTTGCTAGGAACGCGATAAAGGCTTGAAATTGGTAGTACCCTTTAGAATTTTACTTGCACTATCAATTGAAGTGTTTTTAAAACCATAATGGCTACCAATGACGACATAGTGACGTCATATGTCTTAAAACCAGATAACTATTTATAGGCATGTAGCTTGCAGTTGAAGCTAATCTTATGGCTTGTTTGCCTCTCAAATGGTATCTTTATGAACAAAATGCATTTCCAAATCGTGATTTATCAATTTGATTGACATTTTCTATATTTTAACATATTTTTACCATTTTTATAAATGTTCAAGTCCATAAAGTTTACAATGAAGAAAAATAAGATAAAATCACCATTCAGATTGAAAAATAGGATTATTTCTAGTTTATCTTTATTCAGGAAAGCTTAAAAAGGGATTTTAAATTAATAAAATAATTGTCTTTGGGACATTCCATGTCAACTGTAACCACCTCCGGACATCATACTCTGGGATTAAACTGAAATTTTATATGCATGTTACTACCATCGAGCTAAACATTTTGTGAAATTTGGACGGTTCTATGACTTACCGTTGCCTAGTAACAGCACTTTGAACTTTTGACCTTTGCGGCTTGCGTGCCCGGCGTTAGATTTCCTAATTTTGTCCAGGTAGGTCCTATAAGAGTGTATGATACATTAATTTGAAGCTCTTGAGCTGGACAATCCATTGGAAGTATTGAAAAGTATAAATGTTCACTTATTTAAGCAAGAAAATATATTGAAGTGTTTGACCTTTTACCTAGGGGTCAATGGTAATTTTGATTTTAAAAATTTTTTTTCAAAATGTTTGTTGAACCATACTCTCCAAGGTGTGAAGTTTTCAGAATTGGATCTCCATGGGTTTGGTGGCAATAGCACTTAAAACATGTGGAGGTTATCATCCATAAAAACAAATTTGATAAACATGAACCATAAAAATACTTCCTTAACCATATTTACTCGATACAAATACACTGAATGTTCTGTTTTTAGTTTTTTGAGTCAAAATCAATTATATCCTTTCGATTTCAATGCAACTGTTGTAGGTATAGTTTCTTCTTTACTCAAGGAATACGAACAACGTTTTTCGTAACTGGATTGAGATGAAGTAACACATCTGAAGCATTAATTAGCAAATGATCTGGTACTTGAGGATAGACTTAGAAATAGCTAGGTCTGTGATGATGAAGGAAATTGATGGAGACTTCACCTAATGCATGCGAAGAATCTGTAACATACACTAACCACCAATGTTCGTCATACTCTACTGCAATGTAACCATGAATGTGCTGATTGTTGGTTGATGTGTGTCTTGACACAAGAAACTATTCTGGAATTACAACTGAAGCTGTACTCTTTCACAATCCGTGTATTTTCAGAGACTGGAATGAAAGAATCGAGCTTCTGGGTGCCTGCTATTGTCTAAGAATTTTCAAACCTTTTTAACAATGAAGATCTTTCCTCAGCTAATTCATCCGCTGAGATCTGATCAACATTGATACCTTTAAGTTCCGAGCGTACAAACTCAAATAACACATCCGGTGTGAGAATTTGGTCCTTATAGGGACGCATGAGGCTTGCCCTTGTGGCTTCTCGCTTACTTGTCCCTCCAATACCGCCAGAGGGACCTTTGCCATGTCTTGAAGCAAAAAATTCCATTCTGCAGGCATACCAAAGTCGTATTCGCGCAGACACAAATTCAGAAAATTTTTCACATTTTTATATTGGCCAGCACAGCCATCTGAAAAATAGATGACCTTGCTGACCATGGCAAATTTTTCATGGAAGTGTTGCATGAGATGTTTCTGGAAAACGTAAACTGCAACTGTATCATGCGTGTTGCTGTTTGAGATTAGAAAATAATTCCCATTTTCCAGTTGGTTGTTCTCTTTGTAATAATATACAAATGGCTGAATTGTGAATGAGCTGTTGTTCCAATGGAAAGATTGAGCCTCGTCTTGAACAACAAATGGAAAGTTTTCAGCAAAATCACCAATTACCAAAAACTCGCCATCTTTTAGAGCTTCTTTTCGTTCATGCAAAAATTGGGCTTGTTGTTTTGCAATAAAGTCATGACGTTTGAGAACCTTCAACTTAGTCAAGAAAGCCTTTATAAACTCATCCATGGGTAGAACTATGGATTCAAGGTTAGACCTATCAGTTGAAGTCCATTGTTTAAACTCCACCTCATCTACTTCAATATCCTCGAAGCAGCGCCTCAGCAATGTACCTAGCTGTGCCACGCCAGGGCAGTCATCGCAAGTACCAAGGTCGCAGTTAGGAAGGGGGGGGGGGGGTTGCACATTATACTGGCAAGAGCATTACAGTTGTGCTTCAGAGGGGCGTCTTCGTTCTCAGTCGCCTTTTCCATAGCTCAGCTGGTCATCATTAGTTTTACGTTGTTTTGAATGGTACAAGCACAGACAGAGTGGGCACCACTAGAACCAGCCAACACACAGTGCTTGGGTCGCATCATAGCAAATTTCGAAAAGCCTATCTTTTGGTTAATATGATCATCTTTAAACTTCTTATACAACTCTCTCAAGTTTCCAAGCTCCAGATGCTTTTGAACTTGGACTTTTTGTCCATCATACTGAATGGTAACGCAGTCTTTTTTCCCACGTAGTGGACGGCTAATGTCATCTTTATAGTAAAACTCGGTAACTAGAGCAATAGTCTCCTTCTTCAGACTTTTACCAGGTTTAGGGATGGGTTTGGAAAGTAAGGCCTTTTCAATAGCTAGATGTTTTGCTTGAGTGGCCATGCGTTGGGAACATCTGAAGGTGTCCATATTTTTCCTCCAGCTTCATGTCTTGGGAAAAATAGTTACAATAAATATTCTTTCGCTTCTGCTTTCTGAACTGTTGTATTTTTTCAATATAAGACTGCAGTATTTCTTCATGTTGCGAATTTTCATTGTCTGTCGAGCTGTCATCCTCTATTGCGTCTACCGTACTACTACAGGCAGAATTAATTTTTCGATTTATCGCCTTTCTTATCTGTTTTGCTTGGTAGCGCGATATGAACATCTCTTGTTGGCACGATATCTCTTTACTGGATTTACTCAATTAAACTCTAGCGAGCTGTTCAGCAAATGTAGTTCATTGTCTGCTGATACGAATTCTGGTTTGATATCTTCTTCTTTAGGAGATTCTACTGGGTCGTCTTGGAATACATCTTCCTGATCAAGTATTTGTGGCTGTCCACTTTCTGGTGGAAGCTTGTTCAGCTCTTTTTGGCATAGAAACAAGCGAATGGTAATTCTCAGCTTGACTCTTTGTGATATCTCTAAGATCATTTCGTTTGAGGGAACTGTGTTTATCAAACGGATCGCAGCAATCCTTTCTATCAATCTTAATAGAACCTTTGTCCGACATTGCTACAGTTGTGAGCAAGAAAATTTAAGAAACTTTAGAAATCTCACTTTTATGGATGGTTTAAGTCTGTCAAGACGTGGTTGCAGATAGCCAATCAAATTTACTAATCTTTTCCTTAAATAGCCTTTAAACTGCGAGGTTAAAGATTTTCCCATAGCTCACTGTTTGTATTTGCAAATTATATAATTTGAATAACGATTTTAGAAGAAGAATAAAATGATCCAAAAAAATCCAACTAAGAGGCGAAACAGATTTGTTACTTGAAAAACCAAACATAGAAAGTAGTCATGAGTGATTCAGTCTTAACTCTGCAGCATTATGATAAAATCTACCTTATACATACTTTCTAATTATTGTTACAGTAAGAGGTAGTTGGTTTTTATCTCTTGCTTATAATTACCTGCTTATCGAGTTCAATATTTTTTATAGTTAAATACTCTACCGGGGTAAGGTACCAGGAATTGGGATGCAAATGCATCAGCCCTAAATTCTGTCTGATCAATATAACCTGTATGTGCGGTGATTAAAACAAGGAAAATACTTCCGGCCAATGCACCTTGTCCCACGGAGGAAGAACCACCGCGAGAAAAGAAGAAGAGGATACTGAAAAGAAAGAGTGAAATGGGAGGAGGGTGGGAACTCGATAAATTTGAACGCCGTAAAATCGAGCCTGTGTTTTCTGAGTTTATGATCAATATGAAACTGCAATTCACACCATGCTATATCATGTCATTTGGCACAGCATGGCACAGCATGATACCTGACAGAACAAAGCATAGAAGAACACCTTCCCCCAGAAGTATTAACTGCGGTTAACCTCTGCGAGCCTAACAGATATTCAATAATCAACCGGGGTAAGGTATCAGGAATTGGGCGGCAAATGCATCAGCCCTAAATTCTGCCTGATCAATATGACCTGTATGGGCGGTGATTGAAACAGGGAAAATATTTACGGCCAGAGGACACGCAAGTGTACCCACCACTCACCAGCCCTAAAGGTAACCCTATAAGCTAACCCTACAACCCAGCCTCCAAAAATAGAAAAGAGAGAAAAGAAAGGCAAGACAGACAGGAAAACAATAAATTGTTAATTTTTGAATAACAGTACAACGAAACCATGGCCGAAGGCCAAGGGCACAAAGTCAGTGGAAAAACTGCCAGTTTTTTTTATAATGTCACAACGAAACCATGGCCAAGGACCAGCAGCAAAAATGTCCGTTTTTGGATAACAATACAAAGAAACCATGGCCAAAGGCCAATGGCACAAAGCCAGCCGCAAAAATGTCAGTTTTTGGATAACAATACAAAGTAACCATGGCCAAAGGCCAATGGCACAAAGCCAGCGGCAAAACTGCCAGTTTTTGGATAATAATATAACGAAACCATGGCCAAAGGCAAGCGGCAAAACTACTAGTTTTTGGATAACAATACAACAAAACCATGGTCAAAGGCTAACGGCACAAGCCAGCGGCAAAACTGCCGGTTTTTGGATGATAATATAAGGAAACCATGGCCAAAGGCCAACATTAAATGCCCAATACAGATTTTAAACAAGATCAAAAAGGCTTCTAACCAAACAGGTTGATTATCAAGAACTAAACCATTGAAACTTAAAGTGCTAATAAACCCTACACCTTTTTTTTTGATTTTTCGAAGCTTTATCATGTATACACACATAAGAATTAAAAAAAAATGTTAAATTTTGTTTACAAATACCCTAAATCGACGGTTAAAAAACGCACTTTTTGTGAAAAACCGCTGAAAAAGAAGGCTGGGTCGAGTTTCATGATGACGTAGATTCCGGCATTTGCCGGCTCGCGCCCTTGGCTTCAGTACTGAATTTCTCGTGTTTTTAACTAGATTTTTCGCATCGAAAAGTTTTACCTTCAGCACGGAGTTTCATCTCATTCTGTTCAGCGTCCTTTGCTTAAAATACTGTTTGGATCTGACATCTCGATATCATCCGAAACTTACTCTGGGGATGATTTCTCTACAAGCAGTAGCAGAGGCGCGGATCACTCAGATTACGAAGCCGTGTACGAGGACGACGACGTTGACATTGAAAGTGCAGTAGGCCGTGCCACTGCTGAAAACGGAAACGTAGGGCAAATTACTGATTCTGTTTTGGGATGATGAAAACTAGCCTTAGCAGAACGAACTCTTGGCTGATGCTGAGTGAATATCAGTGTATAGAGCAAGAAGGCAACGAGTTAGAGAAGTAAACGAAAGAATGGAACGTCGACTCGCCGGGAATGAGCCAAAAGAGACCTAGTAAGTAAAAATCAAAATTGATTTCAGCAACCCACCCAGGCATCAATCAATAAAGATAAATCTTGCTTCATATATTCCTAATATTGTGTTGCTTTTTTAAGAAGTTTAGGTCTACTCTTTTTTAATCATTTTGAGAGTTTTGTTTTGGCTAAAATCACTGTTTATATTTAGGCCCCTTTATAAAGTTTAGGCCAACTTACTTCCTTGATTTTTGTTAGTGGCTCAACACAGCTTGAATTCTTCCTAGTTTACGAACTTTTTTAAGAATAGTTACTAGTTCTGAAATAAGAAATGATATATATTATATCTTCCAGGTGTAATTGTGGGTTCTGTAGAAAAGATGAATTATATGCGGGTGATATACTCATTATCTTAAATTTTCACGGTCGGATCTATTTCAAAATTTTGGAGAAATATGTACTTAATCTGGAAGTTTGGGCAATAGAATTTGGAGATTTGTCTATTATAGTCTTGCATAGGTTGCACCCCACTCCTCAATTAATCACGCTTGTCTATGACAATATCCCAAAAATCATTTGAGGCTGTGATTTCTTATTTTTTCTACAGATTTCTATCTATGAGCTGTTGCTTACAGAGAGTTAATAAGGTTGGTCCATGGCTATCCAGTGAGAGAATAAATTCCTCTTCCAGCATATGCATATAATGCAATTAGAAGAAAATTTACATCAGATACATCGCAGATAAATTGGCAGGATTTTATGAAGAAGACAATTAAACAAAGCATTGTAGATGAGATTTATTAAATCTTCAGTTATTTACAATTTTCATTATATTCAACTCTTAATTTGTCTTCACTTTAAAGTCCACCTCCAGCCTATTTTTTTTATTTGATATTCTGATAGACGAAACAAAATCAAACATGACAGTGAAAAAATGAAATCGATATCTTTTATAGTTTAGATAGGATTAGGGGTTAAAGTTGCCCCCGACGTGCAACACGACCGGGCTCATGGGGTCTGGGAACTGATGACGCGCAGCCAGTAATACAATCAATTTCCTTCGCGTTATTCACACATGGTAACATACGGCGCGCTCTGGAAAAAGAAAGTTAAAGATCCATCGTTTTTTGTTTATTTCGTCGAAAATGAGTTCTTCTGATTCAGAAAGCAGCGATTTTTCGATTGACAGCATTTTTGAAAACCTATTAGCGGTCGATTTTGAAGAAGAAAGTGATGTGGAAGCCTCGACGAGGCAAACAACATCGGGAGCTGATTTAGGCCCTGCCGCACAGGCACAACCAGTGCTAGAAGTCGAAGATCTGCCTTATCAGCCTTATTCTGGAGAACCCTTAGCGGATGAAGACTTCTTGGAAAATTATCGTAAAGAAATTCGCGGGAAAGAAAGGATGCACGAGATTTTGGATCAACGTTTCGAAAATTTTGTTGTTGTTACTGGATGCGCGTCATATCCGAAACTAGTTCCAGACCCCAAATACCAAAAAATTGCCCGGTCGCGCTACAAAAATTGTGCAAAATTGCAGTATTTCCCTCGTCATAACTCAGAAACGAGAAAAGATAATTCAATTATTTTTTTTTCTCATAAATGCCAATAAGCACATCTTTCTGAATATCCAATAAAAAATATAGGCTGGATGTGGACTTAAAATTTTTGATTTTTTGAGCAAAAATATTTTGCCCTTTTTGTGGATTGCTGATGCTGTTCTTTTCTTGGATGTTTATCCACTAATTGTGGTGCATTGCTTTCATCTGCAAAAATATAAACATGAGTATAACAGATAAGAAAGAAATTTTGTAAAAGCTTTAAAAATAGAATAAATTTTTGTATAATTCTACAATTAGCAAATAGAAAATTTAGATTGTTTTTATGTTTGAAAATGCTGATCTAAAAAATAGAATTCACTTGTGATCAGTTATTGGCATTGGGCTGGTAATGGGGGAGGAGGTTTCATCAAAATCAGTTAAGTGATCACTGTTGGTGAACTTTAGGAATTTCATGTGTTGTGAAACACATTTTGAAAATTTCTTCAATGAGTATCAACTCCGGGCCAAACTTCATGTATTGAATCAGACAGCAAGATGGCCTTACACGTATTTTTTTTATAAGAAACTAAAAAATTTGCCCAGTACTGAAAGTTTCTTAAATTTTTGGGATTTTGAGTACTGAAAGTTTCTTAAGAGTTTCTTAAATTTGAAAATGGGTTTAGACCATCTAAACAATGCTGATCATATTTCTGTGTTTAAAGTCTAGAAGGTTAAGCAAAAGTACAAGTCATTCTATCAATCAAAGCTGAATGAGATGACAAAAACGCTAAAAACGAGTGCCCCTCTCCAAAACTATTTCTACACCACACTAAAACAAAACAGAACACAGAAAATAGCAGCTCTTATATTTCTCCAAAAATATAAAAGTTTCTTAATAATTTTTTTTCCAGTACTGGAGTTTCTTAAATTTTTGGCCATTCGAGAGTCTGGGTTTCTTATAACAAGTTTCTTATAAAAAAAAATACGTGTATGTTATTATTTTTTTTCAATAGCAAAAACATTAGTAGGTTCTTTTTACGCGACACAAGTTGTCGATTTCATTTGCCCTTCTTCAGTCTTCAGCTTCTACACCAGAAGGTGGATTAATGTTTTTGACATGAGGTTGAAATCATCTCTCAAATTCTCTTTATGAAAAGTTTCACAGGACAAGTCTCTTACAAGCAATATAAGAAATTTTCACCACCTAATAGAATAGCCTATCAGACAGTATTGATGAGGAGTAATGGCATCTCTTCACAAAGCTGATTCTTGAGAATCACTAATTCTAACAAGAAACTTGCTCAAGGGTGATTTGGACATTGAGTTAGTTGGAAAAGTCTCGCTTACACCCTATCCCCCGGATTTTGAAGGCTTTCTTAGGCCTAACTTCCACTGGTGGCCATATCTGAAGCGGACCCCTTAGAAACAAGAAAAATATAAACATTTCTGATGATATGCTTTTCATTTTATAAGAAACTGTAAGTCAGTTACTAAGAAAAAAAGGAGAAAAATTAAATGCTTACTAGAAGATGCTCTCTCGCTGTACGAGTTGTCTTCTTCGGGCCTAGGTCTTGCATACTCGCTGCTACTTTGTGAGCTGGCTTGGCTTTCCAACCTCCACAAAGCACCGCAATCCAGTTCACCAGTTGGAAAAACAGAAATTCCAACCTCAATCTCTTTATAGATAAATTTCCTGCCTATTATAGCAAATTTCAGTTGTAATCTTTCATTCTAAAGAATGGCGTGACTCTTCCCGGCATTTCTTTTCCTTTTCGGCGCTCAACTCAACTCGACCATGCTTGATGACGTACATTCCGGCATCCAGCTCCTCTCCCCAGACCTTTAAAGTCCGCGGTTTTGTTTCAGAAAACAGCTGATTTTGGCTACTTTGAACCCTCATAGAATTGCAAATAAACATGATAGAGCAAAAAACATTTCGACAAACCTCTTAAATCGGCAATTTCTATCGAATTTCAAAAAAAACGTTTTGGGTTTATTAACACTTTAACAAAACTGATATAACATGACCCACATATTACCAAAACAACTTTGGTAGAGAAAACTGATCTAAAAGGTTTTCTGAAGTTTCATCCAAGGTGGATACAGCAATTCAGAAACTAAATGTCTGGGTACTGCAACTGGAATAGGATCAGCAGTTGGGACAGCTAGAAAAAATGTCTGTAAATCTGATCGGGACAAAGCATCAGCTTGCTCATTACGTACACCTGGAATATGTACAGCGGTAAATGTAAAGGAATGTACTACGGCTAACATCGTTAGCTCCCATAACAAAAAGGCCAAATGTCGATCTTTACATGAACCTTGACGGAGCGAAAAAAACCACTGCCATATTATCAGCAAAAAGCGATGCACTTACGAGACCACGAATCACCCCAAATATGAGCCGCAAGCACAATGGGAATCAATTCCTTGGATGCAATATTGATAGTAACAGCTTCCTCAGGCAAAACTTCTGCAAACCAATGCTGTTCGTAGATTGCTGCAAAACCTATGCTACCGGCAGCATCAGAAGTCACAGAAATTTTTGGGGCATGCTTCCATTTTGGAAATAAAAATAAGCTTTTACCGTTCCAGGATAACAACAGCTTGAACCACCACTTTATATCATCACGTTCCCAAGCTGAAAGCTTAACAAAATGATGTAACTCAGACACTGAATGTGCACGATCAATTAGACGACAAAGGAAAGGCCGTCCTAAAACAATTGTCTGACAGTAATGCTGTAAAAGACCAAACAATGCCAGCAATTCACGTTTTGTGCCTGTTCTTTTTTCCTGCTAGGAAGCGAGCTGTGCGCGAACTTTAACAAGTTTTTCCTCAGGCAATTGTAATTCCTGCTTCATTGTATCCAGCTGAAAACCTAGATAGGTGATTGACAGTGGCAGGACCTTCAGTTTTGTCTTGGGCAATAGGTACACCTTAAGTCTCACAGAGTGAAAAAACAAGCCTCTAGATTCCGTTCACAAATGCTGGAGGCTAGAGGACCAGCAAGGAAAAAGTCATCCAAATAATGTTGTACATCCTGTACGGGAACTTCTTTTTCGAAAAGGAATTGTAGCAAATCAGCAAAACGAGTGAATATTTATGGTGCAGAGCAAAGTCCAAAAGGTAAAGCTAAATCTACGTAGAACTTTTCTCGCCACTGCATTCCTAGTAGATGGCATTGCTGAGATTTTATAGGTAGCAACCTATATGCTCGATCAAAGTTTGCAATTAGAGCACCTTTCCCTAAACGCATAATCAAGTTAAAAGCCTTGGTATTCCTCGGGAATACCAGCATACGTAACTTCTGCTTGAGAGTCCGGAATGAAATCATTGATACTCGAACCATGAAGAAAAGATAAATCAGTTATTAAACCATAGTTCATAGAAAATCTCTGGTTAGGAAAGGCGGCAAACATCAAAGACATATGTTGAGGTCCTGGTGTTTTGACCGTCACGTGACGTTGACCGTGCCCAACTTCGTCATGGCTGTGCAAATTAACTATGGATAAAAGGTGAACGGGAGAACATAAAGAGTTTCACGCGGTCTAATCATGGTTTAATGCAGTTGGATTATTCGTTTTCATTTAGCCTAAAATTATATTATCTATGTCTTCTATTATATTATCGTGATTAATAGAAGACCTGGTGTATTTTCTAAATATTTCGGTGTCAAGTGAAAGGCCTGCCTTAGGCCAGGCGCACAGAGTCTTGTGTAGAGCAAGACCATTGAAGACCATACAGCATCATCTTCGAGTTAGCGGTGAGTACTTTCGAAGGAATTATGCCTTCTTTCTTGGTAATTTAACCCGTAATGTCATCGCAATGTAAGTTGAGCCTTCTAGCAAAATTATTGCGTTCAAACATGGCCTGGCCTAACCTGATTGTGCTCTTTTCTGCAGATGCCTGGCAACAACTGCGCCGTTTTTGGCTGCGGTACGAACAGAAGGACAGATCAGAAAAACGAAATAGTGGTTGAAGCAAAACAAAGAGCTTTTAACAAAGCTCAACTGTTAAAGCGAAACAGAAAAAGAGCCAGGACAGCCCCACAACAACATGAAGGAAACACAAGAATCCAAAACATGCAAACAAAACCGAACAAAGACGTGGCAGGGACCACTCCCGCACTTGAAACAAGTAACATAACATACTAACTACTAATATTCAAATATTAATCTTCTGTCTTGATATTACAAATCACATTATTTAATCAAAAAACCTGATCATTTCTTTTCTTGGTCCTCTCCTGAACATAGCTTCATCTCATTTTTAGCTTCTACAACATTGCGGTCTAACATGACATCTATACCGACTCTCAGAAAATTATCTGGATGCACACGCAAATTAAGAAATCGATCTAAAAAGAATTTTCTTAAGAAACATCCACACGAATCAATATCAAAGGAAGCTGGTTATGCTGTGGGCAACATCCACAATATGGGTAATTTTATTTTGAATCAAGATGAAATACAACTTTGGAACAAAGGACTAAGCTTTGTCTTAGCCCCACATGAGATACAAGGCCCCACAGTATCTGAAGCTTGGCTTGACTTCAAAAGACGTATCCACTTACATTATTATTTCTTCATCAACCCAACAAATAATGAAATTAAGAAATTTCACAAAAAATCCAATTGGCAACCACCCAATCTAAATTGTACACCATTGGGTGGCCATACTTACCTCACCAAGATACATACTGATATTCAAACTTTACTGGCCAACCCAGAAGAAAATATCCAAAATCTAAGCAAATTTGAACGAGAAGCAATTACATCTCTCAAAAATAAGAAGGAAATGATTATAAAACCAGCGGACAAAGGGGGTAAAATCGTCCTTTGGCCGAGAGCGGCATATTTGGAGGAGGCAAACAGACAACTGAATGATACGGATTATTATCAATTACAACATGAAGATCCAACTGCTAATTTAGCGATGGAAATTGAGACATTTCTTACGCACCTTGAGGCCAAGGGTTTAATAGATGGGAACTGTCATGAGTTCTTATCTCCCGGTGCCAAAGTATCAATACCAAACTTTTATATGCTCCCAAAAATACATAAAGCTAATTGCCCGGGGAGACCGATTATATCTGGCAGTCAGTCCCCTACAAGGGTTTTATCTCAATATCTGGATTTCTATCTTAAACCAATTGTCAAGGAAATCCCTTCTTACATAAAAGACACAGACCTTTTTCCTAGGGAAATTTTCACCCTTCAAAATCAAATCAAAGTAGGAGATTTTTAGTAACAATGGATGTAAAATCTCTCTACACAAACATTCCTCATGATGTTGGAATAGACTGCTGCCTTGAGAGGTTATCCCATTTCTACCAGAACAACCTACCATTACCTATACAATATCTGGAACAGATGTTCACTTTCATATTGAAACAAAATTATTTTGAATTTGATAAAAAAATCTATCTACAAATTCATGGCACTGCAATTGGCTCTCCTTTTACTCCTAATTTTGCAAATATTTTATGCATTACTGTGAACAACACATTCTTTCTAATGCCCCAAATAATTCTAAACCGCTAATTTGGAAACGATTTATTGATGATATTTTCATGATCTGGAGACATGGGGAGGATGAATTGGAAACCTTTTTGCAGTTCTGCAACCAATGTTTTCCAACTATAATATTCACAGCAGAGAAATCTCTTTCGAAAATTAATTTCCTGGACACAACCATCTATTTCAATGACAATGGGAGTCTAGAGAGCACTCTCTTCATTAAACCCAATGACATCTGTACATTATTACACAACAACTCATTTCATCCCTAAAGCTGCAAAAAGGCATCATTTATAGTCAAGCTTTGAGATATAGAAGACTAATCACAGATGATATGAAATTATTGACTAATTTGGAGAAACTCAGAAACAATCTTATAAAAAGAGGATACCACCTTGCAGACATCACATCACAATTTGACAGAGTAATGCAATACTCTCAACATGAATTGTTATTTAATAAGAAAATAGGTAACAACACAGCAAATAAGAATCTCCCTTTCATCATTCCTTATGATAATACCACTATTAAAATTGGCCCTATCCTAAAGAAACACTGGCACATAATAACAAATGATAACACTCTCAACCAAATCTGGAATAAACCTCCCTTTTTAGCTCTTAAAAGGAACAAGAATATAAAGGAACACTTGGTTCGATCCAAGTTTTCTTAATTTCAAACTATCTTATAGACTTTATCAATAAACCATCTAGCACGGTGCAATGGTGTACTAGGACGCTAGTATGCTGGGGCACCTAACACAACAAGACATTCTGGTTTAAGTGCCCCGAAATGTCTGTGTTAGGACATCGGCTGATGAATTGCACCATAAAAAAGGCCACGATATATCTCTCACAAAATAAAGACCATAATAACTTTTAACTTAAAATCATAATTCAAGAAATCAATATACATTACTCCATAAAATAATAATTTCATATATCCTTATCAACTCTAATAAAGTCACTCCCTTTAATTTTTAATTATGAGATTGTTGTGTCTCTGGGACCCATCTGGGCATTTTATTAGGGGGTTGGGACTACCCTCTTTATTTTTCTATGTTACTTCTTTATATTGGTTTTTTCTGCCTTCCACCTCACCAAACAATTCTTTTCTGTCAAGTCCATTTGTATACTGATTGTACAGTTTTTGTAACTCCTTTTGCAGATCAGTATTAGGCTGTGATATTTTGTAATTCAACAGTTCCAACTTTATTTTAATTGAGAAACAACTGTTTTTTGACAGCTTTGATTCCACCTCATTCAATAACTGAACTACCAGCTCTGCTGACAACTGATCCTCAGATTCTGCAGCTGAACCATTCACCTGATGAACTTTTTTTATGTGCTGAGCCAAACTGCCTTTTCTTTTGTACTCCTTTTTGCACATTTGGCAAACAAAGATTCCGCTTATAACCTTTAACCGAATGAAAGAAACAAAGTTAAAGGTTTAAAGGGCTTTATTGGAATATTTGAGCCAATGGATTACATTCAACTGTCAAAGATCTGTTTTACTATTTTTGGAAAATTACGTCCACAAAAAAATCAGTATTTGTTGTTCTTGTTGTGTTGTGAACATGGTTGGGGCCAAGAAGAAAGCTTTCAGTCATTGGGAATGGTAATGATTTATATATATGTGGCTTCAGAGTCACCTTGGCTGAGTTCAAAGACGAAGAGGAGCTACAAACCTACGGATTTCGATAAGAAAAAAAGTAAGTGATAGAAAGTCGATTAGGCCCATCGTTTCCGTCCGTCGTAATACGTGCACACGAAACAAAATGACTGTGATTGCTTGATATGGTGATGGTAATAACTATATACCAATTTCAAGGTACTTACTGAGTCAGAAGCTTCCTGAAAGCTGTCTTGAACGTCTTGAGCAGATTCGATCACATTCAAAATCGCATCCATATCATTCCCAAATAGAAACAGCAAGTTGTTCATGACATGGCAGCCATCGTGAAAAAAAGTGGGCACGGTCATGATCACTTGACCCTGTTTTTAGATTGTTTCAACATCGGTCCTGCGGCCTTTGGATTACCTTTGATGTTTGCCACCTTTCCTAAGCAGGGATTTTCTATGAACTATGATTAAACGGAATTTTCCAGGACTACTTTTCGGAATAATATCAATTCGGTTGATATGAAAATCGGGATTAGAAAAGACGTCTAATGGACCCAGCATAGTTCAAAAATCAATCTCATCTTTGATATACTTGTCAATGATCTGGGGTTGCTTAAATGCACTCAAGCAATCTCGAGAAGCTGATTTCAGAGAGGGATTTTTCAACCCAATGTCCAATCCAAAACGCAAGCCTTGTAAAAGCCATTCCGAATCATCATAACTTGTATTGGAAAGCATCATATTGCTGATATAAAAATTCAAAGGTGTAATAGTGACGGGTTTCAGCAAAAAAATTGTCATATCGGACGCAAGTGAAGGAATGCCAGGTGGGGTAGTCACTTGGGATGATCCTTCTTGCGCAAACCTTGATATGTTGAAGCATCTTCACAGAGGAAGATGCTGACGCTGTTGAAGGTGCACTTTGAGCCATCTCAGGAAAATTCAGCTTTTTATGGCGCCACGGCATGACGAACAAACATTATGGGAAAAACGACAACGTGGTACTGTGCAGTCCCCATCATTCCATTTAAAACTGGGAAGAATAGGTTTAGAGGCATTGGAGCCAGAACCCTCTCTTATCACTGTATTTTGCGTGACTTGGGTAAAAACAGTGGTCATCCACAATTTGGGGACCACTTCCCCCCAATTGTCGGAGGGGTTATCAACCACTGTTTTCCGAAACGCAGAATTGTAGGCAAGCCAACCAGACCCTGACATTTCTCTCTGAGCAGTGGACAATAACAGATAATAGCTCAACAGGCTAGAGATCTTTTCAGGTGCCTTTTTGGTCAGGACTGCCACATAAACTGCCCATGCTTCCGACCAATCCACAAAAGTAGAAATACTCCTAGTCAATTGAAGTTGATTCGTCTCCTCCGTTGGCAGTTTTCGCAAATTGACAGGTCTCAACAATGCAAGATCAATATATTAACCAGATTGGATTTTCATCACCAAGTAGCCCGGTACTGGCGGCAAGGCAGGGGATACAGAGCAAGCAGAGATTACAACTGCTGGCTGTGGCAATAAACTCTGGGGCATCGCATGTCCAGCATCTACTGGAAAGATTGAATTAGGCAAAACAAAGGGTGGTTGAACTTGGCCAGGAAAAGACTGTGGTGAAGCCACTTTGATAAAAGAAGCAGCGGTAGCGGGGTGCACCTGACTAGCCTGTGGTGAGGGGCTAACATCATTGACAGGGGTACTTGCAGAAGCAGAGCCTGGTATCAATACTGACGGATTTTGATTCCAAGATAAATTTCGCAACAAAGAAATAGAGCAGCAGCCCATTTTGATCATACGAAGAAGGTACCAATTTTTGAGTAAAGGGTGTTTCAGGCAACAACCCAACTTATTCGGAAATGGACTTCTGCCGGAAAATCCCCCCTGCGTTAAGGCCCCAGGTGGGGTAAAAAGGGGTGCACAAAAATACATGGTTCAAACATGGATTAGTACCACAGGATTGACACATTAACTTCTTCAGCATATCCAACTGGATATAATTGCAGCTTTGCCAGACAAATTTTCCGCTGCCTTACCCCTGCCAGAGCCCCCATAGAATAACCCCCAAATTGACTAGTTCAATCCTTATAGCTACCACTGGGAACAAATTTGGCTTGAACAAGTACATCATACCAAAGTCAGAAAGAGCAACGCCAGACATTTTACCCACTGCGGGGCGTATACCAGACACGCCCAAAATGTTGCCCCTTCGTTGAAAAGGGGGAAATTGAACTACATCAAATGTCGAAAGTACCACACGGAAATGTTTTCACTTCAAAGAGCATGCCCAACACTGTGAAGAAATTATATTGCCAGAAACAATGTCTTCTGCCTTTGCCCTGCCAGACCCCCCGAAAATACCCCCCAAAATTGACTAGATCAAACGTTTTAGGTACCACTTGGAACAAAATTTGCTTGACCTATTACAACATACTGAAGTTAGAAATAACAATGCCAGACATTTTATCCACTGCTGGGGGCTACCAGACACGCCCAAAATTTACCCTAGGGTCACAAGGGGGAAATTGAATCACATGATATGAAGAAAGTACCACATGAAAACGTTTCCGCTGCAAAGGATTTGTCAAACACTGTAAATAATCGTCATTGCCAGAAACTATGCGTTCTGCCTAAGCCCAGCCAGGCCCCTCCAAATTGGCTAGTCCAAACCTTATCGGTACCACTTGAAACAACTTTTAATTGAACCAGTACATCATATATAAGTCTGAATTGACCATGCAAGATAATTCATCCACTGCAGGGGTCTGCCAGTCATACATAATATGTTGTCCCTGTGGCGAAAATTACCCTATCCAAAAAACGGCGATTATCGCAAAATTTAAAAAATGAAAAGTGAATTGAGTTGGACTATAGGCGCATAGATTCAGGCAATAATAGGTCATTCTGATAAAAACGCATTGGCTTGTGTCCTGATAGAAGCGAATGCGCCTTTAAGTGATGTTATATGGGGGATAAAAGGGTAAAAATTAGCTAAAGAAACAACTGAGAATTTGCCGGTTAACATATTATGTAGAATCTTGGAAACAACATTTTTTGAATTCGGTCCGATAACTAAACAGTCAGATACTTGAACTCAAGACTCAGCGTCGCTGTCCTCATCTCCGCTCCAGGCATAATCAGATCCTGATCCATTAGAATACTCTGATTCTGTACCATCATCAAGATCATCATCAGCAATGCCCTCCGGTCTTCATTCTGATTCATACTTCTTTTCATGGTTTCTCTAACAACGTCATTTCTAGTGGGTGGAGCTGAAATCAGGTCCATGTACCATATTCTTTGTTGTGGCAGTTGGTCTTGCACAAATTGAGAATAATAGCCGGGAAAGAGAGGCAATGCCTTGTCCACTTCTGCTTGGAGCAACCAGTAGAAGTCAATTACTTGTAAAGTAACCTTCTTGGGAGCATTCGGCTCTTTGAGGTTGAATCGTGCTCTCTTCAGTTGCTTGTGGTAAGGAGCGATCTCCCGATCTCTTCCCAGGAATTGCCTTTGGTTCCTCCCGCTTCGTGTTGCTAATGCTTGAGGGTCAAGAAGCTGGAAACTCCCTACGTTCTGGTAACAGATCCCTACTGTAGCATGAAGGGTATCTTTCCTGTCTATTGTGTCCATGTTGACGTCATAGTTGTCAAAGGCAAAACCAGTACCTTGCAAACCATTCAATTCCAGCCCATCAGGAGCATCACCAGCATTCCCCTCGGCTGAATAAGCAAATTCTGTCTCCAAGGCCTTGACTTCATCATAACTTATAGAGTTCCCAAGCCGATTCAGGATACACAAGACAAGTTTGGAGCCAGTCAAAGAGCCTAGCCCAAGCCCAAAAGCTGAATGTTTCCAGGGCCGCACAGCACCCCTCGTGGTGTTGTAGATCGCATCTGAAGACATGGCCATGATTTTTCTATCCAATGCTTCATCTCCATAAGGCTCACGAAGGCCACAAAGGAGCGTTTTGTAGAACAACGTGACCTCTTCAGGAATGTCTGGAGACACCTGTTTGAGTGAATCTACCGTGGTTGGAGTCGGAGTACGCCATTTCGGCATTGCATTTATTATTGATCGAAGGTGCAGTGCAGCAGTGCGTATTAGTTAAAAATGCTTTTCTTCATCATCTTGAAGACTTTCTCTGGCATCAGCTTCAGACAAAGCTGAACTGTATACAAAATTTCCCCTACGGCGGTCATACAGGGATATCAAAATTTTCTCTTTGAACTTTTCTTTTATCTTGTTCATCAATGCCTGTGTTGTATAGCTTTCTATATCATCACCTATCCCTCCAGCATCGAGAAATTCCGAGTTCAAGAAGTGAACTTGAAAGCATTGCTCGGGACTTTCCAAGGATTTCTTCCTCAATCAAAGCTGATATTGCAGCAAATGTCTGAAAGTGTTGTTGTCTGCATGAAAATCCAGAAGTGGTAGCAGGTGGCTTCACTGCTCTCTCATTCTCCTTCTTGTTATGGAATGCGCGCCAGCATGATTTGTGGTACTGTGCTTCCTTGCTATGCAGGTCAGTAAAATCTGTGAGGGTGCTGATTATAGCTTTGAGACGCTCATTAGTGCTGTGTGGAGCAGTAGCGAATAATCTTTCACAGGGAACATCAACACTACACTTTGACAGTGGTTCTATCCTTCCCTTGACGGTCTTTCGTAGTGCAGGGCAGAAAATGCAAGAGCCTTTCAGAAGACCCCTTTCATCTGAAGGTGGCATAGAGCTTCTGCACCGAGTCATGGGTTTCTTTGCAGGAGATTTAGAAACAGCTTCAGATGGCTTTTTCACGGCAATGTAATTCTTGTGGCATCCTGAATGATAATTGGCAGAGCCCTTATCTTGCATCATATTCACTTTTGTTGTAGTACTTTTGTAACAATCAGATGTTAGCAAAAGTCTTTTAGCAGCAGCCCTTTTGATGGTATCCCATGTACTGGAAATGTATGGTTTTAGCTTTTCATCCTTGTTTTCATTGCAAATAATGCACATTGGTTGTGATTCTTCACGATTTTCATGCCCAGCACCAGCCGCTGATTCCTAAAAGGTAAACGAGACCACTCTGAAAAGGCATTATAACCAACTAGTATGCACAAAAATAACCACCAAATAAATCATATAAGACTTAATAGCATACCATCTTATTGCTAGATCGCTGATTCCTAAAAGGTAAACGAGACCACTCTGAAAAGGCATTATAACCAACTAGTATGCACAAAAATAACCACCAAATAAATCATATAAGACTTAATAGCATACCATCTTATTGCTAGTGCGTGATGTTGGCCTATTCACTGAGCAGCAAGATATGTTACATGAATAATACCCTCCCAGAGTGAATTCTTAATATAATCAACCGGAAAGTTTATGATAAATCATTGATGCTCACCTGTTCGCGAGGTCCAGGATAGTCTTGGGGAGGGAGAGGAGGGCTAGCATCAATTAAGGATGTGGGCGTGTCTGCAGCCTGAAATGGAATAGAAGACTATTGAAGATGTTATTCAAATCAGCAGTTTCATCACATATCAATAATGAGCCGATGCAGTATGCATGTAAATTTTTGTGACACTAGTGATAGACACCTTTTCAGGAGGCTCAGGACTGTATTGAAGAGGGTCAGCATCCATTGCAGGTAGGTCTGTAGCCTGAAATAAGATATAAAAATGATAGACACGAGTGGTTTTTGAATTAAGTATACAAGGGCGGAGCAAGAGAGGGCCATGAGGTGACCTTCACCTAGAGGAATACAAATGCGGTATGAAACAAACAAAAGAAGGCATGTCATTTGTAGCAATGACTAAAATCCTAACCTATGACTCAGTTTACTCAAGGATCATCGACCCACCTTCAGTGGTTTTTAAAATTTAGATAGTGTATCTTATTCATTAGTAATGTTACTGTTGCATAAGTTTTAGGACTATTTCGGAATGTATATCTATTTTGTTACAAAATTGACATCTAAGATTAAGGCCTAATGCTACCACTACCACATGACGGACAGTAACCCCATAACAACAAGAAAGAATATGAATACCTAGTGCAAAAAATACAATGAAAAAAGGTTCGCAATTCCTTGAAATAAGAGTAAATTAACTGTAGACATAAAAAGGACCTAAACAAATCTATCATTCTTACCAAACTTTGTTCATTGAACTGAAACAAAAAATTGCTTAAATTCAGTCGTGTGTCTGACGATTTGCAAGATACTTCGCGCGCGTATGCAGTGTTTTATACTGCATCAAAAAGAGGCTGAATGAAGATGGTTGCTTTCAAAGTGTCTGGTTTCTGTAGCAGACCCCTGTAGTGAATGACAAATCCACAGTGTTTGACAAATCCTTTGCAGCGGAAACGTTTTCATGTGGTACTTTCTTCATATCATGTGATTCAATTTCCCCCTTGTCACCCTAGGGTAAATTTTGGGCGTGTCTGGTAGCCCCCCAGCAGTGGATAAAATGTCTGGCATTGTTATTTCTAACTTCCGTATGTTGTAATAGTTCAAGCAAATTTTGTTCCAAGTGATACCTAAAACGTTTGATCTAGTCAATTTAGGGGGGTATTTTCGGGGGGTCTGGCGGGGCAAAGGCAGAAGACATTGTTTCTGGCAATATAATTTCTTCACAGTGTTGGGCATGCTCTTTGAAGTGAAAACATTTCCGTGTGGTACTTTCGACATTTGATGTAGTTCAATTTCCCCCTTTTCAACGAAGGGGCAACATTTTGGGCATGTCTGGTATACGCCCCGCAGTGGGTAAAATGTCTGGCGTTGCTCTTTCTGACTTTGGTATGATGTACTTGTTCAAGCCAAATTTGTTCCCAGTGGTACCTATAAGGATAGAACTAGTCAATTTGGGGGTTATTTTATGGGGGCTCTGGTAGGGGTAAGGCAGCGGAAAATTTGTCTGGCAAAGCTGCCATTATATCCAGTTGGATATGCTGAAGAAGTTAATGTGTCAATCCTGTGGTACTAATCAATGTTTGAACCATGTATTTTTGTGCACCCCTTTTTACCCCACCTGGGGCCTTAACGCAGCGGGGATTTTCCGGCAGAAGTCCATTTCCGAATAAGTTGGGTTGTTGCCTGAAACACCCTTTACTCAGAAATTGGTACCTTCTTCGTATGATCAAAATGCTCTGGGCTGCTGGTCTAAAAACATCTCTTTGACAGTGTTATCTATTGCGAGAAACTTGTCCATAGTTTCTTTTCTGCTCATGGTGTCAGAACACGTTGGGCGCTTGGTTGATTCTTCATCCCCCATTGTATAAATTATTTCTTATACCAAATCTGGAATTTTACCCTGAGGATTTGGCTTAAAACAAATAGCGTCCCACAAATCAGTGAGTGCCAGCTAAGAAACCAGCGACACGAAAATTTAAAGCTCTCAATGAAAGACAAGAATATAAAATCAGAACTCTCTCACTCAGAAATTCACGACAGTGGAATTCGAAATTCTTCTCTCAAGGTCAAGACTTATCCAATTCCACAGAAGAAACGATAAATACTCTGAAGACGAACGACGACGACAACCCTGGATTCTTTAGGCAAATTCTTGAAGTTTCAAGAGCACGACTCTCACACGACTCTCGGCAACGGCACGAAAGCAGCCAAATAACAATATTGATAGAGAGCAACAACTCTTTAACCAGAATAGCGATAATCGTATAAATGAAAAACAAAATATAACGTTCAATGAACACCATGCTATATCATGTCATTTGGCACAGCATGGCACAGCATGATACCTGACAGGACAAAGCATAGAAGAACACCTTCCCCCGGAAGTATTCACTGCTGTTAACCTCTGCGCGCCTAACAGATATTTATACTCTGCATGTTTATAGCTCCTGTTCCTTAAATTTTGTCTTTATGAATGATAACCTCCATATGTTTAAAGTGCTACTGCGACTAAACCCATGGAGATCCCATTCTGAAAACTTCACACCTTGGAGAGTATGGTTTAACAAACATTTTGGAAAAACAATTTTGAAAAACAAAATTGCCATTGACCCTTAGGTCAAAGGTCGAACACTTCAAATGCATTTTCTTGCTTAACCAAGTGTACATTTATACTTTTTAATACTTCTAATGGATGGTCCAGCTCGAGAGCTTCAAATTGATGTACTATACACTCTTATAGGACCTACCCGGACAAAATTAGGAAATCTAACACCGCGCACGGAAGCCGCAATGGTCAAAAGTTCAAAGTGCTGTTGCAAGGCAACGGTAAGTGAAAGAACCGTCAAAATTTCACAAAATGTTGGAGTGCACTGAAAATTAGGAAGAGATGGATAGAAATGATTTTAAATGTCAGCTTCAGCACATGAATCAATCAAATACCCGATTACCCTTTCTAGTAGCTAACTAAGCGTTTGCTCTCACTCGGTATAAATGCAACTTTCTTAGGCGACTTTCAAAAGGACGATTCTGTAAGACAAGCAGTCATAGATACAAATGTGGCTGTGTTGTTTATCACCCCCGAAGCGATATTGCACTCCAAATGGCGTGCAATTTTCTCTTCAGAGAGAAACAATAAAAGAATCAGGGCAGTTGTTATAGATGAGGCCCATTGTATATCTCACTGGTAAGTCAAAGATATGATATTTTGAATGCTATCTTTCTAGTTGTTTACCAAACCTTTTTTCACCCCTTATATTCCCTGAAGGCCATCCTAATACTATCAAGAGAGCTCAAAGGTTTCTGTCCTTGCATAAAGCTTAAGCATCAAAATGTTATCAAATAACCAAGTATTTCAGACTCTTTATTTATTCTCGTTGTAGAAAAAATGAAGCAATTCGAGGCAGAAAAGATTACACTTATTTGATATATCCTACTTTGTTTCTAGTCTACTGCATTTAAAGCTTCATTGTTTGATGAACAGTTTTCTAGCAACTTATTGAATATTATCTGAAATTTGAAGAATTACAAAATGTCCAAATATTTCATGTTAAAATACTCGACAAATTGATTAGTCATGTAGATTCATAAAAACATATCAGATTCAACAGCTTCTCAAAATGATATCATAGCAATTCCATATTTTTATGCAAATTAAACCTCAAACAAAATATGTTGTCCTCAACAAAATATTTCAAATACATTTTTGAACAACCTATCCTCTGACAGGGAGAGGCCGGGACAGCTTAATTGATACAGCCCTATAACAATGCCACCTACCCTTAGGCAGTGAGAGGATAGGACAGCCAACTTCTGACACATAAGAATGCCAGCTACCATTAGACAGGGAGAGGATAGGACAGCTAACTGCTGACATATAACAATGCCACCTACCCTTAGACAGGGAGAAGAAAGGACAGCTAACTGCTGACGTATAACAATGCCACCTACCCTTAGACAGGGAGAGGATAGGACAGATAAACTATTCCATATAACAATAGAATACAATAATGATACTGTTCTTCATTATTCCTTATCTACCATGTGGAGACTGACTTCCTGTTGCTTCGCCAACTCATCAATCTTGGCTTTTAGCCATTTGTCAATCTTCTCCCAATTCATTTTCCTTCTTGCTCTGATACTCTTAAAGCTGGTATGGTAACGGCCAGGGATGAATTCAAACAGCCTCTCTTCTTTTAACTCTTCTACCATTGACTTTACATCATTTTCAAAGAAATAGTCTTTGTGCTTTCCTATTGCAGAAAACTTTCTAGTCTGGATGTCGATACTCCTCTCGATTTCTTTGCATCCTTTGATGGATCGACCGACTCTTTCAATGGTCTTTGTGGTAAGGCTTCCGTATTTATGTTTCAGCGCGGGCTTAACTTCTCTGTTTAAAAGCCCCTTGACATAGTTGATAGGAATGTTTCTGCCTTCTCCGCAATGCAAGTTCACTGTTCTGTTCAAGAGCAACTGAGCCAATTGTCGGTCACTGAGCAAGAACTTTATTTGAGAGATGAATTGAAAGACCTGTGTGACCAGTTGCAGCAAATGAAAGGAAATCGAACCTCCAGTTTTTCAAGGTACGCATCCCATCTGCCTCATTATATGCATCCTCTTGGACAATGTCCAGCAGGCCTTCTTTGAGAGCAGTTTCATTGAATATTGCTGGACGTGATCGACTTCAATATTTGCAGATTCTTTTCCCTCTCTTAAAGTTTCTAGGACTTTATCTGCTGCCGGGTTATCAGAATTGTCTTAAAATTGACAGGTTTCCTCACCATTCAATCGCATGCAAACGTTCGGAAACAACCTTGAAATCCGCATTGAAATCTACCTTTCTTCTTCTCGGTTTCTTGTTGACAACGCCCATAATGACGCTTTGGAGCCTCCTCATTCGGCAAAAATAGTTTTGTGACAATTTTCATTGCCACAGAGTCGAAATATTCAGTCTTTTCTTCGTCCGTTTTGCAGTGATCATTCTTTGGCTTTAAGTCTTTATCTGCCAGCTCCAGCTCGTTCACCACTGTCAAAACTGTATAGCCGTATGTCACGAAATGTAGGAGCTCCCAGTATGCATGAACCAAATCTTTCACCTCTTTTCTGAAATTTCTTCCGTCGAAACGTTGTTTTAGCTCATATAACGTTCCTTTTTCAGCAACGGATTAAGATTGTTACATTTCTGTGTGTACTATCTGCAAGAAAAGAAGCAATGATAGGTATATTTTAACCATCATGACTTTTTGAATTGTAATTATAGAGGGTGAGGAAATCTTTGAGTATTTAGGAATCGTCTTGAAGAACCCTACCTACAATTTTTCTGAAAAATCCATAAATTGTCTTTAACTGTGATTATGTCCCCTACCCCTCCTTAAGATTATGTCCCCTACAGCTATGCCTAACAGAAGAACTCAGCTATTCTTGTGGAAATATATTAAATTGGTAATTACCTGTAGGCAAAGAATCGCTTCGTGAAAAATCTTCTGATTTCATGATTATGCCCTCGAGGCTGCTGTGATGCTGAGTTTATAGCACTGACAGCAATTGCCACAACTCATATTAGAGATGACATACACAGGGTGCTGTTGCTTTTGAAACTGAGCACAATTCACGTTCCCATACAAAGAACCAACACATTACGGAGGCGTCTGGTTTAAGTCAGGTGATTTTTCATTTTTTGATAATTCTATTACCTTGTTGCGCAACGATAGAGATTTTGCACCAAAGATGATCATTTATTGTAGAAATGTCAAGACAACTATTCAATTCGCCTAACTATTCAATTATTTCAGCCTTTTCTGGGAAAAGATCAGTTTCTCGGAAAAATTTTTGTTGCTGATAAAATGCTTTTTGCCATGTTTCGTTGCTCTTCTACGGAAGAGAGCAGACCCGGGTTGTGGAGGAATTCAAGAAATCCGACTCCGTCATTCGTACGGTGATCGTAACATCTTCCTTCAAAATGGGACTTGATTTTCCAGACGTACCCTACGTGGTAAACCTATGTGTTCCGAGAAGCATAGAGACCTTCGCTCAGCAAAGTGGAAGAGGTGGTAGAAACATCCCTCAGGCATTTTCCATCATTATGTGTGACGGGGTAGCTGGAAAAGGTACAACAACCGATGCAATGAGAAGGTTTGTTGTTTCGGAAAAAGTATGCAGACGCAAAATCCTGATGCAGCACTGTCCTCTAAATCTAAACGAGTCTTTAGATCACAACTTTCCGCAGACGAATAAAAGCCCTGTTGGCTATCACTGTTGCAACGTGTGTAGAAAAGCCTGCGAGTGTGGATGCTGCTTACCCCAACTATGGAAAAACTGGTCTGTTCCAAGCTTGGATGACGATGAGGATGTCGTAATGTCAGAGTCAGGGAAAGATGATTCTCAAAATTCGTTGCTGTCCAGCAGTCAAAAATAGCTCTTAACAGCCAACCTTGGAGGTTACCGTGTAGTCTTTTACGAGCCAAAATTCGTTAATAATCACGTATCTGACACCTTCTGGAAATCTTTTGTTGAGAAAGTCCTACTCTCAAGCTCGTATATAACCAGTGCTGATGACATATTGACTGATATTGCTTTTGAAGACGTTGATGAAATTTACAGTTTAATTGAAGAGGTAAAACAAGCTTGAGTTTGTAATCTTTATATGGGGAAAGTATGCTTTCCAGCGCCTTTAGTTGGTATGATTTGTAGCATCTTAACATTCTATGTTAATTACTTACGTTTTCTTCCTCTGTGTTTTTCAGGATTCGCTTGACTATTTACATCATTCATGATGCTGTTGATGTTCTGTTCCCTGTTATCGTTGTTGTTCTGGTACTCTTTCAACACATCAGAGGCGTAGTCATGGTCTCGTAGCTATGATTAATCATGATGAGTTTGTTATTTGCATGAAAACCAGAACACATTAACTAGCTATCTCTATTCAACTATCATAGTTAGTGGGTACTCTTACAAAACTCGAAATTGTCAAAATGTGCCTATGAAATATGGAGGTCAGCAAGTTTATGTTGAGGAAAAAATTTTTTTTTTACACGAAGATATTACAGCATAAACTACAAGCTACGAAAAGAAATGAAATGATACAAACATGATACAAAGGTGGGAGGAGGAGAGGAAATCTCATTGAAATGACTTAAAAAAATCTTTTTGATGATTCGATGAACTCAAGAGTTGCTTTAATGATCGCTTTATTTGACTCAAGGGGTAACCTTTCATCACCGAACAAGATTATTGAAACTAAATCCTCATTGGAAAGGTTCAACAAACCGCATGAAAGCAAAGTTGCTTGTACCTGGCTGAGGAGAATATTTCAATATTAGCAGATGGTATGAGTGGCAATGCAGCAGGAAAGGTTCCGTGTCCTCAACGTCATCGTTTATAGGACACACTGGGTTTAATGTGTCATTGAAATTGTGCCTAAACTTGTGAAGATTAAGTGCACTTAACCCAACTCGAAGTTGTGTGAGAGTGGCTAGTCCTTTAGGATCATGAATACCAAATACTTGTTTTGGAGCGGGACGAATAATCTTATTTAATTTTGCCTTGAAGACACCCAATGAGGGTGCGTTTCGTGTTTCTGGATCAATATTCTCCCATTCTGCCAGACAATGAGGATAGAACGTTTATTTACATTTGTCAGTTCTTGCATATATTTGCCTAATCGATGCTCTTGATCGAAAAGAGTAAGGGAGTTCATGAAGATGTGGAATAGGGTCTCTGGTATAGGCAGGTGTAATATTATTGATAATCTTATAGCAAAGGACAAGACGTCGGCTCCATCGCCGAAGATCTAGGGTCTCCCAACCAAGCTCTTCAAGTAGTTTCTTTCAGGAAGTACCTTTCCATGCACCTGTTATTGCTGGGGCTGCAGAGTATTTCACAGACTCTAGTTTTTCCATATAGTTATTCAATGTAAAGCTGTTTGTAAAGTCACACATTTTAGATGGAATATGGTAGATAACATCACCATAATCAAGATGTGGGCAAACATATAGCTTATACAGTTCATTGATCGTTTTCCGAGGCAGGTATCTGGACATAAAGCTAAACATCCCAACTCCTTGTCTGGTTTTAGAAATAATTGACTGAATATGACTAGAAAATGTCAGTTTAGAATCCAATATGATGCCAAGATGTTTATGCTCATCAACTCTTACGACTTGCGTGTCATTGAAAAAGATAGGGGGTGATTTAATGTGGTGCGTTTCTTAGAGAATATAACCTCGACAGCCTACTTCATGGGGTCAGGATTAAAAGACATTCTCCACTGGTGCGCCCACTCTTGTATGGTCCTTAGATCGTGATTCATATCCGAAGCTGCTTGCTCAGTATCACAAACAACGGTGAAGAGTGATGTATCGTCAGCGAATAGCTTCACTTTACACTTGATGTTATCTGCCAGATCATTTATATAAATCAAAAAGAAGATAGGTCCTAAGATAGATCCTTGAGGGACGCCGGCTGATATGTTACCCCATTCTGATGTTTTGTCATTGAGGAGTGTCCGCTTTTTTCTATTTGCCAGAAAACTTTGAATAAGGGATAGCAGATTGCCAGAAACTCCACACCGACGTAGCTTGTATATTAAGCCTTTGTGCCACACACGATCAAAAGCTTTTGAAATATCAAGGAAGACAGAGCGAACGTCGAGTGTAGGATTGCAGTCGAAAGCAGCAGAGAACTATGGATAGTAGTTGGTTAATGGTTGAGTCACCAGGGCGAAAGCCTGACTGGTTAGGGTTGAGTAAGCCATTGACATTAAGCTGTTGAGTTTCTCGACTTTCCAAATATTGGAAGCAGTGAAATACGTCTGTAATTTTGTTTAAGGTTTTTGCTATTTTTCTTATGAATAGGAACAACGTTAGCTCTTTTCCAAGCATCAGGAAAGGAGCCATGCATTATGCAAGAAGGAAAAAATCTATAAAAAATATAGTGAAAGAAAAGCAATCTAAGGTTTTTTACTGATTTTCGACTTTTACCCACCTTTGTGGAAACAGCAGTGAATTCTTGTTCCTCTAATTTGTTTTTCCATTGTGTTACTTCTGCATCAAACTGTTCGCACATCTTGCTAAGAAGGGTCAGAGTGGCAGGATGGGACATTGATATTCCTAAATATTGGGGGACATTGATATTCCTAAATATTGGAAGCGATCGAATATCTAAACGAAAAACAAATATAATTGCCTTATCAGTATGTTTACACTCTAATTATATGTATTGAACACTATTTTCTGAAATCGAAACACTATCTATATAGTAATACTTATACCGTCAAAAACGTTCTGAATTTCAAACTTCATACAAAAATGACTCGTTGCTGATGCGCCTATAATCCAGTTAAGTTTCTTCGTTATCTTGTCTAGTAGAAGTGATAAAAGAAAAAACAGTTTGAAGCATGTTATCAATTTTATCAGTCACTGAATTATAAAGTTGTAGAACCTTGATATTTCCTTAGTTTATTGCAGAGACTCAATATATTCAAATTTGAATAGTACAAGATTTCCTTCCCCTACTAACGTTTTTGTTTCAACGCATTTTTTATAAGTAATTTCAGCTCTAGCTCAGCACTAATTATTGCTTAGCTATGGCTTAGTTTTTTACTCAATATATTTGTTTATTTGTAACTATCTCACAAGTTTTGTACAACAAATGTCGATGGTATCTTGTATATAAAGATGTGCCGTGGTACTGATCTTTACTGAAACCTACTTCTCTATAGCTGCTTTACAACTTCATTGCCAATTGGAACTGAACTAACTTTTTCAAATTGCTTAGCATTTGAGGAGAAGCAGGATTTGGAAAATCAATCGAGATAATTTGTGAGAATGAAAATGCCCCAATTAGGACTCGAACCCACAACCTCTAGATTTTACTCTAGAACGCTACCATTGCGCACTGGGGCTACGAGAAACCCCGGCCATTCTCACAAATTATCTCAATTGATTATCCAAATCCTGCTTCTCCTCAAGTTTACTACCTGCAACTCTATCCAGTGATGGGACTGCGATGGTCTCCCTGGTGTGAGAAAGTCGTTGCCCCTTGGCAGGTCCAGTGTAGTGTCAAAGAGCCTGGATAGGTTCGTCTCTGCATTTGGTGAGTGGTGGTGGAACAATTTGTGTGAATGAAATGGCCGGGGTTTCTCGTAGCCCCGGTTGTCCAGTGGTAGCGTTCTAGAGTACAAATCTAGAGGTCGTGGGTTCGAGTCCTACTCGGGTCATTTTCATTCTTACAAATTATCTTGATTGCTTAGGATTTGTTTAACTAGAACTAGAATTGCTTAAGTTTTTAACTTGCCGAGTACTTATAATTTGCTTAAAAAAAATACGTGTATTTCGTATATTACCTCAGTTCTAACTAGTGCTTTGTAAAGTAGAACGCTAACAAGTTTTTGGATTGCTGTCATGTGACGATTTTTATTTGAAATTAGAATTCCAGACGCAATTGCTGTTCTGATGTCCACTTGTCTTGAATTTGGTCGCTTCATCCTCGTAGCAATCCCAGCTAAAGCATTGTAAGTGAACGGGGCATCTTTCTTCAACTTAGAGCAAAGGTAAAAAAATCTACTTTGCTTAGATCATACACGATCCCAATTCTGTACTTTGAACTGAATTTCTTAGATGCAATGAATGTGGACTCCTTGTTAATAAGTTTCCGAAACTGTTTGATCATTGAGGTTTTAACATCATCGCTGAGAAGATATTTGCTTGCTAAACTTAACCTTTTATCTCCAAGAGCAACAACGGTAGAGCCAACGGATCCTTGCAAATTTAACTGACTCCATCTGTTTTTTGTACCTTACCTTTAAAATAGATACAACAACAGTACTTTTAATGCTTGTTGACCATAAAAAATTAGCTGTTTGATTTGTAAAGCATCCCGTGCACTCAGTGGCGTAACGCTGTTTAGAGCACCTTGGTTCGAAAGGGGCTCCTAAAAGTTTTTCATTGTGTTTCCTGCCCCGGAGTATTTAATTGCTAAAGGCCTCCACTGCCTGCGTTACGCCACTGCATGCACCCATGTACTGTGTATCTAGCATTTTCTATTCTTTAACTCTAGAGGGAACAAGAAAATTTTGTCAAAGGGTCAGAAGTTGTTGATTATTGTTCTAAACAATAGGCTATTGCTTTTCTTAATTCTCTACAGTATTCTAAATTAGGCACCAGTGTTGTTATTAGTTAAAGTGTGTTCTTATAAACAAAAAAGGTGTATTGAAGCCAAAACCGGAGCTGTGAATAGGAAATCTGGTGATATTATGAATCTATTTTAAAAGAAACCTTATGATACAAAGGATTGGTATTCATATTCAAGGTAACGCACAAAGTGGCTAAAGTTTTTAAAAACCAAAACCAGTCTCCCAAGCCTTACTTTAAGCCTGCTAATACAAATTTCAGCAACAACTTTTCTAAGCGTGATTTTTTGTGGAGGGGCTTCCAGACCCACTTCAGGAGACGAAGACCATTCCAGCAAACCCCATCTCACCGAGGAAACAGGGGGAATTTCCAACAGCGCAAGCAATTCAGCCCAAAACAACCAGAGAAACAATTCTGAATGGCCTTAATGACATAACTGTAAGTAACTTTTGCGATTATATACCAGTATTAAGATCATTACTTAAACAGGAATGTACAGATTTCCAGGCCAGTCGACTGAAACGATTCTTTTCTGAATGGGAAAAATTAACGAATGACTCTGACATCCTCTCCAAAATACAAGGTGATAAAATAGAATTTGACTTTTGTCCTGAACAAAATGGACTTCGAAAAGAAACTTTCAGTCGGAAAGAAATGCTAATTATTAAGGAAGAAATAAAAACATTGCTTTCAAAAGGTGTTCTACAATCCACAACCCGGTGTCAAGGGGAAATTATATCCCCCATATTTCTGCGTCCAAAACCAGACGGAACACATCGCGTGATTCTTAATCTCAAAGAATTTCACAAATGTATCACATATCATCATTTTAAAATGGATTCTTTGAACACGATCTGTGACTTAATGACACCAGCTTGTTTTATGGCATCTTTAGACTTAAAGGACACCTACTATTGTGTTAGTGTTGATCCTTTGTACCGCAAATATTTGAAATTTCAATTTAACGGGAATTTATATCAATACACGGCATACCCCAATGGATTGTGGTCTTGTCCAAAGTCATTCACAAAACTCCTTAAACTTCGGTTACCGTGTTTTAGAAAAGCAGGTCATATAATAAACGCTTACATTGATGACCTTTATATACAGGCCAACACGTTTGAGGGGTGCTTGGAGACTGTTATTGCTACAATAAAATTATTCACGAGACTCGGGTTTATCATTCACCCCGAAAAATCGAGCCTTATTCCGTCTCACCAAAAAAAATGTTGGGTTTTATTTTGAATTCTAAGGAAATGACAGTAAAACCAACACAAGTTAAAATAGTTTCCATAAGAAACTGTTGCATGTCGACTATGCAATCCAAAAATTGTTTCAAAATTCGAGATATCGCTAAGGCATTGGGAAAAGTGATTTCGTGTTTCCCTGGAGCCTTATTTGGGTCACTGTTTTACCGCCAGATTGAAAAAGAGAAAAAGATGGCTTTAAAATGCAATAAAGGGAATTTTGATTTGACCATGATGCTATCCCAAGAAGCAATGCTAGAGTTACAATGGTGGCATGATAATATAGAAACAGTATACAAACCACTAATTACGGAAAAAATTACGATGGTGATTACCACAGATGCTTGTTTAAAAGGTTGGGGGCAACATGTAACGGTGTAGCTACTAGTGGGGTGTGGTCGATTGATGAGAAAGAACACCACATCAATTATTTAGAAATGCATGCGGTATTTCTAGGCTTGAAAACATTTGCAAATAATCTAAGAAATGTTCACATAAAAGTCCTTTCAGATAACTCCACCACTGTATTAGTTCTAACCCGAATGGGGAAAACCAACTGGATACTTTATACTGGATACTTTCCTTCCTTGGTACCTATTAGAGTCGAGGTTGGTGGGATAGGACGCATCACTTTATTTTGGCGTTACTTTGGCGGTTGGTCACCATTTTCATGGTGGCAGGTCATCTAAATAAATAGGAGTGAATCCCTTTCAACGCAAAGTATTAATAAGTTTCATTAAGTGTTGATTGTTGTTTAAGTGAGAACTTGTGATTAATGAATTTAGTAGAGTCGTGTGTATCAAAAGCGGGCTCGTTATTACCCTTCATGTCTCTGCTATAGTTAGTATAGCTCAAACGAGACAATACCTAACAAAGACTGAGTATATTGTCGTTGCTTGTCAGAATAAAAAGATGTGGAAGTGTTTTCATGATGCGACCCCCATTACACGCCAACCTGTGTGCCTTCCTTTGTGTTGCTCCTGCACTTGCCATCAGATGTTAATGCTTAAATTCCAGGTTATGTACAGGAATTTAAGGAATTGCTATTTTCGCAACAGTTGGAAGAAATGCAAATTAAGTATAAAGATTTGCTTGCAAATGTCCCTGAAAACCTCACAAGTCAATTTGAAGACAGAATGACAAAATCAGTTGCAGTGGAAATGAGCAGAAAAAGAGCTGAACAGGGACAAAATGCCATGTTCCCTTCAATGGATGATCAAACCAAGATGCAGCAAGAATTGGAAGAAACGCAGAAATTGGAAAAAGGAAGGCATCAAAAACGAAAAGCACCTGTTTGCAAAAAATGTCAGGAGCCCCGTTTGGGACATGCAAAAGACAGCTGTCCTCCATAATAAAATCTTTCATAGATTAATTCAATGTTTACATTCTTGGACAGGAAAACCAGTCCAGCATCCTCTAATTTGTAAATAATATCATTCAATAAATGAAGTCATTCTTTTATATTGTATTATTCGTATCTCAAAAAGCTCAGTTGCCCCGCTGGAAATGTAAAAATTGAAAGTAATATATGCAAGTTTTAGTTTTTAATTGTAAAGTCTCTCAATCAAGTTTATCATCTGAATCAGCCGGTTCATATCCATGATGATCACCAGTGTCATACTTGGTCCTTATGTGATGATAAACACATGATGATAGTGGTCTAGATTTTCCCCACCCCAGATAGCCAAAACTCCATTTAACCAACCATCTGTATGAAACTGCTCTCAAGTACCTAAAACAAAATTTATGTTTGTTAATTCACATGATTTCTCCCTTTTTAAAATGGATATGAATATGTTTACTTATATTATATCTAGTATACCGCCACTTTAAATTAGGTTATGCAGGTGGATAGTAATTGAATCTGTTTAGGCCTTTTTACATCCAACATGAAAACTCGGCTTTTTCTGCTTTGAAAGTGAGTGGGTCGGTTCACACTAACCAAACATATTAGTGATACCCACCTAAATAAAAATGAAGTAGCGATAGCGATACTCACTGATTTTCTGAAATACCATGTTTACGATATCTTCCTCCATCTTTCCTTTTGAGAAGAGGACCAGCAAATAAAAGGATGTCCTGGTTGGTGACCGGTTGTTAGTCTTCGCGATTGGTGATACATTTTATTCGCTCAATAGAGCCGTCAAAAGTCAGTTTTCCAGGGAAGCATCTTTGTTGCTGATGCAAGGCATAGTTGTTGATGGGCAAAATGTCAACAAAATGTTCATTGGCGCCATGAACAAGCCAATTTTTGATATGCTGCAGGATGTGCCTTCACCTGAGGGATTGGAACATGAACTTACAGATACATTTTGGTGGCCCTGTCAGTGAGATCCAGCACACTGGTTGGACAAAGTGTTTTCCAAATTGAAAAATGATGCATTTGTAAGCAGATTATTGAAAAGAACTGCACTGTACCACCAGATATTTGGACGAGGAAAGATGCTCAGTATAGCCGTTGAAACATCTAATGAGCTTAGCCTCCCATTCCGTGTTACCAATGTATTTGCCCATCAAAGGTTCCTCAGCTCAAGTTACTTGCCTCTACAGAACTGGGAAGAAAGTTTGGAGGTTTACATAGAGGCATTTAAAGATCACAATAATCGGGAAGACATCAGCTACCAATTGTATGGCCCGGATTTTTTTACTGATATTCTTGGCACCTTAGAGCTATTTTGGGCACTTGTTGTTCTGATGTTGCAAATGCAAGAACAGTGGTGTCCTGGTTGGAAGCTTTAAAGATACATACCATCTTGCATCTCTTTTTCTGCCTCTAAAATGACTGTAGCAGTTATGCTTTCAACATGTTTTTGATACAAAGATTTTGACAAACTCTGTAGTTCAAATATGGCGCTTAACCTTTCTATACCACTGAAGCCAATGCCACTCTCTAACGAAAAGTATACTGCTCGGCGGTTGACTATATGCTTTGCTGGATGTCGCAACTGACTGGCTTGTTTTTAGGCTAGTTGTCTCCTCACACTTAGAGCACTGTAGATAAAGAGAAGACATGAAGCCATATCTTTCACTAGCTTTTTCCTTTAGCTGTAATTTACCTGAAAATTGTGTAATGTAGAGTTTAGTATCTTTATAAAGTAGGAGAGTAAAAATGGTTGATTGAAACTCTTAGGAATGTTTAATGGAAATTCATAAAAATTATGGGAATAACAAAGAATAAAGAACAAAACCAAAAAATATAATTCTGCTTACCATCACTGCAGGCATGCAAAATATTCACTGCATGCCATAATTTATTCATGTCTATCAAATGATAGCCTCTAACCATATCTGCTGGCCTAATCTCTTCTTCATCAGAATTGATTCTCTGGCACTGTCTCTTCTTTGGTGTTTCAGATTCAAAGTCATGTGACACGAGCTTTCTCTTTGATACCCTTTCTACAGAAGGGCAAGTTTCGCTATCTATTATATTTGAACTATCCCTTGAATCTATAGGCCTACCATCAGGCTCAGGTTCCCAAGATGGCCTACTCTTGAATCCTCTGCGGCGTCTCTTAAATGAACTCCGTTTCTTACTGCCAAGCATAACAAGATGCTACTGAAAGTAATTAAATTCAAAGATATACCGAAAAACTATGTGATTAATTTTTATCTGTGTGGTGATTTTGATTTGCCAAATTGTCTCGTGGAAAATCCAGAAGGAACTGAAAATCTGACGAACTCATGAACATGAACTTCGAGATAGAGACGGTTAAAGACGGCTACAATTGAGCTAGCAACCGAGCTGAGCTAGTCACAAATTCGTTAGAGAACAATGATAGTTTGTCTGGGTTGATCTGAGTGGTGAGAGGGGCAACAAACAGTATCATTTTGCGCATCAATTCTTTGGTTGTTTTTGGCGTGAATGTAATGGAGACTGCCTTACGGTTAACTAACAATATCTCTCAAGCTATTTTACCTATCAAAAAACAAATTGCACCATTGGATTCGTCATTAAATTCTCTAGTATATATATTTTTTTCGATTTTTCACCAAAAATTCAGAAATGAACGTAGGATAGCCCCTTAAAGGGAAAAGACTGTTAATATCAATAATTCTTTTTCACATGATTGCTTGTATGTTCTGATTTGAGAAAAGTGGTTTTCTCTTACTGCCAGATGGCTGAAGACGACAATTAATCTAAATTCCATAATTTTGAGTATTAAAATCTTCTTATTTAAAAAATATGCTCATGCTTCAATACGGAGATTCTGAAAAGCTACGAATTATTGTACTATGCTTACGTAAAATATGTTTTTCTACTTAATGATCCGTCGCTAATCAAAGTGCAAGGAAACAAATAAAGATGATAAAAGATTAAAACAAAATGTGCAGATATACCCACCTCTTGATTGTTTAGTTACTTCTTTCATCCAGACCATTAGTTTGTGGGTGGTAGGCAGCCGTCACTCTGCGCTTGATTGACAGCAACTTGCAGAATTCTTCATTAAGCTACAACATCAGAATGAAATATTACGCAATAGCGATCTTCAATGGGTTTTATTTGAAAATTTTAAAAGTAAAATGATAAAATTTTCTTCTTTAGTGCAGTATCCCATATTTTCCGTTGAGTTTAATTCATATCACCATATGTCAGCAAGTAAGTGTCTATATTCAACTATGTTTTTATTGTAAGCTTGGTGGAATTATGATAAGATGGGTTAAGTGCCCGTTCGCAAGGAATATATCTGCATACACTAAAAGGATATCTTTAGCATATTGTAATGGAAATATGCTTACCTCGTTTACAAACACTCTTCCTCTATCTGAAAGAACTCTTTCTGGTGCACCATGGCGACAAAATACTTTTATCAAGCACTTGGCTATTGACTGTGCTGACTCATGTCTTATTGGGAAAGCCTCCACCCATTTTGTGAAGTAGTCGGTACATGTAAATAAATATTTGTTTCCTCTTTCTGTCTCTGGAAGTCAAGTAGGGTCGATTCCCAGCGTTTCCTAGGGCATATTTACCTAAAGAAAAAGTACATTAATCCTTCTTACCATGCTTATTCTAATGAGTTTAGTACCTATATTAGTTGTGCAAGGGCATAGGTTCAAAACCTTTTAACACTCACCTTAACGCTTTCCAACTCTACATCGACATTTGCCAACTGAGGCCCTCTTCTATAACATTTTTGGCAATTACTTCTCTAAAAGAAGAATGTTGACTAAAATCATTTGATGTTTTTAACTTGCAACATTTTTTGATATGACTAGATTTAACCACTATAAAATTTAATTTTGATATGATATGTAACTGAAAACATACTACTACCCTTATACTGACAAATTATATTGATAAACAATTAATCGTTGATTCTACAGTATGTTATCAAGAAAGTTGAAAAAAATGATTTGGTTTGCCACTTTCGCAGATTTACCATGTGCTTGAAATTATGCAAATATTTTTAAGAGAAAAAATGAAAGGGATAAAGAAACAATAAGGGATTAGAAATTTGGAATGTAAATATTGATTGAGGCATCATTTCGAAAAAAACTTACCATAAACTTTAGGTGACTTGTTATATTTGTCCATTTGTACCTCTGGCAAATTTGATCCTCCGTGCTGTTGAAACCAACATGACCCCCTATACTGCTGTCATGAAACTCTCGAAAAATGCTTTGCGCTTCTTCAAACGAACAAACTGCCCTTAGCCTTTTTATATGACTCCTAGCTCGAAGGCTTTGTGAAGGTTTGGAGTACAATATTCCATCTAGAAATAAAACATACCAACGGTACTTTCATTTTACTCGTAGTTTTGTACCAAAATGAAACATTTGCCTCCTATTAAAAGTTACTAACATTTTTCGAGTTTTGAGTACTGACAGTTTTTTAGGGGCTACATAAACATACACATGGATTTCGATATTCCTAATTATTATATCTTGAGGGTATTAGTACTTTATGCAAATAAGAAAAAAATATTATGCAGGAGAATTTTAATGGCGAATTATAATAGTAACATCAGCTGTGTGATCATTAATTAGATATAAAAGTACATCCTTTAACGGATATAAAATAGTTCATTGGAGAATTTATTTGAATCAAAACGTTTTATAGCACAGTTTATTCTTTTTTAGTTTTCTTGAGAATAGTGGGGCTAGCTGGGAAGTTTGGGTTTAGCTTATGACAAAGGACTTCAAAAAGAAAAAACCAACATACAGTACCCCTCCAGTACTACGTATGCCTGCTTTTCATTAGTTAATACACTTTTTTTTAAATAAGACCTGTAACCAGTAAATTTGATTTGAAGATGGATGTACTTAAAGCCTGGAATATTCTTAATTGTTCTTAATTATTTTCACAATGCCTATAAAGCCTGTTTATAATATCAGTTGCGCAAATTGCAATTTTTCTGACTATCTGCTAGATACCACTTTCCTGGCCCATCAGTTGCGTGTATTGTTTGGAAATAACCAGCTTCAGCTCGTTCTTAGGTTGTTCTAAACTTTTGATAAAATTTGAGGCTCTTGTTCTTATAAAATTACTCTTATTAATAAAACAGTGTAGTTTGCACATTTGTTCAGCCAATACCTCACTAGCAGGTACTGGTGTATCTTATTGTTTCACGATTGGAGAGTCTGTATCTTTTCTTATACAACGAATTTTATAATGATTTTTACGTGTAGTTATAAATAAAGCATGTACTTACTTTCTAATTCATACTTGTTAGTGTATCTTTGAAGGCTGTCTTTTTCCTTTTGGCTATATCCCTCCGGGTACAAAGATTTTTCACCACTTAATTTTCTTTTTAAGTAGTCGTAGACGTTTTTTATTTTTTCAAAGTCTGCTGAAATTCCTTTTTCCATTTCATTTTTTGGTCTTGTCTCGATAACATGCTCATTATCTTTTTCTTTTGGAGAATCATTTTGACCCCTTTCCATGACGCTTTCTGCGATTTGTGATCAGGTAAGAGAATGAGGAACTTCAAAGTAAAGGGCTTTAAGGGGAGTTAGAAATAGAATTTCATAATTGCTTTTGTCCTTTAAAAAGCTTCCGCTAATTTCACGAAGTTCCTTCTAATTCATTTCAAAATGTACCGATTGTAAGCATATTTTTTTTAAGGTAGTGTTGCACCGTATTTTGGAAATGAGTTAGTTTTGTTGTAAGATATTTAGGTACTCAATTTAAGGACTTTGAAGTTCTTACATTAAAAAAATACATCAAGCGAATAAGCAATGGTAACAAAACCCGCCCGCACTCGAGAGCTTTTTCATTACACGGTGTTTTTTATAAAGAACCTTTTATAAGGAACCCATATGTAGAAGGTCGAACAACTTAAGGAACTCTTACTACTACAGGTCAAATCACTAAGGAACTTTATAATTTTGCATATATCCATCTGGTGTGGATATGTAACTTCTTAAATGACTCTTATTAATTTCTATGTTACGTAGGTCTGACCTAAGCTTCTTTGGGTTACAGAATGCTGAATTTTAATGTTTTTCTTGCACTGCCCTATCCACTAACAGAGCACTGAGAATGAACTAAAAAGTGATCAAAAGAGGTATCAAAGTAAGGAACTTGGAGAACTAGGCCCTGAGCAAGGTTCCTTATAAAGAAAAAGCGTGTAATGATGTCTTCAATGATGTCTTTTCTCCTGATAAAACAAGCAGATTGACAGCACACAGACGTATCAGATGGTCAAGAGAGTCCACATTTGAACCATTTAACACAACTGATAGCAAAAACAGGCTTTCAAATCATTAAAGAAGCTTAGACCAGATCTTTATAACGTAACAGTAAATTATAGTCATTGTAGAGAAGTTGAATATCTACAAGAGATGAATATATGCAAAAATATAAAGTTCCTTAGTGATTTGACCTTTAGTAGTAGGGGTTCCTTAAGTTTTTCGACCTTCTACATGTAGGTTCCTTATAAAAGGTTCCTTACAAAAAAATGTCCAGTAAAATGTAACCTTCTAAGAAGAGGAGCTACAGCCCCCTACCCCGCTTGCATCAATGTTGAATTTTCTTAGAATGAAAGTTTTCAGTATTTGAAAAACTTTTAGTCAGTCAAGAGTGTTACTATATAACGACTTTGTTATGAAAAGTATGTGTATTCTAATATCTTGAACCATGAACTTGATTTCTTATTGAAAAATTATAGTTCCTAAATCCATCTTACTGAAAAAACAAATTTTCCTTTCTCTCCCCCGCTTCCTTGATTAGTATGGTGTATTTTACTTTGTGATTTGAATTGATCTCCTACGTTTTGCAATTTGAACTGACCCCCTACAAATTGGGAAATTCAAAGTTGAGCGCACTGTGTTTTGTCTTCCGTTACCAAGCGCAGGTGTGTGTCATGAAGCGTTGTGAATTGCATAAGCTCTTCAGCATCTCACAAATCACTGTTTCTCCTGAAGTGCATAAGCTTCAGCCCATGCACATCCCCATGCCATGCATATCCGCATACTACACCGGCAATGATGTTGGCAACTTCAACTAACTTGAAATACTTCACTTGCAGAATGAACTCGAAAAGGTAAGCGTTTGAAACGATAGCCGCAAATGGAGTGCCAAATGTTCATCGTCAACTTTGATTTGCCAGTAGCTATTTGAGAAATCAAGTTTGGTGAAAAACTTTGCACCAGACATTTCAGAAATGATTTCTTCTGCAGTCGTCAATTTGTGGTGCTGTCATTTAATTGTCTTGTTGAGAGGATGAGGATAAAGACCAATCCTCAACTTGCCATTCTGCTTTGAAACGACAACTAGAGCATTGAACCAGTCTGTAGGCTTTTCTACAGGCTCAATAACATCAAGCTTGATCATCCGCTCTAACATTTCTTTGAGCTTGGATTTGAGAGCTAGTGGAATTTTTCTTATGGGAGAAATGACTGGTTTCACATCTTCTTTGACTTCAATGTGATAGGTGCGTTCCAGGCAACCAATTTTACCAAAACAATCAGAAAATTCCTTTTCAAAGGGAACATCAGCCTGAGAAGTATCATTGATTGTGTAGATCCGTTTTATCAAATTCAATTTCTTAGAGGTATTCAAACCAAGGATAGGGACTGAGTCAGTTTCAACGACAATAAACAAAACATTCACAGTTTTACTCTTGTGTCTGATCGAAGTAATACACTTTCCTGCAACTGGTATCTTGGTACCATTATACGCTGAGAGCTTTACGGTTGCTGGCTTAACTTTGGGACGAGGAGATAAGTTCTTTAGGAGATTCTTTGGGAAAACATTACATTGAGCACCAGTATCAATTTGGAATAATGTATTGTTTCCATTCATTTCTAGTGCAACTGACCAATCAGATTTTCCATCAGCTACAGTCGAAATTTTCTTGGAACTGGCTAGATTGGAGAGATTTCCTTCACTAATTGAATCAATAAAAATTCATCATTGGAGGATAAAACTTTTGAGCATGATTCGTCATCATAAAAATCATCAAATTTTTCTGCAACATCATTCACTTCTCTGTGAGAACAGCAAATTTCGAAGTGGTTTTTTCTCTTGCAGGATCTACATTTTTTCCCATATGCGGGGTATTTCCCACGAGGATGAGTGGAGTTGCAAAATTTGCATTTCTTGATTAAATCTTTCTCATATTTGCTCTGTCTATCTTTATCATATTTCCTTTGTTCCTTTCTCATTCAACAGTTGACGTTATGAACATCTATATTACCTTGATAAGACTTTAATTCTTTGGCATGACGTCCGGGTTCTTCTGCAGCATGCCCTACAGCAAGAGCTTTTTCTAGAGTTAGTTCTGCATCTCTAAGTAACTTTTCACGTAGGGAAGGGTCAGCTATGCCACAAACTATCATGTCTCTGATCAATGAATCTTGAAGTGTAGCAAATTCACATTCAGAACTACGACTTATAAGCTCAGTAACAAATTCATTAAAAGACTGACCTTCTTGCTGCCTATATGTAAAGAATTGGGATGAATGATAGTGATATTCTTACGAGGATTGCAGTATTCAGCAAATTTTTCGAGAACTGGTTTGAATATGACGGTGTCTCCTTCAGTATTAAACTGAAATGTTTCATAATGTCTCTACCTTTAGGCCCAATGCACGTCAGAAGTATGGAAGTTTTAACTTTATCAGGCTTTCTATCTGATTCGGTGGCTGTTAAAAAAATCGAAGTGCTTGCTTTATTTCTTCCATACATGAATCCATATATGGATTCTGTCGAGAAGCGGTCGAGACGTGATTGCTGAATTTAGATTTAAACTTTACTCGATATTTCTTATTTGCCAAAGTAATGAATTCATCAAAATAACCTGATTTTTGTGAAGAGATGCTGGCCACAGAAGGGGATAGTGAAGGAACAACAGAAACAGCTTCAGTGGATAAAACGTCTGACAATGGCGGTGCAAGGCCTAGGCCTACAGAAAAACAGCACGAGGTCGGAAATGATATCTTTTCAGTAGTAGAAGAAATTATGATTTGAAAAACAGATCATGAAAGTCTAAAGCCACAAAACATGGGTGCGACAAGTTTAAAGAGGACACGTTTGACCAATATAGCTTAAGTAACTCCTTCAAAAGAACAGGAGTATTAAAATTGGCTTAATCGATCAAAGGACTACAGGATCACATATATATTGACCTAGAAAAGAAAGGACAGTATAACATAGATTGGAAAAATAAAACTGATAACAAAAACAAATACTCTGAAATAGAGATTAAAATCCATGATAAAGATACAAATCAACTCGGTCTGACAATCCACATATTTTTGAACACAAATTCAATCCAGGTAAAAGGAAAAATGTTGCATATCTTCCAAAATGAGATGTTACCTGAAATCAGTAAAAGTGTCAGTAGTGAGAGTCAAGAGGAAGAAGATAAAACTAGGGAGAATGAAACCAATCAGGAAGAAGGAATGAAAGAAGAAAATACAAATGAAATGAGAAACGAATTGGATCTTTTGACAAAGCAAAGTCAGGGTTTGAAGGATTCAGTTAACCTACTAGATAATAGTTTGATTCAAATTTTAACAGCTGTCGAAGAGGTAAAAAAAGGCTTGACTGATCATGAGCAAAAAATAAAAAGTATTGTCCATCAACTAGAAAGAAAATATGAAGATAAACTGCAAGTATAAAATAAAGAGATAAAAAGAGAATTCAAAACAGAGGTAGCAAATCTGAAAAATTCATTGAAAGATAAAACAAATGACATTGAAAATAAATTACATAACAAACTTCAAAATGTTGAGGAGCTGTCGACAAAAGTTATAAATTTTGAAAAAATTATGAATGACCAAGAAAAAAAAATTCAAAACCAAAATGAACAAATAAGAGAACTTGAATCAAAATTGCAAACCTCAAAATCAGAAGCAAATCAAGACAGAAATCAACCATTGCCCAACTCTGGTGTATCGAGGAGTTACTCAGAGGTAGCAAGCGACACTTCAGCAGAAATTTCAAGTCAAGACCAGCTGAAAATGAGCAACATCAGGATAAAAGAAACGATAAGAAACTATTAGTCTTAATGGACTCAAACAGACGTAACCTTGATAGAAACTTATTGTGGCGTGGGTCAATCATCCAGCCATGTGGAAACATTAATCAAGCTATAACAATTGTTAGGTCACTAGAGGAACATCCTTATGCTATATTAATTCATACAGGGGTAGACGATATTGAAACATCTCCTCCTGATACAGTTTATCAAAACCTTGAAACCTTTAATAAAAACATGTTTGGACACTCTGCCGAACACTAAAATAATAATATCTTAGATAACACCGAGAATGGATATGCTGGATAGAGATGTATTCAGAATAAATAAACTTTTGCATGAAAATTTTAAAAATGAGGTCATTATCATAAAACATCACTCTCTAAGAAATCAGAGTTTAATGAGAGATAACAAGCATGTGACTGAAACTGACGGGACACTGAAACTTGCTGGGAATTGAGCTTTTAATATTGAGAGGAAAACCAACCTACAAATGAAAAGTCAAGAATATGGTTATTACGCTAGAGGAGACTGGAGGAAACCAAAACCCAGTTGGGAGTCAAATATCATTTCTACAGAGGAAAGACCAAGAGCTATGTTTCAAGCATCAGGAAATCAATTCGCAGAAGTAAGACAAAATACAGACCTTAGTGACATTAAAGACCTTCTACTTACCCTAATAAAAGGCCAGCCAAATCTTTGTAACACGAAAACTTATTAGAAGAGACTTTTGCAACTTTTGAAACTAAGAGTGAGTTTTTTATTTTTTTATTTTTGGTAATTGCAAGTTCCCTCTCCATTTTTTTTCAATTTCTATTTTTAATCTTTATCATTATTAACATTTTCTTTATTTTTTATTTTTAACTTCTTTCTGATAGAGCTTAACCATTTGCCCATCTAACTCATGTGTTACCATACACCAAAATGTAAAACCAAATCTTTGAAAATAACAGCATGGAATATTCAAGGAACAAAAAGTAAGCCTTTTGATAACAAACTAAGTGACGAAATTTTTTTATCAACATTAAAAGACTCAGATATAGTATGTCTGACAGAAACACACGAAAATGACACTTCAAATCTTGAAATATCGGCTATAGCAAGATTTCCTCTGTGAAACGAGCCAAAAACAAAATCAAATTATCAGGTGGCATAGCTATCTTTGTAAAGCAAAGCTTGGTAGGGACTATTTGTCCCATAAATACTTTTAATAATACAGATATTATTTGGATTAAACTTAAGGAAGAATATTTTAAGGAAACAACAGATTTCTTTCTCGGAACTGTGTATTTTAGCCCTGAGAACTATGAAAAGAAATACAAAAAGGATTACCTTAGCCAAGTAGAACATGAAATAAACCACTTTAAATCTAAAGGAGAAGTGATTTTACAGGGTGATTTTAATGCTAGAGTAGGGAGTGAACAGGATTCAATAACCCACAGTAAATACTTTGATAACGAGAACATAACTACAAACATTAACACAAACTCACAAAACATTTACCCGAGAAACTCTTAACACGTTAACCCTATTATGGCCGGGGCAAATTAAAAATGCTGTATCTCTGAAAAAACACGTAATGTTCTACTGGAACCTGTTCGACTTTTCCTCAAATTTATCAGAGAACCTGAAAACATTATTTTTGTTACTATCACACCTTTGCTGATCACGTGACACCTCTTTTGTCAACAAGCAGTCAGGTGTTAAAATGTTTTAGGGCCCATATTTCTGCAAGTATAACACCTAGAGACTTGCTTGAAGCACCATTGGCTTTGTTTTGACAAGGGCTTTTGAATGATGTATAATTTATTAGTATTTGCTGACGTAAGCAAAATTTAAAATCTATGACGTCATCAATGTTTATGACGTCATATCTATAAAAGACAATTATTTTTTTCATTTGAAATTCCTTTTTTGACGTTACTGAATAGAGATAAACTAGAAAAAATTCTATTTTTCAATCTGAATAGCTATTTTATCTAATTTTTCTTCATTGAAAAATTCATCAACTTGAACATTTATGAAAAAAATTGTAAAAATATCAAAAAATATCAAAAAAATTCATAGATTATGATTTGAAAATGCTTTTTGTTCATAAATAGACCATTTGAGAGGCAAAAATACAATAACGATAGCTTCATAAACAAGCTAAATGCCTATAAGTAGTTATCATGGTTTTTCATACTTATGACGTCACTGTGACGTAATTGGTTGCCATTATGGTTCTAAAAACACTATCAATCGATAGAGCAAGTAAAGTTCTATAGTTCTACCAAGTTTCAAGCTTTTATCGCGTTCCTAGCAAGAATTATAGGGGGCGGGCACAATGTGCCCCCCCCGGTAGTACAAGGGTCCAAAAAGCCCGGTAGTACAAGGGTCCAAAAAGCCCGGTAGTAATAGGGTTAAACGATAAGACTGTGAACAGAAGAGGAACAGATCTTTTAGATTCATGTACTTCGCCTGATTTAAGTATAGTGAACGGAGGCAAGATTGGAGATGCAAATGGAAAATATACATGTTTTACATGGAATGGTAGTAGCGTAGCTAATTATGTTATCACTTCAAACACAGCTTTTGACAAAATATTGCATTTTCAAGTTAAGGATTTAATACCCTTTCTTTCAGATCATAGTGCCTTAACATACCTGATTAATCTAAAATATACGGTTGATCCAAAAACACATAAAAACCTTCATGATATCCCTCCCAAATATATACAGGACTCAAATGCAAGAACAAATTTTTTGAACACCCTTAATATCCAAGAAATGAAAAACATATTTTGCAACGAAACAGCTAAAATGATGGAAGTTAAATCTAAAGAATCGTGCATATCGGGGGTTGAAGTTCTACTGACCTTTTAAAATCTGTCTGTAAACTAAGTGGTTTAGCTATGAAAAACTACTAGAATCCAAAAAAGGACAGAGAAAAAAGCGATGGTTTGACCAAGAATGCCAAGAAAAAAAACACGAGTTGCTTCTGTTAGGGAAACGAGCTTCAAAAGAAAATAAGGAATCTAATTTTCGTAGAGAATTATGTCTGAAAAGGAAAACATTTAAAAAGTTGATTACGAAAATAAAGCTGGAACATCAACTTAATACATTGCAAAAAATTACCTCAGTAAAGAACAATCCTAAAGAATACTGGAGATTACTAGATTCTCTCAGGAAAAACAATACAGAAAATAATGACTACGTAGGAGCAATAGATAGTGATAGGTGGGTAAACATGTTTAAATCTCTTCTTCAATCAGGGTGCCAAACGGACAATAATAGGAACACTCCAATATCATCAAATGATGAAAATATTCATCCAATAATGACAAATGAAATCAGCTTTACAGAATTAACAAATGCAAAGAAAAAAACTAAAACATAATTAATCTGCAGGATTAGATCAAATCTTAAATGAAATGATAGTATGTTGTGTAGAAGTGTATCCTAACATCTTTTTAAAATTATTTAACAACTTACTACACTATGGATTTTTCCAAGAAGTTTGGTCATAGAGCATGATCGTTCCTTTACTTAAGAAAGGTGACAAAATGTTAGAAACAAACTATAGGGGAATAGCATTGCTGTCATGTATGGGGAAATTTTTAAAGTTATTATAAATGAAAGAATAACCACTTTTGCTATATCAAATGGATTGATAAAACAGGAACAATTTGGTTTCATTAAAGGTAATAGAACCTCTTATTGCTTAATGATATTACATTCCTTGACAGATTATTTCATGAATAAAAGAAAAACCAAACTTTATGCTGCCTTTATTGACTTTCAACAAGCATAGGATAAGGTACCCCGTGATATATTACTAAATAAGTTATACTCTGTTGGAATAAAGGGGAATGTTTTTGATGTTGTTAAAAACATCTATCAAAATGAAAAAACTTCTATTAGAATAGGAAAAAAGCGCACAGACTTTTTCGATGTAAAGATTGGAGTTAAACAAGTGGGTGCATCCTCAGCCCAACTTTATTTAACATTTTTTTGAGTGATCTTCCTCACACTTTCAACCAAGAAAAATCAAAACCAGCAAAGTTAGGAAATTTAAAGATAGGATCACTTTTTTGGGCGGATGATATTGTTATTCTATCAGAAACTAAAACTGGTTTACAAATTTCGCTGGATCAATTAGAACAATATTTTTCAAAAAATGAAATGAAAGTTAACGTTGAAAAAACCAAATGTATGATATTTAAAAAAGGCGGAAGAAGTATAAAAAGTATTAAATTCTTTTATGATGAAAAGGAAATAGAAACAATGAGTTGTTTTAGCTATCTTGGATTCATGCTAACACCATCTTTCAGTATTAAAAAACTTTTGATGATTTATATAAACGTGGTCTAAAAGCATATCTAAAGTTGAGGAACTGTTTGGGGAAAACCTTTAGGAGTCACATAACATTAGCTATAGATCTGTTTGATGCGCTGGTAAAGCCTATACTTACATATGGTATAGACTTCTGGGGTTGTTTAAAACAGGCATTCAGTGACATGAATCCAATAGAAAAATTGAACATAAAGCTATGTAAACCCATCTTAGGAGTAACAAAATCCACATCCAATGTTGGGGGCCGGTGTGAATTAGGTCGTAGTCAATTGTATATATCAAATTTTAAAAGAAATATAAAAAACTAGATGCGAATATTACACGACCCTATTAATGATATTCTCGAAATGACACATAAAGAAAATATGACTCAAGGACTTACATGGACCAAAACTTTACAAAACATACTCATGACTCATGGACTAGGAGACATTTGGGAATAAACACACTTGAACAAACTTGATCATCTATCTCGTACACACACTGTTAATAAAATATTCCAACGTGTAGTTGACATAAGTGTGCAAAATACACTAACAACGTTACAAAAACAACCAAAAATGCGAACAAATTGCTTATTTAAGAAGGGTGTTAAACTAGAAAGATACCTCACAGAGATAAATAGCTCTAACACACGAACATTTTTAAGCAAATTTCGACTTTCTGACCACAAACTAGAGATAGAAACTGGAAAATATCATAGACCAAAGAAAACACCTGAACAACGTCTCTGCCAAAACTGTGGGACAATAGAGGACGAGATACACTGTCTCATCACCTGTAAGATTAATTCATCAGAACGAGAAAAAACCTTTGCCAGAATATCAATCCAAGATAAGTCTTTTTACCATTTTGATGAAGTAACCAAGTTTACTTACTTATTACAAAACGAAAACCTATGCGATCAAAACATATATTCATTCATCGTCAAATGTTTAGAAAATAGTTATGCAGCAAAACTATGAAAAATCACCCTTATTATTATTACCGTTTTTTTTTCTATCTTTATACTTTGAAACATCTCTGTTCTTTAAATTTTTGAATTCTTGTTCTGTTCTTAGTTGTATTGTTAATTGCTGTTGTTATATTTCGTAGTTCTGTCATTAGCTATAAAGATACAATTTACATTGTAATTAGGCTGTAGATGGAATAAAATATTCAAAATTCATGAGAAACATTTCCATCGAATGAAAACGGCAAGGTTGGCTCCAGTTTATCCATGCTTCAAATGGTCGAAGCTTCTATTCCAAATAGAACTGCTCTTGAATGAGAATATGACTTAAACACCTGAAACCGTGTTGTATCTATCCTTAGGTAAGAAGTAGAATAGCAAGCAGAAAATAGGATGTTCGTGTAAGGTGACTTCTCTGTAGCACGAGGCATGATAAAAAGCAACTAAGAATCCAAGATGACGAGCTAAACCAAAATTAGGCTTTAAACTCAAATGTTGAAACACTTCTCTGACTGTCATGCTGTAAGGGGATACCACAACAATTGCAGAAAGTAGCTCTTTCACCAGCCCCAAACTATTTCTGAGCATATGGATGATTCTAATTGAAAACTTTTTAAACAATATATCACTGCTAGGCTTGAAATCATCAAACATTTGAAAAACAGTGTCAGATAACTCCAGTGGCGTACCCACGGGGGGGGAATGGGGGGTCCGGACCCCCACACTTTTGAAAAAGATGGTCCTCAAGACTTTCCCAAAAATGCAATAAAATCAGTACCTCTAGGGGGGAGGGGGGTAGGCAGATCCAGCAAAGTTTGAAATCATTTTACAATATTTTATTGCTCCATTCTTTGCATTCTTCTAACGTCGGACGTAAACAACAAGGAAGTTAGCTGTATTACATGACAGTGATTCAACAAATGTTCATGTAGGCGTTTAACGAGTTTCACCTTCACCTTCCATTCATTTTGTTTTGAAAGAAATGAATATAATTGTTGGATAAGTATGAAACTGTCATATTTCTTTCAACACATACTCCTAGGACATCTTTTTTTCTTGTTTTGTTCACATACCCAATATTGATAGTTCGCAACTGGCTTTTGATGACGTAATTCCAAAACTGTATAAAAATTTATTATGTTTCATTCGACTTCATACCTTATAGGCCTACTCATTCATCAGTCACATGTACTAATTTTTGATAAGATATGGCGAGTAACTCAGTTCACGATCCATGTCATGAGAATGTTGTAAATATTGATCAAGTGCTTGCGCTAGGTCCTATTAGACCGGTTATCGATTTTCCAAAAACACAGTTTGGTGGGAAACAACTGAAGTTTCAAGAAAGATGGTACAATGCCAATGATTGGTTAGAGTATTCAATTGAAAAAGATGCAATTTACTGCTTCCATTGCAGAGTTTTTTGAACGCTTGGTGAGTATGTTTCTTTAAATATGCTATGCTATCAAGTGCATAGACTGAAGGAAAAAAGGTTTTGAAATCCAATAATGTGATGGAAGGTCTGGAAGATTATTTGACTGAACCGAAACCGAGAAATCCTCCCATGTAAATAAAGGAGTCTAAGCTTCACGTCCAACGTTTTGAATTCCCCAATCCATTCGTTGAATGAAATATGAGTGAAAAGTTATACATTATTTCTAGACATGATTGATTAGCTTAATTCTTGCTCTTTAGTATACGCGTATTTTTATATAAGAAACGGAAACAGCTTATAAAAAACAGTAGGCTACATTTTTTGAAAGTTAAGAAACAACCCAACCAGAAATTGAAAAGTTAAGAAACTTTTGTAATTTGCAATTGTAATTTTCCCAGTCATTCAAAACAGTTTCGACAATAAATTTGTTTTGACTTTTAAATCTCAGGGCATGGGCCGCGGAGCCATAGTGGTTGGGGGAGCTTTAGCACCCCAATAATTTCCAAAAGACAATGGGCGTGGTTTCAGTGGGTGTGGTCAATGGTTTTTTTTGTTAGCCCCCCCAATCGAAAATATGCTCCGCAGCCCTTGTCTCAGGGAAAATGTTTAGGCTGCATATTGGTAGTGACAAAGTTCAAAGGGTTTCAGTGGCGAGGCTAGACCGAAAATAGTGAGTGGGCAAAAGTCCAAAATTTTCAAACTAAAGGGGCAAAAAGGTATACTGATGAATTTTCATTGAATTTTTCTATTACAATCAATATTCAATTTTGGTCAAATGTTTTGCCTCCTCATACCTTCCCTTGGCCACGTCGCTGCTTTGTCTGACTGTCTACCAGGTCCAGGACCTCGTGCTTGTTGCGTGGCCGAATGATCTTGTAAATTATTTCAATATTTTTTATTATTTCAGTTGGCTGCTCTGAAACAATCTTCATCAAGGAGGGAATCAGAAACTGGAAAAAAGCAACTGGAAAGGATGGAAAACTCGAAAAACATACCAGCTCACGAATGCACCAGCTGAGTGCGGAAAGAGCCATAACCCGGAAGACAGCTAAACCAGTCATTGCACTATTGTCTGAAGCAGGAGCTGCAAAAGTCTTAAGAAGACAAAAAGAGAAAGAAGAGAACAGGCACATAGTAGCTGTGATCTTTGATGTAGCTCGACACGTAGCCCTACAAAATGAAGCTTTCAGGGGCCACGATGAAACTGCAGCTTCCTTCAATCAAGGAAAGTTACTTGAGGAGATAAAATTCCTTGCCAAGTACCACGCACCACTCCGTTCATGGCTAGAGGGACATCCTTGGAACGTATCATGGCTTGGTGCTAAAATACAGAACGAAATGATTGACATCATTGCTACTAAAACACTGGAAACGATAATAGGACAGGTAAAAGAAGCACGATTTTATTCCGTTGAGTGTGATGAGGTCACAAGCCACAAACATTCTTACATGTCGATTGTGCTCCGATACGTTTACCAAAACACCATATATGAAAGAGTTGTAGGCTTGAAGCATGTAATTAGTTTGAAGGGGAACTCACTTTCAGATGTGTTAGTAGAAGAGCTTGGAAAAGTGCATGTGCCTTTGAGCGGCATGGTTGGGAAAGCTTTTGATGGAGCAAGTAACATATCCGGGAAAGACCATGGAATGCAGCAGGAGCTCATCAAAGCAGGGGCGACATCGTCCATATATTTTCATTGCTTTGCACATCGCCTAAATCTAGTGTTAGGGAAATGTGCTGAGACCTTGCCCCTTGTTAAAGACGTATTTGAAACAATTGGATTAATTTATCGCGTGATGGAGGGATCCTCCCAACGCAATGCATTATATGAGGCAAAATTGGAAATGTTTGGTATAAAAGAAGGCAGAACAGCACTTCGTTCCTTGTCAGATACTCGTTGGACAGCTAGAACCGATAATCTTTCTGCTACAATTAACGTGCTACCAGCCCTTGCTGCAATATTAAAGGAGCTCGAAGCAAGTGATAACACATGTGAAGGATTGCTCATTATCATTAGCTCGTTCGAGTTCTTGCTGAAAGTGGTGATCTTGCAAGAATGTTTTCAGGTCTCCAGAGTTGTGTCTGAATATTTGCAGATTGAGGACATGGACTAGTAACAGCTGTGGATGCAGTGCCAACCCTGGTTAGACAGCTCAAATCATTCCGCAGTGATGCAAGATTTGCCAAATCTGTAAAAGAAACCCAAGACATTGCAAACAAATGTGGTACGAAAGATTATTTTAGCGTAGATTCAGCAAAGCGTCGTCGTACCCTGCCAAGCCGACTTGGAGATGCCACAGCAAGTTAAAATAATAAACAGCTACCTCCGAGCAACTATGGGCGAAGAACGATTGGATAATTTTGTATTGATAAGTAGTGAGATAGACATTTCCTCAGACATTGAACTGCCAGCGTTAGTACATCAATTTGCAATAAAGCCAAGAAAAGTAATATTAGAACTAATAAATGATGCTGAATTGTTGTAATGATCTGAATTTTTCTGTCGCTCCTATGAAATTACATGAAAAGTATATATTCTTTTTCAATTTCAGTTTCATTGCAAACATCTTTCTCTCACAAAATTCACAAAAATGGGCGTTGCCCCTCTTTTCTGAGAGTCTAAAGGTTGTGCTCGCATAAAAATTTTTTGGAGCCCCCAAACCACCAGACCCCTCCACTTCTCCAGGGCTGGGTACGCCACTGGATAACTCTTTGACTTGGTCTCTCGACATACCTGCACATTCTAACAAGGGTCTGGAGCTGGCAATGAATTCAGAGGCTGATTTTGCACCACAGATTTCTTTTAATGTTTTTCATGATTTCTTCCTTCTCAGAGTCAAGCCTTTGAATACGGAAGTTTGTAGCACTGGCCATCAGCTCTCCTCTAATTGTGCCAAAGGGTCTCCTTCTGTGCAAGCAATCAACTAAACTTTTTTTGCGTGTCTTGACTTGTTTGGAGCATCTTCTGTAGCATCTTGGGTAGCATCAATATCTAGCGCAGCTATCCATTTTCTTTGACAAATTTCTCATAGCCTTGAGCTTGTTGATCGCTATATGTTTATATTTCATTATGTCTGGTATGATTATGATTTTCGTGAAGATCCAAGGCAACAGATAACAACAAGACTTTCCGCAGTTCATTTCATCTTTTTACATTCACAAAACCAAGACTTCAACTAACCAAAAACAAAACGGACACACCTTAGTCGTTTGTGGCGCAAAGCCTTCTGGTACATACGCTCATGCGCAGTGCTCAGGTGGGAATACCGCACACCCCCCTCGCTGATACACTACACTTAGTGCTTCAGCATCTGGGGGGTTTTCCACTGCGAATTGATGGCAGCGGCCCTACGAGTAGGTCGGCCAGGTGCAGTCCGCGGCACATCCTGCACAAGTCCCCCAGAACCGTTGCTGGAACACTCCTGCTCACACACACTTTGCACTTCCACTGGGAATAACTTATACACAGGTCTGGATAGCAAAACAGGTTTTTTCATACCGTTTACTCTAACTTTGGCTCCTCTTATTTTACCATGCTTTCCCTCGATGCATTCTTGTATGACTCCCATCTTCCATTGGTTACGTCTTTTGACTTCATCTTCTACAAGAACAATGTCGCCAACTCTTATAACATTCTTACTGATTTTTTTCAAACTACGATGCTGCTCTCTAAGATTAACTAGATACTCGTTTCTCCATCTCTTCCAGAAATGTGCTAATCTCTCACTCAAATATTGGTACCTAACTATTAGCTCATTTTCCTTAAATTGTTCCTCTTCAATGGGCATATCTGGCAATAATTTGATGTTTCTTCCGTGCAGTAAATGATTAGGTGTTAAAACTTCTTCTTCTAACTCACTTCCGACAAATGTTAACGGCCTTGCATTCAATGTTCCCTCTATTTCTACAATCAATGTATGAAGTTCGTCCCTATTAAGTCTGGCACTACCAATCACCTTTTTCAATGATCTCTTTGTCAGACCTATCAATCTCTCGTAAAATCCTCCCCAATTATGGGCTCTTTCTAGGAAAAACTTCCATTCTATCACCCACTCTATCCTTCCCTTCACTCAAATCACCTACCAGTTCTAAGTGTACTGCTCTGCTTAAACAGCATGTGAATAATGCAATATAGCTCTTCATCATTTCCCCAGTATCTGTCTTGACAAACAATGGTCCAGCAAAATCTACCCCCACCCGTGTAAATGGTGCTGCCTGTCTTACTCTGAACTCAGGTAAATCTGCTGCTACTAGAGTATTGTATGCTCTACCTTCATGGAACTTACAAATAACACACCTATTAAGGACTGATTTTACCAGTTGTCGACCAGAAGGTACCTAGAAACGAGTTCTTAATTCTGCTAATGTCGCGCCAACTCCAGAATGATGAACTTCTATGTGGCAATCCTTAAACAATAACTCTGTCAACCTATGCTTTTTTGGGAGCAGGATTGGATTTTTCGTTTCATGGGGAAGATCGGATCTATTAAGTCTGCCTTCACATTTTAATACACCATCTCTTTCAAAAACCATCAAGTCACCTACAACTTGCTTGTAATTTGCCTGTAGTTTAATATCTTGCTGTGCTGATTTTATCCATGTAATCTCTGCATTTCTCAACTCACTCATTTCTAGGTGTCCGACTTTCCGCTCCTCCCCCCTCGCTTTTGCTCTCAAAGTCCTACTAAATCTTATGGCAAAAGCTGTCACTCGGAAAACTTTAAGGACACTACGGTATCTGTGTATATCTATTACATTGTCAACTTTTTTGTCTCACATCCTTGGACACTCAATGAAGTCACTTTCTTTTCTTCTTCGGCATATTCTCTCCATTCATCATTCTCAGGTATTCTATCCAAATTTATAGACTCCTCAGTCAACAATGAAGGTCCTTGCCACCATAATTGACTCTCCTTCAGGCTTAAAGCTTGCACACCCCTGGACCCTAAATCCGCAGGATTCATTTCTCCAGGAAAGTGTCTCCATTGCTGCTTATTAGTTACTTTCAGGATCTCATTAACTCTCGATTGCACAAATTGTTTCCATTCGTGTTTGTTCTGTATCCATTGCAAAGCTGTCATACTGTCTGACCAATAGCATACATCTACAACCTCAACATAACATTTAATTGCATTTTTAACAGTTTCCATTAATGTTGTTAGTATTTTAGCTCCCATTAATTCTAGCCTTGGAATAGACAATGACTTTAAAGGTGACACTCTTGTTTTACTTGTTAATAAGGATGCTTCCTTACCATTCTCTCCTTCATAAACCACATAAACATTAGCACAGTATGCATCTTGACTGGCATCGCAGAACCCATGCAGAACAACCTTATTCGCATTCGTGACACACATATTTTGCAGAACACACCTTTTCATACTAATAAACTCCACCTTTTTCAAACTGTTCACCCACTCCATCCACTTTCTTCTCAGATCTTCACTAATTTCGTCATCCCATTCCAACTTTTCGTTACACAGTTGTTGAAATAGTATTTTCATACTCACATGGATAGGACTGATAACTCCTAGTGGATCAAATACTCCAGTTAAAAGGCTCAATATCTCACGCTTAGTAGGCTTCATGTTTTCTGCTCTCTGGATTATAGGCTGAAAATCAAAGAAGACTGTATCTGTTTTGAAATTCCAACACAAGCCTAAAACCTTGTGCAGAGTGTCATCTTAATTCTTAACTGCCTTATCTAAACTTTCATCATTCTTATCAAAATCCACTTCTTTGCATCTTATTCTTGCTGTCAGCTCACTATTATTGCTAGCCCACTTTCTCAATCTGAAACCACCACTCATAAGAGCACTTCTAGACCTCTCATACATTCTATATGCAGTTTCCACATCACCTGTAGAAAATACCATGTCATCAACATACAGACTGTCATACATATTTCGTACAAACTCCGGTCCAACTTCACGATACTGCTGAAGATGATACCGCAATGTGCCATTCAAAAGAAAAGGTGAACTCCTGACTCCGAATGGAACTCTACACAGTCTATATATCTGCACTTCTGCATTTTCATCAAACGGATTGTTAGACCACAAAAATCTGAGGCTATCTCTATCTACGCTATCTACCTCAATATTTAAAAATGCCTGTTCAATGTCCGCGGTGAGTGCGGTTCGACCCATTCTGAACCTGAGTAAGATGTCATACATCAATGGATTTAGGGAGGGCCCCACATGTAAGCAGTCGTTAAGGCTAACCCCATGTTTACCTGACTTGGCAGAAGCATCGAAAACCATTCGCACCTTTGTTGTTTCTGATTCATGTCTAACTACTGGTCTATGCGGTAAATAGTGACATCGATCACCAACTTCTAGGTCAACTACCTTTTCTATTATACCTGACTCAAGTTGACTATCTATTATACTTTGACATTCTTTAAGCACGCCAGGCTGTTGCTTAAACTTAGATACTAATTTCTTCAACCTTATTCAACTATTGGAATAATTTGTTGGCAATTCTTCATGACCAGCCTTCCAGGGAAGACGAACTGACTACCTCTTACCATTGAAAATGATGTCATCATGAAATCCTTCACTTACTCCATCAATCGGTCTAATGCCAACTGTTTCAAGATCCCACAACTTTGCAAGATCTTCATTTATACTTTCCTTTGTATCCACTCTAATATGATTTACCTGTACTGTCTCTATTGTACTATCATGTAGTTTACCTTTGATAGGCCCTGATAAAACCTACTGAAATTTCAAGATTAGTCTTGTCCTTGCACATATCTGAAAAACACAAACCTTGAAGGTGAGGATAATCATATTTAACAGATTCAACATTAACATTTCTAATGGTAGAAATTTCAGGAACAACATAAGCTTCAATTTTCATATTTACTCCTTTACCCGAGATATTACATAATTCAAGCTCAACAACTTCCCTTAGTCCAGACTGTTCAGAGCTATTCCCAAAGGTGGTAAGCTGTAACCATTCCTTTCTTTTCACCTTAGGATTTATGAGCTGTTTGACCCCTTGTGTCACAAATGATTTGTTACTTCCAGAGTCAAACAGCACACGCACCCTACTTTTGCTCTCTCCCCGGACTAGCGCTTGTGCAGTTTGCATCCAAACCAACTCCCCAGCATTCCCCACATGCATAGGACTTGCTGCCGAACCCCCAATTTTCCCAGCGGCTTTCCCCCCATCGCACAAAGCAAGGTTGTGGCTCCCAGAGCACTTTTTACCTGTTATGTTTGTTCTACAAAAATTACTTTTATGCCCCGTTTTTAAGCATTTGAAACATCTATAAAATTTTCGTAAAATTTTCTTACGTTCCTGTATATCTCTAACTTTTTCACAGCTACTTGCATCATGCTTTTCCAGACAAGGGGTAAAGGGGTAACCTTTCATCACCGTACAAGATTATTGAAACTAAATCCTCATTGGAAAGGTTCAACAAACCGCATGAAAGCAAAGTTGCTTGTACATGGCTGAGGAGACTATTTCTTTGCAGATGGTATTAGTGGCAATGCAGCAAGAAATGTTCCGTGTCCTCAACGCCATCGTTTATAGGACACACTGGGTTTAATGTGTCATTGAAATTGTGCCTAAACTTGTGAAGATTAAGTGCACTTAACCCAACTCGAAGTTGTGTGAGAGTGGCTAGTCCTTTAGGATCATGAATACCAAATGCTTGTTTTGGAGCGGGACGAATAATCTTATTTAATTTTGCCTTGAAGACACCCAATGAGGGTGCGTTTCGTGTTTCTGGATCAATATTCTCCCATTCTGCCAGACAATGAGGATAGAACGTTTATTTACATTTGTCAGTTCTTGCATATATTTGCCCAATCGATGCTCTCACTCGAAAAGAGTAAGGGAGTTCATGAAGATGTGGAATAGGGTCTCTGGTATAGGCAGGTGTAATATTATTGATAATCTTATAGAAAAGGACAAGACGTCGGCTCCATCGCCGAAGATCTAGGGTCTCCCAACCAAGCTCTTCAAGTAGTTTCTTTCGGGAAGTACCTTTCCATGCACCTGTTATCGCTTGGGCTGCAGAGTATTGCACAGACTCTAGTTTTTCCATATAGTTATTCAATGTAAAGCTGTTTGTAAAGTCACACATTTTAGATGGAATATGGTAGATAATATCACCATAATCAAGATGTGGGCGAACATATAGCTTATACAGTTCATTGAGCGTTTTCCGAGGCAGGTATCTGGACATAAAGCGTAATATCCCAACTCCTTGTCTGGTTTTAGAAATAATTGACTGAATATGACTAGAGAATGTCAGTTTAGAATCCAATATGATGCCAAGATGTTTATGCTCGTCAACTCTTACGACTTGCGTGTCATTGAAAGAGATAGAGGGGGGGGGGGGGGGTGATTTAATGTGGTGCGTTTCTTAGAGAATATAACTTCGACAGCCTGCTTCATGGGGTCAGGATTAAAAGACATTCTCCACTGGTGCGCCCACTCTTGTATGGTCCTTAGATCGTGATTCATGTCCGAAGCTGCTTGCTCAGTATCACAAACAACGGTGAAGAGTGATGTATCGTCAACGAATAGCTTCACTTTACACTTGATGTTATCTGCCAGATCATCTATATAAATCAAAAAGAAGATAGGTCCTAAGATAGATCCTTGAGGGACGCCGGCTGATATATTACCCCATGCTGATGTTTTGCCATTGAGGAGTGTCCGCTGTTTTCTATTTGCCAGAAAACTTTGGATAAGGGATAGCAGATTGCCAGAAATTCCACACCGACTTAGCTTGTATATTAAGCCTTTGTGCCACACACGATCAAAAGCTTTTGAAATATCAAGGAAGACAGAGCGAACATCGAGTGTAGGAATGCAGTCGAAAGCAGCAGAGATTGTATGAACTATGGACAGTAGTTGGTTAATGGTTGAGTCACCAGGGCGAAAGCCTGACTGGTTAGGGTTGAGTAAGCCGTTGACATTCAGGTGTTGGTAGAGACTATCAAAAATGAGTTTCTCGAAGATCTTTCCAAGTATTGGAAGCAGTGAAATAGGTCTGTAATTTTGTTTAAGGTTTTTGCTATTTTTCTTATGAATAGGAACAACGTTAGCTCTTTTCCAAGCATCAGGCAAGGAGCCATGCATTATGCAAGAATCAAATATTATTTTCAAAGGCACTAAAAGAGAACTGTCGCATATTTTTATCATTCGTACTGAAATGCCATCCCACCCGTGCGCTTTATTTGGATTTAATGATCGAATAATTTTGAGCAACTTTTCATCTGAAATGGCGATGTTAGCAAGTGGTGGTACATCTAAGATTACTTCATCAGGAATCTCACTTCCTGTATCTAGAGTACTACATTGAAGAATGAAATAGTCATTGAATATTTTGGCCTTGGCTTCAAAGTCTAAAACGAAGACATCATTTTCCAACAAGGGAGGAATTAATGGCACTTTCGTTTTGTTTAATATCTTGTCAATTAAAGACCAATATCTCTTATTACCAGTATCAGAATTTGAGAGGGTCTCTCCTATTTTCATAAAATATTTATGCTTCGCATCCTCGATAGTTTTTGATATGCGGTTTATCAAATCCTGCATACCTTCCATTTTATCATCTGGCTGACCATTTCTCATGAAAGTCTTGTATGCACGATTCTTTTTTTGGATCATGCTCTTTATAGAGCGAGTTATCCATGGAACGTTTTTGGGTTTTACAGTGACAAGATCGTTTGGAATGAAATTGGAGAATATATTCAGTAAAACTTCATTCAAGATTTCAACTTGATGACTTGGGCAAGTAATATTCTTTAAGGCCTCGCGCCAGTTAAACATTTCAATGCTTTTCCTGATTGCTGCAGTGTTCGCTTTATCATAATACCATAGCCTTCGCTGATAAGGGGGTGGAGCAGGATTTTTGATGGAGAGCATTCCATAGATGATTTGATGGTGGCATTGATCATGCAACGTTGGATGAACACCAGACTCAAGAAAGAGATTCGGCTGGTCCGTCAATATTAGATCTATACAAGATTTGGATTCACCCTCAAAGTGTGTTGGCTCAGTAATCAGCTGGTTTAGACCAAGGTCAGATGTGAAAGGCTCGAAAAGTTTGCCCTCGTAATTATCATTATCATTCTCCCAGCACTGAGACGAACGACAGTTGAAATCTCCAGTTATTATCGTACTATAAGGGTTCTCCGCAGCCAACATAGACAGCATTTTTTCAAAAGTGTTCATAAAATTTTCAAACTCAACATGACTTTGACTAGGGCTTCTATAAACCACAACAAAGAAATACTTTTTCCTGTCAAGCTGGATTTCGCAAATGATGCATTCTGTGAGAATCTCCAACTCAGGATGCCTGATAGCAGGAAAAGAATCTTTTACGTAGAGCCCAACTCCACCACGTTTAATATCTAATGGGTGGTTATTGTTGAGAAAGGTGTACCCATCAATACCTAGTTTGCTTTTATCCACCTTGCTGTCGAGGTGAGTCTCTGTAATTGCCATTAAGTCATAATTATATACTGAATTGTAGGCCTCAAGGAGGGAAACACGGAAAAAATCTTGGGCTGCGATGCTGTTTAGGTTCCAAGTGCAAAACTAAAATATTCCGGAATCTGGACCAGGATTTTCCTCAACTCCACCGCTTAATAGAATTGACTTAAAAATGACTCATTGAGTGTAGTGCATGTACCATAACAATACAGAAACACTACTTTTCGTATAACAGCACAACTGCAGTTGCTACAGAGCTGTATGAGTATTAAAACAGTCAAATTCCAAGTCAAATGAAACACCTTTTTGCAACGGGAATAAGAATGAGCAAAAACGTGCAAGAAACTGAACTGCGAACATCCCAAATACAGTAATATTCCCTGGGTGATCATGGAAAATGGAAGTATAAATATCGCTAGAGTAATGAAAATGTAGCAAAAGGTATACAGCCTGAGGACATGCCACATCATCAAACTATCCCGAATAGATAAAGGCATACGCAAACTAACGCATGAGGACAGCCTGAACAAACCTATCGCCGCGCGCCACTGGTTCGTGTCAACCAACATCAGCCCAACATCTCCCCAACCACACAAAGCAAGAAACAAAGCGGTTCATAAGGCAAACCCAGAAAGGAAATTTCACGAGATTTCCTCCCAACCTAAATAAAAACATGACAAAGAAAACATGGAAAAATAAAAAACTAAAAACAACATTAAACCAAGACCGCAGCAGAAACAGAATCCCAAAGGGATGCTGTTTGGTGGTTGTTAGGGGCATCCGTTTCATTTGATCATGTTGTACAAAGGGACAAAAGTTGTTCATATTCCCTTCAGCTAAATGATTACTTACAAAAAGGAATTCGTTTGTTTGCATTCACAAAAGGAATGGTACAGAAAAAAGCATTCTATTACTTACTGAGGGGGAGGCATCCCATGAGCTTTGAGGAAGAAGTTTTCTTAGTTGCTTGTCGAGTTTTTTATTTATTAGACAAAGGGTGTTTTGATCGGTAAAAAAATTTTTTCAAGGAAAATTAGATGTTGTTTTTCAATACTGACGCACGGAAAAGTACTCCAGAACAACAACGAATTTCAACCGGGCGGCAAAATACTTTGATACGTACAGTTACATATAACACGAAAAACGTAAACAAAACCAAGCAGAAAGAAAACCAAAAACCTAATAACAAATAACAAACGACGAAAAATACCGAGGATAGATAACTTTTGAAAATTTCATCCTCTTCATTCGTTATCTTCATTTTTTTCTTCAATTACAGTTTCTTCGCTTTTGCTATGAGCCTCACTGTCTGCTTCTTTCGTCTCAAAATCTTTCAATAAGTTCAAAAGATCCTGTTTTGAACTAAATGGACTGATCTTGTCATCAATGTTGACGCGAGTCGTACAATTTACATGCGCAAACGCAAAGAACTTGTCGGAATATGATTGCAGTACTTCTCTGGCCATCAGCAATAAATTTAGCCTATCCTTTGTCAAATCAAGCCTTATTTTCACGCTTGAGGCTTTCTTTCTTGCCCTGAAAACATATGTGCGGTGACGCCAGGTGTTGAATCCTACTATAACCTGTTGATATGTTTTCCCATTTTTTTTCTTGATTTGGCCAATTTGATGCGCGCAGTCTAGAACAGCTTCTGGGACGGTCACTTCAAGTTCTTCGAAGATTTTCTTCACTTTCTCAAGACATTGCTCACTTATTTCTTGTCGGGGCAGTTCCATCCCATCGATTCTCAAGCATAATCTCCTGGAATATTGTTCCGGACTTTCGTGGGAGCTCCTCAGGTGATTAGCATGGTTTTCGAGTAACACGTTTCTGGCCTCAAGTATGTTGATTTGAGTGGCTTGCTTCTCCAACTTTGCTTCAAGCGATGAAATTTCTGTTTGTTGATAATCAATCTTTTTTAAGAGAGACTTAACATCATGTTGCAAATTATTGATATCTTTTTTCTCAGCTAAACTCGATAATAGTTGGTTGAAGCGTTGATCCAAGTATGACATTAACTCAGGAGGAACTTTATCCATGATGCTCGATTCTGCACGTGTCCTAACCATCACACGAATTCACGAACTAAAAACGAGCAAAGAATAAAAATATACCAACGAATACCATGATTAGCTTGACGAATCCATGATTTACTTAATTTAGCAGATACACTAACAGATTGCCCAAATGTACAGTCAAATTTTACGGAGCGACGCGTTGCATGACCGCTCTAGGTGCTGGCTGAACAACTCCAAGATAGCATCTGGAGAATTGTTTGGAAGCAGTGGCGTAGCGTCTGGGTATTCAAGGTATTCAGTGAATACCCTGGGATGTTGAGCAAAAAATAAAAAGAATAGCCTAAATATAAGATTTTGCTAAACAAGAAGACCCTTTTTAACGTTTGGGTTATACACTTCATAGTGTTTTCTCCATTTCTAGTTGTTGAACGCAACTCAAAACAATTTGTATATGTTCCATCTATTCCATTCCATTGTATTTGATTCCGTATTCCATATTTTTGATAAAGATCTCTAGTTGAGCAGAGGAAACATTCCTAAATGGATTAGCGGTTATGTGTAATTGTTTATGAGAACAGTAAACGATTGAATTTCATTGTATTAATCACAGCAGAGGTCTACGGTACGCACTGAATCTCTTCCGGTAGTTTCCACCAATCAGAACTCTCCATTTCGCCAGTATTTGACCCCAAATTGACCTTTCAGATCGAGAAAACAAAAGAGTACAGCCTCCTTTCTCGACTTAGCTGATCAAAACTGATTCCGAGGCTCAAACAATCATAGGCAAGAAGACGGAAGTAATACAGAACTGAGATCGTGAACAGATTAAAATCAACAGATGAATATAAATAGGTCAACAAGAAACCCAAATTTCGTCGTCACTTTTGCAGTATAATATTTGAATAGATATTTTGCTAAGATGGCCTGAGCTCATTACACAAAAACAAGTAAGAACGTAAGTGCAAGGTAGATTTTGAGTGATGTGTAGGATCCTACGCCATTTTGTGGGCCTAACTTGAATCTCAACTGTTTGGAAGCAGAAACGTTTCCATCAAGCCAGAGGCCCCTCTTTCTTCAAAAATGATTTAGTAAATCTCTTTACTAATTCTCAAAAAAAGGTCAGATTCTAAGAGTTTTTGTTTCTGCGATTCAAGACGTTTGCCAAGCAGCTGGAGAGGTAAAGAATGATTTACACGCTTAAAGAGAAATGTTTTGACGTGAAGACGGGCACAGAGATATGCTCCTACCAATGTCATCAACACGAAGCACACACAAGAATGTTCTTCCACACACACAAGATCAGCAGCGAAGATTCTGAAATACCGACAGTGATTGATGCTGAAGACACCAATGTTATTGTGTTAATGCCTTTTGTTCACATAGGATAGTATCACCATTGTACTTGTATAAGAAAGGGAAAATTTACGACTGCAGAAAACTTTGTGGTCCAGCAATGTCAAGCATTATCTTGCAGTTACTTGTGTATACTGGTGGTGACTGTGTGTCTGGGCTCTACGGCCATGGGAGGACCAAGCATCTTTGCCACTATAGCGAAGTGCGAGCAAGCACAGAAGATACTAGAGCCTTTGGGATCTGACATTAAAGTGACAAATGAACTGGCCATCAATATTCAGTTGCTTACCCGTCGCTTCATATTTGGTGATGTGAGATCACATACTATGGGTCAATCAAGAGAAACCAAGTGGAATGGCATGCAAAGGAAAATTACTTCGAGAATTCCTCCAAATTCAGATTCACTCCTGCACCACATCAAAAAGGCAAACTATCAGGCGTGGATTCTAAAACGCTGTGTTGACCCAGCACATCCACTTTCACCATTGGAAGGCCACTTGAAAGGTGCAGAGACATGAAGGGGAGAGTTAACTCTGTGATAAGCTCAAACGCAATGTGGCCAGACGACTTACATTTTCTTGCAAAACGTAACATCTCTCTTGAAAACACAGATAATTACTCAGACTCCTCCACATATTCCGATAGTGATGATGAAGAAGAGAGTGAACTGTTTTGAAAGTTTTCTCTGTAAAACTAGAGTAGTGTTGCCATGGATGGGCCACTTCTTGAAAATTGTTGCTCATGCTATTTTTGGTTACTATTTTTGTTTTGTTTGTTTATAAATGCTTTACCTACTTGAGAAAAATATATTGAAAACGCTTCACCCCAAGTTGAATTGTAAGTATCGTCAACATTTGATGTTATTGTTGTGAATTGCTGTTTTTATTTTATCGATTTTCTCCTATCATTCTAAGCAAAACCAAATAAGTTTTTTTCCAAATTTGCTTCTACCAGCCTTGGTTGTTCACAAATTACGAAGACTTCCGTTGAATTCATGTTGATATTTTTGCAAGAGTTCAACTTTTATGAACGATTCCTGATCGGCCAACATCACCATGGCTGGGCCACCTGTGAGCCAAATGATTGTCCACGAGTGGTTGATATTATGTGACAGACAATCGTTCAAAGAGTTTTATCTGCTCTTTGCAGCTTGCTCAAAAGTCTGCGGCTTACTGTGGAGGCACACCGGTTATTTTGGTGCGGACCATCCATGGCGATGGCCTAAAATATTGACGAAAAATTGGGTCTCATATTAATGGTTCGTGTGAAACGAAAAGGAAGCGAATTTGATTCATTTTCTGTCAATGTTTTAAGAAGAGATAGAGAGAAATTTTCACAGAATTTTTTTCGCTTAGGTATGTCAGTTGCGTAAAGGTACGATTACACGATCATATTTGCATCATATTCGCATCATATTTTTGGTGAAAAATAAATTTGATCATTGTCTATGATCGTGTAAACGCCAAAAAATTCGCATCATAGTTGATTTTTGACCTTAAGATTCTGATCATAGTTGGGCAAAAATTTTTGCCCCAAGATCAAAAATTTTTTCCAGCTATGATCAGAATCTTAAGGTCAAAAAATCGACTATGATGCGAATTTTTTGGCGTTTACACGATCATAGACAATGATCAAAATCATTTTTCACCAAAAATATGATGCGAATATGATGCAAATATGATCGTGTAATCGAACCTTAAGACAATTCTGTTTAATAAAAAGTGGCCCATCCATGGCGACAGTACTCTATGTATGAATGCAAAACAGTCTGTCCGTTCAGAACTGAGTTCTTCCTGTTTCAAAACTTACTTCAGGGGAGCTTGTCAAATTTCCCTGAATTTAACCATCAGCACACCATGACCTTCCAAAACTATATTCTATGAACTGAAATAGAATCAAGGCCTCTGGATCTTCTATAAATCATCGAAAAAGCGTATCAATCATATTACACATATAGGGAAAAAGCCAGTTTAGATGAGTTAGCACGGTTTTTCTCTATGATGAGAATGAGCTGAGAATGAGCGCTCTGCTGAAGAAGATGTAGTCAGAACTGTCAGAATTAGTTTGCAGAGCTTGACAACTTCTGGCATGGTTGACCAAAATCCAGTTGTAAAGAGCATTTGCATGATTTCATTGGGAAAGAGATCACTCAAATCATTAGAGAGATAAAAGGCTCACAGCTCAGTCTCCAGTTTGGCCACCTTAAAATGGTCGACCATAGGTCTCGATCCAAGAAGAAAAGGAAGCTCTTGGAAAACTGTTATGGGGGACAGAAGCTCTAAGGATTAAGCAGCCCAACAAAGCAAAGAGCCTCCAGGGCAATTTGTTCAGAGAGATGATCAAGAATTTCAAAAAATAGCATTCTATGCACACTTTCAGTCTACTCATTGCTTCCAACCTTTCTTCTCTTACGGATAGGTTGCACATTCTCATTATCACTTGGTGCTAGTGACTCTCACCAAATAAGCCCAAAAGCCTCGTCATTCCCTAAGCTTAAGAGGATATTCTTCACTTCTTGCACCTTTGAATTGCAGTATGCAATGTCGAACCTCTTTGCTTGTAAAACCTTGAAAAGATTCTGGATGTTGGGAAAGACATTTTGAAACATCTCAAGCAAAAACATGAATTACCTACTTCTCAATTTCGAAGTGTAACCCTCAACAGCATCTATGGTTGCATCATCCCATAACTCTGGATTTTCCGAAACATCTTCAAAAAAGGCAAGCAGATCAGTATAAATACTGTAAGCAGTTGCCACCAAACGAGCGTTTGAGTTCGAGCGTGTTTCAGCAGCAGTAGGAACTCTGCATTTTATGAAATCATGCAATTTCGAAGAGCGCTTTGTTGATCTTGAGAAAAAAGAGGATATACCAGTAAGAGTAGCGAAAATCTTTTGCAAGAGCTGATTTTCCGCACACTTTGTGACAAGACCAAATTCAGTTTGTGTGCGTAATAATGCACAAACAAAGCTTCTGGATGTTTCTCCCTGACCCTCACATTCACGCCAAAGGTGGTGCCAGCCACGATAGAGGCCCCATCCTAGGTTTAAGCAACCAGCTTTAAGTCAACTTTAAATACTCAACTTTCGAAATCACAATTTGAGCTATGGCCTCAGCATTTCTGTCAGAGCTACACTCAACAAAAGTTTAAGGACTTTAAATTTCAAAACATATCGAAATACTAGAGTACCGTTGCCATGCATGGGCCACGTTTTGAAAACCAGCATTAAAGACCGCGTCAAGAAAACACCAAGTTTTCAGCAGCTTGGCCCTAGTTTGTTCGGAAAAAAGGCGCGAAAATCCTTGCTTACGCCATTATTCGTTTGTTTTGTTGTTTTGTTTACTTTTAACTTCTTTACCTACTCGAAAAAAAATTAGAGACAATGCCTTACCTGAACTTGAATTGTAAGTATTGTCATCAATTTTCTTTGTTGTTGTGAATTGCACTTTTGTGTTATCGATTTTCTCCTATTAATCTCAACCAAAGTGAAGAGTTTTCTTTCAACCTTGCTTCTGCCAGCCTTAGTTGTTTACAAATTACGAAGACTTCCGGCGACTTCATGCTAACAGTTATGCAAGGGGGTCAATTTGTGAAGGACTCGTTATTGGCCAAGGTCGCCATGGTGGGGTCCCCTGTGAGCAAAACGATTGTCCGCGAGTGGTTGATATCATGTGACAATCACTCAAAGAGATCAGAAGTGGCAGAAGGGCAGGGGGTAATGTTTGTAGACCTTGTCTTAAGATTCTTTGGGGCCATTATTAAATCGCAACAGTAGGTTATCAATTATCTTATAGGTTTTGCCAAATAAGAATGGAGGGGAGAAAATAAACGGCTTGGGGAAGGGGAGGGGGAGAAATTCTTTGAACATTTACTTAACAGTGGGTGCACATAAATTGGTGGAAAGGTAAGATCTTTCTGTTTAGGGCTAAAATCTTAAAGCTGGATCTGTCTATTCTTGGGAGGGGAGGCTGAATTAAAGGGGGAGAGATAGGCATTTTCAAAATATTACTATTATAAAACTGTTAATAGATTCCTGCTTGATTTAAAACCTTAATTTATAGCGTAAAAAATGCCCCATGGAGGAACACATCCAAACCCCTTAGCTGAAACTAAAAACTACGCGGATAAAAATAACAAATTAGCAGTCTCTCTTGCTATTTCTTCGGTAAAAAACGGTACCTCTATCAGGAAATGCCAGTAAAGAGCATGGGATACCTTGAACAACCTTGGCCTGAGAAATAAAGAATAAAAGCGTTCCAAAAATGGAAGAAACACCGTCTTAGCTGTTGGTCAGGAAATGGCGATAGTGGAATGGGTGAAAGAGAGCGGGGAGCGTGGATTTGGGAAGACAGGTGAAATGATTTGTGAACCTGTCAAACAAATTTTAGCCTACGTGTAGACCCAATATCCCAAAGGAGAAAGGGTCTACGAAACAACGAACGAATTCTTGCTACGGCCAGCGCAGAGTGAGCAAGTTGTAATCGTGGCGACGGCGCTCAAATGCTTCAATGAAGTAAAATTTGCCGATGCAATCAAAATGGCTTGCCGTACTATTTTTTCCATAGAAGGATTTTCCAAGCTATCTCAGTTATTGCTGATCTTATGAATAACAATGTCTTTGGCACAAGCACAGTTCTTGTGATTAAATCGTTGAACTCCCTCATGAAAGATCGAGTTACCCAAATCACAAAAATTTTGGGTTATCTGCAGCCACAATCGTTGAAGAAGAGGATGAAGATGTGCTCCAGCGGATTGAAGAGGGAGTCTACTCCATTGTGTACGCAACTCCAGAATCGTTCCTGGCAAAAAAACGCTGTAGAACATTAGCAAGCTCGGATACTTTTCGAGAAGATTGTGTGGTAGTTGTTGTAGACGGAGCACACTTTCTGGTCCAGTGGTAAGTTTACCATACCATATGTTCATATCATAGCTTTATAAAGTTATGAATAAAGTTGTACCTTGACTAGGCCAATTTTATTACACCCTCTCTTTCGTTTTTATATAAGAACGCACTTTATTGATTCAGAACACTGTACCCCTCGATTTCAAAAGAGAAAAATTGAGAAAACAGTAGTCTATTATTTAAAACAATAGAAAGAGTAAGCACATATTGACGAGCCTAGCTACTGATTCATATAAAAAAGACTGTAGATAGGGTACCTACAGAGGAGGGGTTGCCCCAGACCAGACTGCAGAGTATGTCAATGATGTCCCCAAGATCTAAAGCCGAAGGCACCCTAGGTGCACTTTCCCATCGTTTTCCATCTCTCAGCGCCCTGAGATCTCGGTGAAAAGTGCCCTTCTCTTCTTTGTAGTCTTGGCCTCAACCAGATTAGGGCCTCAATTTTTTCACCTAGTGTAGGGTTTTCATTCATGTTATCTTGATTCAAGGGGGGCTTTCCCCAGTTCCGGGGTAAAATGTGAACTCGATAGAAATATTTTGGGCCAGGTCAATTTATGCTGATAACACACTTTTCTATTGCAACATTCTTCGATTATCAGACTTATACATAGTTCAGTCCTAAATTTTTCCAAATTATCAGCTTTTCTATGCATTCTACACCATAAAGTCAAATGAGCCCCCACCTAAAATATTTTTTGTAAAAGTCCACAATTTTCAAAGTGTGTTGCAAGTTACAATTTTGGCCAAGTTTTGAAAAGTTGGAGGGGGCTATTGCCCCCAGGCCACATACCTCCCTGAGACCACACCGAAACTATCCACAGTAAAGAAATAGATCCCAAAAAACTCTATATTTTAAAAAAAAGACTTATTTTTAAACTTAATTTACTTATTTTAAAAACTCTTTAAATTCTGCCAGGAAATTTAGTCGGATGTCCACAACACAGCAGTATCTTCCGGCTCTCGATATCAAAATAGATATTGATCAACTCAAAAAAATGAAACAAAATAGGTTCAAAACTATACTAAGTAAAGCATTAAGGGGAAGCTACGAACGATATTGGCTTAAGTCAATTAGAGCACCCGTAGGTAAATCAAAATAGGGGGATAATAAGCAAAATTTAAAAGCCGTTTTCTACAAGAGTCTTACTTAAATATAAACGATACAGTTATAAGAATATGTTTTTCGAAATTCTGCTGTAGTGACTGTAGTAATTTAAGGATTGAAACAGGAAGAAGAGGGGGTCTGCCTCTCGAGGAAAGAACATGTAAATTCTGCAATGATAACAGAAGATGAGCTTCACTTTCTGACAGGTTGTGCTAGATATGATCAGTTACGCAATTGCCTCTATGAGAACATAGAAAAAGAGGTTAAAAACTTTGGTGGACTTACGTCAGAACAAAAATTCATATCTGAAATGTAAAATTAAAATTTGAAACACGCTAAAAATTTAGCAATTTTAATAAAAAATGCCCTAGAGCTTCGTTCTATTAATCCCTAAGCCTTATAAACTTACCTGATCATAGCTATTTCTGAATATATACAATGTGGTAAAATATTTTTTTCTTCTTGTTTTTATAGTTATTGTAGTTGTAGTGTTGTTGTTTGTATGTTTGTTTTATGACAACATCCCAATCCTGTGGACATGAACATTATGTCCCAATCCTGTGGACATTATCATAAAAATGAAAAAAAATGCAAAAAACAGCACCTTTTAGAAAATGGTATGGATGCTTGGCAGAGCTGAAATTTTTGCTCCATTCCACAGTTAGATATGCATTTTTTACAGCAACGGCCGCAAGGTCAACAAAGAATGCATCTATGAGATGCTAGATTTAAATACAGCAACTACTCATGTCATTGAGGAGCCACCATTGCGGTCTAACATCAGCTCGCATGTGCAAGTGCCACACTCTGCAATCTGGCAAAAAGCAGTTCACATATCAACTATCTAGGGCAAATTTTAATTTCATAAGAGACATATTAGCTCCTACTACATTAGTAAGTTTCTTAATTTTGTTCTCTTCTATTGTCAAAGAAAAAAAAATACAGTAACAGAATGTACCGTTTTTTGCCCCGAATTTTAGTAAATGGAGTCATCCTCTTAATAAGTTGAAAACGTGGCACAGTCGCACCCAAGGTTGGAATTATTTTTGTTAATTGGCGCACCTAGGTGCCCTGTATTTTGAAAAAAGTTGGTCACAAACAATTGCGCATTTTACTGCGAATGCGCAGTGCATGATTTTATCGCAATACCGCACCTGCACTTGAAGTTTTGGAGCTTCGTTGCACCCGAGATCTTGGCAAAATGTGCCCTCTTTTCCAGACTGGCTGCCGCCCCCCATCCACTATGGCCCACATTGTGCTTAGCCTATGAATAAGGATGAAACACCATCATTTCTTGAGGAAAAAAGTGTAAAAGTATGCAAATGTGCGTGTAAGTAAAATGAATATCTAAATCAACCTACCTTAAAGTGTTTGTTCCACCATCAGTACTGTGGCTTGCATGGGTCGTCGTCTGAGACCCACCAAACAAAACGAAACTACTATCGGTTGTGACTGTGTGGTCATCTTCCAATTCATCTTATGTTGATTCATCGAATCTGAGCTTCTTAAATGATTTTCCCGAGCTTTTTATTTTTATGGATAAACCTGCTTCCTGGTCGTCAACTCCAAGTCAATTTCCTGAATTGGTTGCCTAAATCCTGACCTTTTCTTTGCAATTGTCAGACACATCTTGCAGATATATGGAGAGCATGAATACACAATGAATAGGAAATCAGGAAATAAAAAAAGGGCTTCAAAACATAAGATGCACGTGGAAGAACTCAACCTTCATCCGCCATGGCGCATTTTTCACAAAGGGAATGACTGCGTGCGACGGCGCCTAAAATAGTCTGGGTACTAGAAATGTTTATTTTAGAATAATTTGGAAACCAACCTTAGCAAGAATTCGTTTTTTGTTTCGTAGACCCTTTCTCCTTTGGGATATTGGGTCTACATGTAGGCTAAACAAATTTTGGATAAAGCTTGCAAGAAAGTTACCCTTTTTACCGACAATCAATCCGGAAAAACATGGTGGTACGGATTTTTACGTCGTCATCCTGACCTTCATATGCTCGGACCATAGCCTTTAGAATTAACTTCGAGGAATGGCATGTAGGGAAGAGGTGATTTTTGGATGGTTTGATTTTTTGAAGAGTTCCTTTTTGAAAATAAGATTACGTCTGCCGATCAAATCTTTAACTGTGACGAATCTGGATTTCCTCTTCAAACGTGCTCGTCACAAAAAGTTTGGGTCGACAAAATGGTAAAGCGTATTTTCCAATCGGCAAGCTCTTCTAAAACGTCAGTCACAACTCTGCATTGTATCTGTGCCAGTGGCTTATCCATTCCAACAGCAGTTTATTTCCCGGGCAAATCCTTGAATGCAGAATATTCCTTGGAATATCCGAAAAACATCTACTTGGGGTTTTCCAACAACGGATGGATGGAAACGTACCATTTCTACGCTTGGGATGCCAACCATTTCCCCAGACAAATTCCACCGAAGCGGCCAGTTGTTTTACTGATTGATGGTCATCTTTCACATATCGATTTCAACACCACTTTGTTTTGCAAATCCAATCAGATCTTTCTCTTCCAACTACCCCCTCCTACATCCCACTTGATGCAGCCTGCAGACAGAGGGTATTTGAATGTTTTCAAGGGAAGCTGGAGAAAGGCGTGCACGAAATTTACCTTCGAAAATCCTGGTCTTGTTGTCACCAAAAGAACATTTACCAGAGTTTTTACTGAAGCCCTAGACAAAACAGCAAGACCTGATGTCATTAAATCGTCCTTCAGATTTGCAGATACATGGCCTGTTGATCGCAGTGCCATCGATCCAGCTTTATTTGGTACTTCTAAAGTGTTTGGTACAACAACTGATGGAATGAAAAAGATTTCACCAGTAAACGCTGCTTGTTTGGATTCCGAGACCCCGCACCAGTGATGACATCCACTCCAAAAAAAGATGATCAACACCCAGAGCTAAAGTCCCTGCAGCAGAGAGAGAGAATAGCGGGCACATCAAGAGTGAACCTCTTTGAGAAAAGGCTGCAAGAAAAATATGATGTCAAAGATGATGCTCTTTTCATGGCATGAAAAGTTTTAAAAACGCAGCAAATGGGAATGTCCAAAGAAATGCATGAGATCTCGGTGTCAAAGTCAACCTTGAGCGACGACCTGTGTCCTGTCATCAGAGAGATTCTGATATACCCAGGAATGAAAGCCAAAGAAAAGAAAACGCGAGCGAAGGTATTTATTCCCACGCATGTGACGTCAGAGGCTGCCTTGAAGGTTTTAGAAGCCCAAGACACAGAGAAAAAAAGGAAAGAGTTGGTGAAAGAAGCTACAAGACAGAAAAGAGGATGGAAAGTAAAGGAGAAAGATCAAGAGAATAACCAGAATATTGGAAATGAGAACGAAAAAAGTAAAAAGATGATTAAAAAGCAAAGAATTCCTAAGAACGAGAAACGATCAAATGAAGAAAACAGCGAGGGAAACTCTGATGCACCAAAGAAGCAAAAGCCCAACGCAACGTGCGGCGAATGTCAATTGGGTACGATGATGAAGATGGTCGGGTTCAATGCGATACATGTGACGTTTGGTACCACATAATATGCACCAACAATAATTATTTAAAAGTAGATTGAGCAGATTGCACATCTCATCTGGTTGTATCCTACTTGCGAGTGAAATTATTCTAAAATGTTACTTAACTCTATTTTAGAGAATCCTTGTAGTTCATTAGACCTTGGGGGGTACCTTACGGGGCTAAGTGATAGGGATGTGCCATTATGAAATAACTGGGGCCATAATCCCGGGTTGTAAATTGGAAGGAGGGACCCATAATGCCATGTCACGGAAAATGTGAAAGAAGTAAAGTTTCAGTAGCACCATATTATTGTATCTGAATAAGGCAAAATATTTCTAAATAGAGTATCATACCACACATCAGTGTAAATGATGTGTCATTCTTCTTGTTTGGGTTGATCTACGGTCACCACATTTCTCTTTTCTTTATTTTTCTCAAAATTCATACCCATAATTCCAGGTACAAGTAACTTTCAAGTGAAAATGTACTCACATAATTCCGTATTCGATTTTGAAAAGGTACCCCTAAAAATGGCACGTCCCCGCTAAGATACCCCCGAGCATTGGACCCATTACCAGGGGAAGCCATTTAGAAACTTATAAAACATAACCCACAAACTATTAAATATTGCAAAAAACCCATAACTCGGGCAGGAAAATGTATTTTAACTGTAACAACTTGGGAAGGTTTTTGTGTGTACATAACAAAATGGGGCCCCCAAAACCCATATAGTTAGTTGCCTCTCTGGAATAAGCACCATTCTTCGTACCAGACTAATGTGAGTATCCCTGAGGCTATTTCCAGGAAAACGGTAATTAATTCTTAGGTTGTTCTGCTCTTTCAACCTAAATTCACCTTGTTTTTAGTGCTCTTGCATTTTCGCCCTCATAGAGGATGGGTGGGCAAATAACCCCATTTTCCCGTTCAGCACGTCACTGAACATGCTAATAATATGAAGATAATTAGGAAATCAAGACTAGTGTTCATACAGACGGACACTTTACAGGCATAAAATTAGACAAGTTGTAGTTGGTGTGCAATTTAAAGAAATCAATTTAAGAAATCATACCGCAGTGTGAACTTGTAAATGAAAAAAAAATTTGAATTCGGCACTAAAATTTCTTTAATATCTTTTAAAACACATTAATATTCTAAATTTTATTTTAAATTTGTATTGAATGATTGATGATGCAATTTGAATATTCTATCAACACTGCGATTTATTTGCGCTCTGTTGCTTGCTGAAATATCTGTGGCGTGCTGCGGAGGCGCATTGGTTATTTTGGTTTTTACCATAAATGGCGATGGCCTAAAATATTGACGAAAATATTGCGTGTCATAATAATAGCTCGCGTGAAACGAAAAGGAAGTGCAATCAATTCATTTTGCGTCAATGTTTTGAGAAGAGAAAGAGGAACATTCTCACGGATTTTTTTTACGATAAGGTATGACATTTCGTAGAGCTATTCTGTTTGGTAAAGAGTGGCCCATCAATGGCAACAGTACTCTTGGGAAAGCTGTTCCTATTTTGAAACATTTGAGCTTTCATCTACCTCCACTGCAACAACATTTGCACCATCAATCTCAGCAAGGATTTCATCAGCCATAACGCTAGATATGCAGGAAATTAGGTCATTTGTACATGAGGAGAAGTACAAGTGAAAGCAGCGGATTTTGAAAAATGTCTGTGTAAGATATCATCATACCGCTCTATGAACTTAAACAGCTCTACCTAGTTCCCTCTATTTAACAAGTTTTCACTGTCATCGTGCCCCCTGAAAGGTAGTTCTTGCTTATTAAGAAAGTGTACTGTATCTTTTAATCTACGCATCGCCTCTCTGTTTTCCTTTACTTTCTCATGGTGGAGTTCGTCAGCTCTTTGTTTTTGGTTGTCAAATGTGTTCAACTGAATCATTGAGTGGATATGGGCTTGTGAAAGACTATGCTTCTTGGAAGACTTTGTCAAATTACTCAAGTCACAATAGCCAGTGTCATTCCAGACTGTTATTTGCGTGTGGTCCTGTAAGCCACACAATTCTCGTATATCTATCAGAAGAAAAGCAACGAATAAGGCCTCCTTTACAGGACTGTGAAATTTCAAGACGAGGAGTAGGACGACCTGCCTCAATAGTAGATTTTCGTTCTGCATAAGACAAACTTGAGAATGATTTCTTTAAGAAGAGATGAAACAATATCATCTCGAACAAACTCTGCTATAAGACAACTTGAGTAGTAAAATACTGAAGTAACAACGATGTGAACGTATCAATGAACAGAAAAACTTAAGAATGTATATACAGGCAGTTGAATTAGGATGAAATCAAAACTTGACTCAATTCACAGCTATTAAGGAAATAGCAGGGGCGTGTAAAGTGTCGTTACGTGATAGAATTGCTGTGAATATTAACACAACAGGACATTCCATTTATTTGTAAGAAACTGGTAGGAAAAATATTGTCACGCAAGTCATAATAATCACTGTGAAATTGGTTCACATACTACACTTTGCTCTGTTGTTTTCTTAGGTGATGAAAAAGAATTATGAAAAAAGTTAAGAAACTCCTTCCAAAGGTTTCTTAGATTTATCGATTAAAATAAGCCTGATGACCTAAAATCTTGCTTAACATTTATAATCAATCAATCTACCTTTTACTTGCTTTCTCACTTTGCTTGCTTTTGTGTAATGAGCTCAAGCCATCTAGACAAATTTTTCCTTATATATTTGATCTAAGGCCACGATGAAACTTTATCTCTATCTTTTGATGATGTCAATTCTGTTTTTGTTCTGTCTTCTAGTTACCTTTTAGTCGAGCCTTCGAATCAGTATTTTTCATCTAAAGCGGAGAAAGGAGGTATGTTTTCTCGATCTAAAAGGTCAATCCAGGCTCAAATACTGGTGAAATGGAGAGTTTTGATTAGTGGAAACTGCCGGAAGAGATTCAGTACGTACCGTAGACCTCTGCTGTGATTGATACAATAGAATTCAATCATTTACTGTTCTCATAGACAATAACACATTACCGCTAATCTATTTAGGAATGTTACCTCTGCTTAGCGAGAGATCTTTATCAAAAGTATGGAACACGGAATTAAAAAGAATGGAATAGATGGAACATATACAAATTGTGTTGGGTTGGGTTTAACAACTATAAATTGAGAAAACACTATGAAGTTAATAACCCAAATGTTAAAAAAAGGTTTTCTTTCTTCAAAAAAATCTTATAATAAGGTTATTTTTTATTTTTTACTCACAACCCCAGACGCTATGTCACTGGTCTCGGGATTATTTCATATAATTCTCATATTGACCTTGAAATGGTCGACCTTGGTTTGTTCTTGAATTGTTCTTAAGATTTGGCAAAATCTGAGGCTCGTGTTCTAATAAAAAAAAGAGTGTACCAACGTTTCGTTAGCTTTTAAAATCTGGCCCTACGACTTCTCAAACAGTGTCTTATAAAAAAGTGGAGTATATGTGACGGCGATGCGTGGAGCCACATCCCAAATCACGAACATTCTCTCCATTAAACATAACCATTTCATTCCATGCCAAATGTTCTTCAAAATTACAACCTTGAAAATATCACTTGGAAAAAACTCTTGTCACTGAATCATGGGCAATTTAATAAAACTTTAATCTTATTAACAACCAATTTCGAGTGGAGTTTTCGTGTGGAGTTGTTGTTTGGTTCTCACATGGACAGAGGATTTTGCTCGCTGATTTTGCTAATTTCCGCTATTTGCCGTTGTTGGTATGCTTTCATTGCCAAACGCATTGGATCCTATCACTTAAAAACTATCAAAATTCTAACTAAAGCATAGTTGTATTTAAAGTAAGATTGGGTAGGTTTATTCATCTAAAATGTTATTTTTGTCTATCTTGGTCCCTAGCTTTAATTAGAAGGGAAAAATCACTCTCAAAAGGTCTTAGAGTACATTTCAATGCCTTTGTCACCACATCAACAAGCTACTATCTCCCAAAAATCATTATAGTGACTCAATTGCTAACTGTGAGACGGATTAGCAGGAAAATGCTATTGACATAAAAAAAAGTACCGCGATCAGCCCTACAACAAGGATAGAGGATAACGGATGTGTGCAGCAAACAAGTTTTGCTGTTGTTTTGAATCCCGCCCACCTACTCCTTCTTAGGGGGTTTTCCTGGTGCAATGGAGTTTATTCATTTCATTTTGTTGTTTCATGTGATAGTTTCTAGTTTTGCACTATTTTCTACCTTCCTTGTCCAAGGCCTATGATATGGCTCCTGTTCAGATAGAAAGGGTGCATCAGCTCAATGTTATTTTTGCCACCCACTCTGCAGTGTGCAGTGTCTAGAACTTACATAGGGGATAGGGAGTGATTCTGTTATTAGCGCAATGTCTTTCATGCCGTTCTTGTGTGTAGGTTTAAGCATATTATTAGGCAGCAACATTTCCTACACTAATCAAGATTTCGAAAAGACGCACGTAGAAACTCAACAAGAAAGTCCTTTTTGAAAATGTTTTACACTTGGTTGAGATGTCAAAATGAATTTCCAAAATCAGTTTTCACTAGGCTTAAGTATTATTGGAGATAAAATTTCCAAACATAAGCTGTATTACATAAAAATCTAGTTCCAAAAGCCATATAAAGAGATGTAAACAGGTGGGCACAACGGCAGCAGATAGTCTTTGGTGGTGCAGATGCGAGAGTGGGTGTATCGCCAGATGGGCAGATATTCCAGCAACCATATCACACACAGATCAGTTGTGCATAACTTTAAGGTACGTTTTACCATCCATTCGAGAGGTTCATGACACTTGTGCAAATAACTCACATAAGTCACAATGGATTAAGAATTGCTGAAGTCATTCTCAGTTTTCTAGAAGAAAATACAATTGACATTAAAAAATTAACGCAATCAGTCCTACAATAAGGATAGAGGATAAGGGATGTATGTGGCTACCCACATGATGATCGCAGGAATTTGTGAAAATCAGAAGTACAACAAAGATATGTGTTTTTCTGAAGTCTACCTCTGCGTCTAAATATTCTTATCATTAGAAGAAACATATCAAAATATCATGTTGTTTTCTAGTACTCGACCACACCATATATATTCTCGCCCGAGTTGAAACGCTAAATTCTCGAAACAACGTAAAAATACAATGTCTATCAAACTCAGGAGGCTTGGCTGCTGACCTTCATACACCTAGGGCTTTTAGCAAGAACATAAAACCTAGAGCGTGGGTTTTTCTGCTCTCTTCTACGCAAAAAGCTGTAAGCCTTCAAAGCTTACTCTTCGGGAAAAAGTAAAAACCGTCGCCTACAATGGCACAGCTACCGGAGCCGGTAGCTACGAATGAAGTAGAAAGACTTCTAAATGATGTTCAGCAGCAGCCACCTCAACAATAACCCGTTCAACGGCAACCTGCAGCACGTTCAACAGCAACACGTTCAACAGCAGCCCGACCAAGCCAAACAGGCAGCAAGTGTTGTAAGTTCAGCTTATACTTATTTCTTGTGCATTTAGGCCGGTCCAGAGAGGTACGTTTCACCCCAAAAAATGCTAAAAATATATTCATGGAGCACTGTTTGCATGTTTTCTTCGCCACGGTAGCCTTTCAATTTTATTGAGAATTTCATAGAGCACCGTTTTGCATGTTCCCCTTCGCTACGGTAGCCTTTCAGAATTGTATTGAGAATTTCATAGAGCACCGTTTTGCATATTCATGGATAGCTATGTAACTTAAAAGATCCAAAGTTTGTATAATGTTTTGAAATGCTGGTGCTATTTGTTTATCAAAAAAGTTTCTTGTAGTTTATCAAAAAAGCCTCTAATAGATTTCAACCATGAAATCGTAGTTGAGCATTGAATGATTAACCAATTTTTTGCTCTGTAAATCAAATTTCTTGAAATGCGTGTGAAATTAATTTTAAGAATTTTGAAAATTCGTTCTCTTTCTGACGTATTACTCTGTTGAGTGTCAGACGAAAAGCTTAAGTAATCTATGCTTTCGTTTCGCTATGCTCCCGATTTTTCTGGCTATTTTGAAGTTCTGTACCATCTAAAGCATAGTTGTATTTAAAGTAAGATTTTATTGAGAATTTCATAAAGCACCATTTTGCATGTCCCCATTCGCTACCACAGGACAAATAATTCCGTGATGGAGGAAATTGAGCGACTGTGTGGGAAGACAGGAAGACTTCTGGAGACAGCACAGAGAAGAAAAATGCAGTGGTTTGGCCATGTGTCAAGACGGCCTGGTACCCTCGCAAACACTATCATGCATGGCAACATAGATGGAAGAAGGGGAAGAGGGAGACCGAAAAGGAACTGGAATGAGGATATAGGAAGATGGATGGGAAAGAGCGTAGTGGATTGCATGAGAAGTACAGAGAACAGGGATGGATGGAGGAGTCTAGTGTCTGCAGGAAAGTACCCCAACGGCCCAATGGCTACGGGAATGACCTGACCTGACCTTTGCTATGGTAGCCTGTCAGAATTTTATTGAGAATTTCATAGAGCACCGTTTTGCATGTTCTCCTTCGCTACGGTAGCCTCTCAGAATCTTATTGAGAATTTCATAGAGCACCGTTTGCATGTTTCCCTTAGCTACGGTAGCCTTTCAGAATCTTATTGAGAGTTTCATAGAGCACCGTTTTGCATGCTCCTCTTTGCTATGGTAGCCTTTCAGAGTTTTATTGAGAATTTCATAGAGCACCGTTTTGCATGTTCCCCTTCGCTACGGTAGCCTTGCAGAATTTTATTGAGAATTTCATAGAACACTGTTTTGCATGTTCCCCTTCGCTTCGATAGCCTTTAAAAATTTCATAGAGCACCGTTTTGCATGCTTCCTTCGCTACAGTAGCCTCAGAATTTTATTGAGAATTTCAGAGAGCACATTGTTGCATGCCCCCTTTGTTACGGTAGCCTTTCTTACAATTTTATTGAATCCCACGAGCCCGATTTTGCACAGTTTCCTGGCTCTGGTGGCCTTTTCAAAACTTTTTATTGCAAATCCTACAGAGCACCATACTCTATGTTTTCTTGTCACGGTAGCCTTTCTAATATTCGTATTGTGATTTTAAATAGCACCAGTCAGCACGTTGCTCCCTTAAGGTAGCCATTTCACATTTCTTTAAATTCAACCCAAATTTCAACAATTACTCTTACCGTTAAAATATCCCCCCAAAATGGTCTTCCATTAAGGTTTTCCAACGTTTATATTTTACATAGGTCCATTTAAAACGTTTTAGTCTCTATTCTATACAACTCTAGTTTTCCCTCTCATTTTATTTAAGTTAACTGTTGCAATGGCTGGAGGCCCTCGAGAAAAATACAAGGCCAGCCGTTTCCACCCTGCAACAAGATATCATCCAATACTTGCTTAAGGACAATAAATGCTGCCCGTGATATCCAGGATTCTAAGGCCACTTACTACGCTGGTATCTATTCAGCCCTATAAGAGCGATTTAGCAAGCCAATTCAACAATTTAAAAACTATCTGTTGTCTCTACTTGGAGACAAAGACTATAGCAAAATTATAGAGGCAATAGCAAAGGTGGACAAATCGCATGAGAAAGCAGTCCCAACAGCAAACAGGCACTTCCATTACACACCTCTGACAAGACCACGCCCCTTGATGCAGCAGTATGGGCCTTTCCAGGGACTTTCGGTACCTCCACCCTCGCCAACAAGGATGTTCTTCCGACGAAGGTTCTGCACTTATTTTAACCAGCCAAACCACTCCTGGTCCCACTGTAGACGTTACCTAGGCCAATATTCAAGACGAAAACCAAATAAGGCAAATCAAATCAAATCAAATCAAATCCATTTAATTGAACAACAATCTTACAGGTAAATATCTAAGTATACATAAAAAATAATTTGTATTACAAAGTACTGAAATATTAATAAAATTACAATATATGTTGTCAAGGACACTGAGATAAACCATAAAGGTTTTCGAGCCCAGTGCCCTCTTTGATATGAACTGTTAAGAATAAACAAGTTTGAAGCTAAAGTTAAACAAAATTATTACACGCATATAGATGGAATTATTACGTAAATCATTTTACAAGATTTGAATTGAAAATTTGAACAGAACATAACAACAATATATAATAAAAATAAAAAATACGAAAATAAAGAAAAACAGAGTAAAAAGAGGGGAAGGGGGAGACGGGTTCAAAGGTTTGCAAAATTTGGATAGTTTTTTAGGAGTTTTGTAGTAACCATTGAAAAAGATTTCTTTTAAATAATGCTTTATTTGACATTGAGCGGATTTCGAGTGGAATTTCATTCCATATTTTAATGCCATTACATAAAGCAATAGACTTTTTTCGACATTCTGTATTTACCAAAGGAAAGGAAAATTCATTTTTGGTAGCTTGACGGGTTTTGTAGTTGTGTCTTGTTTTTGTTTTTTGGAATAAGCCACTTATGGGGGATGCTAAACTGTTGATACTAATGTCATACATAAATTTAGCAGCTTCTAATTTATAAATATTTTCAAAGTTTAGTATACCTAACTTTGTAAATAAAGGCTTTGAGCTTTCTTTAAAACCTGAAAAGGTCATAATTCTAACTGCTTTTTTAAGACTTTTATTCAGTTTTATGGTTGCACACTTTGGGGCATTACCCCAATTTATAACAGCGTAGCTTAAGTGCGGGGATACAAAAGCATGATACAATTGTTTTAGTACATCAGATGGTACGAAATGTCTCATTTTTGCAAGTACACCAATACCTTTTGAGATTTTCATATTGACATATTGTGAGTGTTGCTTCCAGCTTAATTTGTTGTCAATAAGAACACCAAGATATTTTATGCAGTCCTTTTCTTTTACAGAAAGGTTATCAATTTTGATATTTTGAATTTTTTTATTTGATAAGGAGAATCAGCAGTAACTTTAAGTTCAGCCTTGTTTTAATTTTCCATAAAATGTTTACATTCTTTTCGTCCTAATGAGCTTGTGTTACAAATTCCACGCTATTTTATTGTCTCCTTCTCCTTGAACTTACATATTTTCGTCTGAAACGGGTAGTAGGCAAAAAACTACTACAATGGGGGCCGTATGGGGTCGCTACACATTAAGTATATGGTTACCACAGTTACCAACCAAAGTTGTAGGTTCACATTATGATTTTTTACTTGCAAAGGCCAACTTCTACCTTAAATGCACTTGTGTTTGGTGTGTGTTAGGGCAAATAGCAGCAAAATGGCTGCCAAAAACTGTGAGCAGCTGCAAGGCCACAGTTTTATTTTTTTGCAATTCACTGAAGTTTGACACAGTTGAAAAGAAAAAAGTTATCAAAAATATTAAAAAAATAGGTGTATGAATGTAATAATATCACAGTTGACCACATAATTTTCCTCTATTACTCTTTTTGAGAAGAAAACACGGCAAAAAGAAAGGCTTGCAAAATACCTATAAAATTATGGGGGAAGACAATTTATAATGGTTTTATCAAGGCATGTTTTCTTAGCTTCATTTTCTTAGATTTATTTCGGAGTTCAGAGGGTAGATTGAATTTTGAAATTTGTATGCCTTTAATAATGTTTGAGCCACATAAAAACAAACCAGAGGAAAAAGTTTTCATCGCAGTTGCAGGCTTCAAAAAAAACGCTCAGCAAAGTCTTCCTTATTTTGAAGCACAAAGTAACTTTTCCAAAATATCTCGAATATGAGATGAGCTTTCAGAGAAATTACGGCATTTCTTAAGTAGAAAACCTACCTTTTTGAATTTTATATTACCAACAATACATGCTCCATTGTTGATTTGTGCAAGATGATTTTTATATTTTTAATGTATTAGGGCTTCATCTTTGCCAGCGTTCTATCAACAGCAAAATGTACATTTAAAATAAACTACTTGAGTGAGTGAAATGTTCGTTGGTTTCACTTTCCAAATCAAAACATTCCACTCACTAAGAGTCTCTCCATCCATAATTCACTGAAATTACTCGGCCCCCAATATATTTTCCCAGGCACTCCTGAAAAGATGGTCCATAAAATTTGAGGGAACAATGGGAATTCAGTCCCTGGGACCCAATGCAGTGCAGAAAGGAATATCAGAAAAACCAGCCAGGCTCACAGGTTTGTCACTGCACACCGAAGAGAAGATGGTCCGATCAGGGTTGAAATTGTTCAATCGGCAATAAACTTTCTAGACCAACGCATGAATATTGAGGAAGATCAAACGATCAACAATTTGAAGAAGATAATGGATGCAAGTTCACCAGCCCAGATAATAAATGCCAGCAGAGATCTTGTTAGCCAGATGTTTGGAGAAGACAAGGTTGAAGAGTTTGTTTCTGATGTCTGCATGTCATGGACAAGCCTAAGCGAAATTCAAGTCTATGGCCAGATAGAAGATGCTGGCACATTCTACGCATTGAAGCTAAGAAAAATGACAGAGGCTAGCTGTGGTATGCTCCGAAAATTCCTTGCTTCCTTCCTTACCTTGACACCACATAGCATGGCAACAGAGAGAGCTGTCTCCCACTATAATAACATAAAGACATCCAGTAGAGCATCTTTAAAGCCAGAGTCGATTAACAGTTACATGCACGTTTCTCTCAATGGCACAGGGACTGCATATTTCGATCCGAGACCTGCAGTTTTTGAATTTTTGAAGACCAAAGACAGACGTAATAGAGAGCCAACTGCTGAAATCTATCGAGAGAGAGAATTTATTAAAAAGTTCTTTTTGAGTGACTCTGGTTGTCTTTGATGGGACGTTTTCTTGACATTCTATATCAGACGTTGTTTTAAATTTTAGACATATTATTAACGTTTTATTGAATTTTTATTCTGGTTATATTCATTTTCGTAGCTTTTGTTGCCTAGGGGTCAAGGGGGGTCAAGGGGGGTCAAGGGCTCTGGTCGCGAAGATGCGGGCCCTCGTATGGTATTGGCCCAGTAGTCAAAATTCCTTAAAAAATGCCCTGCCCTGGGTAGTTCAAAATCTGGAAAAAGACTGGAAAGTTTGGGGGGCAGCCGCAATATCTGGCCTGGTATGCGCAGCTGCTTGCCTGTTTTTAGAAATTGAACGCACACTTTGCATATTACAATAAAAACAATAGAGGCAACATGACCATTCTATTGTTTTCTCCTGCCTGCACGAAAGCCAAAGTTTCCAGTCTGGGTGTGGCCGTCAAAAATCAAAAAAAGTCAAAAATTTTCAAATCGGAAAGGCAAAAAATTCTGAGGCATGTTTTGGTCAAACTTTTAAAAGTTGGGGAGGGGGCGTTTTCCCCATGCCTCCCAATGGTAATTTGGGTTTGGAAATATTTTTCATGTTTTCTAAAAGCGTACGCGGGCATCAGACCCCCTCTTCTCTAGCGTACGTTTTGTGTTACGTTTTTTGAAATTATTATGATTTTATATTATTATAATATTATAATATAAATAAGAAGGGTAAATTATATCAAAATAGACTTTGCTTACCATTATAGTACAATCTTCTTCAAAATTCTGGCTTTGTACCATTTTTTGCAGGAAAAATTTTCCAAAACTTTCTTACATATGAAAAACTCAGTAGTGAACTTTCTTAACTTTTTGGTCATTCGAGTACTACTCTCTTGTAAAGTACTTTCTTACAGTTAAAAAACGTATTTTCAAGTCATGGTTTTTTGGTTGGCAAAATTTTGGCAAAAAATGTTGACAACAACACCTTTATTTTAGTTAATTTGACAACAAAATGTGCCGAGGAAGGGGTACCAAAATATGGACGTTATTTTCTTTTGATGTATTCTATTTTGAGCTTGGCGAGCAGCAGTGGTTTTTCATTATTCTTTTGTATTTTAGAGGCTTGTTTTGCTTTCATTGGCTGAAATCACATAATCACGTAACCTCAACACATATCACTTTGTTTCCTTCTATTTCAGCAACAAAGTTATTCCATCATATCATCCAGTGATGAAGATAAGGAAAACAATGAGAAAAGAAATTGCCCTAAAAAGAATTTACCAGCACGTAAGAGTTAAATTTGATTTCAATGAATCATCTGATGATGAAATCATTGATGAATATCCAGAGAAAAAGAAATTCAAGGCTGACTCTAGGACCCCTGTCTATATAATAAGTTCTGGAAGTGACTCAGACTATGCAGCTGACTCTGACTCTGAAGTGATGTTTTCTCCAAAGGTTTGGGGTCAAAGTATCTATTCAATGTCCACTCTGAAACATTCAGTCTTTGGTTCACAGAACCCCAATGCTTCCTCAAAGTCAAGGGTATTCTTAAAGTTTTCCGAAGTTGAAGCAAAAACATGTGAGGGAATACCGTATGATATATTGATGGCACTTGTGCATATAAAGTTCAATTGGGTCCAACTTCGCAAAAAAATAGCTGCTGCAAAAGATCGAAGACCATGAGGTCTAGACTCCTCTACTAATTGGGCTGGATTTAAAAAGAAATCAGTGCAGTACTCAAACTGAGCATGAGGCAATAAGTGTGTCAATGGAAAGTGCTTATTTTGTGTGAGTCAGTATGGGTATCCAAACCAAACTCAATTTGAGAAGAATTATGGGTCAATTTGCTTGCTGTCGAGCTCGGGGCACACTGCTGCAAAAGTTTTCTGTCCTGCAAGGCGCTACATTGTGTACAAGGAAACATCAGCTATTATTTACCATCATGGTGAGCACACATGTACTGCTGTAAAACCCAGAGAGCTTGTTGCTGATAAAGTGAAAGGATACTTCAAAGAAAATCCAAAGGTCACACCTTCTCAGTTGTCAACAATGAAAATTGCTAATGCGATTAAAAGAGGCTAAGACTGGGAAAAAATAAAGGAAGATGCAAAACCTTTGTTGGACAAAAATGGGTCTCAAATCTTAAGCAAAGTGCCAAGTCTGAAAATGGAACTCATAATCAAGATAGCATGGAGTCAGTCATTGAATTCATAAATCAGTGTAATAAGCATGATAAATTTTATGTGTACAAACTTAATTTGAGTTCTATAAATCCTGATAAACCAGTCTTTGTTTTAAAGACTAGCAAAAACAAGGTAAATATTCTCCTTCATATGAATCAGGGAAGTGGAAACTTTTTGGAGGATGAGCATTGCTTTTTTGATAGCAAATCATGCACGCTAAACATTATAAAACCTTGACATTAAGTGTGTACACCCCTCTGCTCAGAAACAAATTGCATTGGCTATAATGGATTGCCCCTCTGAAACACCTCAGATGTGCAGCTATTTTTGAGATTGTAAATGAATGCATGAATAAAGTGAGTGAAGACAAAGATAAGGTGTTCAATCCACTGGGAATTGGCACTGACATGGCTGGATGTAATAGGCAAGGCGTAGTAAATATACATGGAAGCAGCTTTCTAAAGAAGTTTACTGCGTGTGCATTTCACTTTAAGAACTGTAGATATCATAACAGAATGAAGCTTGGCACCTCTGAAGCCAAGGAAATATTAACACATCTAACTAATGCTCTGTTTGATGCATTTATAAAGAATGCATAAAGCAATGTAGTTGTAGACTTGATAGCATTCATTGATGAAGACAAGTCAAGGGAAAATCTGCGCTCATGGGTAGAATGGTGGTGTACAAGTGGCAGAGAAGAAATGATTTTCCTGCCTTAAAGCATGTGTCAAATGCACCAAAGAGCAACCTTGTTTGGGTGGTCCATGCCTCATGAGAAAACATGAGAGATTCGAGCCTAGCACTTTTAGATGCAGCTGCTTTTGACACCACTCAAAGTTTCGAATTGGATCTTCAACTGAAGGAATTTGAAGATGGCAGATTTAAAGGAGGGACTGGTCCAAGTGCTGCAAAGCGTGCCGAAAAGACGAGGAAACAGAAGTTAGAGAAAGCAGGAAAATATGGTGACCAAATTTTCCAGTTCTCACTGAAAGCCTTGGGAAACCATCAGCTGCCTGGGCTGATGTTGATCCACATGATTCACATAGAGCAGACAACAGGGTAGGCAATGATATAAATACAAATGATGCACCAAATATTTCAAGTCAATCACGATCAACAAAACTGAGACCAGGGAAAAGAAAGGTAATACAAAAAAGAATTGAGACTGCAAAGAAGGAAGAAGAAATAATCAAGGTCAAAGAATGCCGAGATGTACCTGCTAGAAGAAAATATGTCATTAAAGAATCAAAGTCCTGGCTACAAAAGCATCCATATGAGGTCTCTATTTGCACAAAACCTGCTTGCACTTGCTTAGACTTCGTCAAAGCTCCAAACAGTGGCCCCTGTAAACATCTGATTTGGCTCTATTTTTACATATTTCGTTTGAAGGAGGACAGCCATATCATACAGCATCTCATTGACAATAGCTGAGGTCACAAAGCTGCTTTCGGTGAGTGATGTGGAAAAAAGTGTTTGGCAAAAAAGCAAACACCAGCCTCTATTGTGACAAAAAGTGGGAGATTAAACTTTTCTAAACAGCTACTATAAGAAGACCCCAGATCTTCTTCATATGTCTTCAATTTGTTACTTCACAAAAAATAACTCAAGCCAGGGAGGAATCCATCCTACTCATCTCACAGTGGGCTGAAACAGGGTGTCAAGCGGACATTTAGTCATATCTAGACAACAACTATGATATGAAAGTGGTTGAGAGCTCGTTGGAAGCGTATTATTTATTTGAATGTGGGAAAGTAAAAACTATCAAAAAGGTCAAAAATCTTGGGGTCTGTGGCCCATAAGCTGAATTTATGGGCTTGTGGCTGAAAACCCATAAAACACGTTTTTAGACATATCTTGACAACAAATTATGCTACAAAAGTGATTAAGGGTTTTTTGGAATGGCATTAAGAAGCTGAATATCGTGAAATAACAAAGGGCAGAAATCTTCAAAATTTGAGGGTCTGTGGTTCATGAACTGACTTTGGGGATTTTGGTCAAAAGCCCACAAAACCATAATTTGTTATCTATCAGCAAAAAACTATGGCATGAAAGTGTTTTAGTGTTTTTGGAAGTGCATTATATCGAGATGGATATGTCAAAAGAAAAAAGTCATTAGTTTCATAAGGAGAACTCCTCATATTATATTTGAAATGGAAATAAATCAACCAAACATCATTCAAACAAAAAACAGTTATTCACATAATGCATCATCCGTCAGAAAGCACAACAAAGATTCGTACTCGATGTTACATCCAAGTATTGCAGCTTTGAGCTGCTCACAGCTACGAATGCTGTGCCCTGTCCCTTTGCAATGCTTGAAATTTAATCGCTCTCTGGACTTTATCATACTGGGGTCACTCTTGTCCAACAATGGATTGATACAATCTGACAAGTTGTCAAACTGATTGGTCTTCCTGGCTTTATTGATTCGGTATTGTCGAAGAAACTTGTTGTTGGCTTCAATACCTGACTCGGTTAAATTGGGTAGTCCAATAGAGCCGTTTTCAGCAATCAACTCTGCACTCTGTCCCAGAACAATATGTGCACTAGGTGTGATGTGGGTCCATGGAATCGAAGCCACCTGGAGGTAGGTTTTTCAGCCGAATTCTCTAAACTCGTCAATCTTAACTTTTCGATCTGAGTTGATGATACTAAGAATAAATGCCATGTTCAGCACCAATTGATCGATCTTAGATCTCAAGTTAGAGCTATTAATTCCTTGGGTGAACAGTTTTCGATTGTTGGTGTTTAACATAACCTTGGCTGTATTCCCAGTTGTGGAGGTTCCACCATGACAAGTTGGATCAGCTTGCTCCAAGGTAATAGATGTTTCTTCCTTGACTCTGACTTGTATCTCCTCTTTGGCTTGTTTTAAGAACTCTAATGCTTGAGCCACTCTATTTGACACATCCAACTTTGCCTCCGACCAAGACAGATGACCTGCAGTGGCATGGTAGCAGATTTTAAAGAGCCATCCAAAACACAGGATAAGATTGTGGAGAGGATGCATGTTCTTGATGTCTTCTGTTTTGACAGGCTCCTGAGTGGTTTCTTTACGAACATCATAATCCTCTTTCTTTCGGTTTTCTTCCAAGTGTAAGCCCTTCTCGCAGATCTTGGGGGTATCTTCCAGTGACTGATCGACCTTTAACCCGGATGATATGACATGTGTGCATTTTCCCATCTATCATGGACATTTTGGCACTAACTTTAATATTGATAGATTTGTTGAGATGGTCCACCGACAACTCAACATCTTGTCGTTCCTTCTGAAAACCTGTTACAACCTCACAGTTCTCGCGAGTTTCTTTTCCCATCAACAACATCATTGGACGACAAGATGTAGAGAAGGCATGTGACGGGTTTTCCCAGAGTACTTTGCCATTCACAGTCTTTAGGTTTTCAATGCGGAACAAGAACATGATGATGTTGTTTGCTTGGATGGAACCCTTCTGGTTGAAAATGGAATGTCCACCACTACCATCTAAGGCATCATGAAGGGTCGTCTGGATCTCGTCAAGGTCTTGGAATGCGGGCAACTGAAGTGATTCAGACAATTGAGCAGACAAAGTGTCTAGCAATGGCGGTATTCATACTTCACACCACTGTATGGGGTTGCAAGTTTTTAGACTGTTGGCCTTCGTTCCCGCTTAAAGTTGCCGTATGCTGGAAGAACATGAGCTCCAGCATCTTTGAGGAGTAAACAAATGTCTGTATAAATCCGTTTAGTCATTTTGCCACTCTCGTAGATTGCAGATGCAACTTCCAGTGAAATGTGTCAATCTGGGATGGACTCATTCTGAGGATGAAGTGTCCCACTTAAGCCATCTCTTTGTTTTGAAGGTATTTGTTCTTCAGACCGAAGGCAAAAATTTTGGTGGGGGAAGTATTCTCTGCTTGAGCATCAGCTTTGGTCGACGAATCCATAAAGTTGCTCAGACGTCCACGTTGTTGGCTATGTAGAGTGAGGAGAGTCGCCAACTCTCTGTAATTCCAGGCTAAAGGAGTCGCAAGGTGTGGTCACATCAAGGAGAAGGACCAGGACATTGCTCAATAAACTTAACTTCTCAGTGTTCTAAAAACTACCTTTGGATGCTAGGTAGCAATATAGAAAAAAACAGTGCAGTTTGTGGCCTGGGGGGCTAGTGAACATGTGGAGGGTACTGGTATGTGCTGCTCTAACCTTAGGTTTTTAGGTCCAAAATTTTCTAAACAAGGGTCATTTTTTGGCAAATTTTGAATACAGATGGTCAGTTTGGCTGAAATCGACAAAATATAGTTTTAAAAATGGGTTATGCTTTTTCTGCCAAAATTCTTGATCAAAATGGGCACTTTGGCAAACTTTGGCCATTAGAAATGGGTAGCTCTTTTGCAAACTGGGTGACAAACCCTCATCCATCTACAAGCCATGAACCCCCCTAGGTTTAGCAGGCAGCGCTAAATGTACCAATCATTTGTTTTCCTCACCCTCGCAAGCTGTGCAACCCATATGGAATTGACAGAATTTTCAGCCCCAGAGTCATGTTATTGACATAAACAAGATGATTTAGGCTACATTTAGCATTGTCCAGGGTATTTTTTAAGTTTTTCAGTCAATTTACCATAAATGCTGGGGGATGTTGACAAAATTTCTTTGCGCCAAGGCGGGGTTATGAATATCCCCACTCAACCCCCCATGGTAGGGATAACAAATGATTGTTGCATAAAAGTCAGGCCCGTAGGAAGGGGGTGGCAAGGGGGCTCATGCCCCCAAATAATGTTCAAAATAATGGTGCCACGTCACAAGAATAAATTATTTATTGTTCTCCATTGTCTTCAGAAAAAACCCCTCAATCTGCAGCTGCTTCCTATGGCCCTGATAAATGTCATAATCTTCCTGTAGATATTGATTTAAACATCACCCTTCCCTATACCCTCTAACCCTAACTTGCTCAATAACCCTAACTAACCCTAAGTAACCTTTAGCTTATCCTAATTTGTGTCCAAGAAGCCTCAGCGTCCCTATGTCAAGTAAACTCTGGCACCACCCCTGCTTTAAATTTATGACTGTTGAAATTTTTACTTTGGCCTTTTGTTTAAAAAAGAGTCATGCCAGGGCAATGCTGCAATAGCAAGTGCCGGGAACCAACAAGGTTATGAGCCAAGAAAGCTGGCACGGAATATTTGGGTAAAATGTGTGCCTTAAGTCAGGCAAAATTTTCGTAAACAATGAACTTCTTCTTGCCGTCCCCAAGATTTTATCTCATACCCCTGCCCTCCTGGCGCATAAGTGGCATGTGACATTTTTTTCTTTTTATTTATATATACTTAAAACTCATTTGCCAAAATGACAGTTTTGGTACATACTGTATTGCAGAAACATGGGCCCCGTTTTGAGTCCGGGCCCCAGGTCAATGCCCTGGCTGGACCCCCTATTGGTGCTACTGCCAGGCGGCACTTGGTACATAGACATTTGCTGGGGGCAGTCCAATATTTCTGGGTACTGTAAGACTTGCCAAAAGTATTTTTGGGTCGTAAAATATATCAGATGCTAATCTGATATTTCTTTGTATTAAATTTGGTATCTTAACTGATATTCTGGGAGCAGCAGTAGAAAGCATTTTCCTGTTCATCATCTGGCGCAAGATACCATCCAATGTTAATAAGGTATTGCTTGGCAATCCATGCAAAATCACCAGCTGCCTACAACGAGCTAAGGAACAGTGGAGTCGTAGTATTGCCAAGTCAAAGAACTTAAAGGGATTATAAAAATGCTTTAAAAGCCAAAACGGGGATTTAACCCAGAGGTGATTTATGAACTTAAGCAAGCATCGCAGCAACTCTTCAATATCCAACGGTTTGTTTGTATGACTTTTGATGAGATGAAAATCCAAGCAGGCCTCGTCTTTGACAAGAACAGCGGGGAGTTGATTGGGTATACAGATCTGGGTGATCCAGATGTGAATTATTCTTGCCTAAAGCAATCTGAGATTGCAAGTCACGTGCTAGTATTTTACATCCGCGGACTGGCAAGTGACCTGAAATTCCCTTTAGCAAATTTTCCTACTAAAGAGATAACTTCCAACCAACTTGTCCCCATTTTCTGGAAAGCATTAGCAGTGTTAGAGTTGACATGCAATCTCTGGGTTGTTGCTGTAACTTCGGATGGAGCTGCACCCAATCGAAGATTCTACAGAATTCATAATGGTTTATGTGATGCCTCAGATACAGGTATCACTTACAAAGTGAAGAACCTATGTGCCCCAGATAGGTACATTTTCTTTCTTGCTGATGTTCCTCATCTGATGAAGACAAGTCGCAATTGCCTTTACCACTCAGGCAGCAATTCAACAAGAAATATGTGGAAGAATGACCATCATCTTATTTGGAAGCACATAGTAAATTTATATAACAAAGATCTAGAACGTGGTCTTCATGTTCTACCCAAGCTAAAATTCTATCATAACAAGTTGACTTCTTATTCTTAGTATGAGGGTCAATCTGGCAGTGCAAGTTCTCAGTGGAACAATGAGTTAAGTACTGCAATTATATGGAGGACCCACATGCCAGGAGACAGCTAAAGTTTGCTCATTCATGGATAGATTCTTTGATTTTGTTGTAATGTTTGGAGTCTCACAGAGGGATCAAGGTCCAGAAAACCATTTTGTAAACCATATACATCAGTCAATGATGAAAGATTTACCTGGCTAAAAGAGGACTTTTTGAGATATCCTGCTAGATGGAAAGAAAACACGGAGAAACGAGAGGGAAATTTCTCTAAAGATGAGCGGTCAAGAATGTTTCTCTCCAGTCAGACATATGAAGGGCTTCAAATCACTGTTTACTCGTTAGTAGAATGTTGCAAGTTTCTACTTTCCAAGGGCTTTGAATATGTTCTAACAGAGCGATTTTGCCGGGATGTGATTGAAGAATACTTTGGGAGGCAAAGAGCTTTAGGACGACGAAATGATAATCCCACACTACGCAATTTTGGATATAATGATAATACCCTACGCATTCAGAGAGCAAATACTGCTGTTATGGTGAATACAAGAGGAGCACGAACAAAGGAAGAGAGCTTGGTATTCAGTCTCTAATAGTCCCATAAAGAAAAGAGAGGTGTGATGCTGCTGCTCAGACTTTAAACAGTTTCATTAATATGGCTTTACAGTAAGAAACCTTGACTAAGATTATATAATGCTATAATTAGTGTTCTACTGGGTGTCTCAATAAAAGTACCCCTGCTTGCAAGAGGATAATTAACAGAAGATGCAATGGCAAATCTTTGAGTGACTTATCCAGATTTGCCATGTTTGGACTTAGCCATAGATGGTACAGTACAGGCCAGGTGTAACTTGACCTGTTTTTCCTGCTTTTTCTGTCTTGAGATAAAGAATTTTTGCAGAAAGAATTCTTTTTCTTTCTGAAATTTGGCAATACGCTAAAACAAGAAAAATCTTGAAGGTATGATCAATGACGTCATGGCAGGCTTGTACCACATTCCTTCAAGCCAGGAGAATCCCCAGCATCAGTTTTGTCCAAAAGGAAAAGATTCCTGGTTTGGCTGGCAGAGAGATATAGCAAATGGTGATGACATGTATAAACCAAAGAAAGGGCTCCCAGCAAATATTGTGGAGGTTGTTCTTCCAATCTACAAAGATCTGTCAGATCCGGTATTGTTGACCAAATGTTTGGATTCATATACACAAAATCCAAATGAATCTTTGAATAACATGGTGTGGGAAAGATGCCCCAAAAAGATTTATCAAGGCAAGAAGGTTGTGGAGCTGTGCACTGCAAGTGCAGTTTCTAGTTTTAATGATGGTTCCAGGTCAATTGCAGCTGTTCTTGAAAAATCAGGCATTGCAGTTGGCTCCAACACAAGGATCGGACTACAGTTTGCTGATAAAAAAAGAATAGCAACTGCTGAGAAAGAGTCCACAAAGAAGTCCGAGGTGCAGAGAAAAAAGTTGAGGGCAATTAGAAAGGGACTTTAGGACAAAACAAAAGAAAAAGAGGGGGTACTATATAAGTCAGGGGGATTTTAAAGAGTTTTACGACTTATATTTCGCTAAAATTAAGTTTTCTCGAAGTTTTGAAAAACCGTGAATTGGTAGTATTTGTGTCAAAAAATTTTTCAAACCACGCAGCATATAAAGCTGAAATTTTCAGGGTAGTCTCTCCACAAATAGAGCTAGAGAATGAGGTGCTTTTGGGCCCCCTGTGACTTTGTGAGGTAAAAAATATTGAAGTCCAAATGTAATAGAAAACTGGTTTTTTCTGTTCGCTTGAAACAAATTAAGTTTTTTTCCATAACCTCCTTGATATTGAGTTTAAAAGTACCTCATTCTCTAGATATACCATTTCAAATTACATTTTGAAGGATATTGGATTTCTTGTATCTACAGTTGAACAAAAATATGGTGACAAGATGAACGCAATTCTTTCTATTGTTATATCCGCCATTTTGGCTAATCAGCATATTTTTAAAAAATCAACTTAATTTTTGTAATTAGATGAGTATATACTACATCTAGACCAAATTTGAGCTCTTTGGCTATAATAATGAGGAAAATTTGCCTAATAGGATCAAAGGCCCGTAGCTTTTTCTTACATTTCTTGTTACTAATTTAAAGAGGAGATGAGAAACCATATGAACTTCAGAAAATAACTGGATAACTTGGGCTGGAAAAGCCGTGCTCTCAGCAACAGAATGGGGATATTCGATAATAAGCATAACATAAGTTCTCAGCAGTCTCAGCAATAGTATGGGAAAGTCCCATACTGACCATTTTCGACCATAAGGAAATTTCCTGGACTTGAGTTTATTCTTAAATTTCTTGTTACCAATTGAAAGGGGAGATGAGAAACCATATAAATTTCAAAATGTAACTGGAATAAAATTGTCAACTTAGACTTTCTAGGATGTTTGATTTGGGAGGGTTCTGAATGCTTCACAACGTTGTTATTTCACAAGGGGCTTCATAGCCTCAAAAAACATGATTGGCATATTTTTTTTGGATAATTCCAAACACTTTTTTTAAGTCACCAAATTGGTCTTTTTTCTTTGATGATCCTTGTAGGAGTATCATCCGCTTCACATTAAGGAATCTTTGTTAATTTAGTAGAGTAGATGTTGTTTTATGGGATAGATCATTATTTTGTAATCAGAAGTGTCATTTTTTCTAAATACATGCATCCTAAGTACCCTATCGAAATTTCGAGATTTATTATGATTTTCATGGCAAGCTGGAAAGGTTCAGGAATAAGGTAGGGTTACTTTAAAAGGTCCATCCCATCCAGCTAGCTTAACTGTACAAACACACCAAATTTGAAAAGGATACCATTAAGAATGAATGTTTGAGGGTCGCCAAGAGTTCGCGATTCATTGAAAAAACACGTTAAGAAAATATCAATAAATAAGAAATAAGAAAAATGCATTTTAAAATTCGTCTTTTTAGTGTCAAAATGCTCCAGAGGCATATGTAGCTCCCTCAGCTGTACTCAGTTTATCCTCTAAGGCTTTTTTTGATTTCCGTTTTCTCTGCCTGATCTTTTTTCTAATGTTTGAAGCATGCATATTTGATTCCGGAACTCTTTTTTTATCAATTGTTTTGAGTGCCATCATCGTGAAATGGCCTGGCTTGATTCCAACATTGGCAAGGACCTTTCCAAGGGCAGAAACTCCATCATTGAAAGCAATTACTGCACCTGCTGCTACAGAATCAAGGTGGTCACGCCCAGAAGAATACCGTGTTTTGGGGCACCTTGACCAAATCAAATGATTTAGTGCCTCGCAGTTGCTCTGAGTGTAACCACCAAGACAACCTTCTAGTACACCCAGATTTGTAAGCCTATCATAGGCAGGCCTTATTGCTTTCATCACTGCCTCTGGCAATGCCTTTTTGTGATGATGTTCTCTGCCCTCCTTCTCTGCTTTGCGAAATTTGCACCACATGTCATCAGTGTCTGGGCAGAACTGGTGCTGCGGCTTCTCGTCTGTTGATGCTGAATGATAAAGCCCTGCCCAGACTTCATTTTTCATTCCATCTAAGTCATGTTTATGACGTCGAGTGGCAAGGCCAAAGTAGACCTGCAATTTGTCAATTCTATCAGCAGTTAGTCTACCTTGGCCTCCAATGCTTTTTCCGTCATCTAACTTTTTGGCCCCATGGGTGCTTTTAATTTTTCTCAAGGCCGTTCCCATGCGTTTTTGAACATGGCCTACACACTCGAGCTTCTTTATTTCCTTGTTGTCGTATGGCTTACTTGCCTTCATCATAGAAAAAGATTTACTGTCACCATCCCCAATATAACCAGTATATTGGAGATTGTTATTGGTTTCAGAGCGACTGAAAATCCTTTTCACACCTTCAGGCTCCATGGCAGGAGCAGAACCAGTAAAGTTTATTGAGCATTTGTGAGCTGCAAGCCATTTTTGCTTTTCTTCTGTGTCTGGTTTGGACTGCCAACGTGAACAATCTGGACACGATTTGTTCAGGGTCTCGTAATCCAGGCATTTTCCTGAAACAGCTGAAATGGCAGTTACACCTCCTTGCATCGAAGAAAAACCCCTCTTTCTCCATGTCCCATCAAACATGGCGTTGCATTCTAGAGTCTTGTCAAATTGCACCCCAGCAGCAATATACTTTTCATCTGCTGCTTTTTTCATGCTTCTTTGAGCCTCTTCCTCAAGAGCACCTTTTAGACAACGAAGATTTTCAGCATATGTTTCTATTGTCATAGGAGACGGCATGTTCAGTAGACCACAAATCTTTCGCTATGACGTTATCCCACCTCCAGTTTCTAACATGGCCAGAACAGATCTGCGATTCACCTCAAATGCTTTGGTGCCTTCACACCGAGAAGAGCTATACGTTTCCACTGCAGCTTTGCAAAAGTCACATTTCAAGGATAGAAATGTGACCATTCCCATCTTTTTGCTTGGATCATCCTGTAGGATTAACTTCCCAATCTTGCATCTCCTACAAAGACATGCTTGGCTGATCAGCGACTGCATGGTTCCCATATCAAAAATACGGAAACCTGCATCCGAATGAGTAAGCACAAACTCATCTCCCATTTCCAGTTTTTTCTGACTTGGACCCACTGGTTCTTCAGCATAAGGTTCCTAAAATACAAAGATGGATAGCTATGAAATATCAAATAATAAAAAATACTAGCTGGTTCTAAATTCTATACTGGAACTATCAACCACAACAAGAGTAGGCCTACGCATTTTCATATGAACATAGCAAATCTATTGAACATCTTTCAAACAGTAAATAGACCTAAACAGTTAGTTTATGAAAAGATTTTGCAGTGTAAAATTTAAAGGTTTCTGAACATACCTCATCTACATCCTGATCTTGTTCAATTGCTGCTTCGGTTGTGATTCGACCTGTGTTAGGCTCATCAGGTTGAGTCTTTTTCGTAAATTGATTGCCATGAAATCGGCTTTTTCGTCTTCTTTTGCTCTGTTTTTTTCGATTTTTTTTATAAGTTATTTGACGACATTCTGAGTATTTATTCGACAAGATAATCAAACAACGACGAGGAATGAGTTGGCTGTAACTTTACTTTTTGCGATTCGTGAAAGGAAAAGACTAACAGCAGTAAAGCTTCATACTTCTTTGCAAGTTTGCTGTTGTCAACGGCAACAACAGATTTCTAGTTCTTTGATTGGCTAGAAAGAGAGCTGCAGACTGTAAGTAGAGATAAGAACGGTTGAAAGTCGCTTTAGTATGAAATGTGATTGGATTGTTCAAAAATCTGAGGCTTTTGATTGGACCAAAAGATTTTCTTTAGTTTTTACTCATCAGAACCTCACGTGGGTTTATGATTTTGATTGGAAGACAAATTTCGGCTGATGGGGAACAGGACAACGTTTGGATTGTCGTTCTAGGCCCAGGGAGATCGGAGAAATGGCGACCTGAACTTTAGGATGTTTTCAAACTCAAATCGACAAATTTTAGGAAGGGTAGGGCTACGAAAATTGGGAAATTCAGCCCCAACGAATGTATTTTCTTTCAAAATTCACGTTGCATCAAAAATACAGATATTTTTGATTATAGAGGGTTGAGAAACAGAAATTCCCAAATTCTTAAGAAATTTAGTAATTTTGCCTAGAAAGTGAAGGAGCCCGTAATCTCTGAGCAACAGTATGGGGAAATCTTATACTGACCATTTTCGACAATAAGGAAATTTCCTGCACTTAAGTTTTTTCTTAAATTTCTTGTTACTAATTGAAAGAGGAGATGAGAAACCATATGAATTTGAGAAAATAACTGGAATAAAGTCGATAACTTGGGCTGGAGAAGCCGTGCTCTCAGCAACAGAATGGGGAAATTCGATTATAAGCAAAACATAAGCTCTCAGCAGTCTCAGCAACAGTATGGGTAAGTCCCATACTGACCATTTTCGACAATAAGGAAATTTCCTGGACTTAAGTTTTTTCTTAAATTTCTTGTTACTAATTAAAAGAAGAGATGAGAAACCATATGAATTTTAGAAAATAACTGGAATAAAGTCGATAACTTGGTCCCAAGAAGCCGTGCTCTCAGCAACAGAATTGGGAAATTCGATAATAAGCATAACATAAGCTCTCACAGCAGTCTCAGCAACAGTATGGGGAAGTCCCATACTGACCATTTTCGACCATAAGGAAATTTCCTGGACTTGAGTTTATTCTTAAATTTCTTGTTACCAATTGAAAGGGGAGATGTGAAACCATATAAATTTCAAGATATAACTGGAATAGAGTTGATAACTTAGACTTAAGGAGCTGAGCTCCCTTAGCAACAGTATGGGGAAATCTTATACTGACCATTTTCGACAAGGTTAATAACTTGGGCCTATACAGCCTTCAGAGCTGCCCTCTCTTCACTGCAGTTATCTGTAAGAAATACGCTTGGTCCTACATCTTGCCCCTTGCCATAAATAGCTGTTTGATGTAAACTTTCCTTCACTAGGTTTAGACCCATTGTTACAGCAATTCATATTCGTTTTCTGTATTGGTCGAGTCTCGCAGAGCTGTATTTATTCGTTTTCATGCAACGCTAGGAGTAACATTATTTTCAAAAGACTTCAACAGCTCACTTTTTGTTTCTGGGTGTACATCCCTGAACCCCATCACTTTCAAAACCTGTGTCGAATGATTATGTTCATAAACAAGGTGTATTTCACACGGGTGAGCTGGAGAGAAATGACTTTCTGTTTTACGGTTCTTCTTGTACAATTCATTGTGTATTTTTTTTGTCATTTGAAAAGGGCATTGCATATTCTTCAAGTGATTAGTTGGTGTGGATTTTGTTTTGTTAGAACGAGTATGATGATGGCAACAAAAGCTTTGTTTGAAAATAAGCTCATGTTTCTCGATATCAATGTCTTCTGAAACTTTTTATTGTACTTGCTACGTAGAGTTTCTTTTGTCTTCTTCTGGTATTGTTCAATAAACTCTCTAGCATCATCCTCGTCAGAAGGTTTGCGACTACAACCGCTTCAAATGGAGTCGAAGTACAAAAAAAACTATTTTTAGGGAACTCTCTAAACTCTTTTATAAGGTACTCAAACTTGTCTGAGAAAAATCTATTGATATCCTTGTTGTAAGGCTCGATGTTTTCTTTATCTTCTTTCTTGGTAATTTCCTGAATAAGCGTATCTAAAAAATCATCACCATGCAAAGTGTTCATCAAACTTGCTGCATCTTCTCTTGGACCATTCATGTCGGCATAATATTATATCCAAATCAAACGTTATCCTGAAAGTAGGAAAAAGACAAGAACTGCAACACCCTTTGTGTATTTAACAGCCAAACTGCATCATGTGTTCTCCTGTAAGCAACACTTTAAGATGTGAAACTCCTTTTTAAGCTCTAAAGATCGACGGAAAACTTTACATAAATTTGGGGCGTTTTATGTAAAGGTCCTTTCAAATTCGAATTTTTCTATTTTTAATGTTTAAGTGTGAGTTTCGAAGTTATAAGGGAACACCAGAGACTTGGTTGTGATTTGCCTGATGGATCCGGAACTAGAATCACAAATGTAGACAACATGATCGAACTCTACTGCAATGCCACATGGCTTGTGAAACTGAGCGTAGAATGCCGTACCATCTCGTGTGCCTTCTTCTCCAGATCCTGCAAATGTTTTAGAGCCATTTCTTCCCAGAACATAACTCGATGGTCGTTAGATGAGGTGAAGAGGAATCCTTCCTTGAAAGGAACCCCAAAATTAGGAGTGAAGCCTTTTGATTCCGTCAGTATCACATTTTTCTCTCTTGATTGCAGATCTATCAAAACAGCTCCCTTGTCATACAAAACTGCCAGGCTTTCTGTGAAAACCATAACAGCACAAACATATTCCCATGTATCAGGATATTTCGAAATTGTTGATCTGACTCCAGTGAGACCTAGTCCATCCCTTTGTATCCGCAGTTCTTCGATGGTTTTCCTAGAACTGCAAGCAGCGAAGATTAGCTCTTCGTCAACATGCGTAAGGCAGCTGAAGGATATCTTCTCCTCACCAGCAAAATTAATCTCTCTTGTATCCCAGTTGTTTTCCTCGTATCTTCTCTGCAGCTACTCCTAATGCTTCCTAATACGTTCTTTGCATGTAGCCAAGGTACCGGAGACACTCAGCTTGAGATCTTGTAGCACTTGCTTCATTTGTCCCAAGGAACGAACGCTAGCAACATCTTGTTTCACGGTATTGCGAGTTTTAAATCCAAAGAAAGAAATTGGTGTGTTGCCAGTAATGAAGATGATACCGTTGAAGTAGTAAATACGAGTGCCTTTGATATCTCCTGAGATGAGCTCAATTACTTGGACTGGGTTATGAAGCTTAGCTTTTTAGAGCTTGGAAGTCTTCTTTTCAGCATCATAGGACAAAAACAACAGCCAGCCTGTGGGTCCAGCTGCAATACTTGTGGGGAAATGAACCAACCCTGTTCATTGCTGTAAACCTCAATGTTTCAGGAACAATGGTATGGCATACATACCCAAGAGTTGAAATATAGTCACACATCTCGGAATTACAAAGTTTAAGAACGGCTGTAGGGTCTTGACGGTCACGGTTTCTCACGTTATCGTTTCGAGGTAGATACTTCTTTAACACCTTTCGGACTTCAGGCTCTGCTCTGTCTCTCATTGTATATAGAAGATAAAGGTTCCCACGCTCGCTTCCCAGTTGTAGGGGCCAGTTTGAAAAGCTAGCTTTCAGGGTCTTCAGCACATGTGGAGCGTCTGGTAAGACCGTCAGCAGACTTAAGGCTGGATCTACACTTCCATTGATGACCTTTTCTTTGAAGGAAACCATGCACTTTTTGTTTCCTTCTTCGCAGTCAAGCTTTAACACTGTTACTACCCTACGAACACACTTCAGATCGTGCTCCAAGCAGAAATTGCAGGGTCTTACAGATGGTATGTAAGTTTCACAGCCTATCTTTGCACAATCTTCACAGACAGTTTTGCTCTCAATGCAGTTGATGCACTCACTTTTACAGAGATTGAGCTGTGTTGAAGGCAAGATTAAACTCCTTTGACCTCTTCTGGCAGTTCTCGCACATTTGTAAGATCTTAATCTCCTCCGTAAGCATCTTTTTCATGTCATCGCCTGTTTTTCCACTTTTTTGAGAATACCTGACCGAAACAGGCATGCTATATTTGTTATCTAGAGTTGAAATCGAGCTTACCAAGTCCTCACAGACAAGCTCTTTTTTCAGTGTGTCACTGTCTACGAAATGATTATCTCGTATAAAATGCATGTCAATTTCCGATGAAAGTCCTACGTTCGACTTTTTCCTTTCATCAAACTGGATTGCAGGTTTTAAAGCAGTTCCATCGTTGCCTAATGCTACTGGAAATACAAGAAGTTTTCTTGAGTCAATAAAGGCGTCGCTCTATTAGATTCACATCTTGTTGTAAGCATGGCCGTACATAGCGGGGGGGCAAGGGGGGCTGCTGCCCCTAAAAAATTCCAAAACTATATGCTTTCCTATAGAGGATATCCTCAAAAAGCTCTTCAAAAGGGGTTTGCCCCCCGCTAAAAATGTTCTGTGTACTGCCTTGGTTGTTAGCTGGTAGTTAAGTAGACTTAGATGTCGATACATTCCAGATTTAACACTATAGGCCGCCTGTTTCTTGCGCAGCGTCTTCTCTGATGGTCCACCAAGGTTCATCTTGCACATCTTTGTCCCGTCAGGTAGTCCCCTTCCCTGACCTGCAAACATTGGACCATGAAGCATATTGTAGCTTCTTTTTCCACCAAGGTACGCCAATGATGCAAAGAATTCCTTGACATCATCATCATAAGCATGTCTAGGATTGTAGAATACTTCCACCATATCGTTCAAATATTTGTAAAATATCTTATCTCTAGGGATTTTACCATCTTGAATAAGTCTATTCAAACGTTGGCAGACAGGGTCAGCGGTCTCTACGGTCAAGCCAATGTTTCTCCAGTCTTTGTCCAAGTCTGTTGTATAACCTACTATTTCTAATAATCAAAATAAAATAATTTTGATAATTAAATTTATCAAGTTACAGAAATGAAAAGAATAAAAGCACCAGAAGGTAAAGTTAACTTGAATACTAAAAACACCTCTAACTACGGTGGCAGGGATAGCATTAAAAAGGTCAAATTGTCCTTATTTCCATAATGGTCCCCTTACAGGCTCGCATAAAGAAAATAAATGAGAGGGATCAAAAAGAATAAATAAATTGTTTTTTTTGAGATGATCCATGATTGGATACTAATAAAAGTGGTACATATTATCTTATTCTTTCCGAAATTTTAGCAAATAAATCTTTTTAAGCATGTGTTTAAAAGTATTTAGATTGTTCATAGATTTTTAGCTCAGTTGGCAGAGCATTCCAAACTTTTTGCCCCCAAAACGAGATGCTTTTTTGTCCCATATTACTATTTCAAAAAGGAAAATCAAGTTCGAATTTGGTTCTTCGAGTGACTGGATCTCGTTAGGCAGTATGAAAAATCTCTCCATAATAAGCAGGAACTTTTCATTTGAAAAATTTGAAAACGTTTGAGGAGATGTTTTGCTCCATTTTATTCCTAACTGGAAGCCAGTTTATTGATTTAAGTTCATCTGTTCGGATGTGAGCCCCGTTTTTTTATTCTACGTTAAAACGAATACATTTGTTTTGGGCAGATTGGATCCTTTTGGATATTTGTTTATTCAGCAATGGGTACCATGAGGTACATCCATAATCAAAGTTGAAAAAGTCAACTACTGGTTTAGCTAGAGCTGATGCTCCATTTCGAAGAAATCTTCCGGAAATATTGTCCATCCCTGTTGCCTTGGAAGGGTTTATCTCTTCAAGGAGATTGACAACAACCTAATAAGAAGTGGGCTCGAAAGAAAGTTGGTTGGACAGGTCCAATGGACAATAGAAATCTTTGACTTTGTCTAATCTATGTGCTAGAGGTTTTTGTTTTTGCACTAAATCCGATGGCAGATTAGAGAAATAATCTTTGAAGGTGTCTGCATTGGTTTTATCATCAAAGGAGGATTTGCCTTGATTATTTAAGCAAAGTTTTGAGGATCAGTTATTCCCTGATGACAAACCAAGAGATTTCAAATTCTTCCATAGTTCTTTTGGTTTACCGATATTTTCCTTAAGTTTTTGAGTAATGAAATATTTTTTTGGACTTGATTTAAGTTTGCGCGCAATTCAGTGCAGTTTTGGAATTTTCATGGTCCAAGGAATTTTCTTAAACTTGAACTTAATGAACAAACCGTCATGAATATTGATTTTCTCAAGAACCTCTTGGTCCATCCATTCCTGTGTATCTTTCCAAATTCGAATCTCCATTATTGGAGCAATTTCATTTAAAGTGTTTAAGACAAGTTCAACAAAGTTGGAGTAAGCAGCGTTTATGTTTCCGAAATCTTTATAATTTGGAAATTTAATTTGGCTCAGTTTATCCAAAAATAGTTCTTTTGTGTAGTTTTTTAATTTGCGAATCTTGATATAAGTGTGTTCTAGTACTTTAGGTTGCGTTGTTTTCCTTGTGCAGTAAATCAGTTGATGATCTGATAGGCCAACGTCAATAACTCCATGCTGGGAGATTTTAGCAAAAGTATTTTTAAAAACAAGGTCTAGGAGAAACGTTGATTTATTTGTGACACAAGTCGGGTATTTAATAATTTGCTTTAGGCCATGAGATGAGCAGAATTCCTTGTACTTTTTTATTCCATTTGAATTGTCTGCTTTGTCTTTTAAACTAATATTCAGATCTCCTAAAATATAAACTTTTTGATTGTCAAAATTAGCTTTATTAGAAATTGCAAGGGTGAGTTTATCTAACATGCCAGATGTAGTTGGTTGTCTGTAAAGAATTCCTATCAAAATAGGCTTCGATTTTGGAAGATGTATGTCAAGGAATATATTCTCCAAATCCATCGAAAAGTTTTTCCTTAGATTGTAAACTAAAACTTTCCTTACGTAACAGGCTACTCCCCCGCCATTTCTATCCCTGTCCGATCTATTTATTTAATAACCATCAATGCTGACTTTTGACAATTTCCGCAAATTCTAGCCTGTGTTCCGTCCATCCACAAAATGTATGGACTGTGCAACGTTCTCTGATTTTCTGTCCAGGTTGGGGACTGGGAACTACGCTAAATATTTTGTAATGTGCATAAATTATAAAATTATGAAATATGATTAACTAACATGTCACGTGATGTAGTTCAGAGCAGAGTCGATCCGTGTCCGTAATGGCGGATGCTGTTGCTTCTTCTGTCAAAAAACGTTGCATTATTTGTTATCTAATCCTCAAAAAGCGCAGTGATATCAATCTTGTTTGCAGTACTGGAGAATTTAACCCTTTGGATGTCATTCGTTCTCTCAAATTTGAGGTAAGGCGCTTTTCAACCCATATTTGTAAAAGATGCAAGGGAAAGCTCAAGCATTTGAAAAACCTGCACGAGCAGGTATCTAGAACAGAAAATGAGATTCAAAAAATGTATGAAGAATCTTCAGAGGGGAAGAAGCAACCGAGTCTGGAAAAAAGCGCCTGTCTTTGGTTGGTGTGGATCAATAAGGCCTGCCATATTCTTCTGTAGCTGCTCTAGCAGAGAAGAGAATTCGCATAGATGATGTCAATGTTGTTGACCCTCTCAGTCTCAGCACCACAAAAACTGAAACACTTGAAAACATTAGACCTACAGATGCATGGTGTTGTTGATACAGCTACTAGACAATACTTGAATTTTTCGAAGACGGACAAGAGCAATCTTTCCTTTGACTGTGGATGTAATGATGATCCCATTGCCTATATCCATATTTGCTGGCCAAGTGGAAATTGCAGTAAAAAAGTCAGTGTAGACTTGGAAAGACTTGTCATTGCACTTCGGCAAAAATAACACAGTAGTTGCTTTCTCCCAATTACAACATGCTATTTTTTATTGTGGCTGTTTTCTTATTTATTACTAAATTTCACTAAAAAATTCCACATGTGAATATCTACCTTATGACCTATTAGCACAGTTTTGGTATTTGGGACAAAAAATCTCCCAGTTGAAAAAGGATCAATGAGCAATTAAATTACTATATTAGTAATCCCCTACCACGTTTGTCTGAATAATTTTTTTTTGCTAATTTCTAGGCTTGACTTTTTTCTATTTAGCATATGTTTACCCCACTATATAACTATCCTCATCCTTTTGTAGGCAGCACATACGCAGACACCAAGCACTGTCACAAACCATGCATACTCTTGTAGAAGTCATGATTGTTCTAAGGTTCTAAGGTATACAAGTACAAGAAGGCAAGAGCCAACCACGAGTTAAAGATCCATCAAATAGTATTTGAGAATGCAACAACTGATGAGATGAATGTAACAGAACATAATGAAACAAATGCTAACAATGATGATGTGTACAATTATGCTATTGCTCGTTTAAATCTTGGTCTGCTCATTAAATGTGCTGACGATGCTGTTCGTGAAGGTGATGGAGATCGAATTATCTTGTGCTGGAGGTTTTTTCTTCTGTATTATAAAGCATTTAAGCACCACAAGTATGCCCTTGCAGCCTTTAATTTGCTTGCAAATGTAACAGCACTTTTAACAGAGGAAAAAGCCCACCTGCTTACCTGGAACAGGACCATCAACAATAAAGGAGGAAAAGGCAAGAATGAGTCAAATGATGTTCGTTTGAAACAATGGAATTGCCTTGCAAAGGAACTTCTTGCCAACCTAGGGGTCAATCTAAATGAACAATGTGCACAAAGGGAGGCAAATGCAATTTCATTTATGAATGAAATACTTGTTACAATTGATGATGACTTGCATGTCAGACGCCCAACTGGGAAGCACATCATGAAGAAAAAGGAGAAAGATATGAAAATGCTTGTTGAAGAATTCACGAAGAACAACATCTTCTATTTCACTCCAGGTAGAAAGTATGATCATTTCAGTGGCTTTGATGCAAATATACTTTCAAGAATGAAAGTACCAGCACTTCTTCACTGGCTAAATGATCAGAGAAAGAAATTGGCATTGCATCAAGATTGACAATATTTTAATGGTTTTTTGTTTTTTGTATAGAGCACAAATTTGTCAAGAAGTGACTTATTGTGATGAAAATTGAAAAAGAAATATTCGTTAAACTTGATATTTGTATTTGATATCTATATCTGTAATGAACAAAAACAGAGCAAGGAAGTTTGAACGGCGGATACTTGGCCATGCCACAAAAAGATGCTGTGCAACACAGACGCCTACTAGGCCCGTATCGGAAAACAGTTTGATCATGAAAATGTGGTGCTATGTTAGAGGGGGAGAAAGCGGCTCTTTTCAATAAGCTGAAGGGGCCTTTCCTGTCAAGCAAAAGGGCACTTCTTTGTTTATTCCAAAATTTCCATAGGCTATGTCTATTTCCTTTAAATAGTATAATCAGAGAAAATGTTTAACAATTGTGCCCTCACCATTTTGGGATACAATGGGCTTCATCAGCAACTAGTGCAATTGATTTACTCCTGAAGGTATCATGTTTGTATATTGTGGTCCATTTGTCAGTCTCTACGAATGAATCTTGACTCCCAAATAATATGTCAAACTCTCCATTCTATAATTGCAATTCAGTGCTTTCATCCATCTCCTTAGTGAGATTTAAGGCGGTAATACCACGCTTATTCAGTTCGACAGTTTGTGTCTCAATGATCGCCAGTAACGGTGACACAACAACAACGAATTTCTTCCCTTTCCATTTGCTGTATCCCTTCTTTTCAAGTTCTCTAGTGATCGAGGGAATGAGCTGATAGATCAGTGACTTCCCGGCTCCCGTTGGCAGTATTGCAAAAACATCCTTTTCCCTAAACAGCCCTTTCCACGCCTCCATCTGCTGCTCCGTGGTATTCTCAATTTCATGGAAGAATTTTGCCAAGGAAATATTTACGCAGCTTTCAAGGTCAACATCAAATTGATCGGTAGCCATTTTGGAAACAGTCTGGTTTCTTTGTTTGCCTCGTTCACCTCGTTCACAAGATCACGGCCATCCTCAAGGCCGTTGGCTATGATTGGTCGAGAAGACACAAAGGAGGTCGCATGTCTCCAGAGTATTTTTCCTTTCACCTCATTTCTTTTTTTTTCCTTTTTTTTCAAATTTATTTTTCAAAAAATTCACTAAAAATACTCTGATCCAGGGTAAGTTTCTTCTTGCTCGAATAAATATTTTTCTTGCTCAAAGAATTCTTTCCAAATTCTCAAGAATTCTTTTGATGTTAAGTTACATGTGGCCTGTATTATACCTGTTCCCAACGAAACTATCTAAAATGTGCTTAAGATGATTTTTTTGAACCTGTACAGGCTAAAAATTAACAAGGAGAAAAATTTATGGAATGCCCATGTATTTAATTCAGGTTTAGCCTTTTGAATTTCTAAACCTGGGATATTCAAATCAGGATGAGATCATTCATCATCATCATCATCATAATTTCAGGTCAACGGCATGGTTGGATATTTTTGGTGTTTCAGTATATTTTGAGTGTAACAGTTCATTGCAAGTGTGCATATAAAAAATAAAGTGTTTCCATTTTTTTGACATTATATACATAGTTTTTTTCAATTAGTATCAATCAACTACTACTGACCAAGTGTCACAATTATGGTTTTATTTAAATAAAAATTTTCTCAAATTGTTAATTTTTATAATCCAAATTTTAATGATTTTGTGTGAGACGCACTTCGTGTGAAATGCACTTCATCTTACGATTCATGATTTAGACTGTTAACTCTATATACATTTTTTTGTTTTCAGATTTGTTTTCAGATTTGCTTGGATAATGTAGATACTCATGTGTTAGTTCATGATATGACAAAAGAGAATCAAAATATTGATACACACGAATGTGCAATAGGATTTGTTCCCAACAGAATTTCAGACTATGGCTTATCTTCAGACGCACCTAAAGTACCTGTTCCGAAATTGGACAATGCAGTTTTCCTTTGCAGTAAAAAGGATCGCATGGAACAAAGATTAAACTACATTGATTTGGTAGAACGTGTCATAACAAAAGACATAAGATGCCTCGAAATGTTTTCTAACATTGTGACCAAACACATTCCTCACAAATATTCTAAAGCTATGTGGGAAAAATGTGAAATGGTAAGAAAATAGATGAATCTCGATTTTATGTTTATTTTTGTAAGACAGACGTTACACTACTAGTTGCTGTTGTTGATTTTTTCCGCCCAACATGCCTAACATGTTGCAGTTTGTTAACTAGCCCCTCTTTGCTTGAGAATCATTGGCTATTATTTAGACAGTTTATGAAGGATGGAAATATTTATTGATATTTTTGGACAAAATTAAAATTAACATGACATGCAGTACAGGCCAGGTGTAACTTAACATGGAAATAATTCTTAGGAACGTAAGAATTCTTTGGGCAAGAAAAAGAATTCTTTGATCAAGAAAAAGATAGTGATTTGACCAGAAAAAGAATTCTTTCAGCAAGCATTCTTTTTCTCAAGAAAAGAAAAAGCAGGAAAAACAGGTAAAGTTACACCTGGCCTGTGCTGTAACTTCCTCGTCTGAAAAAAAGTGGCATACACTTTTTTCTAATTCCAGAACAAAATGTGGAAAATAATGCCTTGCTCGCTCTCCTTTGTAATTCCATTGCTTTTTATATCTCTTTGTTATACTGTTATTATTACTTTCAGGTATTGCTTGGAGTTCTGGGTTATAACGAGAACAACTCAGACGAAATCGTAAACATTTTGCAAGAAGTGCAACAGCACCAAGGATCTATTGGAGATGATGCAGCTAGAGTGTATGCTGACCTCAGCGTTGTTGGTGACCAATTAACAGTTGAGAGAGGCGTTAATGCACAGTTTAATGTTGCCAATGGATTCACACCAGAAGAACGGTTTGAGAATATGCACTTTGAAGTAGCAGACTTTCACTCTGAAATGAAGTTTCTTCAGGTAAGATGAGAGTAAAATATTTTTTGCATTCAATAAACGTGTTAATCAAAATGGATATATACGTTTTTGACCTTCTCTGAAACAGAACCTTTTTTGAGATGCTACAGACTAAGCCATGGTAATGATGCTCAACTAACAAAATTTCGTACGTCATTTGGAAGTGAGATTGGAAGTGAGACCATAGCCTACCTTGGAAATAAACTGTGGCAGCGGTTGCCCCAAGAAATAAAACATTCCAGCAACCTAATAATTTTCAAAAAACATATTAAATATTGGAAAGGTGGCAAATGCAACTGCAGGTTCTGCAAGACATTTATCCCGCAAGTTGGTTTCCTAACAGGATAGACTTTTTCGTATTTTTTCTATCCTTGTTTTTAATCTCTGCATACATGTTTGTATTGCAAACAAAATTAATTTAGAATTGTAATTAGAGTAGGATTAGGCCTTAATTAGCCGTAATCTGGCTTGTTTTTATTCCGTATTACATTTTTAGCTAGCCTACTATAAATAAATCAATGATGATGATGATGATGATCATCATGATGAAGTAACAATAGTTACTGTGCCAGAGCAGACGGTTGGGAAAAATCCTTCAAATTAAGAACAGGGGCAAAGATTAACTAATAGCTATAACTGTTATGGTAAGAAGGCTAAAAGCCTGTCACAGATCTGATGAGTGACCTCAACCTGGACCCAGACCATTGTACTCACAGAAAACATAAAATGAAAGCAAAATGTATATATATAAAAGTGTGAACCCAAAAAGTAGGCTGCTGTGGAATCATTTTTGACCAATAATAAAGTTTTTGGCTCTTGGGCTGCGTATCTCTGCTCAAAAAATAGTATTGGAAATGAACTGATCGATCAAAAGGTGGCTAGCTCTATATACTGGAACCCAGAATTTTGGAACATGGAACTTAGGAATATTGACTTTTTTTGATAAAGAAGCCTTGAAGAGCAAGGACCAGGAGAATTATAATAGCAATATGGAATATTATAGCAATATAATATAGCAATATATAATAGAGCAATATTATAATAGCATAATCATCATCTTCCCAATACATAATCATCACTTTTTTGATCAAGAAGCCTTGAAGAGCAAGGACCAGGAGAATTATAATAGCAATATGGAAGCCTTTTGGGTCTTTGTTTTGTTTACAGCTACCATTCATTACCTTAGATCGGACATATATGCACTAAAGGAGGAGGAGTTCTATCGAAATAGTGGTCACTTCGCATCAGCTGGGCCTAGGCCTAGGCCATCTTCAACACAGAAATTTCGATGCATGAGGAATATTACAAATATATTTTACTGCTCTTTCAAATCTACCTCAAACAGAAATTATGGCAAGAGTGTATTTGCACTGCTGGCAAGCATCCTTATAGCAACTTCAAATGATGTTCAATTAAATCCAGGCCCAGCCCAGGTATGTGTATCCAATTTTCTTTGTGGCAGTTGCAAAGTCCCAGTCACATGGGATCACAAAGGCATTATGTGTGAAAATTGCAATTCATGGTTTCATATAAACTGCCAAAATATAAATGAATCAACTTATGAATATCTTGGAAGTTGTGATGTAAGTTGGTACTGTTTCAGTTGCAATACTCCTAACTACAGCATGTCATTATTTGACCTTCAAGATCTTGAGTCTACCAATCCTTTCCAACCACTCCAAGATGACCTAGGTAGTACATACAGCCAAGCAGAATTACAGCAAGATCCAAATCCAAATCCCATTCCCATTCCCATACACACCAGCTCTCCTACTAGATCCACGCACAAAGGAAGGAAAAAGACCCTACTGAGAATAATAAATGTCAACTGTCAGTCAATTAGAAATAAGCATGGTGAATTTCTGAACATGATTGATAGCACCAAACCTGATATCATAATTGGAACTGAGTCTTGGTTAAATCCTGACATAAAGGACAATGAGTACTTCCCAGACACATACTCAGTGCACAGAAATGATAGACCAGTTGGCCAAACAGGAGGAGGGGTATTTGTAGCTGTCAGAAGAGATTACATCAGTTCATCTGTGCCAGATTTAGACACTGACTGTGAAATAAAATGGGTGAAAATAGAAATGGTAGGATGCAAAACCCTGCACATCTGCTCGTACAACCGTCCTCACTTATGTGATGAGGAAAGTCTCAATAAGTTGATTGAATCCTTCAACAAAATGGGTAGCATTCAAAATGGCTTAGTTGTTGTTGGTGGTGATTTCAATTTCCCAGGCTGGGATTGGAAAAAGCGCATTCTCAAAGAAAATTCTCAACACGTAAATCTGCATTTAAAATTTTCTCAAGCTCTTGATGACCATTCATTGGTTCAATTAGTAGAAGTACCTACAAGAATATATAACACATTGGATTTGCTGCTTACGAATAACCCAAGTCTAGTCAACAGAATAGAAGTCATCCCAGGGATTTCTGACCATGATATTGTCTTTGCTGAACTTGAAATTAGTCCATGTAGAAAAAAGCAAAAGCTAAGATCAATCCCTTTATACCGCAATGCAGACTGGGACAGTCTTGCTGCTAAAATTGATAAATCTGTGAAATCTGTTCTGGAGCAGGAACACTCTGTGAGTTCTGAAGATTTGTGGGAAATACTGAAACAAGGTATCAAAGAGGGCATCAATCCCTACATTCCCCATAAGGTTTGCAAACCCAAGAATAGCCAACCTTGGATTAACACTGTAATTAAGAAAATGATGAAGAGGAGAGACAGAATGTACAAGGCTTACAAAAAAGTAAGGATCAATCATTTGCTAAGAAATTGAAGAGCCTTAAGCAGGAAATCCAAAGGCAAATAAGGAGGGCATATTGGACATATGTTGAAAAATTGTTTACACCATCAGAAGATGATCATGAGTACTCAGCTACCAAGAGGTTTTGGTCTTACATCAAGCACAGGAAAACAGAAAACAATGGTATTTCATCACTAAAAGTTGATGGTAAATTAGTGTCATCTGCTAAAGACAAGGCTTATATCCTGAACAACCAATTCCAGTCTGTTTTTATTCAAAAAAGACCACTGTCTCTCAAGAACTCTGTTAGTAATTTCATGTTCCAAAGAAGATCCCATGTTAGAGCAAACCAGCCAGTTATAGAGGACATAAATATTACATCAAATGGGGTTGAAAAATTGTTAACATCACTGAAACCTGCAAAAGCCGCTGGCCCTGATGAAATCCATGCCAGAATCTTGAGGGAACTTGCCAAGAATATCGCACCTGGCCTTGCAGCAGTCTACAGAAAATCTCTTGCAACAGGGTTAGTTCCTGTTGACTGGAAAACAGCCCACATAGCACCAATTTTTAAGAAAGGGCAAAGGTATGTGGCTGCAAATTATCGACCCGTCTCTCTGACATGCATAGCAAGCAAGACTTTGGAGCACATAATTGTCAGTAACATAATGAAATATGCAGAGGAGCATAACCTCCTGTATTCATTGCAGCATGGCTTCAGGACTAAACGATCATGTGAGACTCAGCTTATATCCTTTATTGATGATGTGTCAAAGAACCTAGAGAAGGGGAGGCAGACTGATGTTTTAATTATGGATTTCTCCAAGGCTTTTGACAAGGTTGACCATGACCTTTTGATATACACATTAAACAGCTATGGAATTACTGGCAGTGTGAATCATTGGATAAAAAATTTTCTTAGCAACAGGCAACAAGCAGTGATAGTTGAAGGAGAAAAATCAGCTTTTGGACCTGTCACCTCAGGGGTACCCCAGGGTTCAGTCTTGGGTCCCACATTATTTTTATTATTTTCATTCTATATCAATAGCATTGCAAATGAGTTAGACTCAACAGTACGCTTGTTTGCTGATGATACAATGGTGTATTTAGTAATAAAATCGCAATCAGATGCGAAGAAGCTGCAGAAAGATTTGGACTGTTTAGGATCCTGGGAGAGAGAGTGGAGGATGGAGTTCCACCCAGATAAGTGTTCTGTGTTGTCAATCACAAGAAGTAAAACACCCATTCACTATGAATATCAATTACATGGGCAACCCCTGGAACATGTGAAAACAGCAAAGTACCTGGGAGTGACAATTCAAAGTGACTTGAAATGGACAACACATGTTAACACTGTCACTAATAAAGCAAACAGAACCTTAGGTTTTCTTCGACGCAACCTCAAAATTAGCTCACCAGCTATAAAAGAAAGAGCATACAAATCGTTAGTAAGACCTTCACTTGAGTATGCTAGCCCTGTATGGGATCCATACACAGATAACCTTTCAAACCAGGTGGAGATGGTGCAAAGGAGAGCAGCACGTTTTACGCTGAACAGATACCAATATACGGAAAGTGTTAGTAATATGCTAGAGCATCTTCAATGGAAAAGCTTGAAAGATAGAAGGAGGGACTCACGGTTATGCATGTTCTATAAAATCAGGAATAATCTAGTTGAAATCAGCTGTGTAGACCTAAAGGCAGTAAACAGACTCTCAAGAAATACACACAGTGGAGCCTACATCCCCATGTCCTGCTCAAGAGACTACAGAAAGTACCCTTTTTATCCAAGGACTGTTATAGACTGGAATGCACTTCCAGAACATGTTGCTTTATCTGAATCAATAACTTCTTTTAAAAATAACCTTGCAAACTAACACTAATTAATAAGTAAATAACTAGCAAATATATTGATCTACGCCTTTTAGTAGGAAATTTTATGCTCGGTTCATTGTGAATTGTGACCAATTCCAGGAACAACTTTTGAGATCTTGTGGATAACCACCAAAATGGATCGACCAAACATTGCCAATACACGACTAAATAGAAAGTGGTGTGCTGCATTCCCTGTCAACAATTTCCTACTCAGAGGGGTACATCATCTTATTTCCTTTATTTTTTCTCTTTTTCCATTTTTTTTTTTTTATATGCAATAACCTTCAGCTTGTTGAAGTTTGCATTAATTGGTAGATAATATGAGAATGGGGAACGTAACATCTCTAAAAAAGGGAACATCGCAATGGCACTTCCTATTGCAATGGCGTTTACACCAATGGAAAGGGCTGCCCTCCTACAACCCCCACACCAAGCTCTTAGGATCCCTGAGTGTGCAAAATAGCCCTAATCAAGGTTTCATCAGAACGTGGATTTCTCGGCAGTCTGACTTTCGCGAAGGTGTCAAACATTTTGCAGTGGGATTTTTTTAGGCCTTTTAGTAAGTTAATTTGTAGTATTTTCCTTACCTAGGCTATTCAGAACAGAATGGTCATTCAGGTTGGTTTTTGGAACATCGGCTCGAGCTCAATACTAAAATTGCTTAGCTGGAGGGCAAATTTGAGTACCAAAATTGCTTAGCAACTGCATAGCTTTTTTCACCTCAGAGTTTGTCCCTTAGAGTTCTGTATCACAAGATGGTGTACAACAAATGTCTTCGCTGCAAACCCAGGGTACTAATATCCACTGTAACTTACTTTCCTACTTTCCACAACACAAAGCACATTTGTTAATCGATTTCAAGAAAGTGACCTGCCCCACACGCGTTATTTTCTATTAGCATTGCTTTATGTGCAAGGCAGTACTCGACAAGACTAAGAACTTAAGCAATTCCAGTACTGGATAGCAGATTGTTAGGCAATGTAAGTTTTAGTTCTGATCCAATTAGCAATGAAAATCTTGCAGTAGCTATAGGAAAGTAAGTTACAGTGGATATTAGTACCCTGGGTTTGCAGCGAAGACTTTTGTTGTACACCATCTTGTGATACAGAACTCTAAGGGACAAACTCTGAGGTGAAAAAAGCTATGCAGTTGCTAAGCAATTTTGGTACTCAAATTTGCCCTCCAGCTAAGCAATTTTAGTATTGAGCTCGAGCCAATGTTCCCAAAACCGACCTGAATGACCATTCTGTTCTGAATAGCCTAGGTAAGGAAAATACTACAAATTAACTTACTAAAAGGCCTAAAAAAATCCCACTGCAAAATGTTTGAGACCTTCGCGAAAGTCAGACTGCCGGAAATCCACGTTCTGATGAAACCTTGATTAGGGCTATTTTGCACACTCAGGGATCCTAAGAGCTTGGTGTGGGGGTTGTAGGAGGGCAGCCCTTTCCATTGGTGTAAACGCCATTGCAATAGGAAGTGCCATTGCAATGTTCCCTTTTTTAGAGATGTTACGTTCCCCATTCTCATATTCCTAAGTTCCATGTTCCAAAATTCTGGGTTCCAGTATATAGAACTAGCCATCAAAAGGTGAACATGAACAGTTTCTGCATATTTAAGACCTGATAGTCTAATTATTTCCAATATAAACTAGTTGATGACTAAACAGGAAGAGCTATTTACACCAAACTATCATAGACAAAATTACTGCATTTGACCATCCATGTGCTACAGATTTTTTTCCAGCTTGTCAAGTTTGAAATCCTATCATATTGGATCGTTTTCTTGATAAACACATGGTTCCTATCATTGCTTTTTGATAGTCAATTTGATGTCGTGTTTTTATTCTAGATTTGCATGGATAATTACTTTAATGCTTGCAGCTCCGATAAATGTACATTTGGGAATGACAGAATACTTATAAACCGACGCAATGTTGTCATTGAAGTAAAACGCCGCTACTCTGCATGCAGAAAGTTTCTTGAGCTCGAGTTGGAATGCAGAATTGATGCTGCAGCTCTTGCCGTTCTTGGAATGGAGTCACTTGATGACATTCCAGATACAACTATTCTAGATCTAGATCATCTTCACAAGTCTGACAAAGCTGAAAGAAGAAATGCATTATTTGACCTGAGTGCAAAAATTGTTGATACATTCATTATGAGCTCTGATCATGTCCTGCAACAACAAACAAATCTGGATCAGAGAGAAAACTTGAAGCAAAAGCTCAAATGTTCAAGCCCAGACTTCAATGCTTCCTTCAAAGTTGACGGTAAAAGAAAACGGGATCATGAACTAAAAAAGCATGGCATAACATCAAATGATGTCAATGATAGCAACACAGGCAACGATGCAATTTACAACTACCAAGTAGCTTTCCTTGAGTACATGATGATATATCATAATTTTAAGGATGCTATATCTGAGGGTGACAGTGAACGCATCATAAGATGCTGGAAATTCTTTCTCCCATATCTAAAGGCAGATGGTGCAGCCAGTAGAAAATATTGTTTGGAAGGTCTTCACTTACTGTTACAAGTAAACTGCCTGTCAGAAACAGAATCACAGAGGCTTAATTTGGAACAGAAGTGTGAAGTCGAAGTCAGGACCAGGTGGAAATATTCCAATTGATTTGGCCATGGAACACTACATTAGAATTATAAAGCTTCTAAAGCGCAGACTGGGGCCAAACCAGAGTAACCCAAATAATCTTCAAAGATACGTAAAAGCACTTGTGTTCACAAAAGCATCCCTTGACAATTTTGATCAGTCATGTCACATCATCAAACAATCTGGCAAACACTTTAAGAAACCTGCCGTGTGTGATAAAACGGAAGTGTTAAACGAATTAGTAAAGGAGGGTGTGTTCAAGAAGAAACAAAGTAGAAACATCAAGAGTTCATTCATCAGCAACTTCCCTAACAGTTTGCTAAAGAATTTCAACTTACACAAGTTCTATTTATGGATTGAAAAACATAAAGAACAGATAGCAGCAGGAAAAACTGCCAGATAACTAATTTCAAATATTTTTTTTTGCATAATTAAGTCAGAGATACAAAAGTTACTAGTAGAGACTCTAAATTGTTGGAAGGGGTTATATTTGTACTGTAAACAGGGCTTACTGCTCCAAATGGCAGATAAATGGGCGATTCACCAATTCGGCTAATGCACATGTGTTGCGTTACCTATTTCAAGTCCTTTGATCATACTATTTGAAAGATTTTGACTACTTTAGCACAAAATATTATAATAGAGAAATCAAAAAATGTTGTATCAAATGATTGATCACATAAATTGAAATAAAGCAAAGCTTAAAGCTGATTTGGTCCATACAAATTATTTGAGCAAATGCACTTTATTTTTCTGAAACGTAGGTCTGTTTAGGTTGGTTCTAGATGATTCCCTAGTTTTCCATGGCATCATCACATATGTTGCGAAATGTTGGTTTTCTGATTAAAACCTTAACCCTACTCGATGCACATGAAATCCTACCCATTAGAAGTAGGTATTCTGTTAAGTTTCCGTGCCAAAAATTTAAAAGCAGGATATGTATTATAATGGGTTTAGGAATGAAGAAGCGATGATAATAAGAAAGTTTATTTATACATGTAACATTCTGCTTCATCTTTGTTCTTAAATCCATTATCATAAATATCCAGCTTTTAAATGTTTAGCATGAAAACGGAAAATAATACATACTTTTGATGGGTGCAATTTTGTGCGCGCCACAAACTGTAAACTTCAATTTTAAGAACCAAGCATAAAAGCTTGAATTACACCATTCTCAAGTATACAAACCTATTGTCTGTTCTTAAATTTTAAGTTTAAGGTACCATATTCTCTTGAATATGGAAGACAAAATTTGTGACTTCTATTCAAAGGCAGCTTCTTTTCAAGGGATCACAGAAGAATAAATTTGCAAAACGGTTTTACTGTTTTGCAAATTGACATGTCACTTTCCACTCATTTTAGCAGGGTTAATAGAAAAAACACTGGTTGGGAAGCCTATTGTTCTAACTCTTTGTTGGGATTTATCGAGAGCAGGAGACCAAAGTAAGGGGACGGCGCGCTGAATGCTTGTCGAGTTTTCAATCAGTTTCTACTTACGAAGCTGTGGCGATGATTTTTAAAACATGGTTGGCTCAAATTGTGCAATTCCTGGCTGTGGAACATCTCGCCCTGAATCATACTCAGGCATCGGGATTTTCAGAGTGTCGCAAAGAAAATCACAAGACTTCGTTTTCTGAAGAAATGAGACAATAAATATTTTCAAAAAGTATAGGACTGTCGATCTGGATTTTAAGCGCCAAATTGCAGCTGGCATTGTTTATATATGCAAGAGGCATTACGAAGAAGAAGACATCGAACCTACAAGTAAGTAGTCAAGGCATTATATTAATTATGTAGTCTTGTTTGATTTGTTTTGTCAGGGTAGAAGGAAACTTGTGCGAAAACACAACTCTTTAGGCTACCTAAACTTTTGGGCCTAAAAGCCTAAGGCGGCCTAAATAAGGTCTAAAAGGTTTATAAGGCCTACTCCTACTAACTACCCTAGCAGGCCAGCACAGCATGCATGACAGGCACACAGCAGGCCAGAATGCATGCCGGGCCTATAAATAAAATGACACTGTTGTAAAATTTATACAGGCCAACGATGTTCATTCACCTCTTGTAGAGTGTTTATTTGTATTTTTTAGGCCTCAGGCAGCAGGATATGTATGTAGTAGGCCTAGTCAATGCAGTTGTCCTCAGCTTAGCTCAGTTTTACAACACAGATTTTGCTTGCAAGTCTATGCTCCTGAATCTGAAATAAGTTTTCAGGAAAGATTATTAATGCTCTATTTTAGCTTTTTATTTCAGAAACTGGACGCAAGTCTCTGAGGTTTGGTGCACTACCAAAGATAAATTTGCCAGTGAAGCTTTTTCAGAGTTGAAAAGAGACAGAGACAGAAAGACGTCACCTAAACATCGTCTAAGACAATGTTACTGATTTAAAATGCAAAGAGGAGCACGCCTATAAATCCTTCAAGGAGTTCACAACCCGTGCTAGCAAGCTGAAATTATCTGCAATTGGTTGGGATATCATTGATAGTCCAAACAAAGTATCCTTTAGATTTATTGAAAAACCATATGTTTTTGCTCAACTGGAGGTTATCGTTGATGAAAGCTTGGGATATACATGTGCTGCATTTGGCTTACTTTTGCCAGATGATCATCTGTTGTACAAGGAGTATAGACGATCTCTTAGAAACACCACAATTTCAAAGTTTCTCAATGAATTGCTAGATTACAAACTATGTTCAGGGGTTGTAAATGTTAGCTCAGATGATCTGGTAACCCATCACATACCATGTGAACTTGTACTAAATGAGGATGGTGACAGCTCACATCAATCCAAAACATATTTGAGAGCAAAAAATTGCTCCCTCCTTACCAAAAGTGGAGAAACATGTTCAATTTGTAGAAATATTGAAGAACAGCTCAAGAAAAAGCTATTTTCTACGCAAAGCAAGCATAATATTCCTGCACATGCAAATGCTCCATTATCGCAGACACATCCTAATAGGATAAAGTTAGCCTTGCAGGAGGAGAGAATGAAAAGTTCAAAGCTTAAGAGTAAAATTGAAAGAATGGAAATGGAAATAAAATCCATAGGTGTAGAAATTGATAGTGACCTATCCAATGACATTTCAACTATTATGACTGATAACATGGAAAATGTTTCACCCTTCATGAAACTTTTTTGGGATCAGCTAACCAAACTTCTGCATAGTGGTAGCAAGAAATATCACCCCATGATCATACGCTTTTGTCTTTTCTTCGATACGCTTGCGTCGAAATCTGCATCAGTTTATGATGAACTTCGTAATGCTAACATTCTAACTCTTCAGAGTCGCAGAACGTTGAGGGACTACAGAAACGCTATTCGCCCAAAATCAGGTTTCAACCCTGATGTAACTAATCAGTTGACTGAAACTGCATCAATGCTGAAAGGTATTCAACGCTATATTGTTTTATCAATCAATGAGGTAAAAACTCAAGAAAACTTAGTCTATGACAAACATACTGGAGAATTGATTGGTTTTGTGGATTTGGGGAACATAGACCTAAATTATGCCTGCTTTAATGAAGTCGACCAGTTAGCCTCGCATGCCTTGGTATATTACGTAAGGGGTTTGGCATCTGACTTGAAATTTAGTGTGGCTTACTTTGCTACAAAAGGTATTACAGCGTATGAAATCATGACCACGTTTTGGGAAGCAGTTGCAATACTAGAACTGACATGTCAGCTGCCTGTAATTGCTGTTTGTGATGGGGCATCGTCAAATAGAAAGTTCTATAGGATGCATGATCTTCTGGATGGAAAAGAAACTAGAGAGGTTGTTCATCGTACCATTAACTTGTTCGCCTCAGATCGATACATTTGGTTTTTTTCTGATGCACCCCACCTGATGAAGACTACTCGAAACTGTGTTTACCATTCAGGTAAGAAAAATAAGTACTGAATTATATCCCACATGTTTGGTCATTTGGGAGCATGTTAAAACCCCGACATGACAATATTTAACCATGACAGTGATGGCGCCTGGGCAGGAATGGGGGCCAATTTTTTCAAAGTTGTTTCTCGATTATCACCAAATATGATGGGAAATATTTTGAGGGGTAAAGGTGTGGCTTTGATCCTTAAAGTTTTGACCATGCAAAATCCCCCCCCCACTTTTTGAAGGCTGGCGCTGCCACTGGACCCTGAGTTATACTTGCCTGTTTTAATGATGTTGTACTCTCTTAGGTTTTTTTCTTGTGTTTATGCCAGTGGTTGGCACTTTGGTGGCAGGGGGTGCAGTTGTCCCCCAATCTGTTCAAAAAATAGCCTTATATTCTGAAACAATAGAAAATTTTATTTTAAACAATGGGTTCACCTTCCCCCAATAATTGAATTCTTTTGGCAAGGAAAAAGAATTCTTGTAGCAAGAAAAATGCTTCGACCAGAAAAAGAAATATTCGAGCAAGAAAAAGAATTCTGCAAGCAAGAATTCCTTTTTTCAAGAAAGAAAAAGCAAGAAAAACAGGTTAACCCATTCACGGCCAGGCGAGCCAATCAGATCCCTGAAGCAGCTGAAAAACGACCCCCAAGGTGGTCACTTCAAACTAGAACTGCAGACGTTCTGGCTGTAGGGAGCAGAAACTGCAAGAATGACGACGAGAGTTGTCACGGCCATTGTCATTCGCCTTGAAACCCTGTGATGACTACAGTCGCTCTGGCCGTGAATGAGTTAAGTTACATGTGGCCTGTACTGTACAAAATCATTCGTAACCTCTTTTTCTTTTTCAGGTGATGGAAAGAAAACAAGATACATGTGGAACAACGGAAAGCACATTTTATGGGGTCATTTTTGTCAAGTTGTCCAAGACCAGATGAGCTGTGGACTGAAAACAATAGCTAAATTGTCACAAGAGCACATCCTTCTGAATCCATATTCGTGTATGAAGGTCCCACTCGCAGTTCAATTGCTGAGTGATTCTGTTGCAAAGATTCTTAAAGAATATTATCCTTCAATCAATGCATTTCACAGCAGAGCTTTGTCAATACATGGATAAATTTTTGATGCGTTAAATGTCAGAAAACAAGTGGAGGGATTGAAAAAAAGAAAACCATTCTTGATACCCTATCGAAGCATCGACGATGAAAGATTTGAATGGCTGGAGCACGATTTCCTAAAATATTTGCAAAATTGGAAGGAATGTATTGAAAAGCAAGAAGGTTTCTCAAATAACGCCAAAGCATGAATGTTCCTGTCTGCTCAAACTTATGATGGTATTAAAATTACAGTTCATTCTGTTATTGAGGCAACGAAATTTCTGTTACAAAGTGGTTTGAGTTCGTTCTAATGGAGAAATTTAACCAAGATGTTCTAGAAGAGTATTTTGGCAGACAGAGAAGTCTGGGTAGAAGGAACGATAACCCTTCATTGTATCAATTCGGGTATAATGCCAACACAATACGGATGCAGCGATCAGTTGCTCCTGTTACTGGCAACACAGCAGGAGCACACAAACAAAAACGCAAGGTTTCCTGGTACACCGTTGATAACACTCCTTTACAAAAATGACCAAACAATATTAAGTAATTGTTAATATCTAAGCAACTTAATCTTAATTCTTTTAATAATTGGATTAATGAACCAGAATTGTGTCATTGAGTACGCCAAAACTTTCATAAAAAAGTACCACCAAAATAATTACATACTGTTAGTAATAAGCACCCCTATTGAATTAGCCCCCCTTCATTGAACTCCAGGGCAGGGTATTCTTTTTCCACTTGGACTCCAGGACAGGGTACCTTTTTGAATTTTCTGGCGACTGTGAAGTCAAGTACACTCATTTTTTTATAAGAAACCGTAGGGCCATATTTTCAAAACTTAAGAAACTTTGGTATAGGGGATTTTGTGTAATTCCAAAAAGTTCAGAAACTTTTTAAGTTATCAAGAAAGGATGTTAAAAACAGCTCAGTGCACTTTATATTTGCACGGAATTGTAACTTTTTTTAACTTAATTGAAACTTTTTAATCTTCCTGTAATTTTTAATCTCACCTCATCTGGCCGTTTTCTCTGGAATAATTTGGACAGGGTGAGATTTTATAAAGTGAGACCACGCTTTTTTCGCATGAACACGACATTAAGGGAAATTAGGTATTTGGGTTAAGAAACTTTTCGTACCATAATTAGGGTAAAAGCTAAGAAACTATGGTACGAGAATTTTGCATAGTTTCTTATAAAAAAGAGTGTACCCCGGGCTTATTAGAATTATGACAGTTAATCTTTTTTTTAATTTTTCTGTTCTATATATGTACACATATGTTCTAGAGCTAGGGCTCTCTGATTTGACACAATCACAATTGAGAGACTTTTTTGTTGCAACGGTATCCTCAAACCTCATGTAGACTTTAGGGCATTTAAGAAATAATCCGGCATCTCTAATAATCCCACCTGTATTTATGAGGTTGAAACATTAATCCCGCGGTGGGAATATTATATTAAATACGGTAATAGAGTTCATTAGTGATGACATCACAAAAATCTATTTTTAGAATTTTTCAAGTTGAGCTCCATAATCTTAAAGACTATCAAAAATAACATCGTATGGATCATAAAGTTGAAAACCAGCCAAAAAATACAGGGATTTCATATTTAAAGTCAATTTTTCAAATGGTCATATCTCAGTCAATATTCAACATACAGAGGTGTTATTACATGCAAACGGTGTTATTTTTGATGGTCTTTCAGATTATGGATCCCAACTTCGAAAATTATAAAAATAGATTTTTGATGATGTCACTCTATTTTATACAAACAAAATCAAAGCTGAGAATCCAAAGTCCAAACTTTTATGGAAACCTTGGAAATGTTATTTTGGTTTTTAGGTCAGCCTCATGACACAATTCCTCTCAAGAGATATGTAAAAGGTATGAAAAGTTAACGGATTAATAAATTATACTATTTTGCAAGTAAAAAACTTGGTACTTAGCTCATACGTATTTTATTGACCAATATCTGTCTTATTTGTTGCTTTTTTAATATCCTTTTGCAAAGCTTTCGCTTTACTTTTCTTTGATGCATACTTGTGTTTTTCTGTAATGTCTCTGGCAAATGAAAATGTTCTGACACGAAGATAGAGCTTCAACATACTTTCCAAGAGATTTTTTCTTAATTCAGGGTCAAGTGGCAAAGTGGCAGTTTCGACTAAACTGTTATACATATTGACTAGGTCAGTGTCCATCAACAAATGATTTATCATGGGCTGCAAATCAATGTGACTGATATGGTCGGATGATGATGTATAGGTTCTAAATATTTCTTCTGCACATAAAAAAAATTTTGTACCTCAATTTTTACGGCAGTCAATCCTCCTCGTGTCTGAGTGGCAATCAGCCTCTGAGATGCGTAATCTGTCTCTATAAAGTCGTCCAGCACTGCTATAAGTGACTGGCTAGACCAAGACTTATAATTAGGGCTATTTTTTGTTTTTTTCATAAATTTCATCACAACATAGCCAGCCAGGTACTGTAGCCCATCCATTTCTTTTTCACCAATAATGGTAGGGCCAATAATGGTAGGGCTACCAGGCTCAGGACGAGGCAATTGCTTCTGCTTCTTGAAAAAATTCAAAATGTTATCTCCAAGCCTCTTAAATAGCAGTGTAACCATGGGAAGTTGCAGATTTGGAAGAAATTTACTTACCATAATTTTACCATAGAAATGGGAGTAGAATTTATCTGCATCGGCATGTTTTCTGAAAATGCTGAAGGCAGTTTCCAACTCATCACGTAGGCCTGCATTCAGTTGAAACTGATGACTTGCAATGATATCCCGCATAATTTTAGGATAGCAATCATTCTGTAACAATCGTTATTGGCTGCAGCACTTGCTTCTGAAGGGTCATCAATGTTCACGTCATGTTTCTTTCTCGCGTGTCGATTTAGGCCCCCTCTTGTCTTGTAAACTTTGCTGCATGCTGCACAATGAAAAACCGTTGAAATATTCTCCTGAATCATTAAATCGTCTGCTGCCTCATATGGTCGTCTAGTGTCTCGTCTAATGTTTCTTCGTCGAATGTACCAAAAAGGATATCCAAAATCTCTCCCCGTACGAAGCCGTCGTTGCCCACCATTGTGAATTTCTCAATTTGTGATTTCGCGTCCCCTTACTTAGGTCAAATGCTCCAATTAAAATCGTCATTCAAGTTCTTTGCAAGAACAATGGGGCAGAACAATAGGCTTCTTGACCAGTGTTTTTTCTATTGACTATGATTTTAGCGAAGTTGGAACTACCAAATTGCTAAAAAAGACTGTTCAAGATATTTATTCGACTGGTATTCAAGGCGGCTTCTATTCAAGTACGGCATTCTTAATGTTGGCATCAGAAAACCATTACTTCACAATATTTGATGATGCTGAGCAAACTAGGGTATGCTACGTACCCTATTACCCCGCATATAAGCGCATGCGCCTTTATACGAAAAACGGCGATTTTTGCAAAATTTGAATTTTAAAAGTGGTTGGATTATAGGCGCATACAATTATATTCTATGGGGTTCGGATATATGCACATGTGCCTATATCCAGATAAAAGCGCATGCGCCTTTCAGTAGGGTGTGCTTATATGCAGGGTAATAGGGTAGCCCTTTTATTAACGGACTGGTAACTTCAGTTTTTAGTGTTATGGAACTGTTTTTGGGGGTAAGTTACAACATAAAATACCCTTTACAGGCCCTCTATGATGGCATCAATTGTATTTTCAAGATCCTCGTACGTATAAGAATCCAAGTCAATATCCATGTCGGATTGTTGCAAGTAACTGCTTGAAAGTGTCCAATCCATTGCTTCCGAGTCATTTCTCACACTTGCCCAATCCGAAGGCAAACTAAAAACAGAATCATCGTATTCGGACATATCCTCGTCTAAAGCTTCATGAAACACTTTTGATTCAGTTATGTCATTGAATAATGTATCCAAACTGCAGAGCACCCTGTATGCATGTTGCTGTCACCAAATCTCAATAAAACTGTAAATGTCTGCAAGGCAGAATAAACTCTCACAATTTTGAAGAACTTGCTTAATGTGATATTCATGGAACTCCAGATATATATTTGGAATAATAGATGATTTCTGGCACAACTCTTGATGGTAGGACTGTAATAGAGACTGAAGTTCATCTTTCTGTGCGATTGTTACTTTTGCTTATTTCTACTTTCTTGAGCTTTTTTTGCCACTCTATCTTTCAGCCAATACCCACAATTTTCATCTTGGCAATCACATGACTTTGTGCAGTTATCACAACATTTACAGGAGCCAGTTTTCAGATTATTTGCCAAAGGAAAATTCTTCATCAGGGAGTATCTTCGACAACTTGTTTCATTTATGTAATTTCGAATCGTTCCATCAGCTCCTCTAAGGAACATTCCATTGAAAAAAATTCTGCTAATACTTGGTTGGTTATCCCTTCCTATTCTACCACTTTCCTGAATGTAATTTTCAATGCTACCTGGAGCACCAAAGTGTATGCATTCGTGAAACCCAAGAAAATTTACACCCATGCCAAAAGCAATCGTACAAATAAGGATGCGAAGATGTGACTGAGAAGATGTGGCTTGCATGACTATATGAGCTTTTACGCTATCTGGAGTTCCAGCATGAAACATGTCAACCAATCTATTTTCCGGCTTTGGATCTTGAGCCCCATACATTTGGTTTCCAAGCTCATGAACAAATGCATTATAAATGATAGAGCATTGTTTCCTTGTTTGGCAGTATATCAATCTTCTATTAGCTCGTACACCATTTTTCATTATATCTTCGATGGCAAACATAAATGTTGATATTAAATTGTCATTTATATCAATGTATACAACTTGATATTTAATGTTATCTTTGTTTGGGTTCATCTCGATAAATGTAGTATCTGAAGCATCGATATTAACCATTCCCAAGATTTTCCACTTTGTTGGGTTGGTAGTTGTGGCCGAAAATAAGGCAAATTTAGCATCACTATCAAGAAGGCACTTGAACTCGTACAGCTGTGCATACCATTTTCGAAATGCCTGCTTCTTCTCCGATGTTTCCGAGCCCCTGAAAATAAAAAATATTTGCATTAAGTCATCTGTTCATTACCAGATGGGTACAGAAAACACATGGAGGGAGACTATTTAGAATATTTTCATATGCAGACAAAGTAAATCTCAAGGGTCATCTTTTGAAAAGTGTGCTAACAAACTTGCCACACCAATTGTACTTAAGATATTTGGGAGGCTTCAATACTTGACAGGGGTGCGCTGCTTATTGATTATCCTTTTCTGGTAAAAGCTATCCGAAAGGGTGTTAAAATTGAAAATTATTATCATTATCAAGGGAGTAGATTATTCATACTTTTTAAAATATTTTATGTGACAGGTACACTAGCCTGTATAAGGAAATTTCTTTTATTCATGTGGCCCTGGGGAGGCACTATATATAATTTGGGTACTGGTGACGTGCCATCGGTTCCGTTATCGATTTTCACGATTTTGGTAAAAGCTCAGGTATCAATTTTCATGATTTTGGTATGAACTTCGGTATCAATTTTCTCGATTTTGGTATAAATTCAGGTATCAATTTTCGCAATTTTGTATTTTTGGCATGTTTGGGTATATATTTTCAAGAAATTGTAAGTTCGGGTATACTTTTTCGAAATTTTGGTTATAAGCTCAGGTATATTTTTTGAAAATGTTGGTATAAGTTCGAGGTATGATTTTGGAGCTTCGATGGTACGTCCCTACCAAAAATTAGGTCGAGTGCCCCTGGCATATGGCAGGGCAGCACAGGGTAAAAATTATCAGGGGATTGCAGCACAGCACACTGTATAGTTTCCCTGGTTAGAGCATGCATAAATGGATAATCATGGGCAGATGAAAAAACGTATTATTACATACTTAGAAGTGTGTTTTTTTTATCTTCTTCAAAATAAAATCAGGCCAGCCAATATGAACTGATTTTGAAAAGGTGGTCTAGGCCCATATGTTATGAATGAGGCATAGGCCTAGGTCTTTATTAGGCCTGTTAAAATTCATGCAAAGATTCGCCTGTTCATATTTAGAATCCAAAAGACCGCTGAATTAATTAGCTGCAAGAATACTTATCAATGTGCTACAACATGAGCTTTGTCTATCGCTACTCCAATACAATGATCTTTAAATTAATCTGAGGTTAAAACTTTCCTCCCCTGGCCCTTCGATAACATCCTTTCCGGAGACGTGTACACCAACGAGTAGATACCCTCCATGACATCATGCATTTTCGTCTCAATATTTTCACATTGACCGTGAAGAGCAATCGCAGAAATCCCTTTCTCTTTTAAGAATTTACACTGGTTTTCCATGAGAGCTTTCAGGGGCGAAATAACGAGCATTGTCGATGTTCCCCAAAGTTCATCTTTGACGATATCAAAGAAAAGAGGTAAAGATTGAAAACTTATTGACTTTCCGTACCCAGTCGGAGCACTGATATAGATGTTTTTACCGCTATAAAATTCTTTAATCGCATGCTTCTGACTTTCATGAAGTTTCTCGATATTCAATACATGTCCGATGTATTTAAAAGCTTCCTCGAATCGCTCGCTGTTCACAACATCTTCCGCCATTATGCTTGAGCTCACTGATTGATAAAAAATTATTAGCCATACTAATTATACTAATTTATGCGTAATATCGGTATGCGCGCATAAATTTCCACTTACTTTTGGTGGAAACTCTGGACAGAAAATCAGAGAACGTTGCATAGTCCATACATTTTGTGCATGGACGGAACACAGGCTAGAAAATTCTGGATCGTCACAGTTTTGTTGTTGATTTCGGGACCAAAACGATGTATGACAAAAAAACGAAGTATTACAAACTTGTAGAGAAATTATCAGAGAATAAGAATATGTAAAAGGATTTTTGATACAATGAGCCAGGTTATCAGCATCTGACTAGAAATAAATTCATGCAAATATCGCAAATTTCCTCTGATTTTCAAAATTTACTCAGCTGAACGCTAGGGCTTCTCTTCGGCAAACTATCGCCATTTTAAACACAAGTATTACCTCAATTCCAAGTCAAACTTACGAGAAGGAGGCTAAACAAAAAGTAGTCAGAAAATTTTCCAAAATGGTAGCAAGATCAATTTGAAAACAGTTTTTATAATGTTTCAGGGGCAAATCGTTTCAGAAATCCAAATTTCAAATTTGTATGTTCTTTGGGAAATTGCAACTGAATTCATTCACATAGACTCTATTGTATCCATCTGAACGTTGTGAAAGCTGAGGGGATTTTTAAGAAAGTTCAAAATCTCCCCAAAGTACCCATATGATCTTATCGCATGAATTTTTGAAGCAACTTGCCCCTTGTAAATGTAAAAACTTCATAAATAAATAACTGTAAGTATGTTTCTAAGAATGTAATTCTTTGCTGCAGTCTATTTTATAGCTTCTTAGTGTGTGATACCTTATAAAACAAGGAAAGGCACACAAAGCAACATTTCAATCTTTGCAGCAAGACTGTGTCTGATGACGTTTTACCGTCCGATTGGAACAAACAATCCAATCTGGCATTGCTTGTTTACCAACTGGCGTTCTGGCCTCGTTCTTTGTTGGAAAGTGGCTTTCCAAGAGCCTTCTTGGATGATCGGCTTTAGCAACATACCTCCCAGGCCTTTGTGCCCCATCCATTTGCACCAACTGCTCAATCAAGTTGAGCCTAAATTTGTTGACATCAAATTTTCTCAGTTCCGGGTGCAAGTGCTGGAAGATTATCGTTGCATTCGCAAATGCAACCTCCAGCATATGGAAAAAGCCTTTCTTCCACCACTTTGTTGTTTTGTGAGCATTTACATGATAAGAAGCTTTTTGATCACTCCTATCAACACCAACCCATATTCCTCATGTACAGTTCTATAGCACATGGCTTTTCAATAAACTTATGATGTGGGTCCTCTCCCCCTCCTTAGCGGTTTTTTCTTTGAACTTTTCTATGAAGGGTTGTTGAGTTATGGATCGTAGAGATCATGTTCTACTGCCTCTTGTCTGTCCAGCTTATGTAGAGGGTTCTTCCGTTTCGCGTAAAGATGGAATCCCCCTTTACTGATTCGGCATTAGCTGCTTCTTCCGGAATGCCATTTCCGAAGTGTGCCACATGTACCAATACCATTTCTGTCTAGCTCCTCAAAAAGAGCAGGGCTTGAGAAATAATTGTCCATATAAATATGGTGACCTCTGGCATACACTTGCCTGGCAATATCAGCAACGACACCAAAAGTCATGCCTCTTGGGTCATTGGCAGCAGTCTTCCCTGCATGTATGTCCCAGTTGAAGACATACCGGCTTTTGACTCTGCGTGCATGTTCCCGCGGTATACGCAGATTATTTGGGACTAGCTGCAATGTCGAGATATCTTGCCCGCAGTTTGAACAAAGAAGATTATTGTGTCGAGATTCTTCGCCCGCAGCATGCAAAGGAAAGGGATGGTATAATTGAGCATGTCAAGGCCAAACCCGTTATTTGTGCCACCACGGTGTCATCAGGAAAGATCACGACACCACTAAGCTACGCATCAAATTTGATGCTAGTGCCAAAAATAGCCCGGAGAAATTTTTCCTTGAATGAATGCCTTGCATTAGTGGAAAATCACATGCCGTCTTTGTTTGATACGCTATTACTTTTCAGATCTCATCCCATCTCAATGACTGCCGACATAGAACAAGCTTTTCTGCAAATCAAGATCAAACCATCTGACTGCGACTCACTCCGTTTTTAGCCGTTTGATGATATTGAAAAGTCTAGCGTTCAATATCGTTGGTACCGCCTAGACTTTGGTCTCAAAACCTCTCCATCCATTTTAGGGGCTACGATAAAGCAACACATTTCTCAATTTCAGGAGGATAGCCCTAAGGCAAATGAGGTTTTTAACCGCCTGTACTGTGATGATTTGTCTTGCACGGCCAAAACTGTTGAGGAGGTGCTAGAAATTCACCACATGACAAGGGACATATTGGAGAAGGTTGGATTTAACTTTTGGAAATGGAAAACCAACAATCCTGAGCTCTGTGAGAAATTCAACAAAAGCAGTGTTCCGAAAGCATCTCCTAAACCGGAGTCTAGTTCCAATGTGTCTGAAGATGATCAGTCTTTCCCGCAGCATTCTTTAGGCCTACTCAGTTCTGAGCAAGGGCAGTAGAAAGAGAGTAGAGTAGGCCCACAAAAATTTAGGCCAAATTACACCACAACATTGTAATTTTTTTGTGCTGACTTATTGTCCTGGTTTAGGACAGTGGTTAGCGCGCTCGCCTGTGTCCGATCAAACTCGTGTTCGAGACCCGGTAGAGGCATATGTCAATTGCAGTAGCCTGCTCTCTTGGTACAATTTAATTGCCCATGTTAGACCATGCCTTATGAATTAATACCACAACATTGTAGTAGTTAGCGTTAGTCTAGTTGCTAATTCAACCGTAATAAAATAAAAGAATCATTTCCAGAAAGTGCTTTTGCTTTTCTCGTCCCATCTCTTGTTGGTAATCCTTCTCTTTTCAAACGAAACAACAACCTTCGACAGACTCTAATAAACCGTTGGCCCAGCTTGGCGGCCATTGCTTTTGCATTCTCAAAATTAAACCAAACGAACGAAAGTGAGGCTGGGCTTACCATACTCCAATTTAAAATATAGATGGGTCTGCCAACCTTGTTTGGTTTTTATTTTAGTTCAAGGCTTGTAACTCTGGCACTACCATATATGGTATCGTGTCCGGACAGATTTCGAAGCTGAACTAGGGGTCGTGTTATTCAGCAAGTACTGTTCAAGTAACAGGGACCCAAGAGCTCAGATTTATCAACGAATTGGGCGCCAATTTCGAAAATAGTTCATATCACATGTGGTCTGATTGTGATGGACCGATACAGATAGGATGGCCTGCCTCCAGATAAACAGAAGTACGGTGGCCCATAACTGTCATGTCAAATTAAAGCGTCACAACAAAACTAAGGTCACAGCAAAATAAAGCTCACAACAAATTAAAGCTCACAGCAAATTCAATTGAAAATTATCACAGCAAATTCAAATTCTCACAGCCAATTGGAAACTCTCACAGCAAATAGGAAATCCACAACAAATTGAAAATTCTCACAACAAATTCGTAGAGAATGGAAACGAGGCCACATGTGTTGCTTTTTATTGCGCTCTTTTTGATCAAGCATGGTCAAAAAGAGCACCGTAAAAGAAAGAAATGCCGGGAAAAGTCACACCATTTAGGATGAAAGACCACTATCTAGCTTTAGCATGAAAAGCAGGAAACTTATTCAAACAGTATCAAAAGAAATTCACACCATGGCTGTCAACAAGCATGGGAAAGTTTTCGTTTTCGTTAGTCCTTCCACCATGAGTGGAAAGCCTGAAGTTGGAGTGGTGAAGACAGACGTGAAGATGCCTGACCGTTGTGTTGTTTTTGGCTGTAAGAACAGCAACAGCAAAGAATTCAGAGAGCGAGGACTCTCACTCCACAGAATCCCGTTCTTTGAAGACCAAAGGCCCATAGCAAAGAAGCGAAGAAAGCTTTGGGTTGACTTTGTAAAAGTAAAGCAGCAGAAATGGGAACCATCAAAATACTCATCTGTCTGTTCCCAACATTTTACGGAAAGCGACTTTGAGAGTCCTAACATCCTTCAGCTGCCAGGATTTCAACCACCTAGGCGAGATTTGAAGAGAGATGAGGTTGGAATTTCAGTTTTTCCAAGTATTCAGCCTAATCCTGGAGAAGGTGTGGAAAGCCAAGCTGAAAGCAAGTATTTGAGACCTAGGCCCAAGAAGATAAATCACACAACGAGGGAGCATTGCATGGTAAGCATTTTAATTATATATTTTTTAAGTACAAATCAGTTTCTTATAAAATGAAAAAAAATAGTAGGAGCATTCCAATTATTCTTTTTTCTTCGGGAACAGCATCAAACATGACCATCAATGACTGCAAAAGCCTTATATATGGGGGTGGTGGTAGGGTGTGACTAAGACTTTACCAACTAAGACCAAACCCTATGTATCACCCATGACACTTTTTATCTGGATTAAATGATACTCAAAAATCAGCTTTACAAAGAGTAACTATTCGCTTAAAGTTTCTTATCCTGTGACACTTTTTATAGATAATTCGAGAGGTATCATCAACCATAAGCCAAAACACAGATCCACCTTATTGTGAAGAGGCTGCAGAGAGAGCTGCTGTTGAAGTTGAGGGATATAGTGAGACAGACGGGGAAGATCAGCTGTTGTGTCAGGAGGAGTCATATTCAACTGTGAGTGGAGTTTTTATTTTACTCTTTTTTTGTTATAAAGAACACCCTTGACAGCAACATGTTGGCTTAATTTCCCATGGAGAACAAAATAAAAAAACAGTGGCGTATTTTTAAGACAGTTCAAAAAAATTGAAGTATGTGAGCTGTTCTTGAAACCTAATCAACCTTCTCAAGGCAAAAGATGTGGCCTGTCAAGCAGAAGTGAATTGCAAAAACTGCAGTAATCTCGAAGAGAAAAATAGACGACTGAGGAATTTATGGCTTGGATCAAGATATAAACTCGAACAAGCACAAAAGGCATTACGCATGCAGACGAAATCAGGTATTTTAAAACTTCATTGTTGCTCTATAAGCAAGGTATTCTGTTTTCATGTATTGAGATGAAGAAATACATATCTATCTCAATGCCAGTCACTTGTAACTCACAGGCTATTGCGTTTATTTAATTGTTTTACTGTTTTATATAGGTTTTTTTCTGGGAAATTCCTGATTTATATAGCTCAAAAAGAGTTTCCAAAAGATGTCTGAAAATTTCTTGATAAAAGTTTTCTTTTACAGTCAGTGACTGACTCAAAACACTTTCTTACATGAACACTTTTTCATGTATCCATAGAGTTATCTAAGGTCCTTAAAATATGTTTCTACCCTTAACCCTAAATCTTTGCACTAACAGAAACTGGGGAGATTATAAGGTTCCTTTTACAGGGCTCTCATTTTTTGTTGGTGAGGAATTTAATTCTAAGCTATTACATATTAGCTGGTGATACAAGCTCAAGAATTTCATCTATGTCAAGTGATACCCATGATGCAGATATCTTGATTTCGGGCCTTGAGAATCAGAATGACGATGCTCAGGCAACTGAAGAAGAGGAGGAGAGGATTTGGAGAAAAATGACAACGAGGAAGAGAGTGATGCAGAGTGCGACGTTGAAGAAGATATCAAAATGGCTGATGAGACTGATGACAATGCCAGTGATGGGTCAGTAGTTTTTAGATTGCTACATTTCCTCATAGCAATGCCTAATGTCATCAGGTTTAACATACATAACAGTTGTCTGATTATTTTTGTTCCTTGTGAAATGAATTTTGTGAATAGCTCTTAATAATTTTACTTCATTTTCAGTATTGGCAAAGTCAATCTTCGAACAGAGAGTAAATACATTGTGTTCATTTCTCAACTGCTCCTCTTGTTTGCATTTTGCCCTTCATGCAAGTCAGGCAATCCCGCAGTTTCATAAAGACAAATCGGTTCTTTGCTTGGGATAAAGACAAAGTGCAGCAACGGAAAATGTCAAAAGCCAGAGAACCTTTGGTACAGCCAACCTGACATGCCCGGAACAGGAATTCCAGCTGGGAATTTATTGTTTTCCTTTACCATTCTTTCTGTTGGCTCATCAGCAAGTAAAGTTCTCCACCTATTCAAGCATATGGGCCTGGCATCAATATCCCTTGTTACATATTTCCAGCACAAAAGAGTAAGTGAGAAAAGTTTGTCAAAAATCACTATTCTTGATTTAAAATTTAGTATCATTCAATATGGGACCAGAAGGGATGTTGCCATTTTGCAAACAGGACTAAAACCTGCAAACTGTAAAATAAGACCCATAACCGAAAAATATATTCATAAATTTTTAAAAAAAAATTCATCTTCTGTCTGTTGCTTGGTTCAAGAACTTTATTGCCAAGAATACCTTTTATGTTTTCAGGAGATGCTATTTCCTGCAGTACAGATGCACTGGAAAATCTACCAGCAGAAAATATTTTCAGACCTCAGCCAGAGAAACACAGAACTTACAATAACTGGAGATGCGAGACATGACAGTATGGGTCACAATGCAAAGTTTGGCATTTATACCATATTTTGCTTTGACAATTCTCAGATAATAGACTTTAGTGTTGTTCAAGTAAGTGATAGCTCTCTTTATTTAGCAATACTTTATTCTTGCTCGATTGTAAATATCTACTGGACATTGATAATTTAAAAATTCTGTGGGATAAATTGGTGCATCAAAACACAGCACCTTGTGATTTTTTCAGTAAGAACTGCTCTTAGTCAGCCTTGTACACTAAGCCTACTCACTCAAGAGAAAGTGCAATAGACTGCAAGTATTCTCCACCAATTATGCAAAGTTCTTCAGCAACAAAGTACTTCTTTACTAATATTGAAATTTATCAAAAATATGGTTACAAAAGGCTTTCAAAAATGAATTTTTGCTAACTTAGCTGCTGTAACCATTGATAGATGCTTTTTTTATTCATAAAAGAATTATCAAGAAAAGCATAATCTCTATGATAAACAAACCTGTCATCTCTCCTTTCTAACAGTAAACATTTTCATTTAACTTTCAGCGGAATCAAGTAGCAAGCAGTAATGCAATGTAATTTGCTGGTTTCAAAAATTGCCTCAACTCACTTTTTGCCAACAATCTATAGTTGAAAACACTAGTTTCCGATCGGCACAACCAGATTATCAAGTACATGAAGGAGGAAATGTCACATTTGACACATTACTTTGATCTGTGGCATTTGAAGAAAAGTAAGTTTCATTCAAGCTTTGTCTTTTGTGTTGCTAGAACTATTTTTCGTTCTAATTTTCTATCTCAAAATTATTAAAGTTGCACATTTAGGAAAATCCCTCTTGTCTAAAAACATGTTCCTTATCAAATTTTTTTAGTTTCAACCTCACACTCTGCCCATTCACAAAGGCCCAAATGCATTGCTATTGAAAATGGTTGACCATTGCTTTTAGATTGAAAACATTTATTCAAATACTGTAGTTTATGGCCAAGTGTGTCATTTTGCTATATAATTTAGACAGACATTTATCAATTTTTCAGAGATAGAGAAAGATTTACTGAAAATTTCGAGACTGAAAGGGGGTGAGCAGCTTGCTGAATGGGTTAATCTGTGCTTGAACCATTTACATTGGAGTGCTATAACAACACCTTCTGGAGATGGAAAGGTTATTTAGGCAAAATTCAAATCGTTTCCTTGGCACGTTAGAGATCTGCACAGAGACTTTGAAAATCCACTTTTCAATAAATCTCACCATAAGGAAGATATATCTGTTCGCACATGGCTTGAAGAAGGTAAATTGATGCTTTTGATTAACTTTGTATCTTTTTGAAGTAAAACAAAGTCCTCACTATTGATGTATGGTCCTTGTTTACAATTCAACAACAAATACCATATTTTTTCAGATGGATTTCCTTATGAAAATTTAGAGAAGTCACTTCTGAAGCCCGGAATTGTAAGTGGTATCAGCCAAGCTTCTCCTTTATCACAGACAAGCAGCCTTGCAGGCTTTCAATTTGTCGCAAATCATTTTGCCCCAAAGATGATTGGATTCAACTTCATTGGCATGCATTGCAGGTGAGAAGTACTCAAAATGTATTTGATTTTGTAGCTTTAAATCCCCGGGTCATATTAATCAACCTAACAGACTCGCTATCAGACCTGCTATTAAATGCAAGGGAAAGGGAATTTACAGCTGTGTAATTCCAAGCAATAAGAATTGTAGCAGCATTAATATATTGTCCAACGCCTAAAGAAAATAAAAAAACGACCATTATAATAGAAAAATTTGCTTGTTATAATGTTAAAAAATTGTCTGTGAAATTTCAAAATCTAAATTCTAGGCATATACTAGCTGCCCTTCATTTCAATGAAAACTAGCAGAGGGAAACAAAAATTAATACAGATGGAATTGTAAAAAAGTGGGTGACGTACCCTAAATTCAAAAACAGAGAGGTAACAGTGCGAGATGCAAGAATACAGCGGACATTTGGTATGTATTTGATTCATATTAATTATTTTCTCATATGAAAATCTTTATGTGGCCCATTATTTTGAGTCATATACAATTTCTAACACTCTGTAATGCATGCTTCTTAAATTTTAGCATACATTGATCAGTTATAGGAAGGCCTTGAACAAGCAATTGTCCAAAACAGCCTTGAGGAGAGCAGACTGGAATTGGAGGCATTGACACCACCTCCTATGAGCACATCCTTCAATAAGCAGAGCAGAGAAGAGGCTATCAAAAAGCGTGACGGCAGAAAAAAAAATGACGGTCAAAGAAGTACCACCAACTATTGCCCCAGAAGGTAGTACTGGTTTTGCATAATCTTTCTGATTCTATATACTTGTGTATAAACAGTATGAAGTACAGTAGAATCCCGATAACTCGAACATGCCATAACTCAAACTCTTGCTAAGTTGAACAGATTTGGCATTCCCTTTGAAGCTTATTTATGCTATGAGGAGCCCTGATAACTCGAACACTCTATAACTCGAACTATTTTGATGTTCCCTTGCTTGTTCGAGTTATCGGGATTCTACTGTTTATACTTTTATATCTCTGCTGAAATTAATGCTTTGAGGAACTTTTGAAGAGAACTGATGCTTTACTTTCTATTTTTAGATCACCAGGTTATAAACTCATAAAATCTGAACAGCCTACTTGCTAGCTGTAAACTTTCTCACAATTCAATCTTTTCAAAATTCATTTATATTCATGTTTAATTCCTGTAGATGAAAGTGATGCACCGCAAGCAATGAAGAGAAGGGCCGACCTAGGAGCAGTGCATGTGGCAACCCACGAAGAGGGCACAAAAATGTGGTGAATTGCCCAAAAATTTTCAGTTTCATTATCATTTAAATTCACCACATACAATTTAAAGTTCCTAACAATACATATATTAAGTAACACTACACTACATAGAACTAAATACAATGATACAGAAAAGTTATAAAATATACAAATACAAATATGAACTAAGTAAATTGTATGGAGGGAATTACTTAAAGGAGGAGCTCTCTCAATAGGTAAACTAATCGAGGAGAGAGCCCCCCCTATCTCTAGATTCATCAAATAGATTTATAGGAGGTTTATAAAATCTGTTTGCGTAATTTCAATTAAAAAGATTCTTATGTTCATCTATCGACTTTGTTTAATAAATGGCTTTTCAATTTTGATTTGAAGGAAAATTTTGATGGGGCATTTCTGATGTCAGCAGGTAATGCATTCCAAAGTTTAGCACCGAGATATCGAAGGGACCTAAGACCATATTGAAGACTATTTTTCTTGGACATATATAAATCACCTTTTCTGGCCTGTCTTGTGGCATATTGATGAACAGATGAATTAAATAAGAAAAAGTCATGAAAGCAACTAGGTGAAGTTCTGTTAACAGAATCAAAGACAAAAACTAAGAGTCTGAGCTCAAAAATCTCAGAAAGCTTCAGAAGTTTCAGGTCTTTGAAGATTGGAAGTGAAGAAGACATACGAGGCTGAAAGGAAATGGCTCTGACAGCTTTTTTCTGTAATTTGAAAATTGGATCAATGTATGAATCATATGTCTGACCCCAAACAATGAGACCATATTGTAAAAAGGACAGAAACAAAGCATTGTATAAGCAAATTAGAACATTTAATGGAAGTAAGTTTCTGATTTTGAAGAAAATCCCACACGTTCTAGCTAACTTTTTGGAGAGTTCAATGACATGGTATTTCCAGCTTAGATGTTCATCCAACAGGAGTCCCAAGAATTTAACAAACTTAACTCTTTTAATATGTTTTTTCCCTATTTTGATATTAGAGTCATCTAGAGAAACATTTGCAGAGGAAGAATGAAAAATAATATAGTTTGTTTTTCCAATGTTTAATGATAATTTATTTGCATCAAGCCATTTCTTTATTGATCTAAGTTCTTTGTTAACAGTTTTAATTAAGCAAGATAAATCTTTAGATTCGCAATAGATGTTAGTATCATCAGCAAAGAGATAGAAGCAGAGTTTTTTTGAAGCATTGGGTAAATCATTAATGTAGATCAGGAAAAGTAAAGGACCCAATACAGAGCCTTGAGGTACACCACAAGTTATTGAGAGTAAGTTAGAGTTACTACCATTAACAGAAACATATTGCTTTCTATTAGATAGGTAAGATCTAAACCACTCAAGGGCACAACCACGTACTCCATAATGTTCTAATTTTGACAGCAAGATCTTATGATTAACAGTATCAAAAGCTTTTTGTAGGTCAATAAAAATACCACAACCAAATCTTTTATTATCTAAAGTGTTTCTTATAGCCTCTGTTAAACTAACTAGAGCATGATCAATCGAGTGGTTTTCCTGGAATCCAAATTGTAAGGAATAAATTACTTGATGTACTTCAAGGAATCTATATAGTCTCTTGTACATTAACTTCTCGAATACCTTACTGAAAATAGAAAGAAGAGAAATTGGTCTATAGTTGGAAGGTAGATCAGGATTCCCTTTTTTGAATAAAGTTATCACCTTGGCTACCTTGAAAAAATAGAAATGTAAATTTGTGAATTCAATGATAATGAAAAGTTGTAATAACTGAAGATTTTCATACATAACTATCATAACAATACATCCTACTTACAATGTTTTTCAAATATCTCTTTTGCAAAATCCTGCCAATTGGTCAGAAGCAAATTTTGTTCTTATTGTATGGTATGCACAAGCTGGAAGCGGAACCCCTTCTCTTTCAAGATACCCATGCACCAACATTTGAATTCTCTTTAAGCAACAGCTTGTAGAAATCTGTAGCGAGAAAGGAAATTAATGCCTTTTTGGGATATACGCTCTTTTTTACGAAAATAAATTTTATAAGAAAATTGAGGCACAAAATCGCCAAAGAACAATAGAAATTTACGAATTAACATTGGAAAAGTTGAGGCTCAGGAAAATTTTAAGTCTTCTTATAAAGAAAAAAAGAGTGTAGTCATAGACAATTGTACAAAGTTGATCAAGAAATAAGGTACAACTTACATGACTTAAATAGACAAATGTTTTGAAATATACCAACAAATTTCAAGGTAAAGTTTATTTGAACGAGCTGGTAAAAATATTTTAAATTTTGAAACTAGATACTTAGTTTTACAAAAAGTTTACCATGGGAATTTTAGTTGGAAGGTCTATCCCCCTCCCTATTGCTCTCAAGTGGACTATTACTTTGTAAAAGAGAGAGTAGGGAGTGATTTCCTGATGTAAATGGCTACGTATTCAATAATGGCCAATAATGTCAGGGCTCCAAAATATATTTGTTGAAAAAAATTAAGGCAATTGAAGTTCTAGAGAAAGATCAGAAAGACATTTTACTCACACTGCCTCATTGTCTCTCTGGGGATAACGTCTACCAATTCTTATTTTAAATTTTCCTGCCAATCGTCTGAGAGCCCAAGAAGGTTCCAAACAGACAGCTCGAAAAGCCGGATGTAAGGGTATGCAACCTGGAGTTGATCCAATTTCATCAATAGCTCTTTATTCCTGTAGTGCGTCTTTACACCCTTGTACTTCTTTGCAGCAATGACAATCCTTAGCATTCTCAAGTGGATCTACTTGATTCCCATATTTACACCTAAAAGATACAACGTGTAAATTCTTGTTTTAGTATTGATAAATATTCTTGAAAAAGTTCATAAACTGGAGAGAATCCAAGCAGCGCTGTCAAATCAAAAATCAAACAAGTGAGTTGGCCTAAAGGTAATGGGCCTAAATTTACGATTTTTTAGATAGCACAGTTGATAAGAAATAACCCTAACGAATTTTCAAAAATATTAAACAAGAGCAGGCGTAGACTTCTTATAAAAGAAACGCAAAAGTATCAATTAGACGAAGCAAGATTTATCTTTATCAATCTCAAAAGCTTGGATGGGTTGCTGAAATCAATTTTGGTTTAAACTTACCAAGTCTCTTCTGGATCATTCCTGGCGAGACGACGTTCCATTCTTTCGTTTGTTTCCAAACCTTTTGCCTTCTAGCTCTATACGCTGATATCCATTCAGCATCAGCCAAGGACTCGTCCTGATAAGGCTGAATTTCGTCATCCCAAACGGAGGCGGTGTGTTGCCCTACTACTTCTTTGTTTTCAGCAGTGGCACGGCCTACTGCACTTTCAGCGTCAACGTCATCACACTCGTACACGGCTTTGTAATCCGAGTGATCCTCACTACAGTCGCGCTGTTTGATCAAGCCATTCATAGCAGGGGCGGATCCAGACCAACTTACAGGACTAACGCAAGTCAGTCAACTTTTTGAAAATAAAAAACAAAATTAAAAAAAACTCGTATAAAATTGTAAAATAAAAAGATATTATATGAAATGTCTAAACTTTCCCTTTTTTTATTCCTTTTATAAAAAATGAAAAATCAAGTAATAAACTGCTCGAAGGTTGCTGATATTGATTTGAAATTTGTTTCTTGTAAGCATTATAGCTTCAAGACTCGATCTCAATCAATCATGTTAGAACGGCCTCTTTTTCCCATTGGAGAGTTATATAGTTCGAGACTGTTCCAAATAAGTAAAGTAGAACAATTGCCGCAATTTGTTCCTTTGTTTTGAGTTGAAATCCTCAATTCTTATTGGTAAGCCTGTCCGCGGGGGTATTTTTGAGATTCTTGCGCAATACGGCAAAACTGATAGTTTTCTATTGTTTTTTAAACAATAAAATGCTCAAATCTGATTGGTAAGTCGGTCAAAAACGATCCGTAAGTCGGTCGCCCCTGCAGAGTCATCCAGCTTTACCTCGCAATCTACTCAGACAACTGTTTTGGCGGGCATTTTCATACTTTCTTAGTAACAAAAATCTAGTGTGCAAGTCAGAGATCTAAGTGAAACGAAGTTGAAATGCATTGAAGATGAATCTCAAAAGGCAGAAAAATCAAACAATAAATAATAGCTAGGCCTAATGCAAGTAAGCTTTTTCTCGTTTTATAATTCTTCTTATTTTAGGCCTAAATCTACCTAAACTTGAAGATTTTGGTGTGAGTGTTAAGTTGGTAAGAGTTGGTAAGTTTGGTAAGAGTTAAAACTTTTACCCTCCCTTCATCTAAGATTGGGCCAATATAAGACCTACCTGCACCTTTGTAAACTGTTCTACTCAATTAATTAGATTCCATAATTCTACATTTGAAACTGAACTGAAGTGGAATAGACTCGCCTTCCTTGCTTAGCTAGTAATTTGGAAGGCTATTTGCCATGCCTTTTGTCCCATCATTAGGAAAGGCTGGTCTACAATCAAGTAGGTCTAAGCCGTAAGTCTACAGATTTAACAGATAGGAACCTTACAGATAATCTCTCAACATCATTTACTAGCTAGATTTAAAAAAATCCCAACAACGTTTTGGGCTAGAAGGTAATTTTTGCTCATTTTTGCTTGGCCTGGGTGGGCTGTAGATGATCCTTGTAGCTGCCCCCATTGAGGGGCATAAACACCCTCAGAAAAGGAGGTGATTTCCTGAAGCCAAACAAAGTTGAAAATGAATTTGGTGATATCACAATTGATTCCTTACTTAAAGAACAAGATTTTTAAGTTACATGGGAAAGTTGGGGAACAGCAGATCACTACAATATACCCCCTGTTTTGGTACATAACCCTGCATCTCAAAAACGGCTCCTCGCTCATCAAAATAACATCTAAATTCAGATTCTACACCCTCCAATTCATCAGACAAGATGCTTTTCATGACTTTTGAGTCAACTGGCCTTGTTGCCCCCACTTTGGGGGCACGGCTACCCCAGGATTCAATACAATAGCCTGCAACCTAGATGAAACCTTCGATAAGCTTAATCTGGCCATAATCAATACCCTATAACCAGAAAATCAAACATTAAGGAGGTATAATCACAGTTTAAACAGTAACATGCTTTCGTTGCTTTTGGGGGCATTTGCCCCCATATCTCCAAAACGGCCCCTTGTTCACTAAAAGAACATCAAAATTCGAATTCTACGCCCCTAAATTCACCAAAATAACTTGGTCTCATAAATTACCTCGTCTGGTGGTACTACCCCCCATTTCAGCTACCGGACTATAGCAGTTAGAATATCACTCTGTAACAGTCTTAAGGCTGTCCACTGGTCGAAATTTCAACTCCATTATCTTAACCTTTACAACAGGCGAAAGCTGAGTAACCCTGGGTAACTTGACCCCCTAAATTCAAATCTTTTGTCAGATTTTGGGTGTTGTCAACCGTTTCCATGGAAACCTTGGAACAATAGGTAAACAGTACTTGCACAATCCTGAGTACCATTCTTGTAGAGTTAATTTTATGCTGCAAAACCTTACTTGATAAGTAGCCTTAGGGTCTGGAGAGTGCACTAAAGGCTTTTCTTTTTAGGAGTTGTAAGTTTTTGTTTGTTTTTTGCAGATTTTAGTAAAAGTTCTCATTTTTTACAAATATGTAAAGTTTGACTTGATGTAAGTAAAATATTAAAGGCCTAGTACTAAAATGGTTGAAATAAGTGCATTCTGCAGAGCTTGAGGAACCAAATGATATATAGTTTTCCTGTATAGATGCAATATTGTGAAAATGCAACTCGGGACGGCACGCCAGCTCTGTAAAAAGTTACTTTTGAGAAAATTAGCGACAAAGTTTTTCGCAGTTGAGTATATACTTGAAAATGTTACCATAGTGCAATTTTAACTAAAAAGGGAACAATTACTACTTACTCTTGTGTGCAAAATAAACAGGGGGTCATAATAAGGCAGGAGATGGGAAACATTCTCAACAACTATTGAACGGGGGGTTAAAGTAAACAGGGGGTCTGAATCTCGAACAGTACTAATAAGTCACCTTTTTTATGCTTCCAACAAATTTCTATGTTATACGTTCACAACTTCATAAAAGAAACAACACTTATATTGCAAAACAGTGCAAAACAAGAAACTCAAATTTGAATTGCCAAAAAGCAATAAGCAGGGGGTCATGATAAGCTCTTGGGGTGGGGGCGGGAAAAATTTTCAAAAATAAATATGTAAGGGTACCTTTACTATGCACACAACAGTCTTCCTTGTCGATGTTCTTCTCAGGGCCATAAAGTTGGGGGCTTGCAACCGCATCGTATGATTTACTGTCTCCATCACACAACATTGTTGTGTAACGGAGCTTGAACTGATCAAGTGATCCTTCTTGCGCATTCTGCCTCCATTGCGTTGGCAGATCCATCGAAATTTTTGAGGCAATTGACAGAGTGTTTCTGTTTCCACTCTGCAGTAGCAGTACCATTGCCTTCTGCAATTTTGCATTTGCTGCAGAAGTTGGAAAGTATCTCATAATCAATGAGCAATCCAGTCCTCAAGTCAATGACTGTTGCAATGCCAGTATGAGAGGAGTGTCCCCTCCTATGCCATGAGCCATCAAAAGAGACTCCGATGTCCAGTACACCATCCTCGTCGGGTAGAGTACCAACTTTTTCGTATTCTTCATGGAGTTTTTTCAATGAAGTGTCTTTCATCGAATCAAAAGTTTCCTTACTTGCCACATTAATTTTCACTTGACAATGGCTAAAAGCATCTTGACTCATGCAATGGCTGAGGTTCATTGTGCCAGACCATTCTTTCATGGCAGAGTAGCCACACTCTACTGGGCTTCTTGAAGAGCTGGTGTTGCCTACCCTTTGGCAGAGAAAATCTTCTCCAATTGTGGTGTGGCATTTACTGCAAGAGAGCAATCCGAATTTGGCGGGAATGGCCGAGTGGTTAGATCACTTGACCCTTGATTGAAGGGTCCCGGGTTCGAAACCACCTTCAGACCTGTCACATACAGAGTGAGGAGAGAATTAGCCAGCTCTCTGTAATTCCAGGCAAAAGGCAAAAGGAATCACGAGGTGTGGTCACATCGAGAGGAAGGACCAGGGTCGCACTGCTCGATTAGTTTACCTATTCAGTGGGCCCTTTGTGCTTAGCACATAAACCCATACCTTGCGAAGATAGTAAGCGTATGTGCCTATCAACTATCAACTATCAACAACAACTATCAACAGCAAAGCCACACTGCTTGCTGTCTTCCAGCTCAAAATCAATCCCACCAAGCTCATGACAACCAGGACACGCCACTAAGGCAAAAAACTTCTGAAGACAGGAAAGCTGAACAAAAAAGTTACAGTCTCTTACTTCACTTTCGTCAACAATAGGCTTTTCTAGTTCCAAATCAAGTTCAATTCCATAGAAATTCAACTTTGTTGCACTTGCTGAAGGTTTTTGAGTGCTTGGCATCGTAGTCGTTGTTGGTGTTTCGGGGGTTTTACTTTTACTTCTTAGGCCATCGCCCTGCCCTGTTTCTTCCTCGGATTTTACGTTAGTTCCTCTCGCTCTCTTCTTGGGATTTCTTCGATAACCAATATACGGCTTTGACACCCTATACTTCGTTCTTCCCATTCCAATAATTAGATTTTACCATATATATTTTATTATTTGGAAGTCGGGCACACGATCATCAAAGCAACAGCAAATTATTTGACAAACATGCTTGCGGATGGAGATGAATCAGCTGATCACGGCACGTGGGTGAGCCAAATTAGCCAATAGCAGATCAGAGATTTTTTAGCCAGCCAATCAGAAATCAGATGACGTAGTGCAACCAAGGAAACGGATATCTCAGCAATATTCTATTGTTTTTTGGTGCAAGGAAAGACGCAAATAGCACAAAATTAGCATATTTTACAGGGATAAAGTTGCTATTATGTAATTCCTCAAAAAACAAGCTTTCAAACGAGGCCTTGGGCCTAATTCCCGAGAAAAGTAAAAGCCGAAATTTCCTTCACTAAAAATGGATGAAATCTCACTTGTTGATGATGCTTGAACTCGATTTCAGAGCTAACTAGGTGTATAAAAGTCGTGTTTACCCCAATATATGGGGCATATATCACAATAACCTTTCACCACTAGTATTTCTAAGGTATATGCTACTTGTTTTTAGTCAAAATTCAAAAGTCGATTTTTTGAAGATTTCGACCAGTGGACAGCCAACCCTATCAAGCCTAGGGTATTTGAAGCTGTAGGAAGCCTAGGAGGGGGCTGATTCGGCCCCCCTCTTTAATTCCTCTCTTACACACCCGCTAGACTTTAAACTTTGCATGACTATAGTCCATAGCAAGATGCAAAAAACTGACCAATTTATTTTTAGAAAAGTCACGTGATCTATTGACGACGTCATCATAGTTTCCTTTGTGTTGAGAAATTTCAATATGATTGTATGAATTCTCTGAAAGGGATCTGAAACACAATTTTTACTTCAATATGGATGCAGACAGGCTTTATAAGTATTTTTAGATCATTTATGTGAATATTACACAAAATTTTGATGGAATTAAGTAAATTTCTGAGCGCCATGTCTAAGCGCGCTCTTATTGCCAGAATAAGGAATCGCTCTTATTTCATTTATTTGAGTTGTTTTACTTGTACATGTAGTTTTGTTGAGTAGAATACATGTGCAAGGTCGGAAAATGTAATTGTGACTATATTTTTTATAGCATAAGGGTTAAGTAAAAAAGCTGACGTTAGCATAAAATGTGGGGGGGGGGGAATTGCGCATGCGCAGTAAAATTTTGCTATATCTTATGTTTTATTTGCACAAAATGTAGATCATCAGAAAGAGCATAAAAGATAGCATAATCAATTGTCCAAATTGCATTTTCCTTGTCTTGTGTAACTTTTATAAAGACGCCTTTGAATTTTGATGTTTACTGTTTTTCAAAATGACCAGTGTTGACCCCCTGGAACGAATTCAATTTTTTCAAAATATCACTTTTCAATTATTAGGAAGAAAAAAACTAAAAGTCAGAAAGTTTGAAAGTCCCAGATGCAACAGCCCCCCCTAGGCTTGATAGGGTTAAGGTTTTAAGGTCCCTTAAGGTTTTCCTATGTTCATTTTACATAGGTAAGTTTAGAAAGTTTTTGTCAAGTTTTCCCTTTCGTTTTTATCTAGGTTTAATATTATACGCATTTTGCATTTGCATTTCACTTGTATTTATCAATCTTTAAAACACAAAATATGAATTTTCAGTAGCTTTACCCTCCTAACCACCAGTCCTAGCCACTTGGTCCATGTTGCCCCCAACTGTAATTACTTCATTACATCCATTTTAGCGATTATGTCAACTTCAAGCTTAAGTGTGTTTTTACTCCCTCAAATTCCTCTTTTTCTCTTCGTAGCTGGTGGTACAATTGCTTTGCTTTGTTTATATTAAAATCAAATCACATTCATTTTACGCAAAATTCAAGGCAAGATTCAACTAAGATGTTTCAATACATAGATCAAGATGTATATAGCAATTCACAATGTTATTTCGGGTAGCCAGGCCAGTATGGAAAGTTGAGTCCTGGTGCACCAGATATAGATAAATGATAAAGTTGTTGTGCACCGAGATGTGCACCAAGAGATGTGCACCAGGTGGCACCGCCGACCGGCCACGCAGGAGGCGCGCACCCAAGGTGTTGCGATCATTAACCTCTAGTTTGGCGTAGAATGCATTATTTTTGTTTCTTTATTAGTTCAAAACTTACAAAGTGTGAAGTGTTGATCAAAATAAAAGGCAATACATTTTGTTGAACCAAACTAATTTATGTATGATAAAGCAAATCAAGATAAGAGTAGAAACTAAACTAAATATTCATGTCTTTATCTCCTAGGCGAGAAAATGGTAGCGTCCTTTATCATCCTTTATGCTCTTCAATACCTTACTTACTTTGCTAGATTTCTCACCTTTCTTTTTTAAACATCCCACTCTATGCCTTTGCATGTTTTTCTCTCTATCTCCATCTACAAAAATCTTTGCAGCCTTTGTAATAACATCTTCTAGCCTCAAAACATTTCTTGTAGACCAGTCAAGTATAGCTCTGTTTTCTAGTGTTGCATGGTTTTGCTTAACCTTGGGCTGGGTGTCCATCACACTGTAGAAGCTCTCTACCAAAGCGTCTGATCCACCCATGGTCATTCCAATATCATAGGCAATCATTGCTACCTGTCCTGCTTTCTGCCACAATGCCTCATTGGTATACATCAAAGAGGTCACAGCTTCTTCACTAATGCTGGCAAGGAACTGTGTAGAGCCAAGAAATTCAAAACTGAATAACTTGCTCAAGTGAAGCTGGACATCACTTGTCATTACCTCAAGCTTCAAAAGTTTTGTGTCAAGACTAGACTTAATTTCATTAACCAGTTCGACATTCCCATTTTCTGCAGGAATGAGGCATGATAGTAGTTGATCTTTCATATTTTCATCCCGGACCAAAAACCTTAATGCTCCCTTCCAGTCCATCGACACATTGATACAGCCTTGTATCAAATCTGTCATCACCCATTGCCCTGATGTGGTTCAGTTGACAAATTTCCTAGAAGAATTCTTTGATACATTCATCTCCCAATACTTATAGATAACCTTCATTCAATTTTAATCTTTCACCAAATACCCTTTCTTCACAAATGAGTTGAACTCTCTCCTCTATATAAAAAAATTAGAGTTTCTGCTATCAGTCTTAAAACAAACATCCATTCAATTCTAAAGTGAAGATGCCAAGTCTCTTGCAAAGATGCTAACATCATTGAATTCTTCTTCAGTTGTTCTTTATGCCCATTTGGTTAAAATTTGTTTACTTTGTCTACTTGCACCATCATCCTTGTCAACATTTCTGCCAGTTACTCTTTAGCCACAACACAGTTCAACACCATCACAGTGTGGTCTGCCAGCTGCATTCTTGCTTTCAGGATCAAGACCAATAATGCGCTGAAATTCAAATTTGAAAAGGCAAATGAGAAGTTTGCCAAACAGCATAAAGCAAAAAGCTCCTACCACATTTTCTTAGGAATAGTTAAAGCAAAAATGCAGTTTTCATCACAATTATGTTAACTGAAAATGAAAAATTCAGCATCTACTCAAAAAGTTGATTCCAGCAGTATGCAGTTTGTTGGGTTAATACAATGACTCGTGAAACATTCCCGAAAAAATTGGAGTTATTAATTAAATGGGAAAAGTCTTTGGATGGTACAGAACTTCAGTATAGCCAGAAAAATCGGAACCATGATGAAACGAACACATAGATGCTACTTAAGCTTTTCGTCTGACACTCAACAGAGTAATACGTCAGAAAGAGAACGAAATAGAAACCTAACTGATTTATATACCCAGATGTGGATCGAAATAGGCCAATCAGAAAAGAGGTGAATGATTGGTATGGGAAAACCAATCAACACCCACGATACAGTGAGCTGACCAATAAGATTATTTCAAGAGTCCTAAGGCGAAAACGAACTCCTTCTGTCTACACAATAGGGGATCCCTGGTTTTTATGTAGACAGATTCCAAAATAGCTAAGTGAAAGGTAGATCTTGCTCTGCCAATTATTCGAAAGCAATTCTCACTGTAGGCTTTAGCACACTCTGGGTTGTCGAGCAAATGTTGACCTATAGCAGAGTCATGTTTTAGTGAACTTTTTGGTTTAGAGGCGCGAGATGGTTGTTCTCGTTGAGGAACAGTTTTGTTGCGTATGCTAGACGGCACGTGTTGTTTAACCCTATCACATAACCGCTGAGATGTGCGACCTACGTACCTGGCATCACACCGGCACGAGTATTCGTAAACTACTAGGCTGTTTTGTGTGGTAGGCACACTATCTTTGCGGATGGATGGGACACTATAATTGGCAGAGCAAGATCTACCTTTCACTTAGCTATTTTGGAATCTGTCTACATAAAAACCAGGGATCCCCTATTGTGTAGACAGAAGGAGTTCGTTTTCGCCTTAGGACTCTTGAAATAATCTTATTGGTCAGCTCACTGTATCGTGGGTGTTGATTGGTTTTCCCATACCAATCATTCACCTCTTTTCTGATTGGCCTATTTCGATCCACATCTGGGTATATAAATCAGTTAGGTTTCTATTTCGTTCTCTTTCTGACGTATTACTCTGTTGAGTGTCAGACGAAAAGCTTAAGTAGCATCTATGTGTTCGTTTCATTATGGTTCCGATTTTTCTGGCTATACTAAATGGGAAAACTGAACATCGAGATAGGCATTTGGAAACTATCTTAACTATTCTATATTGATACAGGCCTTGCATTTACGTTTTTAGAATAAAAAGAACCTTTCCAGATTCAGAGTTTCTAAAAGAATATTAATTTTGTACACAAACCTGGATTTTCCATTACATTCTTTAATAAAGATGATCTTATGATACACTCTAAAAGAGAAGTGATACTGAATTGTTTCTAATTTTGAGTACACAGACATATATTACCTGTATATTCTTCTTCATTGTTGGAAAGTAGTCCATATTTCCATTCTCATGGCACTCGGAAGAAGCATTGCTAAGCCAATCTACTAGCTTTTCGATCAATTGAATTTTTTTGATATATTTTCCATGGTGACAATGAAATGCCTTTCACTTTGGTCATAACCTGTGCCATAGGTTCAAAGATGTCATGCATCAATAATAAATCTACAACAAAATCCTGCAAAAATTAGAAACAAATAAACAAATTAAGAAAGAAAATGCTGCAGCTCATTGATAACACAAAGTAAAACAATGGGAAAGAAAGGAGTAGAAAGTGAAGCTAGATATGAAGAAAAACGTTATCTTTCCATCTTGGGGGTGCCTGTTTTTCAATACTAGAAGGATGAAAATATAATGAAATTCTAAGGTTTTAAGACAATGATTGTTAATTTCAAACTGATACAAAATACCTGACCAAGCACTTCATATTTAAGGGGATGGAGCTCATCATGAACATTCTTTGATGCATTTTTTACAGCAGTAGCAAAGACATTAAATGATTTGACAATTCGCTGCCATTTAACCAATGCTGAAATTTCAAAACGTATCCGGGAATACTTTGTTGCCACAGTAGCTTTAACGTCAATCTCTCTTACAGTTATAGATCAAAGAGCTGAAGATTATGAGATGACAGAGGAGGTGCAGGATTGTAGGTAGACTCCCTTATGCGAGATGAAAAGGACATCAACAACGAGGTTTGTGCAGATTGTAAGGAACAAGATTCAGCAATCGAGACCCTTACAGGGAGAGTGAATGGCCTGACTGATGAAGAAAAGAAACTGAAAGCGGAGTTTGCTGAACTTTCAAGAAAAGTAACAATTGCAAAAGCTGAAACCAAGCCATTTTCTTGGACGAATATCAAATCAGACTCCAAGATGAAATCTTATACTGGTATCCAAACCATTGTCCACTTTACTCTATTGTTTAGCTGGGTTAAGCCATGTATACAAGCTACTGTATTTTGGAGAGGTAGCTAGCGGATTTTGACATCAAAACATCCTAAAATTCGAATAAGATCCCATAAAGTTGCAGGAAAAGATCAGTTGCTTTTATCACTGATGCATTTGCGACTTGGCCTTATGAATGAAGACTTAGCGGACAGGTTTTGCATAACAGCCAGCAATGGCTAAAGCATTTTTGCCACTTGGATCAAACTATTGAACAAATTATTTGGAGACAGCCTTCTCATCTGGCTTCCAAAGAGACAGTCTATTCAAATCTACCCAGTATGTTCAAACCCAAATACAGAAAAACAATATGCATTATTGATTGCACAGAGATCTATATTGAAAGGTCAAAATCACTTGAAGTGTAACAAAACTAGATCCCCTCCCTTGCCCTGTCTATTATCCTTTATTTGATTTGATATAGAGTTTGTTGTGCAGTTTTTCAGAAGAAGTAGTATGGAGAGTTTTACAAATGGCAACATTGTTCAATTATTTTCCGAAAAAAAAAGAAACGTAATGAAGAAGATGAGAGCGATACTGTTATGGATGTACCACAAAATGAAGATGGTTTACCTATACCAGACCAAGCAGAGGAAGAAGGAAGCGGCGTGAACATGGAAATCACAGAGCCGATAGAAGCCAAAGCTGTTCAGACAAGTAATAGTCGCCCAGATTTTTTTAAGAATAAGGAAGCCTCACACCAGCCCTATTTAAAAGAATACCCAATTTTGCCGTTTTCAATGTGACAAAGTTTTTATGCGCCAATGGCATTCCGTTTCGTGGCACAAATGAGTCAGAAATTGAAACAGCTGATGGTTTGTTCTTGAGAAAGTTCTCACAGCTCTTGTTCCAACTGGAACCTAAGATGAGACAAATTCACAAGAATTTACCAAAGAACGCCACGGATACTTCATATGACATACAGAATGACGTTACAGAAACAATGGCAATACTGGTGAAGAGGAAACTTGCTGAAAAAGTATGTCAAGCGGATATATTTACAATTATGGCAGACGGTACAACCGACGAAAATGGGGTAGAAGTTCAGGGCTTAGTTTGCTGTTATTTAAGTGCAAATGGCAAAGTAAAGGAGCATTGTCTTAACATGAAAGGAATACATGATTGCTCAGCTAAAGGGATTTTTGGATTGGTCAAAGAATCGCTGGAGGAGTTCAATATATCACCAAATGGTCTAGTCTCCCAGTCATTTGATGGTGCTAGCGTGATGTCCGGAGATTATGGGGGGCTACAGTGACTTATTAGTGACTACTGTGACCGCTATATCCTATATGGTCATTGTTTCCTGCACAAAATTCACTTGATAGTCACTTCAACTGTCCGAAACCTTGAAAAAATTAAAAAATATTTTGCTGTTCTTACCACTCTGTATAACTTCTTAAGAAATCGGCTGTTGCTGAGTCATACGATGGTACACCACTGAAACGCATAATTCCAGTCTGGTCATTTCGAGAGCACCAGCCACGTCAACAAAAATTATGCTCAGATCATTCAAGCTTTGTTAGTGGCATCGGCAAGCAAGAAACTCACGTGCAATAATTGGACTCCTCAATGAAATGGGACACAATGAAGAAGACCCTCAATTTGTATTCATCAGCGCAATGCTCATGGAAGTGCTAAAAATCGATCGATATCGCAGTGAACCAGTTGCAATCTTCAGACAAAAATATAATATTTGACCTTTGACGTTGTGAAATGTGTTCAAGATGATATTAAATCCCGGCGTGAAAGCCTGACGGAAGAAAATGTGAGGAAACTGACGGCTGTTTTTTTACGAAGCAACAACATACCCCGACGACCAAGGAGGACCACCACGCTTCCATCTGCTCTCGACAGCTTTGTTATCACAGACTGTGTGCCTGGTGCAAGCAGTCGGCGACCAAACATTACCATCTTTAGTGAATGCCTCGAAATGCTGACGACAGAATTCGAGCAACGTATTTCCACACAAAATGTACTGCTTTGGGAGGCAATGTCTGCATTGTCCCCATCTTCCATTAATTATCTGAATTTCAACACCCTCAAACCACTGTACGAATATGCAGAGAAATTTCCAGTACTGCCAGAATTTTTTCTCAAAGAAATGTTGTCGGAAAATGACCTAGAGGCAGAGTGCAGAATTTTTTCACGAGTATTAATAGATAGAATACCAGTATTAATAGAATACCAGTGACCAAAAAAAGTGACGGCAAGGTCGACCTAGCAGAAGTGGCAAATGCTATCATCAGGAAACACCAGCAAGGAGCTCCACTTTTGTCTTCCCTGTACAAGCTTGCCATTACTGCTGGCTTTACTTCTACAAGAGTGGAGTGTGTCTTCTCATCTCTGACAAGGGTTGACTCATCCCAAAGAAAATCTATGAAGACCGAAAGAGAATGCGACCTGGCATATCTAGCGTTTGAAAGCGATGTTCTGTTGAACGTGATTACGTTCGATGATTTTTACAAACAATGGAAAACGATACCAAGAGTTATTTGAAACTTTAAATAACTGATCCCTAACCTACAGTAAAAACGGGCATATAAGAGCCACCTATTTTTAAGCACCTCCAGGGGCGGATCCAGACCGACTTACGAGACTTACAGAAGTCGGTCAGCTTTTTTAAAAATAAAAAAGAATCATGAATATTGTTTAAGAGGAAAATAAAATATAAAATGTATAAACTTTCCCTGGTTTTATTCCTTGTGCATAAGAATGAAAAATCAAGTAATAAACTGCTCGATGTTTATTGATATTAATTTGAAAATTGTTTCGTGTAAGCTTCATAGCTTCAAGACCCGATCTCAATCAGTCATGTTAAAATGCCCTCTTGTTGGCATAGGAGAGTTCTTTAACTCAAGAGTTCTTTAACTGTTCCAAATAAGGAAAGGAAAACAATCGCTGAATTTTGTTCCTTTGTTTTGAGTTGAAATCCTCAATCCTTATTGGTAAGTCCGTCCGCGGGGAGTATTTTCGAGATTCTTGCGCAACACGGCTAAATCCCATCGTTTTCAATTGTCTTTTAAACAATAAAATGCTCGAATCTGATTGGTAAGTCGGTCATTATTGCGTTGTAAGTCGTTCGCCATCACAGAGTTATCCAGCTTTACCTCCCAATCAACTGAGAAAACTGTTTTGGCGGGTATTTTCATAATTTCTTAGTAAAAAGAATCTTGTATGCAAGCTTGTGATCCAAGTGAAATGAAGTTGAAATACAGGATTGAAGATGAATCCCAAAGGGCAGAAAAATCAAACAATAAAGAATAGCTAGGCCTAATGCAAGTAAGCTTTTTCTCATTTTATGATTCTCCTTATTTTAGCCCTAAATCTACCTAAACTTGAAGACTTTGGTGTGAGTGGCCTAAAAACTAACCCTCCTTTTATCTTAGATTAGACCAGAACCTAACCTACCAATACCTTTGTAAAGAGTTTGCTCATTCAGTCTGATTTTATAGTTCTGCAATTGAAGCTGAACTGAAGAAGAATAGGCTCGCTTTCCTTGCTTAGCTATTACTTTGGAAGGCTAATTGCCATGCCTTGCCCCATAGGAAAGGCTGGTCTAAAATCGAATAGGCTTAAGCCGCAAGCAGTAAGACCTCAGACTCTACAGAAAGGAACCTTGCAGATCTTTTTTTGAAATTTTTTACCAACTAAGATACCTTTAATAAAACCCCAACAACATTTGGAGCCAGTGGGGAATTTTGCTCATTTTTGCTTGTCCTGATTGAAGAAAATAGACCCCCTAGGGTCCTCACCACCCTGATGATCATTAATAATCATCCCTATCAATAAAACTATAGCAGAGTTGTTTTAATTTCAATTAATTTTAATGTACCATGGGGTATCCTGGAAATTCCACCCTTTGATGCCTAGGAGCTTTAAAGAGGCATTGTAACGAAAACTGGACATCTGAAAAACATCTCATTATTTTGTTTTTTACAGTCGTTTATGCGTAAAAGTTTCAACGTTAACATATTTATTTGAAAATTGTATCTGGGAGCCAGATGACAGGGGGGCTTAAAATGGTTCGCGCCCATGATGCAAAAGCTGAAACGAGAAAAGAAAAGATCAACGACAACGTACGAAAAACGAGACAAGCAAGTCATTTTAAGATTTGTGAACGAGGCTGCCGAAACGTAGAAAAGACTAGAAAAGATGGCGCAGAAGAAACAACGCAAACAATTTAATCTTTCAGAAGATCTTGACGATGATGAATCACAAATTCAGGTAAAACATCTATATGTATTTCCCAAACAAATGCAAGAATATGCTCTTTAAGAAGAACCAAACTTTTTTTATTGTCACAGTTTTCTTTGAAATGCACGAGAAAGAGCCTTAGCTAGTCTAGGCCTGTCGTGGGTGTTTTGTGCATCATTGAATGAATTATTCATTGACATTCAGGGGTGCTGTGGAGGGGGGCTATGATGACAGAGCCTCCCTCTTAAAAATTAGATGTTTATTAATTATTGGGGGCTTATTAGCCCAAGCGTGAGGCTTGTGTAAGCAAAGCTCACAAACGATTCTGGCAACCCCTACTATGTATGGGCATCATAACTGGTTCAGTGGGATTTCTCCTCTCATTTATGAGTTGTTTTGTTTCCTCTAATTGGGGTGGTGGTTTCGCACGCCTTTATACCTGATGCCTCCTGCACTGCCCCCTTCACTATCAGTACCAGACTGTCGGTTTGCAAAAGACTGGCTCATAACTCATGTCAAAAGGCCGGTATACAGAGTATGGCAAGTGCACCCCCAAGATATAGAAAGTAGTGCAACAAAGGCGCACCTGGGCATACCGGGGGTCTGGGGGCGGAGCCCCAGAAAATTTTTGAGCTGCGCCCCTTCAAACTCCAGGGAAGCGCCTTTTTAAAACTTACGAGCAATGTAATGAAATTGTGTTGCAAACCATTAAATTGGTTGCATAAATTGATAAACATGAGCTTTGAATGAAATTTATGTCACATACTTTCAATTCCATTCAAATTTTTGAAAAAATTGTTGTTGGCCTGCAAAATTCAGTTTTACATATTTACTTTTTTCATCACCATTGATGTTAGTTAGTGAGTTCAAGACTGTGAGAAAATATGGGCACCCAACATTTTTTTAGTATTTTTGCGGAAAATGTGCACCTCAGTGGCGCACCTGACAAACTTCTTGTGACTTTGGTGCACCTGCACTCAAGAGCGCACCCTTTTGCGCACCCAAGATCTTGTCGAGATCTGCCATACTCTGCAGACTGGTCAAAAGGTGCGAGGAAAGCAGAACTTGATGTTTTTTATAAATGTACAAACAATGTAAATTAAAGGTTTAAGTGGACAAAAAAATTTAGATTAGAAAAATTTGTGAATGTATAATCAGGGGCAATAGGAATGATGAATGGCCTAATAGGAATGTGAGGGGGGTTCAGCCAAATTTACAAAAATTAATTAGTGGGTTGGCAATTAGGAACATAAGAGTAGCACCTTCGAAATCATCTAATAACTGACTGACGACATCCTATGTAGGCTTTGGTATTTCATGACTATTTCATGTAAATATAACAAATAATAACAGTAAAGAACAATGGATAGCAAGTAAACTGATGATTTACCATAAATTCTTGAAGAAGCCACTACCTCCATATAGGCATAAGCGTACGGGAAAAAAAATCTAAGGGGCTGCCCAACGCAATGCAAAGTCCATGGTTTACTACAATTTTTGCCCAACTAAGAGCAGAATTTTGCCCGAATAGGGCTCATTTTTGAGAGATTCTTAAATTGCCCCCCACCTCGTATGCTTATGCATATAGGCCTCCCCCTGAAATAAGCCTCAAGGCATCAAAAAACTCAAAGAAGCCCATTAAAAAAAGCATAATTGCATATTAATCTCTTATTTCATGAATTAAGTATCCAAAAATTTGGGAATCCAGGAAGGCACCTTTTTGACCTCTTTGGTCAGGGTTGGCTGTCATTAGAAATTTCCCTTGGAAAATACCTCGAGTTTAACATATTGTACAAATTCTTACCTGCTTGATGGAGTTGAAGGTAGTGGAAATGAAGTTAGTGGTGGCAGATAATTTGATTCATGACTTTGTGTACTTGGGCGTGGTGGCGTTATTATCTCCACACCTGTCTTTTGTTGCGGCTGTGAAATAATAGGCTCCAAGCTGGGCAAACTTTTATCATTATCACAACTACAAAGCAAAGTTAGAAAGCTAAGAATTTATATACGCCAATCAATTTTTGGCCTTACCATTTTCCTCTCAAGCACCCCAGGATTTGTCCAAAAAATTTGCAGGAGCCGTTTAGGGCTCATAGAATTAATTGATTTTCTTACATTTTTATGAAAACAGAGGCCTGGAAAATAATGGGAGAAACTTCTTTCAAAAGGGGCGTGGCATGACCAAATTTCACAAAAAGGGTGTGGCATATGAAATATTTCCATGCCCCTCTGCCCTGGGGCCCGCGGTGCGTCACGGCGGCCCTGGCTAAGAACATAAACCCTGCTCTCCGGGTTTTTGCACATAAAATCAGAATGCACCAGTCAATTTTTATTTCACCTGGTCAGAATACACGTTTTGATGAGCTGAATCCAATAGTGTTACAATAAAGGGGCAGTTTTCCATAGTTTCTGTTGAAAATGATTTTTTTTGGAAATCAAGTATAATTTGTTTCCTGATCGGGCAACAGTTTCCCGATCGAGTAACATTTTGTTGCCCGATCAGGAAAATTTTCAGATAGGGAAATGTTTCCAATTTTGAACCTTATGCCGGAATGTGTAGGCCTATAGGCCTTCTTATTTAGGACAAATTTTTTGGCAGCTTGCTTCACACAAAACTTAATTTTTTGAAGGGGGGTTGGAATTTTGAATCATTCTACTTTCAAGCAATTCTGTTTTGTTCTGGATAGCATCCCTCCCTGCTATCTGTTTAGTCTAACTGATAGTCTATCAATTTTTAAAAGAATATAGCATGAATAAGTATATAAGCCTCTAGGTACCAACCTGTCCAGGAGAAATTCTGCGAAGTCTTGATCACTGCTGAACTTGTATTTCATCTTCAGCTTTGTCCATCTTTCCTTGGCTTTACCGAGGTAAATTCTGCTGCTCTTCCAATGATCGTCTCTTTTTCGTTGTAGTTCATTTCTAACTGGCGTTGCCAGTTTTTTCCTTCCACGTTTTCTGAAGCTCGCTTTGGGTTTTTGACCAACCGCATCCGCCATGATTGGTAACCAGCGAGGACTTTCTTTACAACCTAGATTTCAGTCCGGTGAACGAAAATTGCGAAATCTCGCGCATGGAAGCGCCAAGAATAGGTTCTTTGTTTAAGAGCGCCGAGTTTAAAAAATAGTAGGGTACCAACAATATTTTTCTTTCCTTTATATCTCTATAATTCTTCACATCACTGAAAAAACCCACCGAATTATGAAATTAGAAGCTTCTGCAATCTCATAACTATCAAAGTTAACTATATTTGAATAATCCCAATTTTCGTGACAATGCCTCTTTAAGTATCGTTAGTTCCTTAGATGATTCTATCCGAAATTTTCATGACATTTTTTGATCTACAGTGTAGAAAATGTGCTAAATTCTAAGCCAATTTCATGCCTAAAATCTGCTTAGAAAGCTGAACAGTGCTAAACAAAGGTGAATTTGCTAAATATACTTTATATGAAAAGGGTGCAGTTATAGGTCATATTCAAATACTTAGGTCCTTATATACGCGTTTTTACTGTAGTTTGAAAAAAATTTACTGACAATTTTTGCTTATCTTATGTTTTGAAAAATAAACGGTGCAGTAAAGTGTGGTTAATAAAAAGGGGGGTCAACAAAAAAGGGCGTGGCACCTAAAAATTTTCACCTACGGCGCTGTTTGTGCCCCCTCTATAATACCTCTCCAGCTCCGCGCCTGTTTGGAATATAGTGATTAAAGTAAAAGTCTTTGAAATTTTGCTTTAACAGTTGCCAGATCTCGTTATCAAACTCAATATTTTGAATAAATGACCCATACGCTGTCCAAACAAAAAATAACGGGATTGTATTAAAATCAGGAGTTTGGAGCGAGTAAAACAGCATTTAGGTTAATGTAAAATATAATATACGAAATATAAAAGCTAGAAGAATAATATTGCGAGTGGAAGTCATACAAGTCTGAAGTTACAGAACACTAAAGTCAGCAGGTCATGCGGCTAACCACCGGAATTGAGCGTTATGACACGAAATGTCTAAGAGTTTATACCACGTGACATTGACGATTTTTTGTCTGATTTAATAGATTGAAGTCTCGTAACAGCCATTTGTACTTAGCATTGTGTGAAGTATTTGTGATTAGTAAGAAGAGAAACAATGCCATCACTTCTCTTCAAAAATTGAAGATTAACCTCTGGATCAGTTGGAGTTTTGTGTCTTATCGAAAAAGGACATTTGACTTCCAAGCAAGAACTTCCACAACAGTCACATGTGATGATTCTGTCAGGGCTTCCACCAACATATGGCATATCTTCATGGAGAAAAAGCCCACATTCTTCAACCCTAGCATTGTTGTTGTTTTTCTTTGAAAATATCCATGAAACAATTCACTTCATCAGCTTCCATATTCTAATGCCAGTATTTCTGGATTGATGGAGGCAACACCTGATATGGCATTGAAAAGGCCATCCAGATGTACGCCTACACCTCCGGTTCTCTTCAAAGAAGCAAGCTTAGTTCTAGCGTCATGGGCTTTCGAAGCTTTAATGACATGTTTTCTAAAAGAAAACTATTTTGGGTTAGTGGCCTGTCCCCATGTCAGAATTTCAATTGATTTACAATTTTCCTTTGTAAATTCCTTCAAATTTTGAGCAAAATCATCCCTACTTTCAGCAGTACTAAAATAGTCATTCAAGGAATTTAAAGTTTCTGTTGGCTTGTCATCTTCTTTTGCAGGTATTTCTTTAGGCAGGGCTGTAAATAACATATTGTCTGATTCATGACAGACAGCACCCAAAGAAGCAGCCATACCCTCCAGATTCAGGCTGTATGAACAACTTTCGATGGGGTTATGTTTTTTCTTTGGCGAGCAGCTAAGTTCTGTCTTCTGTTCCCACTCTGTCCAGAACCACTTCTTTTTAACTTCATATCCTTCACTTTCATGTAGCCAACATTTTGTTGTTTTGCAGCCATTGATTAGCTGTTGAAGTGCAGGACGGGTTGTTCAAACCCATTCTGCTTGCTGCCTCAATATGAAAAAGGGCAGCAGCAATGTGGTTACATGTCTGCGACTAACCAGCCATGCTACTACAGTGGGTGCATATGATTTTGCCAGCCTTTAACATATCCAAAACTTATGTGGTGCATCACTGATATGCTGGGAGGGTCTGCAGGTACTTACTATCACCACAAATGTTATGAAACCGAAGTTTTGATAACCATTCTTGTGAGTAGTAACTATAAGCTTTAGACGTTTTGTAGTCACTTAGGTCACTACTGGCAAGCTCATTCGGATCGAAAGCAAGGAAGTTGAATATGGCTTGATACATAGTTACTGGCCAGAACTTCACACCACTTTCTTCATCAAGCCAATCTTGCTGCAATCCAAACGGGTCTGGAATCTCATACCCTTCAGTGACAAGCTTTCATCTGTATACATTAGCGATTTCACAGTCAACTTCTTCAGCGGACTTAACAAGTGGAACGTCGTATTCCTCAGCCACAAACACTCTGGCAACTAATTCAGCTTTCTTTCCACTGACTTTGAGTCTGCAGAGCCCCAGAAAGTATTTTAGTTTGTAGATCTTCATGCCAGATATATTGTTCAGATCAGCATCCATATTTTTACAGGGCAGGGACTAACAACAACAATAAATGCCCGACGAAAGAATGGCTAGATAACAACAATATTTGTGACTTGTTAGAGCCTAGTATTTATAAAAGCTTTAAAGAAAGCTGTTCCGAGGATAACAAGCCACAAAAAATCAACTTGATTCACAAAAACAGCGAAATATCAGCGATAATTGCTTACTGTTTCATAGAGATCCGAAGCTTTCTTGTTGCAATAACAGAAGTGGAAAAATTCTGTCACCCCAAAACTCGAACTAGGTCCTGTTTGAAACGGATGCGGCGATAAGTCGTTGTTGTGTATAAACCTCAATTTTGGTTATCTGCAGCCAAAAATTGATTGGAACCCATGAACTTGCCTATTTTCTTATTTCTAATTGAAATAGTGGCTTGGTGGTACCGATTCCACTTATAAAATAAAACGATTTTTGGAATCAGCGCATTGAAATTGACCAAATGGCAGTTGGTCTCATAAATTCCCTCGTCGGGTGGTGATAGTCCCCTTCCTCTCCTGGTCTAATAATACATAGCGGGAGGAAGGGGCTAAACATTTTTCTCATTCTTCAGAAACATTTTTCCTTTAAGTGATTTAATCAAGGATGTACAATTTTCTTTCATTGTTTTATCAGGGAGATTTTTCTCAATATAATTTGAGCTGAATCTTGAACCAGAGGGGCTGAAAGCACTCCTTCTGCTTTGAACACGGCTTTGGTGACAGTTCCTGCAGAAAGCCTACAGACCAAGCATTCCACAGCTCGGGTGGCTTTAGAGTAATGAAAAGTAAACAAATATGGCAAAATCTTGTGTTATTGATTAAAAAATTTAGATTTTACAGAGTCGCACAAAAAACTACCCACTCAGGGCATGGTCGAGAATTTAGGCCACTCAGAGAACTGGTAAGTTTTATTTCTCTCATTGAACAATTAAACATGTTTGAGGTTTGAAAAATTAAGAAGATAAATCCCAAAACTTACATAAGTCAAAAGAACAACAGTATTTGAATATTATTTGGATTTGATATTGATTAGATACCATTTAATTTCAAAGCTACCCGATCAGGGCGACAGTCTTCCTTTATATTCCCTTTGCAACAGTATTTCTAGCAGTTTTCCTATATCCGTTTTCCCAAATATGTAGTCAACATTGTTATGCGTAAATTTCAAGAGTGCAAACTCTGTGATGGAAATATACACAAAATTGCTATCACGTCATTTGCTATTCCTTATCATTGTATGTTATATGCTGTTTGTTGTTGTGTCTCCCCTTAGATCTAACACAATGATGTCTTTTAAGAATTAAAACAATGAGACATTTTCCCTGAATTCAGTTGTATTCCAATGCCATGTTTTTTGTTTTGCAGAATTCACAGTCGAAATTTATATTATGTAACCAGGTTGTGCCATTACTACTATTATGCCTTCAGTTGTTTTTTTTAAGTAAACCCATTAATGCATAGCTTTTCCATACTCAAAAGTAGTAATCAAACCAAACTACCTGGAATTCCCACTAATATCACTGTTCATGTTCATGTTCATGTTCTCCTATTCTTTTGTCTCCTGTAAGAACAAACATTCGCAAACAGCATGGCAATTTGTAAGAAACTCTCCTACTTACAATAATCTTGATCATTTGCTTGTTTTTCTTAATTAGCATCACATTCAAGTGGTAGTTGCGTTTGTGCTCTGTTTCACTGCAATTTTTTTTGTCCCTAGCGTCTTATCCGAACTTGCGGGTATCCAGGTAAGTGCACTTACTTATTCTCCATTACTAGTTTTATTCACTTTCACCCGTTCACAATACAAGTTCCTTTTCACATTACAATGGTTAACTTTGATATTGCATAACCTTACCATCCTGGCATTGCAGATTTCATGCATATTTTCCTTTCCTTTTCCTTTATTTTATGCAAATTGTTGTCTGGCCACCCTGTTTGTCGTTATGGCTCCTTGATTCCTTGCCAATTTTCCTTCACCTGGACCTACAGAATATCCTATCAATAATGTTTCTATAGCCTTAACTATGTGCTACATTAACGACCCTCATCATGAGGTACAGCTGACATTATTGTACCAGTGAAAGGTCTCTGAATGTAATTTTCTTCTTTTTGGATTGGGTAATGGTGCAAGAGACATTTAATAATGAAAAATTATTGAATAACATCTTCATAACTTCAGCCAGTAGGTAACTTTTATATTTACTATTTCGAATGTCTTACATGCTCCATAGGCATTGAAGCACATGTTATTACAGTTTACAAGGCATGCTGTTACCAGTATATCTATGCCTATTAGAGAAACAAGTACATCATATGGCATTACCTGTTGAGTCATAATAATGCCAATATACACATGTTAATATTGCTTCACTGGTATCCAGTCATGCTACCAAGTTCTCAGGAGCGCTTATCACTTATATATGCTACCATGTTGCAGTACCTGCAAGAAATATTCAAATCAGTATTTTGCACAATCTGGCCATCTCTTGCTGCAGTTTCCCCACTCTCCAGATAGGGGTTTCTGTTTTCCTTGCAATTTGACATACCCAAGGATGACACCCTTACTAGCTTGCATGACGCTCACAACCGCAGATTCTTGCTACCTATAGTATGCAATATTTGGCATCTTGTGTACAAAGAGTTCATCATGTACATCGGAAAAATATCCACCATCAATGCGAAGAACACTGGTGAAGTTGCTGACAGACCTACACGGCAACAACAACAAAATGGCTAACCTGTGTACCAAACAAGAGCATGTTAGCCTTGATACCTGTTGCAAGGTGTTTGCCAAGTTGCAGGGTCTGGTCCTCAACCAAGTTGTCAACCGGTTGACAGCAGAGGCCAGTGCCTGCTCGGGCATGTCAGGGAGGCCAGGACCCGCAAGTCCTACACAACCAAGTGCATCACCTCACCATCCTCCCAGTGTTGATATCGACTATATCTATTACAAAGAAAGGCATGGTTTTAGACCACCATTCTCAGAATCTAAAAAAAAAATGTTGTTGCTGTTTCTGACGGCATCACTTTCAAAATAGAAAGTCATGGAGGAAAAAACATATTGTGCAGAACACTTGTCATGTTCATTCTGAATTATTGGATTTTATGATAAAATATTATATAGAAAAAAATATTTAATAACCAGAACTAAGCTAAGAAGTGTAATATCAATAGAAATAGCTGAAAAAATTAGTGGCACTTTCAACGAATCTGAAAAAATTATTAACCAGGAAGGAAGTAGTGAGGGAAAGTTAAGAAGTTCCTTATCACGAGGAGTATATTGGTAAATCCTGATTATCTGTTGAAACACTGTATACAGGCAATCATTTACTGCAGGACTCGGGAACTGATGTCTCTTTCAAAAGTTTCGTTTTTAGCCTCACACATCTTACCACGATATATGAACACGTTTTCAAACACGATTCCCAAGTTATTTTGAATAGATTAGATTTGGTATAAAATAGAAAGATAGTATTAAGTATTTCTAATCATTCTTTATCTTGGTTCCATAGTCTTCCATTCTCATCTTGATTCTCCACTATTCATATTACCTATCCTTCCGTTCTGAAGCTCTTCTATTTACTAGAATCTAGGGCATTGTCAAAATCAAGCTCTTTTGTTCAATTTTCTCACAAGCTCCATGTCAAAAGGATTAAAACAAATCAAATCAGGAACTTCTGATACTTCTTCATTGCTAGTTTCACTACTTTTTAAGCTATTTTGTGTTCAAATTTGAGTTATTTCTTTTAATATTATAGTTCTTAACTTATTTCCAGTTGTAAAATAAATTTTTAACATATTGTATCATAAAAGCCAATAATAATTTAGAATGATTATAAGAAGCGTTGTCTGCAATACGTTTTTCCCTCCATGATTTTTTCTTTTGATCATGATGACGTAAGAAACAGCAACAACATTCTTGCTCTGATTTTTGAGAATGGTAGCCTAAAGTCATGCCACTTTTCACAACAGATATAAGTGGATTATCGACTGTAAGTAAAAACTTTCATTTGATCAGAATAATGACTTGCAACTGCAAATGTACTTTGTACAATCGAATATGTTCGTTCTTAGTTTCTTAGTAATCTTCCCAAGTGGCAGCTTTGCCTTTGTTATCAATCACGTTATTTGGCCGCGTTTATATAACTAGGAGATTAATATTCAGTATATTTCATTTTTTTTCATTTCATTTCATTTCATTAACAAATATACCTAAATACATTTCCATACATACATAAACATTTCAACAGTATACAGTTAACAAAAACTAAAACAAACGTACAAAATGAATACAAACATAATGAATTTAGATATATTTGCCTAAGGAGGAGCTCTCTAATAGATAAACTAATCGAGAGAGAGGCCCCCCCCATATAAAAACAAAAAAGAAATGAGAAAAGAAGAAAAAATAACAAAATAAGTTTTCCTAAAAACAAAGAGAAAACCAGAATAACCTCAAATAGCAATTCTAGAATTAGTTGAGTGAAGAATCAGAGAGCGTATTCTTTTAGTTTTGACTTAAAGGTGTTGAAAGAAGCAGAAACTTTGATAAAAGTTGGAATACAATTCCAGAGTTTGGCTCCAATCTACTTTATTGATCTAAGCCCATATAGCAATGTGTTTCTTATGGGCTGAAAAATATCACCCCGAGCTGCCTTGCAAGTTTCATGACTATGAACTGTGTTACTGAGCTGAAAATAGTTCTGGAAATGAGAAGGTGAGAGACAATTAAGAGATTTTTAAACAAGCTTGAGAATTTCGTGATTAATCATATCATTTAGTTTCAGTATTTTCAGGAAATGGAAGATTGGTGTTCTTGAAGATCAGAAAGGCTGAGAAGAGATAGTCCTGAGTACTTTCTTCTGTAGTAAAAAGAGAGGTGGAAGATATGTATCGTAAGAGAGGCCCCAAGTTGACGACCCATTACTGAGAAAAGAAGAGAATATTGAATTGTAAAGATTTTTTAGAATATCAAGCGGAAGGTAGTGTCTGATCTTAGAAAAGATACCAGTGGTCCTTGACAGTTTTTTGGTTAGTTCAGTGATATGAAATTACCAAGAAAGATGCAGATCCATAAGGACGCCTAAAAATTTAACATATTTAGCTCTAGTTACAGGTTTTTTCCCAAATTTAATTTGAATGTCATTAGTCAATTTCTTCCTAGATGAGTGAAATACAACAAAACTAGTTTTTTCAATGTTTAAAGCTAGCTTATTTATCTCTAGCCATGACTTGACTTTTAGCAACTCCTTGTTAATTTTATCTCTAAGTTTTGTTATATTTTCAGATTCATAGTAGATATTTGTATCATCAGCAAAGAAGAAAAACGAGAGAACTTTTGATACATTAGGGAGGTCATTGATATAGATTAGAAAGAGTAAAGGGCCAAGTACAGAACCTTGAGGAACACCACAGGTGTCTGGATCAGTTATCGTACAGCCATCCTCATCAGTTAATTTGTTGATTGAGAGGGATTCGCTAGAATTTGCTTTCAGTTTTATAACATTTCTAATTCCTTGCCATAGCAGTTTCATGTTTGACTTATTTTCTGTAAAATAGTTTTGAAAGTACCTTGTTTTGCTATTTTCTAACTCATTTACAACAAGATTTTGAAATTGTTTATCGAAGTAGTAGATTTCTTGAGACTCAGATTGTTTGAATTGTTGAAAGATCTTGTCCCTGATCCTCATCATCTTGAGAATTTGGTTGTCAATCCAAGGTTTATTTCTGAGTTTCAGAGCCTTTTTGCTTAGTTTCTCTTTTGGACAATGTTTGTTAACCAGAAGGTTGAGATTTTCTAAGAACTCATTAAACTTGCTATTTACATTTTGTTGTTGAGAATCTAAAAAGTTAAAATCCATATTCTGATAATCATCAAGAAACTGGGATTGATCAAAGTTTTTATAATCATAAACAAGATTAAAGCAATTGGTGTCGTCAGGTGCTGAATTTCTGAAAATTGACAACTGAGGGAAATGATTTGATATTTGGACTAGTATATTTCCACTTACGACTTTTCTTGATACATCATTTGAGAAGATATTATCAATAAGAGTTGATGTGGTGTCAGTAACTCTAGTTGGTTGCAGTATTAGAGGCTGTAGGTGGTGGGTAAAGAAGGTATTTATGAAGTTTTTTGTAGGTGTGTGATTTTCATAATTAAGTAGGTTAATGTTAAAATCGCCCATGATAAATACACGTTTATTTTCAGTTTCAATCTTGGTCATCATTTCTTGTGTGTGGTCGTTAAACTTCTGAATCTCAGAGCTTGGATGTCAATAGGCACAGCAGCATAGTATATTTTCAGATTTGGCGTTTTGAGCTTCAATCCAGAGCGTCTCAAAATCAAATGTAGATGTGCTCAGATCTATTCTCACATCAGCTTTTCAGTTGGACTTCACATATATACCAACCCCACCAGCAGCACTTTGTGAGGGTGTTTTGTAAAATTTGTATCCAGGAATGTTAGTATTAGTAGAAATAGTGGAAAAAGCAGTAGTATTTTTAGTTTCAGAAAGACCTATAATTTCAAAGTAAATACCGGTGTTAGTTAGAAGAGTATAAAGCTCATCAAAATGTAAGTAGAGACTCCTTATGTTCATGTGAAAGAGGGAAATATCATTGGCAGATGTTTCAATAGACTGAAACTCCTGAACACTGTAGTAATTACAATCAATATTAGGCTCCATGTTCTCGTCAATATCATAGTCAGAAAGATTAGGGAGATTTTGCAGCTTAGAAAGGATTTGCAGAGATGGCAGTAAATCAACTACTGAAGGTAGATCAGTAACATTAGTTCCTAGTAGAAAATCGTCAGTTTCTAGGGTGAAAGGAAAAATCTGGGAATGTCTCTGTATTGTACAAGAGATACAGGTTCAACTGCTAGTTGCCCTTAGGGATTCAAAATCGGAAGGTGAAATATCATTACATTTGATGTGAATTTGGTTTCTACATAGACAACAAAGAAGAGCTTTTTGGTTCTTATGAACTTTTTTGATACAAATACTACATTGGTTATTACTAGCACTTTCAGAAATCATTTGGTATATGCTTGCAAGTTTGAGTCTTTCTAAAATCAATTCAACTAAATTATCATTTGAGGCCATACCGGTTTTGTTGTTGAAATATTGAGAATTAAAAATAGCAATTAAGCCAATTAAGTTTCAAAAATTGCAACAAACACAAAAATGACGAGGACAACCCAACCATTAGTGCGCCTAAAACTGGATATATGAGTAAATAAATGATTTATGACCATTAATGTAAGTCTCAGTATCTGCGATCATGGATTCTGTAATATTTAGCTTCCTAAAGTCCTTCATTGCATTTGTGCATTTGTTTTGTACATTATGACTGCAGGGTATTTCACATATATCTTCCAATCTTGATGAACCTAACGAAGATATTTTCTGATCTGCATCGAGTTGTTCTGTATGACTCTCAACTTTGGTGTCACCATTTGATCAATAAATATTGAAAGTTTCTTACCTTCGACCATGTATGGTGATTTGATCAAGGCTTTAATACCTGATTGCAGAACTGCATTCGCATCAGATTATCAAAGGAATTAAGCATAGATAGGTCTCGGTTTAGATAAGCCATTTCTTTTAATGTTCTTTCGTCCACGATGGGCTCCTTCAATTTCAACAGCAACAGGAAGATCAAGTTTTAGGCCAGTAATAAATGTGGTCAAAAAAGATTTGCAATTATCCCAAGTGTCCTGTCCTTCACAACCTTCAGGAAATCCTCTAAAAACAAGTGTTTTTCGCATTTGTCTATTCTTAAGATCTTCAAGGCTGTCCTCTAAGATTTTCCCTTTATTTTGCTGCTTGATAAGTTGCTTTTCTAGGCCATAGACACGTGCCACGAAGTCCTTTGTGATGCTCGATGATTCAACTAGCCTTTCTTGCAAGTACAGTATTTCACGTTTCAGCAATGAGACATTAGCCTCAATTGAAGAGAGGTGATTTGATAGTTTCATGTCAAGATTTGATAGTTTTGAGTCCATCAGTCATCATTGTCTTGGGCCGCAGTTTGCTGCTTTTTGTCAGCAGTGTGTCTTTTAGGAGGCATTGAAGAATGGTTTATCGTTTTAAATTAATTTTGCAACTTTTTCTGGTCTTTTTGAGTTAAAAATTGGCGCGAGGTCGGAGCCTCAAAATCACACGTCCATCTTCAACAGGAAAAAGGTGTGACTGGATACAGTATACAAATAGGGACTAGCTTTCAGTAAGGCATGCTGAGCCTGTTGGGCTAAAGACAGGGTGTGTGCTCAGGCAGGAGAGCAGAAGAGGATACAGTTGGTATGTTAGGGTATAAGCTTTGCCATCCAAACTTCATTTATCACATAATTACTTGTTACAGTGTAGTAGTTAGAATTATTGACTTATTTTCGTTATTGATTAATTTCAGTCAGTTCAATGAGAGGAATTCGTATTAAACGCCTTATTTATTCTGTCGTGTCTGATAGCAATCACATCGGGAGGAAGGGAAGAGTCAAAATTGTATTCTTGAACGACTGTTGGCTAGGCTCTATCGAAAATACGAGTTCAGGTTCAAACGAGTACTACCACAGAAGCGTGCCCGCAATCTCAAGGATAGCCTTGTGAGGGTGAATCTTCCTTTGGTCTAGGTAATTCTATGTGTCAAGTTTCTAGGCCTATGTCAGAGGAAGATCAGTTTCCTTTTCATGTTACAGCTAAGGAGTTTAACATGGCTTCCAGGTTTGATTTTGATTTGTCAGGTGTGATTTATTTGTTAGGTTGAAAGGTTTGTAGCTGGCAGTACGTTAACAACTTTTCGTAATAGGTTTATTAATTAGAAGTCGTGATGTTGGAAATAGGAGGCCATGGTAACACAGAACAACTTTCAAAGGCATTTTCAGTTTGCCGGTCACCATTGCTTAATGGAGGATGTGAAGGCCCAGGTCATTGATATGTTGTTAGATGAGGCTAGGGTTAGGGAATGACGAAGGTGTCAATAGAATTAGCCAGCAGGAAGAAATCTTGGAATTGGTTATAAAGGATGAGATGAAGAAAACATATATGGTTACCTCGACCGTCATTACAAAAACAGACAAAACTAGAATGAGTGAAATAATCACAAACTGATACAAAAGTTTAGTGCTGAATATAACCTAAAAACCATCAAGCATGACAAAATGGATTTTTTCACGTCTTGCTGCAAGGTGACTGCACTTGAACAAACGAGGTGACTCTATTTCAGCAAATAAGTTCATAAAAGTTTTAAGTAGGCCTAAGCATTGATTGCGTAATGCCATGTTCATAGGGAAAGGGGGCTCAAATAAAGGTGACTAACCAAATGAATGACAATCTTGAAAGTTCACCGTGCCAGCAAGAGAGAGATATCAAAAAAGGAAAAAAATGATGAGATATAATAGGTTTACAATATATTAAATTATATATCGATTTGTAGGTTAAAAATATTCCGAGAGTTAAAATGTCTTTGAGTATTGAATATAGGAAACCCCATTATTGCTTACCAAAACATCTCAGTTGATAGCAGATTAGGTTGATGCTATTATTCTCTCCGAAAGTTACTTTGATGTAGCTTCCCAGGAATAAATTTTCTCTCCAATTTTTTAAAGCACCGATTCATTAAGATTGCAGGTCTGATTTACAGGCACTTTTAGTCTGTGTAAGTCAACAAATTATATGCCCATTTGAAGTGATATACAAGCTGTTACCGTAAAGCTCAATTCTTAAATGCATAATGGTTACTTTTACCTATTCATAGGCCTCCGTGTGGAAAGGACACCTATTTTCTAAAGGAAATTCCGAACGTTATTGATATAGGTTCTCAAACGCTGCACAAAATGCTAGTAATTGGGGATTTTCAAATTTTACTGTAAATACTAGTGATGCAGAATCTAAATACAGAATGGTTGCTTTTACGTATTTATAGGCCTCCGTGTGAAAAGGACATCTATTCTCTAGAGGAAATTCCGAATGTTATAAATATAGGTTCTCAAACGATGCGCAGCATGATAGTAATAGAGGATTTCAAAATTTTAACGTAAATACTAGTGATGCCGCGCCTTCCACGTTTATTGAAAGCAATGATCTTCAAAGTATGATAAAAACAGCAACTTTCTTTAAATCGGCTACTTGTATATACATTGATCTCATGTTAACAAGCCTGAAACACAACTTTAAAGAAACCCATCAAGTTTGAACTGGCTTCAGTGACTTTCATCACATGATCATTACAATCATCAAATTAAAATACCTAAAGTTGCCTCTTAAGGGCCTGTTTATATAAGGAAAGACGGCGCGTTTGAGGCAGGATCCCGGAAGTCAATAACCGAGATCTTGGCAGTCGGGCCAACCTGGTGTCCATATAAACACAAAATGAATTTTACAAAATTGTGACTAGGCAAGCATGATCTCATATGAAGGCGAGCCAGTTTGCTATCATAAACCTGGGAAGGTTCTTCTCATAAAGGCCACTAGCCCGTTCAAGCAAATAAACATTTACTTCAAAGACACCTTGCCAAGTGATAATGGAAACAAGTACAGTACATCCTCCATTATCCAAAAAGTTTGAACTCAAATTTATATTGGGCCATTCGTATACGCCAAAAATTCGGATAATTGAGGAAGAACATTTTACCTACTAAACTTGCTATAAAGGTTATTATCATCGTCTTGAACAGTCACAGAATGCTCAAACTGAATTCAAATTGAAAAGCTTTGCAAACAGAAAGACCAACAACAAAACTAAGGGAACTATTTTTTACAAATTTCAACAACGATTTGTAATAATAAGAACAATAACAAGGAATAAATGTGTTATTTTTGTGTCTGTTGGATATGGCTTTTATTTTGGGCAACAGTTTGAGCAGATAACGAATATTTCGATTGGTTTCTCAAGAACTGGTTAGCAAAAAAAATTTTGAATGAAAACTTTTGGCGTTCGGATAATCAAGGTTCAAATAATCGAGGATGTGCACCTTCTTAATATTTTACTCTAGATTTACTTTCGCGTTTGCTTTCTCAGATAAATTAATTCCAACGGTTATCAAGTGCGTAACAACTCTGTTTTCCTTATTCGGCATGCCAGCTTCGTTAATTCTGACCTTCATCAGCAGAAAGCTGCAAGCATTTTTGGGAGAGAAAGGAATTGCAACGACTGGAATAACTGGTTACAATTCGGAAGGAAATGGCTAAGTTGAGAGGTATGATGGCAACATCTAGAAAGCTATGAGAATGTCCTTAAAATCAAAGAATATGCCTTTTATGTGCTAGCAAGAAGTTCTTCCAGATGTATTTAACTCAATGGGTTCTCTTCTATGTACTGCAACAAACGAGACACCACATGAGCCCTTATTTTTTGTTTCCTCAAAGACAATCTTCAGGTGCATTCTCACATGGATGGTGGAAGCTGGAACAGTCCTTAGAACTGCTCCAAGCAAACCCTCAAGATGGTCATGTACATCATTCAGACGGTCGACAGGCAACTGTTGCAGTTAAACACTTTTCACCAAAACCTGACGGTACTGCCCCTTAAGTTATAATACACCAAGAAGAACAATATTCAGAAAACGAGATTGTTCCTTATGATAAAGTCAAAGTTACCCCTGTTACACTATTGCCACTAGATCATTCTGCAGATGTACCAATGACATCCACTCTGGTCACCATTTTAGGACTTTCCACCCATCTTAATTTCTGTAATCATGTCCAGTCTGTGCTTGAATTTCACATGTGTTGATTTAAAGCCTTAATATCTTGAAGTCTTATCCGTTTATTTTCATAACAATGGCAAACTTTGAATATTACCCTTTGATTTGGATGTACTTTAGAAATGGTACTAATAATGAGATGTAGCCAGAAATATCGAAAACATAGCGAAAGAAAACCATGGATTACTTAAGCTTTTTGTCTGGAATTCAACAGACTAATACGTTAGAAAGAGAACGAAACGAAAAAATTACTGTTTTATATACCCAGATGTGGATCGAAATAGGCCAATCTGAAAAGAGATGAATGACTGGTATGGTGTAGGAAAACCAATCAACACTCAAGATAAACTGAGCTGACCAATAAGATTACTTTAAGGGTCCTAAGGCGAAAATGAAGTTTTTCTGTCTACACAATAGGGTATTCCTGGTTTTTATGTTGCTTAATTCCAAAATACCCAGGTGAAATGAATAGGGGAGAGCAGGGCAGGTTGGAACATTTTTCATAAAAAATTAGGTTCACAGAAATCTGACTTCGTCCGTTTGTTATCTTCATGCTTTTTTAAAACTACATCTATGGGCTACAAAATCATATTAAAAGTTTCATACAAGAACTGTTTGACACTGAGAAAATCTATATCCATTAAAAATATTGTACGATATCTTAAGATACAGCTATGGTCCATGATTGTTGCTTGCAATCACATTTAGAAAACCTGTTTTCTCGGGCTTGTTAGCTCAAAGATCCACAGGTAATATGATTTTATGTTGAAAGCGCCCTTTTCCACCAGTGTCAGACGGCTTTGGTAGGACAAGAGCGACATTCTCTCTTGCTTGTTTGAATAGCTCAGCATCCTCTGGCATTGAAAACGTATAAAGATGGGAGTTTTTATTTCTCGAAAGACGTTTCATGATTTTTGATGTTATTTCATCTTAATCATCATTGATCTACTCTATGAGTCCAACATAGTAGTAGACCAGCTTCTTACCAGCAAAGTGTACAAGGATGTAGTCTCCAACCTTGGCTTTGTCAGGATATTCATGCACCGGTCGTCTGAATTCATATCACAATAGGAGGGTTCTTCTTTATCAGATGTGATGTCTGGAGTGCTGTTTTCCTCACTGCTGATCTCCATATCCTGCTGAATCTCTTCAACAACCAAGCGTCTAGATGTCTTTGATTTTTTTCACCGATAGTTATTCTCTTTGCTTTCTTCTTTGCAGCTTGCTCGGCAATGTCTATTCTTGCGTAAGTGTCCGTAAGGATTCTTTTTCTCTCTGGCTTTCTTCCACTGGCTTTTTTCCACCAGCTTTTTTCCTCGGAGCAGCTTTAGTGAAAGGATGAATGTCTTTGGGCGAGAGGAGGGTAGGAGGCTCAAAACTTGGAGCATTTGGTCTTGTTTCAGTTGGTGTTTGCTGGACATCACACATATGGCAATCTGTCACATCTGGCGGGAGAAAGTCAGAATCTGTAAAATATTCCTGTCAAGAAGAAAGATGCCAATAACTCTGAAACCCGATGGAATGTTGACAGCTCTGGCAAGGGAAATGCTTTCCCAACTGCTCACCATTAAGTAATAAAGTTGATATTATAGACAGGTCTCTTAGCCCAGTCTTTCGGCTTTTATTTTCTAGGTTTGTTTCTCTGCTGTTTTCTTTACTTTGAAATGTGTTCTTGCGGAATATCTTTGCACCCAGAAGAGAACCTGTCAATTTTAGCTGTGACTTCATCATGAAGTCATGACATAATTTGCTATCAAAAAAAATACTCCAAAGCTCTAGTTTTCCAATTTAAAGTTGAATTTTTGCAGCATCTTTTCAAAAAAGCTCCTTGTTTGCAATTATTTATTTTACAGGTGATTAAGTGGCAATTCTAACATTAACTTCATGATGAGGTTTTTTTTATTTTTTGCTTCCGTTTCCACCCATTGAAATGTGATTTGTGTACGTCATATCCATTTATATAAAGAAGCTTAATAAACCAGATGAAGGGTGAAATTGTGACAAACCACATCCCCTCAAATAAACGCCTAAACCTAAATAAACGCCGCAACAAATAATTTCAATTTTTAGGACACAATTTACTGGTACTGGATTTTAAAACGCTTTTCTGATGATAATCAACGCTGTAAGGTCCTTGAATTAAGGTGCTCGGTTTACTCTGTAGTTTTCAAGAGCGGCAAAGTCACCTTAAAGAAATGCGCAAAAGAGGTAAATTGGTATGCAGTGTGGTTTGGTTAACTGGGGGCTAGCTGCGGTTATCTAGACAATTGAAATTTTCGCAAATTTTGGTACTATCTTCAAAAAGAATTGCAAATCTGAGATATTCAGTTGAGGAATTTATCTTTTTATATGAATTTCTGCCAGAGAGATTTCGCCCCACTTATAATACCTGAATGAATTTTAGTCTCAAAGAAAAGAAAGCTATTTTAGAAAATGAGGTATACTTTGATTAAAATCCTTAGCTGTCCAAATCACTCGCAATATTAAAGTTTGATGAACTGCTAGTCGGTTCCTCTATTGAAAACGTAGCTTGTAAAAACTGACTCGTTGTGGCCTTGCACATCTTGCTCTCGGTCTTACTCCTCCTCTCTGATCCACGTCTTCTTCTTCGTTGTTGGCAGCAGAACCACTATTTTATCTTCCCTGTCTTTGCCTGTTCGATCTTAACCCTTGTGCAAGCCCCTCATAAATCTTGTCAGGAAGGCGATTAAGTCTTGAAACTTGGTAGAACTATAGAACTTTACTTGCTCCATCGATTTGTGGTGTTTTCAAAACCATGATGGCTACCAATGACGTCACAGTTATGTCATAAGTCTGAAAAACTATGATAACTAATTATTGGAATTTAGCTTTTTATTGATTTTTTCTAGTTTATTTCTATTGAAGAAGGCCAGAAAATGATTTTTTACTGAAAAAAATTATTTGTGTTTTAAAGATATGACGTCATAAATTTTGCTTCCGTCAGCAAATACTGATAAGACAATTGTAATATCATTCAAAAGCCCTCATCAAAACAAAGCCAATGGTGCTTCAAGGAAGTCTCTTTGTGGTATAGTTGCAGATTGTGACGAAGTCTCAAAAACATTCTTCTTAGAGATTCCATAAAAATAACGGACAGAATCACAATCTATAACACAGTGAAATGCTGGCAGGCATAAATTTGCTTGAGGGCCTATGTGCTCATAAATTCCTCCAACATCAACAAAACTCTCAGCTTCTGTTTGCATCATCCATTTTCTTCTGGAAAAAGTTTTGCTTAAGCATAAGTCATTAGAATTAGAACATCAGTGGCTTTTGACTTGACAACAATAGATGTATTAACCTTGGAAGCATGCAGCACTAACCGGGTATTAGCTTCTTCATGGTTGCTTGAAAAGAAGAGCGATATAGAATCAATTTTCCATGTTTCCAGGCCAGAATTTATTGTAAGGGGATATCTCAACTGTCTGTGAACAGTATCTTTTCTGACATATATTCGTTGAATCTTTGAATGAGGTCTGTCTTGTTTTTGTTGCTCTTTAAATAATTCTGGTACATTTTCCCTTGTCGCTTGTCGCTGGAAATCATCACCCATGTGCAACCTGTTTCGAACCACACAGTGTATCCTTTCTTGCTCTTTAACAGAATATTCTTGGTTATCTGCATAATTTTTGAATACAATCACATATTCCGATGGATTTGTGGATAACAGAGGACTGAATGCCCTTAGAAGGTTGGGCTCCCCAGAGATCAGACCATGTCCGTTGGGATGGGATTGCTATGACAGCCTTTACATCATATATATAAACTGCCCCCGAGAAGCTGTGTGCTTTAAGGCATCAGAAGCCTCGACGAGATAGTTGCAGAACAAGTTTATTTTGTTCTGCTTGTTTAGCATGTCTTCTGGCATTTCGATTAGGAGAGGATATGTCATCAGAGGGTATGAAAATTTATCCTTCTTATCTTGGCATTTGGAGACAAGCAATCTCAGAGACTGGAGATCTTCTTTCGAAACAGAAGTTGCTTTTGGAACCTTCTTCTTTTCCTCCATTCCTGTCATGATTCCACTTCATTTGATAGGATCATAAAACCCAATCTTGTGTGACAAAATGCGAAGTTTGATAAAATCTTGAAGCAACTCCTTGGACATTCTATACTGCCAAGTGTAACCAGACCAAAAACATAATTTTTCTCAATTCTAATGAAACTTAACAGGGTTGTTAGTATCAATGAAAGGATTTATTTCCCAATACTTTTTGCTCTATCTCAACTCCTTAGCTAGTTATCGCTAATTAAATTTGCTGCATTGGGAAAAAATTTGACGAGTTTGGGCCCTTAGGATGGAGGAAGCTGACTTTTACTTCCTTAGATACTCTTAAGTTTTCAATGATGAGAACAAGTCACCATTCTTAATTATACTCCACTGCACAACACCCTGAAATACTCATCATTTCAGTTGAAGAACATTCTAATCTTGCAACGGACACAACTGGTTTAGTTGAGCTTTCACTGAAGGGTCTCACTTGAAGATCATGGTTACTTATAAGCACAAGAGAGTGCAGCTTCTGGCTTCTTGCAGCTTTAAACCTTTCTTCCAACAACATTCTTTCTTGATCCTAATCTTCTGTTTACACAAACTTCTTAATGCCATGTAGCTTCTCTCTTACGAAGTTATGCAGATCTATTGGTGCTGGAATCTTGTCTGCTACTGTTCGCATTGAGCAAGCTTTTGCTGCTTCCCTCTTTACTGTCCCACTGATTCCATCTGATGGCCCTTTACCGTGACTAATTGCATTAAAAGTACCACTCTCCAGTCATGCCAAAGTCATGTTTATGGAGATACAAATCTAGACGATTCTTCTTAATCTTGTACTGGCCTGCACAGCCGTCTGAGAAATAGATGATATGCCTAATATCTCCAAATAAATCCTTCAAATGTTGAATCAGAAGCTTTTGGAAAAAATTAACAGCGTTTGTGTCGTTTGTGTTACACACATATTAATACATAGTTACCATGTCTGATTCCATTAGCTTGTTTTGTGATAATAAACCAAGGAATGAATGGTCGCACCACTATTGTTCCAATAAAATGGCTGTGCAGCATCTACAAAACAGTAATTCTCTGAGAAATCTCCTATCCAATGATAAAAACTCTCCATCCACCAGACTTTCTTTTCGATCCTTTTAAGTAAGTTGCTTGCCTCTTTGAAATGAAATCATGTGCTTTCCATTGGTCTAGTCTTTCAATAAACTCTTCCAAAAAATCATCGCTGCTCATAATTACCGTCTCAAAATTAGATCTGTCTGTGTTTGTCCACTGTTTGGATTATTATTATTATTATTTATTATTATTAAATATTATTTATACACGATAAAAACCCTTCAGCATACAGTATAATATAAAAATCTACTTCTAATTTAAAAGCTAAAAGTCAAATTAAAACCCTAATTCCTACTCTGCTGTTGTTCCTGGGAGTCGTGTTTTAAACGAGTCTAGCTCTTTAAATGCGTTTTTAGTTTTTGTTTGAAACGATTTAAAGTCGGTAACTCACGAATCGTGGAAGGTGTACCATTCCAGTTTTTTATAGAGGTATAATGAAAACTCTTTTTGAAGAATTCCGTCCTACATCTAGGGATCTGAAGATCCCGAGAATTTCTCGTATTATACGAAGAAAAACATGATCTGGACAGGTATTTATCAAAAAGGTTTTCAGGACACAATCTATTTATGATCTTGTAGGTCATCATGTTCTTGTCATAACGGATAATGTTTTCTACATTTAGCCAGGAACAAGACCATTGATCTTTGATTTTTGCATTTTCAATTATTGACCTTGCTCGGGATTGAAGACGCTGAAGAGCAGCCAACTTTGTTTTACATAAGCTTCCCCAAATAACGTCGCCATAACGCAGATGACTCTCGACAAGGGCATAATACACACTGCAAAGCTGAGATTGTGATAGAATATTTTTCAGTCGTTTAAGAGCAGAGAGACCAGCACTCATTTTGCCCTTTACACGCTTGAATTGTTCATCCCAGGTTAGGTTCTCGTCAATAATAATGCCTAGGGATTTCGTTTGATCAACCTTTTTTATATCCGAGTCATTGAGCTTTAGAATCTCTGGGAGGTCATGCTTTCTAGTCTAGCCTATTACCATGAATTCAGTTTTTTCGGGATTAGGACTAAGTTTATTTATTCTCATCCACTCTGAGATGTTTTGCAGTTCACAGTGAGCATCTCCGACCAATTTTACTGAATTACTAGAAGCAATTGTCAAACTAGTGTCATCAGCATAAATGCTAGCTCGTGAGGATTGCAAGCACCCTTCAAGGTCATTCAAGTAAATGATGAAGAGGAGAGGGCCTAAGCATGATCCCTGTGGTATGCCACAAGTGACCTTTCTGGCTTTTGAATGCACACCATTTAGGGAGCAGAATTGCTTCCTATTTGTTAAATATGATTCGAACCAATCCCCGGATTTGTTTCTTACCCCATAGGCGCGCAATTTTTTCATTAAAACGCCATGGTTGACCGTGTCGAAAGCTTTCTTTAGGTCAAGAAAAATAGTAAGATTGATTTTGCTGTGGTCTATGCTCTCGTACCAATAGTCAGTGCTGCCTATTAGCGACGTTATCGTGGAATAATGCTTGCGAAAAGCTGCTTGGTTATCGTGGAATAATGCTTGCGAAAAGCTGCTTGGTTGCTCGTTAACCGTTTGTTTGTCTTGAGAAATTCAAACAGCTGGTCATGTGTCAGTCGTTCCAACATCCTCGAGAACACAGAAATTACAGATATGGGACGGTAATTGTTTGTATCCGTTTTAGGACCCACTTTGTAGATGGGGGTGACCCTCGCTAGTTTCCAAATATCAGGAAAGGTACCATTCATAAGTGATGCGTTATAAATAAGCATGAGAGGAAAAGCGATAGCAGTGGCCGCATCTTTTACCAATGTTGTGGTTACTTTATCGGGTCCGGATGCTTTTCCGTTCTCTAGCCGATTTATTGCATTAAAGACGTATTCCTGGTTTACCGTTTCAAAGAGCATTTCGCTATTTTCTGGGATGATATGCTTCAGGCAGTCATCGTCAGATTTGGATCCAATCTGTTTTGCAAGATTAGGTCCAACTGAAACAAAGTGACGGTTAAGAGCCTCGAGCATATCACGTTCTTTGGTAAGGGTTTTGCCTTCACTTTCAATGGCGGAAAGGGTTGTGGATTTGACATCTTTTTCTAAAACTTGGTTTATTGTTTTCCACATTTTTTTCGGATCCCCTTTACTTTCATTGATTATGTTTGCATAGTGATCCTGTATAGAGTTTCTTATTTCTGTTGTTACTCTATTACGTTGTCTGGTATAGAGAGACCACATTTCGGGATTCCTAGTTGCAATTTTCTTGAGCCTATCCCGGTCCGCCATCGATTTTCTAAGACTCGGGGTAAGCCAAGGAGCAAAGTCAGATCGAGCTCTTCTCCTTTTCAATCTCTTCGATTTCCATTTCCTCTAGACATGTAGATAGTGATTCCTTGACTGGCTCTTTCCCTTGGCAAACATTGCAAGAACCTAAGTGGCATTTTGACAATGGTAGGTTGCACATCATTCTTGCCAAAGCACAAACAGAATGTGTGCCATTCGAGACAGCCAAGACACATTCCTTGGGACGAAGCATCGCAAACTTTGAAAACCTAATTTTATCATCCTTATCCATTTCCATGAATTTTTGGTATAACTCTTTCAAATTACCAAGTATAAGTCTTTTTTGCAATAATATTTTCTGACCATAAACATAAATACTGTAAAAGTCTTTCTTTCCTGGCATAACCCTGCTGACATTGTCTAGATAATAGAATTCTTTTACTTTTGTCTCTGTGTCTTTTGAAAGTTTTCTTCCAACCTTATGGTTTGGGGTCGTAAGAATACTTTTCTCTATCGCCAAATGCTTTGCTTTCTTCGCCATTCCTTATGATGAGCCAAACTCTTTCATTCTTTCATGATTTTCCGCCTGATCCATGATTTTGTGAAGATTGTGAGAATCCTAAACTAGGAAAGCCAAGAAAGACACCAGTATGGGGTAAAATATTCCATCACAAAAACAAACACTTTATACTACATTACAGTACAGATACTAAAACATACAAGTATTCAGTTTTACATATTTAATAGAAAATCCTCCATTGAGGTTAAGTGTGTCAAAGTATCAGCGAATCAGCGAGTAATAAAACGTTTAATAATAGCAAATCCTCCTTTGCGAATCAGCGAATAAGCAAACATTTGAGGTAGGGAGGGCAGGTGGACGCAAAATATGAATTGCGTGCTGCCAAAATAGCTGCCTTGCAGATAGCACAAGACCTCCAGACTGAGCAAAATAAGGAGTGCCACATGTACAAGGGTAGGGATTACCAAGGGGATTCAAATACATAAAAGCTATTGGTTAGTTAGCTAACATGCAATGCACCAAGTCAAAGGTCTAGAGGTATTGTTCTATCTGCTAGGTCATAGCATGTGAGTGAAATATGAAACCCCACACTGCCCGACTCTCCTAATTTAGGCTGTGTTTATATGGAGGAAATAGCCCCGGCATCACAAAAACAAACACATTATACTAACAATACACTACATTACACTACATTACAGTACAGATACTAAAACATACAAGCATTCAGTTTTACATATTTAATAGAAAATCCTCCAAATCCCAAAGGGAAAATATTGAAAGTGGTGGAGGTATCCTATGTTGTGGTGTACGTATATATAGTGTGAGAAGTTTAGGGAGAGGAAAGAACAGTCCTGAAATCTATAGGGATTGGAAAAAGAAACCCATGATGACAGCGATGAAATTAGCTGTTTGAGTAAAAGGGCAGGAGCGCCACTACCTAGACGCGCCTTGCTGACTGGGGAAGGGTATAGATGACTATATGATGGCTTATGCCCTATAGATGGCTTATGCCCTGCCTGATGCAAAGCTATATAGAAAGAGTGCCAGACAAGGTACCGCTACCTGATACTGCCTCAATATGGGCTAGGCGGGTATTAAATACCATGAGCAATGTTAGCTAGATATTGCACAATGGAGCGAAAAACAAGATGCAGTACTAAGATGGGCAACAGAATGCAAATACCTGGATAATAAGGGGTTGAAAGGTTACTACCTTGATGCGAAGAGCGGCTATTGAATGTTGCGGAGGTATAAACAAACCACACCTAGTTACTGCTAGAATTGGTGTACTAGGTCGAGGGCAGCCACAAAAGGATGATATCAGGAGGACCAAAAAACTGTATGTGTAGAAGTACCTTAGCTTAAGAAATAACATCCTGATGCAATAGAAATGGGGAGATATGTAAGGTTGCCTACAAAACTGATGCAACCCATAGCTAATAGAAGAGCAGTAGCGTGCGTATTACTACCAACCTGGTTTAACTAAACACTCACAATTTGGCCACAATGCATGACCGCCAAATGCGAATAGCTAAGCCATAGAGTATAAATTAGATTAGCAAATCCCTGCAAATGCAAAGAGCTGGACATTGCTGGCCATGAGAAAAGAAAACATGCATAACTTGTTACTAGGAAGACTTTCTAGAAAGGGAGACAGGAGCACAGTGAATACCAAACAAAAGCCAAGAGCCCATGTCTCCCCCTAAGGATACAAAGCACATTTCCCAATCCACTGGCCCCATAGATCCTGCCAGCTAACTCATACTCTAGGCTAGTCAGCAAAGTGAAACGATAAAGTCTATGAAATGCAGATATATAAACCAGCTTTCAGAAAGCCATGAATCCTTAAATGACATAATACTTAGGGCCTATGAGGAGTGCCTTAGGCTAGGAAAGAAGGAGCCGAACTATGCAAGGATACCCTGATAGAAAGGCAAAGCTGTTGAAAGATCAGAATATATGAAGGGGGCTACCTGGATCTATTGATAACACATGTTCCCGGAACAATGTTAGGGAAGGGTGCCCTCCTGAAGGATCAGGTACAAAATGCTAGAAGATGGGTTCTACCTAAAAGCTGGTATGACATTGCTACTTAAGAAGTAAAAAGGAAAATTAAGCAGACAGCAAAATATGAAGTGACACTCAAGCTAAAAAGACTCTGAATGGGGGATGAACAGATAGGCTATTACACCTAAAGCTAGTGTGGTGGGGAGTGTCCAATATCACTTCACATTTTCAGCATAGGCTGTGGTGGTAGTTACCTATAAATAAACTACATGCAAATAAAACCAAGTTAAAGTACGATAACGAACAACGTGAAGTGAGGTAAAAGAACAGAAGCAAGACTGTATTTGTAGATGTCTTGAAAAAGGAGATGGCTGGGAGCAAATGAAATAGAAAGGTACATACAGAGATACCTATTCCTATATGTGCACAGCATAAGTATGAGTCCAACAGTGAGAAACAAAGAGGGGAGAGAAGCATTTAAGTCCCCAGAGACCATGCTGAAGCGGAGAGCTAGAGGGCATAGTAGGCTGGAGGGCATAGCTTGAGGGTGGAACGCCAATCCAGATACCAAAATAGCCATAGGGGGTATCCTAGCTTTTACCTCAATTCACGGTTTTCGGCAAAAAAATGTGGAAACAACAATGATAATATAAGAGAAGGCACCTGCAACTAAGAAACCTGGTTTAGAAAGCTAGCAAGCGAAAGGGGAGGCCAATATTAGGCCTGAAGGCAATACAAGGATGGCGTGTTAATTGCGAGTGCATTCGCTGCTGGATGCCTCAAGGGCAAATACGATAACACGAAAATATTGCAGGGAAATACAAGTGAAGCAAAAAGTTAAATAAAAATCTACAAACTTCAAAGAATTGCAGGGGTTCTGAGTGAGCTAGAGCCAACGTTAGCTGCGCAGAATTCTCCACAGAGAGCTTTTGTTAACATCTTTCCCAACAAAACAGCGGCGAGACAGAGAAGACTGTGGAGAAGGAAACAAAAAACCAAAACCAGGGACAGAGGAGGATAAAATCGGACAGACTTCGTTGAAAAGCAGCAGGTTATGTAGTCTAGAGCCAACGTTGGCAACGCAGAATACTCCACCGGGAGCTTTGGATGACATCTTTCACACATAACCAGCGGCGAGACGAAAAGACTGTGGAGGAGGCGAACAGCAAAAAACAATGAGAAAAAGACACGACGTGACATCACCAGGCGGAAGAGGAAAAAACTTGGGGACTGCAAACCAGGTTTAGAAGAAACCGAGTCACAAGAGACATCCTTGTTCTTCTGAGATTCCATGCAACTAGCGAAATGGAAAGAGCGCCAGCCAGGACGACGGAAACGTCTTCGGAGTCTCGGAAAGAGAAAGCCCCAAAATAGGCTAGCCGAGGTTGGAAATTTGTTCCAGTCCCGAAATCTTTCCTTGAATAGGGACCCCAAGGCCCGAAGGCCGTTGGGGGCCTCACTTGACGACTAAAACTCGAATTCAGTCTAATTTAAAACTTGCAATTTAAAAACGCAAAATATGAATTGCGTGCTGCCAAAATAGCTGCCTTGCAGATAGCACAAGACCTCCAGACTGAGCAAAATAAGGAGTGCCACATGTACAAAGGTAGGGATTACCAAGGGGATGAAAATACATAAAAGCTATTGGTTAGTTAGCTAACAAGCAATGCACAAGGTCAAAGGTCTAGAGGTATTGTTCTATCTGCTAGGTCATAGCATTTGAGTGAAATATGAAACCCCACACTGCCCGACTTTCCTAATTTAGACAAGCTTTGCAATTGCAATGCTCCCCATTGATTTCTAACTTTTTCTCTGACACAACTTGAATTCATCAATGCGGCCCTATAAAATCTGCTTTTCCTTATCATTGGTTTCATTGCCTTAACACTCTTGATCACTCGAAACCTCCTACGATACGCCCTTTACGATACCTGGCTGAATTTCTATACCAGTACAATTGTTTCTTGCTGGGCCTGGAGAATGGATCAGGAAATGTTGAAAGTTTATCAACTAACTTTTGGACCATATTGCCATGCTTGATCATTTCCCCTTCTGTTAGCTCTTTATGAGTTGATTGTGTCTTTATGTTCTATCCTTTAACTCTTTTCTTAATCTAGCCAAAACGTGTTCTTAATCTAGCCAAAAATCTCTTGATGCCTCTAAGGATGTACTGTATCCTACATGCATTTGTCCCCCACGTATTTTCACTTCTCTGTTTATCGTTACTTCAGTGACCTGATCCATAGGAATCGTTGAAAAAGGTTGTCCGCTCAAACTTGCACCGAGTCCGAATCTCTCTATCTCAGCAAAAACTTCCGGCTGGAAAACAAGCTCTTTATGATGCCAAGCTAGATAGCGTGCATAGTTTCAGTGATTGAATAGAAAATAACATTGGGAGTAGATCCCGTTGAACTTGAATATGTAATTTGATGTTCTTTTCTTGATATGCGTGTTGCTGCCAGAAAGAACACACGGGCTGACAAGTGGAAATATTATTCTTCATAAATCCAAGAGCTATTAATTACAAAATATAAAGCATTAAATATCAATATAAGTTCGGTCCAATCAATAATCCAGCGAGACTCCATAGCTAAATACACAACTCGATATAAATCGAGCAAGTACACAAACTGTATCCAAACGAAGTAAACAAATATGAAAGACATGAAATAAACAAAGTGAAAGTTAAGAAAATTTAGGCCTCTAAGACAGAAAATATACTGAAAAAATTCTAGAAAAAAGTAACCAAATAAGAAAACTTACTAGCACAATGTTTTCCATTTCATCTGGCAGCTAAAAGTTATCCTACTCTGTAGATCCACTAGATCTGTACCCCTAGATCTGTATCAAAACTACCTACTTAAATACTCCTAACGAGTCCCCAAACGGAAAATGCCAATCAAGAAAGATACAAAGAGCCCTAATAAACTAAAATACCTTAAGGGGAACAACAATGGGGTAAATCTCAGAGAGAGTACGTCAAGAAGTACAGACAATCAGAAACACCCTCTTGGGTAGTCTCTCTGGGGTTCCTACGAAACCCGAAAAAATCTAAAAAATAATACTGTTGAATACAGAACAGTAGTTTTTTGTTTTTCATTCAATTCAATGTTCTGTGATTTGTTGTTGCTGCTGTTTGTGTTGTGATTTCGTTTGACATTTGATCTTTTGTGTAATCGTGCATTTTTGTTACCCTTGAGACTCGTAGCTATAAAGGCTGTCAGGCGTGGTTTTTGCTCGTGCAAGCTCTCAGTTCAAGACAGAAGACGAAGAAGTAAGACGTTAAAGAAGAGCTTCGTTGGCCTAGCAGTGTTTTTCTCCTGCTGTGTTGTGGCTTAGGCCCGAACTCACGACAAAGACCAAAGACTGCATAGACAAGTTTATAGCTACGAGGACAAACAGATAGTAAGTTAATTTAACTAATTTATTTTAGAATTATTGTGTTGTTTACACGTTTATTATAGTATTTTCCGTTTTTCCATGCTAAGTTCTTCGTTTCTTTTTCTCGCTTTGCTTGTAGGCCTAAATGTATTTCTTCATAAAGTTTCTAATTAGCCGCTATTCATTTATTGCCGTTTGCTTAGTAATTACATAGATTATTATTTAATTATTTAACTTATATTTAACCTATGTAGAAGTGATTATTTGGAACAATTTAATTATTTAGTTATCTAGTTTGCTGCTTGAAACTTTATGGACATTATTCTAAGCACTATTTGTTTACGTATTTAATTCAATTTTGCATTTGTTTATTTTAGCGAACAACCTTGAACCGAGTATAATCTTAAACCATTATAACGAGATAATCCCAGCACTGTGTGTTTTCTTTGCTTTGTTCTGCTGGTCGTTTGGTTCGTTCGTTCGTACCCCTCTGTAGCTGGACCGTGCTGTGAAGCTACATCAGTTCGTATCTACGTCGAAAGTATCAAAGCAAGAAGTTATGGCGTTATGCGGAGACGATGGTATCAACCCCGGTATTATTCGAAACCTGAAGAAGACCAGAGCTAATGCGAAGCGGGAGTTGACGAAAGCTGTGAATCGCGTCTCAGAAGTTTTGGTTATCGGATTGACCTTAGAAGAAATCAGATTGGCAGAAAACCGGCTCATCGGGACATTTGAAGATTTCAAGGCAGCATGTGACGGATACAAAGACGTAATAACGGACGAGGAAGACATTGAGGAATGCCTAGTATACATGAAAGACGCAGAGAGAAGATTCCTATAAGCAATGGAAAGAGTATCAGTAGTAACCCACTCCCTCACGAAACCACCCCCGACTCAACCGGATGATGTTGGACCCGAAGACTCTGTAAGCGAAATCAGATCACGTTCCTCAAGTTCCCCTTCCCATTCTAGAAGCTCCAAAACCTCCAAGTCTGGTAAATACGTACTCCAGGATATGATGTTGAAACATGCAACAACAAAGGCATCCTTGCTTGCAGAGGCATCCATGTTGGCAGCATCTCAAGACATTGCCCAAGAAGAGTTGCGATTAATTCAACGGAAGAAGAGGCTGACCCTCGACACCAAACTTGCAAAGCTTCAAGCTGAAGAACGAGTCTGCAATGAATTCGCATTGGCGACCAGATCCCAGACAGAATTGTCGAGCGAATCCCTCCGAAATACAAGGAACCCGTTTCAGCAGAAGAAAGAAGATCCCAGAAGAGAACCCGTTGTCAAGACTGAAAGAAGAACCCATCAGCCCCAGCCTCCGCCAGCACCCAGTCCAATACAGCATCCCCCTTTGAATCCATCTGCAGACCCTTGGAACCATGGACCTATGGACGCCCCTCAGCAGGGCCGTGAACCTACGGACCCCCCTCAGCCGAGCCGGAACTTTGTTGAAGAATCATATTGGAGAACAAACGCTATTGGAGAAGAGTACCTGGATACAATGAAGAAATTGACAGTTGCTGCCCTCCTACCGAAATCAGAATTGAACGTATTTGACGGTAATCCGTTGAAGTATTTTCTTTTCATTCGATCTTTTGAAAATAATATTGAGGATGGTACCTGTGATTTCAGTAGACGTTTACAACTCCTCATACAGTTCTGCTCAGGGAAAGCAAGAAGAGCGATAGAAGGGTGCATTCTCCTAGAACCTCAGTTTGGATACGCGAAGGCCAAACAGATCTTGGCAGAACGCTTTGGTGATGCATACACTGTGTCGAACTCATGGCTGAGGAAAGTTTCTGACGGTCCTGTGATAAAACCCGGTGACAGAGAAGGTTTGCAAGAACTGGCGGATGAACTCGAGAATTGCGAAATAACCCTGAAAACGGCTGGTAGATTGACCCAAATGAACAACGAAGACAGATTGGTGAAGATTCTGGAGCGATGTCCGAACTTTGTGAAGTCTCGTTGGCAATCACGTGTTCAAGAGATTCGATCACGTCGAAGGGAACCAACGGTTGAAGACGTACGTTGCCTCATCAGGACAGTATCGAAGGAGAAGAATGACCCAGTTTTGGGTAACGTTATGGACAGTGTAAACAGAGATCAGTCGTCCAGAAATACCCGGAACAGAATTCCCACTTCAGTGAATACACAGCGAAACCTGAATTTCAGTATCCAGACAAATGACCGAAGACCGAATTCCGGTCCAGCAAACGTGCGATGCTACTTCTGCGAGAAACCCCACAAGTTGATTGACTGTGATGAATTCAAGAAGAAAAGCGGCGAGGAAATGTTTAATTTCATTCGCTCTAAGAAACTTTGTGATAACTGCCTGTCGTTCTACCATTTTTCAGCCGGATGTAAACAAAGGAAAGACTGCACAGTCCCGAATTGTGATATACGTCGTAAACATCTGACTGCGATACACAACTCTGTGATGGCATATGAGAAGAAACGCAAGGACGAGTGGAGAAAGAATACCCAGACTGACCCAACTGCGCCCAAAGACTCGTTTGTCGGAGTTACTGCCTGTGACGCACAGAGACGAGACAACAAGGGATTGCCAATAGTACCCCTGAAGGTGAAAGGAGCGAAAAGTGATAAGGTAATCAAGACCTACGCCCTTCTTCACAGCGGATCCACTGCCTCTTTTTGTAGTGAAGCCCTTCTGAAAGAACTCGGTGTGACTGGAACGAAACATCAAACATCGGTAGCAACTATCAGTGGTGTCGATACAAATTACCAAACAACTGTTGTCAGCTTAGAAGTGATGAACCTTGAGGAGACACAATGCCTTCAAATACCAAATGTGTACTCAACAAAGAAGATGAATGTTTCTCTATCAGCATTGGCCCGCCAAGAAGACGTGCAAAGATGGCCCCACTTGAGTGGAATCATGCTGCCGGATGAAATTCGTGGTGGTGAGGTAAACTTGTTAATAGGAGTAGATGTGCCAGGTGCTTTACACCCAGAAGAATCGCGGAAAAGTGAGAATGGTGGCCCATATGCAATAAAGACCGTTTTTGGTTGGATGCTCAATGGCCCAATCGGTGTTGCCTACAACCACGGTAATCAATGCTACTTTTCTAATCCTGTTTCATCTGATGACCAGCTCTATGATCAATTGAAGAGGTACTTCAACCAAGAATTCGGAGAGTCAAATGTCGACAGCCAGAAAACTATGTCGGTAGAAGATGGCAGAGCACTTGCGGTATTTAAAGAGTCAATTCAGTTAAATCAAGGCCATTACCATGTTTCAATCCCGTGGAAAAGAAATCCCCCCGATCTTCCGAATAACCGAATGTTGGCCCAGAAACGGTTAGAATACCTGAGAAGTCGACTGCAAAAAGATCCCGGTTTGAAGCAGAAATACACCACGTTCATTGACGAATTACTCGAAAAAGGTTATGCAAGACAAGTCCCGGAAAGCGAAATAGAAGTGAACGATGGCAAATTATGGTACCTGCCGCACCATAGTGTGACGCATCCAAAGAAGCCAGACAAAGTGAGGATCGTGTTTGACTGCGCTGCGAAGTTCAAAGATATCTCCCTCACGATAAAGTCCTTCAAGGCCCTGACTTGTCGAATTCCCTAATCGGTGTACTTTGCAGATTCAGGAACGAGCCCACAGCCCTCATGGCCGACGTTGAAGCAATGTTCCATCAGGTGCGAGTGACTTCCGATGATGCAAACGCGTTGAGATTCCTGTGGTATCCGGGTGGCGATTTTGCGCTGGAGCCTGCTGAATATCAGATGATGGTCCATTTATTTGGAGGAATATGGTCTCCCAGCTGTGCAACATTTGCCATGCAGAAAGTCACTGAGGATAATGCAAGTTCATTTGCTGATGACGTCAAGCGAGCAGTTCGACGAAATTTCTATGTTGACGACCTTCTCATTTCCGTGAACAGCGTAGAAGAAGCAACCAGAATACAAAAGCAGCTTACTGATCTGTTGGCCAAAGGTGGATTTCATTTTACGAAATGGGTTAGCAATTCGAGAGAAGTTTTGGATGCGGTACCAGAAAGCGAAAGGTCGAAGGAGTTGAAGAACGTTCATATTGAAGACGACAAACTGCCGATACAGAGAGCTCTTGGCTTGCAATGGGACGTGGAAACTGACAGATTCACCTTCAATATCGGTATGAAAGAAGTTCCACCCACCAGAAGAGGAATGTTGAGTAAGATTTCTTCTGTTTATGACCCACTTGGTTTTGTTTCACTGTACATTCTGAAGGCAAAGATAATCCTACAGCGGTTATGCAAGAATGAAGTTGGGTGGGATGAACAAATATCAGGTATCAATCTCGAGGAATGGCGATCTTGGCTGGACGATCTCAAAAAATTGGAACAGTTAGAAGTACAAAGATGCTATACAGATTCAGGTGTTGACAGTTCAGTGACGAATCAGCTTCATCATATCAGTGATGCATCTGAAGTGGGATATGGAGTTGTAACGTACCTGAGGTCAGTCGACCGAAGCGGCGTTGTGTCATGCTCATTTATTCTTGCAAAGTCGAGATTAACCCCCCTGAAGAAAATAACCATACCAAGACTGGAATTGGCTGCTGCAACTCTTGCCGTCAAAGTGGATTCTATGCTGAAGAGGGAATTGGACATGAAACTCGTTGAATCGACTTTCTGGACAGATAGCACAGCTGTACTCTGTTACATCAGGAATGAAAGCCGGAGATTTAATACGTATGTTGGAAACCGAATCGCAGTGATACATGACGGATCCGATCCATCACAGTGGCGATACGTTGATGCAGGCTCCAATGTGGCAGATGATGCGTCCAGGGGACTCAGTGCAGACGGTCTGATATACAGTGGTAGATGGTTACATGGTCCAGAGTTTCTATCCAAAGAGCAGCAGTATTGGCCGAAGAACGTTTGCCCACCAGATTTGTCAGAAAATGATGTCGAAGTAAAGAAGATCGTGCAGACGCATTCAGTGCAAATCAGCCCATCCAACGGTATGACTGATCAGATATTTTGCAAGTTCTCCAGCTGGGTGGCTCTAAAGAAGTCCGTGGCTTGGTTATTGCGATATAAACGTTGGTTGCTAAGAAACATCAGAAGAGACAGTGAAGCGCAACATGAGTCAAAGAGTGGCAGACTGACGACGGAGGAGATGCAGGAAGCGGAATGTGCGATAGCAAAATCTGTACAACACGAATGCTTTGGAGAAGAGTTAAAGCTATTACAGTCTCAACAGAAAACGATTTCTGCACACTTTGGACAAGAGTATGTTTTGGCTTGCATTCGAGAAAAATTTTGGATCATCCAGGCAAGACCAGCAGTGCGTCGCATCATCAGAAGTTGTTTCGACTGTAAGCGTCGATGCGGAAATCCTGGGAAGCAGAAGATGGCGGATTTGCCTGAAGATAGAGTAACCGCAGATAAACCACCGTTTTCCTTTGTTGGAATCGACTGTTTCGGCCCGTTTACGGTCAAGCGAGGAAGATGTTCGGTCAAGAGATGGGGAGTCATATTTACTTGCCTTACCATAAGAGCGATTCACCTTGAAATTGTGCACAGTATGGACACAGGCTCATTTATCAATGCCCTCAGAAGATTCATTTCGAGACGTGGAAATCCGGAAGAAATACGGTGTGACAACGGTTCGAACTTCAAAAGTGGTGAAAAGGAACTCCGAATTGCAATGCAGCAATGGAATCAGGTTCAAGTGCATGATTTTCTCCTTCAGAAAGCAATTAAGTGGAAGTTCAACCCTCCAACAGCCTCGCACATGGGTGGTGCATGGGAGCGTGCAATAAGATCGGTAAGAAGAGTTTTGAATGCGATTTTGAGAAATCAGATGGTAGACGATGAAGGTTTACAGACCCTTTTCTGTGAAGTTGAAGCAATACTGAATGCAAGACCGCTCACCAAGGTATCAGACGACCCCAACGACTTCAATGCATTAACTCCAAATAATTTGCTTCTCCTGAGATCCAATCAAAGTTTCCCACCTGGCGTTTTTACGAGTAAAGAGTCGTATAGCAAGAGAAGATGGAAGCAGGTTCAATACATGGCCGACGTTTTCTAGAAAAGATGGACCAAGGAATATTTGCCGACTCTGCAAGTGAGACAGAAGTGGAATTCAATAGAACGCAATCTGAAAGAGAATGATTTGGTGCTCATTATGGAACAAACGCAGAGCAGAAATCAATGGCCGTTGGGAAGAATAGTTGCTGTATATGCGGGAAGAGATGGACTCGTCCGATCAGCAAAAGTGAAGACCGTGAACTCAGAATATAGAAGACCGGTGACAAAGTTATGCTTGCTGGAAGCTGCAGTTGACGATTCAACATAGAGTTTTATCGAGATGGGAAACAGACTTACTGCCTGTTTGAGGGCGGGTATGTTGAATACAGAACAGTAGTTTTTTGTTTTTCATTCAATTCAATGTTCTGTGATTTGTTGTTGCTGCTGTTTGTGTTGTGATTTCGTTTGACATTTGATCTTTTGTGTAATCGTGCATTTTTGTTACCCTTGGGACTCGTAGCTATAAAGGCTGTCAGGCGTGGTTTTTGCTCGTGCAAGCTCTCAGTTCAAGACAGAAGACGAAGAAGTAAGACGTTAAAGAAGAGCTTCGTTGGCCTAGCAGTGTTTTTCTCCTGCTGTGTTGTGGCTTAGGCCCGAACTCACGACAAAGACCAAAGACTGCATAGACAAGTTTATAGCTACGAGGACAAACAGATAGTAAGTTAATTTAACTAATTTATTTTAGAATTATTGTGTTGTTTACACGTTTATTATAGTATTTTCCGTTTTTCCATGCTTAGTTCTTTGTTTCTTTATCTCGCTTTGCTTGTAGGCCTAAATGGATTTCTTCATAAAGTTTCTAATTAGCCGCTATTTATTTATTGCCGTTTGCTTAGTAATTACATAGATTATTATTTAATTATTTAACTTATATTTAACCTATGTAGAAGTGATTATTTGGAACAATTTAATTATTTAGTTATCTAGTTTGCTGCTTGAAACTTTATGGACATTATTCTAAGCACTATTTGTTTACGTATTTAATTCAATTTTGCATTTGTTTATTTTAGCGAACAACCTTGAACCGAGTATAATCTTAAACCATTATAACGAGATAATCCCAGCACTGTGTGTTTTCTTTGCTTTGTTCTGCTGGTCGTTTGGTTCGTTCGTTCGTTCGTACCCCTCTGTAGCTGGACCGTGCTGTGAAGCTACAAATACAAAATTGATGAAATTGAAAGACATTAATCATATGCTTGACAAACTAAGAAAATACTCACGGGGAAAATCATATCTGATTTTCCTCACAAACAACAACAATACATAAAGAATTTTCATATTGTTTTTACAGTTCTGCTTCAACAGCTTCAACAACTGGCTCCCCTCAAGATGCATCTTCATCTTGAAAAATATCTCTTCGGCAGGGATTAATTAAACTCCTGATTCTACAATCAAAACCAGTTTTCTGTATTCCTGATAAAAATGAGTACCACCTGGCTGTCAGACCAAAATACTTCTTGGTTAATCGTATATTCAATCTCTGTGCGAATCATAATGGATACCTTCAGCGATAGCACTGCAGCAGTCAGTTTAAGTCTTGGCATCGAGATGTACTTCAATGGAGCCACGCTCGATTTTCCAAACACTATGGAGCAGTGAATCTTTCCATCTTCATTCAAAAAACCTCAAATACGAAACCGAGAAGTGGTGCAGCGAGCAATGGATAACTCTACTGAAGTCAGGAGCTTTGTAGCAGCGATCTATTTTGATGTCTCTCAGGTTTTCAAGTGTTGTACACCAGCTAAGCCACTCATCAACGAAAGCTACCGGTATCGGATCATCCCTACAAGCTTCTTGACGGCAGGTCTGCTGAATTATTCTTCTTCCTTCCAATATGACTGGAGAACCAAAACCATCTGGATCGTAGACTTTACTAAGAAGCGACAGCATTCCCCTTCTTGTCACCGGTTTCTCTTTGAGCTGCACTTGGAAACTTAAACGGTCTTCCTCAATGTTCCAGACGACTCCGAGGGCTTTCTCTGTTTGAAGACTTTGGTCAGTAACTTCGAATTATTTCACGTTCTTTCTTCTTTTCTCTCCAGGGATGCTTTTGGGGACTTCTTTATCGTTGGCAATGAACTTAGTTAGATTGAAACCGCCATCAGCACACAACTGGATGACATCTTTAATTCGAGCCATTGCTTTGGTTTGACTTTGTACTGACTTTAGTAAATCAAAAAGTTTCGCTTGATCGTTTCTTTAGCTGCCAATTTTGAATCTCCAACGTCATTTGTAACTATTCTCTTAAGGGCGTAGTTTGTACAGCTTGGCGAGGACACAGCAACAAGAAGATGGACATTCATCTCGAATTCGACTGGTTCCTGGTCATCAAACTTGCTTTCTGGCACTATAGGTATCTCAGTAAACTTCTTTGATCTTCTGGGACGCATACTCGATAAGACATTTTCTCGATCTGTCAAGAATGCTACCTTTTCCTGTCGAAAGCGCATCAACACCCCTTTGAGTTGATTAGTAACATCAGGGCCACTCATCAAGTTCTGATTCAGCGATTTCCCACCATACTCAGCACTGCAATCGAAAACAATTCTGATCTTGCCGGGCTTGTTGGGATCATAAACCCGGAAATGAGGGATGTACCACAGCTTCCCGTCACTGGCATCCGAAGTCGATCTTTGGACGTATCTTTTATCGACCATCTATTCCATGAAGGCTTTGTAATCTTTGAAGAAATTCTGATCATTCTGGAATCGCTTCTTCAGCTTTTTCAGCCTCTGCTCTGCTTGTTTGCGGTTTTTTGGTAACTTGATGGCTGGATTCTTCAGTGGCAATGGTAGCACATAGTGTCCTTCTATCTTCTTTACATCTTTGTCCATAAGCCTCATGAACTTGTGGAAAAAGTGGTTTTGCGAAACTTCTTCTTCCGCACCTTTTACCGTTGAGTAAGTCAATTGCAACTGGGGCTCCGTGAAATCATTTCGGTAAATTGTCTACAAAAGGTCTGTTATGCCTCTGTCCTTTATTCTGGTATACACTGTAAAACAATGCGGCTGAAACTTCTCCAAGGAATCACTCTCGTTCAAAAAAATCTTGTTGCAAGCCAACGAACTTCTCTGGTGAGTAGACTGAAGGGGGCCGACAACACACCATCCGAGCCTCGAATGGGTAAGGACCTCCATTGTTGCTCGGGATTATCTCTGTAGGTTCCAGACCTTTCGTACAGTTTGCTTGAATTAAGATTCCAATTTTTCCTTCCTCAGTCTAACATATTTCTTGCTTGATTTGCTCCAAATATTGCCAGCTTTGGATCTTTTCTGGGATGGTCATTCCATCACTGCTAAGAGAGAAGTCACTGTGAGCATAGCACTTTGGTAACTTCACCCATTCATCCTGAAATGACGCTAACGACCTTGACACCCTTAATTCAGTCACAGTGGTTGAATCAATAGACGTTTCTCCTGACGGTGTCTTGATCGTTTTTCTGGTTGATGTTCCGGGAATGCCTAGTTATCACAGTAGGTCTTCTGTAAATCTTGGTTGGTACCCTCTTTTGGGATCTTCACCAGTCAACGCACATGCTGACTGAATCTTCTAATTGTATTGCCAATTTTGTCACTTGATGTTCTTTTTTTCTTCAATGGAGTATCTTTTCTCATCGTGGGGTTGTTTCGCTTCTTTGGGATGTATCCATGCAGGCCGGAGGGGTGTTTCCCATTGCAGCAGTGTTTACATATGCGTCTGGAAGGACATTTTCTGACGGTGTGGGTCGAGCTGATGGCCGTGTAACATCCAAACCATAACTTCTTCTCCGCAACAAAGGTACTTCTGTCATCAACGGATTTGGCAAGAAACTGGGTGCATTCATCAAGGTCATGGGATGGGCCACAAAGAGGACAAGGACTGCCAACAGATATCGTAGCTGATTCAACTTCCGGGGTCTTCGAAATGGCGTAGTTTCCGAGTTTTTTCTTTCTTGCTTTTTCGTCTGATAAACCTTCTACAGCTTGTCTGGAGAAGAGGGGATTGCTTACCAATACCGATTCTCGATCTACGAAATCTATGAAATCCGCAAATCTAGGTTCTCTCTTTCGTTTTCTTCGGATATTGAGTACTTGTCTGTTCCATCAGTCAATCACATACACAAGCAACTTCCCTAATAGGGTGCAAATCATATCTTGATTTTCCAACATATTCCATGTTAAATTCGCTGAAATACTCTGACATTTGACAAGGAACATGTGAAACCTTCTAAATCCAACAGCATCACCAGCTTTGATTGTAGGCCACATCTTTTCTATATGCAAAAATCACGGTGTAAGGACTGCCATACCTCCATTGCAGGAGATCTTTGCCTGTTTCATATCCAATCGTCTGGGGTAGGTGAATGCAATGTTGAATCAATTTCCTTGCTTTGCCACTTGTTTACCTAATCAATTGGGTTAGTTTCCCTCGGTCACCGACTACGTTCTTTTCTACAACTTCTCTGGATGTAGCAATAAGGAAATGGCAATCCATTGGGTTGCCATCAAAACTCTCCATTTCAACCACTGGGGCAGCTTGTTGTCTCAACAGTCTACAAAGCATCTCAACCATCGATTCAGATTCGGGCTCCATGTCTCTGTTGGAATTCGTTTGCTCCGCTGCTGAGGAATAAAAATCTTCTAGAGTTCTGCTGAAATCCAGGGTTGCATGACTACTGTCTTTATAATTGTACCCTTTTTGATCAAACATCGCTGGTTTTCTTCCATGCAGAACATCTTCGCACTTCATATCACGGGGATCCAAAGGATCTATTTCTTCGTAGCTCTGGGCACAAGGGCTCAAGGGGGTCTTCTCTCTGTCTCTTTGAGCATTGGGATCCGAAGGGGTCTCTTCTGCATACTACTGGACATAGGGGGTTCAAGGGAGTCTTGTCTTGGTGCCTACGAGCACATGAGTCCAAGGAGGTCTTTTCTTCATACCGCTGGACACATGGATTCAAGGAAGGTGGTTTGTGATCGTCTTTTGCTATATCTCTGGGGATGTCAGGCTGTCTGAAATAATCTCCCTCAAGTCTTGGTTTCTCATGGGTCCAGGTTTCCTGCCTCATGATTGGTTTCGGTTCGATTCTTTTCTCCTCCATTTTGTCAGGGAGTGAATGCTCATCCGGTTTGTAAACCTTAACGCTTGCATGAGCCTTAGCCATGGCCTCGTGTAGCTTTATCTTTTCTGCTTGCATCTGTATTCTTAGTCTCTCCTCTAAAAACGCTGACTCTGTTTCCAATTCTACCAATTTTATCTTTTCTTTGATTGCTCTGTCTTCTACCGAGAATCGTGAGGAATATCTGCTGGAAACCTTCAACTTCTGAGTTTTGACTGTATTCTTTGATTTTACGGACTCTGTGCGTGATCCAAGGGATCTCGTCCTAGACAATTCTGATTTTCTGAAACGTGACTCCTCAATTTCCTTGAAATAGTGATTCACCTTGTGCTTCAGATTGAATAACCTCTCATCCATCTGACTGATATGTCTCTCTTTCTTCCATTCTTGTCTACCGGACTTCTGGTAGAAGATTGTGCTAATTTGTTGCTACTAGAAAGAACACACCGGCTGACTAGTGGAAATATTATTCTTCATAAATCCAAGAGCTATTAATTACAAAATATAAAGCGTTTAATATCAATATAAGTTCAGTCTGATCAATAATCCAATGAGACTCCATAGCTAAATACACAACGCGATATAAATTGAGCAAGTACACAAACTGTATCCAAACGAAGTAAACAAATATGAAAGACACGAAGTAAACATAGTGAAAATTAAGAAAATGTAGGCCTCTAAGACAGAAAATATACTGAAAAAATAGGCAAAATCTCTAGCAAAAAGTAACCAAATGATCAAACTTACTAGCACAATGTCTTCCCTTTCATCTGGCAGCCAAAAGTTATCCTACTCTGTAGATCTACTAGATCTGTACCCCCAACCAATCAAAACTACCTACTTAAATACTCGAATCCCCAAACGGAAAATGCAAATCAAGAAAGATACAAAGAGCCCAAATAAACTAAAATACCTAAAGCGGAACAACAATGGGATAAATCTCAGAGAGAGTACGTCAAGAAGTACAGACAATCAGAGACACCATTTTGGGAAGTCTCTCTGGGGTTCATACAAAGCCTGAAAAAACCTAAAACACAATACCAAAATCGATGAAATGGAAAGACATTAATCATATTCTTGTGTGTATATATAAGTTTTCAGTAGTATACATTAAGCCCAGGTAGGCAAGGCCTAGCAGTCTACTGCAGTCTAAACTATAGGCCTAAGGCCTACATTAGAAGCTTGGCGCGACTCACTAGTCACTACCATTAATAAAGGAGGCCATTTACTTTGGCCAAAATAAAATAACTTACAACTTTAAAGCAGACCTGCCAACTTCCCCAACGAAAACTACAACAAAGCTAAAGCTACAAAACTAAACTAAATCAAAGAGTTAGTGTTAGTTTTGTTAGTTTTAGGGTAAGGGTAAGGTTTTAGCGTTGTTTTAGCAAAGTTTTGGCGTTTTTTGGGGGTCAGTGTTAGATTTCTCGCCCTGGATTCTCACAATCCGCCCAGATTGGAAAGTTTGAAAAGTGCACGGATGATTTTCGAATTCCGCGTAAGGCTTCAGTACTGAGGGGGTTAAAAGTGCGCGGGGGATTAATCCCCCGCGCAAGTCAAACTTTCCAATCTGGCAATCCGCCAGGTCCAATGTGTTTAATGATCCCATTCATGAAACAGAAGCTCAATTTTTAAAAACGAGTGCCCATCGGACAACCCCCAATTTTAAGTTTGATGTTCACTCCAAACTACTATGGTGAAACTTTAATATACGAGAGGTGAAGTTTTACTCAGGTGAGGAGATATTTGTCCATATAAACGAAAAAACTACTGGTGAGGTGAAGTAAACTGGCTCATTGTTCCCATTGTTTTCACTAAATGAAAATGAGGCATGTCTGGATTACCTCTCCTTTCAGACCCGGCATGACGATCCCATGAAAAAAGTGCTTGAAGTTTACCTCGCTTGTCAGCCCCAGATCTGGCAGGTGAGGTATTTTCGCTTATATAAACAGGCTCTTAGAAGCATAAAGTTTTCGTGTTGCTTCCCTTGTTATATTTCACCAGCACATGTAGTCGCAAAATGGGATTTTAGGGATGACAGTTGAGCATGGCAGAGAATTGAAGAAAAGCCATATTCGTACCCCTCGTTTAATTTTGCAAAGTGACAAGACTTTGAGTTGACTATTCATAAAACATGGACATCCCGTGTGATCAAGAGTTCACATACAACAAGTGTGAGACAGATTTCAGGCAGCATGATCAAATCTGAACTGACAAATCAAGATAAAGTATTTGTGTAGCCAGCAAATTTTGACATTTTAGGGTATGCCTTGACTTTTAAAAATGCTTCTTCATTTCCTTTAAAAAAGAAACTTGCGATTTCATTGAAAACATCAGCTTTTCCTCTGAAGGGCAACAAATGCATCATGAGCACCTGTCACTTTCTGTACCTCCTTCTTTAACAATAGTAATAAAATACTAATTTTATTTCTTTAAAAAGAGGGTTTCCTTTCTTCAGACGCTGTTTTTCATGGGGCCCTCAAATAAAATTGTTAATTACAATACTTAAATTTAAACTCTACTATATTCAATTTAAAACGTTAAAAATTAATACCATATTTACTTGAATAAATGTCACCCCTGGTTGAGCACCGCAAACCAAATGAGTACTGCATTTCAGACGTATTAATGCTTAAAGAAACGCACCCCGAGTGCCCCACTTATGTTTCGTAAAGGCACTGCGATCAAAGCATTGTTAGCATCGTCAAAAGACATATAAACAACTCCTTTGAGCACTGCCCCTGAATCTAAAGCACCAAAAGTCACAGCGCTATGGGGCTTACTTAATCGAGTAAATATGGTAACCTGCAAGTATATTTACAACTTTTAAATGCTCTTAGTATTTATTTGATAAAATGTACAAAGTTAAGAAAAGAGAAGTACAAATTTGAACGCATAATTCTAAAAAGTGAGTCTTCTGGCGTAAAATATATCCTCTCCACTGTGGATGTGATGAAAAGTTGAAGTATTGTCCTTAAAGTCCGCCTTCAGCCAAAATGTTTCTCTTGATTTGCGTTGAACAATTCCATTTATTCCAGATAAACGTTTAGGTTTTTCCGTTGGTTTCTATAGGGGCAATGCGTTTTCATGCATGCATAGAGTGGCCAAGAGGTGTGGGATCTGATAGAGCATCTAAATAACGATAAAAACAATATTCTTCATACCTAAACCTATTGATATAAGATGACATATCAATCTTGCTAAAAACTTCTCCTATGATAATTTACGCCTGATGTAGTTTGAGTCACAAAGAGTGAAGGGGAGAAATTTAAGCTGAAAAAATCACAAAAAACTAAAGTGCAGGGACTCCATATTTTGTGATTTTTCTTTCAAGGAAATGCATAGCAATAAACAGCTGTATGAGTTCAATATTGCCATATGTGAATTGGCAAACTTTATGGATTAGGGTTGAGTCCTTGGTCTAAAAATAGTTATTGAAGACATTTTTTCATCCTGAACTTTTTTACATTGATTCACACTATATCTTAGAGTGTGAAGTTTTCATGTCTGTGCTGTGTATTGAATGTTTGATATGCAATCTATATTAACAAGGTTGAATGTGAAACATTTTGCAGTTGTGATTACCAAACATTCATGCATCACCAGGCCCCAGACTTATTGGCCAGCCGATTGTACAAATTTTTTGAAAGTTTTGCAACTTTCGAAGTGAAAGAAAATCAAAATGAAAAAGACTTTTCAATGGTGTTTTTGACTTTTGTACTTTTAGAATTAGAATTACCTCGGCTTTTAAATGTTGAACATTTTTGATGGAGATGGACTTTAAATTCATAATCAACCAATTCTAATTTGAGATGTCATTCTTCGTCAGTGCAGCCACAAAACCAGTCACCAATATTTTGTTTCTGTGCTCCAACACAAGTCCTGTGGCAATGGAGATACAGAAATTGTCAAGAAGACATACATATTTAATTCATCAAGAGTGGTAAAAATCCTTTGAGCTGAGCATTTTTTGCAGTAATTTGTTTAAAATTTATAAAATACACGCTTTTTATATAAGAAACCTAGCCCGGGTCCCAGTACTAGAAGTTTTTAATTTTTCACCAACTTCTATAGTATTTAAAGCTTCTTGATTGCCGAAATTGATAGTATTCATTCTATAAATTTGCGAACACGAGAGTGGCAGGTTTAATCAGGCAAAAATGGGTTTTTATGTACTAGACTGTATTCCAGCTCTGAATGCTTCTTAATCTTTGCAGTTTCTTAATAATACTGGGTTAATTCTAAGTTTCTTAAATTTTTGGGGCTCTAGTGCTTGGTCTCCTCAAACTCAAACTCAAACTCAAAATCTTTTATCAACAAAACAAATATTAATTACAATATACCAATGTTAAAATACAAAATATTAGTAATAGCAATTAAGAAATTTAGTTAAATGAATATAATAGTTAAATTAGTTTTGTTATGTTGAAGGACACATGAAAAAAACTCATGAAGAGCTATCAAGTCATGTGCCCTTGATGACGCATTTAAAGATAAGAATATAATTTCGATTTCAGTTTGATAACAGTAACAGTAAGACATAAAAAAAAGGAAAAAATAACGAGGCGGCAGGATAGTAGATATTTCAGGGATAGATTTAAGAAACTTTAAGGTGCAATTTTCGTTTGTTAGGAGTTCTGTAGAAGATGTGATTTCATCAATTTTTTAAAGGGATGTTTGTTGCGAGTATTTTTAAGTTCGATAGGCAAGCTATTCCAGAGTTTAACCCCATCAAATGTTAAAAAGTTTTTTTTGAAATTTGTAGTAATAGAGCGAACAGAAAAACCAAGATTGGACGATTGTCTAGTATTATGACAATGCAGTTTACTAGTTTTAATAAATTCCTTTTGAAGAAAGTTACTATGATTTTCATGATTTGTTTAGAACATAAATTTTGTTGTTTCAAGCTTGTAGAGTTTTTCTAAGTTTAATATCTTGAAACGTTTAAAAATTGGTTCTGTGTGTGCTGTATAGGAAGCAAAGTCTATTACTCTGATAGCTTTACGTAGGCTTATTTTTAATGGTTCAAGAGCAGTTTTATTAGCACAACCCCAGTTTAAAAGTCCATAAAGAACATGGGATTGAATAAAAGAGTTGTATAATGTTACAAGGGTGCTTTTTGGCACAAGATGTCTTAATGGATACCAATACTTTTAGATATTTTAGTATTTAGCTGATTTATGTGCTGTTTCCAGTTAAGTTTTTCATCAATTAAAACACCAAGATATTTTGAATAGGTTTCTTTTTACAAGTTTTCTTCATTTATTCTTATATTTATAGCTCTATTATGAGGTCTTACTATAAGAAAGTTAGATTTTGCTACATTGAGTGATAGTTTATTAGCTAGAAGCCATTCAGAAACATTTTTCATTTCAAAATTAACTGTTTGTTCAATTGTGTATAGGCTCTTATCAGCCAATAAAATATTTGTGTCGTCCGCAAAAAAACGAAATTCAAGAATTTTAGAGGATTTATAAATATCATTAATATAAAACAAGAAAAGAAGGGGGCCTAATACGCTCCCCTGTGGCACACCACAATTGATGTTTAATTCTTTTGAGTTTTCACCATTCACAGTAACAAATTGAGTTCTATTATCTAAGTACGATTTAAACCATGCATGACCTACTCCCCTAATTCCATAGTGATCCAAATTATCTAGTAGAATTTTATGGTCAACTGTATCGAATGCTTTAGACAGGTCGAGAAATATGCAACAAGACGTAAGATTATTCTCAATGTTATTAATTAATTGCGATTGAAGCTCCAGAATTGCTGATGTGGTTGATTTATCCTTTTGAAAGCCATATTGATGTTCAAAAATGATTTTATGAAGAACTGAACCAAACGGTGATTCATTAATTTTTCAAGTATTTTACTAAATATTGGAAGAATTGAAATAGGACGATAGTTTCCTATTTCTTGTTTTGATTTGCTTTTAAAAATAGGAGTAACCTTTGCAAATTTTAACTTTTCAGGAAATAAACCTTCTGTGAAAGATGAGTTAGCAATAATAGAAATTGGTTTTGACAGGTTATGACGAACAAGCTTAATTAACTTTGGAGGAATTTCATAGGATTCATTTGCTTTATTTTCATCTAGTTTAGCAATAATGTCATTTACTTCTTCAGGTGTTACTGGATCTAAGAATATACTATCAGGATTGTTATTTTGCATATAATTAGAAAAATGCTTCAATGCTGACTTAATTTTTCTTGTAATTTTTGAGCTATTGCCGTGAAGTACTTATTAAATGAGTTAGCGATTGTTTTATTATCTGAGATTAGTTTTCCATTTACCTGTATGTTTAGGACAGGGTTTTTATTATTTATATTCTGGTTTATGATCTCTTTAACCCTAGACAGAAGCTTTTTAGAGTTTTCTTTGAAATTATCAAAGTATGTAATGTAGTAGTCCTTTTTACTTTTTCTAATAAGGTGATTAATTTGATCTCTGTAATATTTGTATTTCTTATAAAAGTCAGATTTCTTTGTTGTAAGAAACTTTTTATAATATTTATTTTTAATTGATAATGATTTTAAAATTCCTTTTGTAATCCAGGGCTTTTGACGCTGTTTGTGCATTTTCCTTGAAATTGGCTTCAAAGGGGCTAGTATTTGCATTTTATTGATTAATATTTCATGAAGTTTATTGTATTGTTCATTAGCCCCTTGTGTTGCTAATAAGTTCTCTTCTAAAGCTGCATGCATTAGGTCAGATACATATTTGTCAGGATCGAAAGATTTGAAATCCCTGTAGAAGCCTCTAAAAAGTTTCTTAACTTTGACATTTAAATTATTGAAAAATATAAAGTTAGGCAAATGATCTGAGATTGGAGTGGTCAAATTTCCACTACTTGTATCAAACTCAATTGAATTTAAGAAGATGTTGTCAATTAAGGATGGTTTGTTACTATTTATGATTCTTGTTGGCTGAAGAATGTGAGGTTGGTAAAAGTTAGAAAGAAGTAAATTTAAAAAATCACTTGTGAAAGCATCAGAATCAATGTTTAAAAGGTTTATTTTGAAATCTCCCGTTATAACCACTGTTTTCTTTTCCTTTTTAATCTTATTTGATATTGTATTTGATATGAAGTTTAACAACTCACGATCGTTTTTAATTCTAGGATGACGGTAAATAACTGCAATTAAAAAGTTCTTATTACTTTGATTTGTTATTTCAATCCAACTTGCTTCAAATTCACTTGCGTTATCAGAATAGGAGATATCCAAATCTGGTCTTGGAGTAAAACAGATATTTTCTCCAACAAAAAGCCACACCCACCCTTTCGACTTAGGCCAGGGGTTCCATAGTACTTTTGATATCCGGGCAGAGTAAGGTGTTGAGTATCCGTGTCTTTTGTAATCCATGCTTCAGAAACAGCAATTACATCAAAGTTATGACCTAAAGTTGTGTTTAGTAATTCAAGATTTTCAAGATTTTTATTAACAGAGCAAATGTTAGTATGCATTAAACTAAATGAAGCTTGTTTATTTGTGTCAATTTTGGACAGAAATTTATGAAATTTGTGAGTTGTATAATCAAAATTACAGTTAAGACTTATATTATTATCAATGTCATTATCAGAGTTAGGGTGAAAATGATTAAGAGCAAGTTTATTTAGGTTTAATTCTGATATTACATCTACACAATCAAAATCCGTTAAATATTTCAGAGAGTCATTGCATGGACAAGATTTGTTAGAGTTGAAGCTTTCTGATAAAAGTTCGTGATCATCTTTCACTGTGTTGAAGGGAAAAGTGTCATCTTTACAGAATTCACAAAGCCATTGCTTTCAATAGTGAGATTGTTTCTCCTGTTCCGACAGTTCAGAAAAATTAGGATGAATAAAATGCCGACAATGAGAACAAGGTAACGCCAAATCTATACGATTAACAACTTTAGAGCAGACCGAGCAAATGTCGTGAAAGTCATTGTTTCGAATGTCTTGATCTAGTGTTTCAGAAATCAGTTTTAAGAATGGCAAATTTTTAAGTTTGTTAAAAGGTAACGCACCGCAATATTCAAAAACACAATTTTTGCAAAACCATTGTGCTGATGAATCGGCGGCGAGTTCTTGAAATTTCAAGAGTGTCAGGCACTACATCTCAAGTGAAGCCAATATTGACACGAGTCACAAAATATCGAGTTTTTGTCATCTAAAACTTCTAAATGACATTTAGTGCATGAAAATTCATCCATTATTGAAAAAGGGGAAGGGGTTTAGAAAATAGAAGATGATGAGATTTAGGTGTGGTGTAAAAAAGAATAATAAAAATAATATACTATTCATTAGACTATCTTTTCAATGTCCTCCTCATTGTTTATTCTGATAAAATCAGATTCGTCGCTCTTCCGTGCATAAATCGTCCCATTTCTCGACCACACATACTTCCAGTTCTTCTCTTTCTTCCGTCCTCTGACCAAATATAGCAATTCCTTGTTCTGTTTCGTCAAGCTTTCGTTGATGTAGACTTTGCATTCTGAACGAGTTTCCAAGCCAAGACTTTCTCCTTTGATGGGCTTCTTTATACGCTTCTTTGACTTTAGAAAAGCTGTGGCCGTTTCCCTGTTTACGAATTTGCTAATGATCGGGGCATCTTGGTTTTTCCCGAGTCAGTGGCAAGCCTGTACGTCTTTCGCTTCAACGTCAATTTCGAGGATCGAACCCAACTTTAAGATTAAGCTTTCTGTGTCTTCATTCTCCTCTCGTGGAATTCCGCTTACTTCAACACAGTCCCGTCTACCATATTGTTCGAGATCATTAAAATCTTTTTTAGTTATTTCTAGGGCTCTTTTGAGGTGTTTAACTTCTCGCTCGAGTTCATCGTTCCTTTTACTCAACTTTACATTTTCTTTTAATAAATTTTCTGTAATTTTCTTAAAATTCTCAAACTGATCGTTGATAAAGGTCATTGACTTTTCAAATTTTGTAAGACGCTTGTCGAGTTTTCGGAATTCTTCCATGTGTTGCGCTTTGGCTTCTTGAATCAAATCAATAATATTCTTTAATTTGTCGTCGTTTTCGTTCGTAGCCATTATTGATTAAAAAATGTAATATTTGCTGTCTACCTAAATCATATTTATAAATAACAAAAAACTGAAAAGATCAGTAACTGTGAAATCGTACCGGATTACATTCTGCGGAAGAGCTGTCAAAAGTACGTCCGCACGCCAGCCTGTCATGCGCGAAAAACATGTAAAACAGTTTCGTGTAAAAAAATTTGGACAATCATTTTCAATTTCCTTGATGCTAAAATGTATTTCCAGAAAGGATAATATTTTTGCATTTTTAAATGCAGCACAAAGTGGAATTTGTGATCTAGAGTCCTACCCAAAAGAAGCACTGAAATGTTAAAAAGAAGAGTACTTGTCTAATCTGATATAAAAATAATACTATCTACTTCAAAATCTTATATTTTGTCCTTGTCGATCTGCAGCTCAACTATATCCTCCATTTGTACGTCTTCGTCGTAAATGATTTCATATTATGTAGACCGCCTGACCAAAACAAAGATTAAGGGGGACTTATTTAAAGATACACGCTAAAAGGGGGCTTATTTGAGAGGGGGGCTTATTCAAAATGGAAGCTTACTTAGTCGAATTATTACGGTTCAGCTTGGACTTAGTATGTGTAGGAAGTTGAATAGGAATGTTCATTTTAAAACATTTCTGCTTGCTCAATAAATAAGAGATTTCCATTTTTAAACAAAATAAAATTATAAGTAGGTCCAAATAGATGAAACATAAAAAATGTTAATCCTTACCAATGGTAACACGTTTCACAGATATCACACATAATAGTCAGGGTGCAAGCGGCAAGACAAACTGGAAATTTGGGCGGGCCTTATAATTTTTGGATGAAAACATCAATTATAACCTTGATAATACGATTTCACTTGATGGCGATGCTGAATTTTCTTTATAGCTGCGTCCGACATGATTATATTCTTCGAGTGATTTAGGCCACTTTTTACCAAAAGCTGCCATTTTTCTGTTGGAATTCCTGAATGAATACGAGGCTAAAGCTTAATTGAGACTATTTCCGGGGGTTAAACTCCAATTTTCACTGATGGGGGGGGATGTTTTTCATACTTTGAATGGGCAAAAACGCCAAAAAATTGCCTTCAGAAAAACAAAAGTAGGGGCGTGGTGGACGAGGGGCACCTTTTCAGGACAAAGTGACTGGAATTTTCGGAATTCTGGATATTTTTTCACATGTAAAGCGTTTTTTGACTATGCAAGTTACGAAAATATAGAATAAACGACTAGTTATGAATATGTCAATGTGCGAGCACGTACTGAAGACATTGAAGTCATTGTGAGGGGCCCCTTTTGGGGTTCCAACCGTTTGCAGTATAAAAAAATACAGTAAAAATGAGGAAATGAAAGGCTCTACCTACGCTATGACCTACATGCCTAAAGTACAGAATACCTGTTTAATAATTAACTAATCGAAAAATGCATTACTGAAAATTAAAGTACAAGAAAAGCTTGAGAGCAAAATCGTCTTTTTCAATTTTTTGAATTTTGTGGTAAGCTACAAGATAAGGGATAACTGTCCTCCGCTTCCCTCAATACGTGCTAGCTATCATTACTTAAAATATATCACAATAAGGAAATTCAGTTCCTTTATTGGAACTTCGTTTCAATGGATTAATTCGATTAATACTATACGTAGTTTCCAAAGTCTGTCTCATCATCTTCAGTTGCATCACTCCAAGACTCTTCATCTGATTCTTGTGCTTCATCGATTTTTTCGAAGATTTTTTCGTTGTCTTCGACGTCCAAAGAGTTTTCGCATTTATTGCATGCGCAGAGATCTGTGCACGTGAGTCCGTATGACTAACAAACGCAATTCAGGTCTTGGCACTTTTACTTCTTGCAGGCACAAGAAACTAGTTCCAGAATAGACTGAGGTGCAGGTTTTCCTGTCATCCAATCGACTTCAAGGTTGTTTCCTGGAAGAATTTTCCAACCATAACCATCAGGAGAGGGAACCATCGGGTCACTCTCAAGTGCTCTTTTGACGATGGCAGCGGAATACGATACACGTTTGCAGTGCATGTGAAGCTCGTCTGATGTTGGCGGCAGCTGTTGCGGCTCTGGAATTTGACCTTTCTTGCTGCTGAACTTTAAGTATCTCGCTTTATTTACATTTACAACTTTCTTAATGCCATACATAATGCAAACGAATTCTTGCAAACATTGAAAAAGATCCTCGTTGAAATCATACGTATCACCCAGCAGGGCAAAAACCTCTTGAAACCTCTCATTCTTCTGCAATATCTTGTGTGCTTTTGCTTTCCCAATTCCATGAAGGGCGCTTGTTTAGTCGCATCCTGTAAAGCAGTGCAGAGCAGGGACACATCGTGAAACTGGTTCACCTAGATTTTCTTTTATAGCCGTGATGTCCAAAATCCTGGTTTTCTGTTTCATACCAATCTGTACAAAAAGCTGAATGTCAAGAGTGATCGAGAAGTCAATGGCATATAAGGCGACATCACTATCAACTGTAATAATGGAGGCCTTTTGAAATCCCAGAACACTCGCATGTTGACAGCAAAAGAAGATTTTTGTATCTGCTTCCTCTTGACTACACTTTAACTCTTCGACTTCAGACATGATGATACTCTCATTCTCGATTCGAATAGAGAAGCATCTTTCTTCCAGCGTAGCAAAAATCTGGCGATTTCTTAATTTTTCCAGGTAACGAGTAGGATGACTCCAGTCATTCAAAAGAAACTGCACAAGCTCTAGCTTATTCCGAGGATCATCGAGGAGCTTCTTAAATTGCTGCGGACGTTTTTGATCTGGCCTTCCAATGTTGACATGAATAGTCCCAGACGACGCTCTTTTAGCTCTTTCCAGCCCCTTGACAGAATATACTTTGTACTTATCAGTAACGAAGTAAATTACTTCAGCGTTGTTCTTCAAGATTCTTTCTAAAACATGTTGTGACATTTCACCAAATGTGTCTAGTTGAATGCCATCGAGTTGCTGCAGCACGACCATTCCGTCATAGATAACAACAGAACCCATGGGTGCTGATGCCACAGTTTCCACCCCCACTTCAACCACATTTAAGAGCTTTGACTTGACTGTCTTCACAAGTCCACCATCTGGCAGAGCAAGAGACCATGGTATCGGGCCAAGAGAGTACCGCAAAACATCCTTCATACTCACTGATTGCCTTTTCTCGCTGATGACTAAGAGTTTAGCAAACATGCTCCGTTCTGCAGTTATAGTCACTGACTTTTCTTTTACCTTGCACAGCTTTTTGACTTTCATTTCAGCGAATGACTTCAGACTTAAGCGCTTTATTGGGTCATAGAAAGAAACAGCGTTTGATTCCAGGCGATTGCTGATGAAAGATTCCAAAGCTGCTGTTCCCATTGTGTGAGCATGCAGAAGATCTTCTTGGACTACTGGGCTTGCTACGACGCCAGACGCTATGTTGGTAAGAGTCAAACTATGCTCGAATGGATTTCCCCAGGACTTTAAAAGATCGTAAGTTCGAAGAACTGCTTTCTCGTCAAATCCAATTCGTCTTTTTCCGATATCCATTGTCACGGAAAGCTTCTCCTCTATGCCAATGAGTGTTTCTGATTCGTCAATGCATTTTGCAGCAGTGTGGCTAGTGAATACCCATCTTTGAATCGTTCCAGTTGAGGTGCTGTAACCTTTGATGCCGCCTCGACATTTTTTGTTGCCGATTAATTGTTTGCTCGATGCACTGATTGGAAGGAATCGCATTGAATTTCCCTGGCTGACGTTTCACTGCAAAACTGCCCATGCTGAAATATAAATGTATAATAAATTAGCTGTAATAGCCTTGCAAAGTGTCATAAAATTTAAGTTTTGATAAGCATTTGCAGATGTGATAACGAGAACCAAACTAAAAATAGGTCAGTATACATTGTCGAATTTATGACTATGAGTGAGGACCAAAATAACAGACTGAAATTTATGTGTACTATGATATTGAATGCAACTTTTGAATAAAATAAAAATCTCCGCTTACCAAAACTCGTTATACACTTCTGGATGGGTCTGTGGAAGTTTTTGCATTTCAGGCAAATAGAGCGTCAAGAAACGAGAATAATTCGGACGGTCGTAGGCAAACATCCAAGGAAGCATTCTTTGAGTTGCGAGTAGATGCAGATTCCAGTCTCCTTGACGTACAGAGCCGATGAAAGCCAATAAAGTTCTCATCATCTGCAAGAACGAAAACCAGAACATAGCCGAAGGACCGGCGTGGGTTTCTGAAAATGAGCTTTCAAATGCTGCCATGAGCTCAAACACGGGGTTGTGATTCGACATTAACTCATTGAATTTAGTAGGGTTGGTCTCTTCTATTACTGCTGCTAGCTCAGTCGATGTCCACATATCGGTTAGAGTGCAATCTTCACCTTTCTCGGTTAGCCATTTCTCAAACACTGCGATTTCCAAACGCTGCAGTGCATCGTACACGTACTTTAAGACCCTCATCGAATTGTTATAATGCTTCCCACTTATTACTTTTTTGCACGAAGCTTGACCTAAAAAGAGTATCGAAAGTTACTATCTTGCTATATGAAAATGTTCCACCCGATTCTTCAGCCTCTGAGTAAAATTTAGGGTACGTAGTATGATTAAAAAAATTGCTCCCGTTGTTATATAAGTTGGTACTAGTTGATAGAAATAACAACGGATATCTTCTCAAACTGCGATTTAAATTAAAAAAATATCTTAATCAGAGGTAGGTTTGGTCTTACTGGGCCATGAAAATGTGTTTCTCGCTTTTAAACACGTGACTTGTCATAAGTTACAACAAATGTAAGTATACTTTAAAGATCAACATACCCAACAAATTTGCCTCGATAATGATGTCGCGGAGGCCAGCGTCAGCGAATCGTTTACCGATTACTGCCAAGAAGATCATTGACGTATGAAATGCGCCCATACGCAGCACGATGAAATCCCGCAAATATATGTGAATGGGATTGGACAAAATTTCTACTGCTTTGGCATATATGGCTAGGTCAAGAACTTTGTCGGTCTCTGATAACCCCAGCTTCTCAGCTTTGACTTTCGACTGTCGCAAAAGCTCGAGTACAGTTTCCATCTTCGTGGGTGATTGATTTATGGCGGGAAGATACGCTACCTGAAAATACATAGATGTATTAAAACAATCTGCAAGGAGATTCCGCATGCGCAAATTGGCTTTTGGGATCTTTCAATCAATTGGAACTTTCAAAGGTATTTGGTCGCATATATGTACAAAAAATGTGCGCAAGTGAAAGCCAGACGTTATTTAAGGGCAACATACCTGTTGAAAGGACATGCTCGTTTCTGATATTAAGTAGTTGAATCCGGTCCAATTCGGAACAGTTTCAATAACGTCACAAAGCTGAGCATTAAATCGAAGAATACTCCACCAGAAATCGATTTTCTTTGATAAAACCTCCTCGAAACTTTCTTCCAACAATGCGAGATTTTCAATAGGCGACGGCTGTGCTCTCTTCTTCGATATATACGGACCTAAGACATTTGTAACAGCTTTGAATGATCTTGGCTTTGAACTTGGTCTGGGTGGTGTCTCTAAAACCTCTTCGCCAGAAGAACGCACTTCACTGCTGCTGGCATGTTGAATCATGATTCCCTTTGTAAGGTGCATGCTGACCCCTGTTAGTGTCTCAGGATTGACGTCATTATTATCCCAAACGAAAGTGACAAATGTTGAAGGCTGCATACTGTTAGGTACTAAACTTCTGAGAGTTTGCTCTTTCGACTGCTGGATTGCCAAACGTGTTTCTAATGCACATGTTTCATGATAAGATATGTCATGACCTAATCTGTTCATCCAGGAAATCACCTGTTTAGAACCAGTCTTCCTCTTAGTGCAAAGGGAAAGAATGACGTGCTTACTTGTTTTGGTATCTCCATTACCAACAGCATACATTATGTCTTGACCAATAGATGAAACTAAACACTCTTTTTTGCTGGATAACTTTGACTTGGACGTTAGCAGTGCTTTCAAGAATGTGGAAAGAGCGAGTGGGAGAACTGTTTCAACACCAATCACCTCGTCTTCAGTTGGAGGCCAGTTTGGATAAGTCGCAGGTGCATCAAGAATCTCGTTCCTTAACAAGTGTGCAACTTCTGTAACTTTTGTCAGCAGTGGTCGATCTTGTAATTTTTTATGGCTATCCTCGATTCTTCTTTTTCCAGCTTCAATAATCTGGCCCACTGGGATCTCACTGCTGTAGATGAAATAGCTTCCATAGCGTGGGCACCAGAAATCGATCCGTTCCCCCAACAAGTCCTTTATTTTAAGCCTTAGGGTTTTAGGATGCATGCTGCTTTGGTCATCCTGCAGATTTTTCGCGAACATATCCACTAATCTTGACATGCTTATCACCATCCCTTTTTGAACTACTTGCTCTTCGATGTAGTCTTTCAGAAGTAGAATTTGCTCATCAGCTGTTCTCGCCGACGGTCTTACTTCCTCTGCTCTTGTGTAATTTCTGAAACAGGATTTATGGTAATGAAATTCTTTAGCTACTATGACTTTCCAATCAATGCCTGTCATTTCTGCTACCAATAGTGGATTATCTGATTTCTCCAATGCCGTTTTCTGAAGTCTTAATGCAGCATTCTCGGTTTCACATCTCTGTAGCACTTTGTATCCACTGCCTGTTTTTTTTGTCTTTTTTCATTGCAAATGCAGCATTCAAAATCAGCGATTATACGCCCTTAAAAAGATAAACCAATCATTAACAACCTTGTTAGTAAATACTCTGATGCATTATTTATACTGTGGCAGAAGTGGTAAAATAACTTCATTTTTACTTTCTTCTTTACTTTAACTTCGTTTTCTCGTCATCGTATGCCTTCTGATGAATTATGCATTTCTTGATTTCGTCTTTTTTCTTCTTCTTTGGCGGTGAGAGAACTAACTTAAGCTGTGACATTTTCTCATGAAATTTTCGTGCAAAACATTTAACTTAAAATTTGACTATCGCAAAGGCAAATTTTATACAATTCAAACGGAATAGGAAGATAACAGTAACCAATAAGAAGTAAGAAAAACATTGACGTATCTAAGAAATAAGCCATTAGAACTCCAGAATAACAGGAAAATTAAGGGTGTAAAATATGGTGGCATATCCGAGAGCGAAGAAAAACTATGTCATTGTATGACTATACTATACTATACATTCATTGTAATAGCTATACGAATGAAGTGTGAAAATACATTTCTTGTTTCTTGAGTATTACATTCATGGTGCGTCATAACAAACAATTTCTTTGGTTTTTCACAACAAGATTTCAAATAACAGGAAGTTACAAAACTGCCGGGAGTAGCATCAATTACAACCAGAAGAAGAAAATAGCACAGAAAAGTCAAATCAAAGAATATTCATTCATAAATATATCATCCTATATCACAACATCACAGAAAGATTTTAAAATAAAGTTCAAAATTAGCTTTTCTCTTTCAAATAGCTTGTTTAGGCTTGTTCAAAGTCTTGGAATTTCTCTTTTCATAAGCACCATCACCCCCTTCTTTTTAGTCTCGTTTCAATTTTACCTCGTTGTCATAACCAAATCTCGAAGAAAACATGGCGATTTCATAATGGTGTTCTGCCGATTTCGTTCGACAGAAAATCGCTTCGGAGGCGTCCCAGAAGAAAATTCAGCAAGGCCAATAGGTGAAATCATAATTACTATAACCTAAGGAATATTTTTATACAAGAATTTAAAGGCCCGCCAAAATTTCCAGTACTCGCATCGATTTCGGCTCTCAGCAATCATATCAGAGTATTGTGGGACGCAACATTTAGGACATGTCCATTCTGTTTTAAGGCTTTCAACTAGAAAAAATGAGATTATTTTATGATATTGAAGAGAAATGTGCCTTTTGCAATTAAATTGTTAATGTGCATAAAGTATATGCATAAAATATGTATTGGATATAGTTCTGCTAGAATTGTAAAGCTTTCCCATTTTTAATTTCAAATTATGTTGTATTCATATGGAAAATAATCTTCGAACATACCCTAATAATATTATTTCAAAACTCTATGCTTCAAAGGGGGGCTTATTCGAGAGGAGGGCTTAATCGAGAAGGGGGCTTAAAGTGCCTCTTCACCTTTTCTTTTTCTTTAGGTATTGTGATAGAGCTCGATGCGCTGATTCTGAAGCAAAAAAAATTTTTACGATCAGAGTTGTGGTTGCTGAGTTATGATCTCTCAAAGTCGTGAAATTCGGGGTTTTTCGTAAAAAACGATGTTACATATAGGCGTTGGCCGAGGGCGGGGCGTGACGTCATAGTAGGAACCCATTTTTTTTTCCCATACTGAAGCCTTATAATAAAAAAATAGTTTAAAAATAGTAAAAATAGAGATATATGCATGAAAATTTGTTTACATGGACAGTTTGATGCGCGCAAGACGACAGGGTACTTTTCATTCTCAAATGTGCCCCCATTCTATTTTTAGAATGGGGTGCAATGCTCTATTGTTCTATATCTCTAAAGTTCTCAATGCAATTAACTTTGCTCAGCTTATCAACACAACAATGAAACTTGGTTTTATACGCAATGCGATGCGCAGAAAAAGATGAACTGTCAGCCTTCTTCAAGCTGTGCCCCTTTTTGCTATTTTTAGAATGGGGTACTAGTTCCCAGGTCCCTGAAGTAATGACTCTGTTACTATGCTTAGCAATGAGATAGAGCAATGAAACTTGGTATTTATACGCAATGCGATGCGCAGAAAAAGATGAACTGTCAGCCTTCTTCAAGCTGTACCCCCTATTGCTATTTTTAGAATGGGGTACTAGCTCCCAGGTCCCTGAAGTAATGAATCTATAACTATGCTTAGCAATGAGATATAGCAATGAAACTTGGTTTTTATACGCAATGCGATGCGCAGAAAAAGATGAACTGTGAGCCTTCTTCAAGCCGTGCCCCCTATTGCTATTTTTAGAATGGGGTACTAGTTCCTAGGTCCCTAAAGTAATGATTCTATAACTATGCTTAGCAATGAGATAGAGCAATGAAACTTGGTACTTCTACGCCATGCAATGCGCAGAAAAAGATGAACTGTCAGCCTTCTTCAAGCTGTGCCCCCTATTGCTATTCTTAGAATGGGGTACTAGTTCCCAGGTCCCTGAAGTAATGACTCTGTAACTTTGCTTGGCAATGAGATACAGCAATGAAACTTGGTATCTATGCGCAACACAATGCCCAGAAAAAGATGAACTCTTTGCCCTCTTCAAGCTGTGCCCCCTATTGCTATTTTTAGAATGGGGTACTACTAGTTTCCAGGTCCTGAAGTAATGATATTGTTACTTTGCTTAGCAATGAGATACAGCAATGAAACTTGGTATTTAGATGCAACGTCATGCCCAGAAAAAGATGAACCGTCAGCCCTCTTCAAGCTGTGCCCCCTATTGCTATTTTTAGAATGGGGTACTAGTTCCCAGGTCCCTGAAGTAATGACTATAACTTTGCTAAGCAATGAGATACAGCAATGAAACTTGGTATTTATAAGCAATAGGAAACAACTGAATAGTTATAGATTGTCCAAAGAATAAATAATACTAAGTGAAAATAAAGTCTAGGAATACATTTATTACTGCATAGAAATAATACATTTAATCTGAGTCAATTGCTGCTTTCTTGATATAACCAGTCAGTTTGCCTGCTTCAACTGGAAGTGCTATTCAAATTGCTGTATATGCACAGGCAGATAGTGGGATTCTTTTATTCCTTCCCAAATATCCATGCATCAGGCGGATGAATTCACAATAGGATACACTTTGTAGAAATCTATAATGATAGATTGATATTTGATAAACTAGTGCAGTGAATTTAAAATACATATTGCTTGCCCTAGAGAAAAAAAGGTAAAAGTTGATTTGGAAAATCAAAAAATGGTAACAAGTTAGCAAAAGATTCCTGAAACTTATAGAAGACAGGCCCGGCGCAGGGGCTCTTCAGAGTTGGTCCGGTTCAAGCTAAACCTCTTGTGCCCGGGGCCATACCCCGTGAATATTCCGAAAGCTACCGTAAAAATCTAATGTTCTAAAAACGAATATCATTTTTGACAAAAGGGATGTTTTGGCCAAAAAGTTGGTCGAGCCAACACTGAGGAGCGGACCGATTCTGCCAGGCCTGGAAGAGGCAGATGAACATAAATTTTATGGTTGGCACTAGCCTGAAGACAATTCTAAATTTAAAATTCAAGAATGTATGATAAGGGCAGTTAAATGATTATGTTAGGCTAGGGTGATGGTTGGTACTTACTGTCTTTCATGATGTTTTAAACAAAAAAACATATAGAAAGGTTGCAGACAAGATAGGTGGTTCTATAAAGTGCTTCTTAACTCCAGTTTGATCACTGAAGCTCCTTCAAAAGCTTCGAATTCTAATTTCTATACCTGCCTTACACTTTCTCATCTCTACCTACTTTACTTAGTTGATGAATTGTTTATTGGTGAAGAAATTAATTATATCAGAAACAAAGAAAAAAGACTGGCCTATTAAAAGGCCTTAGCCTACTTACCAAGACGCCACAGGCTTTATCTCCTCAAATCGCCTGTTCAATTCATTGTCTTTTTCTAACTCTTTCTCCACTTCCCTTTCGTAATTGACGATGGACTGCTCGTCTGCGATGAGGTCGAATTGATGTAGGCCATCATCATCGGCACTACTACTGCTTTCAACAGCGTTCTTGGTTGAATTATTTGCGCGAAGAAACTCTCTTCCTTCTTCCTACGCTTCTACAGCATATTCTGAGTTGCTCGAATCCTAAAAGTTGTTTTCTTCAGAGGAAGACATCGCAAAAAAGATAGGCCTAGCAGTTGACAGACCTGATAATCGTCGAAAGAGAGTGAAAACATTGCGGGGCAGCGCCTGCGTGACAGTTGATCATGTGATTGTGGTCGGCATGCGCCTTACCACTATGACATCAGAGATTCGCTCGTTCCCAGACTGCTCGTGTAACACCACGATGGGGCACAAAACTGCCCCTAGCTCAACAAATACACCTCTGATTGCAAAAATTTTTTCATTCTCGAAATCAGCGCATTTAGATCTATCGAATGACGTGAAGTCAAAAAAAAGGTGAAGAGGCACTTTAATCGAGAAGGGGGTTTATTCAAAACTGAGACTTGTCTGATATATATAAAAATAATACAGATCTACTTCAAAATCTTCAGTTTCGTCCTTGTCAATCTGCAGCTCAACTATATCCTCTATTTGTATGCCTTTGTTGTGGATATTTTCATCTAGGGCTGTCCACGGAAGGTCGAATAATCGCTATTCAGTTAGCAGCGAACTATTCGAATAGCAGTCAAGCGCAACGATTATTCGGTTGAACGGAGTTTGAGTTTGTATTGACTATTCGAATCGTTGGAATGTCACTGATCTTTTAATGGGCAACTTGAGACAAAGGGTTGGGGATAACTTGAAACCTGATGCTTCAAGTGTGGCTTACGTCTGACATTTGCTGTATAGGTTTGACCTGCTCTTTTATAATCAGTGAATCAAAATCAGTTAACGTTGGGCTGGATCGAAAAATGAACAATTCCGCGGTAAGTTGATTAAATAAAAAAACTAAGCATTGAACAAATAGACCTTGATTAATAAACCCTCTTGATATTTTTATTGCATAGATCTGTTTCTTATAATAACATGGCCAACTCATTTTGTTGCGAATTTTGCATGGAGTAAAAGAAACGCTATGTGATTTGAAAAATTGTTAAAGCTTTGATGACGTCATATTTTGCCACGCCCTTTTGACGTCATATTTGGCCACACCCGAATAACCGAATATTCGGTAAAATTGTAAACAAATATTCGAATAGTTCAAATCTTTCGTTTGGACAGCCCTATTTTCATCATATGCAGACCTTCTGACCAAAACAAAGATTAATGGGGGGCTTATTCCAGAATTCACGTTCAGGTGGGGGCTTATTCGAGAGGGGGCTTATTCGGAAGGGGGGCTCAATTGAATTATTACAGTACGTTATATAGTTGGACTTTTTGTACTGATGAAAACTACGAAATATACGCACTTTTGGCTGAAATACTATCCCATGCCTCTTGAGTAAAGAAAGGCTTCACACAGTCAATATCTATTTCTAAGATCTCCGGATCAGGTAGCTCGTCGTTGCTGGACATATCATCAACATCAATTTTGTGACCAATGGATAGTTTACTCTTCTGTAAAACTGTTTCTTTTACACCCAATCTTTGCAACATCTTTCTCAACACTGGAAAAGTTAAAGAGGAAAGAGTTAAGGGTAATGATATACAGTAAATAAATGACGTTCGAAAACCTTTTTGATATGTATAATTAGGGTCCAAAATGTAACCCCCTGACACTTTATACACATACACATCAAAGCATCCTCATATAAAGCATTAATTCATAAACTGGAAGTTGAAAATTATGCTGCATACAGTATATCCCCGCATAAGAAACTTAAATCATCGAATCGGGCTGTCCAGTGTCTTATAAAAAATGATTTTCTTAATTTATATAAATCTAAATTCATAAAATAAGTTTCTTATCAATAATAGCACAGATCATTATAAATGAGAAAATAGTATTCGAACTGGCAGGCTTTAGTTTCTTAAATGTTCATTTCGTTTAGCCTCCCCGAGAACGATTGGAAATTTCAATATCATCCCCCTCCCCTCCCCAGGTTCATTGATATCAAACAGAATAAGAATGAAGCTCACAATCCATTACTTAGATATTTAAGAAAGGTCAATTTTTCTTTCAGATAAAGCATCTTTTTTCATGCGGAAATTTGCTAAATAATCTAGGCAGTTTAGAAAAGCACAAGTATGATTGGAATCTTATCAACTTGTTTGAGTAACTTTGATTTTGAGGCCCCTTGGTTAATCATTGTTTCAAATAGCTCTTTTGGATTGAGAAGGAAATCTTTTAGAGTAGCCCTTGCAATACGTAAGAATCTGATAACAGAACAGAACCATAAAAAACATGCTCAGGTATATTACTGCTGAGATCTAGCGTTCGGACATTAAAAAGGGGAAGTTATCACGTTTATCGTAGAGTTTGAAAACAAAAATGTTGTGGTATAATAACAGCTAAACAAGACAAATACCAATACCAACTAATTGAAGTCCTACCTTTTGTTCCCTTTGTCCCTTTTGCATTACCATTCCGTTTCTTTTCCACCTCCGCGTCTGTTATTTCGAAGTGCGATCCAGTTAGAAATTCATTTCTGTCTTCGTCGCTTGGCTTGGCAAAACGAATGTTCCCCTTCTTTCCGCGCTTTGTCGTGGAAAAGAATCTACGCTGCTGATCTATGTTTTTATTATTTGGCACCATGATGGGTGGATATTTTTACTAAATAGCAAAAATTTGACCTACATAAGCATCCAAACGAGGAATCGAAGGGTGTGGTACTGAAGGGGGAATCGAAGGGGTTGTACCAAAGAAAGATCGTTCAGATATTTATAACTGACATGCAATTTTTGTACCCATTTTTCTGGACTTTTGATTTTTAATCCATTCTGACATGTTATTGACCTCCCTAAACTCTTAAAGTTTCGTGTTTTGCAATGAAATGTTAATGTTTGTTATTAGAGGTGAGGAATGGCACTGGGGGCGCCCCAGAGCATCCAACATACAAATCACTCAAACGCAACATGAATGTCCACCTAGTCATAGGAATCAGCTTGTCATATTATCAACCCCAAACGTCCAAATATACACCTCTAACAATCTCTTCAGATCGTTTTTAAGTAGTGGTTATAGATACTTCATGGAATTTGCTCCTTCTTACATCTTCTGAATGTTAATAAGTCATGTATTTTACCAGGTTAAAGATTGACAAAAAGTCAAGCTTTGGACGTTTCAACCAGATATTTAGAACTTTTTGTATTGAAGCTATAGCACAATGAAATTATGGAAATAAAGTCGTATCAGCTTATAGAGTTCCTCGCAGGGAAAAAGGCGCGTAAAGATTACCCTAAATGATCGATTAAGCGCCGCAGTCATATAAGCGCCGCATTTTTGGCAAAGATAATTCAATAAGCGCCACAGTCGAATAAGCGCCGCACAATTTATATGATTGTTTACTACAGTACACTGAACGATCCTCATAAAAAACGTGCCCAAAACAATAGATAAAAATACCAGTAGATATCTCTTGCAACAATTGCACGTGTAGAAATGTTAAAACCGAACATATTTCTCTTTCTTGCTGTTCATCTCAACGTACAATAAAAAAGTTACACTTTAAATTTTAAGCGTTTTTAATAATCTTTAAAATAAGCGCCGCAGACGGCTGCACATGTTACTTTTGACCTGTGAGGGCAATTTGATGTTCGAAAGTATGTTCCTTGCTCCATGTGCCTGGTCTCCAGACGTCACTTCAAGAAAAAACAGCCGCTTCAAAAACATTTAACTTAAGCATGTTTTATTAACATATAGAGCTCATTTGAAAGGGCTGATGACTGTATCTGCTGTGACTGTATCATAATATTTTGCAATGCAATTTGGCTAGTGTATATGATTTCACGCCTGTTTTATCATTACTGAGTGTAAGAGCACTTTGCGATGCAACAACCTACGTGATAACTTTAATTGTTGCAATAAGACTTTTAAAACGTCTACACACCTCTTGTTCCATGGGTAGAATCACAGCACACACCATTATTTGCAAACTTTTGTGCCTGCTCTCTTTGAAACTCTGTCTGGATCACAATGATAAAATCTTCTTCAGCTAGGCGACCTTTTTCATCTTTGTCTCCTATGGGTAACAGAATATTCTTTTTAATTTGATTGCTCCACAGAAAATATTAATCATTTTTAATTTGTTCCAGCAGTCATTTGTCATTCACCGATGCGGTAACTTGTCACTTTTTAAGTCATTTAATTGGTTCAGCTCACATATTGCCCAGTGATATAATAAACATCAAGTTTCTCACCTTGTAATTTGTAATAGAGGACAGGCTGTACATCTTTGCTGTTCAACTCCTGAATCTACGATAGAACGCTAATCATATCATTCTGATGCCTCTGAACCTCGCCAATTCCCCCTCTTCTTTTAATATTTGCGATATCCTGCTTGTCTATCAGGTGATCCCTTGCCAATCTCGCTCCTATTGTATCGCGAATGTCGTCTAGGATTTTCTGACGAGTTACACCTTATTTTAATTTGGCAGTGATTTCCTGGCGTTTGTTTTTTGATATCCATATGTGCTGTAAGCTGCGTCTGTGACCATAATGAGATAGGAATGCTTCGACGGTGATTCGTTCATCCGGGTGATGCGAAACTTTTAACGTGCATGTGCAGTTCTTTTCTGTCTTGCAAGAGCCTAGAGTTAAAAAACAATGGAAGTCCTTCAATTGTATATACAATGAAAGCAGAGACTACAAAGAACTTTGCTACTTTTTGGGTGAATGTTACGTAACGGCAAATATGTTCATCCGAGCTCAAACTCATGGCAGAAAGCTGGAGACACAACACTGTGCCAGAGAAAGAACTTTCAGCCCTGGCTAAAAATCTTTATGTAAAGTGTAAACGCAAAATTATTTCTTCTCGTTTGGGCTGAGAACTCCGATGTGCACCACGTCCAACTTGAAATGGTGGAGCCTTATTTCCGGGGAGTTGGAATGAGCCGAGGAATAGGATTTTATGTTCAAAATTATTTGGCGGGAGGTTCCAATAAGTGGGGGGTCTAAATTGTGAAGTCACATATACTAGATCCTGCCTGTAGTATTTGTGTTATTAATCTAAAAAGTATTTAGGGGCCCTATTGAGACATTAAACACTGGGCCCCTGTGGTTGTTGTTGTTGTTGTATATAATCGTGAGAATGATGGCCACTGTGGTGGAAAGATGCTGTGTCGTTTATTTTCTTATATCTGTTTAATCCCGAGGCGGAATACTAAATTTGGCGACAAGGATGCTTTAAGAAACATTGTAAAGTGTTTTTCTTGCTGCAGATATCAATATGGGTGATAAAATGAATCAAATGGATGTTTCTGGGCCTAAATCACAGTTAGCTGAAAAATGGCGTGTTTGGCTCAGAAACTTTACGTTTTTTGCAGAGGGCAAAGCCAATTTAAATAATGTTGAGAGAAAGAAAAATGAACTTTTATTCAGAGCTGGACCTGGAGTTCAAGATATATTTGAGAATTTAACAGAGGTTCCTGCTGCTGAGGATGCAGTGGACAATAATTATCTTGCTTGTGTACGTACTTTGAATAACTATTTTCATGTGGAGGGGAATGTGGCCTACGAGAGGCATGTTTTGCGACAGCTAAAACAAGAGGCAGGGGAAAACGTTGATTCATTTGTATTGCGTTTGCGAAAGCAAGCTCGACATTGTGGTTATGATTAGGGAGCAGCTGGAGATGCTGTAAGGGATCAATTATTGGAGAAAGTTGGTTCACCGGAGCTGAGGACAAAGCTTTTTGAAGTTCCCAATATTCAGTTACAACAAGCATTGGCTACAGCAAGAGCATGGGAAACCGCTAGGCTAAGAAGAAAGTATAAATGCAGTTTTTGGACGAAGAAAGGAGAAAGAAACAAAGGATAAGGCCGCAGTCAAGTGTTTTTCTTGTGGAAGAAAGGGACACTATTCTCGTGATCCTAAGTGCCCTGCAAAAGGACAGACATGTGCTAAATGTGGAGGTAAAAATCATTGGGCAGCGTGTTGTAAAAGTAAGGCTGATGGGTTTCAAAGAAAAGAGGGTAGTAAACAGAGAACTTTCCAAAGAAATAATCAAAGAGTGAATCAAGTAGAATGTGAGGAGGCTTTAGAACCATTTGCCTTTCCTGTTATTTTTTCACATTCAATGCAGGATAATGTTGTTTCAGTCAAGATAAATGGTACCTTTGTGGACATGTTAGTTGATTCTGGAGCACAGGTGACAGTGATGGGAGAAACTGAGTTTGAAAAGTTGAAAAGCAAAGGCTTGAAAGTGAATTTGGAGGTGGAAAATAGGAAGTTAAGAGTTTATGGAGATGGGCGTATACCTATTGTTGGTTCAGCTAATGTTTTGATTGGATTTGGTGGCAAAGAAGTTGCAGAGAGAGTTATTATTGTTAGTGGAACTGGACATTGTTTGCTTAGTAGTCAGGCAGCTAAAAGTCTTGGACTATTGAGAATTGGTCCTGAAGTGTGTTTTGTTGGTTCCAGTATGGAGGATATTGTGCAGAAGTTTCCAACAGTTTTTATTGGGGTTGGGAAATTAGCTGATTACAAGTTGAAAATTCACATTGATCCAAATGTTGTGCCTGTTGCACAGAAACCAAGAAGAATTCCATACCCATTAAAGGACAGAGTGTTGAAGAAAATTTCAGAGCTAGAAAGTTTGGATATCATTGAAAAAGTGACTGGTCCTACTTCTTGGGTAAGCCCAGCAGTTTTTGCACCAAAGCCAAACAAAGATGACATCAGAATTTGTGTTGACATGCGATGTGCAAACCAGGCAATTTTGAGAGAAAAGTTACCGATGTCCACAGTTGATGATGTTCTTGAGGAGATGAATGGCAGCTCTGTGTTTTCAAAGTTAGATTTGAAACTTGGATTTCATCAAGTTGAATTGGATGAAAGTTCAAGGGATATCACAACATTTGCTGTGGGGGATTCATTGTATCGTTATAAGCGTCTAAGTTTTGGGATTTCGAGTGCGCCTGAGAAATATCATAACATAATCAGGCAGAGCATATGTGACATTCCTGGGGTGACAAGTATAGCAGATGATATTGTTGTTCATGGGAAGAGCGTAGAGGAACATGACAGAAGCCTGTACATGTTACTGAAAAGGCTTGAAGAGAAGAAGTTAACAGTAAAGCAAGACAAGTGCAAGATAGGGATGAGTGAAATTCAGTTCATGGGGTTGATAATTAACAAGCATGGCATAGGCCCAACTGAGGAGAAAGCGAAAGCAATTAAAGGAGCAAAGGAACCATCCACTATTTCAGAGCTGAAGAGTTTTCTAGGCCTTGCTAGTTTTTGTTCAAGATTTATTCCAGATTTTGCCACTATTGCAGAGCCTCTGAGAAAATTAACTCGCCAAGGAACTGAATGGAAATGGGGCTCAAGGGAACAGGAAGCCTTTGACATATTGAAAGATAAAGTGGGAAATGCCTCCATGATGGCTTTCTTTGACAAAAATGCACAAACTGAAATATGGACAGATGCAAGTCAAGTCAAGTGGGATTGGGAGCCATTCTTGTTCAAGAGCAGAATGGAGTCAAGAGAGCAGTTTGTTTTGCAAGTAGAAGTCTAAGTGATGTTGAGCGCAGATACAGTCAGACAGAAAAGGAAGCATTAGCTGTTGTTTGGGGTTGTGAAAGATTTCATTTGTACCTGTATGGTCTGGAAGAGTTTACTTTAGTAACAGATTGCAAAGCATTAGAGGCCATTTACAGTGTAAAATCAAAGCCTTCAGCAAGAATCGAAAGATGGGTATTGCGTTTAATGCCCTTCAAATTCAAGGTTCATCATGTGTCCTCAACACAGAATATAGCTGATTGCCTAAGTAGGTTAAACAAAATTCCTGCTTTGTCTCATGAAGGAGAAGAGACAGAAGAGTATATAAGAGCTGTTGCAGTGATTGCAACACCACAGGCAATGAACACTAGGGAAATTGAGAGAGAGTCAGCAGCTGATCATGATTTGTCTGTTGTGCGTCGCTGTTGGAGATCTGGAAATTGGAGCAATGTTCCTAGAGAATATAGTCTTATAAGAAATGAGATAAAATTGATAGGAAACCTAGTTATGAGGGGTGTTCGTATCATTGTGCCGAAGAAATTAAGAGAAAGAGTTCTTCAATTAGCTCATGAGGGTCACCAGGGAGTTGTCAAGACAAAGGACAGACTTAGAGCAAAGGTTTGGTGGCCAGGGATAAACAATGATGTTGAAAGATTTTGCAGAAGATGTCATGGGTGTCAGGCAAATACACCCTCTACTACCCAGCCATTGGTGAAAAGTACCACAATGCCATTGAAACCATGGAGAACTTAGCTTTGGATCTTCTGGGTCCTCTGCCTAAGGGAGAATATCTGCTAGTAACAGTAGATTATTACAGTAGATGGATGGAAGTTGACGTCTTAAAGAATACAAACAGTGAGGCTGTTATCAAATGTGTTGAAAATCATTTCACAAGACATGGGTTGCCTAAAACCTTAAAAACAGATAATCCTGCCAACTTAGTGAGCAAGGAGATGGAAGTGTTTCTCACAGAGCATGGGGTAGAGCACAAAAGAGTGATACCATTATGGCCTCGTGCAAATGGTGAAGTAGAGCGTCAAAATAGAACTTTACTGAAAGCACTTCGAGTTGCACAGACAGAGGGAAAAGACTGGAAGAAAGAACTTTTCAAATTTCTTATAGCTTACAGATCAACCCCGCATTCAACAACAGGGGTTAGTCCAGCAAAATTAATGTTCAACAGAGAGATTAGAACAAAACTACCGGTTTTTGAAGATTATGAAGAGGAAGATGAAACGCAGATGTCTGAAGCACGAGACACTGATGCACAGAGAAAGCAAAGGTACAGTGACAATGCTAATAAGAGAGCACAAGATTCACATATTGAAGAAGGGGATAAGGTTTTGTTGAAAAGAGACAAAGAGAATAAATTGTCTTCCTTTTATGATCCAGACCCCTTTAAAGTTTTGGCAAGAAAAGGAGATATGTTGATTGTGGAGAGGGGAAACATATTATATAAAAGAAATGTTGCTCATGTGAAACACTTCATGCAATCAGAGATTCCAGCAGAAAACCAAGTAGAGAGAGAGATGGAAGTTTTGCAGCCAGACAGAGTAGAACTAAGAGAAAGACAGAGAGAGATTATAGAGCCTATGAGAATAGAGCATAAATTGGAGGAGCCACCAAGAGCAGAGATTAGATCAGAGATTATAGAACCTTTAAGAGCAGACCAAAGACCAGAGAAAAGTAAAGAGACTGAACCACCAGAGAAAATAGAGTCAAATATTACTACTGATAAGACTGTTGATATACAGCCATTGAGACGTTCTTGTAGAGTAAGGAAGAAACCAGAATGGTTTACTAGCAAGTAAAAAAAACAATTAGCAAAAGGGAGATCTAGTATTTGTGTTATTAATCTAAAAAGTATTTAGGGGCCCTATTGAGACATTAAACACTGGGCCCCTGTGGTTGTTGTTGTTGTTGTATATAATCGTGAGAATGATGGCCACTGTGGTGGAAAGATGCTGTGTCGTTTATTTTCTTATATCTGTTAATCCCGAGGCGGAATACTAAACTGCCTATATAAGACTGGTTATGTCTTATCACATGTATTCTTGAAATTGCCTATACAAGACTTATACTTTGTGAATTTTAATGGTCTGAGACGAATAATTCAATATCTACCACTTAAAGGTTAACAGAAAGTACCTTTAATTAGTTGGGGGTCGTAATTAGTGACGAATATATAGAACGAATTCGAATACACACTTTTTTTTATATAAGAATACTTAAAAGTTTTCCAAGGCTTGATATTTTCCATTGTTATTCTTAAATTTCCATTGTTTTTTGGCAATTTCAAGCCTCAATATTCTTATAAACTTTACTCTTATAGAAAAAAAGTGTGTATATAGTTTAGAAATTATTTGTCATTCTTAATTTCTAAACTTTACTATTTTTCCCTTTTCTATTAATTCTATTTATACCACGACAAGTTCGAAACAAGATTTGGGCAATTTCTGAACCCCGTTGAAATAAATTTTTGAATGAAAACTAAGTTAGCTAACCTGAGGACTTCATGTGACGTTTCCTGACTTTCCATTTAATTCTTTCCTTGTAACTGCCAGATTGGTTGCATTGATGGTACTCCACCGTGTCCCCTTCTTTATTTTTCAGACGACCAGTTGTTTTGAATGATGTTTGTTCTTCATCTTCTAGTTGTAATTTCCAGCTTTCGAGATCTGAATGCAACGAAAAAAATAACTTAAATCTTAATTGCAGACAAATTCCAAGGACAAATGCTGCTTCTGCGGCAAACCTTGAGTCCATTCTGGTGACAATAGTGTCGCACAATAGGATCAGCTCATTCATACAATCATTTGGCGATCTTTCTACCAATCCAATGACTTGTCTCTTTTTTCTTCTGTTAGGGGCTTCGTCTATCTCTTGTCTTTGGCCTGTTACCATCCAACCTGGCAGTAGCTCGATTCCTTTAAAAACACAATCTTCAGCTTCTTCTTTTGTCAGATTCGAAAAATGCTTTGTCAACTTAGGAAACAGCTGCTCCGGTAGTACAACGTGGTCAGCAAACTGCTGCTCCTCTACCTTGCTCTTCATCAAGTTGAGAATGGCTTTTAGTTTGGGCCACCACTTCGTAATAGACCAAATAAACTGATGAAGGGATTGTGATTTCGTCATCATTTCCATTAATTTGCTCAACACGTCAGTGACACCACAGAGATAAAAAAAGAAATCCTTTCCCTTCACTTGGTATTTCATTTCCTCTTCATTGTCATCTGTTTCACGAATCATTTTGAAAACACTGGCAAGAGCTTCATAGCTTTCATACACACTTTCAAATTGTGCAAATGAGCTGCTAGCAAACCTTTTTGTTGCATAAATCTTGGGTGCAAGAGCCTTCATGCTGTTTTCCTTGGCATAACCAGATATTCAGATTGGCCTTTCCCTCTTGCATACATTGAATGAAATTTGTTGGCACGTTTGATTAATCGCCGCAAGATCTCGTCATTTTCATCTTCTTCTCGAATGTCTTCCATGCAGCAATTCATCCAGTGGGCTGTATCCCATGGGACCACAAAGAACGTTTCATGTCCATCTGGCAGATCGTCCTGTTCATGACTTTCATGGACCATCTCCTTCAGTTTCTGTATGAACATACTGGCTTGGTATTGACCGTCCGCTTGATGTGCCATTAAATAGGACAATGATGATGATGGAATCTTTATTTTCATCAACGAAGAAACCACTTGCTCAGCTAGATGTTCGGCAACACCTCCTTCCACTCTATTGTCAGTAAAGTGATAAACTGGAGGTGCATCAACTGGAATGGCAATTTTTTTTCCATTTACCATCACAAGAATCATTATTGCATGATTTGTCACATGAATAGGAGTTGACTTATCAGATGTTGTTCCAAAGTGTGGTTGTAAGCCATTTCATGATCATTGCTTGGCTGGAGCATGGCGGACGTGCTTTGAACAGCTCCGCTGTATGGGCTAGTTTTTGCTATGAAAATATATTTTATGTGCATTTGAATATAAGCAGTACTATATTAAAAGGATGAAGAATTGTTATGTTTAGTCAATTTGATATTTCACGGTTTGGTAGAAAGTAAACTTCATTTGAAAATTGTACTCACTCGTTCGTTCGAGTGCAGCAGTTAAGTGGCCTAAATAACTGAAGTGGCCTAATGGCAAGACGCCAAACTCGATCACAATCGGTAAAGCAAGCTGATGAGATAAGCCAATCCAAAATGCCGACTGACAATGAAATGCAAAGTTACTTTGACTCCTAATTTGACAAATTATTTCAGGACATGGCAACAAAGAGCTGTGTGGATAAAGTGTTGCAGGTGATCGAAACACAAAAGAAGCAAATAGAGGAATTACAATCAAAGATTTCAGTTATGGACTCTCTGATAACTCAGTTAAGAAACAATGTTGATGACCAAGAACAGTACCAACGTCGGCTGTGTCTACGAATAAGCGGAATACCCACCCCACAAGCAGGCGAGAGTGAGTCGGGGAAGATTGCCTTGAAAAGGTCAAATCGCTATTCAAAGATCAGCTTGAGCTAGACATTCCAGATACAGTCATCGACCGGGATCATAGAATTGGCAAGGCACGAGTTGTAGATGGTAGAAGATATCGACAGGTGATTGTTCGCTTCACGACATGGAGGCACCGAACTCAAGTTTACCGGGCCAGAAAGAAGGCCCAGAGCCACAAGATAAACCTGGATCTAACGTATTACCGTTCAAAAGCCATCCAGAGCGCAAATTCTTTGTTGAAACCTAAAGGTAGTAGTTATTATGCTTTTGCTGATGTAAATTGTCGCATGTGTGCTAAACTTGGCGAAGAATTCTACTATTTCACTGATGAAAACGACCTTCTTTGCAAGCTAGGTATTATGGACCATTCAAACACTAGTATTCTCTCATAATTGATACATATTAAAACTGTTTTCTTATTCCTTTGACTAAAGTCTATGGGCTGATAATCCCATCTTCTCAGCCCAAGGACTATCTATTTTTGAGTTTTGTTGTGTTAGACCATTAGTTACCTATTTATTCATTTATTTACTTATTTATTTTTTGCTCCATATGTAGCTAGTGTTAATTATTTGAGTTACAACCATTTTTCATAGGGAATGCAAATGCTTACTTTTCAATACCAAATATTAACTTATCAGCCTTCACGCAATCGATGCAAAAGAAATTCTGCATCTTACTTATCTTACTGGGGATGAACATCCCTTTAAATCTCTATCACAGTACTGATATAAAAACTGTATCACAATACCTTTTCAATGCCCTCAAAATGAAATTATTTGTTCAAGCAAAACAAAACAGCCCTGCTTTAGAAACATCACCTGTTTTTGTATCTCTTTCTTTTGTTTTTTAGTTTTTTTTTGCTTTTTTCCCTGAGTTTTTCTTATTTTTCTTTAAGGTAACCAGATGCCCTCCTCTCTTCTTAACAGAACTAATTACATCATTGAACAAATTAAAAATGGCTATTCGTTTACAATTAGACAAGTTCCATTTCCTTGTGGGATATGTGGAAAAAATGTGAACCAAAATCAAAATGCTGTTCATTGTGATCATTGTGATCAGTGGATTCATATTAAGTGCAATGATATTTCCAAATCAGAATATGTAACCCTTCAAAATGAACCATCATTGAAAACTCGTCTTTATGTCCATTCACATTAGAATCAGATGAAGTCCTCTTAGGGTTAAATGGTATTAGCCTGCCTTTTATTGCTGATTCCTTGCCTTCCTTTGAAATTACTTCTCAACTTACTAACTTGCCCAATTTGTCAGATTATGACTCAGATGAAAATTATAGTTTTCATATTAACTCTCAGTATTGCTCTGTGGAAGATGTTTTTTCAATGCCCGTGTCTGACAAGGACCTCTCTATCTTCCACATGAACATAAGAAGTCTTGGTCTCCATATTGATGAACTTCATGCTCTTTTATCCTGTCTTGATGTTAAGTTTCATGTAATTTGTTTGTCTGAGATAAAATCCTCATTTGGTAGCCAGGTCGAAACAAATCCTGAGATTTCAGGGTACCAATTTTACAACACTCCATCTCATAGCTCTGCTGGGGGAGTAGGTATTTATGTTAAATCAGATCTCATTGCAAACAAAAGAGATGATTTATGCATTAGTAATAATGATTTTGAAACTATCTGGATTGAGATAAAAAATTCCAAAACAAAAAAATATTCTTTGTTGCTGTGCCTATAGACATCCTAGTTCTGATATTTCAAAGTTCGCTGAATATTTTCAGAGTACACTCACTAACCTGGTAAAGGAAAATAAGCTCGTTGCTATAATGGGTGATTTTAACATTGACTTGCTCAAATATGATAGTAATACCAACATAAATGATTTTGTCAACATGATGTTTTCTTTTCATTTCCGACCATGCATACTACACCCAACACGCATAACGGAATGCTCTTTAACAATTATTGATAATATTTATATTAATAATGCAACTGAAAGTAACATTTCTGCAGGTAACATTCTATCTCAAATCTCTGATCACCTTTCATAATTTGCAATCGTGGCAGAGAATGCACCCGAATACAAAAATTCTTCTTATTTTGCCTATGACTATAAGAACTTTGATGGTGCTAAGTTTCTTGCTGATTACAAAGAGACTGAGACTTCTTTCCTTAATAGTGATAGCTTAGACCTAAATGATAAATTTTAAACTTTTCTCTTTGGCCTTAATATTCTCATTACCAAACATTGTCCCAAGAAAAAGCTAAACAAAAGTCACTTAACCTAATTAACAAGCCATGGATTAACTTGAGAATAAAAAGAATGATGAAAATCAGAGACAATTTATTCAAGCTTTTTAAGTCAACTAAATCAATACATTATCTAAAAGCATACAAACAATTTCGAAATCCTATGGTTAATGAATTACGAGAAAGTAAGAAGGCATATTACCATAAGTATTTTGATGATCATAAAAACAACATGAAGATGCTTTGGAATGGCATTAAAAGTATAATAAGCTTAAAGCCTGGTAATTTCAATAGTGTTTCCTATTTGAAGGATGAAAATGGCTCTAATATCACAGATCCAAAGAAAATAGCTAATGAATTTAATAATTATTTCATAAACGTTGCCAAAAATATATCAAAGAAAATTCCAAGAACGCCTAAATCGCCCTTAGATTACTTATCAAATCCTATAATGGACTCTTTTTTATATCACCCTGTACACCGGAAGAAATATCATCTCTGATCCATTCTTTGAAAAAGGGCAAATCTAGCGGGCCAAACAGCATTCCAGTAAAACTTCTAAAGATTCTTGATGATCCCATCTCAAAATATTTATCCATGCTAATTAATGAATCTTTCATTTCCGGGGTTCTTCCCAATAAGCTAAAAATTGCTAAGGTTATCCCAATCTTTAAAAAAGGACTTCTTACAAGTTAATCTAATTACAGACCAATCTCACTGCTCTCCATATTTAGCAAAATTTTTGAAAAACTAATGCACAAGCGTCTCTATGGGTTTCTTGAAGTCTGTGAGGTACTATATGGCATGCAATTTGGTTTTCGCACAGGTCATTCTACTAATCATGCACTTATTAGCTTAACTGAAACTGTTAAATATACGTTAGACAATCAAAGGTTTGGTTGTGGAATCTTTATTGACTTACAGAAGGCGTTTGATACAGTAAATCACGATATTCTTATAAAAAAGTTAGAACATTATGGAATTAGAGGTACTGCTTTACATTTGTTTCAATCCTATCTTAGCAACCGTCAGCAATATGTCTCAATTAATGGTCATTCCTCTTCTTTATCAGACGTATCCTGTGGAGTCCCCTAAGGCTCAGTTCTTGGGCCATTACTATTTTTAATCTACATAAATGATTTGCCAAACTCTTCGCAGTGTCTTTCTTTTTTCCTTTTTGTTGATGACACTAACATTTATTATGAGTCAGATGATCTCCAATTGCTCACTAAAAGAATTAACCGAGAACTAAAAAAAGTTAAGCTTTGGCTAGACTCAAATAAACTCTCTCTTAATGTTGACAAGACGCATTTTGTGCTGTTTCATAGCCCAAGGAAAAAATTAACACACCCTTGCAATTTGAAAGTTGGCAAGCAGAACATCAAAACGACACAATATGCAAAATTTTTAGGTGTACTTATGGACGAGCATCTGTCCTAGAAAATTCGCACAACTGAACTTTGCAAAATACTTTCCAGAACTGCTGGTATTTTCTTCAAAATGCGACACTACCTTCCAATGCCTGCACTCCTCTCTCTCTCTATAATTCGATATTTCAATCATTCCTCATCTATGGGATTTTAGTATGGGGCTTGACATATAATTCTTACTTGGAACCACTTTTTCGTCTTCAGAAGAAATTAGTAAGATGTATTAAGTTTGAACCCTTCACATCTCCAAGTACGCCTGTTTTTCAGTCGTTAAACATTTTGAAGCTTGAGGATATATTGCACTTTTAAATATCTTGACATTTGTTTATAAATCCATCAATAAAATATCTCCTTCTTGCTTTCACAATTATTTTCAACCAAATGCAGCTATCCATAAGATTGGGACTCGTCTGGCTTCTAGAGGTGATATCTTCCAATCAGTTGTAAATACCTCTCGTTATGGTCTTAAAACAATCAAATATTCTGGTTCGAAACTTTGGAACACTATTCCGCTGTTCATACGTGTTACAAACTCCATTTTCGCCTTTCGTTCAAATTTGAAAACATTTTTCTTTAATACTTATTCCCAGAGCTATGATAAATTGAGGTCCATCTGGTCATCTCCTTTTTATTTGCTTTTCAGTTTTGAATTTTTTTTAGTTTCTGTGTTGTTTTTTGTTTCGGGGGGGGGGGGGCTCTCTCTCGATTAGTTTATCTACTTAGAAAGCTCCTCCTTAGTCATTCAATTTTAAATACAATATTCCTTGGATGCTTAGATGCTTTATTCCTTAGATGCTTTATCATTTTGTATTGTTAATTTTGTAATTTGTAATTTCGTGTCTATGTTGCCTAATGTATTGTAGTTTAAGTGTATATTGTATTTAAGATTGAATGATAAAATGAAAAAACTGAAACTGAAACTTGCAGGTTAGGCCTTCAATAAAGCATCTCTGGTTTTTCTGTTCAAATAAGCTTGAAATGCCTTCATCATATCAATCATTTGATTTCGCCCATGCCCTATATTTCCTACAGCAGCGCCAGAACTGTGCAAAAGTCCAATGACATTCTCATAGTGCAATGCTGCTGTTTTCGATTTCACTATGAATAGAGCAAACTTCAGTTGGTTGCGTATAACTTAAAGTACGCTTTTCTTCACCTTTTTCCTTTGTTTTTCTGCAACCAGCGCTCGGTAGTGTGCCATGCCACCATTTCTATTGGTGCTACAGCTTGCATGCTCAATCATCATGCTTTTAAAACTGTACCAAGATTGATTGCCACCTGATATGAGTAATTCTGTTCGTTCTTTCGACAAAGAAAGGCCGGCTGCAAAGTTGTTTCCTGGATCGCTTTCGATTTGATGCATCGCTGCATGAGTGGGGTCTCTGCCAACCAATGATGGATTTTCCTCGCAGATCATTGCAAAGCAAGTTTTGCAGCGCACGATTCATCCGTCAAATTCTCCAGGAAAGAACTGAAAGCAAGATCCATCAATATCCACCCGACAGTAACTGTCTTTCAGAATGTTGATTGATTGGGCAGATTCAGACACAGGTTGTGTTTCTTTTTCCTTGGATATTTTCAGCTTTTCGATCATGACATGCAAACGATTTTTTATCTCTGAAATGTCATCGTTACATTTAAATTCTTTCGAACTGGAATTACATGCAGCTGGTTGAAAATCTATGACTGATTGCACTTTGGGAACCGTTTCCTCAATGTTGTTTAAGTCGAGGGTCTCTGTAGAGCCCATGTCTTCATCTAACCTGTCTTCCTGTGCTGCGTTATATGTTCCATCAAATATATCGTTAGATTCTTCATTGGACGCAGAGGCAACATTTGATTCTGTAGCTACTGGCGCCAAGTCTTTTGCTTCTTGTAGTTCATTATTCTCAGTTCTTTTTGCCTTCCTTGCTTCCTTCTCTCTCTTTGCTATGACTGCTTCTTTATGCCATTCAGGAAAAATTGATTTTTGGTAACTGTAAGAACGATCATTCTTATGATTGTCATTGGCATGTCGCATCAATGAAGCCGGATTACCACGAGAAACTGTCTTGTGACCGACAACGCAGTTATGTTTTTCTTGTTGTAATTTCCGTTTTTTCGGTTCAGTTGGCCTAGTCCTACATTTTTGGGTTGGGGCAGGGCTAGGTACTTTCAAGGGTGTTGCTTTCAAGGGTGCTGCTTTCACGGATGCTGTTGGAAAATAACTGAACAATTTCTTCGAGCCAGTAGATGATGACGAACCACTTTTTTCGGTTTCAACTTCTTCAGTATCAGGACTATTTTGTGAGTATTCGATGTCACTAAAAGTATTTATAAACGTTTATGGACCAAAATATTGATTTATACAATATAATTAACAAACTATACAAACCATACAAACTAATTTCTTAAGGTACGTTTAATTGTTTTATAATCGTATGACCATTTAATGTTTGTGAATTGTTCTTTTAGTTCTCATGTTTATGCCTCAATTGATGATTGATATGAGGATTTGTTTATATGATAACATTCCTTTTTTTTTCTTATAAGAAACATGATTTTAAGAAAAATGAGGCTGAAATTTGGATTCAGCTTTTCTGCTATCTCCAAAATTGTTTCAGCTGAACACAGGAAACGCAACAAGACTTATTACGTAAGCCCCAGTTTCTTTTCTCGCATCATTTTTGAATTGAACTGGATTGTTTTTTAAGGACTTTTTTGTTGTCATTGTTTGCTCAAACTGGGACTTGTAGGCTTTCATATAAAAACTGGGGCACATCGGCACTTTGGCATAAGTAATATCGAGTCCTTGCGCCCAAAGAGACGACTCTCCACAATTTGAGAAAATCCAAGCGGTCTGAAGAAAAATTTAGAAACAAATGGGTTTTGGTCTAGTTATTTCCTCGAAAACCTGCCAAAATGTTTGTTGCTTCCCTAACCTTGATTTTGTATATTATTTTTTTTGTTGTGTAAACAATCCGGTAAACAAGAATCAAACAAGGCATAACCTTTCCTTTGAGAGTGCGTATTTCTTCATTTTATCGTTCGTTTTCAAAGTAAAGCGTCGGTTTTAGTCTGGTATTTCCACTCACTAATCGTAAACAAGAATTATAAGGACTTGAACCACAGACCACACTTTAATCTCTGACTTGAAATATTAGTAAACAATTTTGAAATATTTTCATCTGAACTGAACAGGGGGCAGTGGCGTAGCGTCTGGGTATTCAAGGTATTCAGTGAATACCCTGGGATTTTGAGTAAAAGATAAAAAAAAATAGCCTAAATATAAGATTTTGCAAAATAAGAAGACCTTTTTAAACTTTTGGGTTATAAACTTCAAAGCATTTTCTCCATTTCTAGTTTTTGAACGCAACCCAACACAATTTGTATATGTTCCATCTATTCCATTCCATTGTATTTGATTCCGTGTTCCATATTTTTGATAAAGATCTCTAGTTTAGTAGAGGAAACATTCCTAAATGGATTAGCGGTTATGTGTAATTGTTTATGAGAACAGTAAACGATTGAATTTCATTGTATTAATCACAGCAGAGGTCTACGGTACGCACTGAATCTCTTCCGGTAGTTTCCACCAATCAGAACTCTCCATTTTGCCAGTATTTGACCCCAGATTGACCTTTTAGATCGAGAAAACAAAAGAACTGTACGCAGAGAAATCTCTGCGTACAGCCTCCTTTCTTGACTTAGATGATCAAAACTGATTCCGAGGCTCAAACAATCATAGGCAAGAAGACGGAAGTAAAACATAATTGAGATCGTGAACATATTGACATCAACAGCTGAACATAAATAGGTCAACATGAAACCCAAATCTCGTCGTCGCTTTTGCAGTATGATATTTGAATAGATATTTTGCTAAGATGGCCTGAGCTCATTACACGAAAACAAGTAAGAACGTAAGTGCAAGGTAGATTTTGAGTGATTTTTAGGATCCTACGCCATTTTGAGGGCCTAATCATGACCTAATCTCTGGGGCTTGCGGCTTGAATCTCAACTGAATCGCGAACTGAATACCCACTACTGAAAGTCACGCTACACCACTAACAGGGGGCGACATCTTCGAAAGGCTCTTGATTGGTTGAATTGTTTCCAACTTTGCCACCCTATGTGAAGCATTGGTAATTTCATTGGTTCACTTTCCGACCGCGTTCTTTTCCGGAAACAGAGATGACTGCAGAAGCTAAATGGGGGTCATGTAACATAACACTAAAAAGCTAATGGCCAATTTGAACACAATTCAAGACTTAGGCCATTTTGACCGTTCCTTATTTTTGTTGTTGTTTTGAGAAAACGAGTTGAAGGATCACATTGAAATTAAAGTGGGGCTTAAGTAATTGGAGGTTGGAACAATTGTTGAGAGTTTTTATTACAAGTAATGTTTCCAAAGGTGCCCACTTTTGGCGCAAGGACTCTCTACAAAAAATTCAAAAATTAAAAATCTAAGATTTAGAAATGAATGTGGAATGCCCAAGAAATGAAAGTGGTCTGAAAAATGTACCCTAATAAAACCTGGATACTAAAATAGGTCGATTTATGAACTTACCAATTCCATCTTCGTTCGAATCCATTCTCGTCGTTACTCCTCTTCTTCATAACACATAGCTTGTTTGCTATCATTCTATTTCTAATTCAGCCGACGCAATTACAGCCCAAACGCAATTTTATCAAAATATGTAGGTATATTATATTAGAAACACGGTAGGCGGGTAGCAAATGGATAAATAGTAGATAATGATATAGACATAGGATGATTTATGATAAATTTCAACGTCATGAAAGTCAAAGAAAATACTTTTACTATCTGGCAATCGCTTGCTAATTTGTGACGGCGCTGGAAATGGAATACCCAACATTCCATAGCACTCGTCTCGAAGCGACACAATTCACGAGTTTCAAAGAGTGAGTCTCTCAAAACAGCACGTGGGATGAAAATTTTGCGCACAGCACACGGGAAAATTCGAAAATTCAGCGTGCACGCGGTGCACGCGGGGAATTTTGCGCTACACGCGCGAGATCTCGTCGAGTTCTGCCATGCTCTGCAGACTGGAGGATTGCTATGGTTGTCAAATGAATAGAGAGATAAAAATGATTTCCCATTGTTAGAAGAAGGAAGTTCCAATTTCACACCCTTTTCATATTCATTGCCGAAGTCATTATTTTTTCTTATTTCACCATCAAAGTTTAGATTACTCGCACTTCTGCTCCGGTATTTTGTCCTAGGATCCCTGGGGATAAATAGTTTATCTTTTTTTAAAGTGTTTGTATTGCCTTGTTTTTTCGTAAAGTCTTAATGAATGGCCATAGAGCAATAAATGTTGGTCGCAAAAGTAAATGCAAGCAGCGAAATGATTCCTAGCGTGAAATACGCCATTAGAGTTTACATACTGCAAGTAGGTTTCATTTCCAAAATTTATTATCTCAATATCAATATCAAAATTGACTGTAAACACTAATCTATTAGGTGCTAAACCTGGCCATTGTTTCTAAGCTGCAATTGTTATGGACCTAGCCATATCATCTGCATTCAGTCAAGCATTGAAGTTAAAAGCAATGTGTCTTCAGACTGATCATTTATCAGGGCAATTACCTAATCTATCATCTCACCACTCAACCAACGAGAACCAATCAAGTCACAAATATGGTCACATGAAACTTTAGCTTGGCCAGAAATACCACAATAAGTTTCAGAACGACTGGCAATGCATCTAGCCTTGCATAAGTCAAGGTTTAGAGTTCCTTCTGGTTTTTGAATATGTTTCTGAATTCTATCAAGCCATGCCTTGTTCTGGTTAATCTTGTGAATATTCTCCTTATGCTTACAAAATCTAAAGACTCAACAAGCATTTCTTCTATTGTAAAGGTAATGTTCTATCCTAACAGACCAACCTAGATTTGTTGGGCCCTTTTCTCAAACCATCCAAAGCATCCTTGACTACACGTTCACACGGAACTACTCTTAAGATATTGGAAAAATCTTTACAAATACTTTTGTCCGTATTTAAGATGTATTGACGTATGCTATCGACAACCTCCTTTGACATTTTTCTCTTATCAGTATCAATCGACTCTTTGGTTTTCTGAAAAAGAAAACATAGCTTTAAAAAGAGTTTACTAGCTAACAAATCTTTTTCAGGAATATGAAAGCTTAAAGGCTAACATTAGTATCTTCGAAAGTAGATTCATGTTATTCTAGAAAACGATGTAATCATTGTATGAGGTACGATGTAAGTGGTTCTCCAAAAGAAATTAGTCCAACTGCATTCTCACCTCTTTACCACCACCAAGGATATCATCAGAATACAGAATATTCTTGTTTGCACCCTGATTAAGAATAAGATCTTCATAACAAAAACGTATTATAAATGTTGAAATTTTTTGTATGAGAAGTACACAAAACATTAAATTTGCTTATTTTATAGCTATCAAAGAAGCAAAGCAGTTGAAAGATAATAGTACCTTTTGTATTGACGTGGCTGCTGCGTACTTAGCTTCTTTCTAGTTCACCTCTCCATGCATTGGCATCTTCTGCAATTAATGAAAAAGAATAATTAGTTTTATAGCAAATACAAACAATAAGTGCACAAAATGTCCTGGCATTGGACAAAGTTTAAATATAAAGCAGTTTAGAAAGTAATAGTACCGCTTGGATTGACGTGGCTTCTGCGTAGGTAGCACTCTTCTGCTTCACTTCTTCATACATCGGCATCTTCTGCAATGAATGAAAAACAATCATAAGTCGTTTGGCAAATAAAAACAATAAGTGCATAACATGTACTGGTACTGCACAAAGTTAAAAGATAAAGCTGTTTGTTCAGAGTTCTCATCTATAATCAAAATAACGTCTTGTTTTCTTCAGATAATATTTCAACTAATCCAACAAATTAAGCCACACCACACAAACAGAAACCGTCTGAATTTATACATAAATATGGAAACAATGGTTCATTGTAACATACTTCAACGTCTATCATTCAATGATATCAACTCATCATTCAGATCTACTGGAATCTTACAAGAGGTAGCATTCCTGAAATATTCTCAATGGGAAAGTCCATTGAAATGACAAGTGGACTTAGATATCCTAGGAATTCAGGCATTGGAAGCATTTAATGGTGTCCCCAAGGACCTGCTGAGCCTATTTAAGACAAGGCTTAGCATCAAGTGGCCTCCTTTTCAAGTAAACAGTACACAACTTGCATATTAGAAATCGGAGGTGTGACCAACTCGCTGCCACTGACTGGGAAACATGGCGGCCCAAGTACCAGCCAACGTGGAGCCAGACCAACTGAGAAACCTGGTTCCTGGCATTGCACCCGACCAGCATGGTGATCTGCAACAGCCCCCAGTGCCAGCACCAGCAGCTGACCAGCCTGAACCTGTAAGTGTTCTTTTTACGCCATATTGTAATTGTTATCTTTGTGACTGGACCGGTAGGCCGGGCGTGCAGTTCAGCGGGAGGCTTTCGAATGTTGGTTTTTGTATAAAAGTGGCAGGGTTAGGGTAGGGTCAGTTTTTTAAGGGTAATTTCGGGTTAGTCAAGACTCGTTGGGAGAGTTATTTTTAGGGTTATTTGGGGTCGTTTTGGGCAAGTATAGGATGATATGTTTTAGGTCAACACTGGCCTATTTTTATTACAAGAATGAAGTTTTTCACTCCCTGCTGAACCACACTTATCCTTCCTGTCTTGCCTCTCTTCTGACGTTGCCGTGAATGCTGCAGGTTTATATTTTGATTTTACCCCCAAAAAAGTTAGCCTGTTCGAGCTAGTTTGCTGCAGGCCTAGTATTTTACATTTCATCCACATACCGTGTTCGAGCTGGAATGCTGCAGGTGTATAATTTGATATTTTACCCCCAAGTTAGCCTGTTCGAGCTAGTTTGCTGCAGGCCTAGTATTTTACATTTCATCTACATACCCTGTTCGAGCTGAAATGCTGCAGGTGTATAATTTGATTTTACCCCCAAAAGGTTAGCCTGTTCGAGCTAGTTTGCTGCAGGCCTAGTATTTTACATTTCATCTACATACCCTGTTCGAGCTGAAATGCTGCAGGTGTATATTTTGATTTTACCCCCAAAAGGTTAGCCTGCTCGAGCTAGTTTGCTGCAGGCCTATTATTTTACATTTTACCCAAAACAACCCGTTCGAGCTGAATTGCTGTTGGTTTTGAAGTTTTTACATCTTATCTAACAGCCCATTCGAGCTGAATTGCTTCGGGTTTCGAATCCTTTACATTTTACCTAAAACAGCTTGTTCGAGCTGATTGGCTGCAGGTTTTAAATTTTTACATTTTATCTAAAACAGCCTGTTCGAGCTGTATTGCTGCGGGTTTAGGTGCCCTCTTTTCTCGCATGTTGCCTCATTCCCGGCTAGGTCAGGTTTTACTACTGACCACATTTGCAAAAACTTTGACAACAGTTATATGAGAAAACTCAGTACGCCGCACTCCCTTACTATTATTTTTGCCAGTATTTCAGTCATAATTATCATGATTATTGGTGACAGGTGACCTAGAACAGTTCTTTTCTCGTTTATTCTATGAGGGTTTGGAATTTTTTAATATCATTATCATTATTATTATTATTCTTATTATTAGTATTCTTAAATATCTTCCTATCATTAGATAATTTTATTATTATTATTGTTATTGTTATTTGTTATGATTACTAAATAAGGGAAGAAGGGTTTAGGTATTGGTATCATTATTAATGCTATAATTAATTAATATCATTATCAATCATGATAATTATTATTGTTATTGTTGTTATCTTTGATCTTATTTCTGTTCACCTAAACCAGCTTGTTTGAATTTAATTGCCCCAGCCTTAGAATTTCATATTATGGGAATTACTTCTGGCAGAAAATGTTGAGACTTGTGAGTATGCATTGCGCCAAATGGTGGGCTTTGATAAATATGAAGCTTTAAATATGCCTGAACAGCTGAAGACCGTTGCCATTTAAGTCAACGACAAGAAGGCAGACTTTTATAGCAGTGTACATTTTACCCTCACAGAGAAATGAACAAAACCACCAGAACAATTCAAGTCATACATTTTGTCTTTGCTTGGTGACAGGGATTACGAGAAAATTGTTGAAGCAATCAACAAAGTTGATAAATCGTTTGGGGAAGGCACCATTCCACCAAGGGTGCAGCCATTCGTTAACCCAACTGTTGGATATAAAATGTATCACTTTCACGCAGCCATTAACTCTCACTGCTCTTGGCTACTTTCTTGGCCTTCCAAAATCTGTGTTTGAGCCAGCCAAAGTAATTCAATTTCTTGGTTTAAAGAGCCTCTAAGCCCAGACATTTTTATTGTTCAAACCGTTGTAATCGAGTCTCCTGATTCCGAATCTTGTGGTTCGTGGTTTTTCTCATAGTCCTCTTCAGTGTTAACACTGAGTACTGTTGTTATCCAACGTGCAAGACTCAAGACATCAATTTTTTTTATATTGTTCTCAGTTTACCATAATCCAAATCTTTGTTTGTATTGTTCTATTTCTTCTGCATATTGCGCGATACTTAACAGTTCTGTTGTTGAATTTTTATTCGTCTCTTGTGTTTCCTTAGTCCACTTGAACATTCTCCTGTACTCTTTGCAGTTTGTGATGTGTTTTGTTGTTTCTTGCTCTTCTTTACAAGCGTCAAACGTTAAATCGTTGTATTTGCCTTTATAGTTTGCTTTTATTTTAGTCATATTGAGTCTGTATCTCATTATTTTGGTTACATCTTTTATCGAGCATGTATTCAGATATTCTTTCCTCTCATACTTGTCATATTTTATCAACCTTAATTTTGTTTTATTTGCTGTCTGGTCCCGTACTATTTCTTCTATTCTTTTGTGTATCTCTTCTTTTACTTCTTTCTTCCATTTAGATTTAATTTTGTTTGAAGTTGTCTCAATTCTAATATCAATGCCGTACTCTTTTGCAATAGTTTCAATTTCTGTGTACCAGCAATTAGGTAGTGCACTATTTGCCTGATTAAGTAGTACTTGCTTTGCTAATCTTGAGTTATTTGATGTTATGAACCAGTGGTATGCCATTAACTTTTTATAATGTATCATTTGATGGATAGGCCAAATTCCACTTTCAGATATTATTCCCCAATATGGAGTACTCTCTTCTACTCCAAATGTTCCAACTAAGAGCCTTTGATTTAATTTCTGTATTTCTTGGCACTCTTCTCTCGTTAAATTGGTAAAAATTTCTGTACCATACAAAATGTTAGGCATTACCACTGCCTCCAATAGTTTCAACCTTACTTGCATTGATTGTTTTCCTACTTTCTCTGCGCTTCCATATCTTTTTATTGTTTGTATCATATATGGTATTTTATTTAGTCTTTTTTGGATTTTTGTTTTGTTGTCTCCACTCTCATTAAATGATTCTCCCAGGTACTTAAACTCTTTGACCTGGTCTATTTTTTCTTTTTTTACCTTGATATTCAGTTCACTTTCTTTTCCTGTATCCTTTTTGCTATTTTTCTTTTTGAAATTAATCACCATTATGTTGGATTTTTCGTCATGAAAAGTAAACTTTTTTTCTTCTTCCATTGCTTGTAGGCTTTTTTCCACAGCTTTTAATTTTTGCTTTGATCCCATACCAATAATATCATCGACAAATATCAAATTCTCTATTTCCCTTTCTGCTCCTATCATCCTGTAACTTTTTCCGTTAATTGCATTAACTTTATCAGTGGTTACACTACAAAAGAGCGGTCCAAATATAGTTCCTTGTTTCACTGCTGCTTCGAGATAAAATGGTTTTGCTAAACCATATGGTGTCTCTACTGTTACTTCCGATTTTTGACTCATCATTCTTATCATCTGCAATTCGGCTGTATTCATTTCTTTTTTGTAAAGTTCATTGCAACAATCGTCTAACCATAACTTATCAAAACACTTTTCCGCATCGATTATAATTGTATATAGATCTTTCCCAATGTATCGATAGTAGTCTATAGCTGCTTGAAAAATAAATAGGCTATCTATTGTGCTGTGGTCTTTTCTTCCTCCACTTTGGTATTGCAATAGTGTATTGTCTATTGTCCTTATGTTCCTGTTATATAAAATTTTCTCTAAGACCTTTGTTATCGCACTCGTTATGAATAATCCCCTCTGGTTTTTTAACTGTTGCTTATTTCCTTTCTTTTTGTATATTGATTTTATTTTGACGTCTCTCCACTCTTTTGGAATTATTCTTGACTTCATAATATGGTTCATCATTTCTATCATGCTGTTTATTAGATCCTCACCTCCATATTTTATATATTCATACCTCCACCCTTGTAAATCTGTCGCTTTTTATTTTTTAGTCTCTTTCTTATCACTTCTAATTCTTTTTGCTCTATCTTTTTTATATCTTGGCATCTTGCTAAGATTTCCCTATTCTCTGTTATTTCCTCCATTCTTTCTTCTGCTTTCCTCTCCTCTTCTGTGCTAGCTGTCTTTGTTGTCAATAACTTTAAATAATGGTCTCTATATAACTCTTTGATTTCCTCTGCATTCTCAATTAAGACGCCTCTGTTGTTCTCTATTGCTATTTGTTCTTGTTCTCCTTGGCTCTTTGGTTTCATTTTTGAGACAAAATCACAGAAAGTCGTGGAGTTAACTCCTCCTTTCTGAGTAATTTCATCTACAGTCTTGCATATTCTTTTTGATTTTTGTTCTTTCATGTGTTCTAATATGTGGTCATTGATTGTTTCGATTTTCTTTATTATCATTCGTTTTTCTTCAGTTGTTATGTTTTCTTTCAGTTTTTGTCTCTCTCTCCTCTTGGCCTTCCTAAGAATTCGTTCGACTTTTGACTTTCGTTTTCTTGACTTGACTTTGACTTCAAAAACCTCTTTTGCTAATTCTATCACTTCTGAATTCCATTTTGAATATTTTTCTTGAACATTTTCTTCCGGTTTTTGTCGCCATATGTTTGTTAGGGTACTTAAATTATTTTTTCTTTCTTTGAACTTTTTCAATTTGTTTCATTAATCTCCATTCTGGTGTTGTTTGTTTTACTTTTTAAACTTTCTATCCAGTTCATTTCCAATATCATAACATTGTGATCACTGAATATTTCATTCACTGCTGTTCCTTCTCTGATTAACCTACTTGGAGCCCACACTTTTTCCTCATAAATTAACATTTTTTTACTGCTTTTGAGTCACTCTCTTGCAGAAGTATGTAATCTAAAACTGACTTTTCTTGGCCATTGACTCTTGTCCATAATCCTGTGCATTTTGGACTCGGATTTACAATATCCAATTTATGTCTTTTCTTTAGATCTAATATCATTTTCCCTCCTTTAGATATTTCCTTTTCATTTCCTTCTATATAGTCTCCAATTTTGCAATTAAAATCTCCAAGAATTATGATGTGCTGATCTTTTACATTTGCTTGTTCTATCTGCTTTCCAATTTTACCATACATGTTTTTCAGTTGTACAGTAGTTGATCTACTTTCCTGTGGGGAATGAATTAATCCAAGCCTGAGCTGCAACTTTGCATTGTCTACCACAATCCATATCATTTCACCATCAGAAACATCTTCATTTACTATATGTACTATGTTTTTGATCTCTTCTCTAATTGCCACCAATAATCCACCTCCGTCTGTCTCTCTGTTCAGTACGAATGTTTTGTAGCCATCCAATTCTATTGTATCATCTCCTTTCAGAAATGTCTTCATAAAACATACTATTGTTGGTTTTAACAATTCAACTTTCTCTTTAACCGAATCTTGTTTTGACTTGACTCCCTTTATATTCACACACATAACTTTAAAATTTGTGAGTGTGTTCCTTATTCTCTTGCCCCTCCTAACTGCTCTCCTTGATTTTGTTCTGTTGATCTCTGTCTGAATTGATTCAAATTTGTTTGTAAGTTGCTGTAACCTGGTATTTGTGCAATTTGGTTCATCATGACTGGTCTTGGTGCTTGGTACATCATGCTTTGTGGTACTATTTATTGATTCCTTGGTACTTGTAGTGCTATATTGCTCAATTTGCTTTCCATCATTTGTCTCATCTCTATAAACTGTTTCTCTAAAAAAATTTTTTCTTGATTCCGCTCGTTGTTAAAGCCTTGGTTTTGACTTCTATTACCCTGTGGGAATGTTTGTTCTCCCATATTCCCCTATGTTATTCCACTTCTTTTCATCATATTCCATTCTCGATCTGTCACATGGTAGTTATATCATCACCATATTTGCACTCTCCATACCTTGTATAATGATTACAGAGATTATCTTTCTTGTTCTCTTTTAGTTTGAAGTGCCTAAATTTACATTCTTTGCCATACTTGCATGTTAGCCCTATGCGATATCTGAAACATATTCCTTTTTCCTTCCATCCTGAGCCATATTTTTTATGCTCAGCCCCTTGTTCTTTAGTACCTTGGTTTTCATCCAATACTTCTGTTCTCTCTGCTGATTTATCCTGCCTCTGCTCAAAGTATCTCTCTACCTCTTGTCTTATCATATCCTCTTGTGATCTACCCCCTTTTACACTTTTCAGGTTTTCTCTATTTGAACTATCTGAAATATTTTTCCTTTTCTCTGTTACTTCTATTACGTAATCTTTATTGATTTTTAAGGTCTTCATTGGCACTTGATATACTATTCACTTGTCTTTTGAGATCTTGTACTTCTGCTAATGTCCCTTCATAGTTTGTTTTGTATTTCCCTATTTCCACTTTTAGATTCTTAATTTCCTGGTCCTTCTTTTTCAGGTCTTTTTTGTCCTTATCGCTTTCATCATTCTCTGTATTTGTCTCTTTATCTTTAAACTGTATTTAATTCTGTTTGCTCTCTCTGTTTTCCAGTGTTACTTTTGCTGTTTTCAAAACTTGCTATTACAAATTCTTTACATTCTTTACAAAACCAAAAGGTTTCGTTGGCCACTACTTCATTTTCAATAGCTTCTATGACCTCATCAGGCACTTTTCCACACTCTCTATGTGTCCACCTTTCCCATCCATCACACCTGATTGCCTCATCCTCTTCCAAGACTTCCTTGCTACACTTTTTGCATGCACTCACTTCGCTATCTTTGGTTGCATTTGCACCTTCATGCTGCTTTTCTTCTTTATCTTCACTCTTACATTTAGTTGAGCAATCTGCAATTATTTTTTATATATCTTATACCGTTTCGAAGTTACAAGCAAATTTGTATATACGATTGAGTTGAATTGTATTTTTCTCCCAAATTTTTGGAGCGGATGGCATGACGTCAGCTCGATTTTCGTTTTCAAAAGATTTTTCAGAAATTCTGCGAAAACAGGATGCGACTCAAGAATTGCAAAGCTGCCCGGAGTCATTGCGGGTTTTTTGAGCATCGAAGAGAAAACAAGACACACAAATTTGGATGCTAGATGGTGATCATGATACTTTGTTTGGCAAATGCGCCTATCTTAACTTAAATTTTCTGATCAATCAATGCAGCCTGCCATTGAGAAATTAAAAGGGAAAGCTGGTTAGAGGAAGTAGTCTGAATGGCATTGCAGATACATGAAGCAGGAACAAGGACTACACACTACGTTTTTGTGTTGACAGACTATTTTCATTACTAGAAAAATAGGCGTAGGGTGACTTGTCTAGTCTACCTTACACGACTTCAGTTTTAAGGCTGCATTTTAGGCCATAATTCATAGGCCTCCACTTCCTCAGCTGCCTCTCCACTCATAATGTTGACTCTTGTTAGTTGAAAAGTACAGCAGCACTGTAGCTAGGAAAAAATTATTGGGAGCAGGCAACCGTTGTTTGGGAACAAGGGAGTATGCTGTGAACAATTAAATTTTAGGATGGGGGGGGCGAACGCCTCCCCTACCCCCTGCTCCCTACTGGCCTGAATACATGTAGTAAATCAACAGGTGTCTTTTCAAGCAAAGCAATCCATGTTGCTTGACACCCCTTCTAGCTCAAAAATACTGTCGTTGTGTAAGGGTACATTTTTTGAAGATAAATGGCATACCCATTATTGGCATCTGCAGGGTATAGGATGATTTCAGAATCTGTCAGTACTGGCAGGTCAAAATCAAGGAACATTGATAATTTTTAAATTTTTGAATTTGTACCCTCATAGAATGCTGTTCTGATCAATGGCATCAGGAGGAAAGCATGACCAGGTACACACCTAGTAATTTATGAAGAAACTTCAAGAAACCTTACATTCTTTTTTTTATTATAACCAGTAAAATTGATTTGAAGCTTGCTGTTCTTAAATATTCCCCCTTATTTTCAGGCTGAAATTTTCTTAAATTATTGTTACTTTTACCATGATTGGGAAGCCTTTTTGCTATCAGCAGTGTTAATTGTTGCAAAGTTTGACTCTCTTGACCATCTGAGATTATCTGTGTGCTGCCAATCTACTTGTTTTTAAATTGTTTCTCAGTCTTGTGGTTATTTCATAAAATTTTCATATTGAGCCAAAAATTGTCAGCTTCGGATTGTTCTTAGCTTGTTCTTAAGTTTTGGCCAAGTGTGAGGCTGGTGTTCTTATAAAATTGTTCTTATAAGAAAAGAGTGTAAACTATACATTAAATGATTCAGAGCTTATGTATCTCATTATGTTTGTCAAAATAAAGTATATATTGATGAAAAATGTCATTTGATGCTGTGTTTATTTCTCTTCATTACATACAGTTATAGAACTAAAAGCATTGATATTCAAGTATATATATAGGTAAGACAGCTGCAATAAGCAAAAATAGGAAAAGAGATCCTTCCACTGAACTTTTTATCAAATCATGATGTTATGAAGTTTAGTGTTGATTATCCAATTTTTCTAACACCCCTTGAAAAGGCCGAATGGTTGAAACTAGGTGAAGATTTTGTAAACATCTGCACAACTTGGTTATAAAAAACTTATGAAATAAAGAATTCCACATCGATATACAAAACTTTACAACAAATAAGCCATAACTAGTTACAAGCAAGACCCTGGGTGGCTAATTCAAAACTCTATGCTACAGAAGATAAGAAGGGGACTCATTTGAATTAGGGGCTTAGATGGTTCAGGAGATTGAAATATGCACTGGAATTAAATGGTTCACTACTCTACTTTACACCTAGTGGCAGACATTTGAAGAGGGCAGGAATTGCAGTCCCCCCAATATTTTCAGAAACAATAGCCTTTTGTTCTGAAACAATTGAAAATATCGCATGGTTTAATTTCAAACAATGGATTTGCCACCCCAAATAATTGCCAAAGTGTAAGCCACTATTTACATCTTCATATTTGTCCCTATCAAATTGTAGATCAATTATTTCCCATATCTTGTGGACTTTAATTGAACTATTAAAGCTTATTGTAATTAAGTCCGTATTAATAAAAATGTCCTTTGATGTCATGTCATGTCTTGTTATCTTCATTAGTACAATTGGCATCAATATCTATTAAACCATGTTATCCATGTTATCAAACCATAATTTCCTTATGAGAATGCATGACTCAGCAGAGGATGTCGGAGGCTGGGAGTTTGTAGAGGATGTCGAGCTAACAGAGGCCTTGAAGGCCAACTAGTCTTTGTATCATACGTTCGACCCTATCATTGGACTGCCCAGAAGAACAGACGGAATCACATTGGGGAGTGGTGTCAACTTTGATGCAAATCCATTTTGCCACTGTCACTGATCGAAATTCGCGAAGCACTGGGGAACGAAATGATCACTGCAAATACGGGCCTTGCTTGTATACTTCCTCTGAAATTGTTTTGCGCCATCAAAGTCAACCTAGGCTGATTTCAGAGTCTCCTCTTATTGAATTCAAAAATAGATATTTTGCGTGGCAAGGTAAAATCGTTGCAATTTTACACAAAAGACCTGGTCGACATTTTGAACTTCAGAGCCAAACTCGAGGAAAGCTGGAGCGAACAAGGTCCTCGAAAGCGAAGCGAAGACTTCTTACGACTTACGACTAATGGCTCCACTCTCAAAAGGACAGATTTCGTTCACGCTCGCTGTTCCAAAACGCTTTCGTTTGTCGAAAATGCATTCGTTTTCACTAAAATAACGAGAACAGTTTCCGATTAACCCTATCAAGCCTAGGAGGGGGGCTGAATCAGCCCCCCCTAGCAGTTTTCCTGTTGTGTATTTTTATAAATTACATCTGCGACTTTCAAACTTTCTGACTTTTAGTTTTTTTCTTCCTTATAATTAAAAAGTGATATTTAAAAAAAATTAAATTCGTTCCAGGGGGTCAACACAGGTCGTTTTGAAAAACAGTAAACATAAAAATTCAAACACGTCCTTATAAAAGTTACACAAGACCAGTGGCGTAGCGTCTGAGTATTCAAGGTATTCAGTGAATACCCTGGGATTTGGAGCAAAAATAGAAAAAATAGCCTAAATATAAGATTTTGCTAAACAAGAAGACCTTTTTTAACGTTTGGGTTATACACTTGTAAGTGTTTTCTCCATTTCTAGTTGTTGAACGCAACCCAACACAATTTGTATATGTTCCATCTATTCCAATCCATTGTATTTGATTCCGTATTCCATATTTTTGATAAAGATCTCTAGTTGAGCAGAGGAAACATTCCTAAATGGATTAGCGGTTATGTGTAATTGTTTATGAGAACAGTAAACGATTGAATTTCATTGTATTAATCACAGCAGAGGTCTACAGTACGCACTGAATCTCTTCCGGTAATTTCCACCAATAAGAATTCTCCATTTCGCCAGTATTTGATCCCAAATTGCCCTTTCAGATCGAGAAAGCAAAAGAGCTGTACGCATTTCAATTTTTCAATTTTTTTGTTTTTTTTAAGGAGGGTAGCACATAACAGCAAATGCTGATTTACAAGAGGCCCTCCGCTTAAAATATTAATTACAATGTACAATCTTAAAATCTAGAAATGCTAACAATGAAAACTTAATTCCTAATTTTAAAGTTAACAACCTATCTATTTACAGCTTAGTTAAAAAGACCTATTTATAAACATTTAAAACACTAAAATAAAGTAAAGTTCAATTTGTAAAATTGTCCCCTAACTAGATAGTTTTTTTGAAGATGTTAAGTGAGGGTGACTTTTTTAACTCAGCTGAGAGACCATTCCACAATTTTGCACCCCTAAAAGAAAAACATCTTTGCCAATTTGTAGATATTTTGTTCGGTATCCTCAGGTCAGTCTCTGTGTTCCTGAGGCTACGAGAGGAGAATTGCGAATTTCTTTCGAAAAGACTTTCCATATACTGTGGAGCCAACTCATTAAGGGCCTTGAAGACCATTGTTTTAGACTCTATGTGAATTAGTTCTACAATGGTCTTCCAGCCAAGTCTCTCGATAAGTGGCCCACTTGGGGCGTCAAAGCTGCTATTTGTTACAATTCTAGCAGCTCTGTTTTGAAGCTTCTGCAGCTGGTTAATTCCAGTACTGCCACAGCAGCCCCAGACAGAGCACCAGTAACGAAAGTGAGGCTCTACTAAACTTTTGTAAAGAGTCACAAGAGTTTCCCTTGGAAGGTACTTTTTGGCATGTTTTAAAAAGCAAACAGCCCTGGCGAACTTGGTAGAAATTGACTTAATTTGTTCTTTCCAGTTTAGGGAACAATCTATTTGCACACCAAGGTATTTTGTTTTTTGAGCAACATCTAGCTCGTTGTCCCGAACGTTTAGTTCCAAATTTTGGTTTGTACGTTTCAGATTGTTGTGTTTTTGCTTTGTTGTAACAAGCATTGAATGAGTTTTGGCAACATTCAAGGAAAGTATATTTCCTTGAAGCCAGGTGTCTGATTGCTTTAGATCATTGTTCATGGCCTCAATCAGCTGAGTCATATCGTAAGCCTGGTGGCAAGAACTGGTATCGTCAGCATACATAGACACATTTGAACCTGGGACAGCTTGTGGCAGATCATTGATGTAAAGAAGAAACAAAAGGGGACCAAGACAGGAGCCTTGCGGAACACCGACTTGAATATCTTCAAAGTCTGAGGAAATACCGTTAACCCTGCAAAATTGTTTACGGTTATACAGATAAGACCTAAACCAAGATAGCTCACGCTGCTGGACACCATAAACTTGAAGTTTTTCACATAGGATATCGTGATCAACAGTGTCAAAAGCTTTTTTTAGATCAACAAATACTAGCCCCACAAGCCGACCAATGTCCAGACCACTGTACCAATCATCTATATTTTCAAGCAAACAGGTTAGAGTTGAGTGAAGCCTTCGAAAGCCTGACTGCTCAGGAGAAAAGGATCATTGTCGGTCATATACTGGTACATCTGATCAAAAACGAGTTTTTCAAAGAGCCTTGAGATGACAGGTAAGACTGATATTGGACGGTAATTTGACTTATCAGTCTTTTCTCCGCTTTTGAAAATTGGAGTCACTCTAGCTACTTTCCAAGAATCTTGAAACAGGCTAGTTTCGATTGAAGTGTTAAACAACATAGCCAGAGAGTTTTCAATGAGAGGTAGGGCAAGCTTCAAAAAGTAGCTAGAGATATTATCAACCCCAAAGCTCTTTGCAGTTTTGATCTTGGCAAATGCAGCCATGATTTCCTCTACTTTAATGCTTTTGAAGTGAAACAAGGCCTTATGTTTATTAACTTTGTAGTCACCTGGAAGAAGAGGGTTAGGGCCAAAGTCAATTTTATCCGCTAGTTCCTTTCCAATGGAACAAAAGAAACTGTTCATTTCATTAGAAATGTCTTTTTTATGAACAGTTTTATTATCTGAATCTTTGAGGCAGTCTATGTTACTGGACTTAGACCTCTTGTTTAGGAGTTCGTTAATTGACTTCCAAGATTCTTTCATGTTGTCTTGATTTGCAGACATCTTATCAGTGAAATATTTCTTTTTCAACTGAATGTTCATAGAATGTACCATGTTTCGGACCTGTCTATAAGAATCCATGAGAAATTGGGATTTACTTTTAGATGCAGCTTTTTTCAATTTATCCCTGGTCCGCATAAGGTCCTTAAGGTTTTTATTTATCCATGGACAGTATTTCTCTGACACCCTCATTTGGGTTAATAGTGCATGCTTGTCAATGGCCAATGAAAATAGATTTGACCAATTGTTTACAATAATATTGATATCATCAGTATCTGTTACCATTTGCTCCCAGCATATGTCGGAAACATCATCAAAGAATGCATCTTCATTAAAATTTTTCATTTTTCGAGTTTTGATCATTTTATGGTCCCTTTCCACACCACCATTGAATTTACGGATGCAGTAGACCATATAATGATCACTCAAAGAAACTTTATGCACCCCTGATCCTACAATGTTTCCAATGCATGTTGTAGCAACATGGTCTATAATAGAAGAAGTTTTCAAAGTAACCCTAGTTGGTTCTTCTATAAGCTGATTCAGACTGAACAGCTCATAGACATCAAGCATGTGTCTTGAATTACTGTCCATGGGTTGCTCATCTTTTTTTGAAGTGAGATCACAGTTGGTGTCTCCTGAGAGAATAATTTCTTTATCTTCTTTGTCCAAAAACGAAAGAACTTTTTCTAGCTTAGCAAAGGAGGCCACTGGGTCACTAGGGGGTCTGTACCAGGCAAGAACAAGAAAAGACTTACTTCTTGGAGGTTCCACCTCGATGCATATGATTTCCAAGTCATCGACTGGGACATCATAGCGAGGTTTATAGCTGATAGAGTCTCGGATGTAGATAGAGACTCCTCCCCCGTTGCAAGTCCTTTCCAGACGTTCTTGCTGATAGCCCACCAGATCAGTCAAATCTTTTGGATAATGGGAGTCTAGCTTAGTTTCATTCAGTGCAAGAATATGTAACCCCAAGTTTTTAATCAGTAATTGAGCCTCATCTAGGTGACTTCCCAGACCATTAACATTCAAGGATGCAATTGCCATTCCTTTTTTGAAGCCAATATGCTGACTACACACTACCCCCGGGCTTTTATTGCTGCAGCTGGTTTTCCTCTTTGAAGTTGAATTGGCTAGAGCAGTATTATCTATTGAGGGGTCAAGAACATCACCCAGACTTAACATGCTTCGTTAAATTGTTAGCAAATAGTCTTTTTCCCTCAGGATTGAGATGCATCCCATCATTGAGAAGATGCTTGAAAGCAATATTCCCATGCTCGATGCAGTCCCAACTCTGAGAGAGACAGTAACGTTTTAGGGCTTCATTTGCCTCTACAACTTTAGCGTTCAAAACTGGATTATACTTCTCGAGGAAAATGGAGGAGCATGTTATTCTAATACCTGAATTCTTCTTCTTCAGCTCTTTCCCAGCGTGATCAATGTTTTTAATTAATGTTTCATGAGATATTCCTTTCGCGATGTCGTTACTGCCGATGTGTAGAATTATTTCTTCACACTCCTTGATGTTTTCGTTTATGACAGTTTTGTATGTGGTTAGGATGTTGCCATTCTTCAAACCTCCAAATCCTGCCAATTTGATGTGTTGTAATTTGATGAGAAATCTCTGCGTACAGCCTCCTTTCTAGACTTAGATGATCAAAACTGATTCCGAGGCTCAAACAATCATAGGCAAGAAGACGGAAGTAAAACAGAATTGCGATCGTGAACAGATTAAAATCAACAGATGAATATAAATAGGTCAACAAGAAACCCAAATTTCGTCGTTGCTTTTGCAGTATAATATTTGAATAGATATTTTGCTAAGATGGCCTGAGCTCATTACACAAAAACAAGTAAGAACGTAAGTGCAAGGTAGATTTTGAGTGATTTTTAGGATCCTACGCCATTTTGAGGGCCTAACTTGAATCTTAACTGAATACCCACTACTGAAAGTCACGCTAGGCCACTGCACAAGACAAGGAAAATGCATTTTGGACAGTTGGTACAGACTATTCTATATGCTCTTTCTGATGAACTACAGTTTTTTTAAATCAAACATAAGAAATAGGAAAATGTTACTGCGCGTGCGCAACTTTTTTCCCAACATTTTATGCTGACGTCAGCACTTTTTACGTGACCCATTTGCTATAGAAAGTATAGTGACAATTACATTTTCCGATCCTTCACATGTATTCTACTCAACAAAACTGCCTGTACAGGTAAAACAACTCAAATATATGAAATAAGAGTGATTCATTATTCTGGTGATAAGAAAGCGCTTAGACTAGGGTGTAAACTGAAAGAGCAATCTTGCAAGTTTAACATTTTAACAACTTTTCTTGATAAATGGTGCCAATTAATGGTACCTGGTACCATTTTTGGCTCTATAGTCTTTAAATCCACTGAGTGCCCCACTCTTTTATGCCCAAAAATGGTCAAATAAAGTAAACTATAGGGGAAAAAATCTAAAATCTTCTATATAGCAGCTACAAACCTGATTATTTTTTAAAATGTTTCCCATAGAAAAGTAGAATAGGAATGTACATTATATAATTTGATCACGTGATATTAACCCTTCCAAATTAGACTTAATTGCCCAAATATGGTAAAATTGCTATAACGGCAGTGGAGAAAATCTAAAATCTGCAATATAGCAGCTACGAACCTGATTATTTTTTTAAAATGTTTCTCATGGAAAAGTAGAATAGGAATGTACAATTTATCTCCTTGGTTTTAGTGGGGTCCCTTGTGTGATCTTTTCTGGCCACTTGGTAATTTTTGTTCTCGTCTCAGGAACTGATATCGTTTCCAAATGCTGTCTTCAAACGACAAAAGAATGTTCAGTTTGAATGATTTCACTAATATCTCTACCTTGCTGCTCTTACATATTGGGGTTAATAATTTTTACAAAATATGGGCAATTAAGGCTAATTCTGAAGGATGGTTGTGATGTGATTAAGATATAAATAATGCATTCCAAATCTACTTTTTGATGAAGAACATTTGGAAAAAAGAATCATATTTCTAGCTACTGCCTCTTAGCAGATTTAACCCTATCAAGCCTAGGGTATTTGAAGCTGTAGGAAGCCTAGGGGGGGGGAGCTGATTCGGCCCCCCTCTTTTATTCCTTTCTTACACACCCGGTAGACTTGAAACTTTGCATGACTATAGTCCATAGCAAGATGCAAAAAACTTATGGATGCAGACAGGCTTTATAAGTACTTGTAGATCATTTATGTGAATATTACACAAATTTTTGATGAAATTAGGTATATTTCTTTGCGTCATGTCAGTGCGCTCTTATCCCCAGAAAAATGAATCGCTCTTATTTCATATTTGAGTTGTTTTACCTGTAAAGGCAGTTTTGTTGAGTAGAATACATGTGCAGGGTCGGAAAATGTAATTGTGAATATATTTTAGGGTCAAGTAAAAATGCTGACGTCAGCATAAAATGTGGGAGAAAAAATTGCGCATGCGCAGTGAAACGGCACAAAATGTTGCTCATCAGGAGGAGCATAAAAAATAGCCTATAGCAATGGTCCAATATGCATTTTCCATGTCTTGTGTAACTTTTATAAGGACGCATTTGAATTTTGATGCTTACTGTTTTTCAAAATGACCTGTGCTGACCCCCTGGAACGAATTCAATTTTTTCAAAATATCACTTTTTAATTATTATGAAGAGAAAAATTAAAAGTCAGAAAGTTTGAAAGTCGCAGACGCCATTGATAAAAATACACAGCAGGAAAACTGCTAGGGGGGGCTGATTCAGCCCCTCCCCCCCCTAGGCTTGATAGGGTTAAGATTGTTTCTCCATTATTTACCAATTTTGACCGTACATACATACATACATACATACATAAGATTTTTGATAAGGCAGGTCTGTTTGTGGCAACCTAAAGGCTGGTGTGGACCTGCCGTTAAAAAAAAACTTAAATACCTAAACTACGTTATTCCATTAAATCTAAAAAATAAAATAAAAATTAGGATTAAAAGTATAAATAGTCTACATCTGTTGTCCTCACAGCGCACTGTTCTTTTTAAAATTATATTTTTTCTAAAGTTCTACAGGCTCTACTGAGCCTTCTTCTGAAGGAATCTTGTGTTGCTGCTGATCTTATTTTTTCTGGGATATAATTCCAAACAATTGGCCCTCTGTATCGCACGATCTAAAAATACTTATAAAGCCTGTTTGCATCCATATTGAAGTAAAAATTGTGTTTCAGATCCCTTTCAGAGAGTTCATACAATTTCTCAACACAAAAGGAAAATATGGTGACGTCATCAAGAGATCACATGACTTTTATAAAAATAAATTGCTCAGTTTTTTGCATCTTGCTATGGACTATAGTCATGCAAAGTTTTAAGTCTACTGGGTGTGTAAGAAAGAGATAAAAGAGGGGGGCCGAACCAGCCCCCCTAGGCTTCCTACAGCTTCAAATACCCTAGGCTTGATAGGGTTAACCGATTGGCGAAAATCTTTCACTCGTACCACGTGATATAGTATAGCAATAGGGTCTATCTACGTCATTAGACCCAAAAAATGTTTTCGTTTTTTTTCAGAGGAGGTCAACTCTGAGAGACTATAGAAGGCAGAAACAAGCAAATTTCGAGAAAAAAACTTTGCGATGCTTCAAAACTCACGACTAACTACCAATTCCACCAAAAAACTCAGAAATTTTTTTTGGGTTTAGAGGCCCTTTAATTTCTGATTCAGAGAAACAAGCGTCTATCCTTCCAGAAGACAAAAAGATAATGTTTGCAACTTTCAGGGACAACCTGTTAAGTTCAAACGCCATCCATGTAAAGATTATTCAAAGATTCGCTGGCAAAGCAGTTTCTTTAGCCCCAGCTATTCCTGCTGCAAAGTTGTATGTGAGAGAAGTAAACACCCATATAGGTAGAGCTCTACGACGATCGAAAACAATTCGTATGTCAAAGGAACTTGAAGACGAACTTTTGAGTTGGAAATTTCTTGACAATTGGGATGGATTTCTTCCTTGGAGACAAGAAAAGCACCAATCTATCAGGGTCGCGTCTGATGCATCCAACACAGGATGGGGCGGTATTCTTCTATCATCGGATAGCCCAAAAGAGACACGCGATTATTGGTGTCCTGATGATCTGAAATTACCTATAGCTGTTAAAGAGGCAAAAGCTATACTTAATACTCTGCTAGTGTTTTCAAAAGAAGTATACAATTGCAGAGTTGATGCATATGTTGACAATACGAATTTGGTGATTTTTTGGAATAACGAGGGAGGGCGAAGCATGCTGCTTACGAATATAATTAAAGAGCTGTTTGAATTATCACTAAAGTTGAACATTTCACTAAAACTGCTGTATATTCCTTCCAACCAAAATCTTGCTGATTGACCATCAAGAGTTTTGTACGACATTGATTGCTCCCTTTCAGTAGATGCATGGAGTAGAGTTGAATCTGCTTTTGGCCCACACACATTCGACTTAATGGCCGTACCATCAAATGTAAAGGGAGCAAAGAGCAATCAGATGTTACCGTTTTTTTCCCCATACCTTTGCCATGAATCGATGGGCGTCAATGTGTTCTCTCAATACCTTTCGGATGGTGAAAACTATTATGTTTTCCCTCCATTTGCACTGATTGGCCCATTGATGAGGTACTTCAAGAAAAGTGGAGTCAGAATCACTTTGATAGCACCAGAACTATCCCAAAAAAATACTGGTGGCCCATTTTGAACTCTGTCTGTATTTGCCGCATGTTGGTTGGTTTAAAGAAAGAAAGGAACATCCTGAATTTCCGCCGACAAGAAATCTACCGTGGCATTCAAAACCACTGCCTTGGAATTTATAAGTATTTCGACTTTTGTTTTAAGTTTTGATTTCTTCTTTCTCAGCCGGGGTATCTATCTGAAATACCGAGAATGTGGAAACCTGCGGTAAGCTGTTTGGCAATGCAACTACTCGAATGGCAGTGACCATAACTTTTGCCAGAAGTGTGGTTTCAAAAGGAAACACCCCGAGGTCTCCGAGAATCCTGTAGTTGTGGACATGGAGCCTGATCCTGTAAAGACCTGATTTAGACCAGGCTCTAACTGAGAAAGGTGCCACCAGAAGAGGAAGAAATTCTCATATAGTTTTTCTAGACCAGTTTTTTATGATGAATCCGAATTTCTTGGGTAAACAGGCGAATTCCTGAGAGCTTCTGAGAACGGGGGTAAAGTATATCCAGATTTTGTAGAAATCACGTTGGAAGCAGTATAAATAGCAGGACTGTATTAAAAGTCATTTGGAGCAAGCAGAATCTCCAAGCTGTCATAAAACATGTTTAATTTTAAAGAAATACATAAAAAATCAGCTACCTATGCTTATTGGATATGCTGTGACTTCATAATCCGGGGGTAATGCTGGAAAATGTATATAAATCATACCTAATCTTCTTCGTCACTTTCATGACTGTCCTCTGAATATTCTTCAAACTCTAGATCAATTAACAGTTCTTTGATATCAGCTGGCATCACTCTTTCTAGCCATTTTGGTTCTAATTCTTCAGTCAATCCATCATCAAAAACCTAACCAAGCTGACTTTCAGGCTCCAAAGATGATCGCCATTGATAAGCAATACAGTTTGCACGCAGGGAATGCAAATATAGTGCTTGTTTGCACGGTGGCAGTAATGAAATATCGCAAATCTTCTTTTGCTTTTTCAGCTTCACATTAAAGATCTCACGTCTTGCTCTATTCAAACTCTGTCCCCTGATTCCTCTAGCCCTATGCTCAAATCTTCTTCTAACGTTGAAGTTCTTCCCAACTTGCAGAAAGTTGCAACGAATTTTGGCTTTTTCTCTATGAGTTTCCAGCAAACTTGTTTGCCTCTACGCACGGTATGGCTCATTCTACGTAAAGTGTATGGAGAACATTGAATCTCTCTATCCTGGCAATCGGAGAATCATTGAGGAAAAGGGCCTATCTGTACATGGTCTGCATTGCGCAAAGCAATTGATCAATAAGGGGAGCAGACGATGAATAGAGATGCCAAGGTAGCTTGAGGCATAACGTCTTCCTCTGCAGATGAAGGTTCAATATTCAAGAGGACGTTGAATCGTGCCCAACAAGCAGAGAACACAGCTTGCTTGCGAAGCTTTTCCAACATTGATGCTCAAGGTGAGATACAGAAATAGCTGCGGCAATCAAGTATTCTATCATCGGAGAAGAAAGTGCAGAAATTGTTGCATGTATTGACGACAGAGTACATCAATCCCTTCGATCTTAGTTTAGACAAAGATAAGCTGTACACCTCAGCTCTGGAACTCCAGTTGACTCCGAATTGGCAAGAGAGATACTTGACGTCTTACCAAATGGCAAAGCAGCACATCAGAGACTTGTCGACGATAGGCTTGAATCGACCAACCTAAAATTCCACAATCCAATCAAACGACAGAAGCTCTTCCTCTTTTCGAAAGGTGGCAAGAAAATAGAGATCAAGGCGAACGGAAAATCAAAGATGGTTGAAGCCAACAGAGATGTATTGCGGAAACTACTAGCCACCTCAACGAAGCAAGAAAGAACCATCGATTTTAAAAAGGCCTTGGAGTATCCGTTGACATCTGTACCAATAAGTCTTGCTAATGCAGACACTAAAAGGCCAATGACGCAAAAAAGTATGTTAATGGACGTGTTTGTCAAATAGTGCTCGCGAGATGATATGGACTTAAGGACTGTGCTGCCCGCAAGAGAAACAGTTCTAGCTTATATTGTGGATTTGATGGCACTCATACGAACACTTAAATCGGTTCCCGAAAGCTTTGAAGCTTTAGCCTTGAAGGTATTGGATTGCATCCCTAAAGCCTACAGGAGAGTTGATATTGTTGCTGACTGTTCTACACCACACAGCATCAAGTCCGTGGAAAGAAACAGACGAGGAAGGGCGCCTAAAGTCAAAGTGCAGTCACTAAAATCGAAGTTGCCTCGTGATTTTAGGGTTTTTCTCGCCAATGGTGAAAACAAGCCAAGGATGATAGAGCTTATTCGTGATGTTCTTGTGTCAAATAGGGAGGCCATCTTATCAGATCTAGGAAGCGAGTGTATCGTGTTCTCTTCCTTTCAAGATTGCATCTTGGTTACAAGGGAAACCGTGCTTCAGATTCCAGATCTCAATAGTACACAGGAGGAGAAGTTCTACATGCGAATATTGTATCATCAAGAAATGAAGAAGGAGTGGCCATAATTCGCTCTCATTCTGGGAACATTGATATTGTGGTGATTGCGTTATCCCACTTTGTCCATGATGCTGAAAGAATGATACTTGATTCAAATACAGGCAGAAATACAAAGGCTTTCAAGATGAGTGATATTGACTTAACATTAGAGCAAAGAAGGTCGCATATTGGATTTCATGCATTTACATGTTGTGACTACAACTCAGCATCTTTTCATAGAGGCAAGCAAGTTAGCTGGAAACTCACAGAGAAAAAGCCAAAATTTGTTGCAACTTTCTGCAAGTTGGGAAGAACTTCAACGTTGGAGGAGGATTTGAGCATAGACCTAGAAAGAATACGTTTTGCACCCCTACGGGATCAAGGGACAGAATGTCAATAGAGGAAGACGTGCAATCTTTAACCCTATTATAGCCGGGGGGGCACAAAGTGCCCGCGGCAAATTGAAAACGCTGTATCTCTAAAAGAACACGTAATATTCTACTGAAACCTGTTCGACTTTTTCTTAAATTTATCAGAAAACCTGAAAAAAAATAGTTGTTACTATCACACCTTTGCTGATCACGTGACACCTCTTTTGTCAACAAGGGGTCAGGTGTTAAAATATTTTAGGGCCCATATTTCTGCAACTATAACACATAAAGACTTGCTTGAAGCACCATTGGCTTTCTTTTGACAAGGGCTTTTGAATGATATATAATTTAGTAATATTTTCTTGACGTAAGCAAAATTTAAAATCTATGACGTCATCAATATATATGACGTCATATCTATAAAAACAATCATTTTTTTCATTTGAAATTCCTTCTTTGGCATTCCTGAATAGAGATAAACTAGAAAAAATTATATTTTTCAATCTGAATAGCTTTTTTATCTTATTTTTCGTCATTGTAAAATTCACCGACTTGAACATTTATGAAAAAAATGGTAAAAATATAAAGAAATATAAAAGAATGTCAAAAAATTCATATATTATGATTTGAAAATGCTTTTAGTTCATAAATAGACCATTTGAGAGGCAAAAATACAATAAGGATAGCTTCAATAACAAGCTAAATGCCTATAAGTAGTTATCATGGTTTTTCAGACTAATGACGTCACTGTGACATCATTGGTAGCCATTATGGTGTTAAAAACACTATCAATCGATAGAGCAAGTAAAGTTCTATAGTTCCACCAAGTTTCAAGCTTTTATCGCGTTCCTAACAAGAATTATAGGGGGCACCCCCGCTAGTACAAGAGTCCAAAAAGCCCGGTAGTAATAGGGTTAATGCGAAGCTGAAAAAGCAAAAGAAGATTTGAGATATTTCATTACTGCCACCGTGCAAAAAAGCACTATATTTGCATTCCCTGCGTGCAAACTGTATTGCTTATCAATGGCGATCATCTTTGGAGCCTGAAAGTCAGCTTGGTGAGGTTTTTGATAATGGATGGACTGAAGAATTAGAACCAAAATGGCTAGAAAGAGTGATGCCAGCTGATATCAAAGAACTGTTAATTGATCTAGAGTTTGAAGAATATTCAGAGGACAGTCATGAAAGTGACGATGAAGATTAGGTATGATTTAAATACATTTTCCAGTATCACCCCCCGGATTATGAAGTCACGGCATACCCAATAAGCATAGGTAGCTGATTTTTTATGTATTTCTTTAAAATTAAACATGTTTTATGACAGCTTGGAGATTCTGCTTGCTCCAAACGACTTGTAATCCAGTCCTGCTATTTATACTGCTTCCAACGTAATTTCTACAAAATCTGTATATACTTTACCCCCGTTCTCAGAAGCTCTCAGGAATTCGCCTTTTTACCCAAGAAATTCGGATTCATCATAAAAAACTGGTCTAGAAAAACTATATGAGAATTTCCACCTCTTCTGGTGGCACCTTGCTCAGATAGAGCCTGGTCTAATAAGCAAGTTTAGCAAATTATCGATCCGGCAAACCTTACGAAAAACAGAAATCAGCTTTACAGAAACAATTAGAGTCCTATCTATGGTCCCTTCCAGAGAGGAAAACTTTGAAGTCGGCGATACCAAATGACGTTGTAAGTCTCTTAGTTTGGCGAGATAAGTTTGGGAAAACAGTAGTTCATCAGAATGGTTGTGCTTCAGAGGGACTTCGGAAGAACGCTTGCACATGCCCGCAAGTTCTGTTGGGAGGGAAAATTGACAATAATATTGGGAAACTTACAGTTATTTTCAGGGACGTCGGGAGAGGCAATCAATGGAATGATGATTTTGGTTTTGGAATTCCAGTGGCTCACCACTCCGTGAGTAGCTAGTAGGTATAAGCTATCTGTACAAGAAGAGCAAGCAGTGGCTAGAGTTTTTCCAGTAAAGGCTGTCCCTATGTTCCTCGATAAACTGAGAGTTCTTTGTTTGCACCTTAGAAACCTCATAGTAGCCCCTTTTATTAAGCCATCCCAAAGATACATGTTTGCAAGAGAGCTGGCCTTTTTCTCCGTTGATTTTTTCTCGGGAGATAGAGGATCGGATTTAGGAAGAGTTAAAACAGTTGACATTTTGTCATCTCCTGGAAAAGAGTCATTCATCATAAACCAAGTTTTTGGAAAAACGTTAAGAGGAAACAACAGCAATGTATTCGGTTTGCAATGCATCCCTGGATCTCATTATTGTCTGGTAACGAATCTAGAATATTATGTAGCAGTAGCTAATAAGATGTCTATCAAGCTACACCCAGAGTATATATTTTGCGTGACGGATAAATATGGAAACATCACGACAGCTCCCTTTATTGGGTCAGCAATACCAAACAGATTAAAGAAATACCTACAGGATTTAAGAATAAAGTAAGGTGAGACAATGCATAGCTTCAGAAGTTGCTGCTCAATGGCCGTACTTTGTCCCTCTTGGGTACAACGGACAAGGATGTGGCCAGACATGTTGGCTGGAAAAGTCTAGATATGGTCACACATTACTGCGAATTCAACAAGGTCAAGTCTGCCACTGATCCAAGCTCCGTCTTGGCGCGGTCAGCCAGTGATATTTCGTCACCGATAACGTCAAATGAACAACTAAGGAAAAATTTCAGGGAAAGAAACTTCCTCAAAGGATACAAAAGTACTTTTGCTTGATCGTTAAATAGTAGTTGGATGTGCGATAAGAACTTTGATTAAATGTATGACGCAGCTTTATTTAAACAATAATTCATAGATGCATGCTTAAGGATTATTTCAGACGTTGGGTTTGGGTTTTTTGAGTTATGGAGAGAAGGGCATTCATCCCTTGGTTTCTTTTTGGGTTTATATCCTCTTCACTACCGATTTGCACTGTAATGAGACGAAGAAGTCTCCGAAGCGCTCAACATGACTTAGGTCCATCTGGCAATGAAAGGGACTTACCAGTGACAATATATAGCTATTCTCACTGGGAAAGTCCATTGAAATGACAAGTGGACTTAGATCTCCTAGGAATTCAGGCATTGGAAGCATTTAATGGTGTCCCCAAGGACCTGCTGAGCCCATTTAAGACGAGACTCAGCCTCGTGTGGCCTCTTTTTCAAGTAAACAGTACACAACGCATATGGAAATCGGCCCACCCACCTCCCTCAGTGGCAGCTTGTAGGAAACTTTCATTGCATTGAAAGGGACTTACCAGTGACAATATATAACTATTCTTCACGTGTTCTTCTCTTAGGACTTTTCTGTTTAGAATAATATTCCATCGTTTGCTCCATTGTTTACTTTATTCTTCACAACACTTCCCTGCATTCCAGTTAGCTTTCGTGTTGGTTTTCTGTTCATCGGGGAAAAGCAGGATTAACTTTGTGATATGTCTTCTCTGTATGCCTCCAACTCTGATTAAACCGTTTTGGTTGATGAACGGGTGAAGACTGCAAATACTTGACCTTTTCGAGAGCGATTTCCTGATTGAAAGATCTTGCAGTTCTATCTCCAAACACTTTTTCTGCTCTTGTTTGATGAGCTACTCTTCCGCTTCTTTGAGTTTTGCCAGGGTGACAGTCTCTTGCGCTCTGATATTTCCCCTGCATTTTTGTTCTTTCCAACGCCTTAAGAATCTCCTTACGTAAGCAGCGACGTTTCTCAACTTCTTTAAACCTGAAAATGATCATTTTTTCAAAACTTTGTTCTGAGTCACAAATTCGACAGTATGCGTCACTTTTCTTTCTGCCAATCTTCTCCAAATGGTTTGACATCATTTTTTTCTTTCTTCTGTCATCTCATCGAGGATTTTCTGAATGTTGCTGTTCCAATTACGCATCCGAAATTCACCCTTCTTTAATATTTCACACGTGCCTTTCACAATGCCCCTTGCCTCTGTGATGCTTGGGCAGCTGTGGAGGAGATCATCCATGTACAGGTTTCTTTCCAACGCAATAAAGGCACCACCGTTGTTTCCATTATGTTCTTCCAGAACCCTTTTGATGACCTAAAAAGCCAGGAAGGGCGAGGGAGTGACACCAAATATTACGCTCTTGAACTGGTAGATTTGAGGCTTGTCCTTGGGTTCCTTTCTGCACAGAAACCTTTGGAAGATTTGATCTGCTTTATTCAAGAGGATTTGTAGGAACATCTTTGAAATATCGGCAGCAATTGCATACTGGTATCTCCTAAATCTGAGCAATGTGATGTCTACCAAGTCGTTCAGCAAGTTTGGTCCCTTTTTGAGTAGAAAATTCAGTGACTATTCGGACTTTGGTATTCTTTGTTTCAGAAACAACAGAATGATGTGGCAGGTACCAACCTTCTCCTTTTGGTTTTCCCTCAATTCTGTCAGCATAGCCTTCCTTGAAATATTCTTCCATGGCTAGGTGATACTTCTTCCTTAATTCTAGGTGGTTTTCCGATCTTTGTTCCGTCATGCTAAGCCTTTTCAAAGCAATATCATATGATCCTGTCGGCCCTCATCTCTCAGAATTTCCTCAACGTTTAATTGACACTGCTAGGCTCATCTTTCGAAGAAACCCAGGTGAACTGACGGTCTATCATCCACTTGTGTCAACGGGCCACATATGCTCCATTCAAGAGGTGTTCTAACCACATATGGTTCATCCTTCTCTCCGTAACTAACTTCAAGCTGACGCAACAGACTTAGACAATCTTGGCCAATCAACAGATCGATAGGTCCATCTACCAACTGAATATCCACGTGTTCAATGTGTCTGTATCTTTCTTCCAAGCGGTTCAAGTTCAAAGTCGGAAGGTAATGACTGATTTTCTTGACAAAATATGCATTGTTGAAGAATGAAGTGCCGGACCCGGTGGTGATTTGCAACGCAACTGAAGTCCTTACACTGAGATCTTTGTATCCAATTCTTGACAACGTCACATACATTCAATTTCTCTTGTTTCAGATCGAGGCTGTTGGCTATCTTAGCTGTAATGAGGCTAACTTGGCTTCCTGGGTCTTCAAGGCAATTAATCTGAACGCTTTTACCACTTCTGTCAGTCACCGTGGCCATCTTTACTGGCAAACCAGTGCATCCTCTCATCCTCTAAAGGTATTTGTCGTCATGGCGACTGTGCTTTGATTCTCAATTGCTGTTTTTGGAAGATTATTTGTTCCAGCATCCTGTCTTGTATCCTTTACGTCAGTGTTAGAGGTGGTTTGCAACATCGGATGAGTCCACGTTTTCTTTTCTTTATCATTCATATTGGTTCTGCTGTCTCGGGCCATATGTCCTTGTTGTAAACATCTGAAGCAGGCTCCCTTGCTACGCACTTCTTGCTTTCTCGTCTTGACGTTCTTCTTCTCAAATTTCTGGCATTTGTAAATCTCATGATTTTCTTTACATAGCCAATATCTTCTAGAATAGGTTGTATCCCATCCACTGCTCAGAATTGCGTGTATGCTGTGTTTAGGCTTTGACTCACAAAATTGTCTGACGTCTGCCTTTTCCAGAATCCTGACTCGTCTTCGCCGCCACTCACACAAGAATCGAATGTCAGTGTTTAGGCCTCTGTCTTCCTTGTAGCCGATCCAAGCAACAACAACATCTGTTGGCAGTTTAGAGAGCATAACATTTAGTTTTCTTGGGTCATCGAGATGACAAGCAACATCAGGGTCCTTGTGCTTCCAATATCTGAATGTGAGCTTGAATGTCGTCGTAGAACTTTGTCAGACTTGACGTTTCTCTTTCTTTTACTCTGGGTAGGTCTTATATTGCTCGAAGACGAAAGGCTGCATGGTCGTCATCATCACCAAATCTGTCTCCAGTGTTCTCAACAGGAGAGGGTACGACTTCTCATCGAACGGATAACCTTGGATGCAGTCCTTTGCAAGGCCAATCACATAGTGTTCGGGGATTGCAAGTTTCACAATTGGTTCATACGGCTTGTTGTCCACGACTGCTTTAATGTTTGTATGAATCTAGGCCAGAGCTACTTCTTCCCTTTGAATTTGCCAAGGGATATGATATTCTCCCCAACGAACGTCAACTGCCGGGTACCACTTAAAGAAAGTATCATCGGCATGTTCTTCTCCATCTGAGGTTCACCTTCTCTTCTTTTGATTTCAGCTCTGCAGTCTTGATGGGGTATGAAAGGAGTTGGGCATGGAGGTTTGGGGGTAGGGGTTTCAGAGAATATCATATTTGGGTGGTAAGGGAAAAGAGGATGAGGCTGGGAAGAGGAGAAAATGTGATGCTCAGGGAACAAGGAGGTTTGGAGGGTTGCTCGAGTTAAAGGTTTGGGGTTATAGGGTGCTCGAGCAGTGTGGGTTGGTGTCTTGAAATCTTGTATTTCTTGATTTGTAGATGTATCGTTTTCCAAAGTTGCTGAATTACTATAAGCTATCTTCTTTCCTCGTTCTGTTTCTTCGGAGAACTCTGAAGCCAGGTTTTCTCTTTCCCTCTTCTGGAAATCTTGGGCTCGGGCTTGTGGTTTCATTCTTTCACTTCTTGTGCTGCAGGAGAAGATTTAATACCTGCCAGATTTTCTTGAGGATCGAGTTGAGCTGTTTTCCCTTTGGCAGTCTGCAAGTTATGATTCTGCGTTTGCGATACATTACTGGAAATTATCTTCGATACTCAACAGCGTCGTGAAGGCTCTCTCAAATTCTTCTGAATCGTCTAAATTGAAACTATATTCATCGTTAAAATTCGTGAATCTCGTCATGGCTTTCTTCAATGACTCTAGGTTAAAAGCCAGTACCCTTGGCTCAACATTTTCAGCTACTTGTATATTCACGTCGTTTATTAGCTTTGTTACGTAGGCCATTTTGCCACTACGGCTTGCTTATTAGCTGCAATCTTCACTTTCTTGTACGCTTCTGGTTGGTTTCTATTACTCTGTCTTTTTGGGCTAAATTCCCATATTTTGGCACCAGATGTTTGTTCAGAGTTCTCATCCATAACCAAAATACCGTCTGGTTTTCTTCAGATAATATTTCAACTAATCCAAGAAATTTAGCCACACCTTACCAACAGAAACCGTCTAAATTTATACATAAATATGGAAACAATGGTCCATTGTAATATACTTCAACGCCTATTGTTCAATGATATCAACTCATTTTTCAGATCTACTGGAATATTACAAAAGGTAGCATTCCTGAAATATTCTTTACGTGTTCTTCTCTTGGGACTTTTCTATTTAGGAAAACATTCCATCGTTCACTCCATTTTTTACTTTATTCTTCACAACAAAGGCAGTTTTTCTTTATAAGAATAAATTTTATAAGAATTTTGAGGCTAAAAATTACCAAAGAACAATCGAAACTGAAGAATAAATAATGGAAAAGTTAAGGGTCAGGAAAATTTCAAGTATTCTTATTAAAAAGAGAGTAGGAAAAATCTATGCATCTTACTGTTCTGCTAATGATTTGACTCATATTAAAATATGAAAGCCTGCTGTTTCAATTTTTGATAGGCACCAATAAAGCAATAATTTTTAGATCTTTTAGAAATAATTTTAGCAAGTTATAAACCATCTTTGCAGGTGGATACCATTATCTTCTTGGGAGCTTGGGCACGGAGTTTGCGATTCTCCTTTAATTGGAACATAATTCGTGGTTAATGAATTGCATACTTTATGTTTCATATTTCTACATGTTGTAATTGTGAGTGATAGTGTGATCTTATCAGCTCAACCTAATGAACCATGAACAACAAAGCTTTTCTCCTTGTATGACTCAACCAGGAAAAACTATACTCTCTAGATAGGGTATTTCTATCCAAATCATTAACTTGTAAGCGTAGATGTATTAGATGATAGATAGAAGATGATGAATACAAGCAATATTAGACTGCAATGTACTAAACAATGTTCATTAAAGAATTCATTTTCATGCAGTGAACGCCAAAAGTTATGCGTTTCCATTTTGCATCTTTGTTTCTTAAATAGCAAGCCGTATAGTGACAAAGATTCCGAAAAGTCTGCGTTCACTTTGTTAACCATCTGCTTTTTATTCCTATAAAAATGACAAAGATAACACACGAATGGAATACGTCAAAAAGAACTGCAGTGCTCATAAAACAAGTAGGTGAAATATTCATAAACAAATCCAGCAACTCTGAAACAAGGCTGCTGTACATTTTGGTGCACTGTTTTTCAACTCCCTCCATCTCCAATCTGGACATGGTCGCACCCATCTTTCTTCTGAACGTGCTGCCAAACCTACATCAGTTTGTTGAGTCACACTCAGGAGGAAAGGTATTCCCAAAGAATAGCTTATATGGATAGCATCGCGAGTAGATCACAAAGGCAAATCGCTCTTTGGAAACCTTTCATTGAGGCTAGCAAAAGAAGCACCCTGGGACTTACATACGAATCACACCATCTTGTTGTAGATCCAACCCCTCCTGTCGAATTTGTCCAGTCGAAGAAGACCAGATAAAACAACGATCTAAAAAAATGTGAAAAGATCATATTTAAAAAGAACGCACAACTATTCCTAACAATATATTACCTTTACCCAAGCTTGGCATTCCATAATAAAGTACTGAAATGAACTTGTCTCCTTGCAGCAGTAAGTATGGTATAACGGAATGATTTGTAAATGTATATCATTTGTTACGTATTAGATACCTGAGATCTTTTAAACCTCTCCAACGCTGCCAGGAGTAAGCTTTCAAAGTCACGCTTTATTTTATCGCGTATGCAATGCCGTGACATGTCATTGGTTCCCACACACAAGAAGACAGAACGTGGCTCTTGATCCTGCAACTCTTTAGATCTGTCTTCACGTTGGAGAACTAGCCACCAGGAGTGGAACTCAGGTACCAATTAGACGGGCATTTTACCTCTTGTTCGACTACAGGACGCAGCTGTGAGTCCGAAAGTATTACAACCTGCCACCCCTGTTTTGCTTGTGTATAATCACTGTATTAGGTTTCCGTTCTCATTCTCTTGCTGCTCTAATAGAAAAAAGAAGTTACCGTCTCTTGTGATATTGTATCCTGACATTACAGCAAGCGAACCGCCAAAATGGACTCAAAAAGTGAAAGTTTTGATGGAAAAAATTTGGCTAGTCGTCTAGAAGGACAAGCGTTTGACGTGTACATGAGACTTTCAGACGCAGACAAAAAATATATTAGTAAAATCAAGGCTGAGTTATTAAAAGAATTTTAACGAGGGAACCAAGATAGAGAAGTCACTATTCACGAATTGAGTACTCGCAGTCGCAAGCAAAACGAATCTGTGCAAACATTTGCGTACAAAATCTAAGAATTAGTAAAGTTGGCCTACCCCCAATTCGACGGAAACACACGCAGGAGATTTTCAAAGGATTATTACATTAAGGGTCTAGGCCCAAACATGCAAATCGCCTTGAAATCCTTGCCAGAATTTTCTACGTTTGATATCAATAAACTGTCAACAGAAACTGCTCGCTTGGAACTAGCTGGGGTTGAATCTTTTGGATCAAGTTCTCGTGTTTTCAACATGTCTGTCAACGCTGTAAATACAGACACATTGGTTGATTCGATCACCGCAAAAGTCGTTGAACAGATCAAAGAATTCTCTCTCAGTAACCCAGAAGGGAATCTCCAATCTCGAACGTAAATTATATCAATACTCGATTCAACCAAAGTCGCACGGGAGCTAACAGGAGCCAAAGCCGTGGAAGATCATCTCGTCGTGGATATAGCCGGGGGTACAGTGGTAACACCACAAGATTCCGCAAAGGTCGGGCTTGTCAAAGCTCCGATCATTTTGTCAGAGAATGCTCCACAAGATATTATCAGACTTTTGGCAATAAAGGACACGAAGCTTGGAATTTGGCCTGCCCGAATTATAATCAATGACTATATGATACAAAAAAAAAATCGACGAAACAAGTGGAGAAAAATTATCTGCTATTCTAAAACTTAAATTTGAAAACAGCGATACTAATGCATTAATCGACACAGGAAGAAAAGGACTTTTTCTGATTTACCGAGTCTTCTGGCATAATCTTTCTTCGGTCATGCTTGCTGAAGGGGTTTGGGGGAACTTGGGGGACTGTTATCTTCAACGACTTGTTCCAGGAAGCCACTCTGTCCTTTGTTGAAAGAAATCTGGACTCTGACTCTCGGAAATATACCACTCACTCTTCAATATCGTCTTCATCTTCTAACGAATGCTGATAAATTTCACACGCTTTCGGGAATTCGCCGAACGCATACTCCATCAGTCTTGCAGATGATTCTATGTCACAACCATCTTCACCAACGGTCAACGCATCAGACATCAGGTTGATTGCTTTCGTCAATTCACGCTTGTTATTCACTTTCAGGGTCTCTAGGGTTCGTCTGTTCTCCAGTCTCTAAGTTCGCCAGTCCGGGGTATTGTTCCGTTTTCTCGTCACGCTTCCAGCCAACACCGTTTCTTGAGGGTCATCCCTTCGCAACTTCATCCGATCATCACTACGACTTGTCACAACATCACTGGACTTCCCTCCTCCGGTGTTCTCTTCTTCCATGTCAGATCCAAGGCTAGATTCAAACTAATGTAGCACTGATTGGCCACAGGTCAGATTAAACACATCTACCAAATCCTTCGCAGAAAACACAGCAGAAACAGACAACTGCTAAGAACTCGATAATGATGGTGGTTTGCTAAAATGAATTTAAGAAATAATTAATATACGGACAGAATAATTCTAAGCTAGCATTAGCAAGCAACGAAGACAATGTACAAAGCGAAAAGGAGAATATAATACTGTGAAAATTACTACGAATAAGATGCAACTTCCTACTATACAAAGCATATGAATAATACGTAGGCCTAGCAAACTTACGGCAAATTAATCCTAGTACCTAGCTAGCTAACCAAGCCAACCTAGCTAAACCGAACAAAAAACAAATACAAACAAATAAATTGATACCAAGCAGTAGAAACAGGTATAAATAAGAATAACTTAGAATAATAAAAGTGTAAAGAAAACTTACAATCTATTTTGCCTTCGTAGCCACTGAAACACTAGGAATTACTTGAAATCTCTGAATTAGGCCACCATTCTAGGCCCAAAGCCTTGGTGTTCTTCGCCGGAGATCTGAAGCCAGTCTGTATTTTATCGTCGCTTGTCTTCACTGAACTGACTACGCCCTCACAAAGAAACAGTACTCATAGCTGCGAAGACTGGGCACTAATTTACACACAAGAGGGAATACATAATAGATTTCGAAACGAAATCACACCAACTTTCAAGTAGTCTGTATGCAACACGATGCAGGATAATTCAGAACATTGATGGCATATTTCAGATATCCCTGCTAACCAACATTGACAAGCCAATATTATTACCTGCTCACAAACATGTTGGGTACGTCACTGCAGTGGAACACGCACCAGTATCTGTCAATCAAATTGACCAGGAGAGCTCCATAAATCCTAACGATAATATAGTATATGGGGAACATCTACTCGATGACAAAAATTCTGAGATTTTGTCTCTAATTTCCAACTTTACCGACATCTTTGCACAAAACCCAAAGAAACCAACTCTTTTTTCAAATACGCAACACTGTATCATCACAGATGATGTGCAACCTATAAATCGCAAAACTTGCCTCATCCCGTACGCTTGGCACAAGGGAACCGAATAGCAAATATCCGAAATGCTAAAAAGTGACATAATTCAGCCTTCTTCCTCACCCTTGAATGCTCCTGTAGTACTTGTAAAGAAGAAAGACGGCTCAATGCGTTTCGTGTGTGACTTTCGGGGCCAGAATGATATCAAAAAGATTCATATCAACAGTCCCATATCAGGGATGTCTTAGACAAAATGAACGGGACTGAGTACTCGACAACGTTAAATGCGGCATCAGTATATTGGTCAATGCCATGGGCTGAAACCGATAAGGAAAAAAACCTCTTTGTCTGTGCCGCATGGCAAGTTTGAATTCAATGTAACCCCATTTGAATTGTGCAGTGCCGGGGCCTCCTATCAGAGATTAATGGACATAACATTATCAGGACTTGCCTCGGATCGTATCCTAGATACACGGACGGCATTGTCATATTCAGCCCTTCCTTTCAGGAGCATCTTGTATATATCGAACAAGTTTTCCGCAGACTACAATGTTCTGGTATATCCTTAAAGATATCCAAATGCATTTTTGCAAGCCACAAAGTTGATTTTCTTGAAATTGATCTATCAAAAAACAGCATTCAACCTCAAGTACGCTTGACCGATGGAATTCGCTCTTATAAAAGGCCACTAGCAAAGAAACAATTAAAAGGACTTTTGGGTCTTGCAGGATTCTATCGCGCTTTTATCCCGGGTTTTGCAACAAGCAGTCAACCTTTAAACAGTCTTACAAGTGACACAGTGGCTTTTCAATGGTCGGATGACTGTGAAAATGCATTCAAACAGCTGAAAGAACAACTGTTGTCAGAGCCCGTTTTACAATCTCCGAACCTTAACCAACCCTTCGTTATAGAAGTTGATGCATGTGACCTCGCAGTCGGTTTTGTTCTTTCTCAAACTGGACCTGACAATCAACTCCACCCCGTAGCCTATTTCTCTACAGCTCTTCAGAAATCACAACGTAATTGGTCGGCAACCGACAAGGAAGCATATGCTCTCGTCGCCGCAATCAGGCATTGGCACGTATACCTTAATGGAGCAAAATTTATTTTGAATTCTGATCACAATCCATTGACCCACCTAAGAGAGCAAAAGAACTTCCGTGGCAAAATAGGACACTGGTTGTCTGAACTAGAAGAGTTTGATTATGAAATAAAGTATATACGAGGCAAAGACAATGTGAAAACTGATGCCTTATCAAGAACCAATGGTGCCTCTGCCGTTCAACCAAACTCTGATTTCGAGCCGAAAATCTACGGATCTTCACAGACAATGATAATTCTTAGACTCAACTCCGGGAGGAACAATCTTCAGACACACTCATTCAAAACGCCTGTCAGCACGTTATCAACAATTCTAGAATACCCAAAGGTCGTTTAAAACGATTTCAATAACACTTCATTTCGAAAATGGATTATTGACTAAATCAAGACGTCCCACATTTCCACCATCCTTAAGGAAATTAATTGTGCGTGAGTACCACGATATCACGCATTTTGGAAGGGACAAACTATTTTCATTATTGAAAGATCGTTTTTACTGGCCAAATATGTACAGCTATATCAAATCATTCGTGTTGGCTTGTGACACATGTCAAAGAACTTAATGTGACACATGGCCTCCTAAAGCCCCTATCGTTAAAATGTATGTTTCTAAAGCACCTATGCAGTTTATTTCGATAGATATCGCATATTTGCCGAAAGACAATACAGTTTATCAATAGATTTTGCTCTTTGGCGACTAAATATATTACCGCCGTTCCGTTGAAGGATCAGACAGCTCCAGTTTTTGTTGACGCGCTGTTGAACCATTGGATTTATATCCATGGTACACCCTACCATCTACTTTCCGATCAAGGCTCAAATATTGATGGACAATTCATGCGGAAGATCTTCAACACATTGGGAATTGAAAAGCTACTTTCGTCTGCCTACCACAGCCAAGGCAACGGCTTAGCCGAACGCAACATTCTTACTGTCAAAGACATGCTTCCAGCTGTGTTGCTTCATCTTCGCCTTCCACAGTCCCAATGGGGAAAGCTTTTACCAAGTTTAGTGTTTGCATCAAACAACAGCCTAAGTAAAGCAATGCAATGCGTTCCTTATAACGTAGTATTCGGACGAGCAGCTACCTTGCCTCAGGATATTGTTTTCCAACCCAGGTCGAAAGACGAATTCGAAGAGCCTCCCTCAGCAGCTACTAATGAGCACACCGTTTGATCGTCGTTAAACAGCAATTATAATCAAATAATGGAAACGTTGGAATTAAACAATACAATCTATGCAAGAACACTAAAATCGCTATACTCGTGTTATCGATTACAGAGAAGGACAAAAAACTGCCTCAAAACTAAGCAAAAAAAAGACGGGTGAGAAAGTTAGCGCCTGGAAGGATTGGCCCGTGGACTAGCCTACAACAGTTGCCGATTGGAGTAAACTTTAAGATTAGAAATCGAAATTATGAAACGAAAGTTGTTCACCATGATCGTGTGTTACCAGTCGCCGTTAATGGTGATGAATCTTCCACCGAATTATCAGAGCATTCCTTTGATCTGCAAGATCTAGGAAACCACAGTGCGATTTCTTTGGACAGGAGTTCGTCCTCAGAAAGTGATTTCGAAGAAGATGAAGATGAAAGCGTCCATTCAGAACCCGAAAAGATAGACGTACCTTTACGGAGACATTACCCGAGGCGAAATGGACGAGCAAGAAAATTTTTAGGAGCTATCCATTGGGACGCTTTAGCTGATTAGGGAACGCTACTTTTAACTATTTTCATCTATATTGCTTTTCCAGTTTCGTTAGAGGGGGAGAAATGTCAGGAACCTGTTTTGCTAATGTATAATCTCTGTATTAGGTTTCCGTTTCCATTCGCTTGCTGTTCTAATAGAAACCAGAAGTCATCATCTCTTGTGATATTGTATCCTAACAAGATCAATCAATGGATTTTACAAGGTCTTAAAGAATTCACTACAAGTACCTTTGTCACAACATTGCATAGGCTTGACGTTTTTATCATTCAATGCTTTTAAGAAAGACTGTATTATGTATGAAATTTATAGATAATATGAAATTAAGAAAATGAAAACTTACCGTGTGATCGTGTATTTCATTTGTAGAAAGTAAGCCCTTGTTCTGCTTCCCAGTTTCCACTTGTTTTGCAGGTGCACGACTACCTGTTTTTCTTAAACTTTCTCCATTCCTTAACCATAATTTGGGCGCACATCCAGTTTACACTCGTATGCGCCTATATTCGTCTGCACTTCGTCGAAGTTTAACTCTTTTATCTTTCCTCGTCGTTTTAAGAAAAGCTGAAAATATGAATCAAAATGGGCTTCATATAGGCACAGCATTTATTATTATTATTATTATCAATTTCTTTACAGTAAGCCTTTAAAATAATAGCAAAATTACTGCTAATTGAAGCATACTCAAATAAAAGAAACATTAAATAAGTCTAAAAATCTAAAGAAACTACAAACTTTAACCATACACTAATCTTTTTACATGCGAGTTTTTTTTAGATATATGCAGGAAAAGTTAGTTCAAGAACCCAACCTGTGCTTTGAAAGTCTAGCATAGTCGGTAGATGCATTCGTCACCCTTCCATCCCTTTATACGTTTTTTAAATATGGAAATATTAACTGACTGTTTAATGTCAGTTGAGATTCCATGCCACAGTTTACATCCGAAGAAAGAAATACTCTCTATTCCAAACCGAACTGTCCGGGCCTTGGGCATTTTTAGAAGATATTTGCTTCTTAGACGGTAAGGGGGATTTTATCAATGAAAATTAAAGCTTGGGGTGATATTTGACTTAGTTTTGTAAATTGCTGTCATCAGCAACTGCAGATTCCGTTTATGTACAGACACAGAATTATCTTTAATCAAAAGTGTATCGAAGTCTGAAGTACTATCTTTGTATGCGATGCTCAGTGCCTTTTGGTGAATGTGGTTGATCTTGTTATCTAGATATCTGTCAGAGAATATCCACATTAAGGGGCAGTAGCTAAACTGGGATAATACAAAAGCCCCCATGATGTGTCTTAGTCTTTCAGTGTCAAGTAAGTAGTAAGTACGCACGGGAGCCTGAAGCCTTTGGCCTGCTTTCTTACATAAGGATTGAACGTGTGTCTTGAAAGAGAGTTGTTTGTCCAAGGTGACACCCAGCAGTTTTTCCTCTTGGCTCTCTATGATGGTTGTATTTCCAATTTTTATTGATAGATTGTTGGTTTTTTCACCGAAAATCATCAGGTGGAACTTTTCGCCATTTAGTTTCATTTAATTATTCTGAAACCATTCTGAAAGGATTAGGGTTTCACTTTCTAATTTATTAATTATTTGATATATATTTTATAATTAATTGTTCATGATTTCCATCGAATACATAGGTAGTTGTATCATCAGCATAATTGCATATTTTGCAGTCTGTCATAAACAAAAAGTGTCTCAATCCACAAGTTAAAAGACTCAATCCACCAGCTAAAAGACTCATTGACCTTCACTCTAAGCTTTCCCCTATCCAAATAGTTGTGGAAATGCTGTAATGCTCCTCTGCTAAAGCTATAAGCTTCTAATTTTGCTACCAGCAGATCATGATTTAGGCAGTCCAATGCTTTGGAGAGGTCCATTAACACGGCCCAAGCAGTGTTTCAACTGTCCAACGCCTTTCTGCAGTCTTCTATGAGACAAAGAAGAGCATGTTGTGTGCTATAATTCTAACGAAAACCGCATAGGAATGGATTGAGAAAGCATTGAGAAAAGGCCTTTATCTGAGATTCCATTAGTATCTCATAGATTTTTGATGTCGAAGGCAAAACAGTTATTGGTCTATAATTTTTCTTGATGAAATTATCATACTTTTTGTGAAGAGATGACATGTCTCCTGCCTTCAAAGTTTCTGGAAAGTCATTTTGCGAGACATTAATAATAAAATGGCCTTGAAGAATTGGTGCAAAAATATCAGAACTTTCTTTTATGACCCTCGCAGATATGCTTTCTACAGGAAAGGATTTCATGGAGCTCAATTTTCCAATTTGACTAGGGACCTCTTTAACTTGCCTAAAAAGAAATGATTCTGAGCGTGTAAAACACTGTTTAATTTTCTTATTACTAGGGTGTTTTTTATATTTTTCAACAGCTTTATCTATAGGATCTTCAATACCTATTGTGGGTGATAGATGGGCACCAGGGTCTATGATTTCTAGATCTTGCGTGATATTTACGAAATAGTTGTTGAAGATTTCCACAATTTTTAGATCATCGGTAACAAATTTCATCATTTTTAATAAGTCTAATAGATTAGGATACTTGTACCTTGTCTGTGAAAACTGGCTTAACAGTTTTCCAAAACTTACGATTATCTGTAAGATTTTTTAGGTCCATGTTCTTGTAATAGTCAAATTTAGCTTTGCCTAGCATTTTTACGTATTTGTTTCTTCGCCGTTTATAAGTTTCAAGATTTTCATTGGTTTTGTTTTTGTTATACTTATTCAAAAACCTGGTGCGATGCATCATTTCTTTTCGTAGTTCTTTGGTCATAAAAGGCCCATCATTTGCGCGAAGGTACTTTTTCTTTATTGGAGCATGTTGAAGTAGCACATTGGTAGCCACACTGTCAAATGTATCATAGGCTCCGCCGTCCGAGTTGAACGAAGCAGATCGGATTTAATCCATCAGATCAGATCTGAAAGTCCCGTTTTGCAGTAGGTGCTATAGTCACAATACATAATTATCCAGGGGCCTCTCTTTCTGAATCCACTCTTTAACATGCTAACAATCATAGCGTGAAAGTCAAAAAGCCCCGTTTCAGTTCTATTCGTATTCTGAAAACTATGTTTTCTATAAGTTAGTATAAGATCTATGCAACGGGGGCTGTCCGACTTAAAGCAGGTTGGGCCCTTAATTAGATTTTAAAAACTGTAGCTGTCCATGAAGCAACTGATGACACTCTCATTTACTTCACAATTGAAATCTTCAGTTATTATAAGATTTTCATACTTTCTACTGAAAAAATCCATTCACTTTTCTATTTCGTCAAAAAGTATTTTGGGCACAAGGAGGGTGGACGATAGGCACTAATAATTGATAGGCACTAATAATTGATAGGCACTAATAATTGATAGGCACTAATAATTGATAGCCACTAACACTGTTTTATTGAAGCACAATCTCTAGCGTATATCAGTAATCCACCTCCATTCTTATTTCAATCCCGTCTGGAAGGCTTCATGAAGCCTTCAATCATAAACTGACTAGTGGGAAAGGACTCATCTATTGTTGTCTCAGCTATTGTAAGAAAATCAAAAATTTTTGCCATAGGTTTTAGGAATTCAAACTTGTTACGTATTGAGTTGATGTTCAGGTAAAGAAAAATAAAACCTTTTGTATTTTTGCTGCGGAGAGTTTTCAGAGTGTTGCAAACGTTATCAAAAGTTTCCAAGAAGTTTTCATTTGCAAACGTATCATTATCAGTGGCTTCATGAACTTCTTCATTAGAATAAATATTTTCAAAATGGGTATGATCATTGTTTAAATTTTGTAAATTATATGAGGATTGCGAGGAAAAGACATCACCACAGGGTTCTTCAGCCTCGCTCTCGCCTTCTATTCCAGCCTACGAGTCAGAGCTGGAGGACGAGAGAAGAGCACCATCACAGGGATTAGTGGCTGTGCCAATCTCGATCCCGTCCCCCACTCCCACACATAAGCAAGATCCCGAAAATAAGAATGGGGTATTTGTGCAGGATACGGTGGTTTCGTTTACCTCAATTACAGCCCCTTTATACCTTTTTTTGTTTTGAATATTATATTTCTCCCTGTTCACATAAGGGTCTGGACAGGATGAAAAACGAGCATCATTGCTATTTAACAAGATTAAGAAATTTTGTACATTAGCAAGGTTTTCAGCCCCAGAGTCATCCTCTCCATACGTTTCCTTACTAACAGCCTCTAATTTATCTAAAAGAGGGATTGAATTATCTATGTTCAGTGATGCAACAGCAGCAAGTCAAATATCATGTATGAAATGTTTGATATTGTTAGTCAAATATGACGTACTTTTTCTATTTAGGTGCAATTTCTTGATTCCCAAATATGAATCACCTATATTGCTGTTGTCGATTGATTTCAAATTGTTCCTTGAGCATATATTCTTGAAAACCTTGTTGCGTGATGTTATTTTCCTGTCTACACCAGGTTGATCAAATCGTTTTGTACACAGCCAAACTGCAATATCCGTGTTAGGGAATTCTTTACGTAAATGATCAATGGCTTTTTGCATGTGTTCCTCTGTATTTACTTCATTTGTGATATCGTTAGTTCCAAAGTGAAAAAGAACCAAATCAGGCTGTTTTCTGGCAATTGGCTTTACATGGTCAACCAAATCCTTTGTTGTATCACCTGGGAATTTGCGTAATCTGATGTTGTGTTTCGTGGAAAGTCCTTTTTATTGGATTCCATTAACAATGGATTCATCAACAAGAAATATTTTTTTCTTGTTATTATCATTTGCTGTGTTCTTTGCTGTGTCGCTAGGCCTTCCATTCACATTACTACAGGCAGCTTACTACAGTTCACTCTGTATTTCGTTCTCGCCGTGTTTTTGTTTACCAATTTTAATGCTTTGTTGATCCTGATTTGCATCTGTATTATTGGCGCTCTCTTTGTTTTTGTTGGTGTTCGGATTGTTCTTTTTCTTAGAGGCTTTGGTTTGGACATCTTCTTTTGAATTAGCATAAGTAAGCTGTACAGAGTCATTGGCGGTGCAAGTGCTCTTGGGACTAAAAGGCTTTTCTTCCTCAATACGAGCAGGTTTCACATCGACCTTTGGATTCTCCAATAGTTTTTCAATTATCTTTTGTTTCTGGTCTAACTGATTCTCTAAGGAGAGAATCCTGTCTTCCAGATTTTTGATCAACACTCTCTCATAATCTGGGCAGGACATGGGGGATCTTCCTGCGTCCGATATTGAGCGACTTGATATCTGCACTTTCAATGAGAGAATTTCGCCATGAACAAACCTTTTAAACTCAATAATATCGTCAGCAAGTGAGCACCATCTCAAATTGCGTACGTCTGGGGGTCAGAGTAAGTTCTTTCCGATGCCTATCTCCTAATTCCAGATCTTTGATTCGAAGCGACGTTCTTTATTAAGTAGGCCTAGTATCTATAGGTCATATGCCGTGTTTGAGACAATTTTTGTCGATGTGTTATCAGTTTCACGCGTTGTTCTGATAGAGGACGGTATCATTCTTGCTCTAACCGGTTGCAAAACATTGTTTGTTGGTTCATTAATGCTGAAAATCGTGTAGCTGTCCTCTTTCTCTGCATTCTGTGGTGTGGTGTCGAGCTGGATTGACTGCATGATAGTGTAAAATGACTCTTCGCCCTTGGGCGTAGGCTTATTTTCGATTAGACCCGTCTGCTCCATCACTTTTACAGTTTCAGTAACGTTTGAAATACTGCAAGAATGACCATATCTCTGCAATTCCTTGTGTATAGTCTTGGTATCTGGTCTTTTCCTATTACTACGTATTGTTTGAATTATATTGAGTATCGAATTCTCCATTTTAGAAAAAAATCCGCGTCAGTGCTATGCCGCTGACTGCTCTGTAAAAGTCGTAGTCAATTTCAATGACACATTAAACCCAGTGTGTCCTATAAACGATGGCGTTGGGGCACGGAACATTTCTTGCTGCATTGCCACTCATACCATCTGCAAAGAAATAGTCTCCTCAGCCAGGTACAAGCAACTTTGCTTTCATGCGGTTCGTTGAACCTTTCCAATGAGGATTTACTTTCAATAATCTTGTACGGTGATGAAAGGTTACCCCTTGAATCAAATAAAGCGATCATTAAAGCAACTCTTGAGTTCATCGAATCATCAAAAAGATTTTCTTAAGTCATTTCAATGAGATTTCCTCTCCTCCTCCCACCTTTGTATCATGTTTGTATCATTTCATTTCTTTTCGTAGCTTGTAGTTTATGCTGTAATATCTTCGTGTAAATGTTAAATGTTTCATGTTAAATGTTAAAGCCACAGGGTTGCAATGTATTCTCATTCTCCTTGTGGTGTCGTCCTGTAACCATGTTCTGTTATTGTAAGATTGTAGATTGATGTATAGAAAAAAAAGTCGTAGTCGTAGTTCCTGATTAATAAGATAGAATTTAATCTTTGACTGTTCTCATAGACAATAACACATAACCGTTAATCCATTTAGGAGTGTTTCTCTGCTCAACGAGAGGTCTTTATCAAAAATACGGAACACGGAGTAAAATAGAATGGAATGGAATAGTTGGAGCATATAAAAATAGTGTTGCGTTTCGTTCAACAATTAGAAATGGAGAAAACACTTTGAAGTTTATAACCCAAAAGTTAAAAGAGGTTTTCTTGCTTTGCAAATCTTATAACAAGGCTATTTTTTATTTTTCATTCAAAACCCCAGGGTATTCACTTTAGAGATCAGTGGTGATAACAATATAGTTGCCTTTCTTCTGGCTTTCCTTGACTTTCGTGGAGACATCTTGCCTTTCCAGGACTTAATTTTTTATTGTGGGGCGGGGTTTATTTCTATATCCCCACATAAGAGCAGAAGAAGGCCAACGTAAACTTTAGCACGCGTAGGCCGGTCTGGGCCGTTCGTCGATTTCATGACACGCTTTCTTCCTGGCAAAATAATCCATTGATTGATACACTTTAGGCTCCATGCATTACAAAGATTCTCTTCATTATCTTTGTAATTTGTTTTGGCTTTCAAATGCTCAAGAAACTTCTGTGCTGTGGCAAAATGAAAGAGCACAAAAATTACACCTCTGACCGCCATGATTGTTCATCATAGTGTCCATGATTCTGTCCAATCTGTCCATGACTTTGCGACAATGAGGCGACAATATCGTCCTAAAACTGGGTAAAGGATTGCCTGGGGCTATTAGAATACGCCTAAATTTCAGATCTCGTTATAAACCCTATAGATTCTTCCGAAACTTGAACACTTGGGTTCGGCGTAGTAGATTTCGATTGACCCAGTATCTCAGAATGACTTTGTCCCCCATAGCCTAAATCTAAATTGACTAACTGAGAGTTGCCCATTTCAGGCTCCACCCCAGTGTTTTCCCTCGAGCTAGCAGTATTCATTTTGCGCTGCCAGGTTCTCAGTTGCTCATGTTGGAACTAATTCACCACGTCACAAAACCAATTTTTTTGCATATTTAAACTCCTCTTGGAAGTCTTCTCTTCGTTAATTTGGAATTCCGTAGTACTCCTGTACGCTCTTTTGTAAGAGCCGAGTGTGCTGCCCGTAGCTGCTAAAGTGAAATGGTATTGGAAACCACACTTCCTTCCTTTTTATCCCCACACGAAACAGAGGCTGCACGATCCAAAAGGGTCAGCCAGTCGCCACATAACCATCTCATTGAAAATGAGGCAATCGAATAATGGTTCTCATCGCACAGGGCGCCCTTAGGGTATTAACTTGAGTTAATTACTATTAACCCTCATGCAATACTTCATTGGAATAGATTAAAGAGGACCTGCAAAGGTAGAAAAGTTTTGCAAAAATTATACGTTTTTGGCCAAGTTGCATATGGTAACTCCGAATTCAGCATTAAAAAGGCAATATTTGAAACAGGTTCTGAGTTATGACAGCTTAAAGTTGACGATTTTGCATGCTCGAGAATACTTTTGCAAGGAAAAGTGATCTTTCACTGATAAACCAGACCGAAGTTCTAGAATAAATTGTGATGAGGAGGAAATGGTTTTGATGCTACTCTTAGACTGTTCAAAAATGAGCGACTGCCGAAGCAGTAGCAGGTAAAAAACAACAGCAAGAAGACGCAGGGGCTAGAACCAATACGGCCTAGCTTTACGAACCATTGCAGTAAGATTTGACGGTGAAGAAGTGGTTAATTAATGATAAACTATACTTTTCATACTTGTTTGTCTATCATATATATTAGCTTTTTGCTTCAATGCAAAATAAGAAGGATTCGACATTGTTTTGGCAAAAGATTCACAGCATGAAAATAGAGCGAAACATTGGGCCAAAGTCTATCATGATTCCTGAACAGGCTAAAGACCAAATGTCCAGCACTAATTCCGTTTGAATTTTAGTTCTTCAAAATATTTTGCTAATAAAATAGTACTCACGTTATCAAAATATTCTGACCCCTAACCAAATCAAGTTAATATCACATTTAGGCAACTTATTTTGAACCTTATTTGATCATTTATCATCGGAGCAGACATTGTACTATTAAGAACTGAACATGCTCCATAGAACTGAGTACTATTAGGCCTACAAGATGACTCTCTACTTATAGCTACACGAAACAGCAATGCAATCGTAATGTTCTAGAGTGGGCAGACACTTCATTGTGAAAAGTGCCGCTCATTATTTACATTAGGAATGTCAGTGAGGAAAATACGACTCCTGGTCTTTACGTCACGCCGGCATTTTTTCCGTGTTTAAATTTTGCCAAATTTTTGGTCCACTAGGTGCATTTAAAACTTAAATGACTTTTATCATAGAATCTTTAGGAAAAGTGGTCCACCTTTGTTCTATTTCACAAATAAAAAATTTTGTGTCTAGGCAGTTTTAGTCAATTTTGGCTTTGTGTCACACACTTTTCAAAAAACCTCTCACAAACACTTGACACTATGGTTTCTCATTTCCTGGGAAACATTCTTGGACCATCCTATCAGCAATTCGAGAAAGATGAAACAGAGGCGTCAAAAATCTCAAAAGGACCTTTTGATTAACATATTGCCATTAGTCCTGAGTCTATATCTGAAGTTTAATGGTGATTGGATAACATAGGTCATTCTTTTCAACCACTTAGACCTGGATACTCACAACATGTACTTAAAACAGATACATCCCGTGCAAGTCTGATTAGTGACCATATAAAGAATTACTTGGTGAAAGGCTTAACGCAAAATTTACATGCTTCATATCTCTCAACCCAAATCCTGAGGGAATTGATGTTGATGTTTTCACCATTGACTGGTCAAATCAAAAAGTCTATACTTTTCCCCCTTTCAGTATTATGTCGATAGTTTAGCAAAAGGTAATGATCGAGACAAAAGGCTGCAGGAATATTCATTTTACCAGTAGCCTACACAACCATATTATCATTTTTGTTACAAACCATGATTTCCCAAAGCAAAGCAACTTATATGTGCAGAGATTCCATAATCCTAACCAGGTAAAATCATTCAATCTCTTAAATCATCCAGAGGAAATACATTCTCTTGACCTTAAGCTAAGATTGATTGCCATTTGTCCGCCAAAAGTTTGAGTCTACAAATATATCTAATGATACCGTAAAAGTCATTATGACATCTCACAGCCAACTACACACGAACAAATACGAATCTAATTTTCAGCCTTGAAAACGTATACTACGTCGGAAATAATGTTTACACACGAACAAATACGAATCTAATTTTCAGCCTTGAAAACGTATACTACGTCGGAAATAATGTTTCCTTGTTTCTACCCAGAGTGCAACTAATGTTGAGTTTTTAACTAGGCTTAATAATCATGGGCTAATGCAAAGTGCTACTATCAATACAGCTAGGGCTGCTCTATGTACAACAATAACTCAGGTAAATGAACATGGTTTTGAAGGAGTTCGTATGGAAAGCCACTCCTATTTTCTCTGCGCATAGCTGCAGATCTGCATCAACGTTTGCAACAAAGCAAGCAGGCATGAGTGTTACTGACATTATAGAAAGTGCTGGATGGGCGAGTAGAGCTACTTTTACAAAGTTTTATCATTGAAAGCTTAATGAAACATACTTTGGGCAAGTAGACTACTTTTTGATAACATGTAGCCTTGCAGTAGGTTTTTTATAAGAATAACCTTAATAGAAACACCAGGCTAGAGCTTGGGCCAGAAGCTCTAAATTTTTTAAATACAAAAGAATAACAGAAGTTCACCAACGTGAACCGCCTGTCTTCAAAGATGATGACAAGACAGCCCAATTTCTGAAGTTTATACAATCTTTGCAGAATATTTGAAAAATAAACTATACTTCTTTCAATATCATCTTCACGACACTTATTTTAGTCCAGTTTTGAAGATAAAGTTGTGTAAAGCAGGCATGACTTACGCACTTGAATGGAATGCTGCAAAACTGAGATTTAGTGTCTGTGAAACGCAGATCGAAACAAAGTGTGTTAAGCAGAAATAATGTGATTTCTGGCAATTGATGACTGGAAGGTTGATGACTTCAGGTAGATGTTGCTAATGTTGGCTTGGCAAAGTTGTGTGACTTAGGGTATCTGGCATAATTTTATCCTACCTGGGCGATGCTCAATTAAAAAAAACTGAATCAGTTGAAGAGAAACACCTTACTGGCTTTGAGTTTTAGAGCGCAATAAAGACTAGAAACTTAAGGTTTGCCAGTGGCGTAGCGTCTGGGTATTCAAGGTATTCAGTGAATTCCCTGGGATTTTGAGCGATAAATAAAAAAAATAGCCTAAATATAAGATTTTGCTAAACACGAAGACCTTTTTTAACTTCTGGGTTATAAACTTCATAGTGTTTTCCCCATTTCTAGTTGTTGAACACAACCCAACACAATTTTTTTATGTTCCATCTACTCCATTCCATTGTATTTGATTCCGTGTTCCGCATTTTTGATAAAGATTCTTAGTTGAGCAGAGGAAACATTCCTAAATGGACTACCGGTTATGTGTAATTGTTTATGAGAACAGTAAACGATTGAATTTCATTGTATTAATTACAGTAGAGGTCTACGGTACGCACTGAATCTCTTCCAGTAGTTTCCACCAATCAGAACTCTCCATTTCGCCAGTATTTGACCCCAGATTGACTTTCAGATCGAGAAAACAAAAGAGCTGTACGCAGAGAAATCTATGCGTACAGCCTCGTTTCCCGGCTTAGATGATCAAAACTGATTCCGAGGCTCAAAAGAAAATAATCAAGAGCCAACTTGATGAGAAAGTGCCCCTGATGTAGTGTAGGCAAGTGTAGGCAGATGTGAACACCTTAGAAGCAAAGTGGACCGGCTTAAAGACACCATTTTGGCATTGGGCAAGCATAGCATCGCATCCTATTTTGCTAGCGTCGATGTGATATTAAAGTTCACTCTTCCAATCTAGGTGGAACAAAATAATTTCCTTAGAAAGCATTGCCGTTTTAAGGTCCTTGAATTCAGCCTCGTGTTGATCTGACCAAAAAATGGGGCCTTTTTGGCCGAGTAAATAGTGCAAATTCTGGGTACGATGGGGTAAAATTCTAATTTCCTCGCGAGCATACCCTATCATTATGAAAAAACGTCGTAGGCTTGAGAAGTTGTGACGCTTAGGATAAGATGAAATCGCTTCCGTACCATTGCGTGTAGGAAAACGATTTTAAGGCGTGATACGGTGGCCCATTAATTGCAGGTTGGATGGAAAAAATGAGCACTTGAATGGCTTAAGTTGAAGATCAAACTTAGAAGTGCGTTCAAAAAGCGCTGTTCGTACGATTAATAACAAGTAACACAATCTTTGATATAGGTGATCAACCATTTGTACAAATAGTTGGGAAGCAATGTTAAGAATGCGTTGAAATGTCTGAGGTGATGTTATGAAAACAAAGGGCTTGCACAGATTTTGCTATATAAGTCTAGTTGGGTGCAGAATGCAGTTTTCTCCCGTAGCTTTTGGTTAGCTGGGACTATCCAGTATCCACTGTGCGGTTCCAATTTACCAAAGACTATACCCCCACTAATGACATATAAGATGTTAGAGACGTTAGGGATAGGATACCCATCTCCCAGGGTAACCGCATTCAGGGCGCAATAATCTACTACAAAGTGAATGGTTGTGGCTTGCCTGTTTCTAGTGGTTTAAGAAACAGAATACATGGTGAGCCCCCAAGAAAGTGGCTAGGCTGAAGGATTTCGAGCTTGACCATGCGCCCGAGCTGCTCCTAAATGGCTGCAAGCTCTGCAAAGCTCTTACAACAACTAAGACTGTACACCAGACGCGTATCACCTGTCTTGATTTTGTTATAGAAACCTTAATCATGGGTAGCTAGCGGTGACTTTGGTAGATAAAACACATGCGCATATTTGTGTAAAAGCACCTTGAATTGAGAAATTATATCACTTGTGTTACTGAAGACTTGTGTGGACCACATATTCGATAAGTGCTTGGCAGTATGATTAACTACGTCATCATATGCAAAAAAATTGACCTCATTGAATGGACTGATTGCTCCAAGGGAAATATTGTACGGCCATTCAGCAAAGGCTTTGTTTTGAACGGATTAACACATTGGTGACTAAGACCGTTTCGTGCGTTGGTGAAGGAGACTTATTGTTCTCCCTTTGAGGAGCCAAAACAGCTTGGCAAGTGCTTTCTGGCTGAATCATGGATCGGTATTTTAAGTAACCCGGGAGGCTGGTGGAGAGAAATTGGATGTTTCACCAGAATAAGGCACATTTTTAGGGTTTGAAGACCTGGTGAAACTCCAGCTCCCTCAAGCCACCAGGGTCCTGATAAGGGAAGGGAGCCTACTACAGAAGCAGTGACAAAATGTATACTGTGGCGAAGTTTAGCACTCTGGACAGTGAAACATGCTGTGCCCGAACTTTTGGTCGGGGCATGGCGATCAGTTAACAATTGACGTTGGCCAAAAAGCTATTTCGTGGATTTCGGCTTTACAAAGCTTGATATCAACCGATTGAATTCGAATTACAACAACTAATTTCAAAGTACATGCGAGAGTCTGCAAAGCATGATTTCAAATCCTTTGAGAAGATGCGTGCAATGTTTTACTGCGTCACTTTGCCCAAATAATATAGGCCATGTTAAATCTGGCACAACGTGTTTTGTGAAAGTGGATCGATGACTAGTCTCTCAGATAATAGGGAACTGTATGAAGTGGCATCGAGTAAAAAATGAGGCAGCACTGTGACTCTTAACATAGGCTGACACCTCTTAGATGCAACGTCGTGATCTCGTTTTCATGATACAGCGATGCCTCTTATGCACTGCTCAGTTGAAACCCAGACCCCATACCCCCGGGACATGACGGAGAATTAACGGGGAATGTACCGTGGAAAAACGCACTTTTGATGTTGCCTTGTCTTAGGGGGTCGGGGATATTAACGAAATTGGATTATTGCGGGGATATTTAGCGGTGGTTTTAATGTTTGTCATGGTGAAGGGAAGCTGGACACTAGTCTGGCGCGAAAAATGCCTGTTTTGTTCTGCTTTGTTCTTGATTTCATTCAATATCAATGCCAAGAATTGTTTTCTTCCTTAATTTTTTTTCGTTACTGGAAGACACAGAATATTCCAGAGATAGTGAACTTTCCAGATCCAGTTCTTTCCAATCCTCGCTAAAATGAGTCGGCATGCAGGATGAACTTTTGCAAAATAAGCGATACGGTTGATAGATATTCTTACCGTGACTTGTCTTTCCTCTCTCCATTCAGTATTTGTTAATTTTTTAAGAAATGGAAGTGATTTAAGTCTGGGGTCGGGGGAGCAGACATCAGAGAGAAACGTATTTGGGTGCTCATGCCAGCTATTTTGGTTTGATTTTTCATAAGATAGCCTTAGTTCAATATTGAAAAGGCTTTGAAGGCAATTCCAAAAAAGAATTCAATCTCGTGCTTCCAAATATTCTGCTTGCTAATTAGATACTGGCTGATACATGAATAATACGTGTGCTGATGTGTCTGAGATAAACTGTTGGTAGCGCAGAGACCATGGAGAAGAAATTTTTGCAACGAGAGCTTCTTCAATGGAACTTCAATAGTATGACTTCAGTTGCAGCTGCTGGGTGAGGGATATTCAAAGAATGAAATATCAATGTTTTTGAATAGGTTCCTTTCTATAAATGAACATTGTGAAGTACCCAGGAACTGAGTGTGAGGAGTTTAACAGCTAATGCGCCCCTGATAACGAGAGAAAGGGCGGGGAAGTAACAAATGTTAACTTCCCCGCTATTTCCCAGGGGTGGAGGGTCGGGGTTTCAATTGACCAGTGCGTTAAATTCATTGGCGTGATCACAGTTTCGTTTTCTTCGAAGGGATGCCGAAATATTATTGAGGGCTATCTGGTTAGCGATCCTCAATTAGTCATTATAGCCTCTTGTAACCAAGACTTTAGTTACAGAACCTTTTCTCTATGAGACTAACCAACATAATTTAGAAATCCGAACTTTTTAAGAAACTCCTAGAAACCTTCCAGTCATCGGGATTATGAAATGTAAGAGAGTTTCAGGCGGCTACCACAGACGGAAGAATTTAAGAAGCTTAGAAAAAGTACTTCTTATTGGAACTTCGCTCCACGTTTGCTATGTGAACTAACGTCAGAACTTCCATCCACATCTAAGATTTTCGTGAAAGCCTCTAAAAAGATCAAATAATCAAATTATCTGACAAAATGTCTTAAATCTACTCTCTGTATTTTTCAAGGCTGTTACACCCAGCAATCTATAATCAGAGAAATTGGAAGATGGCGGGATTGTTTAGCTTAATCTGGACTTGCGCGGACTTTATTGATGGATTTGTCAAAAGTGTTTGACTGCTTGCCCTATGATCTTCTAATTGTTAAAGTGGAGGCCTATTGATTTAGCATAGATAGTCTGTGCTTAATCTATAGCTATCAAACAAATAGGATGCCACACGTTAGAATAAGATCGTTTTTTGGAGGGATGCCAAAATTAGATCAGTAAAGAGCACAGAAATCGTTAAAGTGGGAATCCCACAGTGCTCGATTTTAGGACCAATATTGTTTATGGCTTTATCAACGACATTTTCTTTTGAATGAGCTGGAGGCTCTCTTCAAGTTGTGCCCCCATTGCTTTTTCTGCCCCATTGCTATTCCTAGAATGGGGTACTAATTCCCAGGTCCTCAAAGTAATAATTTTATAACTTTGTATAGCAATGAGATACAGCAATGAAACTTGGTGTTTATGCGCAACGCCTGGCCCAGGAAAATATGATCTTGAAGCTCACATCAAGTTGTGCCCCCTATTGCTATTTTTAGAATGGGGTACTAGTTTCCAAGTGCCTAAAATGATGATTCTATAGTTTTACTCAGCAATGAGATACAGCAACGAGACTTGGTATTTATGCGTAACGCAATGCACAGAAAAAGAGGAACCAGAGTCATCAAGTTGTTCCCCTATCGCTATTTTTACTATTGGGTACTTGTTTTCTTAGGGGTATAAAGTGACGACTCTGTGACTTTGCTCAGGCTCAGCAATGATATACAACAATGAAACTTTGCAATAATACACAACTAAATATAAATAAAAAGATACAATTCAAGCCCTCTGGAAAAATTCTCCCCATCGCTATTTTTATAACAGGATACTAGATCCCAGGTCTCCAAAATTATGACTCTTAAACTTTTCTTTGAAAAGACATGCAATAATCAAACTTTATAATAAAACAAAACTAAATGAACTGAAAAAGGTAGAGCCAAAGCCTCCTGGAAATAGTCAACCTACTGCTGTTTGTAGAATGTGAGTGGATTATACATTAGGCTGGACAGTTTAAGGTGAATAATTGCCTTGCTCCATGTCCCGACTCTCCGGGCTGAGTCTGATATTTTTGGTGACCTAGAGCTTAAGAGGAAATTACTTTTTGTGATACATGCTTCCTAACTTCAACCAAATTACCTTTCAGAGCCCCTTCAAAATTTTAGAATTTTAATTTGTAACCCCCTTAAATATCTTTTTTTTACCTTACCATTCTCAAATTTTGTATACAGTTCGGTATTTGCTCGTTAGTAAATTCAGTTCTGAAGAAGCCCTTTATGTCAGGGCCAAATTTTATTTATTATAATTACTAAATGTAAAATACTAATATTATAAATACTAATAATATAAATATAATATAAATACTAATATTATAAAACATATTAAGTACTATAATGTCAATACCAACAAACCATCGCAACGTTTTATAAGCAACTTCTCTTCTTATGGTAATCCTAACAATAAACCGAAAAGTTATCATGATAACAATAATCAAAACACTTATATAGCTGATCATGAAAGTAACAACATTATCATCAATCCTAACCAAACCAACCTTCACCATAGGGAAACTACAGAACCAGACATCCTTTGTTTAAATTATACAACACATTGTTAAGTTATACTTAATTTATGTGCCTTTATCAAATATCAAGGGTTTGTGGCTATGATATTTTACAAAACCTACAGGAGCCACCTGGTAAGGTGAAAACATGGTCGTGACGATATTCATGTTCCTCTTCTAAACATGAGCGATATTCATGATTAGTGCTAAGTACCACGCCTTTTAAAGTGATATGCAAAACTCTTTAAAGCTCAATTTTACTTATGTGGCTATACCAAATATCAAGGCTATGAGGCTATCATACCTGATTAGAGTCTGAGAAATCTTCCTATGAGAAATCTTGGCGCAGTGGTAGCGTTCTAGAGTACATATCTAGAGGTCGTGGGTTCGAGTCCAACTCGGGTCATTTTCATTCTCACAAATTATCTCGATTAAATATGAAAATGTTTTATGATTTTGTGGTGGCTATCTTGCCTAATAGAGCGTGAGAAAAAGTCCGCCATATTTGCTAACGTTTTCATCTGTGGTATCATTTCGACGTATTGAGGGAAGAGTTATGCATAATAAATTTGGTTTTAACGGGTTTTTTTCTGCATTGAATGATAAATCGACACCGTTGGAGGATAGAAGATCTATTGAATAAACAATACCACTAATTTAGTTTTGTTAAGTGAAAATATCATACTAGCTCAAATTTTCATAAAAGAATCCAAAGATTTGGACTGTATCTACATGCATTTAAATCATTCTTGACTTAAAAGCCCTTTACATAAATGCTATCTTGCTTTTGAACTCCTGGACCTTTTAATAATTTAATGACGTATCTACAAATACAGTTTGCTAATTAACAATATATTTGCCTAGGTTCTAGCCTAATTTGTTTATAATAAGTTTTATTACATAATTACTGGCGTATTTACTTCTTTCACCCTAGGTAGTTACAAATGTGTTTCTTGTTCGACACAAAACATAGACATTTTCTTGTTGCTTAAAACGTTACTGGGGCTAGACATCATCCATAAAAATAAAAGAACCATAATCTTTTGTTCTGGGAAAAATAGTGCAACTTTGTAAACCAGGCTCAATTCAGCTTTACGTGTTCGAAAAGTCTAGCTAAGTGCCAAGCGAAAGGCAAGACAAAGCCTTAAGTTTTACAAAAATGAAGCACGTGATTTTCAATAGTTTTACCTTTCGTACTTCTGCATGACCAATTTTATGAAACCCCGTCATCTTTTTGGGTTGCAGGGAACATGCAATTAACGAATTTTGCCACCAGAGTTGTTCCTACATGGTTGTACCAATAATGTATAGACTATGTAACTAGATGTTTAACTCTATTGTTCTTGATTGAGGCCAAATCACTCAAATGGTAAGAGGGCAAAAGCACTTATTTTTATAAGCGCTCAGCACTGAAAATTGCATGTTAAACAATCAAACTCGAGAATAGCTCAAACATAAATGTAAAAAAACGTAAAAACAGACATAAAAGTTCCTTTTTCAACTTATTGTATATTTTTAACAAAAATTTTAGGTTTAGATTTATTTTGATATTTTTCCCTGACTTTTTTCTTTTTCTTAAGTCTTTTTAAAATTGAGTTTTGGTCATATGTTTTGATAAATACGAAAGGGGGTACTAAAGACTTTTTATACAAAAAGGTGTGTCCGATGTTTTTGGTTATTTTCCATATAGTCAATATTTCTTTTGGTCTAAAATCTTAGGAGAGCCATAATGATAATTCAGGGTAAAAGAATAAAAACATCTTATAGTTTTGGGTTGCAGGAGAATTCGATTAGTATGAAAAAACATTGTTATGATATTTTTACCATTAAACTCTTTTTTATAAGAAATGTAAATGTCCGGGGGCCCCTTTTACACTCGATACATCTTGATACATGTGTATTTTATTTTGAATTAAAACTAAATATAATATCATACACAGATATAATCATACTCATACATAGTCTATATCATAACTATTATATAAAGTTGAAGAGTGCAGCTAGAATTAAAACAAAACGAGTTGTAGTTTCATTTTCAAGTCTTTTCAAGTTAATATTACTTTAAGGGTTTATCAAAGATTACTTAATTGAGGCCTGTTGTGTTTGTCTTGAAAAATGTCATCTGCCCAGAGTGCATAGGCCGTATTGCCTTTTTGGAACGCCACAGAAATGAATCCTAAAAAAGTATGAAATTTGATCCATTGTCAATGTTTTGTGCTTGAAATACCCAGAAAATAACAAAAATTCTCAAAAACATAAAACTTTCCTACAAAGATTCTTCAGCTTTTGAAAAAAACCAGTGCTTCTGCCTACTTACCGCTGGATTGATTTTGCCTCACTCGCTCAATTACCAATGATGTCAAGACAGACATCAAGTTTCTTAGTCTATATATCATGGGGTTGTACAGATAAATGCTTTTGACCTATAAACTATTAAACATTGTGTATCCGATGATAATTTTATCATAATGTCAACTTGAGATTTTGGCATGCAACATGCATTCAGAATTTTCGAGAAATTCTCTTCAACTTCTATGGTGGGGCAGAGAAGAGCATCCATCATTGAGCTAGAGATACACTTCAAGAACCTTTTGAGTGGACATTATTTGCTAGCTTTTTGATGGCGAACTACTTGACGTCGATCAGTTGCCTTTCTGTCCATGAAAGCAAATAGATATGATAATCAATATAACTAGATTTTAAAACTGGTTTCTGCTAAGACTGCAATAAGATTGCAATGAGTTAATTATGCATCAATTACGAAATATGAGCTTATATATTACCAAGCCACCAGTCGACACTACTAAATAGACCCATCAACAACATTAGGTACGTTAATAAAATATTGATATTCATTGCCTTTGTATTAGCTTACCTATCCGCATGCTCTGTCATATGGCTTTAAGATTCTTTAAATGACAACGTCTTGTTCCAATGGCTTCGTTGTTCTTCACTCTTGTATTTCTCAGCCTGTGCCATTCTTCCTCTTGCTCTGGTACGTTTTACCAAAGAGTATCAGATGATGGAGACGAAGTCAGTGTTCCCACAAATTACTTCCACCGATGCAGCATCAAGAACAACTGCAATTACGTGGGAATACTTCTCGATAATGTCGGCAGTAACGTCTACTCCGCTGCAACAATGCATGAGCTACAGGGCACTGGACAGAAGCTACAGATATGGAAAAAAGTTACACTTGATGATTCTAGCCGAGATGATACTTCTAATGCTAAAGGTAAGCAAATAAGATTTATCTCTAGTCTTTAAGATGTAGCTGATTTCAAAACTTTTTCCGCATTACTACAAACTTTTTTACTCCTAAAGATATGAAAAAGCATTGGGAGGGTAAAGTAAGCTTTTTCTATTAATCAAGCTTTGCAATTTCTGTGGACTTGTTTTTGAAATAGATAAAAAACTCTTAAAGACACACAAATATGACAAATTTTGGGCCAGGAGACTGACAACCTAGAATGCATTGCAGGTATTTAAAATCTAGATGGTTTCACTGAATAAAGCTTTACTACCTAGTCACATTTCTATCAAATATATTCTAGTATTGAGTATATCTTATGAGGAAATATTTAAAGTTTTCGTCAACAAATGGTTTAAAGCCTTTCATGTCAGCTAGTATACATATATGACTTGTCTTGCAGTTCTCAAGAGCTGTAAAGCTGTGCAAAGAGCTGGCGTGAACAAAAATGGAATAGTAAAACTATCGTTAGCAGAGAACGTGACTGTAGATATTTACTGCGACATGGTGACAGATGAAGGAGGCTGGATCGTGTTTCAAAAGCGAGAAAACAGGAGCGTCAATTTCCAACGAAATTGGAAAGAATACAAAATGGGATTCGGTGATTTAAACGGCAATTTTTGGCTGGGCCTAGAGAACCTGCATAAATTGACGTCTCAAAGAAACTGGACACTCCGAGTCGACTTGAAGATGATGAATGGTGAGAAAGGGTACGCGAAATACACAGATTTCAAAATTGGAAGCAGAGAAGAGAAGTACAAGCTTTCGTTCAACCAGAACTCTTATTCAGGAAATATTGGCGATGCACTGAGGAAGCACAATGGAATGTTCTTCTCAACCTACGATAAGGATAACGATGTCATCTTAGATGTCAATTGTGCTTCTACAAAGAAAGGTGGTTGGTGGTTCAAATCTTGCTATAAGGCCAACTTGAATAACTTTTACCCAGGTACAACAACAGGTGGTAAGGGTTTGATGATGTCTTGGGAGAGTTGGAAAGGTACAAACGCGGACATTGTCTTTTCAGAGATGAAAATCAAGGAAGATGATGTCTAGTTTATTTCAACAGTTTGTCTGTTCTGCACTAGTTTAAATTCTACAAAACAATACTAATGTTGAGTAATGAATTTTGCCTGATTTATTTGACAATTACAATTCGAATTAACATATTTCAGAAATAATGTATGCATCCGTAATATTTAATTGATAGCTCTAAAATAATAGATATTTGTGCAAGTATGACAGCTATCATAGGAGCAAGCTATCTTTGTTGTTTTATTATTGAACTTTGGTGCGATGCACCATTAGCGTGTATGAACGATACTATACTTTCAATCTAATTGCTGATTTATTGAATTAATGATAGTATGCATAAAGATACAGTCGACTCTTGCTGGTCTCGAACTCTAACGGGAAATGAAAAATTGTTCGACATAACGGGGTTTTGAGATAATGGGAGACGAAATTTCTTCGAGCAGAATGAGGGCTCCAGACGTAGAAACAATGTATGAACTATGAAAAAGATTGTTGGCATCCGAGAATCAAAGGATTGTAAACCTAAAAACCACTGAAAAGGGACAATATCAACTTATGATATTTTATAAAAGAGCATCATGTTTGACAGTCAATTTGATCCCCAAAAAGTGGAGAGAAACTGAAGTCATGATGGAACCAACAACGTAGTCGGCAATTACGCTGTTTGTGTGAAGAGAAATGACACCATAGTAGGAATTCTTACTGAACAGGAGAATGGCAGATTTGCAAAAACCAATTTCTTCTTTCTCAGAGCAGACGAGTTAAATTCCTACAAGGGATCAGAGTTCCTTACAAAATACTTCTTGTTGGAAAACAGTGATTTTTTTCTGTTTTACAAACAGAGCTGTCATTGGCGTACCTAGTTACAGATTTTAATTGTCTTATGTCAGTTAAGGAAAAAGTTTTTTATAGGTGTACAATTAAGTAAAATAGAATTTTTTGTATTATATTATTAGAACAGTCTTTGGATGGTACAGAACTTCAAAATAGCCAGGGAAATCGGGAGCATAGCGAAACGAAAACATAGATTACTTAAGCTTTTCGTCTGACACTCAACAGAGTAATACGTCAGAAAGAGAACGAAACAAAAACCTAACTGATTAAATACCCAGATGTGGATCGAAATAGGCCAATCAAAAAAGAGGTGAATGATTGGTATAATGTAGGAAAACCAATCAACACTCACGATACAGTGAGCTGACCAATAGGATTACTTTGAGAGTCCTAAGGCGAAAACGAACTTTTTCTGTCTACACAATAGGGGATCCCTGGTTTTTATGTAGACTGATTCCAAAATACCTAAGTGAAATGTGGATCTTTGCTCTGCCAATAATTTGAAAACAATTCTCACTGCAGGCTTTAGCACACTCTGGATTGTCGAGCAAATGTTGACCTTAGCAGAGTCATGTTTGAGTGATCTTTTAGTTTTTGAGGCGCGAGATGGTTGTTCTCTGTTTTGGCGTATGCTAGACGGCACGTGTTGTTTTATTGTATCACATAACCGCTTAGATGTGCTACCTACGTACCTGGCATCACACCGGCACGAGTATTCATAAACTACTAGGCTGTTTTGTGTGGTAGGCACACTATCTTTGCGGATAGATGGAATTATCTTCTTAGAGGAAAAGACGAGACGGGGGCTGACCGTAGCGTAGCACTTAAGTATGGCTGTTTTAATTTGTCTTTTGAATCGCAAGGAGACGTTGCCAATGTAAGGCAGTTTTAGATAAACAGGGCACTTTGGTGGACCTATCTTTTTGTCAGCCGAGAAACCTGCGATTTTATTACGAAAGCAAGCCGAAATGAGATCTTATTATATATATAGGCCATATCATTCACCTCTTTTCTGATTGGCCTATTTCGATCCACATCTGGGTATTTAATCAGTTAGGTTTCTGTTTCGTTCTCTTTCTGACGTATTACTCTGTTGAGTGTCAGACAAAAAGCTTAAGTAATCTATGTTTTCGTTTCGCTATGCTCCCGATTTTCCTGGCTATTTTTGTTATACTATTCGAGACAACGGGGTTTCTTGCTCAAGGGAAGAAAATTTTGTTCCAGATAGCGAAAAGCCCGAGATAACGGTATTCAATATGTCGGGTCTTGCTAGCGTACCGAACTATATAGGAAAACGAGGGGAATAGGTTTATTTAGACGTAGCACGAAGCTCGAGATAATCGGTAGTCCAGATAGTGAGAGTCGACTGTACTTCGATTTCCTCTGAATAAACTCTTTATTAAAGTGCCTATCTCAAATTTCCCTGCTTGAGTTATTTTCTTCCAAGGCCAGTTGGCAGATTGATTGGAACACCATTAACCATGATGGAAGAAACCTTGTCGATATTGGCTTTAGGGGCAGCAGGTAGACAATCCCTCTTGCCAGGGGGACAATCCGGAGTTCCAGCAGCAGACTTTCCGTCCATACTTATATTAACTGTCGAAGCGACATTAGCATCTATGGAGAACAAGCATTGATTAATTTAACTGCATTAGATTAATCTTAAACCCCAAAATCCGTAGGTCTCGGATGAACAAGTATCTGTGTACAAAACATAGGCTCATTGGACATCCAATACAGTCTACCACTTGTACCTCCATTGAATGTGAAAGAGGCAGACACGTTTTGCCTTTACCTTATTTACTTTTTAGTAGATTGTAAACAGTTGGTCTTAAGTAGTTATTTTAAACTAGCAGTTACCCAACTTTAAATAAGTTTATGATTATGATTATGATTACTTTCCCACTGTATTTCGTATTTCTTCATAACATATTTATACCTTTTTGAGTTATCAACGCATATGCACTTGAATCCACTAAGTTAGTCGCTTCTTTTGTCTTAATTCAGACTCGGTAATTCAAAGCCTTGATGTTGATTGTTTACATTTGGCTTGCACTTAGGCTATGTTCACTCTGTTCGGTGATGGGTTTGATCCGTTTTCATTCTGACTCGTTTCTACTGGCCTCACTATGCTAGGTAAAAATGAAAATGATACGAGAACGATGAACTGCTCGAATAGCTCCACTTCTCGTCGGATTATAAAGTGTCTGTTATTCCGTTTTCAATGATAAAACTACATATAGGTGAATTTTTTTTTAAATTATCCGCTTTAAGAACGCGTTTTCGAGATTCTCCGTTTTCAGAATGTGTTTTATAAGTCTTACTTTAAGAGTCAAGCAATTTAGCGCAAGGCAGAAACAGATAAACTATAAAAACGAAAATGGGGGTATTCTTTGTTTATCTGTTTTCATATTAATATGGATTACTGTTTGCAGAGTTACGTTGGATTATAAGATGCTCAAAAACCAAGTCTTTGTAGTTTTGGTGATTCATTTAGAATATTTTAGTCTCTGCACGTTTCTCAAAATCAAAAGATGAAAAACATAAAAGACCCCGTTTTTGAATCGAATCTTTTGAATCCAGAACTAAAACTGTTTAAAAGCTGTCATATCAGAAAAACTGAGCTAGCTGTATTTTGAATATGTCAATCGTTCATATGATTGAATTGATTTTTTGGTAACACACTTCATTTGTTGCTGCATTGTTGTTTTAAATGAGATAGTTTGTTAGAATGAATATAACCTGAGTAGAAATTGAACCCGTGACCTTTTCGTGTCCTACTCAAGTCATATTCATGTTTCACATACTAAAACTCAACATGCATAATGTTTACTAATCTTGATAATTGGGTATTCTGAAAAATCATTCGAGTACTTTATTGTGTAACCTCATAATAACCTTGTATGAACGTTGGCAAAAAGATGAAAAAACGGGGAAAGCTATTACTTACTTCCTTTCTTTCCATCAACTTCAGGAGACTTTGCTGTGGCAGGTGCCGGTGCAGGTGCCGGACAGGCAGGGGGAGTGCAAGGTGGCGGTGGAGGGGCAGGTGCTGGACAGGCTGGTGGAGTGCAAGGCGATGGAGCTGGGGGAGGGGCCGGTGGGGTACAAGGAGGAGATGGACAAGGTGGAGGAGCAGGTGCCGGGCTAGGCGCTGGCGCTGGCCCGGGCGACGGAGCTGGTTTAGGCTGAGGTAAAGCGCCAGTACCTCCAGCACCAATTCCGAACCCACCACCACCATTTGCACCACCACCAGCACCGAACCCAACGCCAACTCCACCGGCCCCACCACCAACTCCACCTCCACCACCACCACCTCCTACAGGTCTTGGTGGAGTGATATCGTTTGCCCGAAGTTGAGGCTTCGACTGAGCAAGTGCGTTGACAACTGTAAGGGTGATGCCTGCCAGCATGGTTGTGTTCTGGGAGAAAAGGAAAGGAGAACCTTAATAATTTCCTTCATAGTACACAACTAAAAAACGCTTTAGTAAAATACTTGCCATTGAGAAACTTTGAAATGAAAACCAAATTGATATCTTAGAAACTTCTTTATGCTGTTTTACAATCTAAATGTTGATGAGATTGAAGAGTATCAAGAACACTTGATGAAGAGAATAGTGCAACAGTTTGCTATCGCAATTCACATATACCATCACCAGGTCTCGAACGCAGGTTCTACTTACTAAATCAGAATAACAAGGTAGCACACTAGCCTCAAGATGTAACAAGCTCCTGCCTTTTCCCCAGTAAGGCATTTTCGTTGTTAGAGAATATGTATCATAAACATGGCTTGAAAGGAGGATTCATACCAAACACAGATTAATGCCTCCCGTAGATAAACCTGGAGTTGGATACACCTCGAGATTACTGAGATAGCTTATGAGGGTCGAATTACTTCCAAAAATACTCTACAAGCATCTGCAGGTCCGATGAAGTTGTTAAAAAGCTGGATAGGTTCGTTTAACATTTAAAGAGTAGTGGTGCCATATTTGCGCATGATTGGCTCGTTTGATCGATTAATTGGATTTTCCTGGTGATTAGCCGGTAGAGCATTTGAGGTGCCAAGCAAGAGGTTGGCAACTAGAGTCCTTCTCGGGTTGTTCCGATTTCCACAAACAATTAGTTTCCTTGACTTGGTCATCTTTGAAATAGAGAATTATAGTGCGAGATAAAACACTCCATTCTATTAATGAGTTCATTATTGAAGAAGTCATCTTCCGCTGTTTAAGTTTCTCAGCTATAAAATTGGCGGTAAGAAACATCATATCTAATCTTACGAGTATAAATTCGACAATGGAACATTTTGTTGTGTGGTTTTATTGGAAAAGACTAAAAAACTTCCCAGACTAAAAGTATAATGTTGCTCTGGAATATGACATTGATATGAAAATACAGTACAATATCTAGATTTTGCCCTTATCAATCTCAGTTAGAGCTGCCTCGAGAAAGAGTGACAATTCAGATTAACTTACCAAAACGCACTCTCTTTCAAGCTTGTCCAATCTCTGAACAAGTGTACTGATTGAGTCTGGGGTACATCCTTTCTGTAAAATATGATGAAGCATATAAAGTGAAGTACATAATGTATCTTTCAACATCGATTTAGACTAGTTTAAATTTATTAGAAGAAAAGAGGGAAATGTTGACAAATTCATCTCTATGGATCTGTTTCGTTAGTTCTTACTCATTAGGATATGGACTAATGAAAGTTTTCCTGAGCTTGCAGGCTTAAATAAGTGTTAGTTATACAAGACCAATGAACATACATGTTTCTATTGTTTGTAAGGGTCTAAAGAAATATTTTACAGTCTCAGATAGTTGTCCTAGGTCTCTTACCTGTTCGGATAATTGCTGGCTAATAACCCTTTATTTGCAATAGAGGCATGTATAATCAGACCTGTAAGCCCTTGAAAATTTCGATCAGTAAATTTCATAATGAATGAGCAATCAGAAAACAGGTCTGAAAAGATGAGCAAATAATCATATGCCTTTTTTGCCAAGAAATAATTTTTCACACCGCTTTATTATTTATGTATTGAGCACTGATTCTCTGCTAACTGAAACAACGACGCCTTAGATTAGTCTACATGTACACATTTCAAAAATACTGATAGACTTGAAATTGTAAATTTGATGTAAAACAAAATTACAACAAAGATTCTATTTCCTGCTCCCTCTATTTTTTGTGTTTCCATTAACGTAGCAGAATTCTCCAAGATGTGGTAGATATTATTCTTCCGCTGCACACTACAAACATTCACCACAAGGCAAAAACCCTAAGAGTGGCGACAACTGAGCACACTGAGTTTTTTGTTAGAATCGCCTGGTCAACAGTTCAGCAAAAAGAAGCTCAATCATATGACTTGATATCTTAGGGACGACGGGCTTTGACTTGGACTTTGCCGTATTGTATGATCATCATATTGTATCATTTTAACCCATTTTAACCGGAATACCTTCCCGTTCGGGTTTGGTGACATGGACGTGCGATCGAAACGGCTAAAGACTCTTTTGCACGGGAAGCGAGTCAGAATAGGTTTGCGTTTAAATATCTCTTGGAGGTTTGATTCTCCTGAATCTTCCGCTTGATCTCTTATGGCAATTTATATAAAGAGTTAGTTTTTCATGATATGAATTGATCAATATTTTCCTGTTTCTCTTTCAGCCATTTGTAACTGATATACTTCCTTACAGGGTTAAAATCATAAGAATAATATTCAATATTTGTGAGATGTCAATTTTTTTTGGATACAATAGGGTTTATTTCTTTAAGTGAAAGAAGTTTTTTTTGAGATAACGGTGTTTCTAGATAATAAATATTAGTTTTGTATTAAACTATACAGGAAAAGGAAGGGAAAAAGATTTTGCTCGAGATAAAAGTTGAAGATATTCAGTAATTGAGATAATTGAGTCCACTGCATTCCCGTTAAAATGGGTTAAAATGAAAATAAATGAATATTTGTTAAATATCAATGTTTACCTCTCTAGGAAGCTTTGTTGGATTACATGGCTCACCGGTGTCGCCTTTTGGACCCTAAAAAAGGAAGAGAATATATCAATGGTTTATGTAGGCGAGTGATACTACGATGAAAATGAAAACGAATAAAACCAAGAACAGAGCAATGCGAGCATAGCGTCAGTGGTGAAATCTCATGATATTTTCGAAGAATATTTAATGAATATACTCACCGGTGGTCCTTGTGATCCTGGGGGACCTGCCTCTCCAGCAGGACCCTAAGATAAAGAAATTTCATATAACAATGTTCATTGGTATAAGACTTGACGATGTCTCTGACACTTATAAGTGTAGTACGTCAGGAGAAAACAAATACAAGATCTAACGAGTTATTATACTCAGAGCCAGATACAACTTTTTAATCATTCACTTCCTCTCGGAAACTCTCGACCCACTTTTTGGTGTAATAACTCGGTAAGTTTCGTTTTCCTTCTCTTTTTAACGTACCACTCCTATGAGCGTCAGTCGTGAAAACTTTAGGTAGCTACTGTGTTTTGTTATGTTTCCAATTTTTCTCGTCAATCTTATTTCATATCATTCAGGTTATTGTAAAAGAAAATTGAATGACTAAGACCTCGTTACACAGGAAAGAATCCAGAACCATCCGAAAAGAAGAGTATACCGATAGGCTTCGCGTTTCCACGGGACCTGTTGTATCCGTATACTTTTGGATGCGCTATCCGCATATTTTCAAAAGTGATCCAGCACATTTCCGATACTTTTGAGGTCATGTAGACAATGTGGATCGGATCCAAAAGTAAATGAATAGGAAACGAGACAAAAAATTAATCATAACGAGGCTTTCCAAACAGGATTTTTCAGTTCTGATTTTGATAATCACCAGATCAAAATATGCATTCTTTTTTCTCGATATATTTTGAGCATTGTTAAAGTTTAAGTTTTAAAAGGTTGATGAGTTACGATTTCATTGCAATTTCTAGGTTACTTCTTTGTTATTTCTTATTCAATAAAACTTTGATTGAAAGAGCGGTTTCCTCATCTGTCAATAGCAAATAATTCCTTTTTCCTTGATTGTTTTGAATATCATTTAAAGTGAAATGAGGGATTTGGATATCAAGTCAAATCGAAATGTTTCCTAGTTCAGTGGCAACGCAATCAGTCTACAAGATCAATACAAAAATTAGTGTGCAAAGGTACCAAACACTCCTTCTTATTATTTTTAAAGACTTCTGATCATACTAAGAGAAATCTAGAGCTATTGTTCTATTGTCCGGTACCAGATCCCGTATAAACGCGGATACTTTTGGGTCCGATCCCTTGAAAACACTTCGAGATAAACCAAAACTGTCCGGATACTTCTGAATCCGAATACTTTTTCATCGTGTAAACGAGGTCTAAGAGTTGGATGTTCATGAAATTTCCTTAGACTAAACGCAAAATGAACAAAATCTGAATCGACATAGTTTGTGTAAATAAGAATGACCCAAATAAGACTTTAACCCACAAACTCTAGACTTACACTTTATGCACTTCTACTATGTCATAGGAATCAAACGAATGGTAGCACCACTAACGAACGTCAATGGTTTCTATGGCTTTTTTTTCTGAAGTTAGCAGTCAGGAATGAACATACTAAAATCCATTAATTCATAAGGCTTGGTATAACACGGGTAATTAAATTATACCAGAGTTGGCCAGGTTTATGACAGTTGTTAGCCCGCCTGCCTGTGTCCGCAAAATTCTGGGTTTGAGACCCGGTGGAGGCATAGGTCGATATTAGTAACATACTAAAATGCCTAATCTTAAAAAAGGCCAGAAGCTGATACATGGAACTGTAAATTTTTCCCTTGAAAAACTCAAGATATCTCGTTCAGTAACAGTGCTTTTCAATACATTTACTGAAATTAAGATAGTAGACCGATAAGGTTGGTGAGAATGAAAAAAGCCCCAATGACTCAAGCCCCGGGACCTGTAGATATATACGTTTTTCATCTTAAGGTCTTCTTATCTAAAGAGATTCGCTTATCTTTGAGGCATGGGCTGGATCATCTTTTCTAGAGATCTTCTTTCCTCTCTCTTTCTCTCTCTCTCTCTCTCTCCCTATGTTTATTAGACTTGAAATATGTAAAAGCAACATACCGTAGGTCCATCTTTACCTTTCTTTCCATCCTTTCCTTTCAAGTTCAGCGTTAACAAGTCCTAATTAAAATGAAGCCATGATTACACAATGTTTTGATCCATTTGCAGTCATAAAACATCTACATATGTTTCCTTTCACCTTGAATATTGTATAGCCTGTGCTAATCTAGGTGTTTCTTTGCACATGAATGCCACACAAAATCAAAAACAAAAGTAGGTGTGAGTCCGATCTGATAAGATTACAGAGCTATCGAATCTCGCTATTCCCTTTTTAGCAGTTAATCTAGTCCCGTTAAGTCTAGATTTAGAGCAAATACAAATCAATTTATAGCCTACCAGTTTCTTAGTTGAGAATAAATCATTATATATTGTGCTAATGAGGCAATGATTATGATACTGCACGATGCCATGGAATCCAAACGATCGGCCCGAGACTGGCGAGGTATTATTAAAAAGATGTTTATCCATCAAGATTGATAGATTCAAAAAGTTGAAAATATGATATTATGAATGATACGAGCGATGATATCATGATACAGAATGATGAATTATTGCATAATAAACAAAAGCTCTTCCTCGATAGGGGTATTTCTCTCTCATAATCTTTTTTCAATACTCAGGAAGTGACTATGCCCAATACGTTTAATTTGATTTTATATTGGTATGTTTGTCTATTTATACAATGATTCACGATTATATACAATAATCATCACTATTATTATTTCTAACAATACAAAGCTGAATTGCAGAAATTATTTGTTATATTATTACTGCTTTTGTAAGTCACTTTGTGTATCTTATTTATATATGATAATAATAGGTGATGGAAATAATGACATCATAATTATTGTTCAAAAATGATGTTTTCTACTCGAGTATGTGAGAGATAATATGAGGACAATAACGAGGTAAAGATTGATGTTAAAATGATACTATGGTTGAAGAGAAAAAGTACAAGGGGAAGAGGGAGAAAATTTGAGATAAGATCCATCCCGAAAAATGAAGTAATCTCATTGCTAGAGGCAAAAATCGTAAATTTTCCTTACTGGATGAACTTCTCCAAGAGGTGCAGATTGTCCGACCGAAAATACAGGTGCTCCTTGGTAGTTTGTGGATGCACCGCCGCCATTCATCGATACTTCTGAGGCTGTCTTTCCACACATACTAGACAAACCTCCAGCACCTCCTCCCCCTCCTCCAGGAGGGCAGCTTTGTCCACCTCCGTCGCCACCTCCCCCGCTACCACCTTTCAGAAGGCCTAGCTCTTTAGCAATTTCCATAGGAACTTGTATATTTGAGTTTGAATTTATGTTCTGCAAAGGAAAATGAGACAATACATTCATCGAATGATCAATAAAATCTTAGGGAGTTATACAAAAAGAGCTATGTCTTGCTTCTGATTACAGAGACTTGAGAGTCTTCCTAATTGATAAAAGCCGGATATTTTTAGTATCAAAAATGACGGGAACGAAATAATTTTTCCAATGAAGTACGATCAGTATGGTACAAATAAACCAAAAGTAGCTTCCTTTAAAAGTAGTATACCAAAGAGTCCTTAAATGAATTCAGTTACAGTATTTGATAACACTCACTTTTTATAAGAAACCATTTATAAGAAACCATATGACCGGATTGTGAAGCTTTGGTAAGCTGTTTTCTATGAATCGAGTAATTCTTAACCAACAAGGGCAAGCAAAAAAGTCACTAGAGGTGCTATTGTGGATCAGAACGTTAGTCTGTTTGGGGGAACTTAACACCCAACGAAAAGTGCTTCGAAATGTCTTTGTTAGGGCGTTATCTGTTGTCTTTGTTAGGACGTTAGCTGTTGCACCTTTATATTACATATTGTACATTATTGAGGATTTATTTCAAAATAATTAATCTATGATCAACTTTTACTCATATTTCAACTCCTAGGCGCTCTTTTAAGACTACATATGTGGTAAAGGCTAATTGCTGGCACTTTCCTTTTAAAACCTTTTAGATATTTGTATTTGATTTATTTCATATCTGTTTTGCTTTAAAATTCTTTTTCAATAAGAAACACACCAATGAAAACGTTGAAGGCTTGAAAGCACCATTTATTGGTACAGAGCCGTAATAGACCTCATCTCCTCTGGTACCCTTTCTGGAATAATTGGCATGGGTTGATATTTCTAAGCTCGAGCCTCGAGCTATTCATATTAAAAAGAAGTCAAGGAAAATAGGTTTTCGGCCTGGAGAAACGTTTCATACCATTTTTGGCGTGAAGCTGAGAGATTATGGTGTTCAGATTTAGTATAGTTTTTTACAAAAAAAATAGTGTACTATTTCATTTTCTATAAGTAGCTGAGTATTTTCATCATATCAAACCAGGCTTTTGATTTCTGTAACAACTTATTTCAATGAAATGCCTGCAGATCTTAGGATACAAATGACAACATCTTACCATTCTCTTCGTTCGAACTTCATCTCGCCGATATAAGTGCGTGTCTTTTTCTATATCCAGTCCCATTCTTTGTAACATTCCAAATGGCATCACTATAAAATCTGGCTCCTAGAAATATAATTTGTAGCTAGACATCTGCTGACAAATGTAACTTCCCTTAAAAATCAATAATTCAAGGCTTTTTCAAGGCTTTTTCATGGCTTTGGCAGATTCAAACAAATTAACGTTACGTTAAGGCTGATTAAGGACAAAAGGGGCATGCGTACCTTAATATTGGGAAAAGAGTTAATACGACACCTTATGACCTTAACGCATTACTCCTATTTCAAGTGAACAGGCCCTAAAGTTGATTGCAAATATTTTTTGGCATTGGAAAATCAACAATTGTTACATGAGAGCTTGGGATGAAGATAAAAGAGTAGAACGTATAATTGAGATTCTTCTAGAGGCAGGGTAAAAATAAAATGAACCTCTCATATAAGATTTGTAAGGTAAGGTGAAAGAAAAAAAGAGACAAATTGTATTTGAGGTACCAAGTGATATCATTGAAAAATAAACACTGACGTTTCAGGCGTATGCCCGTTATCAAAGTGATAGGAAAATGGTTGGGTAGAAAGGAAATAAGGAATAGAAAGCATGATTCGAATGATGGAAGTTAGAGTAGGAAAAACGATGTGACGTAGCATAATAATGGAATGAGTAGAGGAAAGCGTGGAGAAGAATGCTGAAAGAGTTACACAAGGTATTTACTGTAGATATGAGAATTGTTTATTGAGTCCATTTGGGTAGAGTGTTCGTAAGTCAAATATCAAGCGTTTTCAAAGTGTTTTTCGTTTCTGGTTGTCGTGAGGTGTGTACAGAAGTCCAAGAACTGACATGTCGACTAAAGAGTGAGAGGGTGAATTGAATCGCCATCACCTTTGCCAAACCTGCTCCTACGTCAACCCAGAAACCACAATTACCAACCATGGACGAAAGTTCAGCATCAAATCCGGCTTTACCTGTTCATCATCTTGCTTAATTTATTGCATCATCTGTACCCGTTGCCAAGCTCTATACATTGGTGAGACCTCTCGCCAAATCAACAACCGTTTCGGTGAGCATCTACGCAATGTAAAGAACAAGGTACACGAAGATGTAAACCATGCGAATGATCCTGATAGCAACGTATCAAGACATTTCAATTCACCCTCTCACCCTTTAGCCGACATGTCAGTTCTTGGACTTCTGTACACACCTCACGACAACCAGAAACGAAAAACACTTGAAAAACACTTGATATTTAACTTACGAACACTCTACCCAAAGGGACTCAATAAACAATTCTCATATCTACAGTAAATACCTTGTGTAACTCTTTCAGCATTCTTCTCCACGCTTTCCTCTACTCATTCCATTATTATGCTACGTCACATCGTTTTTCCTACTCTAACTTCCATCATTCGGATCATGCTTTCTATTCCTTATTTCTTTTCTATCCAACCGTTTTCCTATCACTTTGATAACGGGCATACGCCTGAAACGTCAGTGTTTATTTTTCAATGATATCACTTGGTACTTCAAATACAATTTGTCTCTTTTTTATTCTAACTAAAGTACCACACGCAACATATTATAATTTTAAGGTGAAAGAAGGCACCAATTGATTTTCTTTACCTAACCCATTCTGTAATGTTGCTCCACAATAGGAAAATCCTTTTTAAACAGTGCTTATTCTAAAAGTTATCTGCTAGTTCGTTTCAGAAGAGCAAATACTTTCATCAATGCTCCCTAAGTTTTCAGTGAAAGGTACCCTTCAAGATTGAGGAGCTATTAAGTTTAACGCTTAGCGGTCGGCATTGCTGGTTCTTTACTGATTAGATCTTTAATATGGCCAACCGAGTTTTTAGAGCATTGGCCTCTTTCGGGTAACGGCAATAACAGCACTTGATAAAAGCTTACAGACTTAGCCTCGTTTTCATACTTCTTAGTCAAAGTAAGGCAGGGCTATTGTTTTAAACTGACTGCGGTGTAAAAGACGCCTTTAGGGAATTTAGGGACAGCGAAGGCATCTCAAGGACTATTTGTAGCTATTTGTGCAGTAGTTACACTCTGAATCTTTTGAAGTTAGTTAATTTTTGTTTAACAACAACAACCCCAAATTTAGCAGCATTCTAAACCAAATGTTGCTTGACAATTGGTCGGTACTATTTCTATAGATCACCCGAAGGAAGAACTTTGTTGGCATTCTTAATTATACCATGGGCTTGCAGTGCCCAAATTTTGAATTGACTTGATTCAATCTAGCTATTCATTACATCCGAGATCACGCATTGCTAAGTTCTGTTGTATATGATGAGCGTATCAAAGAGATACGGTATTGTAAAGAAATATATCTATTTGCGTAACAATTTAGTGCACGGCAAGTGCTCTTGCTAGAGGTAGCCATCGTGCAGACCAGCACATTAAACATTCACTTACTCTACTGGGCTAAGGCACTGCTTGCTTCCATTGCTATATTCTATAGCTTGCAGTGTTCATCAACATAGGAATGCCTCTACTGCATTATGAAATATTTCAGTGCATTCTTCCGTGCTACTGCTGGAAAGAAATGAGACCTTGACATGTGCAGCTAAGTACGCTCAGCATAGATTCAAATATAATTGGAAGGGAAATAATCTCATTGTCTTGTCCTGTCACAGTCTGAACCTATCTGCAAAATTTGAACATAATTTTGCTTCCAATGATGCGAACCTTGCTGCGTATGGTGTATTTGTAGTGGATGAAAGCGATTGAAGTAAGGTCTCAAATAGTTACATACCTGTGTAGACAGGGGGAGAAAGGCCAGAGTTCCAATAAACATGATAAAAATATCCATTTTGTAGCGTTGTTATATTTTGTTATCGATTCAATAAAGCTCTTTGCGTGCGTGAGACACTAATTCTCAGTTAATCCACATTTTCCTCGTTTAGCATCGATGTGATATTTTTCGTCTCCAATAGTAAAAACAAAATTCCTGAGATCAGGTCAGGTACCGGTTAAAGTCAACCGCGCGATCAAAGAAGACTGGGCATCAAATCACGTGGTATCATTAGGGAACCAGAAGTACCTGTTGAAGGTTTGATTGTAATTTCAAGGAAATAAACAGGTCGTACTTGCCGTACAACAGATTGATTATTTCAAAATTTGATTTTGGTTACTTCCGAAAAAAATTTATCAATTCTATCAACTTTTTGCTTTCTCTAGCAGAGCATGGTTGTATCAATATTTGCGTAATGTTGCCTTCCAGTTATCATAAAACTGGCTGTTTAGCAACTCCTAAACTTGAGCATACAATGTATAGTTACTTATCTAATGTTGGTTTTAAAGAACCAAAGAGTGCGCAAACTACAATGAACAATTAACATAAGGTAAGATAGCTAGAAAAATCGGAAACATAGCGAAGCGAGAACACAGATTACCTAAGCTTTTTTGTCTGACACTCAACAGAGTAATATGTTAGAAAGAGAACGTAAAAAACCTAACGTGTTACTATACACAGAACGAAGGAAATCCTAAAGGATTATTAAACCCAGATGTGGATTGAAATAGGTAAAATTGAGAGGTGGTAGGTACATTTTGAGCTTTGTTAGCACGTGCATTTTTACAGCAACTACGCAGAGTACTATTGCATTTAAGGATCATAGGGTTCAAATCAGCTTGGACGAATGGGTTTGAATAAAACCAAGGAATATCTTGTCTTGCTCAATGTAGTATTCTTATGAGGAGAGAAGGCCAACAACAAGATTTTTCAGATTCGTGAACAGGAAAACTGATGGGGTTTTGTAATCTTATAATTAAAATTGAACATAACTTAAGAAATATTAACTAACACTATACTTTACTCATACGTTAATCAAATTCAACATTTGTGGCGCTGGGGAAGTGTTGCCCAGTGGCAGGAAGCTGCAAGGAGAGAGGGCGAAGCTTACCAGTAAAATCAGTGAGGTAATACTATGGGCTGGCGACGCTTTCTCTGTAGTTTGAAATATGCTTTTGGTAGTTGAGATAATTTGTTGAGCTGAACTTTTGGGGAGAGTTTTGTTGCTGCAATCTCCCTTCTACGCAGGAGGGTTATGGTGACCCTACTGATGTATATTGAAAACAGCCTATGAGCTTTTTAGGAACGAAGATAGATACCGAGGGCGGTCTACCCTCCTAGATAGTCGCTGTGCAGCGGACTACTCATGGGGAGTACGACGGTGGGTGAGTGACACATACCTCCGTATTCGTTCTACGTAAGAGGGTTATGGTGACCCTACTTACGTATTTTGAAACAGCCTATAGTATACAGTTCTACTAAGGTTCATCGTGACCCTTGTCTCCGCATTCGTTTTAAGCTATGAGTTTGGCAATGTGTGTTGTGCTGCAAGTGTTGGGAAAGAAATATTTGACTGAGGTTCATGCATCCTGTATCAGCTTGAACACTTACATTAAATACAGACTGGCACTAGCTCGTAAGTTCATTCATTCGACAGATTACCGCTCGTGCAATTTTTCTACTTTCTGTGTTGAGACAAAGCCCTTTTTCGTATCGAGACATGCTAATTTACACATTTGCAGAGTCGTGTGGATTCTCTATCAACTTTGTCAATATTAATTCATAAGGCATGGTGTAACACGGGTAATTTAATTATACAATAGCAGGCTACTGCAATTGGCATATGCCTCTACCGGGTCTGGAGCCCGGGTTTGATCGGACACAGGCGAGCGCGCTAACCACTGTCCTAAACCAGGACAATAAGTTAGCACAGTAACCTTAATGTCTTCACAACTCCAGGCTTATCCATGGTGGGGCATAAACTTAAAATAATTTGATTGAACAAATCATCGGTAAACAAAAGCCTTGATTGGCCAAAAGCATTTTTCCACCAAAAACAATTAAATTGGGAATGTTTTGTTATTATTCATTTTCAATTTGTCTGTTTTGACAAAATCAATATTTCGGCTTACTTCTGATTTTACAATATATCAATTTTCATTGTTGTCTAAAGATTTGTGCATATAAAATTTAACCATCAAAGATACAAAAACGGGGAATTACTCAGTGATATAGCAATATATGTCAAGCTATCAATAAGTTTACTTTTCAATACATCTGTACTCTAGACAAATAAAACATTTCAGTTCATGAATTATATTTCTAATCTAGATATTTGCTATGTTAATCCAATTAGTTATATTTGCTATGTCGGCCACCAAAATGACAACGATGATGTGCAAATATTACATTCTTGAGAGGGTGTTCTTTACTCCATAACCGACAAAAAATTCAATATACATTGCTGCGTCGCACACCTTTAGTATTACCGTTTGCTTCTAGTGTGTTCCTGATATTTGAGGAAGGTCTTAAAATGGCAAGTTCTACGGAAGAAGAGACATTTCTTGCCAAAACATTCAAATATCCATCATTATAAGCTCCATCTACCCGAGAACCTGCTCAACGCTACATTCCTGGACTCCCGTCTTTCTTCGTAAGAACATTGCTCAGATCAAAATAACATCGAGCTCTCACACATCTGTCAAGCCCAGTCATGATATAGATTATTGTCTACTAGCGGCACGTGATCATTTTTAACCCCTTGTGCTTCCTTTTTCACGTAATACATCTAAACTTAGATGGGTAGTGCCGCTACGTTTATAAGATAAAACTAATACCATGATGGCAGGATTTCGAAAGAAGGTTCACAGTAGGAATTTTTCAGAGGACAGAGAAATAGCAAAGGAACATCATGAAGATCGCTCTCAATTGTGTTCGGAAACTGTAAAGCAAACGCAATATGAGAAGTCACCATTCCTGCTTTCCAGTGGCGTAGCGTCTGGGTATTCAAGGTATTCAGTGAATACCCTGGGATTTTGAGTAAAATATAAATAAAATAGCCTAAGTATAAGATTTTTCAAAACAAGAAGACCTTTTCTAACTTTGGGGTTATAAACTTCATAGTGTTTTCTCCATTTCTAGTTGTTGAACGCAACCCAACACAATTTGTATATGTTCCATCTATTCTATTCCATTGTATTTGATTCCATGTTCCATATTTTTGATAAAGATCTCTAGTTGAGCAGAGGAAACATTCCTAAATGGATTAGTGGTTATGTGTTATTGTCTATGAGAACAGTAAACGATTGAATTTCATTGTATTAATCACAGCAGAGGTCTACGGTACGCACTGAATCTCTTCCGGTAGTTTCCACCAATCAGAACTCTCCATTTCGCCAGTATTTGACCCCAGATTGACCTTTTAGATCGAGAAAACAAAAGAGCTGTACGCAGAGATTTCTCTGCGTACAGCTTCCTTTCTTGACTTAGATGATCAAAACTGATTCCGAGGCTCAAACAATCATAGGCAAGAAGACGGAAGTAAAACAGAATTGATATCGTGAACGTGAACAGATTAAAATCAACAGCTGAACATAAATAGGTCAACATGAAACCCAAATGTCGTCGTCGCTTTTGCAGTATAATATTTAAATATATATATTGCTAAGATGGCCTGAGCTCATTACACGAAAACAAGTAAGAACGTATGTGCAAGGTAGATTTTGAGTGATTTTTAGGATCCTACGCCATTTTGAGGGCCTAATCATGACCTAATCTCTGGGGCTTCCGGCTTGAATCTCAACTGAATACCCACTACTGAAAGTCACGCTACGCCACTGCTGCTTTCATCTTTTCCATCAGCCAATTAGATTTCATTAGTCATATTCTATCATTTGCTTGCTTGTTTGAAATGGCATTTGTAAAGATAAAGTCGAAGCAAACCGTCAGCTTGGTTTAGAAAATGCCGTCATCCTTGCTTTAAGTCGACGTATTACTACTTTCGGTATTTTTTTAGTATATTGTTCCTTGAACATTCAGCCGAAATATGTTAGGAAACTTCTCAACATCTACAGACACGAATTGGAGAGCATATAGTCAAGGATAAAAAGTCCAACATCTTGTAGCACTTATTTGATAACCCTTCCTGCCGTACTCTTTGCTCTGCAGAAAGCTTTTCTGTCCTTGATAGCGTTCTTAAGATCAAAGAAGTGCTGCATATCTCTTGGATGAAGCCTAAGCACAACAAACAGCTTAATCATTATAAGCTTTATCTTTCTTTGTACTTAACAATGCTATGATATTTCGCTTTTATGCTAAGTGCCTTTTTCTAATAATACTGATTTTGAACTTTTCTTGCCCATGTATTTTTTACGTAATGTTACATTATCAGATTCATTCTAATATGTAAGCATGAAGATAAACATCGATTGTTCGAATGATGTGTCTTTTGAAATTTCTTTCATTTGGACTGAATTCTTGCAATTTCTAAAATATCACCCCAAACATGGAAGGGGGATATTTTGACAAGCTTTTTAATCCCTAAACCTATTTTTCGTGGGTTTGTGTTGATACTTTACCTCTACTTTATCGTTTTTGCATTTTGCTTTCCATTTGTTTGGTTCAATTTCTTTCTCTTTTCTTTTTTTTATGTTCAGTTGCTAGGATTTTTACGACGTTCCAGTAAAAGTGAAGCGAGTCATTCAGATGTGAATTGAAATTGTTTGAATTGAAAAACTTAAGGTCTGACTATTTGTTAGAAAGAAATGGTTAGGAAGCCTACTGTTTCCTTTTTCTGTTTTAGTTTGGATGTTGAGCAGAACTTAACCTTGCACAAAGTTTGTTTTAATTTACTAAGAGATGGCTATATGAATAAGCCAAAATGTAAACGCCTCGAATAATCTACTAAGATATCGAAATATGTTTGATTTTCAACAAGAAAACACCGAGCAAGCACCGGAAACGAAACATTTGAGTATAGCTGCTCAACCATGTCAATTTAGGTGAAACAATGATAAGATGATGAGACAAAAGACTAGCGCACAGTCCCCGTTTAAAAAGTGAACAAAAACCTCTGAGAAAAGGCTTCCAAACCATCTCCTCCTATCAACTGTTGTCTTACCTTTTTATATCTGACCTTATGCCATTAGTTCTAGAAAAAGTGAGAAAAAACATTCAAGCTGTTGTGTATTTCAGAGACACCGGAGCTATGTAAGGGCAAGGGGGTAAATATTTTCGTAAGGGCAATGTAAACCAAAGGCGAGCGTGGTGAGCCGAGAAAAACGGGGGCTTTGGGGGTACTCCCTCTGAAAATTTTTTAGCCTCTTGACTGGCTTAAAATACTCCTCTTAGCCCCCTTAGCAAAAGGCAGGGAGCTTGCCCGCCCTTCAACCCCTTCCTAGTTTTTCTTAAAGTAGCAATGACACGTCAATTTTAGTTATTTGGCATATGCTTTGCAAAAGAAAGGTCAATACCGGATTCAGATATTCCGAAATATTAATTAACCAAATCGGTTGAGCATCACAAACGTTTCATATCTCTTTGGAAATTTTTTAACGCTTGATGGAGGCGATAGTGTTGGTTTTTTTGTATGTAGTTTATTTCCAAACACATAAACTTCATTCGGTAATTGGTGTCTGAAAATGGCAGAATTCCTCTCTTTTTTGTTGTTGTCATATTGGTAGCATTAGATAATCAACTCGTGCTTCATAGATCAGTATATAAAGGAAATCAATTTAATTCTAGTTTTTGCACTAATACTGTAAGTTATCGAGTAATCTCCTAACTGAAATTATAAAAAGTGCCCCCCCCCCCTCAAATAAGACCCTATGGGGCCTTATTTGAGGGAAGTATGATGGCCGAATAGTATGTTATTCCGATAAAGCCTACACAAGATGTAGCTTAAGGGTATTATCTGAAGACAAAATAGGAAACAGAGACGTTGGTTTCATCGTTGTTATTGCATCTCGTTTATGAAATAGCCTTTTTGCCATTTTTAACATAGCTGATAAAGAAAATTTTGTCATATTCCGAGGGCTTATTCGAGAATATACAGTGGTGCTTTTTATAGATATGCAAAACCAATAACAAAAATTTACCGATTTTTTTTACTATGTAATAACTAAAGACCCTCTTTGCAAATCATTGATCTTTTTTTCTCATCTACTTTTTAAGTATTTTCTTCTGAATATAAAAAAGCTGTCTCTTTGCTTAGCTTTTTAATCTCTGACCTCATCTTGATGAATTTCTTCAACAACATTTTATCAACGGTTCGAAGTTCTTCTAAGTCACATTTCAGCTTTTTCAAGTTCGACTCGATTCTCGGTTTCACTATCGTCCAATCTTCCATGATATTGTTATTCATTTCACTTATTTCCCTCCTTCTTGGCAAAGATTCCTTACGAAATTATGTCCATTCTGCAAGAAATGAATGAATTCATATTGAACCGTAAAGTACCACCCCACTTGACTGAACAGTCTCCACTGTCCTTGACGTTATCCCCCCCAAGCATCATGTTATCCCTCCACTTTTCTGACGTTATAAACTCACCGTACTAAACAGCCTCTTTAGTAATTATGCTACACAGTACTGATGATATCCCTCCACAGTAATGAAAGTACTCCGCAAAAGTACTGAAACCGTCCATTAAACTTGTGGTATCCCCTACAGTACTGATGGTATACCTCCAATTTGCTGAACGTCATCCACAATAACGATTGTATTCCTTCACATTACTAATGCTACTTCTTAACTGAACTAAAAAGCTTCCAATATACTGATAGTATCCCCGATAGTGTTGCGGTCATCCCTATCAACCTGAACATCCTCCACATTAGCTACCGAATAGAAATTTTCAGGATGACTATCAGGCGTTTCCAAAACTTTTGAAAAGCTTACGTATTATGGACTTTGTTCTGCTTCGTGTCCAATTGTTCAACTCTGCCCCAGAAATTTGAATATTCCAAGGATAACAACAAGTCTTGGAAATTAGGGATATTATTTTTGCAAAAAAGGCTGTTTGATTTCTTATGAATGGAAACTCCAGTTAGAAATAAAGCTACTACTTTCACATTCATGTTGAGTTTACGCAAATCTTTTTTCATATAGCATTAGCCTTGACATGATGTGCAGCTAAATCCCATCAATCCTGAACTCACGAAGCTGGTCAATGTATTACTGAAATAAATGCCTGGTTTGGGATTCTATTACACATCATAAAGGAGGCTGATGCTGATCTGCAATGAATGTGAAAAAGGTTTATTGTAGAATTTACACTACTACCAAGAAACTTAACAGTATAAATACTCTAAGCCTTCTTAATGGCCGTTAAAGACATGCAGGGCTCTCACCGAAAAACTCTACCAGACTCCTAAATCCAGTTAATTCCAGTTAATTCTAAGCGATAATCAGATTTACGTTAACAAAATTTCTCTTGTTTTTAAAATGTGTAGCAATGTCAAGCGCAGTCCATGTGAAAGAATCAACGCTCATTAATTTTTTATTAAACATTGTCTAATTAAGATGCTTATGATGACGGTTATTCATGAATTATACACGCTTTTTAAACACAAGAGCTGGTGTCCAAGAGCTCTAATTGCCGAGAGAAAATTAATGCAGTAGCTCCTGAAGGGGATATTCAGTACTGTGGTGGTTGTTCAGTAATTTGAAGGATGATCAGTACTGTGGAGGATTTCCGGTACTTTGAAAGATGTCAGTACTTTGAAGGATGTTTAGTACGTAGGAGAATGTTCAGCAATGTTGGAGAAGTTCAGTACTGTGCAACAATAACATCCAGTACTGTGGTGAATGTTCAGTACTGTTAAGAATGTTAGGTACTTTTAAGGATGTTCAGTATTTTGAGGGGTGTTCTGGACTGTGGACAATTTTCAGTACTTTGAAATATGTTCAGTTCTTTGAATGATGCTCAGTTCTGTTGAAGATATTCAGTAAACGATAACAACCATTACTGTAGAGAATGTTCAGTACTGTGGAGGATGTTCAGTACTGTATAGGATGTTAAGTACTTTTAAGGATTTTCAGAACTTTGAAGAATGCTTAGTCCTTTGAAGGATGTTTAGGACTGTCGACGATTTTCAGTACTTTAGAATATGTTTAGTAATTTGATTTCAGTACTTAGGAGGATGTTCAGAACTGTTAAAGATATTCAGTACCTTGTAAGGATAACATTCACTACCTTGGAAAGATATTTAGTGAAATGGAAAATGTTCAGCCCTGTGGTGCATGTTGAGTACTACTGACGATGTTCAGTATTGTGAAGAGATACTGCCAAGTACTGTGGAGGATCTTTGGCAATCAAGAAGGAAACCGCAGACACTTTTGTAAGAAAACCATCAGTGCTGTCAGGATAATCATTATTGCAATGGAGAATATTTAGAACTGTAGGGGGCACCTCAAGTACTGTGGAGGGATAACATGATTACCGAGGAGAATATTATTAGTATTTTGGAGGGATACCATTAATACTGTGGGAGAAGCCATCATCAGTACTAGGGTATCCAGTACTGTTGAGTTCTCGTGGTATTCCTCCATAGTAGCTACTAAACGTCCTCTACAGTACTGCATAGACCCTCCCTAATTGGATGATATACCAAAAGTGTAACAAAAATCAATGCTCATTTTGCGCCACATCTTAGCCTTTTAATTTTCTTTGCATTTCAAGACAAAATATTTACGTTGTCGAAATCAGCATGTGTTAATCTTAAAAAGAGTTTTGATTGCCAAAGACTCTGACCAAAATATCAGGAAATACTTATTTCTATAAGAACAATTTTGTAAGAATACAAACCTCGTCAGATTTAAGATAATAACTAATAGCAAGCCAGGACCGACAACTTTTACCTTGATATCAAAATTTTAACGAGAGATAACCAATTCAAGAAATAACAATAAGACTAAGAAGTTAATACAAAACATGCGTAGTGGTAGCACACTGATACGTCAGATAAATGAAAAAGGTCAAAATTTGCCACAATCAACACAACTAACCGCAAAAATATGCTTCTGAAGAATGGTTTTGGTAAGAACAATTTAGGACCAGCCAGCCTCAAACGCTTTTTACTGGCCCTTATAAAAAGACTAAAGCCTGGTTTCTATATGATCGTTCACGATCGCTGACGATCGCTGGGGATCGCTGGGACTCAGGATCGCAGACGATCGTTCACAATCGCTGGACATATGACACGCTGTTTCCATATGATCGTTGGCGATCGTTACAAAAGTTCAGCGATCCCCAGCGATCGTCAGCGATTGTGAACGATCATATGGAAACCAGGCTTAAGTTTTTCTTGTAGAGGTTGTCCTTTCAATCGCGTACGTTAATTTCGAATTCAAACTCTATCTCAAATTCAATTATGACTCCGCAGCAAATTAAAGTAAATATGTAATATCAAAATTCTTTACAAAAATAAGACAATTACAAACATTAGGAGCTTAACATGTTGAAATAACCGAAATAGTTTACAAGCTTAGATGCCTATCGCAAAGAAACGATGAGAAGAAACAATAAATTGTGTAAAAGAAACAATAAACTTCATATCACAGTACATACCTTTATTTACTTGCGCCTTAGTAGTCTTTTATAAATCTGAAATTATTGGCAACCATCTAGCAACAGTTTTCCGCAATCATTAAAGAAAGCCGTAATTAAATTGGCAATTTGTGTATCTCTGAACTCTTGACTAGTTATATCATATTATAGCCAATTAAATTCATTATATTTTCGATTTCCACTCGATTTTCAATATCAATTTTAATCTTTTTCAGGTTTCTTTGCTTAAAAATGGTTTCACTAGACGATAATATCCCTTCAAAATCCGGCAGACAACAATGGAATATCAAAACCAAGAGGAAACAGTTCTAAGTAGGCCCTAACTGCGCTACTTAAATCATTCTGCCATTTGAAAGGTAATTTTAATCCTTTCTTTACTTGCTGTGTGGATATCAACAGTGTTGTTGTGAACTCGACCATGTGACAATGAATTCAAGGTTGGGTTCTAGTAGCCACATAACTCTTGCATTATTTATCTATTCTTAGTATTAGAATGCTCAAGATAGATATTGATATAAGGGATATTGAGTATATCTTTACCAAGGCCCGAAATCGCCTATTCTTATTATTGGCCTTATAAATAGTTTTTGACTGAGGGATACAGTCTATAATAGGATAACTTGTACGCTTCACTTGTATGTCATTAGCAGCCTCCTTATCGACGACCCTTGACGTCATAAGCAGTCTCGTAACATTCACACACGTCAAAGCCTCGCTATGGAATGTATGAAAACTTAATTTTTTTCTATACTGTTTATGATTGTATTTAGCTGGTAGTATTGTAATTATCTTCAGTGACTAAGGGGCTTTTCACATGAACCCTGGATAATGAGTTGATCCGGGGTAAGCCATTGCCCCAGGTTGACGAGTTGCCTCGGCCTCTGGTCTGAAATAATGCGGTTCAATTCAAACGCCAAATTATTCTTGACATTAAATTTTTATTACCCCGGGTCAACCACGATAGCCTTTTGACCCGGTCTTCAGTCCGGGTGACCCGCCCCACCGTGGCAACATTTTATCATGTGAACAGAGTGGAGGAAATCATCCCGGGAAACCGGGGTCAGTTCGCGTTTAATTTTTCAAATTTATTGTTTACTTTGAGAAAGCCCTGTCAAATTAGCCTCGGTATTGTTTCGGGGATCATAAACTCACGTTTGAGGCTACTCCGCGACAACGTTTTGTTTGCCCCGGGGCGGTATTTCTGACCCTGGTCAACTTCCCCCCGGGTTGAGAGGTAACTCATGTGAACAGATGAAGAATGTTTTCCCGGGTTCATGTGAACAGGCTCTAATATGTAAATCTCACAAGAGCATGACTATTCAAGGCTCTGTGTCTTTATAACTTAACACGTAACATAGAAGCAGGATTGATCTCTCTTACCAGCTAGCAGGGAGGGGGCGGGGTACTTGAGACCTTCGAAAACCATCAGTTGCAAAGTTGCAAAGTTGCACCATCAGTGAATATTTCAACACTCGAGGAATTAAGAGACGTGGTCTTATCATAACAAAATGAAGACAAATGTCACTGGTGTGCTTTTAGGAAACTCAAAAGCCTTTAATCTATGTTTTTGCTATTAAAGAAGTGCCTAGTAATCTATATGCTAAAATATGAAGTAATGGAACAAAGAAATTCAGAGGCATTCAGATAAGACTTTGATGTGCTTCAAAGAGACTTGCTAGCTCCTTTTCTGTTCATCAGTTGTTGAATATGAAGGAAGAACATTGCTGCATAAGTTGAATATAGAAAATTACTTTTCGATACTGATACTTCTAGTAAGGTATCGTTGTGCCTCAGGGAGTCTTTTTGGCTCCTTTTCTATCTAATATTGTCCTGGGCTTTGAAGTAAATGCATAGTTACTTAGGTGGCATAGACATGAATACTTTCCGGTTGAATATACAGATGCATTCAATTCAGACACCGGTGCCCTAAAGGAGATTCCAACACTCCTTTTCTTTTCATGATTATTCTAGGGTAAGACGAAAATAGATAGCTCGAAAGGTAGCAAAGAAGAAAAAACTTCCTTGGAGAATATGTCTTTGTATCCTGTATAGGCATTGCTTCAGGGAGTCTCATTAGCTTCTTGTCTTTTCATAATTGTTCTTGCATATGAAGGAAGTGAAAAGTTACTTAGATAATATAGGTGGAAATGCTTTCTCTAAAAGAAATAATAGATGTATTCAGTATAACAATTAAAAAAAAGGTAAGGAGAAAATTTCTAGTCTATTGAAAACGTAACCTAGATAAAACTCAGTGCTAAATAATACAATAAAACCAAGCAAAACAATATTACTTTGAATAGACACATATCTCTGCAGTGACTCAGATATTCACGCACCTTTACGCTTTATTATTCTAGAATCTTTCAGGAGGTATGCCTTCAGGCTCCGCAAGTTAAGCTTGAACTGGACAAAGTATGGACAGTTTCCAACAGGCCAAGCACGTCATGATTTACGGAGCCCCTTGAACTCGCAGTGATATAATTTCCTTTTGAAGAATAGCTCAAAAGAATGGTTCTCCACCTACGCAAGGAAACCATTACGTGCGAATATGAATAATAAATTTTATATTCAAAACCACATTGAGCATCTTACAGTTGATCTCAGCACGAACTAGCGCATGCAAATCTAGAAAAACAGGTTTCTGCTTTCAAGTCAAACAGGTATCTCTGACTTTTCTCACTGGTGTATTTCGGATTGACCTGCTGGATTTCGGCCTAAATTGTTTGCACGCGATAACCGGGAAGCATCCTTTTAGGGAGGGATAATAAACGCAACTTGTACAATCTTAATGACCAGCAAGGGATTTGTAGCTCCACGTAATGTTTTGATGTTATACCTAAATATACGTGAGCTTGGTAATGATACTGCGTTTGCATTCAAACAAATCGGTGTCGTATGGCTGAAGTCTGCGCAATTAATTTTTCATGCTCCTCTGAAACTAATCTAGGAGTCTGGTTACGATGAATTCTTTCGGGAGAATCAAAAGGTGAACAGTCTCTTTATACAGTCAGATGAACAGTTACCGGCTCGGGTTGTACGGCTTGTGATATTCAGCTAGTAGATTAACATCGGTAATCTTTATATTAGAAGGTTGCCTTTCGACCGAATACATTTCTGAGGATGAAAATGACCGTAGTAGGATGCAAGCCTCGAGCCACTTCCATCTCACAAATTGCACCACTACTCACCAAATATAGAGAAAAAATATATCGAGTATCTTTAATAACCACAAGAGCCAGCCAAAGGGCGACGACTTTCCTACAGCAGAAACACCACTGCAGCCCCACAATTCGATAGGCTAGGGAAGTAAACTTGAGAAAAAGTAGGACTCGGAAAATCAATCGAATTCTCTTGTGAGAATGAAAGAGGTCCGGTGTAGTTCTTAAAGGGCATAGACTCGTATCAATATCTGGGGATTGGTAGTGATGCAGTTCGTGGGACTGATGTGACTCTGGTCCGTCGATTAAAAACCAACTGCCCCAATGGATGCTCAGTTGGCACAACACTAAATCAGTAGTTGTGGTTTCGAGTCCTGTTGGGGTCATTTTTCATTCTCACAAGATAATTCGACTGGTTAAGCTTTAGAATAAGGATTTAGAGTTTAGGTTTGGGCCCCATCGCAAGAAAGTATTTCTTTTGAAATATAAGACGTCATCACAGATATGATTCAGCCTTTATAAAAAATAAACCCAGTCTGAACTATAGAGCTATGTGCTGTTATACGAGAGTTTCATTTTATCTACACTTCTGCGTTAGATGAGGTTACATTGGGAAATTTTCACATTCTTCAAACGATCCGGATCGCACTGGGCAACCATCTCAACAGGCCTACGCAACTATTGACGTAGATCAACAATATTTTTCACCTAGAAAACTTATATTTACGTAAATTGAGTCACCAAACACCAATGATGGAAACCTAAGTCATTCCAAAAAAACATTCAAAGATTCAAATTTTATAATTTCTAGAATATAGTAATGAAATCAACCTTGGGAGAAAATGAGGGTTACGTTTTGCAAATGGGCTGCCTTACCTAGGGCCATACTAATTAAATTATATCTGGCCCTGATATCTCTGCTAAAAAGAGCCCTGCTTTGACCGTTTTGAAACATTGAAACGCTCAAAAGGGTTTTAACTCGTAGTGGTCTTGTTGACCTTGTTGACCAGCCACTTTTAACAGAAAAATCGATCATTGACTTGATATCTTTAATTATTCGTCTTTTGTTTGATGGCTTCTCAGTAGGTAAAATAAAGGGGTTAGATAACAGAGGTTTCTTTAACCTGCAGCTCTACACAATATGTGCAGTTCTAAACCTTTGTTGTGCAGTTCTAAGGAAAATATTGTGCTGTTCTAAATATCTTGTAGGTGAGAAATTATTAAAAAAGAGGATTATAATGGTTAATAACGTCAAACATGCATTTTTCAGCAATCTACAAGCATCGAAATCCAACATTTTCACCCTTCGGTAGCAAACATGTTGATGCCTCAACAGCCATTGAAATTAAAGAGAAACAAGATAGAAAAACAGAGAACGTAATAAGATTTCCTTTCAAAAAACTTTTCAGATAAGAAAAATGTACAGTCCTAAATTTTTCTTAAAAAAAACCTGATTGATAATCATATTAGGCAGTAACTGTCGATTAAAATCTTTTGCAGTGGAAATACAAATGGACCAAAAACACACTAAAACCTGATCATTCTTTACTGTATGTAGAGATGTCATGCATACTGGCGTATCCCTTATTTTGAGGATTTTGTGGCTTTTCATAGAATAGGACGTAGCTAAAACATAGCCTAATAAACTCACAAATGGAAGCATTCAAGATACTAGGACCGCACTTACTATTTTAAGTATTGATGTGCTTTATGCTACTATGCCTTTACTTGAGAAAAGGTATGTTGTGGCCCTTCCTAGGCTAGCATGTTAACGATGAGCTCACCTTAGACTTGTTTCTTAGTTTTACGGGGCATCCAACCCTCTCCAACTTACAATTTTGGTAGGGGTCTCTCATTACCTAGCTATATAATCATTTCGAGATCCCAAATTTAGCAGTTTAAAAAAGATGACCCAACATGAATCATCAAGCATTACATGCTTATTTTTGGTCAGATCCTGCAACTCGTTTTTGCTGGCGTTGTTTACTTTAGTTCGACGAAATTCCGTTAAAATTTGGCGTTGTTTACTTTAGTTCGACGAAATTCCGTTAAAATTTCAACAAATCCAGTTGAGCTATGGCAAATTCCAGAACTTGCTAAGATAGGCTATTTCTTGTTTTGATCTTACTGTTTCTGATTTAGCCGTTATGTTGATTGTAGTAAGGTTGAAATATATTTTTTCAAAGGGTTCTTCGCCCTAGAAATTCGAAATATTTTGATTCTTCTAGAAAAAATGATTTCTTATTTCGTTTCTACCGGTTATTGTTTAATCGCACTAGCTACTTATCTTTTTACATATGGAGCATTTCTTTCTGTAATGGAAACAAGATCTCCTTATTAAAATATTTCACTATACCCGTTCAAACATGCAAGTAATATATTTACCCGATTATGTAGCCTACACAAGTTGATCCCGTTTACACGCATCCTTTCACTAGAAGCTCTTATATTTATAAAAAGTTTCTTAGAAAATAGTTTTCCAGAGTATCTTTTAAGATAGAAAATTACACTCTTTTTTATAAGAATAATTTTCCTGAGCCTCAACTTTTCCATTGTTTATTCTTAAATTTCTAGTGTTCTTTGGCGATTTTGAGCCTCAATATTCTCATAAAATTTATTCTTATAAAGAAAAAAGAGTGTAAACCTATCATATTGAAAGTCATTCCAAGTCTTAAGACAATCTCATTTGATTCGCTGTAAGCATTGTTTTGTTTTTGGTAGCTTTGTTTTCCGCATGATTATCCTCTGTAAAAACTCAATATTATAGTTAATTAATGAGGGCATTGATAGATATATTGATGCCAAACATGTCTTTCATGTCGAATCCTATTCCCTTCAATATTCCGGAGGTGCAAAGTGGTTGCTCATCATTGATTGGTCAGTTAACAAAAAGGACGGAGGTTTGTCCAATTGATTGACAGTCACCACACTGCATGCGAGTGTTTCCACTCATATAGATAAATCCCTACAGTAAGCAACTTTGTAGGCTGTAGGGAAACCTACAGGGGGGAGGGGCTAGGTAAATGTAGGGGAGAAGGGGAGAGTAGAAAACATTCGTATTATGGAAAATCTAAAGGCGAAAATCTTATGAAACTCAATACCCTGTCGAACTCTGGTGATCGCATGAATGTGTGAAGCTCGGCGTAACAACGAAGATAGGTTTCTTTTCTGAGTATACCTCTGTGTAACTTGTCGAGCTCTTAACGCACTTTTATTGTATGTAGCCCTAAAGTATTATAGGAATTTCTGAATTTCAATTATCTAAATCCATTAATTAATTACTTCAAGAAACTCCTAGGAGACTCCGACTCTGAGTACCATTGAAGGGCATTCAGCGGTTTCTTAACATTATTTCTTGTAAAGAAAACATGAAAAGTTTATTATATCATATATAAATGTTTCATATATAAATTGAGTGCACGAAGGGAAATGCGGGGGATTGCGAATATGGTAGGGATAATTAGGGAAAATGACGTTAATTTTCGTAGGGGAAAAATAAGAGGAAGTGTTATCTACGAGTGGCAACACCACTGCATGTTGCATGTTGAAAGGACGCGAAGCCTTTGATCCTGTATAAATCCACGGCGTCCACTATCAAGCAGCAGAAACAAAGTTTAGCAGCTGAGTTCAAGACACAGCTAAACACAGGAAGAAATCGCTCGCAAAGATGGACGTGAATCTCAAAGAAGGTGACATTTTCGTTCAGGACAGCAAGAGCTTCGTCCCAGATACTGACAGCCGACCACAGCGCTCTAAGAAGCAAAAATGTTTGGAGGGCCTAAGAAGCAATCTCTTGGTCTTGATGATAATTTTCGGAGCTTCCATGGGCTTCATCATCGGTATAGCCATAAATCCACGTATCCAGGACATGGAAGAGCCAGACAAAACGACAGCCATCGCTCTCATTGGATTTCCTGGTGAGTTACTGATCCGAATGCTGAAGATGCTGATCCTTCCACTGATCGTTTCTAGCTTGATAGTCGGACTGTCTGGATTTGACTCGAAGGTTTCTGGGAAGTTGGGCATGCGAGCCTGTGCCTATTACTTCTCTACCACTTTCATTGCTGTGATCATAGGGATGTGTCTTGTGTCTGCCATCAAACCTGGAATTGGTGCAGACAAACCCAAGGAGTCGAAGGAAAGTGAGCCCGTCCGGCCTCTTGACAGTTTTCTGGACATCGTAAGGTAGGTTGATTTGCCAATTTGTTTTTTCTCATTAATAAATTTTTCATTCTAAAGCTTTCCTTGCGAGTTATGAATAAGAATATGATTTGATTTATGGTTAGAACAATCGCAATGAATGAAAAATTTTCGTAGGTCGTTGTTGTTCATTGACAATGAAATAATGTCATTGGCATAGTATTTGTATGCATCATGCTTCCCATTCATTGGTCATTGAATTTCGCTTTTTTGAAAAACCACTAACATATTTTGCAGAACTGTCCAGAGGGGAGGGTAGCCAGGGGAGTAAGCAGGGGTCAGGGGCTACGAGGGACCATAAACTTCAAATTATCCATGTTTATTCATTACAAGCTCGCTTTCAGAGAGATTAAGCACTGCTAAATTAGCCCGGGGGCCTGGCTGTGCTGTTAAATGCCTTGATATATTGAAGCCTTAAAAGTTTTTCTAAGATTAAATTTTCAAGAGACTAGAAATAGGTATCCATAACGTGGAAAGATAATACCTAGTATTTCATGTTTATATCATCATACGTTACTAGAAAAGTGAAAATCTCTATAGGAACTTCGAATTGAGGTTTTTTTAAGGAAAAATATGTCAAAAAACAAAAAGTATTTAGGATAGATAGATATTTTGAGAGATTTTGGAACTCAAAAATTAGAGTTTTCTTACAAACAGTTTATACACATTTTATTTCTATCAGAAACCTAGCCATTATAAGAGAGCTAATAGTCTCTTAATTATATCAACTGTTTTTGTTAAATAAAGATTTAATATAAAAGTTTTTATATCTAAGATATGTACTTTTTTTTAAAAAACAGTGGTTATTGTGAAAGACCACAGGTTTTGTTATGATTCTGTTAACCACACCTCCCACACACCTTCAAATTGAAAATTTCTCAGTGAGCTTGAAATTTATCTTAGCAACCACAGACTTCAACAAATATTCTTTATAAGCAGGTCATTGCCAACAAGGCATTGAAAGGTCAACCAAACAAATACATGTTATTCTTTTTGTCAGAAATTAGTTTTAAGTAACCTAGACTAGAATGACCAAGAGTTCAGAAACTCCATTATTGAAAAGCCATTTGCTCAGAAACTTATAACTTGTTCATTGTCAGTTTAGTATGATGCAGACTGCTTTTCACATTCAACTCTGTTTCATTATGTTGAGTTTGTTAAGTTAATATTGATAAAATGAGTTTGTTAGTACTTTTATATCGAGTCTTTAAAGCCAAAAAATTTGATCAATATCATTTACTAAAGCAAGACAGGAACAGCACAAGACAGCACCGACAGAAAAGATGTAGTTGGAATAAATATTGTATATGGAATATATAGATTTTTTATATATAATATTTAATCACTCTGCATTTTTTCTGTTTGTGTCGTCTTTCCCTGTTCCTGTCTCGCTTTATTTTACTTACTTTGCCGCAAGCATTGAAAGAGAACTGGCACAAAACCTAGTATTGTGGCTTTCCTTGTTTAAATGATTTACTAAATAGTATATTCCCATTTGTAAATCCTAGGACCCTCAAGAACTCAAAATTCAAATAGAAACTTTGAATCACTGGGCAGATTTTTTATTTAGCTTGATATGAAAAAAGTATATGTACCAAAAACTGAACTATACATCTGCCAATATTATATTCATCCTTTCAAAATTTACATAGCAGATCTGGTTTGCATTAGCTTCATTTTGTAACAAAAAATCTACTAATCAGTAGAGCAAAGTAGTGAAAATACATAGATATTGTCAACTAGAAGGTCAGGTAATTTGGCCCAGACATTGCCCTCTTAAACATTTGTACCAACTAACGATATTTCTTTTGCTTTTTTACAGGAATATGTTCCCCGATAACATTGTCAGTGCCTGCATTCTTCAAGTAAGTGTTTTCCTTCTCATTTTTATTTTTGCGCATTTCTTGATTTCGTTTGCACCAAACTCTTTGCCTTACAATTGTAGAAAGGTATATTTTGTATTTTTGTTCGATTAATTTGTGAAGTCCAAACAAAACAGCAAATTTCATATCATGGATAACAGATTTTCAAATCAAAAAAGACCTATGGCCTAAAACAGGAAGAGTTGCTCTTGAAATATAATTCTGAAAAACATCATGTGGACATAGCATCAGTAAACCTTGAGATATTGCATAATTGAAAAAGAGAATATGAATAGATGTCATGAATTTTTAAGTGAAGCATCAGGCGTGTATTTGTGGTTTTCTTATCTTTCAATATGGTGGACTGAATTATGGATGGGAATCAATTTGCGAGTTTTCGTAATCATTAGGATGAATTCTTGACGAGATTGTACCACAAGGGTCGTATAACTGAAGTTCATTAGAGTACTCTTGTTTTCTTGGAACTTGAATCATACATCAGTGATGTTTACAAAATAGCAAGAGGCAAGAAAGCAAGTCATGTTCTTTGGCTTGTGCTGAGCATGTCCCTTATCCTTCATCAATTAGTTTTTAAGATGATTTTGTTGGCACTTTCTCTGCTGTGTTTTTCATTACAGTGAAGTTTTGCACAGCTTTTTACTTTTAATTTTGTCATCCGAACCTCATTTAGCCTGCGCACAGACTCTGTGCAGACACAGGCCTCCACAAGGAGGGATAGAGTCTGCCTTTGTGTGATTTATGGATTGGAAGCAACTTCAACTCTGTTATTTGATATTTGTATGGAAAGGGTCATGCTAGTTGTATTCCTTGAATTGAATTTGTCAAATCTGGTTACCTTCAACTTAACTCTGCCTTTCAATGATCTTGATTTTTATCTATAAAAAGATTTGAAGTAAACAACTTCCTCAAAATCAGGGAAAGTTTTCAGCAAGTTTTTTGCTCTCTAGCTAACAGACTCAATCATCTCTTGATTGAAGATTGAGTCTTTGTACTTTGTAGTGAGTATAAGGTTTTACCTTCCCTCCAAAATTTCACTCCCATTCATGACCTTAAATGCTCTAGTGACCAAGGCATATGAGAAAGGAGATGGAGCTATTTCCACCTTAGCTCAATTTAAATGATAATCTTTAGCATGATATCATTTTTACCCACAATCTGCTTCACCTTTAGGAAAAGGTTAGAAAATTGACTTGTTCCCAAATCTTTTCCTACCACAATTTACATCATGATATCAATTTATTGACCCTGTCTGTGCCAGTCTTTTTTGCCATAAAGTCAGGGTCATGAAATTTACCAATTCGTTAATCCTGTGCGTTTTATTAAAACAGTGAATGCAAAGGTTTGACAAGGTGTTGAAAGAAAGTTTTCACAGTGCACATTAAAGTCATGCAATGCACAGAAATAGCAAACTTATCAAATTCTCCTTCTGTTATGGAAATGTCACAGCCCTTCCTCAGGTTTAGTGTAGTTCTTAAAGTGGTAAGCTAGGTTTGTTTCTACATTTAGCGGGTTATCGTACAATTCGTGGCTGTTGATATGCCTTGCGTTGGTTAAATTTAATTGACTACCTTGGTAGCTCAAGTTGTCGAGGCGCAGACTGTGTGTTGAAATCCTACTATTCCTAAGAATTATTTCGACTGCCATTTCAAATCCTGCTTCTTGTCAAATTTTCTCCTGAATCCTTTGAGTCTTAAGTCGTTTGTAATTGACTTCCTTTGATATTTTATTTCAATCGTGTAGAATTGTCTGGTGAATGATACCACGCCAAATCTAACTTTTTGGCTATTATTAAATAAGAAGTAAATAAGAGGTAGACCACAGAAAAAGCCTATTTCATTCCCTTCATTGATTTATTACCATATAAGTTTTGTTGCAATGAGTAGCATGATATCAATTTATCAACCTCGTCTGTGTAACCTTGTTTCGCCTTTAAGACAGGCTGGATATATTAAAACGTCCATGATATTTTGAATCATATAAAAACTTGAGAATGCTACGATGTAATATTTCAGGACTAAATATGGCTTGAAAATTATCTTTTTAGAATTTTCAGGTAATTTTGATAGAACTGGATTCCCCATGGCCTTTTGACTCTTCCAAACTTCCGAAGTTGGGAGAAGGATACCATGACACCCAAAATGTTGCCTGTATGTTTTGATCTGCCTAAGAAGTTTATTTCGCAGAATTTTCCAATTATTTTGATATCAGTGGATTCTGTTGAATTCTTCCAATCCAATGGTGGACGATTTTGGTATATTGTATCATAATACCGACTTGAGGAGCAGAAAACCAAATTGACCCCCAGAACCATTGTCCCTATCCTTAAAACCGCGTGTATTGAACATGCATTGAGGATTAAGCTGCAATTGCACACGACCTCACTCAGAGAATTATCGCACCATTGCACACTGAGTATTATCATGAAATTGAAAAGACATGCCCAGTTGTTGAAAACAAGTTTAAAGCTTTAGTCATTCGTCATCAAACTAATTCTGTACAAATATAGAAAGCTCCTCGGATTTCAAACAGCCTAAGCCTTATTTAAAGTGAGAAAAGCTTCTTTATCTTGGAGATATCGAGCAATCTCGAGTCATGTGAATGAGCAAACTTAGTCATTTCTATCGTCTTTAGGCTTCGAAGAAAGTAAAGAAGGGATTTGATTATCTGAGCCATCTTATGCGACCGAATTGAATGCTCAGAATTTCCTGAGCTCGTCTGCCTTATTCGGGTTATCAGGGTTTGAAAATGTTGCGATATTTTCTTACTGTCTCAATTTCAATGAATAGTTACAAATTTATGCATTTTTATCAGAAATGAAACTTTCATGAACCTTATCCTCAATCTTGCTTGGATACATCACTGTATCAGACTGTAGTGTTTTGCAAGGCTTTTGAAGGGCTTCGGGAAATGGCCAAAAATTGAAAAAAGTACGATGATTAGTATATCTTGGTCAAAATCCACCTAAAAGTAACAGACCTCTTCCACAGGTTTCGGCAAACCCTACGATCTTGTTCTCTGTCAATTTTGGGTCATGTAGTGCATTCTAATGTAATGCATCATAATAGCCTCCATGCTGACATGAATTTTTCTTGAAAAAGATCTCTTTTGTCCTTTTCTATACGAGAGCTTTATATATAAGCTCACTCACTCAAAAATAGAAGGATTTAATATCCTAGAACCTTATTCACTACTGTATGTAGTGATAAAGTACATGCTACAGTCTCCCTACGATAGGTAAGGCCTCTAGTTGCCTATTGTAGGCTATCCCGTGAATAAAAACTCACTCACTTACAAATGAAATCATTAGACATACCAAGATCTCATACACCACTATATGGTGATGTATTGCATGCACGTTAAACAGAAACTGGCTCTCTACCCAGGCCTTCTACTATTCCTGCAAAGAAGATAACTAGATATCGTGTAGCGAGCCTCCAATTAGCAATTCATTTATATTTGGGTTTTCTTTAGTCAATCAACTATAACATATTGTGGGCAATCAATCGATTGAGATTTTGTTTGAAGTCATGTATTGAATGCACGCTCAAGCATGTTTAAGCGTCTTTTTGCGAATCAGAGTAAATTGTGTTTAATCTTATCAAAAAGCTCCCAGCGAGAACATTTATTATTTATTTGTGCTGATTGAAAAATAGGCCTCTTTCACGCAGCATGAGACAAAATATTGCGGTACAAGCCTCACTTTGGGCTTATAGTTATGAAAACGAGGCTAAGCTTTTGTTCGTGGCTACTTTAAGGAGTGCTTCAGTACTAGTGCTTCATATTGGCAGAAAGGGCCTCGCAATATAGCGAAAAACGCCTAAAATAGGAAACCGTCAAATAATGTTAATTAAGATGTGATTGATCCTGGGCCCTAATTTCTCTAAAACCGCCAATGTCAATGGTCAAGGGAATAAGACGTCTCTGGCAGCTTGTTTATTACATTGACCCCATTGTCGCAACGGAATTCGGAAATATTGGATACAGTTGATCCCTCGTCTAAAAATCTGGCCTTATTGGTGTTGAAACTAATATCAGCCATCAACCAAGTTGGTCTATCTAGCATACATATAAACAACTATAGATGTGCTTAAGGAAGTATTCAATGTATGTTGGCTAATCGAATTCTTGTCTTCCTGATTCACGCAGTACACTATTCGTCTTTTTACGAATAAGTTCTTTTTTTCAGGGAAAAACCCAAATTGTAATCGTCAAAGAACTGACCCACGAGTACAACATGACTTTGTCAGGAAACGAATCCGCGCTCTTCCTCTCAGACAAAGTAGTGAAGACTGAGAAGAACGAAACAACCGGAGAAATCATCCGCAACTACACGACCATAAAAACTTACCGAACATACAAGCAGCCAAAGGGAACCAAGACGACATACAAGGCGAATTTCCTTGGACTCATTGTCTTCTCCATTTCTGTTGGTATCGTTGTCGGAGGTCTGGGAAGCGAGGCTAGCGCGTTCATCGATTTCATCACGACTCTAAACGAGGTTGTCATGAAGCTGGTCATTTTGGTCATGTGGTAAGTGTGTTCGCATCAGGCATTGGAGTAAAATCCTTCTTGAAATCAGACCAAGGCATAGGCAGAAGTTTATTTTAAGTATCTGGAAAAGCAAGAACGAGTCTACTTAAGTTTTTAACCTTCTTCCGGGTAAACTTTCCGGTAATCAAGGGTCTCTTAAAGTTAGGTTGTATACTTGAAAGGTTAAGCTCAGATTTGCATCCAGAGACAGAAAACTCATTTTTAGCAATAGACTAGAATAAGCATGAAAGAATCCAATACTGCTAGAATTAACCACTTAACATACTATCAAACAGCACTCTCATAAAGTAGAAAGTTGCAACTAAGAACCTAAAAATGAAGAACCTTTCAGCCTAAGATTTCAACATTTTGAGCATATTTCAAGGTAAAAAGTTAAAAAATTTAGGTTCAAAGTTTGTTCATTTTTCCCTACAAATAACCATTAACCATCATATAACTGCTGTTAATTACAATTTATTTAAGAACCGGTTTAGGCTAACCCCCAAAAATGTAGGCTTTTAGTTGCGGGTTTTTATTGTACCATTTTTTGGAATATGTTGGTATCCTTCCTTAATTTCTCAGTTCATCTGGTCCATGGCCGTTGGACTGTAATGTTCTCCTGACTTAAGCAAGAACGACAATTTACTGCTCATCTACTAAACTATTTACGGTTTACAGAATTATTCTTCAAATAACCTGGCAAATGGTATGAACGTAGGAAGCAGCTTTAGTAAGAAAGGAAATTATGGGTTTTTCGCCCTTGAGTGAATGATACGCACACAGTCTCGTATCATTGCGTTATTTCTTTTTCTCCAAATGCTGGTAATCTGATTTTGAGTGCCTTTTACGGTGAGAGCTTCGATGACCTTGCGTTTACTTCCACCATGACTGCCACAGTAGTTGTTTTTTAATGTATTTAAATCGCTATATAAAAACAACGCAATTGTTTTCCGTTATTCAGAACACAATAGATATTCGAAAACACAGTGCTCCCGCTAACGAGAAATAAACAAAGTAGCCTTAGGAGATATTCTGGATTATCCAATAAGAGAGGATTTAACTGAGCTATGCTTCATGACGTTTAAGTGGGCAACCCTGGGTTTTCATATTGAATCCGCGGGCTGAAGGTCAAGGAACAAGGTTCCAAGATGGGCCTTACAAAAGTTTTATTGGGCGTGGTCCTAATTGGTCGCTAGTAAATTCTAATTCAGTAAAGTGATTATTTTCAAATATTTTAAAAAGCTCATCTTATACAGCTTGAAATGCTAAATGAATTTATTATTTTCCGATTCCTTAAGGTATCTAGATTTCCAGTTATAGCTGTTCGGTTGATTTATGACGTCTTAAAAATTTAGCAGTGATGACGTAATTATTCTGTTATCAAAATATTAGTGCAATATGTTCCAAATTTTACTAATATATTGCTAGTCAAAATATTATTGCAATAAGTTTCCAATTTTACTAATATATTACCAGTCAAAATATTAGTGCAAATGTTTCCAATTTTACTAATATGTTAACAGTCAAAATATCATTGCAATAATTTTCCAATTTTACTAATATGCTACCAGTCAAAACATTATTGCAACAAGTTTCCAATTTTACTAATATGTTACCAGTCAAATATTATTGCAATAAGTTTCAAATGTTACTAATATATCACTAGTCAAAATATTATTGCAATAAGTTCCAAATGTTACTAATATATTACCAGTCAAAATATTATTGCAATATATTTCAAATGTCACTTATATGTTACCAGTCAAAAATTAGTGCAAATGTTTCCCGTTCCAGGTATTCTCCCATTGGAATCTGGAGTTTGGTAACCGCAAAGTTTGCTGAGATGGCCAACATCGCTGCTACCTTCCAAAGTCTGGGTCTTTTCATCGTAACAGTGTTAGCTGGAATTGGTGTACACGTGCTCCTAGTCCTACCCCTTCTTTACTTTATTTTTGTTCGAAAGAATCCTTACAAATTCATGAAGGGAATGCTCGAGGCAATGGCAACTGCGTTTGGAACTGACTCAAGGTAAGGCTGCGTCGGTTTTTGCTAGTAGAAGGGGGTAGGTGGGACATTTTGTAGTTTGGAAAATATGCCTAAATGAGCCTGAAGTTGTGGTATAGCTGTTAGCTTGCTTGAAAATGTTTACCAAAATCAAAACGCAGGGAGCGCTAATAGAAATGTCATTGAATAGCAGAACATATATATATGAATAACATGTAATAGAAATGATTTTGATATCTTTCACGAGACTTGCATACATTTTAGAAATACATTTAGAGAAATACATTATGATTAGCGCAGAACTTCAGGATGGCGTGCAAAATCGGAGACGTTGCAAGAAATGATTACAACTAAAACCATTGTTCTGACACTCATCAGAGTAGTGCGTCAGAAAGAGAAAGAAAACGAATCCTTTAACTAAACTTTACCCAGAGGTGGATGAAGTAGGTGAATGACTGGTACGACGGGAAACAACCAATCACCGGAGGCCGCACAGCTTCCCGTTTTCACTAGTTTTGGCCATGTTTTTGATTTTTGTAACAATCTATATTTTCCTTGTTTTTATCTTGCTGTTTTTACAAAATTTTTCAAATTCCGTAATGCTTGTTGATTAAGTTCTCATATTCTCTAACGCAAGTGCTTAATCAATTAATAGGTAATTCCATTTCTTGGATGTTGCGGCTCTACTCATTGACGTCAAATAACCCAGTTCTACGTCATAGTCACTACCGATCTAGACTTTGATGTCTTCATTGATTAATTTCTAATTGTCTCTCAAGGCTCTGAGTGAAAAAATAAATTCCACCAGACAAAAAATTGTTTTCATTGGGATAATCCTAGTCTTCACCATTAAGATACCTACAAAACCAATTCTCAACTTTTAAGATTTTATCGAGAAGAAGCAAGAGTTTAGAAAACAATCGAGAACAACAAGATAAAAATAAAACAACCCTCGGAAGGTCCCACTTAGTTGTTACAGAGTCGGGGTTGTCTCTGCATGGGTCATCTTCATTCACTGAAGTTTTCATCTCGATGTTACTTATCTTTGCATAACTTTCTGTAAGTAGAAATGCTAAAAATGGCCCCAAGGGAGTAAAACAGCTTGAACATAAAAACCTATAGATTGCTAGAAAAGTAACGGCTAAAAACTTCCATAAGCAAGAGCTACAGTGGGCTTTGCCTTTTATTTTATGGCAAATTATGACCCCACAGTGATTGGTTTATTTAACGTTTAAAGATTTTATATCAAATCATCATTCATACAGTATTTTGTGTGAGTACCATCAGAAAATGATAAACGGTTTTCTCTCAATCATCGTTCTCCAGTTGCTGGCCTTCTCTGACGAGTTCAGGGGCTTAATAGTGGTAATGTTTTCCTTTGTTTCCGATTCTTGAGGTTTTGTGTAAAAGACTTTCAACTAACCATTTACCAAATACCTGAATTAGTCTAATGTGTGTTTAAGTGAAAGTACGATTCATAGAGGTTAATCGATTGTGTCTTCTTTTTCTGTCACATACTTTATTGTGTGAGTGCAATCAGAAAATAATCATCCTATTTCTCTAAATAGTGCTGCAACTTTGCCCGTCACTTTCCGGTGTTTGGAAGAAAACAACCGCATCGACAAGCGAATCACTCGATTTGTTCTCCCTATTGGAGCCACAATCAACATGGACGGTACCGCGTTATATGAAGCAGTTGCAGCCATCTTTATTGCCCAGGCCACAGGACGGGTGCTGAGTGTTGGAGATCTTGTAGCTATTAGGTAAGTTTTCATGTGTGGTTTATTTCATTCTGCAATGGAAGTAAATTCTCTGTATAAGGCGATTAACTACAAAATATTGGCCGTGACAAAATTTCTGCTAAAGATTTGACAAAATTTTCTTTGGCTAAATTTACAGAGATTTATCACATTAAATATTTTTGCTTTGAAGAAACTTTGCGAATCGAACGTTCTGTTCATGAGTAGCATACGAAATTGCATTTTGACTGCTGCAAATCGTTTTTGCGCATGCTCGTTTGTACTTAAAAAGGAATTCCGTAAGTGTTAAATTAAAGATTTTCTCAATGCATTTTGATATTTAAAAAGAGTTGGTGATGATGAACTTAATTTCATAAACTCTGTCTTGAAACTTTGGTGATAACTATATTTGAGTTAGGCTTCTATTTCCTGATTTTCTTGAACACTTCTTAATACGTAAATAGCCTGGAAATACGCCATCACTAAGCAACTCCATCTTGAAACAAAAATTCGCAAATGTTTTCGGTTTGCTGTCAACTCAGCATGGACAAACGTAAACAACTGAAGAAATACAATAAAGTGACGTCATTTTGGTAAAATATTTACATGTGTTGCCGGTGGCGAAAAGAATCCGAACAAAATGTTTTCATGTACTCGTTTTTGATGATGTTGATTTTTAATAAGAAATTCAGAAGAAATTTCTTGCAATAATCTGTATGGCTATAGCAGTGCGCTTACCGAAAGCTTCTTTGAGCATCATGGGCGGTATTTTGAAAACAAGATAAGATAATAGGTATTTGAATCCATGCGGCAAGATCTATGATATAATGTAAATACACACTAAGAATGATTTAATGCAAACACGAACTGGTGCCTCTACTTCGTAAGATTTTCAAGGCATGGTCTGACACTGAGAATTCAATTTTATTCAAAGTGTGCGACTACTATTTTGATACCTCTGATCTTGAACCTCGGACCGTACCCACCAGACGCAAGGGGCCAACCACTGTCCTAAATAAGGATAATAGGATAGATAGTGCTGTAGCCTTGCAGTGTCTTCAGCTCAAGGTTTATCCACAGTCAAATATTAACTTGTGGCTTGGATTAAATCCTGTCTTTAGAGCTATGTATAGTATTTGATTAAATAAATTCAAGGCATAGTCTAACATGTTGGTAAAATGTTCTCGTGTATGGGCTACCCAAAGTGATATTCCCCAGCAAGGTCTCGATCCTGGAACTTTATTCCCCCACAGAGCAAGGGACCAACCGCTGTGCTAAATGCATTAACCACGAATATATTTCCCAGTGTTGGACCAAACCTCGTGAATATTTGTAACTTCACATGGCTGTAAAGATTTATTCCAAAACAAGAATAAATGTCTCTAGTATGGATGTACGTTGAGTTAGATATTTCAGAGGTTAAGAGCAGTGACTTTTTGCTCTTATCAGGACGGTGTTTAGCGCACTACCATATGGCTAGACAAGTTTCTAATTCAAGATGCGATCCAGACAGGTAGCAATTGTGTTAGCCATCTATGATAATACGTTTAGAGTGTTTTGAATATATCTATAATGCAAGAATTGAGTATAGTTCTTCATGTGCCCTTATCTAAGAGCATTGCGATAGTCGAAAGCTCTCTGTATATTCATCAATATTCGATTGCGAATTCCTGTAAATATATTTTATAGAACGGCGATAGTTTCTCATAAAAAACACGAATAGATTAATTTCCAATTTACATTATGTTTGCAAGCTGGTCTCCACTGGTGCATGTGAAAATAATCTTAATAACAACTTATTATCTTCTAATCTTTGACAAGCCGATCAGAGATGTTATCGGACGATTCTTTCTTCAGCCATCGACAGGCTATTAATTTTTAGTTAACTCGTATTTTCATAATAGAAATTGCATAATTATCATGCCACAGTCTCGTAGAGTACACTCCAATTATGGTACAAAAAGTTTCTAAACATCTTAAATACCTATTTATCTTGGTTAACCGAAGAATTAAGTCACTGTTGAATATTCTGAATAATAAAGCATATCAATTCTAAGAATACACATCGGTGGAAGAAATCAATCCTCAAAGCAAGATAATGTTTTATACAAATCATCTTACACAGGGGCTATTTTTATGACTATAACTCTTTTGCTAATTTTCACAGCTGTTTCAAAACTTGCTATTCCAATTATTGTTCAAAAGTACCTAAATATATTTCTGAATCCCAAATGCTTTTCATTTTGTTCATCCGAAGAGTTCAGTCCCTTTGGAAAAATTCTGAGTCTCATTTTGAGCACACTGTAAGCTTTAAGCGTAGCAAAAATTATTTTGGGTTAAGGAAGCTCTTCTCTCAGAAAATATTCTCTGACAGTGTTAAATATTGATAGCTTCATCTTATTTGTCCGGAATCCTTTCTTATTTTCACCATAATACTTAAATTCTGGTTGGGAGGTGTAGCATAGATTAGACATTAAGATCAAAAAGTCACTATAAAGCATGTTAAAATGTTCCTATTTGCGTAGGACGTAATTTCTTAACATTGTTTTTAAAAGAAACTTCGCTACAGCAGACATATCTCAATTTCGAGATTCAATTTGATAATAACGATAACAATGAGAGTATAAACTCTAATGATAAAACTAATATTTATGCACAATAAACCTCAATAATTACATTATTGCTGTTTCCACTGCGAGCTTGTAATTGTAGTCATAACCAGTAATAAACACTTATTCATAGCTGGTTTAAGAGCAGTCGATAATAGTTGACTTGTGTACAATAAAGGTACGGATACGGAATGCTACTTGAATTTTTGCTTTTTGCGATTAGTACTGCTTATCATACATTTATAATTCGATCAGGGCTTTTTCAAAATTCTATGCTTCCTGGGTGGGGGGCGGCTTAATTGAATCTTCTTACAAAGTCTTCTATAATGATATTCTACCATGATAGTCTTGTATAGCAGTCTTTGATCGATACAAAACACGAGGATGGTGAGGATTTAGATGCTTAGAGCTTTTCATCTGACACACTATTTTGATAAGTCATAGACTCAAAACCCTTTAGGCATGTTTCATTGCGTTTCCAATTTTCGTCACCATCCTCAAGTCTTGTGTAGTTATAAGAGTCTTTTAATTCTACCCTAACGTTCCAAGTCTTGTCCTTTCAAACTGTAGCTCAACCACCACCTCTATTAATAAATCTTTGTCATTTTATTTTGATAATATATAGGCTTTCTGTCTAAAATGAGATGATAGAGGGGCTTATTCCAGAGGGCTTACATTTAAGGAACGTCTTCAGAAGGAAAATTAAACTAGGGGTACGGTGCCCCTGCTGGAAATAAGGAATCTTGCCTTTCCAGGCCAGCACGTTGAATATAAATCTCCTTACTTCCTAACTTCAACGAAACATTATTGTAGGTAAAATAAACTTTTGTTGACATTTTCGACCTGTATGGCTAAATCACCGGAATAAAATTATAGAGAGAAGACTATCCATTGAGAACAATAGTATGCAGAAGCACTATTTACAGCCCTGAGAACGAGAGAGATTCTGTCACAATATTTGTCTTACTAGTTTTGGCTCACAGTGTAGATTTCTTTGCATCGTTATATTGTATAAACCCGTTGTGTTCATCTTTTCAGTATCACATCTACTCTGGCTTCGGTTGGTGCAGCGGCTGTTCCTCATGCGGGCCTCGTTACGATGTTGATTGTCTTGGATACCGTTGGCCTGCCAACAGACTACATTGGTGTGATATATGCCGTTGACTGGTTCTTGTGAGTAGTTTTGAACATATATTTATGGAGTCAATCGGTTTATATTTTACGGAAGCTCGTTAAATCATTTGAAATACGAACAAATTTCTCCTCTATGTTTTTCAAAGTCTTCCTCTCTACCGGATGTGTAGATTTGCAGTGTTTTTCGTGACCTTTTTTAACATACAAAGAGATGGATCGTTACTTGCATATAGTGGATTGTATATGTTGTATATTGGTGGATAAAGGATTCCTGGTCTCTATATTTTTGGCTGACTCGATTTCAAACCTCCAGCAGGCATAAGTGTTGGTTTTTTAGTTCGGAAAAGATTTAGGCGACTCTATTTTTTGCCCTGCGCCTACGTGCATTTTTTTGGGTGATTGAAAGTCGAGAACCCTGTCTCAGAGAAAAATGCACTGGTGTTGTTACATCTCTGGTAAAAATCATTAATTAGACACATTTATCTTTTTCCAGAGATCGATGTCGAACAATGGCGAACGTCATGGGCGATTCAATTGGCGCCGGCCTGGTACAGCATCTTTCGCGGCACGAACTGGCGACATACGACGACCCAGAGGCGGTATCGCACCACGAAAATGGCGTTATAGAGCACGACCCTACGATAATTGAGACCCAGGTGCTATGAAACAACACGCTGATTTTGAAAATGGCCTTGTCGGATAAATGAATCATTTGTAAATTACATCGCTGCTGGAGATATGTAAATTGTACAGGTTTGGCTTCCTACCTATTTTTGCATGGATGTTCTTCGTCGCTTCTGTTTTTGATATCTCAAAGGTATGTTCTTTCTGTTGTGTTGTTATTGTTGTGATTAGCAATTTTTAGATGGAGTCGTTTCTTAGAAATTATGTGCGAGCGAGGCTGGTTTCTGTTCGGTGATTTTCCTTGATTTCGTCGGTCAATTTCAAGGACCTTTTTCCTGCTGCCATCTTGAAAAGAGAAAAATTCTCACCCCAGCTATCCCAGAATCCTAAGGTAAAGCAATGCATCAAGGGATTTCAATGGGGAACTAGCATTGACTCTTATCATCAGTCAATATCATCTAATGGTATTAGTCGATCTTGGAGTCAATTTCAGATAATTGTCAACTATGTTTGTCTGATCCTAAACTTGAAAATATCCTGAAATTAGAATTAAGGAACAGTTCATGAACAAGATTGATCTTTTCTGCTCAAATAGCCTGCTCTTTTAACCCATGTTTACAATGTTCCTTCTACCGGATGAATGTAAAGAAATAACGCCATTCATTGCTATCTCGTAGCTAAGAAAAACTGATCTAGCTAGTCAACGGCCATCTAGGTCTAAGGTGGTGTAATATCTCTGAAAGCCTCGTTTATGGAAAAGGTCATAAGCTCGTAAAAGCATTGATTTTGGCATGTTTTATGGTTGCAGAGAAAAGGTTATTTAATTGATATGGTAAGTAGGGCTTGCTAATCGGGCAGATAGCCCTAAACTGATAGTAGAAAGAACTTGTATCTAGAATCACTGAAAAGAAATCGGCCTCTATGCAGTTGCAATATGGTGGCCCATTGTAAGAGCCCGTCAGTAAGGAACTTGACGTGCTACTGCTATTTTAAGGCTCGAAACAATGAAGCACAGTTATCTTATTGAGAGGCAATATAACCGTTATAGCTTTCCGTCTGACTTTTGTCAGGATAGTACATTGGCAATAAAACGAAAATGAAACCCAACAAACTATAACACCCAGATGTGGATCAAATATCTCGTTTCCTTGTTACTGACGGGCTCTAACTGATAAATGCTGAAGGAATAGCTTTTCCCATCATCCTTTGCACATTGCAATATATTCTTAATTCAAAGTTATTCTAGAATAACCAGACATAATAGGATATCCTGTCCTTACTGCATGCTTAAATGTAAATACATTCAGTCTTCGTTTTCTATGTTTGAAAACAACGTTATCACCCAATCATAACATGTATACGTTCGACAATTACAATAACTTGTTATCGTTTATCCTTCCCTACAAAAAGTATAAATGTTGAAAGAAAGGAGTGATTACTACTTTGTTATTCTAAGAAAAGTTGATGCGAAACTTAAGACAACTTTCTTGGCAACAATATTTGTTGACAAGTATTTTTCCAATAATCATAAATGAGTCTTAATCGCTTACTTGAACTTAAAACATTCTACTTTTTGGGATTTCTAGTACAATAATAAGCAGTTGCGTATGATTTCGACAATGTTGAATGCAGTTCTGAACCTTGAATTGTGTTTTTACAATATTGTGATAGATTTTCCTGTATTTATTGCCCACTGTTATATAGTTGTACGCGATATGCTTGTATATAGATGTTCTTTTAACATTACCTTATCGTGCTGCATTAAGCTGCGTATTAAATCAAGGAACTGGGCCGCGCATTAAGCTGCACTTATGCCGCACTGTCTACTATTAAGTTACACTGTCTTTAAAAATGTGTATTGCTTAGACTTTGAAAATCTATTCGAATTCAGTAAGCTGTATTCTTTGTCGTGCGGCTTAGTTAAGTAGTGCGTGGCTTAGTTTGATGTAATGAGGCATCCTCACTTTCTTTCCATCATAAAGGCATTGAAGAGAAAACTTTGCTTGGCATATTCCAGCCTTTTCGTGTACTTGTAGAGAATACAAGGGCTTCGTTATATGCTGTATCTCCCTTTAACTTCCATGGAAGAAAATGGCCCCAATGTAGGTGCAATTTTCTGTCAAATCCCATATATAAATGAGTGTTAGATATGAGAAAATTCTTTGAACAAAGTGTTTGCCTAAAATAGGTCTTCAATTCTCTAATGATTTAAAAGATTGAAGCAAAATAGGCCCAGATCCATTATCCTTTGGAAGGAGTAGGCAAAATATGTTTAAGAAATCATGTATGAAATTTTTAATGAATAATGGATCTGCGAAAATAGGGGCTATATGTCCCCCCACTTCGACCGGCTCTGCAAAACTTATCTCTATACATTATCTCGTTCATTTTGTTAAGTATCTTTTCAGGAAAGGTTTCAGTTTTTATGTGGGTACGCTTAAAAAATCTTAGCTTTCAACCCCCCCCCATCTAATTGTAGTCAAGGTACCCCACATAGCTCAGACAAATAGCTTATCTTTGAATACATGGCTTTTATCACCTGTAGAATTCGAACCCAATGATAACCACTATTTCTGTAGAACTCTTCTCCATCTCAGAGTTTTGACCCTCGATTCGAGCAAAACTTAGATACTCGAATCTGTGGATTTGATTTTTATAGTTTTTTTTAATTTATGTCATAGTAAGAAGCTTTAGGTTGTGAAAATATTTTAAGCATCCATCGGTCTGTTAGTATTTATGTCGAATTTTTAATTATTGTTACGTTTACCCATTCCGTATGCTCAAATTAATATATTGATTACATACCGTGTGCTCCAGAAAAAGTATTGCCTCGGACGGCCTATTAAAAACGCGCATTGAGCTAATAACTACGATTAGAGTTTATATAATAAGTCAACGCATGTAAGAAAATGCTAATTGCCACTTTAAGCAGTACTTCCTTCATTTCAACTATTTTTGCATTTACTAATAGTGCAGGGGCTATAAAGAGAAGACAGCTGGGTTTTTGACAGTTTAGTATTTCCCTTTATTCCTATGAACAATTGTACACATTTCATCATACGGCCCATTTCGGTGATTTGAGTTCCTCATATACGGTTTTACAAAACAATAGCATTATGTTCATTCTAATAATAAATTGTATTTGAATACATTTCATAGGGTTATTTTAGGGCTTCCTGGCTAAATTCCAGGTAGGGATTTGCTGCTTGTATATTCTACTTGGTACCGTTGGCTAGACTAATGTTTAATTGAAAATAGTACCCCTGCCTGAACAAGTTTCTACGATTACAATACCCTTGGCTATTTGAATACGCTCAAAACCGTGCCTGCCGAAGAAAGTGCTTTTTTGGAGTATACGGTTCCTAGATACGATTAAAGCTGAAATAATTAGCAAGCATCAAGTTTTGTTTGAATTTTTATTATAAGACAGGGATAGCCAAAGTGTCTGGAAAAACAAGGTCTAGGCGTACCACTGAGATACATTGAATTCAGTGTCTCTTCACTACTGAAGTTCTTGGTGGATTTAATAAGAGCTATTGGTGCTGTGCCAAGCTGGCCCATTTGGTCTTGGGTTTGAGACCGTCTATTGATTAATGGCTGTATGGTCTCTCAAAGATAATGTGTGAGACTTTGCGGATTTTTGGGACTTCCTATAACCTATTCACACGGCCAAAATGGTCCAGAAATGATTGGCTAGCCTATGTGCAGAGCCAATCACCCTCAGAGAAGTATAAAGTGTATGATAGGAGTGCATAAATGTATGTATTACCCATCTTGAAGAGTCTGGGTGTAGTCTATAGTATATAAAGGGTAATAGCGAGGTCTTTCATACGAGTTGGTGGATGATTGACAGAGGGTGGGTACCACTGTATAGAGTATGATTAGGATTTATCACCACCACATTTACCCTTATATGAAAAATATAAAGTTTATCTAATACCCAAACCCTTAAACTTTTTCATGTTTGTTTAAAGAAGAGATTAGTGCATTTTCACGTTTTTTATAGGAAAATTTCGAACAACTGAACAATGTTCCAATCACTGTAACCGAGTAGAAAGCCTTTAGTTTTGGCTCTTCACCTTTTTTACCCTTAACTGCTTTGATTCCAAATTTTTCTAGACTCGAAAGCTCATTATTGAACCTTTCTCGACGTTCAAAGTTAGTTGACTAAGTTGAAGCAACTGTTTTTTCAAAGACAGAAGTAATTCAATAAGATAGTAACATGGAAATAAATAGGCCAATCAGATTTTCTCCAGAAAGGATTCTGAAATACTATTGGTCGAATGCATCTACTTTTAGGATTGCCAGACTCCTTGCAGATGCAATTCAAAATTTTTCCTTTAACTTCGTCGGATGACTTCGTACGTCAATTCCTAATTTCTTATCAACGACTGTTTTCTAAGGCATTTAGTTCTTTCTGCAGAGAAACCTGGCGTTTCGCACTTAAAAGAATCCCAAATGCCATTATTTTCTTTCTTTGCTTATGTTGTTTTTATCGATTTTTTAGTGTTAGATTGAAAATTTAATATGTTATTGCATCCCAGATAGGTTTGAATAGATTAAAAGCTGAGTGTCTTTAGTTAAAGTTTACATTTAGATTTAATATATAATTATACCTGTTGAGAGACTAAGCTTGATGTTGTTCATAGACTTTTAGCCACGGGTTTTGTCTCGCTCTCATACAAATGTACATAATTACCAACTTAGTATGATATCGAGGCTAAGCCCAAGATTTCAGTCAGTAGATTAAGGTAGCCCTGCACAATTCCAGGAAAATTGACAATACAGGTGACGTGTCAAATGTGTCAACACTATTCTACATGGGTGTTAAGACCTTGTTTTGCCACGGGGATGGAAAATATCATTTCATAGTTGCCAACTATCATATGAAAAAGGGCCCCATTTCGACTTAGACCACTGGGGTAAAAGTATTGATTTTTCCTTCACTACTGGGACAAGCAGAAGGGCCCACTAGGGCAAATGACCCAGCAGTCAGTATGTTAAAAAATACCCTGATAGTTGGTCAGCAAAAATCTACGTGGAAAAGGTTGAGTTGTTGAAAAAACCTGTTTATATATATGTCAATAACACCCCTTAATGGAAACAGAATAATGGTTAAGCACAAGCATAGAGTCGCTGGTTTCAGTATGAACGTATTAATCGTAGTTTTGTGTGACGTGGTAGTTAAGTAAAAGCACTCGTATAGTTTGTAGTTCTTCTTTTTAAACAAATATGAACCAATCAAAATAATTAAACTTTCATTTGCTGTTTGTGTTCTCATACTGGTCTTCTCGATTGTTCATTTCGTTACACGTGAGTAAATACATTTGGTCTTATCAAGGCTGTTTCTGACACAATATTCGAAATGATAGTCACCACGTTGCCCCGCTAAATGTCAAAGGCTTGTCATGAGAAGTGGTGACTATCATGTCGAATATTGTACATTACACGTCTTATAATAACATGAACCTAAGATTTTACCAAAACTTATTCAAGCATGAAATAAATTCCATTACACTCATTTCTTTTTATAAAAATTCCTAATTTTTTCTGAGACTTAATTTTCTTAATTTTTTGCTATTTTGAGCCTTGGAATCTTCTTAAATTATTCTTACGGCAGAGAACGTCATAAATGCCAAAAAGCACACCTACAGTATTACAAATACGGTGGCTAACAGAACAATATCCTTATTTCCTGTAAAACAGAGCTCATCAACACTTGCATCAAAATTTGGTTGAGTTAATTTAAACCATTTCCTGTAAAAAGCACACCAATACAGAAGTAAAAAAAACAGACGCTAAAATTTTTCCATTATATCTGAGCCTCGCAATATTCTTAAAAGATTCTTAGATTTCACCGATTTTGAGCCTCATTATTCTTATAAAATTTATTCTTATAAAAAGAGAGTGTAACAGTTTCCTACTTACAGAGGAAATCCTCCCACGTGGTGCGAAATAGTTGTTTTGAAGCAGTGCATCTACTTTGAAGGAAATTTCCTTAAATTAAGGAAATCTGTATCCATTATGCCAGACTCCCTCAAAGGGAATCGATAGATCTTGTGAGCACCAGGGGCGGATCCAAGGGCCCCCCCCCCAAACGATAAAATTTCAAAGATCAAAAATTTTCGAAAAAACGAAGTGCAACACAATGATTAGGCAGTTAGATGAACTAGGTAATGTTTTGAACGTAACAGCGTAACAAGAAAACATTACCCACGTACCTAACATTGAAATTAATCATATATCATCTTACGTCTCAGGTGGTTGAGTGAATCTCCAAAAATGTAAAAGTTTAAGTATATCATATATTGGTTTAGGAAATGAATTCGAAACTTAATCAATTGACGAAACCCAAACCTTAGAAATATAGCCTCAAATATAAACTACGCTCATATTTTAGCAGCTCTAAGTGATTAATTTTTCCCAGATAATTTTACTTTGAAGCTAATCATTAATTAATGATTTAACATACCCCTTCTCTTCGCGCTCTGGTACCCAGGTTATTTGAAAATTAAAGTTATTAAAAACTCAGTTCATTTGTCTTAGATGTCTTTGCATGGCATTTCTATAAAAGATCCTTTACAGAAACTTACTCCTTTACTTCATGATTTAGCCTAGCTAAAGTTTCAAAGATACACCCACTCGTAAGTATTTATTACATAATTCGAAAGGATGCTTACTTTCTTGTAGAATATATATATGTAAAAAAGGACGGAAAAAATTCTTATTTGGATCCATAGAACAGAAATTAAAAAGGGCGTTGCCAGCGTTCTAAGCTAGTTTGAAGGGCGTGGCCTCCCAAAAATTTTCCAGGGGCTACGCCCCGGGCCCCCTTACTTTTCTTTCTAAATGGCCTCTCCCAAACTACAATGCTGGATCCGCCCCTGGTGAGCACGTTAATAAAAGGTTGTCTAGTCCGGCATTTGAGTAAGAAGTTGGAAGGGATTTTGAAATACGAAGCATAAGACTTGATCCTAACCTAATTAGTGTCACTGTATATTTAATGCTTATTCGTCAATCTCAACCTTAATCCCACGCCAACTCCCAAAACCATTACCCCAATCCCTAACCTTGATTTTCCCTTTGACCTAAAAGCCGAAGCTACATATCTACGTCTAAAGAGTGGTATTTAGTGTTGACTAGGAAATTTAGCCCTCACTTACCTTTTCATTGAAAAACTTAACGAAAATCAAGTTTCAATGTTAAACATCCTATCTTAGTCCGGTAGCTGAAGGGGGGGTAGTACCACCAGACGAGGTAATTTATGAGACCAATTGATTTTGGTCAATATCGGGGCGTAGAATTCGAATTTCGATGTTCTTTTTGTGGGGGAGGGGCCGTTTTGGAGATATGGGGGCAAATACCCCCAAATTTAACGAAAGCATGTTATTGTTAAAACTGTTATTATACCTCCTTAATGTTTGATTTTCTGGTTATAGGGTATTGATTATAGCCAGATTAAGCTTATCGAAGGTTTATTTAGGTTGCAGGCTATTGTATTGAATTCTGGGGTAACCGTGCCCCCAAAGTGGGGGCAACAAGGCAAGTTGACTCAATAGTCATTAAAAGTATCTTGTCTGATGAATTTGAGGGCGTAGAATCTGAATTTCGATACTATTTTGATGAGCAAGGAGCCGTTTTTGAGAAACAGGGGTAAATGCCCCCAAAACAGGGGGTATACCGTAGTGATGCGTTGTTCTCCGACTTTCCCATGTAACTTAAAAATCTTGTTTTTTAAGTAAGGGATCGATTGTGATATCATCAAATTAATCATCAACTTAGTTTGTGCTTCAGGTAATCACCTCCTTTTCTGGGGTTGTTTCTGCCCCTCAATGGGGGCAGCGAGAAAGATCATCTAAAGTCACTCTAAGTACGTCATTTCAAGAATACCGGGCTTTATTTCTGATATTTATTGAATTGAACTATGATAGTATTAAGTAATTACCAGAATTGTCATGTTAGAATATCATTTAGTCATCATTGCCATTGCTGTCTCTGTCACTGCTCTCTTCATCTGAACTCAACATATCATTATTCGCGACTGTCTCTTCCATATCATCACCATTGCTATCTTCTATGAGGACCTCGGCAATCTCCTCTGGAAATGCCTCCTGTGTCCAATTCATTATCATATCTGGGAGGCAACCATGATTGAATGGATCATTCAACGCTAAAATAGGATTTGATGCATGTCGCCACATCTTTGCGACAAAATTTGCTTGCTTGCTATGTAATTCCAGACTAGCTTGCATGGTGATAGAAGACACAGATCAATGACCTTTCTATCCTTTTCCAATTTCTCCCCAAACATTTCTTTCCTTGCCTCGTTCACTCTATGCTGCTGCCTTCTTCCAAAACTCGTACAAACTAAATGTTCCAATCCAGCCAGCTGGTCGGAAGTTATACATTGACCATTTGCTAAAGTAGCGAATAAGTCAAGAAATGCTGAATTCTCTTTGACGTGCTTCCAGTAAAGTTGCCTTCCTCTGGAAGAATGCTCGAAACATAGTCATTGCCAGTAAAGGAGTGAAGCCCAAGCAGTGCTTTTTTGGTTTTCCTGACAGTTTGCAGGCACTCACGTCTGAGATCTTGCGGTATTTTCCTGTCCCATTGCCGATCAGTATACGTGTGTCAAATTCTCCTGATACTAAAATCACAGGTTTGTCGATATCACCTGAGCTGGTACTAGCCGAAAGGAATCATGGTCCAGCGAGATATTTTAGGTCTCTTGGCAGCGAAGTGTCGATAACAAAACGCAGCAGTAAATATCGATGCAACTTTATGTTAACCTTTGGCGCCAGTTCCCCTAAGCCTAGCGACTTGTGATGGCACGAGGCGAAAAACAGCAAAAAGCACGCTGTTTCAAGTAGCCTTGACTTCATTAGTCATTGAAAGAATCGAATAAGAATAAGCAGAGCTAGAAAAAGCGTGCTATATTCTGGATCAGGCTTCAGTTATCCGTGGTATCGTCAAAACATCATACACTTTTAGAGAGTAGCCAATTATGATATGGGAAAAAATCCATCACAGTACAGTGTCATATACATGGCATGCGATTCCTACAAAGATCAGTCAATTAAAAATGCAGAGAGGGTTCTTCGTTGCCATGAAGATGAAATTGTCATCCGAACACCAGATATTCGAATCCCTGCTAACTTTAAGAGATTTTTGAGGAAAGACGTAAATAAAGAAAGAATGGTTGAGCTGATGGAAAAGGTCTGGCTTGAAAGCAGCAGTGAACTTAGTGGAGCCTCATTATACGTTGCAAAGGCTAGCTCATGAATAAAGATCGAGAAAGGAATAGCAACCAATGCACCAGAGCTAGAGAATGATGACGAAGAAGCAGATTCCAAAATAGCTTTCATGATCAAGCATGCTACGAGAGAAAACAGTGAGTGTACAGTGGGCATGGTCCGTTCCAGCTCAGGTGATATCATTATCATACCTGCAACACACTTATACTGATCGGCAATGGGATAGGAAAATAAATACCACAAGATCTCAGACGTGAGTGCCTGCAAACTGTCAGGAAAACAAAAAAAGCACTGCTTGGGCTGCACTCCTTTACTGGCAATGACTATGTTTCGAGCATTCTTCCAGAGGAAGGCAACTTCACTGGAAGCACGTCAAAGAGAATTCAGCATTTCTTGACTTATTCGCTACTTTAGCAAATGGTCAATGTATAACTTCTTACAGGCTGGTTGGATTGGAACATTTAGTTTGTACGAGTTTTGGAAGAAGGCAGCAGCATACAGTGAACGAGGCAAGGAAAGAAATGTTTGGGGAGGAGTTGGAAAAGGATAGAAAGGTCATTGATCTGTGTCTTCTACCACCATGCAAACTAGTCTGGAATTACATAGCAAGCAAGCAAATTTTGTCGCAAAGATGTGGCGACATGCATCAAATCCTATTTTAGCGTTGGATGATCCATTCAATCATGGTTGCCTCCCAGATATGATAATGAATTGGACACAGGAGGCGTTTCCAGAGGAGATTGCCGAGGTCTTCATAGAAGATAGCAATGGTGATGATATGGAAGAGACAGTCGCGAATAATGATATGTTGAGTTCAGATGAAGAGAGCAGTGACAGAGACAGCAATGGCAATGATGACTAAATGATATTCTAACATGACAATTCTGGTAATTACTTAATACTATCATAGTTCAATTCAATAAATTGCAGAAATAAAGCCCGGTATTCTTGAAATGACGTTCTTAGAGTGACTTTAGATGATCTTTCTCGCTGCCCCCATTGAGGGGCAGAAACACCCCCAGAAAAGGAGGTGATTACCTGAAGCACAATCTAAGTTGATGATTAATTTGATGATATCACAATCGATCCCTTACTTAAAAAACAAGATTTTTACTTTGATAGTCCGGTAGTATCTTTTTTTTGGCTATAATCGATACCCTATAACCAGAAAATCAAACATTAAGGAGGTATAATGACAGTTTAAACAATAACATGCTTTCGTTTAATTTGGGGGCATTTGCCCCCATATCTCCAAAACGGCCCCTCCCCCACAAAAAGAACATCGAAATTCGAATTCTACGCCCCGATATTGACCAAAATCAATTGGTCTCATAAATTACCTCGTCTGGTGGTACTACCCCCCCTTCAGCTACCGGACTATCTTCGTTGATCTCCGAGGTGTAAACGGTTGGAACCGTTCCCAAACGGGTACGGATCGAAAGAGAGGCAAATTTCGCTTTGTTTTGTAATTAGATTCAGGTCAAAGTGCTGAAAACGGGGTTGGACCTGCCTGTCGATCCGTTCTAGTGTAAACGCTATCATATAACGGGCACGGTTCCAAATTGGATCTAAGCCCAATTTGATCTGTTCTAGTGTCAACGAGATCTAACTGGGCATGCGCACAAATATTTCATGCCAATTTTTCCAAGAAGTTGATATTTTCAATGTGTCTTGAGATCTTAATTTTTCAAATGTTTGAAATTATGATTTTAACTAATTTTTCACAAATTTGTTCTTCAAACATACCAGGAAATTGAGGCAAACAAAACTTTAAATTCAAATTGTCGAGCTCGAGGAAATCTAAGGAAATTTGGAAACACTATAAATTTTCTGGCAACCCTTGAAAAGGGGAGAAGTACTGAATATTCAAGATGGCGGCAATTACGCAAATTTCTAGAGCCCAGTGTTCTTCTAGAAGTGCCAACAAAACTGCACGAATAAAGATGTGCTTTTTAAGAAGCAGCGACATCTCGATACATTTTTTTCGAGAAAGTTACAAGATCAACGAAGAAACAAAGCAATGCAAGCTGCTATTACAGGGCCAGACACCATTACCAGAATAGGCCTAAGATTGCTCCAGCCAGCCAGTGCCTTTTGCCTAGGCCTTCAGTCCTGATGCAATGGTTTGAAGAAAACGCTACTGTGATGGAAAACGAAAGGTAAGTCAAAAGCAGTAGCAACAAAGTAACAAAGCACTTTGCCTGATTAATGACTTTTTAAAACACTTGTGCACTGATTTTAGATGACATGACAACCCCTTCTTCAAAAGCTTCTTGCTTTTATTTATTATTTCTTCAGTACAGTTGAAGGTATTCAGCACAATGGAGGGATATCATCAGTACGGAGGAGGAATACCATCAGTACGTAGAGGCATATGATGAGTAGGGTGAAGGGATATCTGCATTAGAGTTGATGGAAGATATTCCATTGTACGGAATACTCTACACTGTCCTAATGGTATCCCTCTTATGAACTGATGATAACCTAGCACTGAACATCCTTCGATTACCGACAGTATTTCTCCATAGTATTTATAACATCCATTCATCGTACTGATGATATCCCTCTATCGCACTGATGATATCCTTGTATTGTACTGAATACACTCAACAGTACTGAAAATACTGATGATATCCCTCTGCTGTAGTGAATATCCTCTACCGTACTACACACCTTCACTGTACTGCACATGCATTACCCAAGGTGGAAACGAAGGACAGAGGTGAGGATTTGGAGAAGGTGATATGGGAAAATGCGCGGGAAATGTATGATTTCTCTTCAAGTGACGATTCGTCTGCCAACTGGCTGCCATAAACGGACAATGGAATTTAATCATAAATTCAATAAATCTATTCAGCTATGCTTAAATTTCAACTTAGTGGGTCCTATTGAAATTTTTTATTCATTTCTATACAGCAACAATTAAGAAAACCGTTCTTCATTTAATTCCGATAAAAGAATCGAAACAAACAGACTGATACACTCAATTGCTATCCACCATTTTGAATTTTTCCATACGTTATATCTTTTGAAGGGTAAGTCAAATAACATCAGTGTAGTATAAGTATCTGCTCAGTTTTCGATGCTCTTTCCAATGATGTGATCAGTGACCGAATATTTGGAGGTTGGATTTTTTGTGACCGTGGTCACATGACGTCATCAATTTTGTCACAATGGCTCATTTCCCAGAATGTCCCCAGGGCTTAAAATGACTGCCTTCCCTCAAGGATTCCAAAACTGTCTTCAGATTTTCGGTTTCCCAATTTGCTAGAATGTTATGGTAAATTCCCTGTCTAGTTACTCAACTACTCAAGTGCCAAAGTAGTAAAATGACACCATCGGTCTGAAATGAATGATATTAACTATTCAATATTTCGTTATTTTCAAATATTATCTTTAAGCATCATATTTGATAATCAACTCAAGGAACAGCACCGTTTCCTCTTTTGTGTCAGATTTTTACATGCAAACAAGGCTCATTTTGACCAACTTGAAATTAAGAGCGTGAATTTGGCTTACATTCGTTGTTATTTGACAATATTGAAGTAAGAGCTTTTATTTGCTAGAATAATAGAATTCTAAAAGTTATTTAAAATCTATCGAGTTTTTAACTATTAAATTTAATTCCAAGCTCAATTTTTTTAGGAAAAGGTCAGAAATGGGCCATGATATGAAGAGATGCAATTCCCCAAGCGGAAGCTATTCAATCAGGTACTTATCTTGTTTTGCTCCGTTCCCCAGGCCAGGGAGGGTCATGCCCCCTAAGGAAAGTAAAGTCGTCGGAAATATTTTAGTTTTACTCACAATTTCGATTTTTGAGTGCATTATTTCTAATTTTGTTTCATGAACGCACGTGAATATCAAGTACTTCTAGCTACTTTGATTTTTTCCATTTTTGATAAAGCAGAAAAAACTTGCATAAAATGTTGCATCCTCTGGGCAGGGCTTGAGAGTGTTGTATGAGTTTTTCATCGATATTCGTTTTTTAAGTTTTTGTTTTGAAAGTAGCTGGGCAATCTGTTGTGTGACAAATGTGACAAAATCAGACAGAAACGAACAGAAAGAGAACAAAACGTTGATTCATGTCTTGCACGTCATAATGACTGTGCTCAGAAACTTTTTTGAAGAGGACTTGGTGGAGAAACCACAATAAATGGCCACAATTAAACCAAAAATTGACAGAGATTTAAAGCAAGGCACGTTTGAAGCCTATATTAAGATGACGAGAGCAGCGCATGAAATGGCCATCACACCTACTATATCTCTGCAAAATTTCAAGGTATTATTCAAATGCCAAATGGCGTTGTCTTAATCGAAGAGAAAGATGACGAAAATGCTGCGTAATAGTGCGTCCGTTTAATTGCAAAGGTGATCAGAGCAAAGTGCGCTACCATTACTGCCAGGCAGCATTTCTTGCCTCAAGTAAGAAAGAAAGCTTAAGAAAGAGAACTTGGCACGGTTCGAATTTAAAGGAATAGAATTCCATGTTATTTGGTAGTATCTTTGCTGGGTATGAGTGAATTTGGGGTTGTTGATGCGTAATAACATAACTTTACTAATAATGGTGTTATTACGCCTATGTTTCCATAAATGAAATGCAAAATATTAAACTGATCTTATGCATAAAGACATATACACCAAAATTGCCCACCTTACCCCGGTAGACTCTAATTGATGTAAACATGCTGGATTACCCACTAGAAATAAATTGAATTTTCAAAAGCCCTGGATGACAATGTTGAAACCCAAGATGTAATGTAAGACAAATAATAGACAACAAATTGTGAATGTCCAAGCTGCAAAAATATTTACAATATTCTCATAATGCAAAATATCGTCATATTCTTTCCTAGACATAATACTGCATTGTCTCGCTTCATGCTCATGTCAAATGGCCCCTCCTATCAAGAATCAAATCAGGATGATGCAATTAGTCTGACATGATTTGTGACGTAAAACTCCTATTCCACCTGTCGATCCTCATCTCAGTCAAAATAGAAACAGTAACTACGAACAAGGATTAAATTAAGTGTTATATCAAGGAGCAACTTCCCTTTGATTGTTGTTGGTAACTTATGCGCTTTCATTGTGACGTTATACTCCTTATGCTCGCTCGTACTAAAACTGCTTAAGTATTTATGTCTGTTTCCTTTTTTATTGATCACTCGCCTCATTCGTTAGATTCATTCGTTCGTTGTTTATACTCCGTCTGCACGCAATTTTTGTAATGAGCAATTTCAGCTCCAGCTCAAAACTCAAAAAATTGCTTAGCTATAGAAGGCAAATTTCAGTACTCATAATTGCTTAGCCAATTCTTAGCATCTTGTACTTGAAGATTTGTTTCTTAAAATAATGTCTCAGAAGTTTTTGTACATCAAATTTCAATAGTATCTTGCATACTAAAGTGTGCCGGAGTCTTAATATCTAATATAACCTACTTTTCTATAGCTGGCTGCTCGATTTTCATTGTCAATTGGAAAAGAACTAAAATTTTCAAATTGCTTAGCATTGCTCTATCCAGTTTTGGAATGGCATACGTTTTTGTCATGTCGAGTACTGATTTGCTTATAAAGCAGTTGCTTACAAAAAATGCGTGTATAGTCTCTCAGACTATGTTAGCACAACGCAACGTATATAGGTTTATAGTTACACTGATGAGTGGGTGACACAAAACAGTCTTGTTGAGACGGAGAGCTTTGTCTTTTGATCTCCTTCTTCTTAGTGTATATAGCTCTACTCTATGTATTGGCGCTTGTATGGAAAACTGATTCACAGATCTTGTAGGTTTAAAGTTATGTGATATTCTATGCTGGCTCTTATTACGACGGCATAGAATTCGACGTGAACATCGTCTGAAAGGACCCCTTCAATCTACGTATAAAAACAACATCAGTAAATCAATATCTCATCGTCCTGGCTTTTCTGCTGGTTTTGTTTAGTTGCATAGTCAAGCAGGGTTTGCAGTGCCTCCGAACCAAGATTTCCACCTCTCTCCCAAGGCCAGCAACCCACATTCTGAGGATGGTTGGAATTGCTTGGATCCGGCCAAAATAAGAAATCGGTTTGAAAGTGTTTGTGCAGAGGCAAATAATGAATTTCTCTGCTAAGTCAGTTCAACATTAGGTCCCTCGTATTGAGGGAATCCGGACCCTGGATACTTGCATTAAAGATTTCCATGGCACGGTGGTAAATGTCGACCTCGTTTCAGTAATTCAATACCCTGACACAGCTGGTATAGACGTAATTTGTTGTGTTCCTAAGAACTTCTTTTTTATGAAGCCTTATGGAGATGACCGAGACCGTGACCGGGCGAGGTAACCCACGAGACGCCCTGACTTACCGCGCATTGCTAAGATGATTATCAAGCTAATGAAGAGACTGAGTGATGCGCAAGGATGGCATGAGCTCTCAAGCTATTACCTGCAGACTGTGGTAGTGAATATGATAACAAACAAGCTAAACGAGAAACCGGGGGATTCTTTCCAAAATACAGAAATGATAGTTTCTTTCGAATATTTTCCTTACAAGTGCCGATCATTAGATGTTGTGAACTGTCCAGATTACCCGATAGGCCCACTCTTTCTGGAGGCGTTATCACGGCTTAGCCAATACCTCTTTCGAGAATATCTTCCATTCTATTACAATGATGGACTGAATCTTTTGCAGAGTGTTCGTGGCTCTACGATTACCAACATCATTCTTCAACTTGGAAGAATCTTTCATGATATTAGATTTAACCCCTCTGGCGCATCCAGTACTTTTAAGGGCCAATGAAACATTTCCCTGGGAGGGGTACTTCTATTGTGGCCTAATAGGGGGTCCAGTCGGTATTTTGTTCTGAAAGGTCTCTCAAATTTTTCAGACAAAAAGGCAACCATTTTAACGTATTTCCTGATTTAGCTACTTTGTAGGGTTTTTGCCAGTTAATAGCTGAGATGACTTGTTACAACATCCAAATCGTATTTTCTCCTGCTGTCCAGTACTGCATTAGATCCGGGTGCCTGCTGATTCCTATACGAAAGCTAGGGGTTGTCCCCACACCAAAGCAACTTTTGCATAAATGACGTATGTCACAAATAACCTAGAACAATGTGCAGAAAATTGAGCCTTTTGTAGTTGTTCAACAGCCTTTATCCATGGTCAGAAAGTGACGATTTGTTTTTCAACGGTTAGGCGTCTTCCACTTCACTTTCATGCAGGTCCCTCCATGGGACTATACAGGTACATACTATCTTCAAGCATACCATAGTCGTATAAAACTGTAGGTAATTGTTTTTTAAAACATACGGCCAGCCCCCTATGGTGGGCGTGAAAGTGAAGTGAAGCCGCCCGTTAGTCACTATTCCTCTCGAATAGCGATCTTCCTTCGCACTCGGGTTTCCTAGTGATTCGGGAGGAAGAGTGGCTAATTGGGGAGAATAGGTAATTGTTTATATGGGAATTTCATGCCAGGTCTGAGAGGCGAGGTAAATCTCTAGACGTTTTTCATCGTCAACGCATCCCCAGGGCTTAAAATGACTGCCTTCCCTCAAGGATTCCAAAACTGTCTTCAGATTTTCGGTTTCCCAATTTGCTAGAATGTTATGGTAAATTCCCTGTCTAGTTACTCAACTACTCAAGTGCCAAAGTAGTAAAATGACACCATCGGTCTGAAATGAATGATATTAACTATTCAATATTTCGTTATTTTCAAATATTATCTTTAAGCATCATATTTGATAATCAACTCAAGGAACAGCACCGTTTCCTCTTTTGTGTCAGATTTTTACATGCAAACAAGGCTCATTTTGACCAACTTGAAATTAAGAGCGTGAATTTGGCTTACATTCGTTGTTATTTGACAATATTGAAGTAAGAGCTTTTATTTGCTAGAATAATAGAATTCTAAAAGTTATTTAAAATCTATCGAGTTTTTAACTATTAAATTTAATTCCAAGCTCAATTTTTTTAGGAAAAGGTCAGAAATGGGCCATGATATGAAGAGATGCAATTCCCCAAGCGGAAGCTATTCAATCAGGTACTTATCTTGTTTTGCTCCATTCCCCAGGCCAGGGAGGGTCATGCCCCCTAAGGAAAGTAAAGTCGTCGGAAATATTTTAGTTTTACTCACAATTTCGATTTTTGAGTGCATTATTTCTAATTTTGTTTCATGAACGCACGTGAATATCAAGTACTTCTAGCTACTTTGATTTTTTCCATTTTTGATAAAGCAGAAAAAACTTGCATAAAATGTTGCATCCTCTGGGCAGGGCTTGAGAGTGTTGTATGAGTTTTTCATCGATATTCGTTTTTTAAGTTTTTGTTTTGAAAGTAGCTGGGCAATCTGTTGTGTGACAAATGTGACAAAATCAGACAGAAACGAACAGAAAGAGAACAAAACGTTGATTCATGTCTTGCACGTCATAATGACTGTGCTCAGAAACTTTTTTGAAGAGGACTTGGTGGAGAAACCACAATAAATGGCCACAATTAAACCAAAAATTGACAGAGATTTAAAGCAAGGCACGTTTGAAGCCTATATTAAGATGACGAGAGCAGCGCATGAAATGGCCATCACACCTACTATATCTCTGCAAAATTTCAAGGTATTATTCAAATGCCAAATGGCGTTGTCTTAATCGAAGAGAAAGATGACGAAAATGCTGCGTAATAGTGCGTCCGTTTAATTGCAAAGGTGATCAGAGCAAAGTGCGCTACCATTACTGCCAGGCAGCATTTCTTGCCTCAAGTAAGAAAGAAAGCTTAAGAAAGAGAACTTGGCACGGTTCGAATTTAAAGGAATAGAATTCCATGTTATTTGGTAGTATCTTTGCTGGGTATGAGTGAATTTGGGGTTGTTGATGCGTAATAACATAACTTTACTAATAATGGTGTTATTACGCCTATGTTTCCATAAATGAAATGCAAAATATTAAACTGATCTTATGCATAAAGACATATACACCAAAATTGCCCACCTTACCCCGGTAGACTCTAATTGATGTAAACATGCTGGATTACCCACTAGAAATAAATTGAATTTTCAAAAGCCCTGGATGACAATGTTGAAACCCAAGATGTAATGTAAGACAAATAATAGACAACAAATTGTGAATGTCCAAGCTGCAAAAATATTTACAATATTCTCATAATGCAAAATATCGTCATATTCTTTCCTAGACATAATACTGCATTGTCTCGCTTCATGCTCATGTCAAATGGCCCCTCCTATCAAGAATCAAATCAGGATGATGCAATTAGTCTGACATGATTTGTGACGTAAAACTCCTATTCCACCTGTCGATCCTCATCTCAGTCAAAATAGAAACAGTAACTACGAACAAGGATTAAATTAAGTGTTATATCAAGGAGCAACTTCCCTTTGATTGTTGTTGGTAACTTATGCGCTTTCATTGTGACGTTATACTCCTTATGCTCGCTCGTACTAAAACTGCTTAAGTATTTATGTCTGTTTCCTTTTTTATTGATCACTCGCCTCATTCGTTAGATTCATTCGTTCGTTGTTTATACTCCGTCTGCACGCAATTTTTGTAATGAGCAATTTCAGCTCCAGCTCAAAACTCAAAAAATTGCTTAGCTATAGAAGGCAAATTTCAGTACTCATAATTGCTTAGCCAATTCTTAGCATCTTGTACTTGAAGATTTGTTTCTTAAAATAATGTCTCAGAAGTTTTTGTACATCAAATTTCAATAGTATCTTGCATACTAAAGTGTGCCGGAGTCTTAATATCTAATATAACCTACTTTTCTATAGCTGGCTGCTCGATTTTCATTGTCAATTGGAAAAGAACTAAAATTTTCAAATTGCTTAGCATTGCTCTATCCAGTTTTGGAATGGCATACGTTTTTGTCATGTCGAGTACTGATTTGCTTATAAAGCAGTTGCTTACAAAAAATGCGTGTATAGTCTCTCAGACTATGTTAGCACAACGCAACGTATATAGGTTTATAGTTACACTGATGAGTGGGTGACACAAAACAGTCTTGTTGAGACGGAGAGCTTTGTCTTTTGATCTCCTTCTTCTTAGTGTATATAGCTCTACTCTATGTATTGGCGCTTGTATGGAAAACTGATTCACAGATCTTGTAGGTTTAAAGTTATGTGATATTCTATGCTGGCTCTTATTACGACGGCATAGAATTCGACGTGAACATCGTCTGAAAGGACCCCTTCAATCTACGTATAAAAACAACATCAGTAAATCAATATCTCATCGTCCTGGCTTTTCTGCTGGTTTTGTTTAGTTGCATAGTCAAGCAGGGTTTGCAGTGCCTCCGAACCAAGATTTCCACCTCTCTCCCAAGGCCAGCAACCCACATTCTGAGGATGGTTGGAATTGCTTGGATCCGGCCAAAATAAGAAATCGGTTTGAAAGTGTTTGTGCAGAGGCAAATAATGAATTTCTCTGCTAAGTCAGTTCAACATTAGGTCCCTCGTATTGAGGGAATCCGGACCCTGGATACTTGCATTAAAGATTTCCATGGCACGGTGGTAAATGTCGACCTCGTTTCAGTAATTCAATACCCTGACACAGCTGGTATAGACGTAATTTGTTGTGTTCCTAAGAACTTCTTTTTTATGAAGCCTTATGGAGATGACCGAGACCGTGACCGGGCGAGGTAACCCACGAGACGCCCTGACTTACCGCGCATTGCTAAGATGATTATCAAGCTAATGAAGAGACTGAGTGATGCGCAAGGATGGCATGAGCTCTCAAGCTATTACCTGCAGACTGTGGTAGTGAATATGATAACAAACAAGCTAAACGAGAAACCGGGGGATTCTTTCCAAAATACAGAAATGATAGTTTCTTTCGAATATTTTCCTTACAAGTGCCGATCATTAGATGTTGTGAACTGTCCAGATTACCCGATAGGCCCACTCTTTCTGGAGGCGTTATCACGGCTTAGCCAATACCTCTTTCGAGAATATCTTCCATTCTATTACAATGATGGACTGAATCTTTTGCAGAGTGTTCGTGGCTCTACGATTACCAACATCATTCTTCAACTTGGAAGAATCTTTCATGATATTAGATTTAACCCCTCTGGCGCATCCAGTACTTTTAAGGGCCAATGAAACATTTCCCTGGGAGGGGTACTTCTATTGTGGCCTAATAGGGGGTCCAGTCGGTATTTTGTTCTGAAAGGTCTCTCAAACTTTTCAGACAAAAAGGCAACCATTTTAACGTATTTCCTGATTTAGCTACTTTGTAGGGTTTTTGCCAGTTAATAGCTGAGATGACTTGTTACAACATCCAAATCGTATTTTCTCCTGCTGTCCAGTACTGCATTAGATCCGGGTGCCTGCTGATTCCTATACGAAAGCTAGGGGTTGTCCCCACACCAAAGCAACTTTTGCATAAATGACGTATGTCACAAATAACCTAGAACAATGTGCAGAAAATTGAGCCTTTTGTAGTTGTTCAACAGCCTTTATCCATGGTCAGAAAGTGACGATTTGTTTTTCAACGGTTAGGCGTCTTCCACTTCACTTTCATGCAGGTCCCTCCATGGGACTATACAGGTACATACTATCTTCAAGCATACCATAGTCGTATAAAACTGTAGGTAATTGTTTTTTAAAACATACGGCCAGCCCCCTATGGTGGGCGTGAAAGTGAAGTGAAGCCGCCCGTTAGTCACTATTCCTCTCGAATAGCGATCTTCCTTCGCACTCGGGTTTCCTAGTGATTCGGGAGGAAGAGTGGCTAATTGGGGAGAATAGGTAATTGTTTATATGGGAATTTCATGCCAGGTCTGAGAGGCGAGGTAAATCTCTAGACGTTTTTCATCGTCAACGCATCATTGATTTTCCATTGTTATGAGTTCGAATTTACTTCACCTCACTAGTAGTTGTGCGTTTATATGGAGTCCACTTAACCTGGGTGAAACTTCACCTCCTGAGAGGCGAAACTTCACTATACCGATAGTGTGGAGTGATGTTTTATTTTCCATATAAACACAAACTGAGATTTAAACGGGTTGCTATAGGAGGGTGAATTTTCACTTGCCAGCCACGGGTGTGGCAGGTGAAGTAATATAATATAAACAGGCCCTAAGTTGAGTCGGACTTTTAAGAGAAGAGATTACCGCGAGAAGAAAATTTTGCCTTTCTCTTACTACCTTAAGATCACGAAACTCTAGATATATTCTGCGTTTAACGTACTAAAAGGCCCTATTTCCAGCAGGGGAACGGAACAAACTATTTTACTCCCAACTCGTCAGTTCATAGGATTGGAACTTGTCAGGCAACCAGGAGCGATCTCTTTAAGTCCTTCAAAAACCCTACTCTATTTGGTTTTAAAATGATAAGGTATTTTGGCTACAAACTTTGGAGCACACTCCCACTTTACATCCGTGTTTCTAGCTCTACGTACTTCAGTATTTCGATCAGGTTTAGAAATATTTTTATTGACTCATATCTGCAGAGAGATTTCAACTATTAGTGCTCTTCAAAGATTTACAAAAACTCAAACCCAAATTGTGACTTGATAGCCAAACATCTAGTTGTCTGGTTGGTTGTTCCTTTTAATTAAATTATTTTAGTTTTCTTATTTTTAACGGGGAGAACTCTCTCTAGATTAGTTTATCTATTTAGAGAGTTCCTTCTATGTACGTCAATTAATCTCAAATACAATATTTTAAAAAATGTCTTATCTATTCTCTGTATCTTGTAGTCACTGTTAAATGTATTAGGAACTTAATAATGTTTTCATGTAATCAGCTGTAGTGTAATGTAATGATGGATTGTATGTATATTAGATTAATTAATAAATGAATGGAAACTGAAACTGGAACACCTAGTTTCACGTCCCTTCCGACGGACGGTTTCGATCTAAAGAATTTAATCTTTCAGCTTATCCTGTTTTTATACTCTAGGGAATAGCTTTGGTCAAAATCAAAATCAAGAGGAACTAGTTTTTTGTAGAGCTGTAGGCCTGGACTACGCGTATTTTTTCAAGCGTTGCTTTATAAGCAAGGTAGTACTCGACAAGACAGAAACTTATACTTAACCCTATTATGACCGGGGGGGGGCACAAAGTGCCCGCGGCAAATTAAAAATGCTGTATCTCTGAAAAAACACGTAATATTCTACTGAAACCTGTTTGACTTTTCCTTAAATTTATCAGAGAACCTGAAAAAATTATTTTTGTTACTATCACACCTTTGCTGATCACGTGACACCTCTTTTGTCAACAAGCGGTCAGGTGTTAAAATGTTTTAGGGCCTATATTTCTGAAACTATAACACATAGAGACTTGCTTGAAGCACCATTGGCTTTGTTTTGACAAGGGCTTTTGAATGATATATAATTTATTAGTATTTGCTGACGTAAGCAAAATTTAAAATCTATGACGTCATCAATGTTTATGACGTCATATCTATAAAAGACAATTATTTTTTTCATTTGAAATTCCTTTATTGGCGTTACTGAATAGAGATAAACAAGAAAAAATTCTATTTTTCAATCTTAATAGCTTTTTTATCTTATTTTTCTTCATTGTAAAATTCATCGACTTGAACATTTATGAAAAAAATGGTAAAAAAATTAAAAAATATAAAATAATGTCAAAAAAATTCATAGATTATGATCTGAAACGCTTTTTGTTCATAAATAGACCATTTGAGAGGCAAAAATACAATAAAGATAGCTTCAATAACAAGTTTAATGCCTATAAGTAGTTATCATGGTTTTTCAGAATTATGACGTCACTGTGATGTCATTGGTAGCCATTATGGTTTTGAAAACACCATCAATCGATAGACCTTTTAAAGTTCTATAGTTTTACCAAGTTTCAAGCTTTTATCGTGCTCCTAACAAGAATTATAGGGGGCGGGCACAATGTGCCCCCCCCCCGTGGTACAAGGGTCCAAAAAGCCCGGTAGTAATAGGGTTAAGCAATCCCTAGAACTGGAGAGCGGAACGCTAAACAATATGAAAATCGTGTATCAGCTATAGAGAAGTAGGTACAGTGGATATTATTACCCAATTACACTTTTGTATGCAAGATACCATCGACATATGTTGTAAAATAACTTGTGAGAAAGTATTATAAGGTACACAATTTTAAGTAAAAAATGCTAAGTAATTGGTAAAAAATCTTAAATACTCAAATTCACCAGGGGCGTCGCCGCTAATTTCGAAACCGGAGACAGTCTATAGCATCATTGATAGTCGATAGCATTTCGATATGCCCATTAAATAATTGCGCTGAATTTTTACCCACAAATGGGAGAGGGTAGAAAATTAAAAAAGCAAGTCTTAGGTTGGACTGTTTGCATATTGTGAATCCGCAGAAGAACATATCAACTCGATAGGGAGGGGTTAGTATAGGTTTATAGAATAATTTATTCAGAATTTTTTCAAGGCGTGCAATTTTGGATCTTTGCATGCCTAGAGATGCAAATATTTAATGCGCATGTCGAGATGCTATCGACTATCAATGATGCTATCGACTCTCTCCGGATTCGAAATTTGCGGCGTCACCAGCCCAAATATACTGGGGTGGACGGGGAGCCACCTGGGGGCTCGGAGTTCCCCAGAACTTTTCTTCGACCACGCCTTTCAGAGAATGTAGGCAACGCTCTTTCTGCAAGCCCTTTCTGTTAGCTCTTCATGTATATTTCTCATACTAACAATGGAAAACTGACAATGACGTCAATATGACTGCGAATACGACTGCCATAATGGTGTCGAAATGACAGCCACATTGCTATATGATATCACACAATGTTATGTCCCTTCTGGTCTTGCTTTATTTGTCTTTGAGAAAAGGGTTCAGGGTGTCTTACCCCCCCCCCCTCCAATTTTTCTAAACGTATTTCAGTGAATTAGAAAATCGACCTCTTGGAAAACTTGGGTGGGCACCCCAGTCCACTCCGTGGCGACGCCACTAAAATTCGCCCTGCAGCCAAGGAATTGTTAGTACTGAGCTTGAACTGAAATTACTTTTGAAAAAATGCATAAATGATTTTTTTTATGGTTGAAGTAAACTTTCATTTAGGCTATGTTTCTTTGAGTCATAACACTTTATGCGCTCCCATTGGTCGATAATGGTATTTGAGATTAATTAGTAAAATGAGCAACCACTGAAAAATGATTTTATTCGCTAATCTCAAATTTCTATCTCATTTCAAATGCTGAAGTTATATTTTAGAAGAAACACTGCAGCACTACTGCATTTAAACCTTTCAGGGCCGCACCTTGTTTGGGTTGTCTAAAAATATTTTGCATGATATTTCTTGTCTATTGGTAGTGTGACGAAGAATCAAAATGATTTTTTGAAAAAAGCCCCCAGGATGGAAGATCTGAGTTTTGGCCATTTTGCCCTTCCGGCTGCAAAAAGTTTATTCCATGAAATGCTGAGATAATAACTACTGAAATAATAAATACTGAAACGATAATTCATCTAGGAGTGGTACAATAGTTTCGATCCAAAATCTACATTCTCAGATTTGACTTTTCTGACAAATGTCCTTTTTACCCCGAAAAACCCTAACGTTAACCCTCACCCTAATTCTAACCATTACCCCAGTCGTAACGATGACCATAACCCTAGCCCTTACCGTAACAATGACCGTAAACCTAAAACTAACCTGTGACCTAACCATAACCCTAAACCTAACCGTAACGCTAACCTGAATCTTATTTTCCAATCCTGAACCTGAACTATCCCCAAGAGTAGCTAACTCTACCCTAACAACAACCTCAACCTTAACTCTAACCCTAACCTTGACATTTACACCAATCCTTACCCTAAATTTTACCTAAGTCTCAACCTATAACCCCAACCCATACCCTATTCGTTACTCTAGCCCTAACCATGACACGAACAATAGCCCCTACGCTAATCCTAAGGGGATCTTTCAACAACTTAATACCCCCTAGCCTTCTCGAAAAATTCGTTTAAACTAAATTTCTAGACAGGGTAATTCAAAATCAACTATGCTTTTAAAGCATTTTGATGCCATCTTCATCAGTAAACTATTCTGATAATAGATTGTTACAGTAGTTTACCGAAGGTAATCGCTCAGAACAGCTTTGGGACTGCGGAACCTAGCAGCTCCAGAGGGAGTTCCCGGAAAGTCCAGAGATTTTGCCAATCTCCAGGTCCTTAAAATGGCTTAGGAGACTGGAAATTCTCTCTCTAAACGTTAACGTGAAACACATACTTGCAGAAGTCTGGAAGTCCCTTTCCTCTAAACCCACCTCTGATATAATTTCTTTTCAAACTTTATTGCTCGTATTTATTTGATCGTTTGTATCTATCTATTTGCCTTGTCAGAATTAGAATATTTGATCTCCATCCTAATTTAATTGCTTATGTGCATTTGTTCAAACTTTCACATCTTTTTGCGAGGTATAGTACACTTTGCATAGCAAAGGAGGGAAGTAAACAAATATTTACATTCCTTTGTTACAGTAGACTCCAGGGCACTCCAGGCCCGGAAAACTTTATGAAACTCTCATCGGAATTAAACGCATTAAATAAATACAAAAAGCTCCAGAAAAGCTGCCCACAATATTTTAATTCCAACAACACACCTTGAAATTCCAAAGTCAAAATTTGAGACGTTTCGTGACGTTTTCTGACTGATCAGTCAAGACTGATCAGTTTTTCAAAAGATGGACGTGTTTAAACCTTCACAGTTAAGCTGATCAGTCAAAAAGACTCTCAAGCGGGAAAGGAGATATTTGTGTGGGTTTTTTCGTCAACAACACGCAATTAAAGGATTTACATGACGCATCCAGAAATACATTAGCATATCTTGCAGGATACCGAGAAAATCTTAGAATTTTTGAGCAAGTCTTTGAGGAGCATCGTCGTCTTCTTCAATTTTCCAACATGTCTTCAAAAACAGAAAAGGCAGAGCGCATTGAAGAAGTAGAGTTTTTCATAAGCTTTTTTATATTGTATCAGCGATTATCAAAGACAGAAGGTTATCAAAAGTTGCTGGGCTCATTCTTCACAATTTCTTATATTCATCCTCTGCCTCTTAGCGAAATTCCCTCAGGAGTACACCCCAAGCTGTAAGTGCTTTTTGAAAACATGACTTTACCCAGGTTGACTCTTTTTTGGTTTTGTTTTGAAATAATAACAATAATAAAGCTTTAGCAGCGAATTCCTTGTCACTCTCCATTGCTCAACAAAAAACTGACGATTTTTGACTGATCGTGTAAACCCATGCTTCTTCAGTTTTTTCAAATGCTAACTGGTGAAAAAGACGGACGTGAAAAAGTGAAGAAAAAAAACTGATCTTGTATTTTAGCCTTAAAATAGGTATTGTGAAGATGATATCTAAACGTTTTAAAAGCATACTCGTTTCTTTTTATAAGGAACTTTTTATAAAGAACCTTCATGTAGAAGGTTGAAAAATTTCAGGAACTTCTACTACGAAAGGTTCAATAGCTAAAGAACTTAGTTATAATATTACAATCAAGACACTCTTTTTCTTTATAAGAATAAATTTTATAAGAATATTGAGGCTCAAAATCGCCAAAGAACAATGGAAATTTAAGAATAAACAATGGAAAAGTTGAGGCTCAGGAAAATTTTAAGTATTCTTATAAAGAAAAAAGAGTGTAAGCAATGTATAATCTCTGCAATTTCATAATATGCAATATGCAATTTCTTTAATGATTCTCGTTAACTTTTACATTATACAGGCCTGGCTTAAGCTTCTTTGTGCTGTAACATGGTCTATTATCAGAATTTATTGTAAAATGTTGAATTTTAATAATTTTCTTGCGTTGTAATAATTCCTATCCACTTAATGAGCATTTAAAATTAAGGAACTTAAGAACTTCAGACTGGTCAAAAGAGGTCTCCAAATAAAGAACTCAAAGAGCTGGGCCCTGAGCTAGGTTCCTTTTAAAGAAAGCGTTTAGTTTATTTTTGAACTACTGTATAAGGATTTTGTAATCTTGAGAAATTGGGCTCATGTATCATCATCTTTCTAGACAGGGGGTTTATGTTGGTGAACTTCTCCTACATTTTTGTGTCTTAAACGTTTAGAGATAGCCTCTGACCCAAGCTCCAGCCTGGTATTTCTTACACACGTTTTTTTTTTATAAGAAAAAACCTAGCTTGGGTCCTAGTACTAAAATTTTCTTAATTTTCTACCAGTTTTTAGTACTTAAAGTTTCTTAAAAGTTTCTTATTTTTAGATTTGCACTTAAAATCAAATTTCGCACTTTCCCTCGCATATTTCTTGTATTAATGTGAAACCCAGCTACTAATACAAGTAAACTCATCATCCAGTGTTCCTCTAAATAAAAACGTGTGGCAAACTTAAATCAGAAATGTATTACTGACATATTACTTTCCGTATTACTTTCCGTCTCGGAAAGTCCTCTTATTTTTTTCGGCGTTTCTTAAAGATATTTATGTAGTTCTAAAAGTTTCTTAAATTTTTAGGGCTCTAGTACTAGGTTTCTTATAAACCGGTTTCTTATAAAAAAAACGTGGACACTCTTTTTTCTTTATAAGAATAAATTTTATAAGAATATTGAGGCTCAAAATTGCCAAAGAATAATGGAAAATCAAGAATAAACAATAGAAAAGTTGAGGCTCAGGAAAATTTTAAGTATTCTTATAAAAAAGAGTGTAAAGGTAGATCTTATAAAAACACCTTTCAGGAAATAAAGTTTGAGTTGGAACTCCGGATAAACTGCTAAAATTACTAATTCACAAGTAGCGAATTTCTTTGTCGGTTTCTAGGATGTCCTGACTCCTTTTTTGCACTGAATCATCTACCCACGTTCTGACGTTGTTTCTGAATAAAACCCCACTAAAATGCGAACTGAATGTTGAAGATGCTTAGTGGATTAAGGAGACAACGTCATTGATAACTGGAGAATTAGGTAACACACTTTTTGGAATATAAAACTTTTGTCAAAAAGTTTTTTGACATTGACAGTTAGCTAAAGAAACCTTGAGTGACATATCCAGCAAAAAATAAGATGTGCTCTTTACAATACACTTTTTCAACAAGCAACTCAATAATATGCAATGCCAGGGCTCTATGAATTAGATTTAGCCAATATCACATTATGTTCCATATGAGAAGAAGCAGGATTTTGAAAATCAATCGTGATAATTTGTGAGAGTGAAAATTACACGAGTCATTTTCATCCTCACAAATTATCTCGATTTACGCTCAACGGTTTAGGTAAGCATATTTGATATCCTAAGAGTTTTCTTACACGTGCACCGTCAGCCCAAACGGTTTGAGGTACAGGAAAATGTTTATATTTTCTTTTTTTTTCAAAACTCCAGTAACTCTTAAGCAACTTTTAGGAATTTTGAGAATCCAAACTATTTTAGCAGCTTTGGCGGCTGGTACGAAAGTCTGGTTGCCTCTTAAAAAAGACTTGTGTTTCTGACATGCGTTCCCTTTCGAATACAGCTCACTTGTACCCTTCCTTCTTTGAGATTACTTTTGACCACCTGGTAGTTCTAAACGTTCCTTAATAATTCCTTAATTCTAAGTGCTCATTCAGTAGATAGGAATTAGTACCTTCACAAAAAGCATTAAAATGCAACATTTTGCAATAAACTCTCATCCTCGAATTCATTTCTACTTTTGGGGCTTTTTTATGTTTAACTTTTCACGAAAAGAAGTAGGAATCGGTGAATCAATTGAAACGATTTTTGTGAACGAAAATACGAGCTTTTATAGTAATTAACCCAAGTTAATGCCCGAAGGGCGCCCTATGCATGAACTGAAGGCCATTTTGCATACCTCTTTTCAGTGAAGAAAATTATCCGGCGGGTAACGATTGGCTAATTCTTTTATGTAAAGCAATCTCATTTCCATGCAAGCGTAAAAAGGATCAAGGCCTGGTTTCAATGCCAGTTTCACTTCAGTAGCTGCGGGTGGCGCAATTTACTTTTCCCACCCATCCCATCCATGCCTCCATTAGCTGTTTATGAGGACATGGACAGGTGCTTTGGGCCGAAATGAATTCTTTCTTTAATCAAAAATGAAAAGTCTTAAGTAAGTAAATATTCACTTCAAACTGAATCAAAGTTGTGATGAGACCTCATTTAGTATATGTGAATGTCAGTAATTGGGTATATTCATTTTATATTGACGAATAGATGGAATATATTAGATTTGGAAGGTCTAACGTAGTTTTAAGGATACCTTAAGTGCAGTTCAGTGAGATTACTAACAGATTTTGAAACAATGAAAACTGATTTTCTTGTTTGAATTGTTGTTTATCTTTATGCAACTGTTGTTTTAGGTAATGGACCATACATTTGGATTAGAGTGACATCAACAGTGAGAGTCAGAGCAAGAATCCTTCTTGAGATAAGCAGAACAGTTAAGCATTTTGTGGAGTTCGTTAACTCAGTCAGAGTGTCTAGATTTGCCCCTGCCAGGTCAGTGCTCAGTGCTCGTGATGTAAAACACCAAGTCAGTAAACAGCTTGTACCATTCATACTTTGTCAGGCGGGGTGAAATTTTGCAGACAAACGTTTTCCCCCTGGATCTCTTATAAACAAACTTCTGACATAGGGGCACTCATTAAGAAAATGCTTATAATGCTAATGCACTTAAAAGTCTGTTAATTTCAAGTGGATGTGAGCAGCACTTGAAATTGTTTTTGAGTTGAGTTGTATGCCAAGTGTGAACAGAAAATTTGAAATATCATTATCATTACACACCTATCCCTTAAGTATGAATCTTACTTTAATTTTCCGATAAGTTAAGAAAACTCACGACAAACTGGCTATCTCGATCTACAGGAGGGTTTCTACCCCTCCTGTGCCCCCATTTATCTACGTCACTGCCTGTTTTCAAGACTGCTAATTTGAACCAAGTCAAATGAGTTCCTGGTTAAGGATAACTATCCAATGACGAGTTAGTTTGATAATGATGAATGCGGAATATGCGCTTATAGATGACGCGTTCTTTTTTCAATCGCTTTGTCTCATCAATGTCTTTTTACAAATGCTTTTAAATTATAATCCAGTTTTCTTCAGAATTAGAATCCTTGTGTGAAAACATCGGCTAGACTTGTCTCATAAATTTCTTAATATGCTTTCAAATCAAAATCCAGTTCTCTTCGGGATTCAAACTCTTGTTTGAAAACATTGGCTAGACTGAATGAAGTTCAACAGACGGATTTCGGTTGGGTTTTGTTTTGTTGCTCATCAGAAATTAGGATGACGATTATTGCAAGAAAAATGCTCTAAAATTCGAAAGACCGGGTTTCTTGCCAAGAAAGCGGGTATCTCGACGACAAAGTAGGTTTTTCCTTTGGAACTGTGGGTTTTCGGCAAGGAAGTGGGTTTCTTGCAAAGAAACTTACTTTCTCTCTCAAGAAACCTATTTCATCTTTCAAAAAATCCTTATTCTCGATCGAGAAACTCGGTTTTTTCTCGAGAAAGTGGGCCTCTATGTTAAAAATGTAGGTTGTTCTTTTGAAAAAAATAAGTTTCTCCGGGAGAAATTCACTTTCTCGCTGAAACCCCACTTTCTCAACGAGAAACCCGGTCCCTCGAAATTTCGTGCATTTCGCTTTCCATAATACGTTTCGCTTGACCATTACACACTACACGGAATGAGGTAAATATATAGAAATTGACCAATAATATTCCCGGCTGAGACACGGGCTAGCTAAATCGAGATAAGACACAGCTGAAATCCAAGAAAACGAAGCACACGCTTTTTTTAGGGAACCTTCATATAGAAGGTTGAGTATTTCTAGGAGCTTATACTACTAGAGAACTTTATAATTTTGAATGTATTCATCTTTCCGCGATAAATATCATTAGAAAACTATTGTTAGAAATCTATTGAGTTACAGTCAAACTCGCCATGCTCGCTGGTTGTTTTGCCAACCAACTTGAGAAATCTCCATTTGAACTCTCTCAGTTGTTCTTTGTTGCGAATACACACTTTGGGTGCTTCTACTAAATAAATCTGTCCATAGCCACTTAAAAGCAAGAAGTTATTAGGGAACTTTTAGACCTACAGTGCTGAAAAGAGGTCTTGAAATAAGGAACTTAAAGAACTAACCCTTGAGCTAGGTCCTAGGACTGAATTTCTAACTATATAACTAGCTTGCCTTGTAGTAATTTAAAATTCTCTAGTTTTTATCTAAAATATTCAGTTTGAGAAGGGCCAAAGTTTAAAAATGTCTAGGAAACAAGATTACTTTTATTTCTTAGAAAATTCACATTTTAGCTACTCGTTATTTTTTCATAAGTTAGGTATCTTTTTCGTACTTTTTAATCATATGATTTTATATATTCCTTTTTTCTTTCTTAGAATTGTAATTTAAATCACAATCCCGACCTACCTTATCAAAAATCCATGTATGTTTGTAAAAATGTGTTCAAAAACATCTCAATCCATGCACATTTTCAAGAAATTATACCAGACATGTTCAAATTCTGTGACAACGAAGTCTCTGAGCGTTTATAAACGTATTTTTTGCAAAAACAACACAAATATTTTCTTTAATCTAATGATTCACATAAAACATAGTTTTCGAAAGCTGGCCCTGCGGTACGGCTATGAAAGCTTATAAAAAAGTCGCTCCCCGACCATAACGTTTTGCCTTTGTAGAACAACCCGCCTCCTCACTTCTAGTTATTTACGTCATATTTCATATGTGATTTTTCCTTGTAGCTTCGCGAAGAGAATGGGGGAGTACCCTATCCCTTTTCATGACGCAATTATCGACCTGCCCTCAGATCAGATTAGACAGTTGTATAAGGTATAAAAACTGCAGATATGTTAGTTCTGGTAAAACTTTTGCTGGTCATTGAAGTGGCTGGCTGGCAATGCACACAACCTAAAGAGCAAAGGTAAGGATATTTTTTATGAATTGGTTTATTACTTGTTCATAATAGTAGTTTAACAGATATCATTTTTGCCTTGTTTGCGAGTTTTCTCGTTCTGCTCCCATTTTATACCAATATAAGACTGCTCTGCTCTGCTACTCTGTTGCATGTCAGACACAGAGCTTCGAAAGCTATTATGCTTCACCATGATTCCGATTTTTCTCGCCATCCTAAGTTGTCTACTGATAAAAGACTGTCCTGACGTACTACTCTGATGAGTTTCAGACGCAAAGCTCCAGTAGTTATTATGTTTCACTATGCTTTCGATTTCCCTCACCATCCTCAAGTTCTGTACAGATAAAAGACTGTTCTGACGCACTACTCTGATGAGTGTTAGGCAAAAAGTTTTAGTAGTTATTTTGTTTTCTATTTCTTAAATGTTTCCCGTTGCACTCCCATTCTGTACCAATCTAAGACAATTTCAACGTACTTCTCTAATGAGTTTTAGACGCAAAATCCAAGTAGTTATTATATTTCGCTATGTTTCCAGTTTTTCCGCTTTCCTCAAACTCTTTAACAATCTAAGGCTATTTTGACGCACTACTCTGATGAGTGTCCGACGCAAAGCTTCAGTAGTTTTTACATTTCACTATGCTTCCCATTTCTTTCGCCATTCTAAAGTTCTGTATCGATTAAAGACTGAACTGTCCCACTACTCTAATGAGTGACAGATGGAAAGCTTCAGTAGTTAATATGTTTTTCTTTAGTAGTTATTATGTTTCACCATGTTTCCGATTTTTCTCGCCATGCCCAAGTTCAATACCAATCAAAAACTGATCGGATGTACTACTCTGTTGAGTTCCAAACGCAGAACTTCAGCAGTTATTTCATTTCATTAATTTTCCAATGTTTCTTATTATCCTCACGTTTTGCACCGATCAAAGACTGTTCTGATTTACTACTTTGATGAATGTCGATTGCAAAGCTTCAGTAGTTATTATGTTTGTATATGTTACCGAATTTTACTCGCTGTCCTCGTTTTCTGTACCAATCTAAGACTTATCTGATATACTTCTATAGTTTGTGTCAGACACAGAGCTTTAGTAATTAATATGCTGCACTGTGTTGCCAATGGTGTACCAAGCTGTTTTTATGATAAGAAAATATGATAGTTTAACAATTTTCTTCACTCTTTTGATTCATGCATGTGTAAATTTTCTTGAGAAGTTTCTTCAGTCCTTAAAATCTGGCTCTACCTTTTCTTATCCACGGTTTTTTATGAAAGAGGGATGTTGTGTTGATTCTCTCAGATTCTTGCTCTTCTTAATATTATGGGCTAGATTATCACTGTCAAGAGAAATAGCCTGAGGGGGGATACAATGCATAGAGCATCGCCCTCATATAGGTGGATTTCACGTCGAGAAATATCTAAACAATGGGTGAGACTTTTCTTTCAAATCCTGTATAGGTGGGTATGGTTATTAAAAAATGTGGGTCTCAACTATCGTGATTATTTTAAATATCAACTTGAAATTGGGTATGTTTAAACCGTGTCATTCCTAACCTTTGGCATCAATTCCAATAAAATCGGTACCATAAGGAGGAATATTTATGAAACCTCAACATCACACCCCAATCAAACGGTATCATCCTTGCCAAAAGGTCTTGATACATAATAGCGATTTTTAGCATCATTTTAAACATGGAACTATGAAACTGTAAAATGAACTCTCCCTTCCCTTAATCAATGTTAGTGATAGGTCTAGTTGTCGATGTATGATATTACGAATGCCTTTCTGCATTAAAAACAACCACCGAAACAACAAAGATTAACGCTGATTAACTATTTAATATATACCAATTTTAGAATACTAGATAAAATACAAAATGAAATACATTTCATAAAAGTGTGAAATTCAATAGCTTGAAATGCGATGAAATGCAATTAAATGTACTTCAACTAGATAAAATAGATAATATGATAAGATAAAACTATAGTAGGTTGTAATCAATGACGTTCCGTGAGCTCAAAGACTGGGTAATTTAACAAGGGCTTGGACACACCGTAATGAAATTCCATGGAAATGAATTAAGACGTAGTTCCCTGCTTTACACTTTAGCTTTAGCTTCAGAAAACTATAGGTTTTAAATTTGAGAACAAATAAGACAATTACAACAATAATATTTATCAGTTTCGGCCTAGCCCAAGTTGTTTACAGATACAGCAGAAAACAATCCAATATTAGGTCGGTTAGAGTCGCCTAAAAAGATGCTTCAACTAACAAAGAGTAGAAAGACTTGTATGGCATACAAGAAATATAGGATAGAAAATATTCTTTACTTTACTTCCACCAAGTTACTTTCTCTCTTTGTGCAGCACTTAGATTCTTCAAACTTCCAATTTCCTCGAAAAGGCTATAGACAAATTTGTTTCTTCCAACTGTTTGAAATGTTTAAGTCATCAAATCGATATGAAAAACGCGCCTTGTGAACTTAAAGGCATTTTTCGACACAGTTTGAGAGTTGAAAAACATTAAAAAGAAGATAGTGTGTTTAGGATTTTACCGCACCAATTTCAAAACGAAATATAATCTGGTAAGAAAGAGGAAAAAACGAAGGTTCATAATTTTTACCTACGTTTCGTTCGTGTATGATGGATGATAAAAGAGCTATATACTACTGGCAGAGCAATGTACACAGAGGTAGACTTAAAAAAAAAGTCTTCGTTTTTATTCCGAGTTTTATGCATTCATACGGTCATCAGACATCTCGGAGTTACAGCGAAGATATGTTTATTTTCTGAGTCGATATCTGTGTGCTCTTTATCACTAAATTTTACGTTAATCCATGGGTCATCATTAGAGAAAGGCCGTCATATCTCTGATGATATCTTTTGGACCAAGGTTGAAAAGATAGATCGAAATCACGAAGCTTCTTACATTCATCTTCTTTATCAAGTTATTTGCCCGAAAGGACGTTTTTAAGATCCTGAGATACGCTGAATCTTAATGTGCGTATTTTGCTAGTTGAAACCTAAAGAACGTGCTGCTTTAGTGGTTTTGCCAATGAATTTTGATTGATTAAAGCTGCTTCAACGTTCCGCTCGGGGCACTTTTGTTGTAAGCTTAGAAAGTATCTGCTCGTTTTCCAAAAAAGTTTTAGGAGCTACGTCAGCAAAAATTCCACACATTGTAAATAGCAGACATACAGATGATTACAATCAGTCAAAAAACCGCCTACTGGCCATGACTCAAAGCCCTTTGTTTGCAGAATAATTGAGCAATTCGAGACGGGTTTGCGAGCTCAGAGAGAAAAATTATTTGATGGTGATGACTTTTACAAAATCAGGACTTTAAAATAAGTTTTGTGAATTTGATTTTCAACAGAATAAAAGCCAAGAAAACTCTAGATTGCAGCTATAGATAAAAATCATCTTCATGCAAAATTTTAAAAATGCACAATTGTATTATCTGAATACCCTAAATAACCGGACGCATCGCCACTGGTGTAACTCTATAAAAACCCCAGGGGTTTGAGAAAAAGCCTACATATGTTGAACCGGTCACCCCTGAGGTGCTGGTAACAAGATCGTAATCCTCAGTTCCCCGATGTTCTTTTTCTTAAGAGGATCTTCACATGAAAATGCTCAGATCGATTTGAATCTCCTGCTGGCCCGATTTCAGTTTAGCTGTGCTTATTTCTCTTGCGTTCACATGGTATATTCAAATCGGTTTGCATTTCATTCAACAAGCAACAATAACCATACCGTATTCTCGCAAACTCAATATTATCCCTTAAGGCTCTGAAAATTCTGGGGAGTGGGCTTCGGTGGGGAACCGGCTCTGAACTACCCAGAGAATACAATCTCTAAGTCGGTGACGTAAACAGGGAGAAAATGTCCAGCCCCTGTTCCAGCAACGAGCCGATGCACACCAGTCCATCTGAAAGAGGCTGGATGAAACGCCTTCCTTTGGAACAGAAGAGCAGAAGAAAAAGAGCCAGATGGCAGACAAGAGCAAGCCTTAAATTAACCATCCGCATAAACCTATTACAGTAGCGGGGAACTTTGAGGGAAAATTATTTAAGTTGTCTCCTCCATGAGCGAGTGACCCAGGTAACGAAGAGAAATATTCATGGCCCAACACGAGGGATAAACACGCTAGACCCCCCGCTAAGAAACGCCAAGTGACAGGAAACGGAACTAGAACCCAGGCCCTTGCAATAACTCCAATTATAGTTATCTATAATTGACATCAAAAGGAACAACCGTGCCGAATGAATCACAGGAGAGATTATTATTGATAGTTTTGTTGCAGTCTCTCTATTTATTGCAACAAGCTAAAATAAGCGAACTTTCTCTTTAGAACTAGATTTAGCTCTCTTATTGCATATTGATTACAACTTCATCCTAAAAATATTCATGCAATTCATTCGATGCTTCAATATCGGTCTGAAAAAGCTCGAGTTAAGTTCATTCAATCATTTTCAGGTAATTTTCTTCCTTATTGAATCTACTTCCAAATCTTACTCCGCATTCCAAGACGCTTGTGTCACAATTTTTCTCTATTGTTATTGTTCAAGCCTGATTTCGCTGACTCAATGCTCTAACTACTTACTCCGTTTGCAGTACCGAAAGCCAAAACCCTTCCTAAACCTTTTGTTTTCAACTATTTCTTTATCGTTGGGTCTAATTTTAGCTTAGTGCATATATACAGGGTTTTTTAATGTTTAGTTATAGTTGGTTTTTATGGGGTTGTAATTATAGGAGAAGAAATATAGAAACACTCTAGGACTGCGTGATTTTCCAAAGACTCAAGCCAAATGTTGTTGGTTAAATCAAGAAACTGACTGGGACAATTTCGTTATTACTCCAATGCACTCTCAATTCCAAGACTTTTAAAGAATCAGGATAACTTGGTTGCTTATAAAGATCAAAGAAACCTCTGCGTTGTCATGTTGCAACAAAGCAAAATGACCTACTACCAGCAACTGGATTCAGAACTTTTACATGATGGTAAGGAGCTCTGAAAAACAGTAAAACCATTTTTCCCAATGCACGCTGTTTTTATAAGGAACCTAGTTCTGGCCCTACTTCTCTATCTTCCTTATTTTACGACCTTTTTTACTCACTTTAAGTCTCTAAAAGTTCTTTAGTAGATCCTTACTCTTAGAGTATCATTAAGTGTCCAAAAATTGATTGTAAGAGCATCTTAGTCCTAATCTAAGTCCTACTAATAATTAGTGCTTTTCAAGTTGACTTGAAGAAAACCCCAGAGAACAGTAGTTTCGAGGGAAGAATTAATAAAAATGGCTTTTTAATTACTAATTTTGCAGAAAGATAGTGTATTTCAATACAAAATATTGCCTTGTCATTTGCTTTCAGTAGTAAAGCTCCTTGAGTTTTTGGCCTTCTACATGTAGGTTACTAACAAACCGATCCTTTATTAACAAAGGGGGTTTTGGGAAAATTCAGGGACAAAAAACACACTTCTTGAAAATGATGCAATTTTTACAGATCCTAGAGAAATTGCTGAAGCTTTGAAAGAGTATTTTGTATGTATAGTCAAATCACTAGATATATCTGAGGTTGAAAAAAAAGTCGCACAATTGCATAGTTCGGAAAACATTACGGTCACACGCTCATTGACTGGAGGAAGGTTTAGAAAAATCTGAGAACATGTAGAAGGATTTTAAGGTATTAAAATCCTACTGAATGAAAGCGCTAATTAATTATCAAACACTCACTCCAAGATTTTTACAAACATAACATCCTTAGAATATAACAAAACCTATGCGAGGAAGAACCTTGAAATTTCACCCAGAGGAAGTTTGAAGACTTTACCAGACTTTGCACAGTTGTAATTGATTATCCTGTTTTAATATCAAGCGAAGCATTTCAATTACATTATAGTATCTTAAAGATATCAACTTTTGTCCCATATAATATCCTTCTTTTCTCTTTCAATTAGATTTCCAAATATGAACTAGGAAATTAGCTACTAGATGTAAATTACAAAAAGACATACCTACCACAAAGCTCAATAGCAAAGATTGTGAGAATATTTAAAAACTACCAGCTTCAAATAAATCTCACTGGCTATTATGAAAAAGAGCGTGATGGATTGCCTTTTATATTTTGGAATCACGGTACGAAGCAACACTCAGATACTATTCTTTTAAATTAATTATGAATAATATCACCAGAAGCTTCATGTTAGGAAAAAGACGATGTTAATATTTTCCAATTCTATATATTCGGCCGTACAAACAAACGACCATCTTCAGAGTGAAGTTAACAAACCCAAATGTATGTTAACTTCACTCTGAGGGTGGTCGTTTGTTTGTACGGCCGAAGATATATTATTGGAAAATATTAACATCGTCTTTTTCCTAACATGAAGCTTCTAGTGATATTATTCTTAATCGAATTGGTTGCCCGAATCGATATTTTTAAAACTATTCTTTTAAAGTTTTGAAAATATCTGCAAGTCTCAAGTATGGAACTTGTTAACGGCTCAAGGTATCTAAATAAGTCTATTACTATGACCACAGGGTTACTGATGTCATAGAGCATTGAGTTACCGTGAAAGTTGTTTTACGCCGTCGAAGGACTGGTTAAATCTTTAGTTTTTGACTTTCTAGAGGAGCGTGGCTCATTACAGCGGTTGCTTTTTGAAGAGGGTTTAGAGAAGTAATTCTTCACCATCAATCAGATAAAATTAGAAATAAACAATATGAGGAAAGAGTATGTCCATTAGGTATCCTTAACTCATTTAGAAGTCTTTCTTTTATGAAAATGGGAACTTAAAAGAGAAGGGGGCTTAAAAGAGTTTTCACAGTTTTATTTTTTCTGTTTAAGAAAGGCCGGAGAATGACGCAGATTGTTTGTGTAGACTGTTGGCTTGTCTGATTTCGTAAGCCTATTTGTTAGTCAATGTCAGTGATGTTTGAAACTGAAATATATCATATGGTAAAGTTTTAAGCGGAACTCTTTTTTGCTAGTGGACACTTTATGATTACACTTTGGAAACGTCGTGAGACATACGGGCTTTGTGTCTAACACCCATAAGAGTAGAGAGCTTTGTGTCGGACACTCATCTGAGTAGTACTTAATAATATTCTCTTATCGGTACAGATTTTGAGGACGGCGAGTAAAATTTGAAACCTTGCAAAACATGTTGAAGCTTTGTTTTTTTGACACTCACTAGAGCAGAAAGAGAACGAAAACGAGATTGGAAAATTTTAGTTAAACTGGTAGTTTGTTTTCTTGTCTGCCTATGACGGTCTGAACGTCATTGCAAGCCTAAGCTGATCACTTTTACAGTCATCAAAATTGGAAAAGAATGAATGATATTGGTCGTGTTGGAATGAGTTTTTAATTAATTTTCTATGAGTAGGTACAGTACACAATAGGTATTCAATTTGAGCATTTAGCTTAGCATTGGAGCTTTTCAGATGAATATTTGTTAATGGATGAGTCAGAGGAAGCAAACCTTCGTTTGTGTTTTTCATTTGGTTCGTTGTTTGATATTGGTGATCACTCTATGAAAATCTTTGTAGTACTGTTAAGGCTGTGCAGTAGAGAGGCGTCATTTTCAGTCTCACAAATTACATCGACTGATTTTTGAAATCCTGCTTTTTTTCAAAACGTTTTTTGAAAGTAGCTTGATAAAAATAGTGCTAGCTGAACTAGCTTATAAAAAGAAATTCATTTAGATGATGAGTTTTTCGTTTTAGTTTTCTTCTCAAGGCTGGTTGTGCATTTATCAATAACATCAGTATAAAAATTGTAAATTGCGAAACAATAAGTAAAATAGCGAGCCATTATGATAACAGAAGCTTTGTGTCTGACACTCAACAGAGTAGTACATCACAACAGTCTTTGATCTTACAGAATTCAAGGATAACGAGGAAAATAGGAAACATATAGAAACATGATAATTACTGAAACTTTGCGTCTGACACTCGTCAGAATTGTACGTTAGAGAGAAAGAGAAAATTAAACCTAACCAGTGATGATAGTTATAAATAAGCCTTTATTTTCTTGCAGAAATCATGACGAAGTACATGATGAACGGCAAAATGAAGAAAAGTGAGAAAGAAACATCAGAGAAAACTGGAAAGGCTCGGCTGACATGGATCATGTATTTATACAGCCTCCGTCTCTTCCTTGCTTACCTGGAGAATTGGTTCGAATCATTAGGAAATTTCATCACACGTCATCCGAAGAAAACCATACTGATTGCTTTAATGGCAGTTGCACTGAGTGCGTTTGGAATATATCGATTGCACGTGGAGAAACGCACTGAAAAGCTGTTTGTGCCCCAAAATTCCCTTGCCGAACAAGCTTTGAAAAAGGGAAAGCCATATTTCAGAAATTTCCTCAACACCCGATCAGAAGAAATAATCTTCACCTCGAAAGACAAAAAAAATATTCTTACACCTGAAACTTTGGCAGAGATATCAACAGTGATTCAAGGCATCAAAAGAATATCTGACCATCAAAAGCTTTGTAAGGAGCTGCCTAAATTCTTGGCTGATGATAAAAAGCTGATGTTTGATGCAAGCGAGACTTGTCGACAGTTGAACATAATGGAGATTTTTGATGGTAGGAATTATAGCAAAGAAACGATCTTCAACACGTTCCACACTGCTGTACATGATTCAAATTTGCTGATGTCAAACGGACGAACTGCTTTTGTCAATCTTCAAGATAGTGCTGAGAAATTGAAATTTGAAGGAAATATGACAGTGTCGGCTAAATCATTGAGAATTGTGTTATTCTTGAAAAGAAATGAAGAGAAAGACAAAGCTGCTCGCATTATGAACTGGGAGAAGAATTTCACGAAACATCTTGAAGATTTCAATTTGAAATTGAAACACGTGAAATTGCTTTTCTCCTCAGAGCGAAGCATGGAAGACGCAATAAGTGACAGCTCTACAAGCGATATCGGGCTCATAAGTATAACATTCACAGTCATGAGCACCTTCGCCTGCTTGACACTTGCAAAGTTTGTTAACCCGATCCGTGGACACAACTGGCTTGCATTATCTGGAATTATTTCGACAGCACTTGGAATATTATCAGGAATCGGCCTAACGATGCTTTTAGGCCTACCCTTCATCAGTCTTGTTGGTGTGGTGCCATTCCTCGTCGTCAGCATCGGCATCGATGACATGTTTATCATCGTCGATGAATTCGACCGACAGTCAAAACAATACGAGCCGAAACGACGCGTGGCGTACTCTCTATCTAAAGTGGGAGCTACAATCGCAATGACAACAATTACTGATATCATTGCTTTCCTTGTGAGTGCAACGAGTGAGTTCCCAGCAGTGAGGTACTTCTGCATTTACACAGCAATATGCATCACCTTAGAGTACCTACTGCAGATAACTCTCTTCGTTGCCTTCTTGACATTCGATGCAATGCGCATCAAAAGTAACAGGTGTGATGCATTTCCGCTGCGAATCGTGGCAGACCGAAACTCCTGCGCAGTTACTGATGAAATTTCTCTGGTCGCAAGATTTCTGAATAAATTTGGCAGAATATTGCTAAAACCACCTATAAAAGTATTTGTTATTGTCCTCACCCTTGGAATGTGTGCATTCGGCGTTATTGGCTGCATGAACATTGACACGCAGTTTAATAGACAGTCTCTGGCACTAAAAGGCTCCCATTTTGCAGAGTACGTCAACTATTATGAAAGCTCATATCCCCAAAATATCCCAGTCAGCATTCAGGTCACAGACAACGTCAATTATTCTGACCCTGCTGTACGAGAGAAAATTAAACAAACTGTGTCAATAGCACATAAAACAGGCTACTACGAATTAAGGAACTTCTCATGGATTCACAGTTTTGACCAGTTCACATCAGTGAACAACATAAAAACAGATGGTCAGTATTTTCAGGCTGCACTCGAACAGTTTTTGAACAATAGTAATTATCGTCAACACAACCTTGACATAATTCGTGATAATAATGGTAAGATTTTAGCAAGCCGGCTAATTGTCTTCTACAAACACTCAACAAAATCTGAATTTCAAAAAGATGCAATGATAAAGCTCAGATATGCAATAGCGAAGCATGACGCCCGGTTAACAATTGCTGCAGACCCGTTCATCTACTTCGAACAATACGCAATTGTAACAAAAGAGGTTGTGACCAATCTAGTGATGGTATCTGTGATCATAGTATTTGTCCTGATCCCCTTTTGCATCCACCCACTCATCATCTTCTTCATCTTGATCGGATTCGCCTCTTTGGTAGTGGAACTATTCGGTCTGATGTATCTCTGGGATGTGCAGCTGAATTCTATATCGATGATCAACATGGTGATGTCGATTGGTTTCTCTGTTGATTACAGCACCCACATTGCCCATGCGTTTGTCACCTCAAAGCAGGAGTCAGTCAACGACAGAATCATCGAGGCACTCTCCACTGTTGGAGGCAGTGTGCTTCTCGGAGGCATCAGTACATTTCTTGGCATGTCACTCACTGGGTTGGCATCTTCGCCGATATTTCAGGTAATTTTCACCACACAAATCTTATTAATGTATAGCCAGATTGTGCCTTTGAATTTATTAGCTTGTACAGAGTTTCAGGGAAGGGCAATAGTAACCCAACTGGATTAAGGTCATAGGGAGTTAGTACTTAAAAAGCTATGATGAAACTATCTCTAGTTATGCTGAACATAGCCAGGACGATACTGCCTATAGCTACGCCACGTTTTTCCTGGTTGGTATATTTCAAGAAGTTAGGAATCACAAAACTTTGAGGAATTCTGAATACTGGAAAGTCTCCTATATAAGATCTTTCAATAGCAATATCATTCTTTCGACTTTTCTATTTCAGATATTCTTCAAGATGTTTGTTGGAATCATTCTCTTTGGACTGTACAACGGAATCGTCCTGCTTCCCGTCCTGTTATCCATATTCGCTAGATTTGTCGACATCAGAGCTAAGCACACCTTCACCCAAGAAGACTTCAAAACTTTCCCATTATCGTTTATGACCTGGTCTAGCAAGAGGACCAAGAAGAAAGTATCTCCTGAGAAAAAAGGTAGCGTGGCAGTCATGGGCCTATCGACGAGACTCCCCACAGTGAGAACGAAGGATGACTTTTGGGCTCTACTGAAGGAAGGCCGCAATACCGTCTCTGAATACCCAGAAGACCGATACTCAAGGAAGGAACATTTTGATGGGCAGTTCCATCCACACAGGAAAGTTGCTGGCAAAATATACGTCTCCAGAGGCTCGTACTTAGAAGGCATTGCAGGATTCGATTATACGTTCTTCGGCATAACACCTGCGGAGGCACGAATGATGGATCCGCAGCAACGGATGCTGCTGCAAGGTGCCTACGAGGCCATAGAGGATGCTGGGATGACTCTGGATGAGGTGCAACAATGCTCCACCGGTGTTTACGTCGGTATAATGAATCAGGATTACAACTCAGTTACTCTGGGCAAAGACTCCCTTCCTCATATGAATCAGTTCACAGCGACCGGCAACGCTTACTCGATGGCTGCAAATCGGATCTCGTTCTCGTTAAATCTCTCAGGGCCTAGCATGGCGGTAGATACTGCTTGCTCTTCCTCACTGACGGCCTTAAACATCGCATGTGATCATGTCCAAAAAGGCATCGTCGACGTAGCCATTGTTGGTGCAGCAAATTTGATTCTATGTCCAAATACACAAGCCCCAATTTGTCAGGCCAACATGCTGGCAGCCGATGGGAAATGCAAGGTATTCGACGAAGCAGCTGATGGCTACGGACGGGGAGAAGGGGTGGTTGTTTTCGTTATCAAGTCGAGCGAGTTTGTGCACGAGACTGACCAACCCTATTGTGATATCATCTCGTGGAGCATCAATAATGACGGTAAGAGTGCGGCCCCGATCACGGCACCAAGTGCCGAATCGCAGAAAAAGCTCATGCGTGATGTGCTTCAAGAAGCGTGTGTCGACCCAAGAGATGTTCAGTACGTTGAGATGCATGGTACAGGAACAATAATTGGTGATATGGTTGAGGTTGCGTCTGTTGGTGGCGTTTATGGAACACCTAGAGGACCAGAAGATCCGGTTTTAGTCGGTAAGGAGTTATTGGTTGCCTCAATGATGCAGTCAAACGAAAAATAGCATGCTGTGTCTGTTTTTGTTTTCAACCAAGAGGCTTTTCAGAAAGAATCAAACTTCACTTAATTAATCTAATTTTCGCTTGAATTAATCATATTATCACTTCCGTGGTAGGTTATAAATGTTTGTTTTATGGCTTTTTTATAGTCTTTCATATTGGCAACACAAACTTTGGCTCAATAAACACTTTAGGTCTCCACGTATTTTCACTCAGATAAAGTTTCCATTCTTCTTATCAAAACAAATCATCATTAAACTACAAAGCCTGTGGGTATGGGTTAACAAAGAATTTGCTGGGACTTAGATTTGGCTACATAAGTCAATCTTGGTGCATTGAGCCATGGATGCTCTCCATACAGCTAAAATCTGTCTAGACAGGAACAAAATTAATTCACAAGAGTTGCAATGTGCCAAACGAACGGAGTCTCACAAACAAACTTCATCGCTCAAAACGTTAAGACTCATGAGACAGGTGAAGAATCGCATCAACATCTCCAGAATTCTTTTTTCAACAATTTATAATCTTTAATTTCAGGAAGCATCAAATCGAACATAAATCACACGGAGTCAACTGCAGGGCTAGCTGGTCTTGCGAAAGTATGCTTGATGATGGAGCATGGCGAGCTCGTACCAACCATCAGCGTCGAGACACCTGCTGCCAGGCTGGGAATAGAGCAGAACCGCTTGCACGTCCAGACTGAATGCAGTGAGTGGCCTAAAAACAAGCAAGGAATGCCAAGACTGGCTGCCATTAACTCTTTCGGATTCGGAGGCAGCAATGCGCACGTAATTGTGAAGGAGCTTCCATCAACCAATCGAAAACAAGAAGATGATAACACGCCCGAGTCTGCAAATATGATGATGGTTTTGAGTGCTAGCTCTGGTGACGCACTTGGAGCGATGGCAAAGAGCTTTAGTACGTGGCTAGAATCAACTGAAGACACAAAGCAAAATCGAGTGGACATCTGCTATACGTTGAGTGAACGTAAGACAGCTCATAATATGAGATTAGTGGTAGACGCCTCGTCATTAAAAACTGCTTCACAAACTCTAGCTGAGTATGCTAAGGACCCCAAGAAAGATATATCCGGCTTATGCACTGGAAAAGCAAGCAAATTCTCGTCACAGCTAGCCTTTGTCTTCGGTGGACAAGGTTCCCAGTGGTTAGGAATGGCCGGGGACATTCTAAAGAACGAAAGCATCTTACAAACACTGAAAGCAATTGATAAGTTAGCAAAAAGCATCGGACACAACCAGTCATTGGTGGCCTACCTCAGCAATGAAGAAGGTACAAAGCTGAGTATTCAACCAAGTATCGCCACATTGCAGTTATCAATATTCTCCTTGCAGTATGCAGTTGCAAAGTATCTTATAGACACAGCTGGCATAGTGCCAATGTTTGTATGCGGTCACAGTCTGGGGGATATCACTGCAGCCTGTGTAGCAAATATTATCAGCTTAAAGAGTGCAGTGAAAATAATCAAGTCAAGGGCCTACTTGCAGAACTGCTCTCGGTCGAATGGTGCCATGATAGCCATAGGTATGTGATTCTATTCATTTTTAATGCCCATTCATACGAACAAAAAAATTACTGAATTAAAAGCATATATTCATTGATAAAAATTACGACATGCAAAAGCTTTTTTTTTTGGAGTATGTCCATCTTCAGTGCTATATACTCCGAAAAGCTTTTGCATATCGTAATTTTTATCAATGAATATATGCTTTTAATTCCTAAAAGAAAATGTCAGATGTTTTTACTGTTAAAGAATTTACTCTTTGGTCAGAAAAACATTTTCGATGTCTGTTCTCATTGAAATTGGATTACATACGGAAAAGAGATGGTAGATGTTAGATTATACCTTACTGACCTACGATGACTTCAAATTTTGTCCAATGATAGCTTTATGATTCAAGCATTAAGGCCTATCTCAAAACAAACTGTGCGAACGGACCTTAAATGAACAAATTGTGTATTTTTGAACACACATTTAGGGTTCTTTGAGCGGCTCAGAAAGTTCTTAACGTCTGAATTTGACAACGAATGTTGCGTAACACTTAACGTCACCAACGCCTACATATGCAGTGTCAACCTAGACCTGTTCCACAACACATTGTTTCCCTGCGTTTTCTGATTTGCTGACGTATCAGGGGCCAGTTCTTGTTGAAACGTAAATATGCAACCAATTAGGGACCAGTCCTTACCCTAATCGTTGAAAACCGGTCTTGTTTCGCCCTCTGAAATCTATGAAATCCAAAGATTTAGTTAGTTGGGAAGTTGCGGAGTTGTCCAAGAAAGTTACGATTGTATTTGAAGGTTTACTTCTTCTTTCTGATAAAATATTTCCTCTATTTTCAAGGATTAGAGGGTTTGGCAGTCGAAAAGATTTTTGAAAAGCTGGAAATTAAAGATCAAGTTTGCATTGCTGCTGAGAATGACAGCAAAAGTGTCACAGTGTCTGGAGATGAAGACGCCATCAATAAACTGGAAAACTACTTGAAAGAAGAAATGAAAAACATTTTTGTCAGAAAACTTGACACACCCAAAGCGTTTCACAGCCACCATATGGAGCCAATGAAAGCCAAATTCATGAAGAAGGTAGACGATGCTAACATCACTGTGAAATCAGCAGAAATTAGGTTCTTTTCAACGACAGAGGGTAGGGAATTGAATGGGAACGAGATCGATAGCTCCTACTGGTGGAGGAACGTTCGATATCAGGTGTTGTTCAGACAGGCTGCGGAGAAAATGATCGAAAATGGCGCACGGACGCTAATAGAGATCAGTCCACGTCCAGTTCTTTCCCATTATCTAAGTGAGATTGCAAAGCAAATGGAAGTAAGAGACGTCACTGTTCTTCAGGTACAGTTTCAAAGTATATGATGCTTGCTTCTTTAATGGGAATTTTTGATTGGTTGATAGGCTTATATACTTACTACCTTCGTAAGGTGTTTGTACATTTGCAATGCACAAAGAGCCCTGTAAATAGGTAGGCTAATTGGTGCAGTTTTTTTAATAGATTGTGTGCAAATACGTTTACTATCTTCGTAAGGTATTTGATTATTTGAAAAGGACAAAAGGTCTACTTAACAAGAAGTATAATTAGGCAATGCTTTAGTAGTAGATATCCAGATATGCTCGCTATATTTGCAGGCTAATTGTTTATCCGCACAGCGTTTTGCGCACGCCTTGACGTAGAAATAATACTTAACCAAGAGTAATTAACTCTAGAAAACTGAATTACCATCCCTTTGCCTTAATAACATAGTACCCTTTGAGTGTTGTGCCTCCAGGTTTTATATGTTTCATGCGTCCATGCCTTTAGACGTGCACAGCATAAGCTGCTATTCTTTTTTCATTATGTTTATCATAAGCCGTCTTTATTTTGATTTATTCAATTATTTATATCAAGGCAATGCCAAGAAGAAAGGAATCACAAAGGTTGAAATACCTCCACGTGAACTGCATTGGAAAAATGTACTCACTCGGTTATTCTGTTAACTTCAGATTATTACAAAGTCAGGAAAATGCCAAGTTTATTAGAATGCCAACCTACCCGTGGCAAGAGACAGAATTATGGACAAATGACGAATACCACGATGATGAGAAGACAACTCTTTTGTTAGGGACACCCGTCTCGATAGATGCAGACCAAATACGCTGGGACAATGAAATTGGGTTACATAACTTCGAATTCCTCAGAGATCACGTGATGAAATCGCTAGGTAGTGTATTTTTAGTTATCTTGACAACTGTATCTTCTATTGGACATATGATGATATCGTATATCTAACTGATGCCACAAGGGAGACACCAAAGGAACAATCTATAATGATGTTGAAAGATTTGCTAGCATCTTTAAATCTCATGGAATCTTTCTTAAATCTAATCCATTTCTATCCTATATTGAAGGTTTTCGTTCACTGAAGTTACAGTGTATTCATATTTTGCTTGAAACTGTTTCACTTTGATGTTACATTAATCACTTAATATCACTTATTATCTTTTATTGAAGAAACGTTTTAGATTAAGCTCAAAATAGTCATGCGACGTAACCAAGCGCAGAGCATAGTTTACTACTTTGATTGATAAAATATTGTCAAAAAAGTGTAAGAATGGCGAAGTGTAGCAGTTTTATCTAAAATAAGTCGTACCTCTTAAAAAATTGGAAAATATTTTCTCAAAAAAACGTCATGATAATACAAGTACGTTTGACGTTGCTCTGACATTAAAATTTTAATTTTTCTATCCTTGAAGTTCCTTTCACAGTTCCTACTCATCAATAAGATATTTTTAAGGGGCTACAAAACCTCTCCTTCCCATATATAGTACCCTGAAAAAAGTGTTGAAATTCACCTTAACTTTTCTATATTCATTTTAGGAGTGATCTTCCCGGGTGCTGGTTATATTGAGATGGCTTTCAACGCTGTCTTGATGGATACAAAAATCGAGCCTATCATTATCAAAGACGCTGTATTTCATAATACTCTCCAACTGAATGACGACTCTGTGAGGAATATCAAGTCAGTGAGACAAAAGTCAACGCAAGACGGTCTAGCAAAATTCACAGTGAACCTTGTAGCAGATGACGGGGAAATGATTCTATGTACAGCGAAACTCAAGAAATTCAAAACCACCGCGGAAACTGAGGCTCTATCGCTGGCCAGTGCATGTAAGTTTTACAAGAGTTTTAGAATTAAAACAGTTATTGCCGTAATTTCTTTACTCGTTAAGGAAAATTGAAGCTTCAAATATCTTACTGAAATACCTACTCCACTAGATCCAGTTATGGAGAAAAGTATGTTTACACGCCTATTTCGTTAGCAATATTCTGTCCAATATACCATATAGTTATTGAATAATTCTATAAAAACCATTCTTAAAACGTTTAGATATAATCTTCATCGATAAAATTTTATAAGACTCTTAATATTTTACAAACTTAAAATTTTTGGCTCTCGATTTCCCTCATCGTTTTAATATACTCATATTTGATATTAGTGACTGGATAAATTTTTAAAAATGGAATACATCAAAGTTTCATTTACACTAATTTGAAAGCAATGCTAAGCTCTTTTTCAAATTCATGTTCTAATAGTTGAGCCACGAAAGACTGCTGAAAATATCGCAGACAGAAATCAAATTGAGACATCGACTGGAAAATTTATCGCCGAATCTTTTATGAAGAACACCTTTATAATGGCTCAGGATGAGCGTATGCTCCAAGCCACTCCGCTGACAAAAGGAGACAGACTAGAAGACGGTGCCTACGAAGACTTCACTGCTCAGAGAACCTTCCTATTCGGCGAAAAGTTTTCCCTGATTGACTGCTCCTGGACGGATGGAAGGAATGCTCTCGCAAGACTCAAATTGCCACCTTGGCTGCAGGATGAACTGCATCAGTATGTAATACACCCTTCTATCATTGATGCGTGCTTGCAGACTCGTGCAGTGATCGAGGTGAAGAAAACAGAGGCGGCTCGTCGTATAATTCCTACAGGTAAAGCTTTTTAATTATTTTCAATACTGGCTGGACCAAACTTTAAGAGAAACATTTTGCGCAGATGAATTTCATTAGCGAGAGAAACATTTTACCAGCTTTAATCAATTTTGAAAGTATCTTAACGATTTAATCAGAGATCTCTGTGTCAAATCCTGCTGGGATCGTTTTCGTTCATAGCTACAAACACTTTCAATAAGAATTATCAATCCAAAAAATTGAATAATTAAATTTTCTGGATATGGCTATCGAAAAGTAAGAACGGCTTTACTTGGTAAAAGCGTAGAAATTGCTAAAACAGCTAATTGCCATGAGCAGCATCATAATTCCTTTTTGTAATATGGCAAAATAGTACTGCTCCCTATCTACAATGACAGTGTTTCTACCGCAAAGGTGTATAGTAAACAACGCTTTTGTATTATTTAGTGACAATGTAACAAACGTTTTTTAGAATCTCTACAGATGAATATGATGTAAATACGAATTCCTTATTAGTTCATCTCCTAATGAGAGGGCAACCACGAAATATGCTCTTAGAGCTTATGAGTTTAATCTTTTGGATCTTTTCTCCACAGTATATATCAAGGTATATATTCATGTATCTCGAGCACTGATTTACGAAAAGCCGAGGTACAAATTGGCTCATGTAGCAACTTTAGTTGAGCCGTCTCTTATTATTCAAATGAAAAATATCACTTCAGGCAATGCCATTTTTTGGCATTCCCTGAAACACTGTATTTTGGTTTCTTTATTGGGCTAGTAAATTTATTAGATAATCTTTGACACAAAAACTGGAAATATTGATAAAGGATTCCAGCTGTGTTTTTGAATAGTTGATTACATTGTTCTTTAGGTGCAGATGAAATTACTCTAAATCCGATCAAGCAAAGCTTTCAGTCTCTTTACTGCTATGCCACGATTAGAAACGACCCAGAGACCTCTGAGGTGAAGATGATGGATGAGAACAGAAATGTAATCATGCACATCAAGGGTATTAATGTGAGTATGCCACGCCCCGTTACATGGTTATTATCATTTGTAAGATGAAACTTTCTCGTCCCTCCAGAAATAGAAACCAAGATATGGATTGAATTGGTTATAATCTGGGTATGACAGTTTTTTAAGTTTCGTTAGGGCTCTCTTTCTGACGTACTTCTCTGATTGATGTCAAACAAAAAGTTTCAGTAGTTATTATGTTTTGCTATGCCTTCAGTTTTTCTCATCATCCTCAAGTTATGTACTGATCAAAACCTATCCTGGCTTACTACTCTGATGATTGTCCAGTGCAAAGCTTTAAGTTGTTTTTATGTTTTACAATTTTTCTAAATTTTTCTCTCCATCCTTAATTTTTGTACTATCAAAGATTTTGCTAACGTATTGTTCTGACGAGTGTAAGTGGAAAAAACTTCAATGATTATTATGTTTCTCTATGTTTCCAGTTTTTCTAACCATCCTCAAGCACTGTACCGATCCGATACTGTTTTAATAGATGGGATAAAAGTTAAAGAAAATCACTAAATTTTCTGAACTATTCTCTCCAATCCTCTAGGTAAAGGAATTCTCAGAATTCGAAAGACGAATAACCTTTGAGGACAGCATATACGAGGTAAAGTGGTCAAACCAAGAAAACTCTGCCAATCTTGATCGATTCTCTGACGACCAAGTATTTATCATCATCGGAGAAGCAGCGAACCAGTGGATGGCAAACACTGTGCATGCTTTAACAGACATGAACGTTAATAGTCACAATATCTTGACACTCAAATACGATAAGAAAATCGAACTAGATGATTTCATGGCCGAATGTTTGAGTTTCATCGAGAATGTGAGCAATAACGGCAAAAAGATGGTAATCATCAATCTACTTCCTATCATGTCGTGCGATATTCCACTGGTTCCTAACCTGTCAAACAAAGCTGAAAGTTACTGCTTCGAATCCACGCTGAGGATTATCCAGTTTATTGATAAGAAAGACATCAAGCAAAGCGTCGTCGTTGCATTTACTTCTAAGCACAGTTCATGTAAAAGCTTGGTGCATGGCACAGGAATGGTCCATGATAAAGAAACGGTTCAGCCGTGGGGAGCACTGACCTGGGGAATGGCCAAAGTGACAAATCTCGAAAGCAAGACTCCAGTCGTATGTGTTGATCTCCCTGAACAGTTGACACCAGATGTTTGTAGAAATGCTCTTCTATCGATCTACGGGGAATCAGCTGAGAATGGGTTCGTTGCTACATCCAATCATATCCTTCAACCTAGTCTGGAGAGGATCAAATTGACGGTGAGGATTTTGTTTTATCCAATCAATGCGCTACTAAAACATGTGCCAATTCAGTCCTTTTCGTTAGATTAATCGCGCGTGTGTTTTGTTTCGCACACGTAAATAATATTGTATGTACAAGCGCACTTGAAAAGATATGTGTGCGCAGCATTGTATTATAAGTATAATTTCTAATTTAATTCTGTTACTTAGTTTTTCAACATATTTCAAATAACAAGAGAAAGCCATATAGGTCTGGTAATAGATTCATTTAAAAAACTGTGATAGCACATGTCTGCCCGTGTGATAAAAAGCACCTACGCTTTGCGTGGATGAGTGCGTGTGTGAAAAAGGTAAAAAAGGATAACAGAAAAGCACTGCAAATTCATAAAATTATATAGCTTATTTAAATCTCTTGTCTTTATCTACAGCAATCAGACGGAATGGGAAAGAAGTCTAGCACAGACAAAGAAGAATTCTATCTCTCTTGGTCAGAAGATCAAAAGACTTTCTTTGCAAAGAAATCAACAAAGTCATACTTACTTTTGCCTGAAAATCATATGGAAATAAAAGTATCTCACATTTCCTCGGTCATGGGCCAATGCGAAACGGTATTAGAGAATGTTAAGTCACATAACTCGCAAGCATTGATACAGACAGTGGCTGGTGAAGTAACCGAAGTCGGTAAGAATGTTACCGGATTTCTGGTTGGTGACCAGGTCGTTGCGTTTGTTCAAAACAGATTTGTGAAAAGCAAGGTGCAAGTGCCAGAGCAGTCTGCGATAAAGATTCCAACACGAAACTCCTCGGAAACTGCCGTAGTATTATCAGGTGGGTCAAGATGCATTTTTTATAACCTATGTAACAAAAAAGGTGTTCTGAAACTGCCTTGATATTATCAGGTAGTTCAAGGTGTATGTTGTATACATGAAACGCCCAAGATGGTAGACGAATTTAATCAGCCATTATGGATCAAATGTTTTTAAAAATGCAAGAAAATATTTCATATCGATGCAAATTTATCAACTTAGATATGGTTAGTTTTTATACCATCGAAGTTTTAAGAGTCAATATAAGTTTCCTAAGATTGAATAATCTTGCTGTTTCCAAAAATGTGTGAAGCTCCTCAGAGCATTCAAAGTTGACAAAAACAGTAATGCAAATGTTAGTCCAAGCAGTGCTGAAGATTCCACCAATAAGCTGTTCGGAGACTGTTTTTCTTTGTATTTGTTACTCTTATCAGGTAGATTCATTATAAATCGGCACTTTTCCGAGAGTACTTTCATATGCGCCAATAAATAGACACGTCTCATAAGCCATTGCAAATCGAGTATTGCCTCAAACATAGAACGACTGGTTTTTATTGATGCCAACAAAAACAACTTAGATGTTACTAATCTCGACGACAGTTTTAATTTCTTGTCCTTTCCCTTTTGGTTTGGAAGTTAACAGATAGTTAAGTATTCTAAGTAATCAGCGTATAAGCATGATATGTATAGGGGAATCATCAAGCTATTTATCAACTGTGCTAATCTTGTGAATGGTGGCATCATAATTGCTCTATACTCGCGTGTATTGAGCACTATAGCTAGAATGGTCGCTTTTTACTCGACTTTGATGTAATCTAATCAATACAATTTTAGGTTGTATACTTCTCTCCCGCTACATCCTGAAGAAGATCCACAGCATAAGACCAAGCATCAAGTCCATGCTAATAGTTTCAACGCACTCCAACCAAGGCATATGTTGTGTAACTGCTGCTATTGCTCAGTCCATTGGAATCAGCGTCACATCCATAGATGGTGACATGCAATCCAAGTTTCAAACGGATGAAAATATACCAAGTCTAAGTAACTTTCTTGGAAAAAGTGATGGAGGAGAAACAAAGAAGTCAGAATTCGATTGCATCGTCTGCTCAAATGATTTGCACTCATCCGATAATCTTGTTTTCAATGAAATACTTGCAGAAGGTAAGGCGTTTTGAAAGAGATACGAGATAGAGGATTTATCATTAATTCTCAGATCAATTATGACCATAAAATCCCGGTACGAAATATCGAGACGGCACAGATTTGAACTTAAGAACTTTTTAAGATTGAATAGCCTTAACGAGACACACTGATTCAAGAGAGACACAAAAGGTTGTAAAAACAAAACGCAATCATTCTGTTTTACCCGCTTAAACTGAAACGATTCATACCGTTTCAAAATCATATCATTTTTGAAATCATTTTCATCTAATTTCGGTCAGGAAAAAGTTTTGTGAAAGCGAAAGGTCACTCAGTTATGATTTTCCATCGTTTTCATATAAAACTATGTATTGTAAATGGGGTCTGCCGTAATACATTTTTGAATCTTAAAGGAGTGTTAGACACAAAAGAGTTTATCTCAGGCATGTTTACTTCATTCGTATATTGAGTATATCTCCTCTAATCTCATGTCAATAGCAAGGAAGGAGGAATGAAATCTCCATTGTTTTAGTCTCTTCAACCCCATTCATTTTCCTTCCTCTTCTGCTAAACTCGAAAATCCATTTGACATGATATTTCTTTCGGACATCTTCGGTCACAAGAAAATCATGATGAAATAACACCCTGCTATTTTGTCCATTTCAGATGGCATCCTTGCTGTTTTCGACACTGAAGGAAAACTGCCCTTGAGCGAATACAGCTTCCGTAAATCAGTGACAATCATTAACGTCAACCCAGGTCATTTGTCGTTCAGAGACGGAATAACAGCCGAAACAACAGAGGAATTTGAGCACGATCTCATCTCTCTATCTCTACCACAATCTGATGTTGATGTTATCAAAATCAGCAGAGTATTGGACTCTGGATTTCAGTGTAATGAACATAGAAGTAAAAACTGCTTTAGTTGCTTTAGCATAGACTTCGGAAGCAAGAAGAAAATAGAGATCAGACCCCCGTCGATGGATTATCAAGGACTGAAAGAAGACCGAACTTACGTCGTTGTCGGGGGGACTAAAGGTCTGGGATTGAATACAGTTGAATGGATGGCATCTAGAGGTAATATGGTTGTTAGATTTTTCTCATCTTCAGGATGAAATTTCACATTGACATATACTACCTCTACCGTTTACCTCTCTTTCATCTATTCTATCCCACCCTCTGGCATTTATTCCGTATTCCGGCATTTATATCATACAATTAAAACCCCATCTGGTGAGATCCTCCTCCACTCTGCTCCGTTCCATTATAGACGGATAAAAAGTTTTGCTTTGCGTTTACATTGCTCCACTCTTGAAACGGAGCTTATTCTTAATACAAAACCGCAATGACCCAACCAGGACTTGAACTCTAGATTGGGGATTTAAGTTTCTGCAGGTTTTGATAGTGCATTGGTATAACGCATAAGAGATAAAGAACTTATTCAGAGGTCGTGGACTCGAGTCCTACTCGCCTTAATTTCATTCAAACTGTCTCTATGGATTTTGCAGATCCTGCTTGTTTGCAAGTTTATTACTTTTATCTAAAAGATATATTTCTTCTATCTAGGAGCCGGAACAATCGTAACTCTCAGCAGATCCGACGTGCCCAGTGGTACACGTGAAAACTTCAAAAACCTGGAGCTAAAGTTTGGAGCAAAGATCATACCTTTAAAGCTTGACATCAGTTCAAAGGAAGGATCAAAGCACTTGGAATTGAAGTTAAACAGTCTGCCAAGCATTGCTGGGATAGTGAACAGTGCTGGGGTATTAGACGATAAGAGTTTTCTGGATATTGACAGGAAAAGCTACAGAGACGTCATGGCATCAAAAGTTGATGGTAAGGATTTAATTTGTATGGCATATTATTATTAGGCACATCGATTGTGTTTTCGATTATATGAGAGCAAACTTTTCAGCGGCTATGCAATAAGAAATGAACAATTAACGATTATAGCTTTTAGTAAATTTATTATCATTATAATTATATTCATAAAGCAACTTATCATTGCTTAATCATTTTCATTGCAGGGACTCTTCTGCTTCATGAGATGTTGGAGAGAAGAAACGAACAACTAGACTTCTTCGTGCTGTACTCATCAATAACTTCAGTGATTGGCAACCAAGGACAAACGTCATACGCCGCTGCTAATTCCTTTCTCAACAGTTTCGCTGAATATCGGATGACGTCTCTGAATAAACCGTGTCTTTCTATTTGCTGGGGAGCAATGGGTGGAGCTGGGATGTTGAAGAGAAACACTGATGTGGCCGCACTTTTGCAACAGATTGGCCTCCATTTACTCGATATCCAGAAAGGTAAATCTAAGCTAGTCCCAAGTATGGATTAACCGTTCATGCCCCTAGTTGCTGTAAGAGTACGTCAAGCTATATCCCTGACAAGGTTTTACGAAACATACCCGTATTTTTATGACTTGATATTGTTTATAAGTTCCATTCCAAAAGATGATGATTATAAGAGATTAGAATCAAAGATTTGAAACCTAATCATTACCTTTTTAAATAGGTCTGAAATGGATGGAAACTGTCCTAACAACCATGCCGAGCCAAGTCAACATTTGCATTTGTGATATCGACTGGATGAGCTATTTCAAGAGCTGCGCACCAAAGGTGGCTAAAAGCGTTCTGCTTAAGTCCCTGCGTAAAGGACTTAAAGCTGAAAATCAAACAGAAGAAGGGGAATTACTCAATAAAATTCTGAATGCGAAATCAGTGGAGAAACAACAGGAAATAACTTCGGCGTTTATCATCCAGTGGCTTGCAAAGTGGATAGGCGGAAACCAAGAAGAAGTTGATTGCAATGTTCCATTCTTCACGTATGGCATTGACTCAATTGGAGCCTCGATTTTCAAGCTGTATATTTTCCAGAATCTGAATATTGAGTTTGAGGTTTGTTTGTTTATCTATTTTTCCATTTTTGTTATTATGTGAATTTATGTCAAACGTGCTAGCCTGCAAAAGGCTTAAATACTTATTGTTAGCAGGGGCACGGGACCCTTAGTTTAACTTCCTAAGGACAGGGAAGTGAGTTGTTTAGTTACAACACCTTGAAGATCCCCATCCAGATGTTGACCCCACAAGATAAAGGTTGACTTAAGCTGCACATTCTAAACTGATAAAGCGACTCTGTCACTTATCTAAATTGATGGTTTATTTTATTCAAAACCGAGTATTACTAGGGATGAATAGCCAAGCGGCCTAAACAGCTCACAATCTGTAGCTGAAATCAAGCTAGTGACGTCAACGTCTAGATATACTGATGAAATTTAGAAATAGTAGTAACTTAATCATTATGTCTGACATTCATCAGAGTAGTACGTCAGAACAGTCTTTGACTGGTACAGAACTTGAGGATCGCGAGGAAAATCAGATCAACATCTTAGTATAACAATTTTTTAGCATAAGTTTCAGTTTTATTTCTGATTTTCTTCTCTGATGATTATCAAATGCAATGCTTAAGATAATTATGTTTCGTTATGTTTATGATTATCCTCACCATCTTCTGTACATACGCAAGATATCAAATTTATTATATTTCCATTTTTTCTCAGGTGTTTTACTTCATGCTGCCCGAAACAACAGCATCATCTCTCAGCTTTACCTTGGTAGATGCAATAAACCAAAAGTTCAAATCTCCACAAAAAGACACCTCCATTGAAATTGCCATGACTGACTTTGAAATAATAGAAGGTGCGTTATCAATGTTCATTTCAGTAGGTATAGAAAGATCAAGTTGAAAATTAATTTCTGGATCCTTGAATCTACTTATTTGAGCATCAGCCTGAATGACGCTTAAGAACATTATCATATATCATAGCAAGAACTAAAAAGACTTAAGTCTTTTCAAAAACTAGTGTCCTTCCAAACCTTACAGCACTTCACATTATGATTTGCCACACACAGAAAACAATTTAATTCATTCTGTTGAAACGTAACATCATTTTAACATTTCAATATGCTATTTCTAGAAATAAACAAATTGTCCTTTTTAATTTGACATTCCACATGCTCAATAATCATTCTTCTTAATTTATCATGCAAAGCTTTCCTCTAAAAATGAGCTTTCATCCTAATTCTTGAGCTTTTCCTTTCAATTCAGATAACAATGCTGTCGAATTTCGAAGAAGGCAGTCGAGTCGAAGAGGACCGTTCCGTTCGTTCAGGGCGATTGCCCCAGAACCAGAGGAAGAGAAGCTTCTTGTGTTACCAAATGATTATCTTTCCTCAATATACGACCCCCCTGATGCAAAGACTAAACTCTTCATCGTGCACCCGTCGCATCGTTATGCTGGGATCTTCCAAGGCATGGCAGCCGGTATGAAATTCCAGGTCAGTGTCCTTTCCTTGCTGCATGATATAAGTATTGCGATGTGGATAATCATGTCACATCACCTCTTATATATCCATTCTCCAAACCTGGTTCATTAGAGGTGAGAGATAGCACAACTACGCAACATTAAAAAAAGCATCAGTGTTACTAGAAAGACATGACGATACGTACTGTATTTCATTTGTTAAACCTCTATCAAAGCTTAACCAACGACCTTAATAATCTTCAATTTATCTAACGGTGTGTTCTTCTTGCAGGAGCTGTTTTCCGTGTACGCATTTGGCTCACCAGATCCAGGGTACATTGGTGAAGATATTGGCTCTGTGAGACGACTCGCAAAAGCGTGCACAGAGATGATGTTAAAGCTGCAGCCCCATGGTCCATATTTCCTAGCTGGATATTCTTTTGGTGGTCTCGTTGCAACCGAAATGGTAGCTATCTTACAGGAATCAGGGAAAGAAACCGCACAGTTGATCATGATCGATACGTTATCCTGGCTGCCAGAGGCAAAGAGCAATCAGAGTTTTTTTATGGAGAACTTTGGATCTAGTGCTACGAGAGACAGTATCTTAAACGTGAGTAGAATATTAGATAATAAACGCTTTAAGATCACCCTGAGTAAAATCTGTACAGTACTGTGGAGGGTGTTCATTAGTATGGGAGTCAGTACTATAGAGGATGACTAGTGCTGTGGTGAGACACCATTTTGTACTGTTGAGGATGCTCAGTACTTTGGAGGATACCATTAAGCAGTATTCAGGACGTTCAATTTTGAGGATGGATACCATCCAGTACTGTGGAGAATGTTGAGTAGCATGGATTGATTCATCATTGCTGTGTGCAGAAACCATAAGATATTCAGGATAGTGGAGGCAAACCGAAAGCACTTTAGGTATTAGGTATTTAGCTATAAGTGCTTGCTGTTTCCCTTCACAGTACTGAATATCCTCCACAGAGCTGATGATGGTATTCTCCACAATACTGATGGTGTCATTGCAAGATATTTGGGGTACAACATCAGTGCTGTGGAGAGACTCTCTGTGGTATTTCTTGGTATAACTGCAAGATATCCTTCAAAGATACTGGTAATATCCCTCCAGGTTACTGCCCAAAGAACATTTCCGAGGATCAATATTTAACGTAGCTATTCCTTTCCAAATCGAAGGAACAAGTGCGAGAATTTCTGTGTCGCATAGCAACGACCCAATTGAGCATGACTCGGAGAGAGTTTGATGAAATGGCGGACGAAATGATTATTGATGATGTGGCTCGAGTTTTGAATGAGAACGCGCAAAGGTTAGAGCTGAATCTCCCGGATATGCAGCAGATTCTACAGTCTACATTTGATGACCAGAAGATGGCGACAAGGCATCACATGGAGTGGATACCACCTATGGTAAATATGATTTATATTATTCTTCTTCCTCTGTGAAAAGAGGGCTTCAACTCAATATGGAATCATATGGCTCTGAAAAATGTTTCAATCCAAAACAATAATTAATGCATCACTGTGAATAAGTATGGAGCTCGATACACCAGAAGGCTATTTTGCAAACTTATTGCCCTGATCTAGGGTCTTGTATTCGAGACCTGGTGGAAGTTTAGCACAACTGTGGTAGTTTATGTTGCAAATAGGTATCAATTAGATTAAAACAAGAAAACACGCCTGGAAATATCCAGGAACACAAAATCATCATGGCTGCATCAATTCTACATTAAGACCAAGTGGCTGGACTGCGTAAAGAGCACTCCTTAAGTCCCAAGCCCCCTAACTACAACAACAACAAACACGTGCAATCAAATGTAAACAATGTAAACAAATCAACGTTCTTCACATTCAAAGTTCAGGATACAACAGTTTACTTGTTAGAATATTTTTGCGCAAGTGAAACCATACCTTGTGAATCCATGTATCGTCTTAGAATGTTTGAGATCGACAAATAGAAAATCTAAATAAAAGAATTTATCTTTGCAAGCTTATCATCTAAGTCTGGATGTCCTTTATAAAGATAACAATTAAAACAATTGAAATTGCCAGAATTGTTGTCATTTGACTATAAAATATTTGGGACTCGCGGTTTGAATTCAAAATTTATTAAGACCCCTGGGATAAATATACAGTGTCAAACGTTCATGTGACACACGGTGTATAACTACTGTGTCACATTGTCATGGGATACCTGGTGTATCTTTACTATTTCAGTTTTTTAGCATACCCTAGTCCTAAACCTGAGGCCCTAAGTATTTGATGGAGCTGTACTATTTATGATAACGACATTTAATCTTCTTTAGAACATTTACGATGGTCCAGTTATCTACATAAAAGCAGAATCTTGCCTTTGCAACCAATCAACTGAATCTGGTGGCCCTTCATCCTGCTTCTGTAAGGTTGCAATCGCATCTGCAGACAACTGCTGGTCTTCCATCTTCCAAAAGAAAGTCATTACTATCGCCTGCCCAGGAAACCACTACTCAATGATGGATCAAGGGAGGGCCCAGAATGTCGGGAAGGTTTTAGCCGTTGCTGCCACGCTGAGATATAGGGATATTTTTCCCATGGTTGGTCGCATTGCTTTGAATTCAAATCACACCACTACTGCTGCCATATTCAAAGAGCGTGGAATAAAGGTTTTCTTCATCCAAGAATCAGGTAATTTCATTCTTTTTTTATATACAATCTAGAAAAGTACCGTATGACAGGCAATGTGGATTTAAATTACTGCCTTTGGTAGAATAGCTCAATAATTCAACAAGTATTCGTTCTTCCACGATTGAATTTTATACCTAGAAATGGGTTTCAAAGCAGTAAATATCACACCATACCCATAAGAAGAAAAATGAATGTTTAAACATCATGTGATAGGCGCAAGCAGATATTTCTCTGGCTTATTCAATGGTAAATGATGTTTTCATGTATGTTCATCTTTTTATTTCATATTTTTAGTAAAGCATCGAAATCTCTAGCAAAATCAGTTCCTAATTTTTAACTAATTGATAGGAGTTAATCTTAAATCCCCAAAATCCAAAAAGTAGTTTTTATAAATGGAGCTTAGTAGAGTAATCTGTGAGAATAAATGTCATTTCTTAAATTATTTAATATTTGAGATCGGCTCAATAGAAAATCTGGTATGAATTAACGAAGATTATGAATTTTTTTCTGGCGCAATCGTGCAAAAAACGTATTACATCTCAATATGTATGAAAATACCTATCACATCATTTGAAACTTCTGCAATACAATCAACTATAATTTTCAAAATCTACTTGATAAAAGACTTGATATCGGGTCTCAAAAACTATTGACATAGAAACGGTGTTCTAAGCACTTAATGTTACGTCATGCCTATAAGAAGCAAATTGCAAAACAAGATTTGTGTACGAATCAATGTAGAAATTCCCAATGAATGTTGCTTAAAATCGTCAATCAATAGAGCTGTTACATCGCAAAACATCTATTAAACTATGTTTCAAATTATTTAGCTCTTCTGCTGTAAATATCAACTTAGATATTTGAGATCAACTCGATAAAGAATGTACTATAAGTTGTCCAATATCCATTCAGAGAATGGAAAGCTGTGAAGAGGATAAACAGAACCAGCCTTTTGGCCGTTACGACGTGCAAACGTAAGAAGTCTAGCATGCAAAGAAATGTTGAATTCAAATAAATCTAAAGCAAATGTACTTGCTTGAATGATCTTTACGTTATTTTGTATAGCAAAAAGCATTTTCCGTTCTCTGAGGTCTAAAATGCTTCTGAAATTTTAAGATAGATTTGTCTGATATACCTACTCTTAGGTCTAAAAATGTCGTCAAGAAAACTCTCAAATATCAACCATATCTAAGTTGGTCTATATGGCATCGATATTTGCTACTTTTAATGTGTTCAATTTAGTACTCGATTTATGCTGGCTTATCAAACGCGTCTACTTTTTCCTGTTGCAAACGGTATATATCTGGTTTATTGATTCATATCATGGCTTAGAACTATTCAACAACAGAATTGAAATTATCTTCATACTCTTTTTTCAGCTTTCAAGAACGTATCTTCTCCCGCTGTTCTAAAGATCAATAAATCGTACGACAAATTCAAAATAATTATGAGCTCTTCGAGAAATACAGTGTCGAAGATACAATTAAAAGGTAAGTTATACGCCAACTTTTAGCTGAACTTATTTGATCTTAATTATGATGGCGTCTTCATCATTAGACAGTTATCGAAAGAGTCCTAGTGGGAAAACGAGCCTTTCGATGTCTAAACAATGAATAATAGCTACATTGTTTTTATGTAGAAAGACTCTAAAATTCCCAAGTGAAATGTCGTCCTTGCTCTGTCGATGACGCAGAAACATTTATCACTGTAGCTTTGAGCACATTTTGGGTTTTCGAGTAAATTTCCACTGGGTAAAATGCATTCCATAAAATCGATTTGATGTCTTTCATTTGTAGATATAGTGAACATAAGGTTGCAAGACCGAAGTGCACTCACCAGCAGTAATTCTTTGCGGAAATCCGATGAACTGGATGTCAACTCGGGATATTGTTTTCTGAAGAAAGATCTCCGCGAATTTATCATCATGTGTTACAGCAGGCAAGATTTCCAGCGTTTCACATTTCTATTGGAAGCCGCCTATCGGCTCAAGCTTCCCCTTTAGTACAAGACTTACAGATTTATAAATTTTCGATATTTGAAGGTCCAGATTTTGAATCGAACTTTTGATGGAGTTTGAACAATTAGATTTTTAACTACCGTTAAATGCAGCTTCGAAATTCAGTTTAGGCCTCTTTAGACCAAAACTGGATTTGAGAAAGATACACCAATTAATATTTGAAGATATAGATTGTTTATCTAATTCAACCCTACTAGCTCCGAAAAAGGCAGAGTTCGCCCCTAAGTTTCATACGCTATATTAGATCTACCAAATGACCCCTGTTGATCTAAGGATGATAAGAGAGAATAGCAATATAGAGTCTTCTAAGTAGCATGAATTAACCCTTCTTGCACTAACTTATTCATGGATATCATAAAGATCGACTTAACGAAGTGAAAGATATGGTTCTGATGTTTGATGTTTAGCAATACTAAAACCCTCACGATTTCAAAACTGCAAAAATGCTTGCAAAGTCTTACAAAGGTTATAACAAACAATTGACAGTAAAATTGCTCGTTTCTTTGCATTATCCAACTGTTTATTATCACTGATCAACTTGTTGTACTGATCAGGTATTTTGACGTCTAATATCATCAGTTAGCAGCGGTTGGGTAATCTGTAATGTACATAGCAGACTTCATATTGTAGAGTCGATGTAAAATTAAGGTACAACAACAAGTAGAAACTGTATTGTCATCGACGAAGTCTCTCAAATCATCTGGTTTCCAGTTTTGCCAAAAGTTTGAAGACAATATGTTTGTTTCTGTTAGCTAAATTTATTGACCAAAGAATGATGTAAATGGTCGAAAGAATATTTCTTTAGCTGCAACAATGTGAATTTTACGAAAATAGAATTTTCCAGCTTTTTCGTCAGTTTTGAGACGTATTTTTCAAAATTAGTGACGTTGGAAGCTTGAATATAATTTGAAAATTGGTTTATAAAATGCCAAAGTTTACCGGTCTGTTGTTAATGACGTATTTTATCCAGATTTAAGGGAAGGAAATCCTCTCCGGAGTAGGCTAAGGTCTAAAAAGCTCGGAGCTGGTAGGGTTACAATGCAATATGAGCATTCAGTTTTTTTTTGATTAAACTTTAAATACACATTAGAATGTTAGATTCCGACCTTTAAGATAATTGATACCTTAGCACAGCATATTACCCAAAGTGATAACTGTACCCCAACTACGGCCACGGAGGATCTAGGTCGTTAAATTGTTGTATCTATAGGGCAACTGTGTTTTGCTGACTAAGTTGTGTTAGAGTTTCATTCCGGTAGATTTCAACAAAGATTTAATACAGCTTTCTGCACGGAGCGATTCACAATTCAATTCTTGCTTCATGAAAGGAAAACATAATCATTAAATAAAAATCTCGGCTAATAAATTACTAATGTAAATGATATGGTCCGTGTTAAATATTTTATTAAAAAGATGCTTGCACAATCTTTTTGTGACAAAACCCTACCAAAACTCACTGAGCAGACTACTTGGGTTGCTAAGAGACACATTTCTATCATGCATTGCGTGAGACGAGATTTGTTAATTTGTGCCAAATCGTATGATTAATTTCAAAGTACTTTGTTGTAAAAAGTTTTATCAGCTACCTTTATATTCTTGTCAAATTTTATGAATAATTATTTTTAGGGCCATGCCGGTAATGGCCTGTAGGAAATTAAATTGTATTTTTAACATAGCTTTAATTATCATAATCAAAAATGTATTACTGACATATTACTTTCCGTCTCGGAAAGTCCTCTTATTTTTTTCGGCGTTTCTTAAAGATATTTTTGTAGTTCTAAAATTTTCTTAAATTTTTAGGGCTCTAGTACTAGGTTTCTTATAAACCGGTTTCTTATTGAAAAAAATGTTTCTTATTAAAAAAATATGTACACTCTTTTTTCTTTATAAGAATAAATTTCATAAGAATATTGAGGCTCAAAATTGCCAAAGAATAATGGAAAATCAAGAATAAACAATAGAAAAGTTGAGGCTCAGGAAAATTTTAAGTATTCTTATAAAAAAAGAGTGTAAAGGTAGATCTTATAAAAACACCTTTCAGGAAATAAAGTTTGAGTTGGAACTCCGGAGAAACTGCTAAAATTACTAATTCACAACTAGCGAATTTCTTTGTCGGTTTCTACGATGTCCTGACTCCTTTTTTGCACTGAATCATGTACCCACGTTCTGACGTTGTTTCTGAAAAAAACCCCACTAAAATGCGAACTGAATGTCGAAGATGCTTAGCGGATTAAGAAGACGACGTCATTGATAACTGAAGAATTTGGTAACACATTTTTTGGATGTAAAACTTTTGTCAAATAGTTTTTTGACATTGACAGTACGCTACATAAACCTTGAGTGACATATCCAGCAAAAAATAAGATGTGCTCTTTACAATACACTTTTTCAACAAGCAACTCAATAATATGCAATGCCAGGGCTGTATGAATTAGATTTAGCCAATATCACATTTTGTCCCATTTGGGAAGAAGCAGGATTTTGAAAATCAATCGTAATAATTTGTGAGAGTGAAAATTACACGAGTCATTTTCATCCTCACAAATTATCTCGATTTACGCTCAACGGTTTAGGTAAGCATATTTGATATCCTAAGAGTTTTCTTACACGTGCACCGTCAGCCCAAACGGTTTGAGGTACAGGAAAATGTTTATATTTTCTTGTTTTTTCAAAACTCCAGTAACTCTTAAGCAACTTTTAGGGTTGAGAATCCAAACTATTTTAGCAGCTTTGGCGGCTAGTACGAAAGTCTGGTTGCCTCTTAAAAAAGACTTGTGTTTCTGACCTGCGTTCCCTTTCGAATACAGCTCTTTTGTACCCTTCCTTCTTTGAGATCAGTTTTGACCACCTGGTAGTTCTAAACGTTCCTTAATAATTCCTTAATTCTAAGTGCTCATTCAGTAGATAGGAATAAGTACCTTCGCAAAAAGCATTAAAATGCAACATTTTGCAATAAACTCTCATCCTCGAATTCATTTATACTTTTGGGGCTTTTTTATGTTTAACTGTTCACGGAAAGAAGTAGGAATCGGTGAATCAATTGAAACGATTTTTGTGAACGAAAATACGAGCGTTTATAGTAATTAACCCAAGTTAATGCCCGAAGGGCGCCCTATGCATGAACTGAAGGCCATTTTGCATACCTCTTTTCAGTGAAGAAAATTATCCGGCGGGTAACGATTGGCTAATTCTTTTATGTAAAGCAATCTCATTTCCATGCAAGCGTAAAAAGGATCAAGGCCTGGTTTCAAAGTTTCACTTCAGTAGCTGCAGGTAGCGCAATTTGCTTTTCCCACCCATCCCATCCATGCCTCCATTAGCTGTTTATGAGGACATGGACAGGTGCTTTGGGCCGAAATAAATTCTTTCTTTAATCAAAAATGAAAAGTCTTAAGTAAGTAAATATTTACTTCAAACTGAATTGAAGTTGTGATGAGACCTCATTTAGTATATGTGAATGTCATTAATTGGGTATATTCATTTTATATTGACGAATACATGGAATATATTAGATTATTATTTGGGAGGTCTAACGTAGTTTTAAGGATACCTTAAGTGCAGTTCAGTGAGATTACTAACAGATTTTGAAACAATGAAAACTGATTTTCTTGTTTGAATTGTTGTTTATCTTTATGCAACTGTTGATTTAAGTAATGGACCATACATTTGGATTAGAGTGACATCAACAGTGAGAGTCAGAGCAAGAATCCTTCTGGAGATAAGCAGAACAGTTAAGCATTTTGTGGAGTTCGTTAACTCAGTCAGAGTGTCTAGATTCGCCCCTGCCAGGTCAGTGCTCAGTGCTCGTGATGTATAACACCAAGTCAGTAAACAGCTTGTACCATTCATACTTTGTCAGGCGGGGTGAAATTTTGCAGACAAACATTTTCCCCCTGGATCTCTTATAAACAAACTTCTGACATTCATGGGGGCACTCATTAAGAAAATGCTTATAATGCTAATGCACTTAAAAGTCTGTTAATTTCAAGTGGATGTGAGCAGCACTTAAAATTGTTTTTGAGTTGAGTTGTATGCCAAGTGTGAACAGAAAATTTAAAACATCATTATCATTACCCACCTATCCCTTAAGTATGAATCTTACTTTAATTTTCCGATAAGTTAAGAAAACTCACGACAAACTGGCTATCTCGATCTACAGGAGGGTTTCTACCCCTCCTGTGCCCCCATTTATCTACGTCACTGCCTGTTTTCAAGACTGCTAATTTGAACCAAGTCAAATGAGTTCCTGGTTATGGATAACTATCCAATGACGAGTTAGTGATGATGATGAATGCGGAATATGCGCTTATAGATGACGCGTTCTCTTTTCAATCGCTTTGTCTCATCAATGTCTTTTTACAAATGCTTTTAAATTATAATCCAGTTTTCTTCAGAATTAGAATCCTTGTGTGAAAACATCGGCTAGACTTGTCTCATAAATTTCTTAATATGCTTTCAAATCAAAATCCAGTTCTCTTCAGGATTCAAACTCTTGTCTGAAAACATTGGCTAGACTGAATGAAGTTCAACAGACGGATTTTGGTTGGGTTTTGTTTTGTTGCTCATCAGAAATTAGGATGACGATTATTGCAAGAAAAATGCTCTAAAATTCGAAAGACCGGGTTTCTTGCCAAGAAAGCGGGTATCTCGACGAGAAAGTAGGTTTTTCCTTTGGAACGGTGGGTTTTCGGCAAGGAAGTGGGTTTCTTGCAAAGAAACTTACTTTCTCTCTCAAGAAACCTATTTCATCTTTCAAAAAACCCTTATTCTCGATCGAGAAACTCGGTTTTTTCTCGAGAAAGTGGGCCTCTATGTTAAAAATGTAGGTTGTTCTTTTGAAAAAAATAAGTTTCTCCGGGAGAAATTCACTTTCGCTGAAACCCCACTTTCTCAACGAGAAACCCGGTCCCTCGAAATTTCGTGCATTTCGCTTTCCATAATACGTTTCGCTTGACCATTACACACTATACGGAATGACGTAAATATATAGAAATTGACCAATAATATTCCCGGCTGAGACACGGATTAGCTAAATCGAGATAAGACACAGCTGAAATCCAAGAAAACGAAGCACACGCTTTTTTTAGGGAACCTCCATATAGAAGGTTGAGTATTTCGAGGAGCTTATACTACTAGAGAACTTTATAATTTTGAATGTATTCATCTTTCCGCGATAAATATTATTAGAAAACCGGTTCTATTGCCTTACAGTCGAACTCGCCATGCTCGCTGGTTGTTTTGCCAACCAACTTGAGAAATCTCCATTTTAACTCTCTCAGTTGTTCTTTGTTGCGAATACACACTTTGGGTGCTTCTACTAAATAAATCTGTCCATAGCCACTTAAAAGCAAGAAGTTATTAGGGAACTTTTAGACCTACAGTGCTGAAAAGAGGTCTTGAAATAAGGAACTTAAAGAACTAACCCTTGAGCTAGGTCCTAGGACTGAATTTCTAACTATATAACTAGCTTGTCTCGTAGTAATTTAAAATTCTCTAGTTTTTATCTAAAATATTCAGTTTGAGAAGGGCCAAAGTTTAAAAATGTCTAGGAAACAAGATTACTTTTATTTCTTAGAAAATTCACATTTTAGCTACTCGTTATTTTTTCATAAGTTAGGTATCTTTTTCGTACTTTTTAATCATATGATTTTATATATTCCTTTTTTCTTTCTTAGAATTGTAATTTAAATCACAATCCCGACCTACCTTATCAAAAATCCATGTATGTTTGTAAAAATGTGTTCAAAAACATCTCAATCCATGCAAATTTTCAAGAAATTATACCAGACATGTTCAAATTCTATGACAACGAAGTCTCTGAGCGTTTATAAACGTATTTTTTGAAGAGAAGCAGGATTTGGAAAATCAATCGAGATAATTTGTGAGAATGAAAATGACCCGAGTAGGACTCGAACCCACGACCTCTAGATTTGATCTCTAGAACGCTACCACTGCGCCACCGGGGCTACGAGAAACCCAGGCCATTTCATTCACACAAATTGTTGCACCACCACTCACCAAATGCAGAGACGAACCTATCCGGGCTCTTTGACACTACACTGGACCTGCAGAAGGGCGACGACTTTCTCACACCAGGGAGACCATCGCAGTCCCATCACTGGGTAGAGTTGCAGGAAGTAAACTTGAAGAGAAGCAGGATTTGGAAAATCAATCGAGATAATTTGTGAGAATGAAAGTCGTCGCCCTTCTGCAGGTCCAGTGTAGTGTCAAAGAGCCCGGATAGGTTTGTCTCTGCATTTGGTAAGTGGTGGTGCAACAATTTGTGTGAATGAAATGGCCTGGGTTTCTCGTAGCCCCGGTGGCGCAGTGGTAGCGTTCTAGAGATCAAATCTAGAGGTCGTGGGTTCGAGTCCTACTCGGGTCATTTTCATTCTCACAAATTATCTCGAATGTATTTTTTGCAAAAATAACACAAATATTTTCTTTAATCTTATGATTCACATAAAACATAGTTTTCGAAAGCTGGCCCTGCGGTACGGCTATGAAAGCTTATAAAAAAGTCGCTCCCCGACCATAACGTTTTGCCTTTGTAGAACAACCCGCCTCCTCACTTCTAGTTATTTACGTCATATTTCATATGTGATTTTTCCTTGTAGCTTCGCGAAGAGAATGGGGGAGTACTTTATCCCTTTTCATGACGCAATTATCGACCTGCCCTCAGATCAGATTAGACAGTTGTATAAGGTATAAAAACTGCAGATATGTTAGTTCTGGTAAAACTTTTGCTGGTCATTGAAGTGGCTGGCTGGCAATGCACACAACCTAAAGAGCAAAGGTAAGGATATTTTTTATGAATTGGTTTATTACTTGTTCAAAATGGTAGTTTAACAGTTATCATTTTTTGCCTTATTTCCGATTTCGCTCGCTCTGCTCCCATTTTATACCAATGTAAGACTGCTTTGCTCTGCTACTCTGTTGCATGTCAGACACAGAGCTTCGAAAGCTATTATGCTTCGCCTTGTTTCCGATTTTTCTCGCAATCCCAAGTTGTCTACTGATAAAAGACTGTCCTGACGTACTACTCTGATGAGTTTCAGACACCAAGCTCCAGTAGTTATTATGTTTCACTATGTTTCTGATTTTCATCACCATCCTCAAGTTCTGTACAGATAAAAGACTGTTCTGACGTACTACTCTGATGAGTGTTAGACGCAAAGCTTTAGTAGTTATTATGTTTCACTATGTTTCTGATTTTCATCACCATCCTCAAGTTCTGTACAGATAAAAGACTGTTCTGACGCACTACTCTGATGAGTGTTTGGCAAAAAGTTTTAGTAGTTATTATGTTTTGCCATGTCTTAAATTTTTCCCGTTGCACTCCGATTCTGTACCAATCTAAGGCGATTTCAACATACTTCTCTAATGAGTTTTAGACGCTAAATCCAAGTAGTTATTATATTTCGCTATGTTTCCAGTTTTTCCGCTTTCCTCAAACTCTTTAACAATCTAAGGCTATTTTGACGCACTACTCTGATGAGTGTCCGACGCAAAGCTTCAGTAGTTTTTACATTTCACTATGCTTCCCATTTCTGTCGCCATTCTAAAGTTCTGTATTGATTAAAGACTGTCCTGTCCCACTACTCTAATGAGTGACGGACGGAAACTTCAGTAGTTAATATGTTTTGCTTTAGTAGTTATTGTGTTTCGCCATGTTTCCGATTTTTCTCGCCATGCCCAAGTTCAATACCAATCAAAAACTGATCTGATGTACTACTCTGTTGAGTTCCGACTGCAAAACTTCAGCAGTTATTTCATTTCATTAATTTTCCAATGTTTCTTATTATCCTCACGTTTTGCACCGATCAAAGACTGTTCTGATTTACTACTCCGATGAGTGTCGATAGCAAAGCTTCAGTAGTTATTATGTTTGAATATGTTCCCGAATTTTACTCGCTGTCCTCGTTTTCTGTACCAATATAAGACTTATCTGATATACATCTATAGTTTGTGTCAGACACAGAGCTTTAGTAATTAATATGCTGCACTGTGTTCCCAATGGTGTACCAAGCTGTTTTCAAACTAAATTGCCTTTTTTTTGGTAAGAAAATATGATAGTTCAACAATTTTCTTCACTCTTTTGATTCATACATGTGTAAATGTTCTTCAGAAGTTTCTTCAGTCCTTAAAATCTGGCTCTACCTTTTCTTATCAACGGTTTTTTTATGAAAGAGGGATGTTTTGTTGATTCTCTCAAATTCTTGCTCTTCTCAATATTCTGGGCTAGATTATCACTGTCAAGCAAAATAGCCTGAGGGGGGATACAATGCATAGAGCATCGCCCTCATATAGGTGGATTTCACGTCGAGAAATATCTAAACATGGGCAAGACTTTTCTTTCAAATCCTGTATAGGTGGGTATGGTTATTAAAAAATGTGGGTCTCAACTATCGTGATTATTTTAAATATCAACTTGAAATTGGGTATGTTTAAACCGTGTCATTCCTAACCTTTGGCATCAATTCCAATAAAATCGGTATCATAAGGAGGAATACTTACGAAACCTCAACATCACACCCCAATCAAACGGTATCACCCTTGCCAAAAGGTCTTGATACATAATAGCAATTTTAGCATTATTCTAAACATGGAACTATGAAACTGTAAAATAATGTTTGAGCGGGTATCAATGTTAATGATAGGTCTAGTTGTCGATGTAGGATATTTAGGATGCCTTTCTGCATTAAAAACAACCATCGAAACAACTAAGATTAACGCTGATTAACTCCAACTATTCAATATATACCAATTTTAGAATACTAGATAAAATACAAAATAGAATACATTTCATAAAAGTGTGAAATTCAATAGCTTGAAATGCGATGAAGTGCAATTAAATGTACTTCAACTAGATAAAATAGATAATAAGATCAGATAAAACTATAGTAGGTTGTAATCAGTGACTTTCCGTGAGCTCAAAGACTGGATAATTTTACAAGGGCTTGGACACACCGTAATGAAATTCCATTGAAATGAATTAAGACGTAGTTCCCTGCTTTACACTTTAGCTTTAACTTCAGAAAACTATTGGTTTTAAATTTGAGAACAAATAAAACAAATAAACAAATAAAACAATAATATTTATCAGTTTCGGCTTAGCCCTAGTGTTCTGCGTGTTGTAAACCAAAAGAGAGGAGGGTGGTCAAGTATGCGTTTTCTTTAAGCTTTGTTTTATTTACAGATACAGCAGAAAACAATCCAATATTAGACCGGCTAGAGTCGCCTAAAAAGATGCTTCAACGAACAAAGAGTGGAAAGACTTGTATGGCATACAAGAAATATAGGATAGAAAATATTCTTTACTTTACTTCCACCAAGTTACTTTCTCTCTTTGTGCAGGACTTAGATCCTTCGAACTTCCCATTTCCTCGAAAAGGCTATAGACAAATTTGTTTCTTTCCACTGTTTGAATTGTTTAAGTCATCAAATCGATATGGAAAACGCGCCTTGTGAACTTAAAGGCATTTTTCGACACAGTTTGAGATTTGAAAAACATTAAAAAGAAAATAGTGTGTTTAGGATTTTACCGCACCAATTTCAAAACGAAATATAATCTGGTAAGAAAGAGGAAAAAACGAAGGTTCATAATTTTTACCTACGTTTCGTTCGTGTATGATGGATGATAAAAGAGCTCTATACTACTGGCAGAGCAATGTACACAGAGGTAGACTTAAAAAAAAAGTCTTCGTTTTTATTCCGAGTTTTATGCATTCATACGGTCGTCAGACATCTCGGAGTTACAGCGAAGATAGGTTTATTTTCTGAGTCGATATCTGTGTATCAATATATTCGACGTTAATCCATGGGTCATCATCAGAGAAAGGCCGTCATATCTCTGATGATATCTTTCGGACCAAGGTTGATAAGATAGATCGAAATCATGAAGCTTTTTACATTCCTCTTCTTTATCAAGCTATTTGCCCGAAAGGACGTTTTTAAGATTCTGAGATACGCTGAATCTTAATGTGCGTATTTTGCTAGTTGAAACCTAAAGGACCTGCTGCTTTAGTAGTTTTGCCAATGAATTTTGATTGATTAAAGCTGCTTCAACGTTCCGCTCGGGGCACTTTTGTTGTAAGCTTAGAAAGTATCTGCTCGTTTTCCAAAAAAGTTTTAGGAGCTACGTCAGCAAAAATTCCACACATTGTAAATAGCAGACATACAGATGATTACAATCAGTCAAAAAACCGCCTACTGGCCATGACTCAAAGCCCTTTGTTTGCAGAATAATTGAGCAATTCGAGACGGGTTTGCGAGCTCAGAGAGAAAAATTATTTGATGGTGATGACTTTTACAAAATCAGGACTTTAAAATAAGTTTTGTGAATTTGATTTTCAACAGAATAAAAGCCAAGAAAACTCTAGATTGCAGCTATAGATAAAAATCATCTTCATGCAAAATTTTAAAAATGCACAATTGTATTATCTGAATACCCTAAATAACCGGACGCATCGCCACTGGTGTAACTCTATAAAAACCCCAGGGGTTTGAGAAAAAGCCTACATATGTTGAGCAGGTCACCCCTGAGGTGCTGGTACCAAGGTCGTAATCCTCAGTTCCCTGATGTTCTTTTTCTTAAGAAGATCTTCACATGAAAATGCTCAGATCGATTTGAATATCCTGCTGGCCCGATTTCAGTTTAGCTGTGCTTATTTCTCTTTCGTTCACATGGTATTTTCAAATCGGTTTGCATTTCATTCAACAAGCAACAACAACCATACCGTATTCTCGCAAACTCAATATTATCCCTTAAGGCTCTGAAAATTCCGGGGAGTGGGCTTCGGTGGGGAACCGGCCCTGAACTACCCAGAGAATACAATCTCTAAGTCGGTGACGTAAACAGGGAGAAAATGTCCAGCCCCTGTTCCAGCAACGAGCCGATGCACACCAGTCCATCTGAAAGAGGCTGGATGAAACGCCTTCCTTTGGAACAGAAGAGCAGAAAGAAAAGGAGCCAGATGGCAGACAAGAGCAAGCCTTAAATTAACCATCCGCATAAACCTATTACAGTAGCGGGGAACTTTGAGGGAAAATTATTTAAGTTGTCTCCTCCATGAGCGAGTGACCCAGGTAACGAAGAGAAATATTCATGGCCCAACACGAGGGATAAACACGCTAGACCCCCCGCTAAGAAACGCCAAGTGACAGGAAACGGAACTAGAACCCAGGCCCTTGCAATAACTCCAATTATAGTTATCTATAATTGACATCAAAAGGAACAACCGTGCTGAATGAATCACAGGAGAGATTATTATTGATAGTTTTGTTGCAGTCTCTCTATTTATTGCAACAAGCTAAAATAAGCGAACTTTCTCTTTAGAACTAGATTTAGCTCTCTTATTGCATATTGATTACAACTACATCCTAAAAATATTCATGCTTCATTCGATGCTTCAATATCGGTCTGAAAAAGCTCGAGTTAAGTTCATTCAATCATTTTCAGGTAATTTTCTTCCTTATTGAATCTACTTCCAAATCTTACTCCGCATTCCAAGACGCTTGTGTCACAATTTTTCTCTATTGTTATTGTTCAGGCCTGATTTCGCTGACTCAATGCTCTAACTACTTACTCCGTTTGCAGTACCGAAAGCCAAAACCCTTCCTAAACCTTTTGTTTTCAACTATTTCTTTATCGTTGGGTCTAATTTTAGCTTAGTGCATATATACAGGGTTTTGTAATGTTTAGTTATAGTTGGTTTTTATGGGGTTGTAATTATAGTAGAAGAAATATAGAAACACTCTAGGACTGCGTGATTTTCCAAAGACTCAAGCCAAATGTTGTTGGTTAAATCAAGAAACTGACTGGGACAATTTTGTTAATACTCCAATGCACTCTCAATTCCAAGACTTTTAAAGAATCAGGATAACTTGGTTGCTTATAAAGATCAAAGAAACCTCTGCGTTGTCATGTTGCAAAAAAGCAAAATGACCTACTACCAGCAACTGGATTCAGAACTTTTACATGATGGTGAGGAGCTCTGGAAAACAGTAAAACCATTTTTCCCAATGCACGCTGTTTTTATAAGGAACCTAGTTCAGGCCCTACTTCTCTATCTTCCTTATTTTACGACCTTTTTTACTCACTTTAAGTCTCTAAAAGTTCTTTAGTAGATCCTTACTCTTAGAGTATCATTAAGTGTCCAAAAATTGATTGTAAGAGCATATTAGTCTTAATCTAAGTCCTACTAATAACTAGTGCTTTTCAAGTTGACTTGAAGAAAACCCCAGAGAACAGTGAGTTCGAGGGAAGAATTAATAAGAATGGCTTTCTAATTACTAATTTTGCAGAAAGATAGTGTATTTCAATATAAAATATTGCCTTGTCATTTGCTTTCAGTAGTAAAGCTCCTTGAGTTTTTGGCCTTCTACATGTAGGTTACTAACAAACCGATCCTTTATTAACAAAGGGGGTTTTGGGAAAATTCAGGGACAAAAATCACACTTCTTGAAAATGATGCAATTTTTACAGATCCTAGAGAAATTGCTGAAGCTTTGAAAGAGTATTTTGTATGTATAGTCAAATCACTAGATATATCTGAGGTTGAAAAAAAGAGTCGCACAATTGCAGAGTTTGGAAAACATTACGGTCACACGCTCATTGACTGGACGAAGGTTTAGAAAAATCTGAGAACATGTAGAAGGATTTTAAGGCATTAAAATCCCACTGAATGAAAGCGCTGATTAATTATCAAACACTCACTCCAAGATTTTTACAAACATAACATCCTTAGTATATAACAAAACCTATGCGAGGAAGAACCTTGAAATCTCACCCAGAGGAAGTTTGAAGACTTTACCAGACTTTGCACAGTTGTAATTGATTATCCTGTTTTAATATCAAGCGAAGCATTTCAATTACATTATAGTATCTTAAAGATATCAACTGTTGTCCCATATAATATCCTTCTTTTCTCTTTCAATTAGATTTCCAAATATGAACTAGGAAATTAGCTACTAGATGTAAATTACAAAAAGACATACCTACCACAAAGCTCAATAGCAAAGATTGTGAGAAAATTTAAAAACTACCAGCTTCAAATAAATCTCACTGGCTATTATGAAAAAGAGCGTGATGGAATGTCTTTTATATTTTGGAATCACGGTACGAAGCAACACTCAGATACTATTCTTTTAGATTAATTATGAATAATATCACCAGAAGCTTCATGTTCATTCAGGAAAAGACGATGTTGATATTTTCCAATACTATATATTCGGCCGTACAAACAAACGACCATCTTCAGAGTGAAGTTAACAAACCCAAATGTATGTTAACTTCACTCTGAAGATGGTCGTTTGTTTGTACGGCCGAAGATATAGTATTGGAAAATATTAACATCGTCTTTTTCCTAACATGAAGCTTCTGGTGATATTATTCATAATCGAATTGGTTGCCCGAATCGATATTTTTAAAACTATTCTTTTAAAGTTTTGAAATATCTGCAAGTCTCAAGTATGGAACTTGTTAACGGGTTAAGGTATCTAAATAAGTCTATTACTATGACCACAGGGTTACTGATGTCATAGAGCATTGAGTTACCGTGAAAGTTGTTTTACGCCGTCGAAGGACTTGTTAAATCTTTAGTTTTTGACTTTCTAGAGGGGCGTGGCTCATTAGAGCGGTTGCTTTTTGAAGAGGGTTTAGAGAAGTAATTCTTCACCATCAATCAGATAAAATTAGAAATAGACAAGATGAGGAAAGAGTATGTCCATTAGCAGTGGTGTAGCGTCTGGGTATCCAAGGTATTCAGTGAAGACCCTGGGATTTTGAGCAAAAAATAAAAAAAATAGCCTAAATATAAGATTTTGCTAAACAAGAAGACCTTTTTTAACGTTTGGGTTATACACTTCATAGTGTTTTCTCCATTTCTAGTTGTTGAACGCAACTCAAAACAATTTGTATATGTTCCATCTATTCCATTCCATTGTATTTGATTCCGTATTCCATATTTTTGATAAAGATCTCTAGTTGAGCAGAGGAAACATTCCTAAATGGATTAGCGGTTATGAGTAATTGTTTATGAGAACAGTAAACGATTGAATTTCATTGTATTAATCACAGCAGAGGTCTACGGTACGCACTGAATCTCTTCCGGTAGTTTCACCAATCAGAACTCTCCATTTCGCCAGTATTTGACCCCAAATTGACCTTTCAGATCGAGAAAACAAAAGAGCTGTACGCAGAGAAATCTCTGCGTACAGCCTCTTCTCTCGACTTAGATGATCAAAACTGATTCCGAGGCTCAAACAATCATAGGCAAGAAGACGGAAGTAAAACAGAACTGAGATCGTGAACAGATTAAAATCAACAGATGAATATAAATAGGTCAACAAGAAACCCAAATTTCGTCGTCACTTTTGCAGTATAATATTTGAATAGATATTTTGCTAAGATGGCCTGAGCTCATTACACAAAAACAAGTAAGAACGTAAGTGCAAGGTAGATTTTGAGTGATTTTTAGGATCCTACGCCATTTTGAGGGCCTAACTTGAATCTCAACTGAATACCCACTACTGAAAGTCACGCTACGCCACTGTCCATTAGGTATCCTTAACTCATTTAGTAGTCTTTCTTTTATGAAGAGGTGAACTTAAAAGAGAAGGGGGCTTAAAAGAGTTTTCACAGTTTTATTTTTTCTGTTTAAGAAAGGCCGGAGAATGACGCAGATTGTTTGTGTAGACTGTTGGCTTGTCTGATGTCGTAAGCCTTTTTGTTAGTCAATGTCAGTGATGTTTGAAACTGAAATATATCATATGGTAAAGTTTTAAGCGGAACTCTTTTTTGCTAGTGGACACTTTATGATTACACTTTGGAAACGTCGTGAGACATACGGGCTTTGTGTCTAACACCCATAAGAGTAGAGAGCTTTGTGTCAGACACTCATCTGAGTAGTACTTAATAATATTCTCTTATCGGTACAGATTTTGAGGACGGCGAGTAAAATTTGAAACCATGCAAAACATGTTGAAGCTTTGTTTTTTGACACTCACTAGAGCAGAAAGAGAACGAAAACGAGATTGGAGAATTTCAGTTAAACTGGTAGTTTGTTTTCTTGTCTGCCTATGACGGTCTGAACGTCATTGCAAGCCTAAGCTGATCACTTTTACAGTCATAAAAATTGGAAAAGAATGAATGATATTGGTCGTGTTGGAATGAGTTTTTAATTAATTTTCTATGAGTAGGTACAGTACACAATATGTATTTAATTTGAGCATTTAGCTTAGCATTGGAGCTTTTCAGATGAATATTTGTTAATGGATGAGTCAGAGGAAGCAAACCTTCGTTTGTGTTTTTCATTTAGTTTGTTGTTTGATATTGGTGATCACTCTATGAAAATCTTTGTAGTACTGTTAAGGCTGTGCAGTAGAGAGGCGTCATTTTCAGTCTCACAAATTACATCGATTGATTTTTGAAATCCTGCTTTTTTTCAAAACGTTTTTTTGAAAGTAGCTTGATAAAAATAGTGCTAGCTGAACTAGCTTATAAAAAGAAATTTATTTAGATGATGAGTTTTTCGTTTTAGTTTTCTTCTCAAGGCTGGTTGTGCATTTATCAATAACATCAGTATAAAAATTGTAAATTGCGAAACAATAAGTAAAATAGCGAGTCATTATGATAACAGAAGCTTTGTGTCTGACACTCAACAGAGTAGTACATCACAACAGTCTTTGATCTTACAGAATTCAAGGATAACGAGGAAAATAGGAAACATATAGAAACATGATAATTACTGAAACTTTGCGTCTGACACTCGTCAGAATTGTACGTTAGAGAGAAAGAGAAAATTAAACCTAACTAGTGATGATAGTTATAAATAAGCCTTTATTTTCTTGCAGAAATCATGACGAAGTACATGATGAACGGCAAAATGAAGAAAAGTGAGAAAGAAACATCAGAGAAAACTGGAAAGGCTCGGCTGACATGGATCATGTATTTATACAGCCTCCGTCTCTTCCTTGCTTACCTGGAGAATTGGTTCGAATCATTAGGAAATTTCATCACACGTCATCCGAAGAAAACCATACTGATTGCTTTAATGGCAGTTGCACTGAGTGCGTTTGGAATATATCGATTGCACGTGGAGAAACGCACTGAAAAGCTGTTTGTGCCCCAAAATTCCCTTGCCGAACAAGCGTTGAAAAAAGGAAAGCCATATTTCAGAAATTTCCTCAACACCCGATCAGAAGAAATAATCTTCACCTCGAAAGACAAAAAAAATATTCTCACACCTGAAAGTTTGGCAGAGATATCAACAGTGATTCAAAGCATTAAAAGAATATCTGACCATCAAAAGCTTTGTAAGGAGCTGCCTAAATTCTTGGCTGATGATAAAAAGCTGATGTTTGATGCAAGCGAGACTTGTCGACAGTTGAACATAATGGAGATTTTTGATGGTAGGAATTATAGCAAAGAAACGATCTTCAACACGTTCCACACTGCTGTACATGATTCAAATTTGCTGATGTCAAACGGACGAACTGCTTTTGTCAATCTTCAAGATAGTGCTGAGAAATTGAAATTTGAAGGAAATATGACAGTGTCGGCTAAATCATTGAGAATTGTGTTATTCTTGAAAAGAAATGAAGAGAAAGACAAAGCTGCTCGCATTATGAACTGGGAGAAGAATTTCACGAAACAACTTGAAGATTTCAATTTGAAATTGAAACACGTGAAATTGCTTTTCTCCTCAGAGCGAAGCATGGAAGACGCAATAAGTGACAGCTCTACAAGCGATATCGGTCTCATAAGTATAACATTCACAGTCATGAGCACCTTTGCCTGCTTGACACTCGCAAAGTTTGTTAACCCGATCCGTGGACACAACTGGCTTGCATTATCTGGAATTATTTCGACAGCACTTGGAATATTATCAGGAATCGGCCTAACGATGCTTTTAGGCCTACCCTTCATCAGTCTTGTTGGTGTGGTGCCATTCCTCGTCGTCAGCATCGGCATCGATGACATGTTTATCATCGTTGATGAATTCGATCGACAGTCAAAACAATACGAGCCGAAACGACGCGTGGCGTACTCTCTATCTAAAGTGGGAGCTACAATCGCAATGACAACAATTACAGATATCATTGCTTTCCTTGTGAGTGCAACGAGTGAGTTCCCGGCAGTGAGGTATTTCTGCATTTACACAGCAATATGCATCACCTTAGAGTTCCTACTGCAGATAACTCTCTTCGTTGCATTCTTGACATTCGATGCAATGCGCATCAAAAGTAACAGGTGTGATGTGTTTCCGCTGCGAATCGTGGCAGACCGAAACTCCTGCGCAGTTACTGATGAAATTTCTCTGGTCGCAAGATTTCTGAATAAATTTGGCAGAATATTGCTAAAACCACCTATAAAAGTATTTGTTATTGTCCTCACCCTTGGAATGTGTGCATTTGGCGTTATTGGCTGCATGAACATTGATACGCAGTTTAATAGACAGTCTCTGGCACTAAAAGGCTCCCATTTTGCACAGTACGTCAACTATTATGAAAGCTCATATCCCCAAAATATCCCAGTCAGCATTCAGGTCACAGACAACGTCAATTATTCTGACCCTGCTGTACGAGAGAAAATCAAACAAACTGTGTTAATAGCACATAAAACAGGCTACTACGAATTAAGGAACTTTTCATGGATTCACAGCTTTGACCAGTTTACATCAGTGAACAACATAAGAACCGATGGTCAGTATTTTCAGGCTGCACTCGAACTGTTTTTGAACAGTACTAATTATCGTCAACACAACCTTGACATAATTCGTGATAATAATGGTAAGATTTTAGCAAGCCGGCTAATTGTCTTCTACAAACATTCAACAAAATCTGAATTTCAAAAAGATGCAATGATAAAGCTCAGATATGCAATAGCGAAGCATGACGCCCGGTTAACAATTGCTGCAGACCCGTTCATCTACTTTGAACAATACGCAATTGTAACAAAAGAAGTTGTGACCAATCTAGTGATGGTATCTGTGATCATAGTATTTGTCCTGATCCCCTTTTGCATCCACCCACTCATCATCTTCTTCATCTTGATCGGATTTGCCTCTTTGGTAGTGGAACTATTCGGTCTGATGTATCTCTGGGATGTGCAGCTGAATTCTATATCGATGATCAACATGGTGATGTCGATTGGTTTCTCTGTTGATTACAGCACCCACATTGCCCATGCGTTTGTCACCTCAAAGCAGGAGTCAGTCAACGACAGAATCATCGAGGCACTCTCCACTGTTGGAGGCAGTGTGCTTCTAGGAGGCATCAGCACATTTCTTGGCATGTCACTCACTGGGTTGGCGTCTTCACCGATATTTCAGGTAATTTTCACAACACAAATCTTATTAATGTATAGCCAAATTGTGCCTTTGAATTTATTAGCTTGTACAGAGTTTCAGGGAAGGGCAATAGTAACCCAACTGGATTAAGGTCGTAGGGAGTTAGTACTTAAAAAGCTATGATGAAACTATCTCCAGTTATGCTGAACATAGCCAGGACGATACTGCCTATAGCTACGCCACGTTTTTCCTGGTTGGTATATTTCAAGAAGTTAGGAATCACAAAACTTTGAGGAATTCTGAATACTGGAAAGTCTCCTATATAAGATCTTCCAATAGCAATATCATTCTTTCGACTTTTCTATTTCAGATATTCTTCAAGATGTTTGTTGGAATCATTCTCTTTGGACTGTACAACGGAATCGTCCTGCTTCCCGTCCTGTTATCCATATTCGCTAGATTTGTCGACATCAGAGCTAAGCACACCTTCACCCAAGAAGACTTCAAAACTTTCCCATTATCGTTTATGACCTGGTCTAGCAAAAAGACCAAGAAGAAAGTATCTCCTGAGAAAAAAGGTAGCGTGGCAGTCATGGGCCTATCGACGAGACTCCCCACAGTGAGAACGAAGGATGACTTTTGGGCTCTACTGAAGGAAGGCCGCAATACCGTCTCTGAATACCCAGAAGACCGATACTCAAGGAAGGAACATTTTGATGGGCAGTTCCATCCACACAGGACAGTTGCTGGCAAAATATACGTCTCCAGAGGCTCGTACTTAGAAGGCATTGCAGGATTCGATTATACGTTCTTCGGCATAACACCTGCGGAGGCACGAATGATGGATCCGCAGCAACGGATGCTGCTGCAAGGTGCCTACGAGGCCATAGAGGATGCTGGGATGACTCTGGATGAGGTGCAACAATGCTCCACCGGTGTTTACGTCGGTATAATGAATCAGGATTACAACTCAGTTACTCTGGGCAAAGACTCCCTTCCTCATATGAATCAGTTCACAGCGACCGGCAACGCTTACTCGATGGCTGCAAATCGGATCTCGTTCTCGTTAAATCTCTCAGGGCCTAGCATGGCGGTAGATACTGCTTGCTCTTCCTCACTGACGGCCTTAAACATCGCATGTGATCATGTTCAAAAAGGCATCGTCGACGTAGCCATTGTTGGTGCAGCAAATTTGATTCTATGTCCAAATACACAAGCCCCAATTTGTCAGGCCAACATGCTGGCAGCCGATGGGAAATGCAAGGTATTCGACGAAGCAGCTGATGGCTACGGACGGGGAGAAGGGGTGGTTGTTTTCGTTATCAAGTCGAGCGAGTTTGTGCACGAGACTGACCAACCCTATTGTGATATCATCTCGTGGAGCATCAATAATGACGGTAAGAGTGCGGCCCCGATCACGGCACCAAGTGCCGAATCGCAGAAAAAGCTCATGCGTGATGTGCTTCAAGAAGCGTGTGTCGACCCAAGAGATGTTCAGTACGTTGAGATGCATGGTACAGGAACAATAATTGGTGATATGGTTGAGGTTGCGTCTGTTGGTGGCGTTTATGGAACACCTAGAGGACCAGAAGATCCGGTTTTAGTCGGTAAGGAGTTATTGGTTGCCTCAATGATGCAGTCAAACGAAAAATAGCATGCTGTGTCTGTTTTTGTTTTCAACCAAGAGGCTTTTCAGAAAGAATCAAACTTCACTTAATCAATCTAATTTTCGCTTGAATTAATCATATTATCACTTCCGTGGTAGGTTATAAATGTTTGTTTTATGGCTTTTTTATAGTCTTTCATATTGGCAACACAAACTTTGGCTCAATAAAAACTTTAGGTCTCCACGTATTTTCACTCAGATAAAGTTTCCATTCTTCTTATCAAAACAAATCATCATTAAACTACAAAGCCTGTGGGTATGGGTTAACAAAGAATTTGCTGGGACTTAGATTTGGCTACATAAGTCAATCTTGGTGCATTGAGCCATGGATGCTCTCCATACAGCTCAAATCTGTCTAGACAGGAACAAAATTAATTCACAAGAGTTGCAATGTGCCAAACGAACGGAGTCTCACAAACAAACTTCATCGCTCAAAACGGCAAGACTCATGAGACAGATGAAGAATCGCATCAACATCTCCAGAATTCTTTTTTCAACAATTTATAATCTTTAATTTCAGGAAGCATCAAATCGAACATAAATCACACGGAGTCAACTGCAGGGCTAGCTGGTCTTGCGAAAGTATGCTTGATGATGGAGCATGGCGAGCTCGTACCAACCATCAGCGTCAAGACACCTGCTGCCAGGCTGGGAATAGAGCAGAACCGCTTGCACGTCCAGACTGAATGCAGTGAGTGGCCTAAAAGCAAGCAAGGAATGCCAAGACTGGCTGCCATTAACTCTTTCGGATTCGGAGGCAGCAATGCGCACGTAATTGTGAAGGAGGTTCCATCAACCAATCGAAAACAAGAAGATGATAACACGCCCGAGTCTGCAAATATGATGATGGTTTTGAGTGCGAGCTCTGGTGACGCACTTGGAGCGATGGCAAAGGGCTTTAGTACGTGGCTGGAATCAACTGAAGACACAAAGCAAAATCGAGTGGACATCTGCTATACGTTGAGTGAACGTAAGACAGCTCATAATATGAGATTAGTGGTAGACGCATCGTCATTAAAAACTGCTTCACAAACTCTAGCTGAGTTTGCTAAGGACCCCAAGAAAGATATATCCGGCTTATGCACTGGAAAAGCAAGCAAATTCTCGTCACAGCTAGCCTTTGTCTTCGGTGGACAAGGTTCCCAGTGGTTAGGAATGGCCGGGGACATCCTAAAGAACGAAAACATCTTACAAACACTGAAAGCAATTGATAAGTTAGCAAAAAGCATCGGACACAACCAGTCATTGGTGGCTTACCTCAGCACTGAAGAAGGTACAAAGCTGAGCATTCAACCAAGTATCGCCACTTTGCAGTTATCAATATTCTCCTTGCAGTATGCAGTTGCAAAGTATCTTATAGACACAGCCGGTATAGTGCCAATGTTTGTATGTGGTCACAGTCTGGGGGATATCACTGCAGCCTGTGTAGCAAGTATCATTAGCTTAAAAAGTGCAGTGAAAATAATCAAGTCAAGGGCCTACTTGCAGAACTGCTCTCGGTCGAATGGTGCCATGATAGCCATAGGTATGTGATTCTATTCATTTTTAATGCCCATTCATACGAACAAAAAAATTACTGAATTAAAAGCAGAGATTCATTGATAAAAATTACGATATGCAAGAGCTTTTCGGAGTATGTCCATCTTCAGTGCTATATACTCCGAAAAGCTTTTGCATATCGTAATTTTTATCAATGAATATATGCTTTTAATTCTTAAAGAAAAATGGCAAATGTTTTTACTGTTAAGAAATTTACTCTTTGGTCAGAAAGACATTTTCGATGTCTGTTCTCATTTAAATTGGACTACATACGGAAAAGAGATGGTAGATGTTAGATTATACCTTACTTAGCTGCGGTGACTTCAAATTTTGTCCAATGATAGCTTTATGATTCCAGCATTCAGGCCTATCTCAAAACAAACTGTACGAACGGACCTTAAATGAACAAATTGTGTATTTTTGAACACACATTCAGGGTCCCTTGAGCGGCTCATAAAAATCTTAATGTCTGAATTCGTCAAGGAATGTTGCGTAACATTTAACGTCACCAACGCCTACATATGCAGTGTTAACCTAGACCTGTTCCACAACTCATTGTTTCCCTGCGTTTTCTGATTTGCTGACGTATCAGGGGCCAGTGCTTTTTGAAACGTAAATATGCAACCAATTATGGACCAGTCCTTACCCTAATCGTTGAAAACTGGCATTGTTTCTATCTCGGAGATCTATGAAATCCAAAGATTTAGTTGGGAAGTTGCGGAGTTATCCAAGAAAGTTACGATTGTATTTGAAGGTATGCTTCTTCTTTCTAATAAAATATTTCCTCTATTTTCAAGGATTAGAGGGTTTGGCAGTCGAAAAGATATTTGAAAAGCTGGAAATTAAAGATCAAGTCTGCATTGCTGCTGAGAATGACAGCAAAAGTGTCACAGTGTCTGGAGATGAAGAGGCCATCAATAAACTGGAAAACTACTTGAAAGAAGAAATGAAAAACATTTTTTTCAGAAAACTTGACACACCCAAAGCGTTTCACAGCCACCATATGGAGCCAATGAAAGCCAAATTCATGAAGAAGGTAGACGATGCTAACATCACTGTGAAATCAGCAGAAATCAGGTTCTTTTCAACGACAGAAGGTAGGGAATTGAATGGGAACGAGATCGATAGCTCCTACTGGTGGAGGAATGTTCGATATCAGGTGTTGTTCAGACAGGCTGCGGAGAAAATGATCGAAAATGGCGCACGGACGCTAATAGAGATCAGTCCACGTCCAGTTCTTTCCCATTATCTGAGTGAGATTGCAAAGCAAATGGAAGTAAGAGACGTCACTGTTCTTCAGGTACAGTTTCAAAGTATATGATGCTTGCTTTTTTAATGGGAACTTTTGATTGGTTTTGGTTTATTTGCAAAGCACAAAGAGCTCTTTTAAATAGGTAGGCTAATTGGAGCAGTTTTCTAATAGATGGTGTGCAAATACGTTTACTATCTTCGTAAGGTATTTGTTTATTTGAAAATCACAAAAGGTCTACTTAACAAGAAGTATAATTGGGCAGTCCTTTAGTAGTGGATATCCAGAGATGCTCACTATGTTTGCAGGCTAATTTTTTATGCGTATAGCGTTTTTGCTCACGTCTTGACGTAGAAATAATACTTAACCAAGAGCAATTAACTCTAGAAAACTGAATTACCATCCCTTTGCTGTAATAACATAGTACCCTTTGAATGTTGTGCCTCCAAGTTTTATATGTTTCATGCGGCCATGCCTTTATACGTGCACAGCATGAGCTGCTATTCTTTTTTCATCATGTTTATCATAAGCCGTCTTTATTTTGATTTATTCAATTATTTATATAAAGGCAATGCCAAGAAGAAAGGAATCACAAAGGTTGAAATACCTCCACGTGAACTGCATTGGAAAAATGTACCCACTCGGTTATTCTGTTAACTTCGGATTATTACAAAGTCAGGAAAATGCCAAGTTTATTAGAATGCCAACCTACCCGTGGCAAGAGACAGAATTATGGACAAATGACGAATACCACGATGATGAGAAGACAACTCTTCTGTTAGGGACACCCGTCTCGATAGATGCAGACCAAATACGCTGGGACAATGAAATTGGGTTACATAACTTCGAATTCCTCAGAGATCACGTGATGAAATCGCTAGGTAGCGTATTCTTAGTCATCTTGACAACTGTATCTTCTATTAGAGATATGATGATATCGTATATCTAACTGATGCCACAAAGGAGGCACCAAAGGAATCTATAATGATGTTGAAAGATTTGCTGGCATATTTCAAATTTCATGAATCTTTCTTAAATCTAATCCATTTCTATCCTATATTGAAGGTTTTCGTTCACTGAAGCTACAGTGTATTCATATTTTGCTTGAAACTGTTTCACTTTGATGTTACATTAATCACTTAATATCACTTATTATCTTTTGTTAAAGAAACGTTTTAGATTAAGCTCAAAATAGTCATGCGACGTAACCAAGCTCAGAGCATAGTTTACTACTTTGATTGATAAAACATTGTCAAAAAAGTGTAAGAATTGCGAAATGTAGCAGTTTTATCTAAAATAAGTCGTATTTCTTGAAAAATTGTTAAAGATTTTGCTCAAAAAACGTCATAAAAATGCAACTGCTTTTGACGTTGCTCTGACGCCAAAATATTAGTTGTTCTATCCTTGAAGTTACTTTCACAGTTTTTACTGATCAATATAATATTTTTAGGGGGGGCTGTAAAACAACTCCTTCCCATATATAGCTAGTACCCTGAAAAAAGGGTTAAAATTCACCTTGAGTTTCTATATTCATTTTAGGAGTGATCTTCCCGGGTGCTGGTTATATTGAGATGGCTTTCGACGCTGTCTTGATGGATACAAAAATCAAGCCTATCATTATCAAAGACGCCGTATTTCATAATACTCTCCAACTGAATGACGACTCTGTGAGGAATATCAAGTCAGTGAGACAAAAGTCAGCGCAAGACGGTCTAGCAAAATTCGCAGTGAACCTTGTAGCAGATGATGGGGAAATGGTTCTATGTACAGCGAAATTCAAGAAATTCAAAACCACCGCGGAAAATGAGGTTCTATCGCTGGCCAGTGCATGTAAGTTTTAAAAGAGTTTTAGAATCAAAACAGTGATTGCCGTAATTTTTTACTCGTTAAGGAAAATTGAAGCTTCAAATATCTGACTGAAATACCCACTCTAACAGATCCAGGTATGGAGTAAAGTATGTTTACGCCTATTTCATTTGCAATATTTTGTTCAATATATCATTAATTCATAAGGGATTGTCTAACACGGATGATTAAATTATACCAGAGCAGGCTACTGCAATTGACATATGAAATATGAAACCAGAGCATAAGGCATGGTCTTATGAATTAATGTTAATGTTACATGGCTCTGAAGAAGGATTTAATCCGAAACACGAATTAATGCCTTACCGTAGATAAGCCTGGATTTGTGAACACATCAAGGTTACTGTGCTAACTTATTGTTCTGGTTTTGACACTTACTGTCCGCAGAAACCCGGGTTCGAGACCCGGTGGAGGCATATGTCAATTGCAGTAGCCTGCTCTGGTATAATTTAATTACCCGTGTTAGATAATGCCTAATTAATTTGTGTTAACATTACATAGCTCTGAAGAAGGACTTAATCCGAAACACGAATCAATTCTGTGCAATATATCATATAGTTATGATTGAATAATTCTAAATAAACCATTCTTGAAACTTTTTGATATGATCTTCATCTGTAAGATTTTATAAGACTCTTATTATTTCACAAACTTAAAATTTTGGGCTCTCGATTTCTCTCATCGTTGTAATTTCTAATAATGAAATACATCAAAGTTTCATTTACACTAATTTGAAAGCAATGCTAAGCTCTTTTTCAAATTCATGTTCTAATAGTTGAGCCACAAAAGACTGCTGAAAACATCGCAGAAAGAAATCAAATTGAGACATCGACTGGAAAATTTATCGCCGAATCTTCTATGAAGGACACCTTTATAATGGCTCAGGATGAACGCATGCTCCAAGCCACTCCGCTGACAAAAGGAGACAGACTAGAAGACGGTGCCTACGAAGAATTCACTGCTCAGAGAACCTTCGTATTCGGCGAAAAGTTCTCGCTGATTGACTGCTCCTGGACGGATGGAAGGAATGCTCTCGCAAGACTCAAATTGCCACCTTGGCTGCAGGATGAACTGCATCAGTATGTAATACACCCTTCTATCATTGATGCGTGCTTGCAGACTCGTGCAGTGATCGAAGTGAAGAAAACAGAGGCAGCTCGTCGTATAATTCCTACAGGTAAAGCTTTTTAATTATTTTCAATACTGGTTGGACCAAACTTTAAGAGAAACGTTTGGCGCATGTGACTTTCATTAGCGAGAGAAACATTTTACCAGCTTTAATCAATTTTGAAAGTATCTTAACGATTTAATCAGAGATCTCTGTGTTAAATCCTGCTGGGATCGTTTCCGTTCATACAAACACTTTCAATAAGAATTATCAATCCAAAAAATTGAATAGTTAACTTTACTGAATATGGCTATCGAAAAGTAAGACCGGCTTAATTTGGTAAAAGCGTAGAAATAGCTAACAACAGCTAATTGCTGACTGCCATAAGCAGCATCATAATTCCTTATTGTTCTTTGGCAACAGAGTTCTACTCCCTTTCTACAATGACAGTGTTTCTACCGCAAGTTGTATAGTAAACAACCCTTTTGTATTATTTAGGGACAATGTAACAAAAGTTTTTTAGAAATTCAGCGGATGAATATGATGTAAATGTAAATTCCTTATTAGTTAATTTCCTAATTAGATGGCAACCACAAAATATGCTCTTAGAGCTTATGAGTTTAATCTTTTGGATCTTTTCTCCACAGTATATATCAAGGTATATATTCATGTATCTCGAGCACTGATTTACGAAAAGCCGAGTTACAGATTGGGTCATGTAGCAACTTTAGTTAAGCCTTCTCCTATTATTCAAATGAAAAATATCACTTCAGGCAATGTCATTTTTTGGCATTCCCTGAAACACTGTATTTTGGTTTCTCTATTGGGCTAGTAAATTTATTGGATAAACTTTGACACAAAAACTGGAAATATTGATAAAAGATTCTAGCTGTGTTTTTGAAAAGTTGAGTACATTGTTCTTTAGGTGCAGATGAAATTACTCTAAATCCGATCAAGCAAAGCTTTCAGTCTCTTTACTGCTATGCCACGATTAGAAATAACCCAGAGACCTCTGAGGTGAAGATGATGGATGAGAACAGAAATGTAATCATGCACATCAAGGGTATTAATGTGAGTATGCCACGCCCCGTTATATGGTTATTATCATTTGTAAGATGAAACTTTCTCGTCCCTCCAGAAATAGAAACCAAGATATGGATCGAAATGGGTATAATCTGGGTATGACAGTTTGTTAAGTTTCGTTAGGGCTCTCTTTCTGACGTACTTCTCTGATTGATGTCAAACAAAAAGTTTCAGTAGTTATTATGTTTAGCTATACCTTCAGTTTTTCTCAGCATCCTCAAGTTATGTACGTATCAAAATCTATCCTAGCTTACTACTCTGATGATTGTCCATTGTAAAGCTTTAAGTTGTTTTTATGTTTTACAATTTTTGAAATTTTTCTCTTCATCCTCAATTTCTGTACTATCAAAAATTTTTCTAACGTATTACTCTGATGAGTGTAAAACGAAAAACTTCAATGATTATTATGTTTCTCTATGTTTCCAGTTTTACTAACCATCCTCAAGCACTGTACCGATCCGATACTGTTTTAATAGATGGGATAAAAGTTAAAGAAAATCAGTAGCTTTTCTGAACTATTCTCTCCAATCCTCTAGGTAAAGGAATTCTCAGAATTCGAAAGACGAATAACCTTTGAGGACAGCATATACGAGGTAAAGTGGTCAAACCAAGAAAACTCTGCCAATCTCGATCGACTCTCTGACGACCAAGTATTTATCATCATCGGAGAAGCATCGAACCAGTGGATGGCAACCACTGTGCACGCCGTAACAGACATGAACGTTAATAGTCACAATATCTTGACACTCAAGTACGATAAGAAAATCGAACTAAATGATTTCATGGCCGAATGTTTGAGTTTCATCGAGAATGTGAGCAATAACGGCAAAAAGATGGTGATCATCAATCTACTTCCTATCATGTCATGTGATATTCCACTGGTTCCTAACCTGTCAAACAAAGCTGAAAGTTACTGCTTCGAATCCACGCTGAGTATTATCCAGTTCATTGATAAGAAAGACATAAAGGAAACACTCGTCGTTGCATTCACTTCTAAGCACAGTTCATGTAAAAGCTTGGTGCATGGCACAGAAATGGTCCATGATAAAGAAACGGTTCAGCCGTGGGGAGCACTGACCTGGGGAATGGCCAAAGTGACAAATCTCGAAAGCAAGACTCCAGTCGTATGTGTTGATTTCCCTGAAAAGTTGACACCAGATGTTTGTAGAAATGCTCTTCTATCGATCTACGGGGAATCAGCTGAGAATGGGTTCGTTACTACGTCCAATCATATCCTTCAACCTAGTCTGGAGAGGATCAAATTGACGGTGAGGATTTTGTTTTATCCAATCGAAGTGCTACTAAAACATGTGCCAATTCAGTCCTTTTCGTTAGATGAATCGCGCGTGTGTTTTGTTTCGCACACGTAAATAACATTGCATGTATGTTGCTGTTCTTTTTGCCAAAAATAACCTGTCATGAGAGCGGTCATACTTGATGTAACTTTAAGTTACTTTATGTTAGTTTATATTAGTCTCTGTACTACGTAACGACTAACATTAAAAACATATATATTATATTATTATCATATATTATATATTATATATTATATATTATATATTATTATATTATATTATCATATATTATTATTATATATGTACAAGCGCACTTGAAAAGATATGTGTGCGCAGCATTGTAATATAAGTATAATTTCTCCTTTATTTCTGTTACTTAGTTTGTCAACATATTTCAAATAACAAGAGAAAGCCATATGGGTCTGGTAATAGATTCATTTAAAACACTGTGATAGCACCTATCTGCCCGTGTGATAAAAAGCACCTACGCTTTGCGTGGATTAGTGCGTGTGTGAATAAGGTAACAGGATAACAGAAAAGCACTGCCAATTCATAAGTTTATATAGCTAATCTGAATCTATTGTCTTTATCTACAGCAATCAGATGGAATGGGAAAGAAATCTAGCACAGACAAAGAAGAATTCTATCTCTCTTGGTCAGAAGATCAAAAGACTTTCTTTGCAAAGAAATCAACAAAGTCATACTTACTTTTGCCTGAAAATCACATTGAAATAAAAGTCTCCCACATTTCCTCGGTCATTGGCCAGTGCGAAACAGTTTTGGAGAAAGTTAAGTCACATAACTCAAAAGCATTGATACAGACAGTGGCTGGTGAAGTAACCGAAGTCGGTAAGAATGTTACCGGATTTCTGGTTGGTGACCAGGTCGTTGCGTTTGTTCAAAACAGATTTGTGAAAAGCAAGGTGCAAGTGCCAGAGCAGTCTGTGATAAAGATCCCAACACGAAACTACTTGGAAACTGCCGTAGTATTATCAGGTGGGTCAAGATGCATTTTTTATAACCTATGTAACAAAAAAGGTGTTCTGAAACTACCTTGATATTATCAGGTAGTTCAAGGTGTACGTTGTATACATGAAACGCCCAAGAAGGTAGACGCATTTGATTAGCCATTATGGATCAAATTTTTTCAAAAATACAAGAAAAATATTTCATATCAATGCAAATTTATCAACTTAGATATGGTTAGAATTTTATACCATCGAAGTTTTAAGAGTCAAGATAAGTTTCCTAGGATTGAATAATCTTGCTGTTTCCAAAAATGTGTGAAGCTCCTCAGAGCATTCAAAGTTGACAAAAACAGTAATGCAAATGTTAGTCCAAGCAGTGCTGAAGATTCCACCAATAAGCTGTTCGGAGACTGTTTTTCTTTGTATTTGTTACTCTTATCAGGTAGATTCATTATAAATCGGCACTTTTCCGAGAGTACTTTCATATGCGCCAATAAATAGACACGTTTCATAAGCCATTAGAAATCGAGAATTGCTTTGAGCATAGAACGACTGGTTTTTATTGATGCCAACAATAACAACTTAGATGTTACTTATCTAGACGACAGTTTTAATTTCTTGTCCTTTCCCTTTTGGTTTTGAAGTGAACAGATAGTTAAGTATTCTAAGTAATCTGCGTATGAGCATGATATGTATAGGGGAATCAACAAACTATTTATCAACTGTGCTTATCTTGTGGATGGTAGCCTAGGGGTTTCTGTTACTGGGCATTGATCACTTTGGTACCTATTTCGGGTCACTTTGGAACTGGGTTTCGTTCAGACCTCACGTGGTACCTCAAAAGAACTTTATGCATTGTATACACCATGATATGAAAATTCAAAGTAAGCTTCGATGTTGATCTATTTACTAGACTGAATGAACAAATTTAAGAAAAGAAAGGTGCTTCTGTTAATATGAGTTTTGTGCTTATTCACTCATCGGACAAAACTTTTTTTGTTTTTTAATGTATTCACTATGCCTTATAATTGCTCTATACTCGCGTATATTGAGCACTATAGCTAGAATGGTGGCTTTTTACTCGACTTTGATGTAATCTAATTAATGTAATTTTAGGTTGTATACTTCTCTCCCGCTACATCCTGAAGAAGATTCACAGCATAAGACCAAGCATCAAGTCCATGCTAATAGTTTCAACGCACTCCAACCAAGGCATATGTAGTGTAGCTGCTGCTATTGCTCAGTCCATTGGAATCAGCGTTACATCCATAGATGGTGACATGCAATCCAAGTTTCAAACGGATGAACATGTACCAAGTCTAAGTAACTTTCTTGGAAAAAGTGATGGAGGAGAAACAAAGAAGTCAGAATTCGATTGCATCGTCTGCTCAAATGATTTGCACTCATCCGATAATCTTGTTTTCGATGAAATTCTTGCAGAAGGTAAGGCGTTTTGAAAAAGATGCGAGATAGAGGATTTATCATTCATTCTCAGATCAATTATGATCATAAAATCCCGACACGAAATATCGAGACGGCACAGATTTGAACTTTAGATCTTTTTAAGATTGAATTTTCTTAACGAGACACACTGATTCAAAAGAGACACAAAAAGTTGTAAAAACAAAATACAATCATTCTGTTTTACCCGCTTAAACTGAAACGATTCATACCGTTTCAAAATCATATCATTTTTGAAATCGTTTCATCTAATTTCGGTCAGGAAAAAGTTTTGTGAAAGCAAAAGGTCACTCAGGTATGATTTCCCACCGCTTTCATTTAAAAGCAGTATATTGTAAACGGAGGTTTGCGTAACACATTTTTGAATCTTAAAGGAGTGTTAGACACAAAAGAGTTTATTTCAGGCATGTTTATTTCATGCATATATTGAGTATATCTCCTCTAATCTCATGTCAATAGCAAGGAAGGAGGAATGAAATCTCCATTGTTTTAGTCTCTTCAACCCCATTCATTTTCCTTCCTCTTCTGCTAAACTCGAAAATCCATTTGACATGATATTTCTTTTGGAAACCTGCGATCACAAGAAAATCATGATGAAATAACACCCTGCTATTTTTTCCATTTCAGATGGCATCCTTGCTGTTTTTGACACTGAAGGAAAACTGCCCTTGAGCGAATACAGCTTCCGTAAATCAGTGACAATCATTAACGTCAACCCAGGTCATTTGTCGTTCAGAGACGGAATAACAGCCGAATCAAAAGAGGAATTTGAGCACGATCTTATCTCTTTATCTATGCCACAATCTGATGTTGATGTTATCAAAATCAGCAAAGTGTTGGCCTCTGGACTTCAGTGTAATGAACACAGAAGTAAAAACTGCTTTAGCTGCTTTAGCATAGACTTCGGAAGCAAGAGGAAAATAGAGATCAGACCCCCGTCTATGGATTATCAAGGACTGAAAGAAGACCGAACTTACATCGTTGTCGGGGGGACTAAGGGTCTGGGATTGAATACAGTTCAATGGATGGCATCTAGAGGTAATATGCTTGTTAGATTTTTCCCACCTTCAGGATGAAATTTCACATTGACATATACTACCTCTACCGTTTACCTCTCTTTCACCTATTCTATCCCACCCTCTGGCACTCATCCCATCTTCTGGCATTTAAATCATACAATTAAAACCCCACTTTGTGAGATCCTCCTCCACTCTGCTCCGTTCTCATGTATTAACGGATAAAAAGTATCCGTTTTGCTTTGCGTTTACATTGCTCCACTCTTGAAACGGAGCTTATTCTTAATGCAAAACCGCAATGACCCAACCAGGACTTGAACTCTAGATTGGGGATTTAAGTTTCTGCAGGTTTTGATAGTGCATTGGTATAACGCATTAGAGATAAAGAACTAATTCAGAGGTCGTGGACTCGAGTCCTACTCGCCTTAATTTCATTCAAACTGTCTCTATGGATTTTGCAGATCCTGCTTGTTTGCAAGTTTATTACTTTTATCTAAAAGATATATTTTTTCTATCTAGGAGCCGGAACAATCGTAACTCTCAGCAGATCCGACGTACCTAGTGGTACACGTGAAAACTTCAAAAACCTGGAGCTAAAGTTTGGAGCAAAGATCGTACCTTTAAAGCTTGACATCAGTTCAAAGGAAGGATCAAAGCACTTGGAATTGAAGTTAAACAGTCTGCCAAGCATTGCTGGGATAGTGAACAGTGCTGGGGTATTAGACGATAAGAGTTTTCTGGATATTGACAGGAAAAGCTACAGAGACGTCATGGCATCAAAAGTTGATGGTAAGGATTTAATTTGTATGGCATATTATTATTAGGCACATCGATTGTGTTTTCGATTATATGAGAGCAAACTTTTCAGCGGCTATGCAATAAGAAATGAACAATTAACGATTGTAGCTTTTAGTAAATTTATTATCATTATAATTATATTCATAAAGCAACTTATCATTGCTTAATCATTTTCATTGCAGGAACTCTTCTGCTTCATGAGATGTTGGAGAGAAGAAACGAACAGCTAGACTTCTTCGTGCTGTACTCATCAATAACTTCAGTGATTGGCAATCAAGGACAAACGTCATACGCCGCTGCTAATTCCTTTCTCAACAGTTTCGCTGAATATCGGATGACGTCTCTGAATAAACCGTGTCTTTCTATTTGCTGGGGAGCAATGGGTGGAGCTGGAATGTTGAAGAGAAACACTGATGTGGCCGCACTCTTGCAACAGATTGGCCTCCATTTACTCGATATCCAGAGAGGTAAATCCAAGCTAGTCCCGAGTATGGATTAACCGTTCATGCCCCTAGTTGCTGTAAGAGTACGTCAAGCTATATCCCTGACAAGGTTTTTCGAAACATACCCGTATTTTTATGACTTGATATTGTTTATAAATTCCATTCCAAAAGATGATGATTATCAGAAACTAGAATCAAAGATTTGTAATTCAATCATTCCCTTTTTACCTAGGTCTGAAATGGATGGAAACTGTCCTAACAACCATGCCGAGCCAAGTAAACATTTGCATTTGTGATATCGACTGGATGAGCTATTTCAAGAGCTGTGCACCAAAGGTGGCTAAAAGCGTGCTCCTTAAGTCTCTGCGTAAAGGGCTTAAAGCTGAAAATCAAACAGAAGAAGGGGAATTACTCAATAAGATTCTGAATGCGAAATCGGTGGAGAAACAACAAGAAATAACGTCGGCGTTTATCATCCAGTGGCTTGCAAAGTGGATAGGTGGAAACCAAGAAGAAGTTGATTGCAATGTTCCATTCTTCACGTATGGCATTGATTCCATTGGAGCCTCGATTTTCAAGCTGTATATTTTCCAGAATCTGAATATTGAGTTTGAGGTTTGTTTGTTTTTCTATTTTTCCATTTTTGTGATTATGTGAATTTATGTCAACTGGCTAGCCTGCAAAAGGCTTGAAGACTTATTGTTAGCAGAGGCACGGGACCCCTAGTTTAACTTCCTAAGGGCAGGGAAGTGAATTGTTTAGTCAACACTTTGAAAATCACCAGATGTTGACGTCACAAAGGTTGACTTAAGCTGCACGTCGCAAACTGATAAAGCAACTCTGACACTTATCTATATTGATGGTTTATTGTATTCAAAACCGAGTATTACTAGGGATAAATAGCCAAGCGGCCTAAACAGCTCACAATCTGCAGCTGAAATCAAGCTTGATAGTGACGTCAACGTCTAGATATACTAATGAAATTTAGAAATAACTTAATCATTATGTCTGACATTCATCAGAGTAATACGTCAGAACAGTCTTTGACTGGTACAGAACTTGAGCATCGCGAAGAGAATCAGATCAACATGTTAGTATAACAATGTTTTAGTATATGTTTCAGTTCTATTTCTGATTTTCTTCTCTGATGACTATCAAATGCAATGCTTAAGAAGCTATTCTATTTCGTTATGTTTATTATTATCCTCACCATCTTCTGTACATACGCAAGATATCAAATCTATTCTATTTTCATTTTTCTCAGGTGTTTTACTTCATGCTGCCCGAAACAACAGCATCATCTCTCAGCTTTACCTTGGTAGATGCAATAAACCAAAAGTTCAAATCTCCACAAAAAGACACCTCCGGTGAAATTGCCATGACTGACTTTGAAATAATAGAAGGTGCGTTATCAATGTTCATTTCAGTAGGTAAAGAAAGATCAAGTTGAAAATTAATTTCTGGATCCTTGAATCTACTTATTTGAGCATCAGCCTGAATGACGCTTAAGAACATTATCATATATCATAGCAAGAACAAAAAAAGACTTATGTCTTTTCAAAAACTAGTGTCCTTGCGAACCTTACAGCACCTCACATTATGATTTGCCACACAAAGAAAACAATTTTAATTCATTCTGTTGAAACGTAACATCATTTTAACATCTCAATATGCTATATCTAGAAATAAACAAATTTTCCTTTTTAATTTAACATTCCACATGCTGAATAATTGTTCTTCTTAATTCATCATGCAAAGCTTTCCTCTAAAAATGAGCTTTCATCGTAATTCTCAAGCTTTTCCCTTCAATTCAGATAACAATGCTGTCGAATTTCGAAGAAGGCAGTCGAGTCGAAGAGGACCGTTCCGTTCATTCAGGGCGATAGCCCCAGAACCAGAGGAAGAGAAGCCTCTTGTGCTACCAAATGATTATCTTTCCTCCATATACGACCCCCCTGATGCAAAGACTAAACTCTTCATCGTTCACCCGTCGCATCGTTATGCTGGGATCTTCCAAGGCATGGCAGCCGGTATGAAATTCCAGGTCAGTGTCCTTTCCTAACGGTATGATATAGGTATTGCAATGTGGATAATCATGTCACATAACCTCTTATATATCCATTCTCCAAGCCTGGGTCGTTTGGCCCGCGATATACCTAACTTGAAAACGCAACATTAATAAATGCCTCAGTGGTATTAGGAAGACACGAGGATACATACTGGAATTAATTTGTTGAACCTCTATCAAATCTTAGCCAACAATGTTAATAATCTTCAATTTATCTAACGGTGTGTTCTTCTTGCAGGAGTTGTTTTCCGTGTACGCATTTGGCTCACCAGATCCAGGGTACATTGGTGAAGATATTGGCTCTGTGAGACGACTCGCAAAAGCGTGCACAGAGATGATGTTAAAGTTGCAGCCCCATGGCCCATATTTCCTAGCTGGATATTCTTTTGGTGGTCTCGTTGCAACCGAAATGGCAGCCATCTTGAAGGAATCGGGGAAAGAAACCGCACAGTTGATCATGATCGATACGTTATCCTGGCTGCCAGAGGCAAAGAGCAATCAGAGTTTTTTTATGGAGAACTTTGGATCTAGTGCTACGAGAGACAGTATCTTAAACGTGAGTAGAATATTAGATAGTGAATGCTTTAAGATCACCCTGAGTAACGCCTGTGCAGTACTGTGGAAGGTTTTCATTTCTATGGGAGTCAGTACTATGAAGGATGATTAGTTCTGTAGTGAGAAACCATTTTGTGCTGTTGAGGATGTTCAGTACTTTGGAGGATACCATTAAGCAGTATTGAGGACGTTCAATTTTGAGGATGGATACTATCCAGTACTGTGGAGAATGTTGAGTAGCATGGAGGGAATTATCACTACTGTGTGCGGAAATCATAAGATATTCAGGATAGTGGAGGCAAACCGAAAGCACTTTAGGTATTAGGTATTTAGCTATAAGTGCTTGCTGTTTCCCTTCACAGTACTGAATATCCTCCACAGAGCTGATGATGGTATTCTCCACAATACTGATGGTGTCATTGCAAGATATTTGGGGTACAACATCAGTGCTGTGGAGAGACTCTCTGTGGTATTTCTTGGTATAACTGCAAGATATCCTTCAAAGATACTGGTAATATCCCACCACGTTAATGCAATCTCTCCAGATTACTGCCCAAAGAACATTTCCGAGGATCAATATTTAACGTATTCCTTTTCAAATCGAAGGAACAAGTGCGAGAATTTCTGTGTCGCATAGCAACGACCCAATTGAGCATGACTCGGAGAGAGTTTGATGAAATGGCGGACGAAATGATTATTGATGATGTGGCTCGAGTTTTGAATGAGAACGCGCAAAGGTTAGAGCTGAATCTCCCGGATATGCAGCAGATTCTACAGTCTACATTTGATGACCAGAAGATGGCGACAAGGCATCACATGGAATGGATCCCACCGATGGTAAATATGATTTATATTCTTCTTCTTCCTCTGTAAAAAAAGGGGTTCAAATCGATATGGAATCATATGGCTCTGAATGATGATTTAATCCAAAAAATATTTACTGGATCACTGTGAATAAGTCAGGAGCTCGATACACAAGAAGGCTAGTTTGCAAACTTATTGCCCTGATTTAGGGTCCAGTATTCGAGACGTGGCGGAAGCTTAGCACAACTGCGTTAGTCTACTTGTTAGTATATTTTTCCCAAGTGAAAGGATAACTTGTGAATCCATGTATCGTCTTAGAATGTTTGAGATAGACCAATAGAAAATCTGAATAAAAAAAATTATCTAAAGTTTATCATCTGTCCTTTTTAAAATTAAAAATTCAAATTGCCAGGATTGTTGTCATTTGACTATAAAATATTTGGGACTCCAGTTTAAATTCAAAATTTATTAAGACCCCCGGGATAGATTTACAGTGTCAAACGTTCATGTGACACACAGTGTATAATTACTGTATCATATGGTCATGGGATACCCGATGTATGATTACAATTTCCATTGTTTGCATCCTCTAGCCCTGAACCTGAGGCCCTAAGTTTTTGATAGAGCTGCACAATTTATGATACCAACATCTGATCTTCTTTAGAACATTTACGATGGTCCAGTTATCTACATAAAAGCAGAATCTTGCCTTTGCAACGAATCAACTGAATCTGGCAGCCCTTCATCCTGCTTCTGTAAGGTTGCAATCGCATCTGCAGACAACTGCTGGTCTTCCATCTTCCAAAAGAAAGTCATTACTATCGCCTGCCCAGGGAACCACTACTCAATGATGGATCAAGGGAGGGCCCAGAATGTCGGGAAGGTTTTAGCCGTTGCTGCCACGCTGAGATATAGGGATATTTTTCCCATGGTTGGTCGCATTGCTTTGAATTCAAATCACACCACTACTGCTGCCATATTCAAAGAGCGCGGAATGAAGGTTTTCTTCATCCAAAAATCAGGTAATTTCATTTCCTTTTATATGCAATCTAGAAAAGTACCGTATGACAGGCAATGTGGATTTAAATTACTGCCTTAGTATAGCTCAATAATTCCACAAGTATTTTGTTCTTCCACGATTGAATTTTATACCTAGAAATGGGTTTCAAAGCAGTAAATATCACACCATACCCATAAGCAGAAAAATGAATGTTTAAACATCATGTGATAGGCGCAAGCAGATATTTCTCTGGCTTATTCATTGGTAAATGATGTTTTTATGTATGTTCAGCTTTTTATTTCATATTTTTGTTAAGCATCGAAATTTCTAGCAAAATCAGTTCCTGATTTTTAACTAATTGATAGGAGTTAATCTTAAATCCCGAAAATCCAAAAAGTAGTTTTTATAAATGGAGCTTAGTAGAGTAATCTGTGAAAATAAATGTCATTTCTTAAATTATTTAATATTTGAAATCGGCTCAATAGAAAATCTGGTATGAATTAACGAAGATTATGATTTTTTTCTGACGCAATCGTTCAAAAAACGTATTACATCTCAATACGTATGAAAATACGTATCACATTATTCAAAACTTCTGCAATACAATCAACTATAATATTCAAAATCTACTTGATTAAAGATTTGATATCAGGTCTCAAAAATTATGATGTGAAAACATTTGCTACCTCTCTCATGATTTAATGATTTACGTAAAAACGGTGTTCAAAGTCCTTAATGCTACTCCATGCCTATAAGAAGCAAGTCGCAAAACAACATTCGTGTACGAATCCATGTAGAAATTCCAGATAAATGGAGCTTAAAATCGTTAATAAATGGAGCTGTTACATTGCAAAAAATATATCAAACTACGCTTCAAATTATTTAGCTCCTCTGCTGTAAATATCAACTTAGATATTTGAGATCAACTCGATAAAGAATGTACTATAAGTTGTCCAATATCCATTCAGAGAATGGAAAGCTGTGAAGAGGGTAGTCAGAAGCAGCCTTTTGGCCGTTGTGACGTGCAAACGTAAGAAGTCTAGCATGCAATGAAATGTTAAATTCAAATCAATCTAAAGCATTACTTACTTGTACTTGTACATGTACTTACTTGAATGATCTTTACGTTATTTTGTGTACCAAAAAGCATTTTCTGTTCTCTGAGGTCTAAAATGCTTCTGAAATTTTAAGATAGATTTGTCTGATATACCTACTCTTAGGTCTAAAAATGTCGTCAAGAAAACTCTAGAATATCAACCATATATATGTTGGTCTATATGGCATCGATATTTGCTACTTTTAATGTGTTCAATTTAATACTCGATTTATGGTGACTTATCAAACGCGTCTTCTTTTTCCTGTTGCAAACGGTATATATCTGGTTTATCGATTCATATCATGGCTCTTCAACAACAAAATTGAATTTATCTTCAAACTCAATTTTTCAGCTTTCAAGAACGTATCTTCTCCCGCTGTTCTAAAGATCAATAAATCGTACGACAAATTCAAACTAATTATGAGCTCTTCGAGAAATGCAGTGTCGAAGATACAATTAAAAGGTAAGTTATACGCCAACTTTTAGCTCAACTTATTTGATCTTAATTATGATGGTGTCTTCATCATGAGACAGTTATCGAAAGAGTCCTAGGGGAAAACGAGCCTTTTGATATCTACACAATATGTAATACATTGTTTTTATGTAGAAAGACTGTAAAATTCCCAAGTGAAATGTCGTCCTTGCTCTGCCGATGACGCCGAAACATTTATCACTGTAGTTTTGAGCAAATTTCGGGTTTTCGAGTTAATGTCCACTGGGTAAAATACATTCCATATAATCGATTTGATGTCTTTCCTTTGTAGATATAGTGAACATAAGGATGCAAGACCGAAGTGCACTCGCCAGCAGTAATTCTTTGCGGAAATCCGATGAACTGGATGTCAACTCGGGATATTGTTTTCTGAAGAAAGATCTCCGCGAATTTATCATCATGTGTTACAGCAGGCAAGATTTCCAGCGTTTCACATTTTTATTGGAAGCCGCCTATCGGCTCAAGCTTCCCCTTTAGTACAAGACTTACAGATTTATAAATTTTCGATATTTGAAGATCTAGATTTTGAATCGAACTTTTGGTGGAGTTTGAACAATAAACTTTTTAACTACCGTTAAATACAGCTTCGAAATTCAGTTTGGGCTTCTTTAGACCAAAACTGGATTTGAGAAAGATACACCAATTAATATTTGAAGATATAGATTTTTTATCTAATTCAACCCTACTAGCTCCGAAAAAGGCAGAGTTCGCCCCTAAATTCTGGCGTAAAATCATTTTGGCTAAGGTGACTAAACACTTTTCTTTCAAAATATTCAGAATGTAATATTCTCTGTTTCATACGCTATATTAGATCTACCAAAGACCCCTGTTGATCTAAGGATGATAAGAGAGAATAGCAATATAGAGTCTTCTAAGTAGCATGAATTAACCCTTCTTGCACTAACTTATTCATGGATATCATAAAGATCGACTTAACGAAGTGAAAGATATGGTTCTGATGTTTGATGTTTGGCAATACTGAAACCCTTACAATTTCAAACCTACAAAAATGCTTGCAAAGTCTTACAAAGGTTATAACAAACGATTGACAGTAAAATTGCTCGTTCCTTTGCATTGTCCCACTGTTTATTATCACTGATCAATTTGGTATACTGATCAGGTATTTTGACGTCTAATATCATCAGTTAGCAGCGGTCGGGGTATCTGTAATAGACATAGCAGACTAGATATTGTAGAGTAGATGTAAAATCTAGGTACAAGAACAAGTGGAAACTGTATTGCCATCGACGAAGTCTCTCAAATCATCTGGCTTTCAGTTTTTCCAAAAGTTTGAAGATAATATTGTTTGTTTCCGTTAGCCGAATTTATTGACCAAAGAATGATATAAATGGTCGAAAGAATATTTCTTTAGCTGCAACAATGTGAATTTTACGAAAATAGAATTTTCCAGCTTTTTCGTCAATTTTGAGACGTATTTTACAAAATCAGTGAGGTTTTGAAGCTTGAATATAATTTTAAAATTGGTTTATAAAATGCCAAAGTTTACCGGTCTTTTGTTAATAACGTGTTTTATCCAGATTCAAGGAAAGGAGATCCTCTCCGGAGTAGGCTAAGGTCTAAAAAGCTCGGAGCTGGTAGGGTTACAATGCAATATGAGCATTCAGTTTTTTTTTGATTAAACTTTAAATACACATTAGACTGTTAGATTCCGACCTTTAAGATAATTGATACCTTAGCACAGCATATTACCCAAAGTGATAACTGTACCCCAACTACGGCCACGGAGGATCTAGGTCGTTAAGTCGTTTTATCTATAAGGCAGCTGTTTTTGTTGACTAAGTTGTGTTAGAGTTTCATTCCGGTAGATTTCAACAAAGATTTAATACAGCTTTCTGCACGGAGCGATTCAGGATTCAATTCTTGCTTCATGAAAGGAAAACATTAACATCGAATAAAAATCTCAGCTAAAAAATAACTAATGTAAATCATATGGTTCTTGTTAAATTATTTCTAAAAAGATGCTTGCACAATCTTTCCGTGACAAAACCCTGCCAAAACTCACTGAACAGACTACCTGGGATGCTAAGAGACACTTTTCTATCATGCATTTCGTGAGACTACGTGAGTTTGTTAACTTGTGCCAAATCGTATGATTAATTTCAAAGTACTTTGTTGTAAAAAGTTTTATCAGCTACCTTTATATTCTTGTCAAATTTTATGAATAATTATTTTTAGGGCCATGCCGGTAATGGCCTGTAGGAAATGAAATTGTATTTTTAACATAGCTTTAATTATCATATTTGACATAGTATTTTATACATCTTTAATTGTTTTAGTCAATAAACTTAACATAAATTTAAAAATTTAATCGAGTATGATGTGAGCACACCTTGTGATTCCCTTTACCGATTTGCCAAGAAGTTCTCCCTAACAGGTCGGAAGGTTTAAAGGTGACAGTGACAGTTTGGGGATACTTGATCCAGTTTTGGATAGAGACGTGCCATCCAAGAAATAAAATGTATACCTAAAAATACAAAATGTATACCCATATTTAACCAAAAACTTGAAAATGCATACCCAAACCCACTTTGAAACTACTTTTGTCAAAAAAATGGCAAATAAGTACACCCATTTTGGCAGCATGTCCCAATACCCAAAATATTCTCGCCCGAGTGGAAACTCTAAGTTCTCGAAACAACGCAAGAAGACAATGTCTGTCACCCTCAGGAAGCTTTGGTGCTTACCTTCATACCCCCTAGAGCTTTAGCAAGAAGATAAAGCCTAGGGCGTGGTTTCTTCTGCCCTTCTTCTAAGCAACAAGCTGTAAGGCTTCAAAGCGACGAAAGTAAGAAAAAATAAAGGAAATTTCAGCCCGAACATAGAGTCATATTTAAGAACTGCCACCTCCACCCAATTTTACTTAATTCTCAGTAGTGCCGAACAAAAATGTAGTACAGGTTGCAAATTTGACTTTATTTTTTCAACAAGTTTATCATTATTTTCAGTATTAGCAAATATATTGTTGCTCAGTAGATGCTCAGTAGTATAGAAAGATATCACTAAGTAGTTTGGGAGACTTTTTAGTTGTGCGGAGGGATATCTCAGAGAAGTGTTGGTGATGTTCTGTAGTGTTGAAGCATATCTCTAAGAAGACTTGGTGATGTTCAGTAGTGTTGGAGCATATCTCTAAGAAGTGTTGGTGATGTTCATTAGTGTTGAAGCATATCTCTAAGAAGACTTGGTGATGTTCAGTAGTGTTGAAGCATATCTCTAAGAAGACTTGGTGATGTTCAGTAGTGTTGAAGGATATCTTGAGAAGTGCTCGTGATGTTCAGTGGTATTGAAGCATATCTCTGAGAAGTGTTGGTGATGTTCAGTAGTGTTGAAGCATATCTCTAAGAAGACTTGGTGATGTACAGTAGTGTTGAAGAATATCTCTGATAAGTGTTGGTGATGTTCAGTAGTGTTGAAGCATATCTCTGAGAAGTGTGGAGGAAAGTTCAATAGTATGCGGAAGGATATCTTGAGAAGTGTTGGTGATGTTCAGTAGTGTTGAAGCATATCTCTAAGAAAACTTGGTGATGTTCAGTAGTGTTGAAGCATATCTCTAAGAAAACTTGGTGATGTTCAGTAGTGTTGAGGGATATCTTGAGAAGTGTTGGTGATGTTCAGTACTGTTGAAGCATATCTCTAAGAAGACTTGGTGATGTTCAGTAGTGTTGAAGGATATCTCTGAGAAGTGTGGAGGTAAGTTCAATAGTATGCGGAAGGATATCTTGAGAAGTGCTCGTGATGTTCAGTAGTGTTGAGGGATATCTTGAGAAGTGCTGGTGATGTTCAGTAGTGTTGAGGGATATCTTGAGAAGTGCTCGTGATGTTCAGTAGTGTTGAGGGATATCTTGAGAAGTGCTCGTGATGTTCAGTAGTGTTGAGGGATATCTTGAGAAGTGCTGGTGATGTTCAGTAGTGTTGAGGGATATCTTGAGAAGTGCTGGTGATGTTCAGTAGTGTTGAGGGATATCTTGAGAAGTGCTGGTGATGTTCAGTAGTGTTGAGGGATATCTTGAGAAGTGCTCGTGATGTTCAGTAGTGTTGAGGGATATCTTGAGAAGTGCTCGTGATGTTCAGTAGTGTTGAGGGATATCTTGAGAAGTGCTGGTGATGTTCAGTAGTGTTGAGGGATATCTTGAGAAGTGCTCGTGATGTTCAGTAGTGTTGAGGGATATCTTGAGAAGTGCTCGTGATGTTCAGTAGTGTTGAGGGATATCTTGAGAAGTGCTGGTGATGTTCAGTAGTGTTGAGGGATATCTTGAGAAGTGCTGGTGATGTTCAGTAGTGTTGAGGGATATCTTGAGAAGTGCTGGTGATGTTCAGTAGTGTTGAGGGATATCTTGAGAAGTGCTGGTGATGTTCAGTAGTGTTGAGGGATATCTTGAGAAGTGCTCGTGATGTTCAGTAGTGTTGAGGGATATCTTGAGAAGTGCTCGTGATGTTCAGTAGTGTTGAGGGATATCTTGAGAAGTGCTCGTGATGTTCAGTAGTGTTGAGGGATATCTTGAGAAGTGCTGGTGATGTTCAGTAGTGTTGAGGGATATCTTGAGAAGTGCTCGTGATGTTCAGTAGTGTTGAGGGATATCTTGAGAAGTGCTCGTGATGTTCAGTAGTGTTGAGGGATATCTTGAGAAGTGCTCGTGATGTTCAGTAGTGTTGAGGGATATCTTGAGAAGTGCTCGTGATGTTCAGTAGTGTTGAGGGATATCTTGAGAAGTGCTCGTGATGTTCAGTAGTGTTGAGGGATATCTTGAGAAGTGCTCGTGATGTTCAGTAGTGTTGAGGGATATCTTGAGAAGTGCTCGTGATGTTCAGTAGTGTTGAGGGATATCTTGAGAAGTGCTCGTGATGTTCAGTAGTGTTGAGGGATATCTCTGAGAAGTGTGGAGGAAAGTTCAATAGTATGCGGAAGGATATCTTGAGAAGTGCTGGTGATGTTCAGTAGTGTCGAGGGATATCTTGAGAAGTGCTGGTGATGTTCAGTAGTGTTGAGGGATATCTTGAGAAGTGCTCGTGATGTTCAGTAGTGTTGAGGGATATCTTGAGAAGTGCTCGTGATGTTCAGTAGTGTGGAAGGATATCTTGAGAAGTGCTCGTGATGTTCAGTAGTGTTGAAGCATATCTCTAAGAAGACTTGGTGATGTTCAGTAGTGTTGAAGGATATCTCTAAGAAGTGTGGAGGAAAGTTCAATAGTATGCAGAAGGATATCTTGAGAAGTGCTCGTGATGTTCAGTAGTGTTGAGGGATATCTCTGAAAAGTGTGGAGGATGTTCAGGATTGTAGAACAATATCCCCGAGTTGCGTAAGGGGATTTTAAGTGGCGTGGATGGATATCTCTGAGTTATGCATGGGATCTACATTCCACTTAATATCTCCATTTCCATTGCACACAGGGGTTGTGGGGTGAAAATGTATTACTCGACAGAGGGGTTGCGTTACTGAGCTTTTCTTGAGCTTATTTGAAATATTTTGAAGAAAGCAGAAGCATTTTTACTAAATTTGTGTTTCTTATCGATGTTTCTTGTGTAAAAAAGTGTACAAAAGGTTCTTTAGTTTTTCAATTTTGACCCTATCCTTAACTATTTCTTCTTAAAATGAATTTAATGGGTTCGAGGGAGGTTTGAGGACTGGGAAATTGAAATAAATTTTCATGGCTTGATCGCATAAACAATAAATGTTTAATGAAAAGTGCCAAACTCTAGGACAGGTACCTTAATTGATAAAGAACTTTGTCAATAGTTTCGAAACTGGATTGGGAAGACGATTAAGGCAATGACGTGATTATAGAGCTATCGGCTAGCAAACTAATACTGATGATAAGGCCGGGAAGTGGGAATGAATAATTCATTTCATATCACCTGCAGTGAAATCATATATCGAAATATGTCTGGTGTAGCTAACAACACTAATTTTCATAAGAGCAGGTAAGCTCGGTTTGAAGCTTGCTGCTCTAAGCAGTCGGTGGAGGGCCTGCGAGAATTTGAATGCTGCCCGACAGAAGCTCTTTGTTAAGAAAGCTTTTCCCCGACTAAGGACATCGTTTTGCTTGAATGGGCCCCATTTTCATAGAAAATTCACAGTTTAGGGAGGGCTGATGCCCCTGTTCCCTCAGTCACTTAGGCCTTTGTTCTTACACGGCCTCAGTGTTATGATATTGTTCTTGCTTTTCGTATGCTTTGCTTCAAAGCCTGTTTTTGCTATCGGTTTTATCAATTGTTGCAAATTGCTACTTTCGCGGCCTAGTTGACATCCAAGTTGACATCCAAGCTTGTCTTATGGTTATTTCTTTTCAGTGTCTTATCGAACAAATATAGCCAACATTAGCTTGATGTTAGCTTGTTCTTAACATTTGATGGAATTTGAGGTTCGTGTACTTGTGAATTATTCCTAAAAAAATGAGTGTATATGAAAGTAGGAAAAGATTGCATCATCTGCAGCATTAAAAGACAAGAGTGGCAAAGGGGGGTCAGAATCACAAATAACATGAATTACATGGAAAAGTGTTCACGTTTTACGTAAATAAAACGGTTTTTGCCGTGAATTACTGCAAACCACGCTAATCACGCTTCACGGATGAAGTTTTAATGGTTCTTTTAACTCCAAACGGAGAATAACACATTCAGCAAGCCAATATATTACATCAAAGCACGTTTTTCTTAGAAGATCGGGAAAGTCTTAGGATACCCTCAATTTTTATAAGAATTAGTTTAAACCGTAGGGCTGGATTTTTAGTTAGAAAGTTAAAAAACTATTTAAGCTATTGTAAAAGAAGATTTGCTTATACTGTGCTTGGCTTTGTTCCTAGTTCAGTTTGGTTAAATTTAATAGGAAATCTTAGCTGTTTGCAGTGAAATTTTTTTATTGCTTCTTTTAACCCAATTCATGTTTGGCAGTCCTAGAAAATAAGAAACGACGGTATTTGAAGGAAAATTTGGTTTTTATGTCAACCATATTTCTACCGGGCTTTTTGGATCCTTGTATTTCCTGGGAGGGGGGCATAATGCCCGCTTCTGATAATTCATGTTAGGGATGCGATAAAGACTTGAAACAAGATAGAGCAAAAGAGCTTGACCCGCTCTATCGATTGGTGGTGTTTTCAAAACAATAATGGCTACCAAAGATGTCAGGGTTATGTGATAAGTCTGAAAAACCATGAAAATTGCTTGTAGGAATTTAGCTTGTGCTTGAAGCTATTTTTATGGTTTTTTGCCACTCAAATTTTATAGTTATGGATAAGAAGCATTCTTAAAGTATAATTAATGAATTTCATCGCCTTTTTTCTATGTTTTGACAAATTTTTATCATTTTGTCATAATTGTCGTAATAGGGAAAAAAACTTGCAAAGATACTTTTTGTACCATAATAGTGGTGAAAGCTAAGAAACTCTGATATGCATAGTTTTTTATCCGTTGTGGTTATTAGAATAATTCTCAAATTGAGGGGCAAATCACTCAACATTTTTGCACACAGGGGCCATTGTCCCCCCCCCCATCAAATTGGCCAAAAAATATTGAGTTTTCAAATTTGAGAAAATAACCATACCAGAGCGTTTATTCTCGTTAGTGTGCAGAATTAAAACATTTTTACGATCATTAATGACACAGAAAATTTTGAATTCTTTCTCAATTTTATCTGAATACAAAGACCTGGTATAGAATTCATTTCTAGTCAATATTGCAAAGTACTTTGTTGAAAATAAGCCAAATCGTTATAAGGCATTTCAGAAATTGGTCTTACTCTGACTTATGAATCGTAGCAAGTAAAAGTTTTTGACTGTCGTTGTTGTTGGTTGAGTTTTGTTGGAAGATCAATATTCGTTCGACCTATGTTCAGATTTAAAATTGAATCTGAGGATCGAGTGTCCATTATCAGAAAGAAATAGAGTATGCCATTTTCCCATATCTACATGGTTTGCATGCAAAAGTGCTTTGTTGGTTTAATGTTTTAATCGGATATTTAGGAGCTATAACATACTCGTACTGTGTTTGTTGTGTTTTCAATTATTGTGCAGGAAGAGAATTTAAAGGATTGTAAGCAATTTTAAGGCCTAAAAAGTGGTAAGATTTTGGGAGCTTCCGAGGGCTCCGCCTCCTGGACCCTTGCCAGGGCCCTACCCTATACCTACGGGTACCTAATGTATGCCCTACAATTTCATACTTCTATTTGCCCCCCCCCCCCACTTCAAAATTCATGACGTGGGCCCTGTCAATTCATGTAAGCAAATCATTTGTTAGTCTTGAATATATGAAAATGTCACAAAAACATCAAATCGATCTGATCGCCTATTCGAGGCAGTAAATGTTGAGCCCTATTTGGGCAGTAATTGTTGAGCCCTATTTGGGCAGTAATTGTTGAGCCCTATTTGGGCAGTAATTGTTGAGCCCTATTTGGGCAGTAATTGTTAAGCCCTATTTGGGGCAGTCATTGTTGATCCCTATTCGAGGCAGTAAATGTTGAGCCCTATTTGGGCAGTAATTGTTGAGCCCTATTTGGGGCAGTAATTGTTGAGCTCTATTTTGGGTAGTCATTGTTGAGCCCTATTTGGAGCAGTAATTGTTAAGCCCTATTTGGGGCAGAAATTTAAGAGCTCCATTTGGGGCAGTAATTGTTGAGCCCTTTTTTGGGCAGTAAATGTTGAGCCCAATTTGGGGTAGTGAATGTTGAGCCCAATTTGGGGCAGTTAGTGTTAAGCCTTATGGGGAAGTTCATCTTTATCTTACTTGACTATCTGATCTAACATGTTTAATGTTTTCAATTTCTTTTAGCGTTTTCTTACAGATGTTGAAGAAAGTGTCAGTTTTCGTGAATTTTGCGAATTCTTATTCCAATAATTGACCCCAATGTCAGGGCATTAAATATGGAGTCTATTAGGAGATATCCTTCTTGAGCATTTACTATACAAAGTTTAATTGTCTCGAATCATCTTTTTTAGCCTTTTATTGCAGAAATGAAGTCAGTTCAAGAAAGTTCCGTTTTTGTTGAATTTTGGGAATTCTAATTCCAGATCCTTGATTTACTTCTCCTACTTTTACCTTTGGTGTAAAGTGGCAGGAATATATCTACCCCTTTTGAATCGACCCGAAATCTCCAAAAACATACAAAAATATATATTAAGGATTAGGAACGATTTGATAAGAAGTAACAATATTGAGATTGGAACTGGTTTTCAATTATCACTATGTACGTTGTCTGTTATGTTCTCTCTTATTTCTGCTGGTGAATGTTTGGTGGCTACGAATGATATGATTCCTTAGTCACTTCTTCTAAATGAACATCAACGTGGGCCGCCGGAATAGTGCTCTCTGAATAACTGAGAAATTACTGTCTGGTGGCCTAAACATTCCATTTTCAAATGTCAACTCAGTTATTTTGCATTCTCAAAAATAATTTGATTAAATGGTGGCTATCTTTAAATCACTAAATCCGGAGTCCGAAACACAGTACTTAAGTGCAATGTGGAATAGGAAATATGGAATGGGGAGTCCAGGTTCTAGGAATTTAGAATTTAGAATAGGGAATACGGAGCTCGGGATACGTAAACTAGACAACGGAATGTTGAATATAGCCAGGAAAATCGGAAGCATAGCGAAACGAACACATAGATTGATTAAGCTTTTCGTCTGACACTCAACAGAGTAATACGTCAGAAAGAGAACGAAACAGAAACCTAACTGATTTATATACCCAGGTAAGGATCGAAATAGACCAATCAGAAAAGAGGTGAATGATTGGTATGGTGTGGGAAAACCAATCAACAACCACGATACAGTGAGCTGACCAATAAGATTACTTTAAGAGTCCTAAGGCGAAAACAAACTCTTTCTATCTACACAATAGGGGATCCCTGGTTTTTATGTAGACTGATTCCAAAATTCACATATAAATAAGTGAAATGTAAATCTTGCTCTGCCAATTATTCGAAAACAGTTCTCACTGTAGGCTTTAGCACACTTTGGGTTGTCAAGCAAATGTTGACCTATAGCAGAGTCATGTTTGAGTGATCTTTTAGTTTTTGAGGCGCAAGATTGTTGTTCTCCTTGTGGCACTGTCTTTTGGCGTATGCTAGACGGCATTTGTTGTTTTATTCTATCAAATAACCGATGAGATGTGCGACCTACGTACCTGGCATCACACCGGCACGAGTATTCATATACTACAAGGCTGTTTTGTGTGGTAGGCACACTATCTTTGCGGATAGATGGAATTATTTTTCTAGAGGAGAAGACGAGACGGGGGCTGACCGTGGCGTAGCATTTAGTTATGGCTTTCTTAATTTGTTTTTCAAACCACATGGAGACGTTGCCAATGTAAGGCAGTTCTAGATAAACAGGGCACTTTTGCGGACCAATCTTTTTGTCAGCCGAGAAACCTGCGATTTTATTACAAAAGCAAGCCGAAATGAGATCTTCTGGATATCCATTGTTGATGAGGGTAGATTTGATTTTTCTAATTCTAAATTGAGTTTTGGTTCGGAACAGATCATAAGTGCCCGGTGAACCAATGTGTTAAACAAGTTGATTTTGATTTGTTTGGCACAAAAGGAATCCCAACGTGTATATAGGCCGCTAAAAGTTGGTTTCCTGTAAACACTGGTAAAAACCAGGTTCAGTTTTCTCTACAGAAACGTCAAGAAATGGCAAGGAGTTATTTTCTTCCTTTTCAAAGGTGACTTTTAGAGACTGATGCAATGAGTTGATTCAGACTCTTTGTTCGAAACCGCGAAAGTGTTATCAACATAGCAAAAATTAACAAGGGGCTTTTGGTGGCAGTTAGAAAATTTATGATCATGGAAGCCGATTGTTGAATACAAAGTCTGGGATATAGAATCCAGAATACGGAAAGCTGAATAGGAAGTACGGAATGAGAATGTATATATTAATATTAATCGAGATAATTTGTGAGAATGAAAATGACCCGAGTAGGACTCGAACCCACGACCTCTAGATTTGATCTCTAGAACGCTACCACTGCGCCACCGGGGCTACGAGAAACCCAGGCTATTTCATTCACATAAATTGGGTTCGAGTCCTACTCGGGTCATTTTCATTCTCACAAATTATCTCGATTGATTTTCCAAATCCTGCTTCTCTTCAAGTTTACTTCCTTCAACTCTATCCAGTGATGGGACTGCGATGGTCTCTCTGGTGTGAGAAAGTCGTTGCCCTTCGGCAGGTCCAGTGTAGTGTCAAAGAGCCCGGATAGGTTCGTCTCTGCATTTGGTGAGTGGTGGTGCAACAATTTGTCTGAATGAAATAGCCTGGGTTTCTCGTAGCCCCGGTGGTGCAGTGGTAGCGTTCTAGAGATCAAATCTAGAGGTCGTGGGTTCGAGTCCTACTCGGGTCATTTTCAGTCTCACAAATTATCTCGATTGATTTTCCAAATCCTGTTTCTCTTCAAATATTAATATTAACTAATGTTTGAAATGGCCTTGAGTGATGCGGGTAGCTCGTTGATTTTGGGGATGTTCGTAGCGTCGTTTACAATGGCAGTTCTTCGAAAAGTTCAATCTTTTTTGAAAATCATTTAAACAACCTTCAAGAAGGCCATTAATTTATTTTGTATTGCTCCTTTTTTGAAAGTTCAAGCCTAAACTATTTGCCTTCAAAGTACGTGTTTAATTGAAATCCTTGTTAACAGCCAATTTTTGTAATTTCCTGTAGTTTTCATATTCCGTGGCAGCTGACACAATAATAAAATAGACTTTTACTAATTTGCATTTGAAACATATGGTTCTTTACACTTTCTTTCAAATCGATTTCATGTTAAGCAAATGAGATATCAAATAAAGCATACATCAAATTCTACCCCACCACCCGACTTTAGCACATTCGCGAGCACTTTATAAATATACATAAACAAGGTAGTAAAAGGTTTGTTCTCAGAATGACTGATTATACACCTCTTAAAATAGCTTGATGGGTGCACTGGCTTATTTACCCAAGAAGGCCGAGAGGATATAGCTACAGGGGTATCGTGGTCATATAGGCTGAGAAGTAGTGCCCCTTTGAAGAAGCACACAGCTCAAATGTTATTCCCCTCCCACCAGCATCGTGTTGTGCAGAGCAATCTCCACTTTATCATTGTTATCCCTCTACTGTACTGATGCTTTCTACACTCTGTACTGAACAACAACAAACTGTACTCATACCCCCCCCCCCCCCCTCCACCACTGTACTGAACAGCCCCAGAAATACTGCACATTGTCCTTTATAATGCACAGACAAAACACTGGCCGGGACTAGAAACAAAGCCAACTTCAAAAAGAACATATTTTAAAAAAACCAAGATCCCATGACCAAGAACGAAAAGACTCCAAATGCAAATGCTTAACTTCTGCTCAGTATAAGAAGTTTTAGTTTCATCTTAATTGATTTACAGAGTACCCATATTATTCACTTATTTTCAATATGTATAGAATAGCGTGTTTTCCTTGACAGTCCACTTAGGCCCAAATTTTCATTTGTAATTTGCAATCAAAAAACATTTGCTCACGCCATAGTTTGAAAGCAAAACTTTGTAGATTTGAACAGTGTAAAAAAGAGTCTAGGCCAGGAAAAGAAAACAGATTGAGAAAGTAAAATTTTGAAAATAAAAATAAACATTCGCACAAAGATTGAAGATTAACGAGTGAAGATCTTTGTGTGATTTTAGTGAATTATGGCTGGATAGACTCCTAGTGAGTTGAATGTTTTGATTTGGAAAGTGAAACTAACGAATATTTCACTCAAAGAAATTTGTTTAAAATACAAATGTTGCTGTGGATAAAGTGCTGGGATGGGTGAAGCCTTAATGACGTGTCTCAATACATAGCAAAAATGAAAATTATCTTGCGCAAATCAATTACGGAGCATGTAGTGTTGGTAATATGAAATTCAAAAAGGTAGGTTTTTCAACTTTATAAATGCTGTTATTTTTCTCCCAAACTCATCTCCTATTGGAGATATTTTGGAAAAGTTTCTTTGTGCTTCAAACTAAGGAAGACTGCTGAACTTTTCATTGAAATGCATAATCGATAAAAACTTTTTCCTCTGGTTTCTTTATGAGTGACTCAAACATGGGTCAAAGGATAGGAGTTTCAAAATTCAATCTACCCACAAAACTCTGAAATGAATCTAAGAATATGAAACTTAGAAACATGTCTTGATAAAAACATAGGAAAATATCTTCCTCCATAAATCTCTAGGCATTTGATAGCCTTCTTTTTCGCTACATTTTCTTCTCAAAAAGAGTAAAAGAAGAAAATTATGTAGTCAAATGGGATATTATTGCATTTATGCACCTATAGTTTTGATATTTTTGATAATATTTTTCTTTTCAAATGTGTCAAACTTCTTTGAATTATGAAAGTAAAACTATGGCCTTGCAGTGGTTTACAGGTTTGGCAGCCATTTTGTTGCTAGGTGTCCCAATACATGAACCTATATGTACTAAAGGTTTAAAGATGAGTTGTGCTCGAAGCTTTCATAAAATTTCAATTTTGTCATGAATTTTTAATTCCAATTATTGATCGACCACTAAATATTCATCTGACGCATTCAGCGGCGCATAACCTGGTTGCTTTCTTATGCGCAGGCTGTCAGTTGAGGTTGACGCGTGAAGATGAAGACCCTTCCTATCTTTGCCCTATTGGCCACTGCGTTTTTTTGCCGGGGAGGTACTAGATTTATACGAATGGGACGTTCTTCAAGCGCATAGGAGAAGGTAACAATGAAGAGAGCCAGCCTACTGATGAGCCTCGGCTTCGTCCTGAATTCTTCTAATGCAACGGCAAAGCTTTGTGTTCGAATGTCCTCAAGTATAAAGACACCAAAGAATATCAAACGGTGAACGGAAAGGGAGATTTGCTGAAAATCAAGCGAGCAGTTGTAACGTGGGAGAAAGGTAAGTTAAAGTTCAATCAGCAACATGAATTTCATATCATACGTTCAAAGTAGATATTAGATGCAGTGCGGAGTTCTTTTGCGAATCAGTTACTCTTGCGGTAGAGAGTATGGAAACCGTGTGCTCGAAATAACCGCGGGACTTAATTTCTTGAGGTTTGCTATCCATTTACTCATTCCTCGATAAACACCTTATGATTACCTTGATATTATTGACACCACATGAATTGAAATGATTATAACATGGCTCTGAAGAAGGACTTAGGCTGGAGTTTTACCGGATTGCTATCGGAGTGGAGTGTTAGCGGAGCGATTCTCACTAAAGTAGGAAACTCAAAAGTTCAGTCACGCTACAACGCTCTGCTTGCTTCTGCGCGATATTCCACTGCATTTAAGACGAGGTTTAGGAAGAAAATGCATCAAAATCATGCGATAACAAGAAAAGAAACAGACTCCGGAGTCAGCTACGTATTTGATTTATGCAATCAAACCACAACGCTCCGCTATGAAGTGACTTCTCACTCTGGAGTGATTTTCGCAACACTACCAGAGTGGAGCAATTTCACTCCGCTAATCGAAGCGTTTTGTATCGCATTGTTTGAAGTAGCGTAACTGCAACCCCTATCCCATATGAAAGTCACTCCGCTCTAATGTGTATCCGGTATAAGTGTAACTCCGACCTAACCCCAAAACACATATATCCATTCTTCACTGTGGGTAAGTCAGGAGTTGTAAAATACATATTTTCCTGGCCTTAGGAAAGTAGCTAGCGCACTCGCCCTTGTTTACAAAATCCCCAGTTCGAGACCTCGTGATGGCATATGGCATCTGTAGTTGACTGCGTATAGATAAAAAATGAATGTATATAATGATATAGAGTAATGTATATGACCTGAATATCATGCTATTGTGACCCGGGTAGGAAAGAGACCTCTTCTGGCCTTCCGAAGGCTTTTTATCATAATCTCACTCACTCACAAAAATTTAAAGATATTAGGACTATATTTACTATTTTAAGGCAGAATGAACGCGTTAAAAAACAGACATGTTCTTCTTTGACTCCGAGTTTCGTGCTTGTGCACTCATCAGACAGACTATACCAATCCAATGTTTTTTAACGCGTTCATTCTGCCTTATAATTGCTCTATACTAATGTATATTGAGCATTTTAGCCAGGATAGGCACTTTCTTCTCGTGTTAGATATTTAATATTTTGTGTATAAATGCAGTGCATACTTTCGTCTCTTTTGGTATTATGGGCCTTTATACCCTTTCCTATGCTGACTTGTTGCAGATAAAGTAGCTCGTTCATTCCTGGATTTTCGTTTTAATTTCAAAATCCTTTCGGCGTCATGAATGCTTTCTGATCATTCAAATTCCTTGCAGTCAAAAAAGATGATGGCAAAGAAGGAACGAAAAGGGAGAAACAAGTCGATTGGGTAATCATTCAAAGAAGAGATGATGGCTCAACAAATTTCAACCGCAGCTGGGAAGACTACAAAAGAGGATTCGGGAACGAGACTGGTAACTGGTGGATTGGTCTGGAGAAACTCCATTCACTGGCTGGACCGGGGAAAGGGGCAATCTTCAATATAACGATGAAGATGAAAGAAGATGGAGAAAAAACAAGAAATGTTCAATATTCTTTGTTTGAAACCGGGAATAAAAAAGACGGTTATCGATTGCAAGTGGGCGGCTTTGCTGGAAATGTTTACGATGCTCTAGTCTATCACAATATGTCACAGTTCTCAACTTATGACGAGGACAATGATGTTGATTCAAGGAATTGCGCTCGAATTATAAAGGGTGGTTGGTGGTATATAGATTGCTATTCCTGCGTTTTGAATAGCTTATATCCTAGTTATATGCACTGGCACTCATTAACAATCACGTATTCTGAGATGAAAATAAAGATCAAGCAGTAAGCTGCAGAACTCTTTTGCTTATACCTAATTGAGTTATCTTGTTCCCTTTAGCCTTGCACCTTTATAAGCAACTCAGTAATTGCCAATTGAATGTTTCTCCCAGCTTCCATCATTGAACAATTTAGAGGACTAGGATTTTAAGCTCTACGTATTATGTGAAAGTAGATGGCGATCGTTTTTCTGTTGTAAGTTTTGATTGTCTTTATTAACGATCTTTCTTTCACTTACATTTTAGCGTAAGTTTGGATTCTCTGCGAAACCAGGTTGTTAAATGATCTTGATAGAAGGGTCCAAATCAACCCATTGAACTTTTGCTGTGGGTGTTTTTTGCTCTGTAATTTCATTCATCAATGAACTTGAATGGGAGAGAGAGACCGATGTAAAGAGATGAAAACATTCAAGAGAAATGTGTTTACACAGCATAAAGCTAAATGAACTCGGACGTCTTCAATGTAGTATGCACTTTAAATGTTAATTTTTTCTTTATAAAATATGATAAACTCTCTGCAATGATAAATGGAAGTTATATTTAAAGTAAACACATATCAATTCAATGAAATCTTCTTTTTGTTCAGTGTTATATCTTCATGGAAGTTTTCGCATGTAATTCTAGACCAGAGGGAATATTTTTCAGATTCTTATATTCTCAGAGTCAAACTTTCATTTTCAAAGAAATACCTCTAAAAATATTAATTGCAAAATGCATCAGAAATGCGTTATTGAGAAACAATTGTCTGACAATTGCACTGCATGATCATGTACTTTCATCAGTAAATCATCCAAACAAAATATAATGACTCATTTTGAGAAGATCTGCCAGATAACAATGAAAAAAGAAGAGCTAGTTCTTCCAATATATTAATTGTTTCACTTAGATATTTTCTCGTAAATGATGATCGGTATTTGGATTCATTGCAACTAATTACATATCGGCAGGATTTTTCATTTATTGTATTGTGAAAAAAAAATCATATATATACAAGCATTTGATAAAAAGGTTTGATCAGGGGTTGCAAATAAGGAAAAATTGCTTTAATTCTTCTCATACATCAACCCAAGCCTCTCTGGTTTCATAAGAGCTTAAAATCATATATCAAAAACTCAATCAGCCCTGTGACCCTGTGTTTTCATCCATATCTGCTGGGAATAAGCATTTGTAACATACTGCTCTAAATAGTGTCAGACACAAAGTTTGAGTAGTTATTATGTTTCGCTATGTTTCCTATTTTCCTCATCATCCTCAAGTTCTATGCCAATCAAAGACTGTTTTGACAAACTACTCCGATGGGGGTCAGACGCAAAGCCTAAGTAGCTAGTTTTGCTATATCTCCACATTGTGCCGGCCCTTGATAATACTTGCTAGGAATGAAAAAGAGACTTGAACTTGACTTAAAATTCATCGATTGCTAGTATTTTTAAAACCATAATGGCTGCCAGTTGGTTATGATTTTTTTGCATTCAGATGATATATCCATAGACAAAAAGCATTTTTGAAACAGAATCTATCAATCAAGTTGATATTTTGTATCTTTTATCATATTTTTCCCAACTTATTTTCATTTATGTTTAAGGGCTACAATGTTTACTATGGAAAAAAATAAGAGAAAAATAACAATTGAGATTTGAAAATAATTTTTTTTCCTTCAGAGGTGCAACTAAACAGCAAGAAAATGAATTTCAAATGAAAAAACATAATTGTTTTTCATATATATGACGTCATATATATCAACGGCGTCATAGATCTTAAATTTCGATTACGTCAGCAAAAAAGCATATATAGTTGGAAAGCTTTTATCAAGAAATGCCTAATGGTGCTTTTCGTAACTTCCTAAGTAGTATAGTTGCAGAAATATGGGCATTTAATCATTTTTCATCTCACTGCGTGTTAACAAAAGCTTTGTCACATGATTAAAAAGGTGTGATAGTGACAAAAATACATATCTTAGATGCTGATAATATTGAGGACTATTCAAACAGGCTCAAGTAGAACCTTCTGACTTCTCTGGGAGAAACAGCATTTTGATTTGCTAAAGGCACGTTCCGAGCCCTCCCGATATGACATTAACGTTAAACCCCTTCTTCCAGAAAACGTTAGATAAAGGATAAAAATTCAACTCCTTGGAAGGCTTTGCTCATTGGATAGTAATTGCGTTGATTTTGAATGCTTACTAAGAGTGAAGCCTTGGCTGGCCAGGTGGAGAAAGCCAAAGGATTTAGTTATTTGCAACGTAGTTTGTTTTTTTGTATGGTAAGTCTTTTGATTTTCAAAGTACATATCAAAATTCTAATTATCAATTTTGAATAAGTGTAGAATTCAGAATTCAATTAATTTATTATTCATCAATTTTCAGCGAGCATTGACTGATCCAGGGTTGAGAAGCCCTGCTTGTTGGTTAGATAGTAATTGTGTTTGTTGGAGACTTGAGTAATTTCCAAGTCTATTGTTACCTTTTATAACAAACCTTGCTTCGGTACTAGTGCAAACAATTTTCGATCGGTACGAAACTTCGCAGTGGTGAAGAAATCGGTAATGTAGCAAGACGTTTAATGCTATACGACTCTCATGAGTGTCAGTTGCAAAAGCTATAAGTAATTATTATTTTTCGGCTAAAAGAGAAACTGGCTCTCTTTAACTTAAAGTACCATGCTCATGCAATCATCAGACAGACTATAATATTTCGGCTATTTTTCCTATTTTTCTCACCATTATTGTTAATAATTGCGTACTTTTTCACCAGTTCCTAGTACTAGAAGCTTCTTAAAGTTTCTTGTTCACATATAAATAATTGATAATAAAGTATTGTCAAATGATGACATAGACCAAAAATTGATATTCATAAGCATGAGGCGAGGAAATCAGCAGGATTTGGAAATGCAACGGTTAGCGAACTTGAGTACTGATTTAGAGATCGCAGTTTCAAGTTCAATCTTGAGAATTTTCAGTTTTCAAAATAGGAATAATTACAAAACTTTGAATACAAGGCAAAATTTTCTGTTTCTCCGTCCGTCAAAGATGCGCAGAACCCTCAAATGTCTTAGATACTTGATTACAAATAATAATGATGATTATTTCAATCATCTACTTCAATAATAAAGCTATACAAGTACTCCCAACTTTCCCAGAGTAAACCATCCGTCATCTTTTCATCTTTGGTAAGTTCCATTGTTTTCAATTAACGCCTGACCTAGCCTAATCTCTAATATCACATTCAGCACTTTACTGCATACTTCCAGCTTGAATTTCTCTTTAGGATTCTATGCCCTTTCCTCCTTAATGATCCTCTAATAACTACAAACTGCGTCAAATCATGCATCGATTTACTTTTGTTTTTGTATATAACCTGTAGATATTTTAATGTTTTTTGGATCAGTAGAGTTCAGTAGAATTCAGTACACTTATAGAAGTTAATATCAAGACAACGTAGATCTAAGCAGGTGTTTCATTGCAACATAGATTTATAACCATGGATGCGTTTTTTAAGCATTCTTCCGTGGAGTAGACGATAAAAGAAAACATTCATTGATCTTATCTTAAGAGAACACTTGCTAGTAGACCATATTTTAAAGCAAAACAGATCTTCTTCACCTGTTCATTCAAATAAAGTTTTTTTTATTCAATCTATGATCTTTGAGATGAATCTGTCTCCAAACAATTGGTTAATTCATTCCTTATACGTCTCAGCATCAAAAACTGATATTGGGGTTTTCCGACGATTGTGTTACTTTGGACGTTGCTTTTCAACTTTGTAAGGTATTATTTTGGCAAAAAATGTGGGAATTGATTTCAAAGAGTTGCTTGGAGTGTTTTCCGGTCGCACATTTTCTAAACTATTTCCTACCTAAATATTTTTATATTACTTGGCCAATCTGGAATTATAAACGAAGCTTTTTCGTTGGGTTGTTATTTGGTATTAGAGTATTGCGTGCAAATTGAGGTACTTTCATGAATAAAGTCTTTGATTTATGGTGCATCAAAAAAATATTTAGATCGCTGCTGGAGTATTTGAGAATTACTGCATTGTAACCACTAGTTTGTCGATTTCCATATTGAATTAAATTAGGGGGGCAAGGGAATACAATGTAATCGTTATCATTTTGGGTTGCTTGTCGGCTGGATATGTTGTGGGCGGCGCAGCTGACCACTTTTTACGTAAAAAGAAGGGGAGAAAGGATAAAATCGCTCTCTATGTCCCCTTTTAACCATTTTCTCCCCCTTTTGGCTCTCTCAACTCACATACTTGAGTGAAATAGCATCATTTTTGGATGAAAATAATTGCGTCATTATTTTCATCATCATCATCACCACTTATATACCTGAGTGGAGTAGCATTATACTTAGACTCATATGCTGACGTCATTGTTATAATCATCATCATCATCACCGTCAATCACATTCTCGAAGGAGCAGCATCATTTTAAGACTCATATACTGACGTCATTATCAGCATCATTAACATCACCACTCACACACCCGTGTGGAGTGGCATCATTTTTACACCCATATACTGACTCATACAAGGACCATTTTCAGTTGTCACTACTAGATTTTCATAAACCTGTAACTTGCTTAATGTGACGTGTCTCTTTTCATTTTGGAATAGATCAACGCATTTAGGTGAAGTAGACGTTCTTATCGTATTGCTAGCAATACAAAACAATTAGGAAAAATGATACGGTATCATTATTGTGGAAGAACAAATATTTCATATCAAATTAGGTTTTTTGGTTGCATAAAACGTTTACGGAATAGAAGTACAATATCACGAAACTATACTCAATCTGGCAAAAATAGCCGAAGAATGCATTGGTAGGACAAAAATGATTTTTCTTGCCATTTTTCTTCCATTTTTGATAATGTGATCAAAAATGTCACTTCCCCTCAAAGATTTTTGAGCCGATCTTGGATTTCAAATCTCCGTAGTTGATTAAGTTGAAATGTGAAATGAAATTTGAGGTTCGGCAGTTTTCTTGTTCTTTCCAAATATCAATTGTCTAATCGTGATAAATGAAATGCTTGAAAATAAATTTGTCGAGCCTTCATCGAAGAAAAACAAAAAATTTCACTTTTCACAGTCATCATCACGTTATAAAATCAACATTGTAAAGAGTCCAAGCTTCCATTCTTTAAAATATTTTGTGACAAAACTTCTGCATTATGTTAACATATGTCAAAGCTGCTGCATGATAGATGCTGAAAATGAACGAACTTGTGGTGACTATAGCGACTTTTCAAAGCGTATTGAGGATGTCCATCTCGACTTAACTCGACAGTTTTTCATAGTTATCCGATTTGAATGGCTAGGGAGCTATTTGCTTGATTCTTTACTTTAAGTTTTGAAGTCTAACTGGGTTTAATCATGCATAAAGTTTGGTTGAATTTATCACTAAACTAATTTATTATGAATGGAAGTGTTGCATATTGGATTATTTGCTCAAATATCCTTATCTGATAAATCAACAAGAGAATATCGAAAAAGTTGTGGAAAAGGAATATTCGGGCTCAGTCGCTCAACCATGTTAATGTAAGTGAAACAATGATAAGGCAAAAGGTGCCCTGTCACGGTTGAAAAAAGTGAACAAAAACATATCATAAAAGGTTCCCAGACCATTTCTTTCTTTGAAAACTATGGTTCTTTGTAGTTGATAAAGTCTGTCAGTTATACTGTTGAAATTTAACAAGCTAAGGCCCAGTTCATACGCCGTATTTCTGCCGCAGCAAATTTAATTATGATAAAATGCAGCAGGCTTTTCCCGAAGTCTATGTTTTGTTTCAGACACCGAATTTAAATGACTTCTGTCGAAATAAATGTTGTCGGTCCCAGGTCCCTGTGTCTGCAGTCTCGTGCGCAGCTCTTGGCCATTTTCAATACTTAAACGAATAACATGCTTCTGAAGAATCGAAGAAGACGAGCAAGTCAGAAGAAATTGAGACACTTACTTCTGACCACTCTGCAAAGAGGAAAATCAACATCAGGATCATAAAACTTTTGGCGGGCAGACATCACACTTGTACGCATGCGTATTGGAATTCAATCACTCTCAGATCAGTGAGAATCACAACTTTCTTTTAATTCGCTGCGGCAGAACAACGGCGTCTGAACTCAAGCCGCATTTCTACCGAAGTTATTATTTGGATGCGCGAGAGCTGTCGCATTTCTACCAAGTTCAATTGATAAATTCTTCTTTGGTTTCAGACGCCGTATTTCTGCCGCATTTAATTGACACTTAAACTTTTTTGGACTTATCAATTTAATTCGCTGCGGCAGAAATACGGTGTATGAACTGGGCCTAATGCACTTATCGTACGAGGGGGAAAATTTTATTCAGTTTGCCTGAATAAAATTACATGAAACATGCTCTGGAGTGAACAAGCAGATAAGCAAATTTACCTTTTCTTCCCTCACAGAAATACGGTGTTCTTGGTCTCATTGCTTATTTCCTAAATACATTTTTCGTATTAGGCAAAAAGAAACTAAGGAACTCTATACTTGGTGTGATTTTCAGTATTCTTTGCGCGGGGGATAAGGGTTCGCGTGAATTTTATATGAGCAAAAATATCACTACAGAATACGGAATCCCTGCAATTTTCTGGCAGAGCGTGAATTTCTAGCGGATCGACGGAATTCTTCATCCACTGCCCGATGAAGATCTGAATAACAATAAATACGGATTTCTTATAAAGACTTGCGTTTTCACCGAATTCTAGAAGTATTTCATAGCAAAAAGGAAGGCGTCTCTTGGTTTTCCAGTCACAAACAAATATTTTTCAAATCAACGGTGGATTTTGGCTGAAAATTGTGTGGAAAGGGAGATTTTTATCCACTGTGATGACGCCCACCTTAGCATTTGCAACATCCTTGCTTTTGCGGTTCTGCTGTAGCTACAGATCCATCATTTCCTTTCTCGAATTTCTTCTCTTAATTGATGCAAAGTTTTCCAGAAAATTTGCACTTCTAGAGATATTTGAATAGAGTTATTTGCCTCTAAATTTATATCAAATAGCATGTAATTAATTGTATCCCTAATCAAATCTACAAAAAAATAAAAATGAACCATACAAAAGGAACATTATTGTTTTGCAGTTTCTAGACCCCCTATACATAAGACTACTGTGCATCATAATTTTTGATACTGTTCTTAACATTTCTTTTTATTGAGGCTGAGGTGTTTTTGATTGTTTTTCTTTGGAAGCCGATTTTTGCCATCAGATACATCATCAGAACTTAAGGATGGCAAAATTAGTAAATTTCAATCCACGTTTAAGTAAAGTAACAATTTATTAGGCTTGATTTGTTTTCTGTTTCTAACGTACTCTTCATATTGTCAGACACATAGCTTCAGCAGTAACTGTGGTTCGCAATTTTTTCAATTTTCCTCGCTTATTGAATTTATTGAGTTTAATTGTTCTATAAAAATGCAAAATACATTTTTGGCGCAAATAGTATAACTTAAAAATCTGGTGATCCCACTTAATTTGGTATTAAATCTGTAAAAGGTAAATTTTGATGTTTTGTTTAAATGACCCCTGGTTATAGAAATTGCATATTTTCTAAGAAGAAATGTTGATCTTTTGTGCCCCCTGATCCCTGCTTGTTGTCCATGTTCCCTTGTTCCCCGTTTAATTTGTCTCATGTTCCCTTGTTTTTCTATTTTAAATTGGGTATGTTCCCCTGCTCCTTGGCACCCTGTATGACCATGGTGACTGGGATAACAATTTCTTCCAAAATTGATCTTGAAATAGGGAATAATCGAGAATCAGCCTGCAGCAAAGGTTCCTTATAAAAATGAAACATCTTAAATGCATAGCCATATAAAGCCAAGTGAAAGGATGATCGCCTCCCCTAGATATTACCAAGGGTATTCACTTTCGTATAGGGAATCACTCCATAGAACGTCTGTGCGGTACACCAGAGGTTGTGCAGAGGTTGAGCAGTACATGAAGGGATATCTTTCAGTACATGGGAGGGATACCATCATTACACGAGTGATCGCATTATATCATAATAATAATGAAAATAGTTTAATTTCGGTTACTACAGTACTAACTATAAGCTAATTAAACCAAACTGCGTTACAGGAATAAAGAAAACCAAAATCTATACAGAGATTGTAATGAAAAGTTCATAATTCAGTTAATGTACCTTAAATTTTGTGAAAATAAACGGCATAATCTGCAAGGGCAATTGTCGGCTTTCAATTTTTTGATGCTTTGTTTGAATTGTTTAACGGATCGATAGTTTTTAGATCATTGGATAGGGATGACCATAAAATGCAACCTCTGTATTTGATATCTTCTGTTCCATACGCTAATGTGCGAACTCATGACTCTTTCAGATGATTATTTGTTCTCAAAGAGTAATTTTTTGATGATTTTTCTTCAAATACATCGTTCATAAATGAAGGGCTAAGGTTATTTTTTATCCATAAACTTCAATAATCAGCAATACCATCCAATACAGAGGTATCATATTGACTTGAAGGAAGTGATCTATTTTACTCACCGGGTACATACAGCATTTTCATAATTTTGCCATAAGAGGTTTGCTATCTTCAGAATTTTCAAGGTCACTGAGAAAAAGAAAAATATCTTATATAAGCCACTGTGAGAAGGTTTATTTACCCGGCAATTTGGAAAAATTGCCATCCAACCATCCACTACATGTCACTTCCTTTACCCTTTTTATCACGCTTAACCGAATGTGAGGATTTTCTTATTTTCTTTGCAAGTGTTCTCAACTACGTATTTTATCCCATGTACTCAATTTATTTGCTAGTTTTAAACATGTTAATTTCACATGAACATGTCTGTCTCTGAACCCATAAATTTACACACGTAAAATAGAAGCATAGCGAACGACTAACCCCTCTTACAATTCTGCTTCTATGTTACGTGCGAAGGTATGAAGACACGGAGCCAAGAATAGACATGATCTTGTGACATTTACTTATTAATGACTGAAGATAATTACAAATACTACAACTTAAATACAATCATAAACAATAGAGAGGAAAGAAAGCGTTCATACATTCGATAACGAGGCTATGACGTACGTGATGGTTACGAGACTACTTATGACGTCAAGGGTCGATAAGGAGGCTGCTAATGACGTACAAGTTAAATGACAAGTTATCCTGTTACAGTCTACTCCTCCTTGATAAAAAAAATGCGGAGCGTAGTGAGGGATTTTTTTGCAATACAAGAATACAAAGTTACATCCTGAAAACGTGAAAATGTCACAAACTTAAGAAAATAGATACGACGTAAACGATTAGGTGTGGTTTCCTAAGTACTGATTGTGGATTACTTGAGAAAATCCTGAATGAGAATTCTAATGTGCAGTTGACGCACATCCTGTACGCAAATACTGCTGTGGTCATGCTGAATGGGGCCGGTGGCGAATTGCTTGAAAAGCCGTGTCGCGATTGCATGACAAAGAGTAAAATATGCCAAATATGTTGTTTGGCAAAAACGACAAATCCTAGTGAAATAGGGCCTAAAAATGGACTTCTAGGGCCAAAATGCGATCCTATGATTCGATATCTCTATACATTAGTACGAATACGATACAAACGGGTGGTGCTATTTGTGAGAACTTATTTACGTTATGCTACAATTACTGTAGGACGAATTTACGTAATGTTAGATAAGCTTATAGACGAATAGAGAAACATAGTTACTTGTGTTTGAATGTTTCTTTTTGTTCACGTGGGTCTTTCTCGGGTTGACCAATTTCTGAGTAGAGGCTTATCAAACTGTACCAGGAGATGCTGCGTGGGGTCTCTGTCTGACAAGAGAATCCAGCTTTTTCTGCGTTTCCGGAGGGTAAACAGGGTAGAACCTTGATTGAGCAGCTTTTAAGAGGATGAAGCTGGCGTGAACCTTGAGATGAGCAGCTTTGCTGTCGAAAATTTTGAGATGAGCAGCTTTTTAAGGGTGAAGCTAGCGTGAACCTTTTTCGAGAGAGAAGTGCAGCGATCAATGCCATGGTAAGGATGAGATGAAGCCGTGTACTGTGGTTCAAAGTTGTTCAGCGAGCGAGACGGTGAAGCTGCTGCTGTCTTTTCGTTCGTTGGTGCAGGAAAATTTCTGATTCATTCGTTGTACGAGTCTTTATGATGTACTGTACTCCTTGGAAAGGAATTCTTTGGCAGGCATCATGTTCTGAGAGATTCGGTTATCCACCAGTTGTAAGAGTGGTGTATCGTAGGCTGTGATGAACTACAGCGAGGGTCTTTCACCAGTTGAGAGAGTTGTGTTGTTTGGCAAATCTGCTTGAAGAGAGTTGCTGAAAGTAGAATTTCAGATCTGAATACTCCACCAGTTTCTTGTAAGAGTGCTGTGTTCTTGAAGTACCGATCTGTTCTTTTACCAGATGTAAGACTGGCGGACGGGTCCTCCACCGTGCGAAGGTATGAAGACACGGAGCCAAGAATAGACATGCTCTTGTGACATTTACATATTAATGACTGAAGATAATTACAAATACTACAACTTAGATACAATCATAAACAATAGAGAGGAAAGAAAGCGTTCATACATTCGATAACGAGGCTATGACGTACGTGATGGTTACGGGACTACTTATGACGTCAAGGGTCGATAAGGAGGCTGCTAATGACGTACAAGTTAAATGACATGTTATCCTGTTACATTGTGGGGGGGGGAGGTATTATCAGTACATTAGAATGTGTTCAGTACTGTGGGGTTTAAATCAGTACTGTGTGGGATACCATCAGTACTGTGGAGTGATACCATTCAGTTATGTGGTGAATTTTCAGTAGCATGGAGGATCCTCAGTACTGTGAGGGATATCATTAGTATATTGAAAGGTGTTTGGTACTGTGTTGAATCCATCAGTCCTGTGGAAGCAATACCTCAGATTCTAATGTCTGAGACTATCATTATTAACTAAAAAGAAAACAGCGTAAAAAAAAGAGGGTTGCCTCGAACAAAGCCTTAGATCGACCTCCAACTGCGGTCGACCAACTTACTTTCTATTTAAATAGGTACAAAACAATCATCATTTAGAAAAACATAATACCTTGTTGATTTGAATCCTCGTTCAATTATTGTAAATATCACCAAGATAAATGTCTGAAAGATAACTAATAATTTCAGAAAATATTTAAAATTTTGAAGCAAATTTTCTTTTTGTGATGAGTTTTTTAATTTTGGACAAAATGTTTTGCTCTGAGTTTACAGAGATTATGTCACTTTGGTTTGTGAGAATAAAACTAAAAAAGCAACTCGATCTTGACTATAACAAAGATTAGGCTCTGGATAAATTTTCATTTTCCCAGGTATGACAATAAGCAATTACTTGCTGAAATATTTTTGGTTTACATTTGCACACAAATAAACTACAAGAAAAGTTGAAAGTTTCAAAAATTCCTTTCAAGCCCAGCATTAAATGTCGCAGGTCTAGAAATCTCCCTTCCATTCTGAGTAATATTTGAAGGCAAATATTTGAATACATACCCAGAACCACAAGAAAAAGCCAAATATCTAAAAATATAAAGTCTGTCAATCAGAGTAAAGACAATAAATTGCAGAGATCTGAGTTTAATTCAAACTCTTTTCTATGTGTTTTGAGCACCATGCTATAACTATTTTTGTAAAAGAACTGTGTGAAAATGTTTAAATTGAAATTGTCCTTTTTGACTTCCTTTTATTACAATTTGAATACTGTAATGTAATAATACTTTAATACTTGATTCATGAAGTAGGTAGTAATTTCATGACTGAATTATTATCATAATTATTATTCTATTTATCAAATACTTGTACATGATATAACTATTTTATGAAATAATTAAGATGACAAAATTAAAAACCTGATACAATACTTTGTCATTCAAACAGTAGTGAATAATCAAAAACTCTGACTTTGTTACTGCCGTATTAGAAAAAAACTAGAATCTTACCGCACAAGCCCAGGAAAAACCAATATTTTGTACCAAAGCACTCCCAGCAGCTGGTCCTTCGATTGATCTAAAATCAAAGTATGAAAACTCATCAAATAATAGTTACTGTCATGGATGCATGCCTGTTTCGAGAAGTCCATATAATATTGATGTAGCTCCATTTGAAAATCACGAACAAACTAAGCCCCCAAAATATTCTGGGTAAGTTTAAACATGATCTATAAACAAACGTTTGTCGAGTTTTTTTCAGTGGCTACCCACTTAAGCATATCAAGAAAATCAAGTCAAGATTAAGAACGTTGGTTGGCGCTGTGCTGGTCTTTGGTGGACATGGCCCTAGGCTCGAGACTTTGCATATTACATTGTGGTATACCAGTTAGTGAGAAAACAATCTTTTGTCGGCACATCAGGTTAACAGGTAATGCCAGCCAGACCCTCCTGGCTAGCAAAAACCAGAAAGAAAGAAATTTGAGAGCTAGTTACCCGATGCTAAAAAACGCATTGAATAATGATGAAATAGCACTGTGAGTTGATAAATCCTCAGCCATTCCATGTTTCCTACAGAAGCAAAACAGAATCATTATCACTTATTGTCTTGATACATTTACTATTCAATTTAACCAACTCAACGAGTACCCAAGCTGGAGCCTCTTGGATACACACTAATAGTTTTCATTTGCCACAAAAGAAGTAGTTGGAGAATACAGAACAAAATAACAAGTTTATAGCATTGCATAAAAGTACTACAGTAAAAGATTTTTCAAGGACTTGAACTTAGGGGATACAAGTAGTATATTGCAGTGGTGGCGCCAGAGGGGGGGCAGGGGGGGCTACAGCCCCCCCGTCGGAGGAGGCTAGCCCCTCCGTCGGAAGATAAATTATGCTTGAATTTTTTTTGTCGGAGCGAATTTTTTAAGTTTTGAAAAAAATTAGCCCCTCCGTCGGAAGTGCTAGCCCCTTTGTCGGAGGAAACCTAGCGCCACCACTGGTATATTGGAGGGTATTTATGATTGTTTGGGGATACTTTCAGTATTGTGCAGGATATTCATAGCTTTGAAGGAATACCATCAGTAATGTGGAGGAAATTCAGTACTGTGGAAGGAAAACCATCAGTATAACATGGAGGAATACCATCAGTATAATGTAGAGCATATTCAGTACTGTGAAGGGATGCCATCAGTACTGTGGAGGATATTCAGTACTATGGATGGATACCATCAGTACAGTGGAGGATATTAGTACTGTGATGGATATTCAGTACTGTAGAGGATATTCAGTACTGTGGAGGAATACCATCAGTACTGTGGAGGATATTCAGTACTTTTGAAGGATAACATTAGTACTACTAAGGGGATTAACATCAGTACTGTGGAGGATATTCAGTACTGTGGAAGAATACCATCATAACTGTGGAGGATATTCAGTACTGTGGAAGAATACCATTCAGTACTGTGGAGGATATTAAGTACTGTGGATGGATACCATCAGGACTGTGGAGGATATTCAGTATTGTTAAGGGAAACCAGATATCCCCTACACAGTACTGATGATATCCCCGCACAATACTAATGATAAACAGTACTGAGCACAAGGGTAGAAATTATTTATGTAGAAAAAACAAAAACGAGCTTACACTGCTGCCTGTGTCATATCTGAAAGAGTTGGGACCAGAAAGAGAGCAACACCAGTTCCAAGTAGAGCTAACGCGATTCCATTCATCCACAAAGTTCTGAAAGGGAAGTTTATTGAATTACTAATATGTACTATCATCACAACATTTGTTTACCCAGAAACCTGTTCAAATGTTTGCTTAGGTTTACCAGGAAAAATAGACACGTTTCATAAGCCACTATGAATCGTATATTAATTAACATGAACACACTAAAAGCTAGCTCATGTCGATGCCAACTAGACCAACATAGGAATAGGGATTTCTATAACATTTGCATCAGATTTCAGAATTGATGGTTTCAGACAGATCTACCTTGCCGTTTCTGGAAAACTACAGAAGTGAAAAGAACAGAGAAAACAAATTCTAGCTTCTTTTTCCTTTTCTCTGCAAAATAACAAGTGAATCATCAAAGTGAGCTAACAAGGCCTTTCACTGAAATACTTTATATTGGCCACTGGTCCTACTTTATATTGAGTACTGTAGATGGATACCATCAGTGCTGTGGAGGATATTTAGTAATGTTGATGGATACCATACCATCAGTACTGTGAAGGATATTGAGTATTGTTGATGAATACCATCAGTACTGTGGAGGATATTGAGTATTATTGATTGATACCATCAGTACTGTGAAGGATATTGAGTATTGTTGATGAATACCATCAGTACTGTGGAGGATATTGAGTATTGTTGATTGATACCATCAGTACTGTGGAGGATTTTGAGTATTGTTGATGGATACCATCAGTACTGTGGAGGATATTGAGTATTGTTGATGGATACCATCAGTAGTGTGGAGGATATTGAGTACTGTTTATGGATACCATCAGTACAGTGGAGGATATTGAGTACTGTTGATGGATACCATCAGTACTGTGGAGGATATTGAGTATTGTTGATGAATACCATCAGTACTGTGGAGGATATACAGAATTGGTGAGAGAAACCATACATCCCCCACCAGTACTGATGATATCCCCGCAAAATACTAATAATACACAATACTGAGCACAAGGGTGACAATTCTTTGTTCTGTTTTCAGTAGCGTTGAAATGTTCGAGTAGTGAGTGATTTACTTGTGTATAAAAAAACTCTTCAACTGTCTACCTTAGAAATTTCGAAATCCCCATTCATACGTTGGTCTAATTGATGTCAATTCACAGTATTTCTAGTGAGTTTAGACAATCTTCAATTCATTGCAGCTTATGAAACTCTTCTGATTGTTCCTGGTGTAGACCGTATTTAAGATGATATGCGTTAATGATCGATATCATCAACAAAATCAGACTTAATTGGATTTTGGAACTTCACAGAAACATTTTATCAACAGTACTAACCTGCCACTTAGAAACTGACTTAGAAATTGCAGTCTGCTAGATAGCACCACCCCATACTTTTAAGATTAGATTTGTCGTATCGAGATTTCATATTGCTTTGGAAAATGATTTTGATTTGAAAGATTTGGCCTATCATGCAAATGCAGTAATAAATTCTTCACCTATTTCTTCTCAACCTATGAGAAACTAGGCAGCCTGGTTTTGCAATACTCAGTTTCTTAGTGGCGGGATGGTACTATATAGGAAGAAAGGTCCATTACAGGGCTCTCCGCTCAGACATTCAAAATAGTAGTTCATCTTCCTTAAAATAATCACCATCAAATGAGGATAAGAACCCAAGTGTCCTTCCTGTATTTACCTTGGAAAAACTGCCTCAGGAAGAATTGGTGCTGGGCCAAGCAGCACACAAGATAAACCACAAATAGTTCCACCAAGTACCATCAGCATTCTGGCATCCTAGAGAAAAAATAACTATCAAACCAATAATCCATTAGCAAAGTTATAACATGGAAAATGTATTTTACCAAAGTCGACTCCCCCAAAATGCTGCTTTGCCCCACCTGGGCTCGAACTCAGGACCTTACCACCAAACGCGAGAACGCTACGTACTGTCCCATATTTAGAGAACAAGTTAAAGCATGTTTTCAAGAATCACTCAGCACAACAGCAGCTTGGTTTGAATAAAAGGTTGATTGACATTAGAGCAGCCAAACGCAACGCCATTGTGCGCATCTTACAGAGATTGAAACACTCCTGTGAGCAAACAACAAGAAACTCAATATATCACTTACAATGTTACCAGCCCCAGACCTAAAGGCAATTGCACAGAATCTGGCGTCGAGTTTTTTGTTTCAGTGTAATACAAAATGTTCTTGATCGAGCGACTCGATTTTCAGTTCCGGTCGCAGAAAGATAAAAATAATTTCATGCCATACCGCAGAGTCCAGTCAACGTTGACTTCGGAACAGCTGATTGAATGAAAAATGATGTCTGGAGATTTTTTTAACACAGGGACTTAAAAAAGGAGGTATCAAATACTTCTTATATTACCATGTTCCTCACAGTTACAAGTTGAGATCCAATGGTAGAAGTTTCCTACCTATGTTTGCATATATTTGCCACTAAAATTTATTTACAATGTTAGAAATATGAAATCATATTGTTGAAAATATACCATTCATTACTTTATATCAAATACTTTTAAACGGGAGTGAAAAGTAAAAATGATACCCCTAACTAAGGTGGCAGTGATAGCATTAAAAAAGTCAAAAGGATTTTATTTCCATAACGGTTCCCTCAAAGGTATGCTAAACATATAATTAAAGGAAAACTGGGTTTTCAACAATTTCAGAGATGAGTAAAAAAAGTGATGGCAATTTTGACATCTTAACCCTATTACTACCGGGCTTTTTGGACCCTTGTACTACCGGGGGGGGGCACATTGTGCCCGCCCCCTATAATTCTTGTTAGGAACGCGATAAAAGCTTGAAACTTGGTAGAACTATAGAACTTTACTTGCTCTATCGATGGATGGTGTTTTTAAAACCATAATGGCTACCAATGACGTCACAGTGACGTCATAAGTCTGAAAAACCATGATAACTACTTATAGGCATTTAGCTTGTTATTGAAGCTATCCTTATTGTATTTTTGCCTCTCAAATGGTCTATTTGTGTACAAAAAGCATTTTCAAATCATAATCTATGAATTTTTTGGAGATTTTTTTATATTTTTTTATAATTTTACCATTTTTTTCATAAATGTTCAAGTCCATGAATTTTACAATGAAGGAAAGTAAGATAAAATAGCTATTCAGATTGAAAAATAGAGTTTTTTCTAGTTTATCTCTATTCAGAAACACCAAAAAAGGAATTTTAAATGAAAAAAATAATTGTCTTTTATAGATATGACGTCATAAACATTGATGACGTCATAGATTTTAAATTTTGCTTACGTCAGCAAATACTTATAAATTATATATAATTCAAAAGCCCTTGTCAAAACAAAGCCAATGGTACTTGAAGCAAGTCTCTATTTATTATTGTTGCAGAAATATGGGCCCTTAAACATTTTAACACCTGACCGCTTGTTGACAAAAGAGGTGTCACGTGATCAGCAAAGGTTTGATAGTAACAAAATTAATTTTTTCAGGTTCTCTGATAAATTTGAGGAAAAGTCGAACAGGTTCCAAGAGAATATTACGTGTTTTCTGGGACATACAGCATTTTTAATTTGCCGCGGGCACTTTGTGCCCCCCCCCGGCCATAATAGGGTTAAAGAACAGATAGATGTCATTTTCCTGGGTTTGATGGTTTGAACTACATGTGAACACTAACCTGTTTATCTACAATACAACCAACAAGTGGTGCCATGAATGCGTAGATTCCGGGGGCGATCAGGAACATCAAGCCAACTTGATAGCTACTCAGATGAAACTAAAAATAAATTTCTTAGAGGTCATATTACATAAAAGTAAGAGAATATAAATGACTCGCTTTAAGCTGAATTATTTAATTTCTTATTCTTTATTTCAGTTTTTTGTCTCGATAAGAAAATTAAATAAAATATCATTTCCAGTCATCACTAGGTGATTAAGGAAAACAAAGATAATTTTGATGAGGAACTGTGAGCCAGCACAACATAATTTTTGATAATTCGATGTTTTGTCATGTAAAGAAATGTTTAACTTGAATTTTTAGCTTTGATTCCAAGTCGAACCAGTAGGTCAAAAAAAATTACAATGATACAAAGTTTCATATAACTAGAAACGTCAAAGAATTTTTAAAGCAGTTAACAAACATTATCTCAGAATTATGCCAAAAATCTAAGAAGGATTTAATCCGAAATACGAATGATGCCTCAACTGTGGAAAGGGCTGGGTCTAGATACATCTCAGGGCTACTGCACTCTTACTTGTCCTGATTTGAGGCAATGGTTAGCGTGTTTGTTTCTAGTAGATAAGGTCCTTGGTTCGAGACTAGTGGAGGCATTTCAGAATTCCGGTAGTCTTCTTCCGTAAAATTTATTTTCCCATTTTACAATTAAGAGCTTATATAAAATCACATAAAAGATCGTACATTACCACAGAACTATTCTTCAAAGTTACATGAACCACGACAAATGGAAATTTTGTTGGAAAAATGATAAGCAGAAAACTTATGGCTAGTATTTGTTTAAGCAACCACCCATTTATTCACAAATTTTCAATTTGTCTGACATCCCTTCCCCTTTCTATGCACATGTAGACGTTTGGTTTAGCATTGTCTATCCATTCGTAAGTATTAGCAAGCTTCCGGCTTGAAATCTCCTTTCAATAATGAGAGAAGTAGAGAACTTGCCAGCTCTATGTAGTAACAGGCAAAAGGCAAAAGAAATCAGGAGGTGTGGTCACATCGGGAGGAAGGACCAGAGTTGCATTGCCTGATTAGTCTACCTATTCAGTGGGCCCTTTATGCTTTGAGCCTTGCGATTATAGTAAGTGCATTTTCCTATCAAGATCAACAACAAATTAACTACGTGCCCATGGACTGCCCCTTAATGTACTTACAGGTTCCTGAAAATGGCCTTGTAGAGTTGGGTCAAGAAAACCTAGTGCCATCGCAGCATCTGCAACAATAATACCTACAAATAAAAAAGGATTTTGGGCAAATACAATAAGGATACAAACTTTCGAGGGAATAAACTTTTTGCAATTTTTGGCCTACACCTATTTTTGATTGTTTATTCTTAAATCAGTTATCAAAGAGTTTATTTACCTATGATACAAAACTCTTTACTTTATTGAGTTCTTACTTAGTACTTATGCGAAAGCCAATTTTCTCGAGTTTATAAAACATTTGAAAGCCAAGACCAGAATGAATTGCATTCAAACATTTCGATACCTATATCCTCTTTAGTAACTGTTTTTTTTAATTAATTTTAAAGAAGTAATTTTTTCAAAACGTTACTGAAGATTTAATTCAAGTATCGAAATGTTTCAAAGCCTTGCTCATTTTTAATATTTAGGTTGGAAACAGAACATAATTGTCAAGCCCAGTAGAAAAGACTTTAATGCAACTTACATAAAATGATAATAGAAGGGATCTTTAACGCCTGCCATAATGCTCCTTTGTTTTTTTCATCTTCTAAAACTTCTGCAGTGAAAAAAAATTCATTGATTGCAATGAAAATGAAACTTATTACTTAAAAATACCACATCGCCGCACTAATAAAGATGATGTCTAGCAAATGTCGACCCGCTCATGATAGCCGACGCTTTAGTACCATTGATTTCAGGGGCAGGGCGGGGGTTCAAGAAATAGTAATCAATGTCGAGATAATTGATGGATGAAAACTTTTCATGTGTTTATCATTGTTGTGTAGATCTAGCTCTCTGAGAAATTGGTTATCGGTGATAACTTTAAAACATCTCCTCTGCGCTATGCGCCTGAATGGACTCTAAAATCACTGGATAGAGCTTCCGATTGTTTTCGTTAACAAACACATGTTGCCAGCAAAAAGTGAAATCCGCCATCTTGGCCATCCCCACAGCAAGTGTTTAGAGACATTACAGGAAGACGTTGTTAACCTCTGAGCTCTGCTTCGAGCTTAGAGCACAAAATTCAATGATATGAAATAAACGATGAAATTGAAGGCTTAGAAAGCCTTTCGTTACCATTCTTTGTTCTAGACTAGATGTTGAGATAATACATTTTTGACTGGTATTAACTGGGCACAAATGTTTAAATCGATCGGAAATTGCAGTATAAATGAACAGAAAAGCCATCAATTAGAATGTTTGAATTCCAACTGGAAAATATTGAACAAGCAGTGAAAAAATTATTTGCTTTAAATTGCCCAACCATGATTATTTAGGTAGGATACAGTAATAAAAATGAAAAGCTTTGTGCCTGTCAAAAAACGAACTATTGAAAGACATTCCAACTGAACCATTGTATCAACTGTAAATGAACTTGGAGTCTGTCCATATGAATCCTGGTTAAAACGTTGGCGTGAGGAAATGACTTGGCTGGGATAACTTTCCCTACTTGTTCAAAGTAATAAAGTCAACCAGGAAATAAGCTGCCTCAAATATTTGATGTGATAACATCCGTTGATTTATACGGACTATTTGTGTTTACCTTTGAGACTTATATTGACTTTACAAGCTTTGTTCTAATTTTTTTATCCTTTCTGAGATAGATCTAGTTACCAAAAGAAATATTCTTTCTTTCGAGTTTTGCCTTCGGGTACATTTCTATCTCAGAATCCAAATACGATATGGATAGCAAAGTAAAAGTTTCAATGGTATTGATTGGAGATGTCAAATAGTTTATCACGAAAGTTGAACTATATTCCGCCGTGACGGGAAACTCAGAAGAAAAGGGCGCTCAGAATCTGGCAAGCAGATTAGATCCAGGCTCCTTTCTAAGACTTTATTTACACGTACCTGTGTCAGGAGGAAGAATCCATAAAATCGGCAGTAGACCGACTAATACAACAGCGCCAAGAACAATGAACGGCAATTTAAAACCGCCAGCCTAAGAAAGTTAGAATACTCATAAATTAGTGACATGCAAATACGAGCAAGAAAACTGAAAAGAACTAGATGCAGCAAAAAGCATAGTCACTGACCATAGTAATAAGAAGAGTCTGGATATCCTTTATATTTGCAGCAGGTCTTTGTTAAGTTAAACTTCTCACTCTGCACAAAATTATTCTTCTCTAGTAAGTTACTACATCCAATTTGTTTCAGTACTTGTAGTAGTTAGTTTCTACATCAAATTGATCATAGTAGTTGTAGTAGTAAGTTACTATATCAAATTGATCGTAGTAGTTGTGGTAGTGAGTTACTACATCAAATTGATCGTAGTAGTTGTAGTAGTAAGTTACTACATCAAATTGATTATAGTAGTTGTAGTAGTAAATGACTACATTCAGTTGATTCTAGTAGTTGTAGTAGTAAGTTACTACATTAAGTTGATTCTAGTAGTTGTAGTAGTAAGTTACAACATCAAGTTGATTCTAGTAGTTGTGGTAGTAAGTTACTGCATCAAATTGATTTTAGTAGTTGTAGTAGTAAGTGAATACATCAAATTGATTGTAGTAGTTGTAGTAGTAAGTTACTACATCAAATTGATTGTAGTAGTTGTAGTAGTAAGGTGCTACATCCAATTGATTGTAGTAGTTGAATTTGATATTCATTTTGGATATTTTAGAATAGCACAATAATTGAAAACTTATTTTTTGCAATTTGATAGATGATTCTAGAATAAAATAGCTAATCTCCAATCACAAAATTCATGATAGGAATATACGCCTTACAAATGCATAGCTCATGTATTCATTAAATTGCGTTTCACTGGGTGTTTATCATAGTAAGCATGGTCAGTAGCCGTTGACAGAATTGGTGCCCCCTACAAACATCGAAGCGGCACAGGGGGAGTTTACCACTTTTATCGGGACCACGCGCAACTGCTTTAATCTAGAAAGCCTGAAAAAATTACTTTCTTTAAATCCAGGAAGATTTTTGCAAGACTTTGCGCATTATTTCTCAGATCGTTTGTTCATTATATGAGGCTTGAGACTGTGCAGCGGTAAATTTTTTTGCTTGGCTTCACACTGGGTCTAAATATATAACAACCTACTCCATAGAGAAATCCGCCAATAGCAGGTCCAGCCATCATTCCAAATCCACCAAAGGTCTCTAAAACTCCCTGAAAATGTAATGATAAAGCTATCACTTACATACATCTTTAAAGTATAAATACTTTCTTACTATTTAGGAACCAGATTCAAAACCAGATTCAAAAGGAGATCTTCAAATTCAGTGATACAAAATATCTTGATTCTACGGCGATGGTTTTATTGAGGTTAGAATTTTAAAAACTTGAAAAAAGGTGAAACGGTGTAGAGTTTTATATTTATAAACTTCAAAGTATTGAGATCTCTACTTACCATTGCTGGAGATATGTTGTCATGAAAATACTGGACTACAAGTGTTAGTGATGCAGTTTGGGTTGCCGCAGCGCCTAGAGCACTGGCAATGCGAAGGAGGAAGCAAGATATGATAAACGTATTCCCATCAGGCATCATGTCCACGAAACTAAAGAAAGAATAAAACAAGAGTGCAAAAAAATCATATAACGCATATGTACATTTGTAGTGATCCAATTAATGTCGCCATTTCATTGCGTCGGAAGAGAAACTGGAGCATTGTTTTTGTCTCTCAGAGGCTCTGTCAATTTCTAGAAACTGCAGTAACTAAGACTGAAGTAACTATTCTTTACTTTCCAACTTTCATTGCAAAAACTTCCATGTTTTTCTCTTCGCTAACATGAACTACCTCCAGCGAAATCATCAATTGCAGGCTAGCTATCACGTCCTTCCCTAAAACCAGTTTATTTGCAAAAGGCTAGTTATTTTATGGAAAGTGTATGCTGCTAATAAGGATGTCTATTCAAACATAATTTGAGAAGTGCAAAATTAGATTTTCATGGTAATGGATTCTGAAACCTGCTACTTACCCAAATATAATTTGATAAGTACCCTGAACAAATAAACCGCACATCAAAGTGAATTTCGGACCAACCATAGGCAGCTGAAATAAACATAGAAGAACCATTTGAAAGGCATACACAGAAACCAGAGGGGTCAACTATCATCTCGGTATTCAAGGCAGAAACACTGCATATCATTCATTCAAAATTGTTGTGGAAAGTTCTAGAAGTTTATAGATTTGTTCGCATTTGGTGAGTGGTAGTACAATATGTGAACTTGATATGGCTTGGGTTTATTTGATGAATTTTTATTGGTAGATCTGATGGTACAGTAGTCGAGAGCTGTAGAATCTGAAGCTGTGGGTCTGAATTCTACCTGGGTTATTTCTTCTTCTCAATTCAATTCACTACTTCGTGAAATTCCATGTAAAATATATACTGAGTGCTTTACAAACGAAGCAATATTGAATCATTGTCATTGCTTGAATAATAATACAATCACTGAGTTGAATAAAACCAATATCTACTGACATCAAGGCCCTCACTTACTTCACAATAATACAGAAACAACTTAATGAAGCTTGTTCTAAGAAATCCAGGTTCCAAAGAGGGGTAGGAGGAGGAGATTGGGTTCCTCTTTTAGGTCAGTGGCTCCGACTTGGTATCTCACAAGTAAAAGATTATTCTTACGCTGCAGAAATAGTTACTACTACAAGAAATGAATTTTAATTGAAAATGGCCATCTCACCACAATGCCAACCACAGGAGAAATTATGAAAATGACTAACGCGAAGACAGCAAATATTAGACCAGTAGTAGTTGTGCTACAGCCTTTGTTATGGGCCTAAAACAAAAAGAAAACAATTAGAAATAATATTTTATCTGGACTTCTGTTTTGATGATGATATGAGAAATGCTGTAACAAAATTATATTTGAGAGCTCGCAATCTTATTGAGAAGGGTTTTGACTTGTTCGGGGCATCCACAAAGTACGTACCCGGTAAATATAGTTTTTTTTAATTGGAACTAAACACATTGTTCTGCCATTGACTATTGAGATGATCGATCACTTGCTAACTATTTAGCACACAAGGAAAACACTGAAAAGAGCCCCCAGCAAGGACCGCCGAGAGGGGGGGGGGGTAGCCTGGGCAATGGGGCCCGGGCCCTGCTAGGGGGCCTGGAAAATGAAGCTTTGAAGTTTTTCATTAAACACGTTTTGATATCAAAGGGCTGGGCCCGTGAAAGAGCCGGAGTAAATGAAGTTTTCTTTCTCCCCTAACGCATTTCTAGTGATATCCCAATTCATCCCTTTAGCCAGTACATTTTCTTATTGCATGAAATCGTTAAATTCAAGCTTGGCTACATGTTCTTAACCTATGCACTACCCTGTAGATAATTTACAGATTGCCAGTTACAGTCTCTAGTAGAACGTTCAGTCTCAAGCTCTAGCTTATCAAAAACTTAGTGCACATTGCCAAGCAACTTAAGAAACATTGAATGGTGTAGCTATTCTAAGCAACGGTCATTGTATGTTTGTTTAGCTAGTGTTCAGTCGAGGCGATCTATGATGAGTAAAGGCAGGAAATCCAATACAATTTTGACAGTGACGTCATAACATAGTTGAGCCTCAATATCTCGAACACAGTTAATTACACATAAAATATATTTGAACAGCTGGCAGGAAAATGGCTGCCTAATGTGTAAACAGCTGCAAGGCCATTTTATATTTGCAATTTACTGAACTTTGACACAGTTGAAACGGAAAATATTATCAAAAATATCAAAACTATAGGTGTATGAATGTAATAATATCACATTTCACCACATAAGTTCCTTGTATAACTCTTTTTGAGAAGAAAATATAGCAAAATGAAGGCTTGCAAAATGCCCAGAAAATTATGGTAGAAGATGTTTTATCATGGTTTTATCAAAGCATGCTTCTAAGTTTCCTATTCTTAAATCTATTTCAGAGTTTGAAGGGTAGATTGAATTTTGAAATTTGTCTTGTTTGAACCATGTTTGAATTTGGAGGTGCAGACTCCAATGAAGAGCTCAGCGAATTTCTCCTAGTTTGAAGCACAAAGAAACATTTTAAAAATATCTCGAATATTAGAAGAGCTTTGGGAGAAAAATTGCAGCATTTCTAAAGTAGAAAGCCCACCTTTCAAAATTTCATATTACCAACATTACATGCTCCATAATTGATTTGCGCAAAATGTCTTTGAGGAAGATGTTTGTTAGTTTCACTTTCAAAATCAAAAAATTTATCTCCCTTGGAGTCTATCCTATCCAGCCATAATTCACTGAAATTACTGGGAGATCTTTATCAGTTAATTATCAATTTTTCTGCGAATATGTATTTGTATTTTCAAAATTTTAGTTCCCCACTCTGTTTTCTTTTCCTGGTATAACCAGTTTTTCAAACTGTTCAAATCTACCAAGTTTTGATTTCAAACAATGGCGTGAGCAAATGTTTTCAATTTGGCACCAAAACTTTGCTTACACATTACAGGAAAAGATCGCGAGTCGCAAGTGAAAATTTGGGCCTAAGTAGGTTGTCAACGAAGCGACGTCATTTTGTTTCTAGATGTCCGAATACATATTGAACCTATGTGTAGAACCCCTTTATATCTCTAACTGTCTTTCATTTCCCTTAAATTAGATTAAATACTAGCGCTAAATATTGTTCATTTCCCTTCAAGGTTCAAGCAGGTTTCCGTGTTTAAAACTTCTTCTCAGCGTACTTGAAGAAAGCTTCACTAATCTTCCCACTGATCTTCGCTGATCATTGTTCTTCCTGTCCACTTGAATTTATAAGACATCATCATTTCAGATGCAGGAGTGCAATCAGATGTGGAGAATGAATTAAGTGATGGACAGCAACCAACGGAGAAGCAAAGAAGAACGGTGAAAGTAGAAGAAAGAAGTAAAGAGAGTGATGGTGCCCTGACATCAGAAGATTAAAACGGATGAATCCAGTGATGACAATGACCGGGATGAGAATTTCGATGTAGACAGATCTTTTGAATGTTTAACTATTAGCATCAGATGAGCCGAAATAACATAGTTTTTGTTTTGTTGGCAGAAGAACCTTATCAAGCTATTGTTTGAATACCTTTTTCGAAGATGCTCCATCAATCGAATTAAGTATTTTCTTACAAATCCACCATTATGGATTTTACCTATGGTCGTGATCTAAGGCACAGTTATTACCTTTTAATACCCAAATACGACATTTTCTCCATCCAAACATTAAGCAGTTTTTAAATGAAACATTGGAAAAGGTTTAAATCAGGTACTGGACGCAATTTCCACTGACATAATCAATTTTGGTAAGTCTGCCATTTTGAATTCATGCCGGCATTATGAAATAAATTAGTCAATTTACGATTTTCCTTTAAATATTCGCGTATTGAATTGCGTATTGAATCTTAAACTAGGCGCTCGAATTAGCAGAAGCCTACTTTATGTACAATATTTTGTCAAAAAGTCCACATTCTACATTTAAGTCGCCATTTTGAAAAAAGTAAAAAATTTCAAAAGTCCCTCAAGCGAAAATCGACTCTTCTATGCCTTACGATCCTAAATCAGTGATCAGAACCTTGACTGGAAAAGTTTTCGGATTTGTCTGGGACCTGTCTATACTCTTACCTCCAATAAATATGGAAACGCTCCGAATTTTAAGGCTAAATCTAATCATTTTCATAGAAGGATAAAAAAGTAGATTTCCATTCCGTCTCTCGCTTATCTGCCTTCATGAGACGAATCACACATCAACATGTTGAAAAATTAGTGCAGAAACTTTATTTGGAATCTAATGTAAAATAAAGTTAGAAAAAAGAAGTATCTATTGAAAATCTCAAGTGTGGTAAGATGCTCCAAAATCTCAGTAGAAAAATAAGTGGTTAACGGAAAATAGTAATAAGTTGAAATTCTCTCTTTAAGGAAATAGTAAAAAAAGTTGCAAAAGTAAGTCAATAACCTAAATAATTATAAGATATCAAAATTGGGCTCGTTCTCTATCAATTCACAAAATACTAAGACGTTTAGGCAATCTTGCGCTTGATGGACAGTCTCGTGCTAAGCAAAAGCGCATCTAAGTCCTTTTTAACCCCACCGTGGCGAGATTGATACCTTAATTGGCCTTATTCATGCTTTGGACGAGGCTACGGAGCTTTTTTGAGGAATTAGTGAGAAATGCACGATTCGGTTTAATGGCGAAAATGCTGGTCGCACTACAGTTTCAGGTGATATTGCCTAAAGGATTAGCGGCAGCACTGAAGGGAAGCCACGAGGATTTCATGAAAACTGACTACAAGTGCAAACAGGGCTCATACAAACAGTGGCGGTGCAAGGGGGGGAATGGGGGGACTAGTCCCCCCCCCCTTTTTTCAGAAAGATGGTATCTGAGATCCATGCAAATCTGATAAGAAAAGGGGGGGGGGGGTAGGCCTACGTCCTTTGAATTGTGTGGATGTGCCTGCCCTTACTGCTTAATGTCTTCAGCAAGAACGATCTCCACAATTTGTATACTGACTTGTTTCGGGTCATCACAATCGTCGCTATTTTACCTGTTACCGTGGCATCATGTGAGCGCACACACAGCAAAGTAAAGATCATCCATAATTATTTGCAGGCAGCTATGTCTCCCGACAGCCTTAAAGAACTTGTCCAAACTAGTAGCAAACGTGACATTGCCGACAATATCAAGCTCAGTAAATTGGTAAACGTTTTTAAACTAGCTAATCACCGCAAGCTCCTGTTGTAACAATTCAATTTTTAAAATGTTACATCACTAACCAACTTCAAGGTTATATCTGTGTCTATAAAATTAAAGATTTTCCTAATGCAAATAGAGCTTTTGGTGAAGGAATGTGTCCAGCATTTAAAAAGTCGTTCCTAGCGTTTACAAGGGCGTGTCCTTGGTTTTAAAGGGCATAGCCCTAAAAAATGTTCATATTTCCCCCCCCCCAACTTTTTGGCGGCTGGTGCCGCCACTGCATGCAAAAGAAATTGATTTGGCATGCAAATCGAGCGAAACTCATTATTCTGACATAATGCCCCGACTATATTGTATTTCACCATGACGTAACATTCTTGCAATATTCTTGTAATTTTTACACCTGAGAATAATCAAAGAATAATTAGTTCAAGATGATTCACTGCTATTATTGTTCTTAACGATGCAAAGAAGAATGATATAGAATAATATCTGAAAAAACTTCAGAGATGTGAGAGAGCACGTGGGAAACATAAAATCACATCGCTTAGGTAAAGGTTATTAAAGGATGATGGAGTTTGAAGAGGAAAACGAAAAACGAAAAACCTGTCTGATATGATATCATTATATTCAATGAAATTGAAAGAATTAGGGGTCCTGGCTTCATTCCCCCACATCAACATTTCTTTGAGCAAAGATTTCGTTTTTCTATTTTGATATGACAAGCAAAGGTAACGACCAGCCATGCGAGAACGCAAAGCACTGACCTAAAACTACACCTGTCCAAGAGAGGGGGTAGGGTCCCCCGCCAGGAAAATTTACGGGAACTAGTGAACTTGGTTAATTTTGGGGCGTTGAGTTCAAAAATCGTTGGTATATAGACGATGGGTGGCTTCACCCTCCTTTTCACGTTTAATTTCCTCGTTTTCATGAAAATCTCGTTGATGCATGCAAAAATTATATAAATACAAGCCTGGATAAAAAAGGATATATACAGCCATTCTAGGCTTTATCTATCAAATAGACGAAAATAGTAAATGGGCGTGGCTTTTAGCCTCGTTTACACGATTTACAGTTTTGCTTTTACGATAAGCATTTTGAACATTGTGCAAGCAGAAATAACACAATCCTTTATGAAAACGGGCAATTAACTTGGGTTTGTTAACTAGCGAACCAAATGCATCGCAAACTTGGACTATAATCTCCTACCTCGTTTTCATCTTTTATAATCTTCCTTTTGAGATAAACAATTCAATCATTGATGGAAAGAAAAACGAAAATGAGTTAGATTCGGTTTACCAGGCTCACCACTTTGCTACTTTTTGCTATCAAGAACGAGGCTATTTAGGCCTCTGGACCCCCTTTATCATGGCTTGTATTTGTTATGTGTGGTAAAATAGAACAACTGAATACCTAGAGAGTTACAAAGTATCTATAAGTAAACGTTTTGAAAAATGATTATAGTCTTTATCTTCTTCATCACATCATCTCTTGTTGCTTGATTTACTCGTTCGTTTGTTTTTCGCTTATAGTCTACCAGACTACGGTAGCGCAACGCAATGTATATAGGTTTAAACATATGTATATATTGAAGCATAATTCTCGCGTCTTCCTTACTTAAGAACGAGTGAATCTAGCAAAAAAGCGAGTATATGGAGTATAAAAGTCACTCTGAATTCTTGATACCCACTAAGCAATGGCTTGGATAAGAGGGGCTGAGTGATTTGGAGCGGAATTCGTTACCCCGGTCATATTTGCGAGTTACTGGTTAATTACGAACACATGAAGACAGAAATGATGCAGTGCAAACTGAATTTCAAGAAGATTCTGATGATGCGATGTATGAAACTTATCCCTATCAATAACAACATAGCTGCGCGTCAAAAGAAATGCGGCTGACATCAAAGACAATAGGCTCAGACCGCAAACTGGGAGAGCAAAGAGATTATATCCTTAAAGTCTCAAACTTGAGATAATTGGTCCCAAAAGCACCACTTCATTGAATAGAGCAATTTCTGTAGATTTCAATGGTGTATTGTTTCCTATAGTAGTCCGTAAAAAAGCACCGTATTTTCGATCTTTTCTAAATGCCGGTTTTTCAAAAAAAATTGAATGGATATTAGTTCGTTGTGAAACATGGACTCGGAACATCTCAGTTGCATGGCTAGCCTCTCTTTTAACATAAAAAGCACCATGGTAGTTTAATTGTTCAGGATCTGGCAGTCATTTTGAGACCAAGTTTGTAAATTTCACTGCGAAAAATCCACCGTACTTTTAAGTTTGAAAATAGAAACATCGGATTTATGTGTGTGGAAGATGGGGTGCTGTTTACGTTTGCTAGTTTTGATAGTCCTGCTAACCTGCAAAATTTATTTCGTTTGGGCATTGAACAGAATGGAGCAGGATGGCGAACATTTGTCAAATTTTGTCGAGTAAACCTTTAAAATAGGACTGAAATTTTGTTATTCGGGACATCCATCTCCTCGATTTCGGCGTCATAAAATGTCATATCGAATTTTAAAACTTTAGGACCGTGTTTTTCTTTTTGCTAGCAAGTGAAATATTATTCGTTTACTTTCACGGGCTTTCTGCTTCGCTGTGATTTTGGAGCCGTCATGTTGCTTCCTCCTCGCACACAAAACAAATCTGTCCATACTTTCAGTATGCTGCGCACGCGCAATGCCTGAGGATCCACACTGAATCTTTTTTTGCGTGACAGTGATTATCAGAAAAGAGTTTCATAGAGGATGAAGACTAACCATGTTTTAAAACATTTACTTATAGATACTTCGTAACTCTCTAGCTATTCAGTCGTTCTGTTTTACCACACATAACGAATACCAGCCACAATAAAGGAGGTCCATAGGTCTAACTACCCTCGTTCTGAGTAGCAAAAGTTAACAAAGTGATGATCCTGTTAAACATAATCTAACTGATTTTTTGTTTTTCTTTTCATCAATGATTAAATTGTTTATTTCAAAATGAAAACTATAAAAGATTAAAACAAGATTTGAGATTATACCCCAAGTTTGCGATGCTTTCGATTCGCTAGTTCACAAACCTTAGGTAATTGTCACTTTTATTAAAGAATTGTGATATCTTTGCTTTCACAATGTTTAAAATGCTTATCGTAAAACCAAAATTGTAAATCGTGTAAACGAAGCTAAAAGCCACGCCCATTTACTATTTTCGTCTATTTGATTGATAAAGCCTAAATGGCTGTATATATCTTCTTTTATCCAGACTTATTGTATCTTTATACTTTTTGCGTGAATCATCGGGATTTTCATGAAAACAAGGCAATTAAACGCTAAAAGGAGGCTGAATCCGCCGATGGCCTGTATACCAACGCTTTTTGAACTCAGCTCCCAAAAATTAACCAAATTCGCTAGTTCCCGTAAATTTCCCCGTGGGGGACCTTACCTCCTTTCTCCGCCTGGTCTAAACACTAGAGGAAGGAGGCAAGCTGAACCAAAGAGGAAAGCTTAGGAGACCATCAAGAAAATCTTAAGATACATTGCTGGGATTTTTGTTGCAACCTTAGCATTTCAGTGTGACATTTTTAAGGATTGAGTGACACTTTTGGCAATCCTTTAAAGTTTGAATTTAGGAAAATAGCATAGGAGCTTTTTGGCCAACAGAGCTATGACCAGAATTCGGGTTTACATATTATAGGGGTGATTTGAATTTTAAAAGCAGACTATTAAGACAAGCTACGAACCTGTTTCTTCACATTTGGTGAAATGCAAACTTTATTTTGCTATCCCCTATCATGCCCTTAAGATTTCGAGAACCAAATTCAGGGCTGGGCATCAATATTCTTAATAACCACTATTAAACTTTTATAGTATTTTTCCGTAAGAGAAAATACAATGGCAATGTACTCAAACTACACATAGGTTCAATATATATTGGGACAACTAGCAATAAAATGGCGTCTCTTCCTTAACAATCCACTTAGGCCCAAATTTTCACTTGCATTTTGCGATCTATTCCTGTAATGCGTAAGCCATGTTTTTTTGGCACAAGATTGAAAACATTTGCTCACGCCATAGTTTAAAATTAAAACTTTGTGGATTTGTTGAACTGTTTAAAAAAGTGTTTAGCCAGGAAAAAGAAACAGAGTGAGGAACTAAAGTTTTGAAAATACAAATAAACACTTGCACAAAAATTGATGATTAACTGGTGAATATCTACAAGTAATTGAAGTGAATTATGGCTCGGTAGACTCCTAGTGAGATGAATTTTTTTAATTGGAAAGTGAAACTAACCAACTTTCACTCAAAGAAATATGTTTGAGATATAAACGTTGCTGTTCATAAAGCGCTGGCAAGGATGAAGCATTCATGAAGTGTCTCAATACATGGCAAAAATAAAAATTATTTTGCGCAAATCAATTATGGAGCATGTATTATTTATAATATGATATACCAAAAGGTAGGTTTTCTACTTTAGAATTGCTGTAATTTTTCTCCTAAAGCTCTTCTCATATTCGAGATATTTTGCTTTAAACTAAGGAAGACTTTGCTGAAATTTTCAATGGAGTCTGTACCTGAAATAAAACCTTTTTCTTCTGGTTTCTGTAATTGAGTGACTCAACCATGGATCAAAACAGACAGATTTCAAAATACGATTTTACCCTTCAAACTCTGGTATATATTAAAAAATATGAAACTTAGAGACATGCTTTGATGAAACCATAATGAAATGTCTTCCTCCATAATTTTCTAAGCATTTTGCAAGCCTGCCTTTTTGCTATTTTTTCTTCTCAAAAAGATAATAGACGAAAATTATGTAGTCAAATGTGATAATATTACATTCATACATCTATTTTTGTGATATTTTTGATGATGTTTTCTTTTCAACTTTATCAAACTCCGGTAAATTGAATAATAAAACTATGGCCTTGCAGTTCTTTACAGTTTTGGCAGTCATTTTATTCCTAGATGTACAAATACATTTTGAAACTATGTGTTTATTTTACCAGCCCTGTATCCTGCAGTATCTATTCTTCAAAAAAGCATTTGACAAAAGCAATAATGTTTCTAGCCTTTATAAAGGTAACTGCACTCTTTTTTCATGAGAACCAGTAGACTCGATTTGAAGCTGGCTGTTCTTAAATATTCCTCTATTTTCAGCCTGAAATGTTCTCAAATTGTTCTTACTTTACAAGGATTCGGAAGCCTGCTTTTGCTATCAGTTGTGTTAATTGGTTCCAACGTGGACAGTCTGGACTATCTGATATATCTGTGTGATGTCAATTTGCTTGATTTGTAGTTATTTGTCAGTCTCGTGGTTATTTCGTATAATTCTTATATTGACCTTGAAATGGTCAGCCTCGGTTTGTTCTTAATTTGTTCTTAAGATTTGGCAAAATCTGAGGGTCTTGTTCTTATAAAATCCCTCATCTATGTATAGTTGGCTCCCCTCCATAGTGTTTATAATTTTGTTTGGTATAGTATTAATTCTTTACAATATATTAGTGTTCATATAATGAAATTGGTTCTTTGATAATATGTTGATAAGATTAATAAAGTAAAATATGCGACCTTTTCACCAATGATGCAAATCAACAGCTGATGTCCAAACACTGACATTTTAAGGCACTTATCCTAGATATTTTGCTTTTAAACAGGCCCCTAAAACTACTATTTTCAAACCTATGTATGTGGAGTTGTAAATTCTCCTTAGAGTAATCAGTGCGAAACATTGTGTGATGTCATATAAAAATGTGGCTGTCACTATGACACCATTATGGCAGTCGGATTTGCAGTCGTATTGACGTCATTATCAGTTTTTCATTGTTAGCAATGAGACATATGTTTTCACGAATGTGACCCACAGCAAGATTCAGAAAATAGGTTCTAGATCTAGTTCAAAATTTTTTTTTAGCTTTAGTTTACAAGTCATTTTTAGCAATAGTTTGCAAGTCATTTTTTTGCAGAAAGGGTGTTGCCTATATTCTCCGAACTTCTGAGAGGGCGTTGTTAAAAACATTTTACGGGGGTGGAGTCACCCGTCCTCCAGTAGCTACCTGTCCACCCAAATTTATTTGATCTGGGTAGGCCACTCATCAGAGCCAGATCCAAGGGGGCGTAAGGGGCGTACGCCTCCCTATTTTGGTCGAAAAACAATACAATTGTCTTGATAATACCCTATCTCTCAGACATTATCCGTTGATATGTGTGTTACGCCCCCCACTTTCTATGGGTGGCTGGATCCGCCACTGCTGATTCAAAGGGAAACGAATTTAACCGACCGATGATTTCAATGCCTCTTGTTCATTAAGTAAACCAACCGACATGAACAATGAAAGTGATCTATATCTGATACCGATCGACTATAATTTGATTTGTTATTTTTATCAACAAATGCTGCACAATATATCATAGGTATAGCCAAACTAATTTTCAAGACTATGAACTAATTACAAGAACAAAAGACAACAACTTAAACTATAAATGACCCATAAGGTATTTTATACAACATGTAAACCAAGTGATATTACACCCTTTTTTATATGAACTATTGTATAAGAGCACCAGCCTCAAATTTGGCCAAAACTTAAGAACAAGCTAAGAACAAACAAACCGAAGCTAATTATTTTTGGCTCAATATGAAAATTTTATAAAATAACCACAAGACTGAGTAATAGTTACAAAACAAGAAGATTGGCATTACACAGATAATGTCAGATGGTCAAGAGAGTCAAACTTTGCAACAATTAACACTACTGATAGCAAGTAAGGCTTCCCAACCATTGTAAAAGTAAAAACAATTTAAGAATATCTCAGCCTGAAAATAGAGAAGTATCTAAGAACAGCCAGCTTCAAATCAATTTTACTGGTTCTTATAGAAAAAAAGAGTGTATATTTAACTTAAAAGTCTATCTGGCTAGTTTAGTTTAGATAACACAGACAAGACGATGCTTGAATCTTTTATAGTATTAAACCCCTCTTTTCCATTCCGAATTTCATAGCCTATATCAAGACTCTTTTCTGTTCGATAATAAAAACAAGACTAGGGTCTAGGAGGGAGAAACCGTACAGTGGGAGTTTCCGTACAGTTCATTTTTGTGATTTTACGTACAACAAAAAGTTTTACCCATTATGTAAAAGACTTTATACATTCTGCTGTCTTAGATTTTCTTGGCTGTAGAGCTTTTCCTCATCGAGTAATAAACATAAAACTAAAGTCTATCCATGATAGACGCAAAATGAGTGTGTGCCGTTCGCGTGTCTAACAATTTCTATGCAATCGATAAAAACTTGTTAATAATAAAACAGATAGGTTTTAAATGCAGACTTTAGTCAAAATGATAGAATAGGAATATATTTAGTCAGGAAATAAAAATGAAGATTTTAAGATTTGAGTTAATTATTTTACCCTTGCAAAAGTTTGCAAAAACTCCCGCACTAATTACTAGAGACTTGAAGCCAGTTTGCTGCTAATTAAAACAGAGTTGACCATTTATACAACAAATCGAAATAAAGTTTGGTTGGAACCTGATTGATACGTACCTCTCCTGGAAAGAAGGGTGAAATCATGGAATAAGCACAGTTAACAGTAAACCAAACCAGTGATAATGATATTAGCACCAATCTCTTCTGCCTTGTACCAAACACACTCTCCTTGCTTTCATCCTTCTCGGGATTGGAGTCTGGCTCAGTCTCAGCGATGGGAACGAACTCTTTTTCCTGTTTCTGTTTGTCACTAACTTTCAGCATATCTGTTTTTGTTCTTTGTCAATCTAAAACCTTGCCATGTGATAGTGAAATTCATGCAACAGCATGGGTTAGGTTTTGCTTCACTCTGTCTGCCCTTTGGTGTTGCAGATTGAAATATACACTCTTTTTTTTTATAAAAATAATTCTTTAAGAACACGAGTCTCAGACTTTGCCAAATCTTAAGAACAACTTAAGAACAAACCGAGGCTGATAATTTTAATGTCAATAAAAGAATTTTACGAAATACCCTCAAGACTGACAAATAATTGCAAAACAAGCAAATAGACAGCACACAGATATATCAGATGGTCAAGATAGTCCTCATTCGAACCAATTAACACAACTGATAGCGAAAACAGGCTTCCAAATCATTATGAAGTAAGAACAATTTAAGAACATTTCAGCCTGAAAATAAAGGAATATTCAAGAACAGCCAGCTTCAAATCAAATTTACTGGTTCTTATAAAAAAAAGAGTGTAAGTTGTAACATCAACTACACGCATTTTTTTATATAAGTAATTTCAGCTTGAGCTCAGTACACAAAATTGCTTAGCTAGAGGGCAAATTTGAGTACTCAAGATTGCTTAGCGATTGCTTAGCTTTTTATACTTGAAAAGATTTCCATGACCAAATGGATCAGGACTAAAATTTTCAAATTGCTTAGCATTCCTCTATCCAGTACTTGGATTGCTTGTTTTTGCCATGTTGCGTACTGACTTGCTTATAAAGTAATTCCTTATAAAAAATGCGGGTATTGTGTTTTTATTTATGCATGGGTTATTCAAGACAACAGCAACAACAACCACAGGTTTTTAATGACATAATTTGAGTTAAATTCGGCATGAAATATCAATTAGTGCTTTCTTATTGGAACAATGGGCAACTCGCTGTTGGAATTTGCTGACCCTGGGGGGTATATTGAAAGAGAAATGCCTTTGTTTTTGGTAGGGCTCTTTGTTCCTTGTTACTCTGCATAACATGAGGTCAATTTATTCGATGAGAAGGTTTGACCAGACAACTTCTCAGCATTACAAATTTCCACGACCTGAGAATGGAGAATTACTTTTCCCAGCTTCCCTCCCTTTCCTTGACTATCCAAATAGGAGTCTAGCCAGAAATATCGGAAACAAAATGAAACGAACGCATAGATTACTTAAGCTTTTCGTCTGACACTCAACAGAATAATACGTCAGAAAGAGAACGAAACAGAAACCTAACTGATTTATATACTCAGATGTGAATCGAAATAGGCCAATCAGAAAAGAGGTGAATGATTGGTATAGTGTAGGAAAACCAATCAACACCCATGATACAGTGAGCTTACCAATAGATTACTTTAAGAGTCTTAAGGCGAAAATGAACTCCTTCTGTCTACACAATAGGGGATCCCTGGTTTTTATGTAGACTGATCCAAAAATACCTATAAGTGAAATGTAGATCTTGCTCTGCCAATTATTCGAAAACAATTCTCACTGTAGGCTTTAGCAAATTCTGAGTTGTCGAGCAAATGTTGACGTATAGCAGAGTCATGTTTGAGTGATCCTTTTGGTTTTGAGACACGAGATGTTTGTTCTCGTTGTGGCACAGTTTTTTGGCGTATGCTAAATGGCACGTGTTATTTTATCCTATCACATAACCGCTGAGATGTGCGACCTACGTTCCTGGCATCCCACCGGCAAGAGTATTTATATACTACAAGGCTGTTTTGTCTAGTAGGCACACTATCTTTGTGGATAGATGGAATTATTTTTCTAGAGGAGAAGACGAGACGGGGGCTGACCGTGGCGTAGCACTTAGGTATGACTTTCTTAATTTGTTTTTCGCAAGGAGACGTTGGCAATTTTAGATACTAGTAAACAAACTGCTGACGTCGAAAGAGCACATAAAAATTTTGGTGGGGTTGAGCTCTAGGTTTTGGATAGATTTGGTGAAAGTGAACGAGTCCGAAATGCAATTTTCAGAGTACAAGTGGAGAACTGGTTCCAAAACCTCTGAAAGCCAATTTGCAAGTTGATGTTGAGCCGAGCCAACCATTGATAAAATAGGCCTTAGTGGGATACTTTGTTTGTGAGTTTTGGGGAGACCATACATACGTGGACGCTTCAAGCCAGTGGGTCGAATCCTATCATAAATTCTCCGAGCCTACTGTTTTTTGTTGACCAACTCTAAAAGGCGTTTTGGAGTTTTTGCTCTAGTCTTGCCGTTTTGTCAAACTATTCGATGTCGCCAAGCTTTTTCAAATTTATTAGTGTCGTTAAGGACATCACCCATTCTATCAATGTAGTCTTTTTGATTCAAAATAATGACCCCAGATCCCTTATCTAGTTTTGTGACGAGGATATCCTTGTTATTGCGCAAAGATTTTATAGCCTGAAAATGTTCCCTATGCATACGAAAATCAGTGAGGTCGATGGGGGTGGCAAAGTAAGCGTGAGCCAAATCGCTTAGGAGGGCTTTTAGTGAGCTGAGCTCGTTGTCCGAAACAGGATTGTGCCTAGCAAGTTGAGCAATTAGAATTTCAAATTCAGCGAAAGTCTCCTCTTTGTTGATATCACGGGGTGGAATACAAAACTCTAAACCATGCTCTAATACAAATTCTTTTTTAGTATCAGAGAGAGAGTAGTCCGAAAGATTTAATAACGTGCTTTTTAGGATTGCTCAACAAGTGACCGAAACGTTTCCTAACAAGAAGGCCTACAAAATAAGAATACAATTCCGAGGAACATCTTTCCGCTTTTAATATTTAAAAATCGAGAAAGAGCAAGAGAAATAGGCGGTGTTTATTCTGAATATTTCGACAATATATAATGTCATTTTCAACAGTCGATTTTTAAATATTAAAAACGGAAAGATGTTCCCCGGAATTGTATTCTTATTTTATTTCTTGAAATTGTCTGGTACACAAGGCTTTTAAGAAGGCCTTTATTCCTATGATGTTTTTGTAAACGCATTGCTTGAAAGGTTTTTGAAAGGTTACCAGTAGACATTACATTATGCATGACAACAGCCTTACTAAATATCTAGATAACTGGGGCCTTCATCTGAATTTTCAAGGGACAAACATTATGACTGGAAATCTTTTATCTTATTTAAATTATGAATGACCATTACCAGGCTTTTCAAGTAGCAGGACTATTGATGAATCCGCTGTAAATGAGTTCACTGGTTCATTAGGAAATTCAGTTGCTACAAATCCAATATCACATGGAGCTGGGCTACTAGTCTATATAAAACATAACTTGCCTGGCAAAATATTAACTAAGCTTGAAAATAGTTCTATTGAATTGATTCCATTTGAATCAAATCTCGTAGAACACAAATGGCTTATATTAGCTACATACAGACCACCAAACGCAGATGATCAGCTGTACACAAATGCTTTATCTAAAGCCATTGATGAAGGGAGTAGTCTGTATGACAATATTATTGTCATAGGGGATTTAAATTATCAACCTGATAATCAACATCTAACAGCTATATGTGACACTTATTCTCTGAAAAACCTAATCAACAGTCCCACATGTGATAAATCAAATTGCAGTCCTACGCTAAGAGATGTTATACTGACAAATCAAAAACATTTCTTTAAAAATAGTTCGACACTCGAAACAGGTCTGAGTGATGTCCATAAAATGATATTAACCTGTTGGAGAGTTAAACTCCCCAAAGGACCACCAAAAATATTTCAGTATAGAAATATGAAAAAATTCAATGGAGAAAACTTCTTTTCTGACCTAGAAGCTGCAGATTTTGAAACATGTCAAAGTATATTCGATGCAGAAGCATCATTTTCAAGATTTGAAAATTTTTTCTGCAAAGTTTTGAACAGACATGCACCATTAAAGCAAAAAGTTGTTAGAGCAAATAACATTCCACAAAGTAAAGCTCACCGAAAGGCTGTTATGTTACGTTCCAAGTTAAAAAACAATTATCTTAAAAACAAAACAGTTGAAAATTGGTCAGAGTTCAAAAAGCAAAGAAATTATTGTGTAAACCTGAGAAAAAAATCCAAAAAGGAATGCTTCAGCAAAATCTGTGAAAATGGCACATTGGACTCAAAAACTTTTTGGAAAAAACTGAAACCTTTTTTCTTCAGAAAGTCCTCCAAAACTGACACTGAAATAACTCTAATAGAAGATGAAAAAGTCATCACACACCCAAGAGATATTTCTGAAATTATAAATAAATACTTAGTAGATGTAGGAAACTACTGGGCCAGAGAGAACAATGTCCAAAACAGCAATCTTATGAAGAAAAAGCATCGGAGATTGTTGAATTTTATAAATCTCATTCTAGTATAGTAAATATCAAGAATAATAACAGTTCTAGAGAAAAATTTGATTTTGAAAAAATAAATGAATCAACTACTATTGCAATAATTGAAAATCTGAACCACCGTAAAGCCCCCTGCTTTGATCACATTAATGCAAAATTCTTAAAAATATAATGTAAACAGATAACCAAACCTCTAACAGTCATAATTAACAAATGCATAGAGCAAGGTAAATTTCCATTCCTGCTAAAAAAGGCAAATGTTACACCAATCTATTAAAAGAATGACCCCTTCAATATAGAAAACTATAGACCCATAAGTTTACTAACTTCTTTTTCTAAAATATTTGAAAAAATAATTGAAATACAAATGCAAACTTTCATCGATGCAAAACTCTCTGATTTTCTCTGTGCTTATAGGAAAAATTTCTCCTCGCAACACGCCTTGATAAGGTTGATTGAGGAGTGGAAGTTTTCTCTTGAAAAATCAAAACATGTTGGAGCTGTTTTGATGGATCTGTCAAAAGCTTTTGATTGCTTACCAAAAGACCTTCTCATTGCCAAACTAAAGGCGTATGGTCTTAATCCTCTAGCACTGGACCTTCTTCTTAGCTATCTTTCTAATAGGGAACAGAAAGTTAGGGTAAATGGTGCCTATTGCTCCTGGGAGGCTCTTGAAAATGGAGTACCGCAAGGATCAATATTAGGACCCCTACTTTTTAACATTTTTATTAATGATATTTTTTATATAGTTAAAGATGGATCCCTCTGTAACTTTGCTGATGATAATACAATATTTGCTGACGCTGCAAATAAAAATCAACTTGTTGAAAAAATAAAATCAAATGTACAAGCCTGTACAAAATGGTTTTATGATTATAAATTGTCAGCAAACCCCTCAAAGTTTTAGTCGATTACAATAGGAAAAAAGAGTAAAGATTGAAATCTTTTGTGATAAATGACAATGTTGAAATTGCAACCACTAGCAAAGTAACACTATTGGGTATTGAAATTGATAACCAGTTAAACTTCGACAAACACGTGGAATCAATTTTTCAAAAAGCATCCAGACAACTAAATGTCCTTAAAAGGCTATCAAGCAACTTGGAACAAAAAGAAAAACGTGTCCTAGTAAACTCCTTCATCCTGTGCCATTTTTACTACTGCCCCTTGATATGGCTTTTCTGCAGTAAAAAAAGTAAAAATATAATAGAGAAAATAAATGAAAGAGCGCTGCGTATAATCTATGCAGATTACTCACTAAATTACAATGAGATTCTTAAAAAATATAAAGATACAACCATTCATGTAAACATGATCCGCACATTGGCACTGGAGGTTTATAAAACTCTCAACAAATTAAATCCCTCTTTTATGCGAAAAATGTTTGTAGTGAAGCCTACATAACAAATTATAACCTAAGAGGAGTAAAAACCTTAGATATTCCAAAAGTCAATACCACCAAATATGGAATCAAATCTCTTAGTTATCTTGGACCCAAAATATGGAATTTACTACCATATAACATAAAGATGGCATCGCCCGCCAAAAATTTTAAGATGCTAGCGAAAACCTGGTTTTTCGACAACGTATGCTGCTGCTCTTTCTGTCAGAAATAATCTTTCATAGGAGTGGTCAGTCTTGATGCAACTCTTTACGTTTTGTTGCTTTATGTTGGTTTAAATTAGTCATCCTTGTACTATGTAAATACTAACACTAAATAATTCATATTATTATTATTATTATTATTATTAGAAACATATCCATCTTGATAATGTTTCACCAGCAGAAAATAAATCAGGTTTGAGTAGAGAGTTTGACAGGAATGATATCGATGAGTTTTTTAGTCTCAGGACTAAATTTGTGCGAACTTGCTCATAGGCTTTTTAAACATAAACAGTCTTAGAAATAAAGTCACTGTTCTCAGAATGATCGCTGAAAGATAGTTGCCTGATGTACTACTCATAGAAGAAACAAAACTAAACTCGGATTTTAAAACTGAATCGTTTTTTATCAATAATTACAAAAGTCCAATTCGATTGGATAGGTCTGAATTTGGAGAAGGTCTCATGCAATACTCCATGAATGGCATTACTTGTAATACGTTGCCGCATTTTGAAGTTCCGCCTCTTGAGCTATTGTGTTCTGAACTCGTTGTAGCAAAAAAGAAATGGATCATCTATAGTATTTACCGACCCCAAATGCCAGCATAGAAACAATTTTCTCAGATCTGTCCACGTCTTTGAATCGTGCACTGGATCGGTACGAGAACGTTATCGTAATGGGCGATATCAATATCCATACTCTAAATAAAACAAATTCCGGTTTTGACAAATCAATTTCTTTTTGCGATGTGTTTGGACTATCCAATTTAGTGACGTCGAAAACTTGCTTCACACATGTTATTCTAACAAATCGACCAAGGTCCTTCCAGAAACCTCTATTCTCGAAATAGGTCTAGTTGACTAACATGGTCTTGTAGCTACGACCATGAAATCAACTGTTCCTAGACTAAAGCCGAAGCAGAGAAAATATCGCAGGTACAAAAATGTTTTCAGAATTTCTTGAGCGATGTAAAGCATGCCAAATTTGAATGCGACGGGGTAAACCCGGATAAATCCTTCGACCACCTATCCAAAACTTTCCGTAATATAGTGGACAAGCATGCTGCTATCAAAACTAAGTTTCTAAGAGGAAACGATGCACCCTTCATGAACCCAGAGCTGAGAAAAGCTATGTACATTCGTGCTAGGCTCAAATGCAGATTGAATAAACACCCTTCAAAGCAAAATGAAGTAGCATTCAAGAAGCAACGAAATCGCTGTGTTACTCTCCGTAAAAAAGCCACACTGAATCATTTCAAGAGAATTACAAGCAATTGTCTTATGTCCAATAAAGCTTTCTGGGATTTTGTAAAACTTTTTCTCTCAAATAAGGGTGTTCTAGCTATTTCGCTGGTCAAAGATGACAAAATGTCACTGATGATTATTATTAAGGTGAGAATTTTAATGATTATTACATAAATATTATCGAAAATACTCCCGGTAAGAAACCTTCCAGTATTGCAAATGCGAATTCTATTGATAATAATCGAGGAATTGTCAGGTTAATTCTTGATAAATACAAGGATCATCCAAGTATTCTTGCTATTCCCGTTCAAGACCCTGAGCATACTTTTCAATCAATTTCTTTCAATAAGGTTACTTGGGGGAGACGTATGGCTCTAATTGAAAATGCTCGATGGCAGTAAATCAACAGGTGTTGATCAAATTCCACCAAAACTTGTTTGTCTGGCTAGCTATGATTTGGCTGTGCCTCTTACTAACGCCATCAATTGTAACATTCGAAATTCATATTTCCCCAGAATGCAAAAACTGCTGCAGTTTGCCCTTTAGACAAAGGTGAACCCATTCGTACTGTGAAGATAAATTATCGTGCAGTCAGTATACTCAACACTTTTTCAAAAATTTTTGAAAAAATTCCAGCTTATAGAACAGCTTATAGTACACAGCATGTTTTAATTAGACGTTTAGAAGAGTGGAAATCAAAGCTTGACAACAAGTTTATTGTAGGTTCCGTTTTGATGGATCTGTCAAAAGCTTTCGATTGCATTCCGCATGATTTGATCATAGCTAAAATTCATGCATATGGTTTTGATGAAAATTGCCTGGTTCTTGTCTATTCCTATCTTAAAAACAGAAGCAGAGTATGCGAATAAACAACTCTTACAGTTCTTTTCAAGAAATTGTATCAGGAGTACCACAGGGATCAGTTTTAGGTCCTATACTTTTTCAAATTCTGCATAAATGATGATTTCTCTTTTATAAAGTAAGCAAACATGTATATTTATGCTGTTGACAACACGCTAGCTTTCTTTTCCAAGTCATTGCCAGATCTTGTCAAGGTTTTGGAAAATGAAGCAGACAGTGCTTTGTCATGGCTAGAACAAAATGAAATGATTGCAAAACCGAAAAAATTTCATGCACTTTTTGTTGAAAAAGACCAAACAAATACTTGTGGCATAAATCTTGACTTTCAAGTACATTCTATCAAATCTGAAGAGACTGTTGAGCTCCTAGGTGTTACACTAGATTACAAATTAAATTTTGACCCACATATATAAAACCTTTGTATGCAGAAAAAGCTGCGGCACAACTGAACTTTCTTAAGCGACTGAAGTCATTAATTGGTTTTGCTGAAAAAGAAGTTTTGGTTCAAAGTTTCGTATATTCGAGTTTCAACTATTGTCTTTTAGTTTCTACTTTTGGTCTTCAAAATCGCTTCAGAAAATTGAAAGGATACAGGAACGCGCACTAAGATTTTTGTACAATGATCATAACAGTTCTTATGATGATCTTCATATTAGGTCAAAAAAGTGCACAATGCAAGTTGCTCGTCAGAGAACCCTCTGTATCGAAATATTCAAGAAAATCAACAATTTTTGAATCCATCTTTTATGCAAAGCATATTTAGTTCAAGAACTGAAAAGAATCCCTCTTGGAATCCGAACAATTTGAATCATTAATCATTAACTTGGACCTCAGATCTGGAACTGTTTGCCAAATGAACTAAAAGCAGCCGATGATTTCAATTTTTTGTCCGCCCCAGCCAGTCAAATCAAATCAAAATAAGATTTGTTTTTCAGCAACAAAATTATCGATTAATCTGAAATATAAAGTTTTGAAATATGAATTCATAGAAATTTCACTAGTAAGTTAGCTAAAAGGATAATATAATCGATAGTCTGTCTAATCGAATTTGAAATAACTGGACTATAGTATGTGAGGACTGGCAACGTTTTCAGAGGGATGCTCAGTGAGTCTAAAAAAAGGCCCGTGTGGCGTGGTCACTAAAGGGAACCCAGGGGGGAGCCCAAATCCTTACAAAAAGTATAATAGGAAGTAGATAGAAGTCCCGTTCCCCAGCCAAAAAAGGGGGTTTGGTTATTGTAAACCAATCAATGGGTCCAAGAGTGGAGCCCCGGATTGTCATGATATTATACCATAATTTTACCATGAAAGGTGTTAAATAAACACAAAAATGAAATAAACATACGACACCTAATAGTTCCTCTCAGAATATCTAACCAAATAGAAGAAAATGGAGGTCAGTGAAAAAACATTGAAAACTGTCATATTTGCCATTTTTGATTACTTATAGCTAGAGTCCCAAAACATTAAACGAGAGCCAGGACTGCACAGGGTTTTTAAAGTGGGGGTATTCAACAGAAATGGTATTATCAGGAATGTGGTCAGAGATAGTTATTTGTTTTATACTTTCTGGAAATTGTTCTGGTTTTACCTGAAGAGCTGCTACTGTTTTGTAGTAATTTCTTCTCATGGCAAAAATCTCAGGTGTGTTGCCATTTTTATCAGCAAGCTCAGCTTCTAATTTTGCTTCAATACTTAATTCACCTAAGGCTGCGATTGTTCCTAACTACACAGACCAGAAAACTTATCCGACTTTCAATTCTCTAACTATACTACCCACAGAAGGGGAAAAGCTTAAAGACTCAGAGGAAACAGTGGCTAAACTAAATATGACTAGATATGATTAAACTGGAAACTAAACTACTTATTAAAAAAAATACGTATATATTTGTCTAATCCAAATTGAGTTCTTCAACAGCAACAACAGTGAATAGAGTATTATGACGCAAACAGATCAGTGTTTTATTGTGAGTATTTCCTACCCAAGTGTTGAATGAATGAGTTTTAAAGTGGAACTAACGTGCATTTTCTTACAAAAATTGTTAATTTGAGGACGATACCATAGCTGAGGGAGGAAAAATAATCTCTCATTTTGTTTAATTCCCTGTTTAAAGTTGTTAGTCAGGGGCGATATGTCATCAAGTTAGTGCCATTGTTCAGTAATTGATAAAATCAAGAAACTTTGTGCATGTTACTTTGATGGGTGAAAATTTAGTTTACATCAAAGTAATTTAGTTACCTTGATAGAAAATAGGTGAAAATTTTGACCGAGACACGCCTTATGATCAGGTGACTGGTGACATCAGCAGATTTTTGGGCGCGTACTAAGCTGTCAAAAGTGATTGATATTATAATTCATTCGAAAGGAAATGTTTAACTGAAAAAAGTTTTAAATAAAACTATGGTAAACACTGAGCCATTTTGAAGGTACGGGCGGTCAAAGGTAATTGTTGACGTTACAGATAATGAGAAAAGGCAGAAATTTACACATTAATCAAAACAAACACACCAATTTCTAAATTTCTAAATTTATTTATTTGTCAAATGTCATTGTTCTCTCATCATTTTCGGTAATTTAAAGAGAATATGCGGCTATATCAGAGTGGCTTTAGCCAGTTTATTAATAACTAGCCAATCAAATTCATTCTCCACAGTCCTTTTCAATAATCATGTGATCAGATCAGTTCCGTAGATTGGTGTGTTCTTTTGGACGATGGCCGACGAGGATTTTGAGCGAAACCTCTTTGTAATTTTTTTTTTTTTTTATACGTCAATCTAAAATCTTACAATAACAGAGCATGGTTACAGGACGACACCACAAGGAGAATGAGAATACATTGCAACCCTGTGGCTTTAACATATAACATGAAACATTTAACATTAACACGAAGATATTACAGCATAAACTACAAGCTACGAAAAGAAATGAAATGATACAAACATGATACAAAGGTGGGAGCAGGAGAGGAAATCTCATTGAAATGACTTAAGAAAATCTTTTTGATGATTCGATGAACTCAAGAGTTGCTTTAATGATCGCTTTATTTGATTCAAGGGGTAACCTTTCATCACCGTACAAGATTATTGAAACTAAATCCTCATTGGAAAGGTTCAACAAACCGCATGAAAGCAAAGTTGCTTGTACCTGGCTGAGGAGATTATTTCTTTGCAGATGGTATGAGTGGCAATGCAGCAAGAAATGTTCCGTGTCCTCAACGCCATCGTTTATAGGACACACTGGGTTTAATGTGTCATTGAAATTGTGCCTAAACTTGTGAAGTTAAAGTGCACTTAACCCAACTCGAAGTTGTGTGAGAGTGGCTAGTCCTTTAGGATCATGAATACCAAATACTTGTTTTGGAGCGGGACGAATAATCTTATTTAATTTTGCCTTGAAGACACCCAATGAGGGTGCGTTTCGTGTTTCTGGATCAATATTCTCCCATTCTGCCAGACAATGAGGATAGAACGTTGATTTATATTTGTCAGTTCTTGCATATATTTGCCCAATCGCTGCTCTCGCTCGAAAAGAGTAAGGGAGTTCATGAAGATGTGGAATAGGGTCTCTGGTATAGGCAGGTGTAATATTATTGATAATCTTATAGAAAAGGACAAGACGTCGGCTCCATCGCCGAAGATCTAGGGTCTCCCAACCAAGCTCTTCAAGTAGTTTCTTTCGGGAAGTACCTTTCCATGCACCTGTTATTGCTCGGGCTGCAGAGTATTGCACAGACTCTAGTTTTTCCATATAGTTATTTAATGTAAAGCTGTTTGTAAAGTCACACATTTTAGATGGAATATGGTAGATAACATCACCATAATCAAGATGTAGGCGAACATATAGCTTATACAGTTCTTTGATTGTTTTCCGAGGCAGGTATCTGGACATAAAGCGTAACATCCCAACTCCTTGTCTGGTTTTAGAAATAATTGACTGAATATGACTAGAGAATGTCAGTTTAGAGTCCAATATGATGCCAAGATGTTTATGCTCGTCAACTCGTACGACTTGTGTGTCATTGAAAAAGATAGGGGGGGTGATTTAATGTGGTGCGTTTCTTAGAGAATATAACCTCGACAGCCTGCTTCATGGGGTCAGGATTAAAAGACATTCTCCACTGGTGCGCCCACTCTTGTATGGTCCTTAGATCGTGATTCATGTCCGATGCTGCTTGCTCTTTGTAATTAGTGTTGCATTTTCGTGCATCCAAATATGCCAAAGAAAATGCATGTTAGCATCAAAAGATTCAAGTCTCAAAGGGAAACTAATAATGGAGCAGAACTGCAGTGAAAACCAATCAAGTTAGAACAGAGAATAGGCCTGATGGGCAGATAGGCCTAAAGACTATCAAGTCGAGCAGTTAGTCATGTATAGACTAGTCTAGTCAAGTCACCTTTCATTTGATTGTGCAGGCTGTTGGTTTGTTGGTTCGTTTCGTTCCCCAAATACAAGTAAAGAATCTCCCAAGTCTGAGAAGTCGAGAGTGCGAGAGTCAGGGATTTCAATCTTTCTGCGTGCCATCTTGATCAAAACATGGAAACCTTCTGTCGCAATTTTCACGTGATCAGTTCATTGCGCAGCGTACTGCGCATAACATATTGAGTTGAATTGCTAATTATTTTTAGACAAGCTGGATTTATCACCGCACATTTTCTTTAAATCCATTTTCAATATCCTGCAACCTGGTCATGAAAATTTTCCATAGTACAAAGGTCATGCGAAATTTCCATGAAAACAATAAGAATGCTTACGAGACATTGGTCTACACTGTCTAGCTTTTTGACGATACAGTATGATAAAATGCTAGTCGCTAAGACTTCGTGAAAAATTGGAGATCTATATGATCTTGGGTAGATCGGAGATTAGCAATGATGTCATCATCGTCGGATACTCCTTCATCGGGACCATCGGCAGCACTGCGTCAGTAGATACCTTGTCGATGAAAATATTGAACTCCTCTGTCCAAGCCAGTTGGTATCGACAAGCTGCTCCGCCATTTTGTGGACCAGGTTAGACACGACCCTTTTTATCCACATAAGAAACTGGTTTGTTGAGGTCATCGTTGTCATCATCACTGCTGTCTGAGTCCTTAGCAGTTGGTTTCCTAAAATTGCTTAATTTTTCATGATGTAATTGTCCGCCCATTCTGCGTATAAGACATCCTTTATAGTCAAGAAGCTGTGCTGTTTTTAACTTGCAAAATTTGCGGGCATTTCCTAACAACTATCAAAACATTCAGAATTGATTACTATTTCAGATTTTACAGGTTGGACATACCAGATTTTCTTGTGGGGTCTACCCATGCAATTCATTATCCATGTCTGAAATATGCGTCGCTGCGGAGGCACAAATTTCATTTTTTTGGGATTTCAAGCAAATTTAATTCATTTTAATCGATGTTAATGAAAATTCAAGAAGCCACTTTAGACAAAATCTCGTACATTTTTGCAGGAGATTATACTGTTTTGTTGAAAATATCTGAAAAACTCGCGATATAACTTTTGCACACTAGAGGCCCCGCACACCCCAAAAACTTTTACATAGCTCGCCTCAACGTCAAATATGATTAAGTTCTGTAATAGCATCCTTGGCAAAGAAGTACACAAGGTCTCTGGTTGTTCACTGTGGAGCAATCCAACTAAAATGTTTTCCAGCAAAAAATGACAATAATAATGCAATTTTATTGGAGGTCAATCAGGCGTAAAATGGTATAATGGGGCTTTCTTCACTTGATTGATTTGCAAATCGTTGTTTGCAGTTGTTCTGGAAAATAGCAAGGTTTGCAGCTAGTATGGTCCGAAGGAAAATATGAAGGGAAATTGTCTCTTCTCGTCCAGTTTACTTTTGTTTCCATTTCGCTTCGTTAACATGAAGTCTTTAGGTTCTTCCCATGAAATAATCCAACAAAAAATTTTTCAGTATAGCCAGAAATATTGGAAACATAATGAAACGAACACATAGATTACTCAAGCTTTTCGTCTGACACTCAACAGAGTAATACGTCAGAAAGAGTAATAACTCAGAAATAATTTTTCTCAATAAATAAAAAGTATACAAAACAAAAAGGCTTTTAGTGATTATTGTCAGCATTCACTATGACTCCCAACCCCTGAACACTGAATCCAGATGAGATCGATATCGATAATTGTGAGGTAAAAGTAGAAGGTGCTCCAGACATTGATTGGTTCTTCTCATGCATCATAACTTTACTGATAAAAGAATCGGCTGGGCTGTGATTTAGATTCTGTCATACATCGTTCCATAGTGTTTTACAGTCATGTGAAATATTGCCCAATTACGTAATAAGTTGTCAACAAAATCTAAAAGCCAATACAAAAACTTTTAGAGTCTTAGAACGTGCTCTTTTCAACCTAAAAAAAATTGCCTATTTTAGAAAACAGATTGCTAGAAACATCAAATTTATGATCTTAGAACTTCTGAAAGTCTGACACTTTTTGCAAATTACTAAACGGTAGCCATGCTCAATATCATACTGTGGGTTTCTCGAAAGTTCGGTCTAGGAAAACACGTCATTATATATAAGTTGCATTGATCTAACATGATAAATTCTAAACAATACACAACCATAGACGACCATAGACGCAGGAATAATTCTAAGCTTGATTTGTTTGGTTTTCTTTGATATGTGAATTTAAAAAATGGAGTTACACTTCACTGGATAGCTCTCGGGGAGGGGTGATCTCGCTCCAGGGAGAAAGTTTAGGTTTCAGTTACACCATGACACCTCGCTTGCTCCTACTTGAACTTGATATTGCTCTGCACTTCTTGATTGGTTTTGAAAATAGTGCACCGGATTCATGCGGTTACACCACACCTGAGTGACTGCAGAATGAGTTACGTATTGGATTCATACGATTACACGACAACGCTCAACTATGGAGCAACTCTAGAATAATTTTCGCACCATTGCAAGGGCGGAGTAATTTTCATTCCGTCATTCGTAGCGTTGTGTATCAGATTGATGCAAAGTTGTGTAACTGTAAACCCATTAAATATGAAAGTCACTCTGCTCCGATATTAACCGATATAGTGTAACCCCAGCCTAAAATGTGGAGTTGTAAATCTGAATATATGAAGTTGTTGACATTATGGGTAATTTCAAGTAGATATAAAGCAATAGTATGCTTTATTAGCTTTATAATGTTTTCAAACACTCTACCCAAATCAAGGATAAAAAAAAAGAGGGCTAGTCTCTATGAACTTAAGGGGTGAACAATGAGCACTAATTTGATAGCACGCATGACAAACCAACTAAGCATTTATCTTTTATGAATGGAAATGATATTTTCAGCATATCTCAGAGGCTTATTATTTCAAAAGTTTTAAAGGATGCATGCCCCCAGACCACCCCAAAAATCCTGGAGACTTTTTCAAACAGTTTCGCAGCAAAATATTGTTTGGAATTAATTGGTGGAGCTGTACATTTTCGTTACAAAAATCTTTGTCATAGAGTTAGATTCACTCCTTTTTTGCATAAGAAACTTTGCTAGATCTTTAGACCAGAGCAGTTTGCTAAACTTTCACCAAGAATTATATTATCAATAGTTTATTAATCTAAAGGCGTATTTTTGTTAATTTCATGTTTATGTGAAAAATGCAAAGTCTCACTTTTTAGAATCTCATTCAGGGCTAATTATTCCAGAATCCCAGAGGTGGGAGATATTGAAATGATGTGTCAATGAAGTTCACTAAATATTTTCAACATCCTTTCTTGAACATGAGAAATTTCTGATTCATACAAACCCCCTACAAGAATTTCTAAAGTTTTGAAAATTATCCATACCCATCCAAAGTAAGTCATCATTATTAAAAATATATAAATACTAGTAAGCATGTTTGTCATAATCATCATAATTAACATGTTTGAAAGAAAAAGATACGATGTATGCCAAATGGCCTATAATCTAACCTACTAAAACAAAGTAGCATTAAAAAAGCAGTGTCACAATATTTTGGTCTCTTAGATCGATCTCAAACAATATCGATAAGAAAAAATACATTCTTCTCTTCAGGTTAGTGCTATTCTTTTTCTCAAAATAAAAGCTTTCAAAGCTCTACAAAAATCAATTTTTCTGACCCATGAAAACTCGTAGCAAACAATAGACTTTGATCACCTCTAATCACTCGTGATGACGGAAAATCAGTCGGAAGCCTTCGGTCGTTTACTTTGGTTTCTGTTTTGGAGTCCAAAAACGGCAAAATAAAGCATTCCCCATTGTATACATTACATCTTTTCCAGAATACCTATTTTTCTTGACAATGCCTTTTTAAAATAGTTTTTAAAATCAAAGCAATTAGATAGAATTTAATAATCTAAAACCACACCATACAAAGCAATAGAAATAATTATGCTACAGCTTTACAGTAGCAATTACAATACTGGTATATCTATGAGAATATCTAATAGATAATAAGATATTGATAAGTATTGAGAGTTATTTTTATTTGCATCTAAATTTTTATTAATAAGAAATTATATTTGTTTCTAAACAAAATTTTTCGCTTATTAAACTTTAAACTATCCCTAACCAAATCAACTAACAGTAAAAAATGAACAGGAAAAATGTACAGTATCGCCTTTTAATTCTTAGACCCCCAAGACATAAGGTCTCTGTGCATCATAATTTTTGTTACTGTTCCTAACATATCTTTTTGAGGCTGAAATGTTTTAATTGTTTTTCTTTTGAAGCCTGTTTTTGCCATCAGATGCATCGTTTACTGCAAATCTTAACTCTCCAGACCTGTCTGACATACCAGCAATGTCAATTTACTAGTTTTACATCTATTTCCTAGTATTTTCGTTCTTAGATTTACATATCAAATAATGATTATCATTTTTATTTGTTACATTCATGAACTGAAGGAAAATCATCAGCCTCAGCTTGTTCTCATCGTTTACTTAAATCATGGCAATTGGTTTTTATTCTCGTAAAATGAACTTTTCCAATCGGTTTAGAACTGCAAAAATTAAATGGTGAAATTACTAAATTTCAATCCACCTACTACTGTAGTCGGCTTCTACAGTACTAGCTATAAACTAATTAAAGCAAACTACGTTACAGGAATGATAAAAAGGTAAATCTATACGGTGATACAAAATAAAAGTTTCTAATTAAGTTAATGTACCTTAAATTTTGCAAAAATAAACGACATAATCTGCAAGGGCAATGGTTGGCTTTCCATTTTTTTGATGCTGTGTTTGAATTCTTTAAGGGATTGACAGTTTTTTAGGTCATTGGATAGGGATGACCATAGAATGCAACCTCTGTATTTGATATCTTCTGTTCCATACGCTAATGTAAGAACTCATTGATCTTTCAGATGATTATTTGTTCTTCACGAGTAGTTTTGAGATGATTTTTCTTCAGATATATCGTCATAAATGAGTGGCAAAGGTTATTTTTTTATTCATAAACTCCAATAATCAGCAATACCAACCAATACAGAGGTATCATATTGACTTGACGGAAGTGATCTATTTTACTCACCGGCTACATACAGCATTTCTATAATTTTGCCATAAGAGGTTTGGTATCTTCAGAATTTTCAAGGTCACTAAGAAAAAGAAAACATCTTATATAAGCCACTGTGAGAAGGTTTATTTACCCGGCAATTTGGAAAAATTGTCATCCAACCATCCATTACATGTCACTTCCTTTACCCTTTTTATAACGCTTAACCGAATGTGAGGATTTTCTTATTTTCTTTGCAATTGTTCTCAACCACGTATTTTATCCCATGTAATCAATTTATTTGTTAGTTTTAAACATGCAGATCTCACATGAACATGTCTGTCTCTGAACCCATAAATTTACACAGGTAAAATAGAAGCATAGCTAACGATTGACCTCTTTTACAAGTATTGTGGGGGCGGGGGTATCATCAGTAAATTGGAATGTGTTTAGTACTGTGGAGTGATACCATCAGTACTTTAGGGGATACCATCAGTAATGTGGAGTGATAACATGAAGTTCTGTGGTGAATTTTCAGTAGCTTGGAGGATTTTCAGTACTGTGAGGGATATCATCAGTACATTGAAAAAAAGGTGTTTAGTACTGTGTGGAAGCCATCAGTCCTGTGGAAGCAATACCTCAGATTCTAATGTCTCAAACCATCCTTATTAACTAGAAAGAAAATAGCGTAAAAAAATGAAGGTTGCCTCAAACAAAGCCTGAGGGCTACCTCCAACTGCGCTTGACAAACTTACTTCCTACTTAGACAATTACAAAACAATCGTCATTTAGAAAAATATGATACCTTGTTGATTTGAATCTTCGTTCAATTATTGTAAATATTGCCAAGATAAAAGTCTGAAAGATGAAAAATAAATTCAGAAAATGTTTAAAATTTTGAAGGAAATTTTCTTTTGTTGATGATTTTTTAGTTGTGGACAAAATGTTTTGATCTGAGTTTACAGAGATTATGTCACTTTCGTTTGAGAAAATAAAAGTAAAAAAGCTGTTAGATCTTGACAATAACAAGTATTTGGCTCTGGATAAATTCTTATTTTTCAAGGTGTAACGATAAGCACTTGCTTGCTAAAATATTTTTGGTTTACATTTGCACACAAATAAACTACAGGAAAAGTTGAAAGTTTCAAAAATTCCTTTCAAGCCCAACATTAAATGTCGCGGGTCTAAAAATCTCCTTTCTATTCTGAGTAATATTTGAAGGCAAATATCTGAATACGTACCCAGAACCACAAGAAAAAGCCAAATATCTAAAAATATAAAGTCTGTCAATCAGGGTAAAGTAAATAAATTGCAAAGATCTGAGTTTAATTCAAACTGTATTCTATGTGTTTTGAGCACTATGCTATTACTATTTTTTGTAAAAGAATTATGTGAAAATGTTTAAATTGAAATTGTTCTATTGGACTTCCTTTTATTACAATTTTAATACTGTAATGTAATGATACTTTAAATTATGTATGCATTTAGGGCCATCTTAACCTGTATGTTAGATTCATGAAGTAGGTAGTAATTTCATGACTGAATTATTATCATAATTATTCTTCTATTGATCAAATACTTATAAATGATAAAACTATTTGATAGAATAATTAAGATGACAAATTAAAGACCTGATACAATACTTTGTTATTCAAACAATAGTGAATAATCAAAAAATCTAAATTTGTTACTGCCGTATTAGAAAAAACTAGAATCTTACCGTATAAGCCCAGGGAAAACCAATATTTTGTACCAAAGCACTTCCAGCAGCTGGTCCCTCGATTGATCTAAAATCAAAGTATGAAAACTCATCAAATGATAGTTACTGTCATGGATGCATGCCTGTTTTGAGAAGTCCATATAATATTGATGTAGCTCCATTTGAAAATCACGAACAAACTAAGCCCCCAAAATATTCTGGTTTTAACATGATCTATAAACAAAGTTTAAACATGATCTATAAACAAACGTATGTCGAGATTTTTTTTAGTGGTTACCCACTTAAGCATATCAAAAAGATCAAGTCAAGATTAAGGACGTTGGTTGGCGCTGGGCTGGCCTTTGGTAGGCAAGGCCCTGGGCTCGAAACTTTGCATATTGCATTGTGGTAGCTCAGTTAAAAGAGAAAACAATCTTTTGTCGGAACGTCAGAAAACGGTAATGCTAGCCAGACCCTCCTGGCTAGCAAATGCCAGAAAGAAAGAAATTAGAGAGCTAGTTACCCGATGCTAAAAAATGCAATGAATAATGATGAAATAGCACTGTGAGTTGATAAATCCCCAGCCATTCCATGTTTCCTACAAAAACAAAACAGAATCATTATCACTTATTGTCTTGATACATTTACTATTTAATTTAACCAACCCAACGAGTACCCAAGCTGGAGCCTCTTGGATACACACTAATAGTTTTCATTTGCCACAAAAAAGTAGTTCGAGGATACAGAACAAAATAACAAGTTTACAGCATTGCATAAAAGTACTGCAGTAAAAGATTTTTCAAGGACTTGAACTTGGGGGATACAAGTAGTATATTGGAGGGTATTTATAATTGTTTGGGGATACCATCAGTACTGTGGAGGAAATTCAGTACTGTGGAAGGAAAACCTTCAGTATGATATGGAGGAATACCACCAGTATGATGTAAAGCATATTCAGTACTGTGAAGAGATGCCATCAGTACTGTGGAGGATATTCAGTACTATGGATGGATACCATCAGTACTGTGGAGGATATTCAGTACTGTGGAGGATATTCAGTAATGTAGAGGAATACAATCAGTACTGTTGAGGATATTCAGTACTTTTGAGGGATAATATTTGTACTGAGGGGATTAACATCAGTACAGTGGAGGATATCCAGTACTGTTGAAGAATACCATCATAACTGTTCCGAAGTCAACGTTTACTGGACTCTGCGGTATGGCATGAAAATATTTTTTGTCTTTCTGCGACCGGAACTGAAAATCGAGTCGCTCGATCAAGAACATTCTGTATTACATTGAAACAAAACTCGATGCCAGATTCTGTGCAATTGCCTTTAGGTCTGGGGTTGGTAAAATTGTAAGTGATATATTGAGTTTCTTGTTGTTTGCTCAAGGGAGTGTTTCAATCTCTGTAAGATGCGCACAATGGCGTTGCGTGGAAATTCTTTTTGTTGATCAAAATTCAATCTACAATAAAGTAAGTTTAGACCAGAAACAACAAAAATGAGCTTACACTGCTGCCTGTGTCATATCTGAAAGAGTTGGGACCAGAAAAAGACCAAGCCCAATGCCAAGTAGAGTTAATGCGATTCCATTCATCCACAAAGTTCTGAAAGGGAAGTCCATTGAATAACTAATCTGTACCATCATCACAATATTTGTTTACCTAGAAACCTGTACAATATTTGCATAGGTATTCCACGAAAAATAGACACGTTTGATAAGCCACTATGAATCGTATATTAATTAACATGAACACACTAAAAGCTAGCTCATGTCGATGCCAACTAGACCAACATAGAAATGGGGATTTCTATAACATTTGCCTCAGATTTCAGAATTGGTGGTTTCAGACAGATCTACCTTGCCATTTTTGGAAAACTACGGAAGTGAAAAGAACAGAGAAAACAAATTCTAGCTTCTTGTTCCTTTTCTCTGCAAAATAATAAGTGAATCATCAAATTGGGCTAACAAGGCCTTTCACTGAGATACTTTATATTGAGTACTGTAGATTGATACCATCAGTACTATGGAGGATATTGAGTAATGTTGATGGATACTATACCATCAGTTCTGTGAAGGATATCGAGTATTGTTTATGAATACCATCAGTACTGTGGAGGATGTTGAGTATTGTTGATTGATACCATCAGTACTGTGGAGGATATCGAGTATTGTTGATGAATACCATCAGTACTGTGGAGGATGCTGAGTATTGTTGATTGATACCATCAGTACTGTGGAGGATATTGAGTATTGTTGATGGATACCATCAGTACTGTGGAGGATTTTGAGTATTGTTGATGAATACCATCAGTAGTGTGGAGGATATTGAGTACTGTTGATGGATACCATCAGTACAGTGGAGGATATTGAGTACTGTTGATGGATACCATCAGTACTGTGGAGGATATTGAGTATTGTTGATGAATACCATCAGTACTGTGGAGGATATACAGAATTGGTGAGAGAAACCATACATCCCCCACCAGTACTGATGATATCCCCGCAAAATACGAATAATACACAGTACTGAGCACAAGGGTGACAATTCTTTGTTCTGTTTTCAGTAGCGTTGAAATGTTCGAGTAGTGAGTGATTTACTTGTGTATAAAAAAACTCTTCAACTGTCTACCTTAGAAATTTCGAAATCCCAATAAATACGTTGGTTTAATTGGTGTCAATTCACAGTATTTCTAGTGCGTTTAGACAATCTACAATTCATAGCAGCTTATGAAACTCTTTTGATTGTTCCTGGTGTAGACCGTATTTAAAATGATATGCGTTATTGATCGATATCATCAACATCATCAGACTTAATTGGATTTTGGAACTTCACAGAAACCTTTTATCAATAGTACTAACCCGCCACTAAGAAACTGACTTGGAAATTTCAGTCTGCTAGATAGCACCACCTCATACTTTTAAGATTAGATTTGTCGGATCGAGATTTCATATTGCTTTAGAAAATGATTTTGATTTGAAAGATTTGGCCTATCATGCAAATGCAGTAATAAATTCTTCACCTATTTCTTCTCAACCTATGAGAAACTAGGCAGCCTGGTTTTGCAATATTCAGTTTCTTAGTAGCGGGATGGTATTGTATTGGAAGCAAGGTCTATTAAAGGGCGCTCCGCTCAGACATTCAAAATAGTAGTCCATCTTCCTTAAAATAATCACCATCAAATGAGGATAATAACCCAAGTGTCCTTCCTGTATTTACCTTGGAAAAACTGCCTCAGGAAGAATTGGTGCTGGGCCAAGCAGCACACATGATAGACCACAAATAGTTCCACCAAGTACCATCAGCACTCTGGCATCCTAGAGGAAAACTAACTATCAAACCACTAATCCATTAGCAATGGTATAACATGGAAAATATATTTTACCAAAGCCGACTCCCCGAAAATGCTGCTTTGCCCTATCTGGGCTCGAGCTCAGGACCTTACCACGAAAGGAGAGAACGCTACGTACTGTCCCATATATAGAGAACAAGTTAAAGCATGTTTTCAAGACCCACTCAGCACAACAGCAGCCTTGTTTGAATAAAAGGTTGATTGACATTAGAGCAGCCAAACGCAACGCCATTGTGCGCATCTTACAGAGATTGAAACACTCCTGTGAGCAAACAACAAGAAACTCAATACATCACTTACAATGTTACCAGCCCCAGACCTAAAGGCAATTGCACAGAATCTGGCGTCGAGTTTTTTGTTTCAGTGTAATACAGAATGTTCTTGATCGAGCGACTCGATTTTTAGTTCCGGTCGCAGAAAGACAAAAAATATTTTCATGCCATACCGCAGAGTCAAGTCAACATTGACTTCGGAACAGCTGATTGAATGAAAAATGATGTCTGGAGATTTTTTTAATACAGGCACTTAAAAAAGGAGGTATCAAATACTTCTTATATTACCATGTTCCTCACAGTTACAAGTTGAGATCTAATGGTAGAAGTTTCCTACCTATGTTTGCAAATATTTGCCACTAAAATCTATTCACAATGTTAGAAATATGAAATCAAATTGTTGAAAATATAGCATTCATTAATTTATGTCGAATACTTTTAAACGGGAGTAAGAAGTAAAAACAATACTCCTAACTAAGGTGGCAGTGATAGCATTAAAAACGTCAAAAGGATTTTATTTCCATAACGGTTCCCTCAAAGGTATGCCAAACATATAATAATGCTAAAACTGGATGTTCATAATTGCAGAAATGAGTGAAAAAAGTGATGGCATCTTTGACGTCTTAATAGAACAGATATATGTCATCTTCCTGAGTTTGATGGTTTGAACTACATGTTTACACTAACCTGTTTATCTACAATACAACCAACAAGTGGTGCCATGAATGCATAGATTCCAGGAGTGATCAGGAACATCAAGCCAACTTGATAGCTTTTCAGATGGAACTAAAAATCGAAGAAGTACTTCAGAGGTGATATTACGTAAAATTAAGAGGATATAAATGACTCGCTTTAAGCTGAATTTTTTTATTACTTATTCTTTATTTCAGTTTTTTGTCTCGAAAAGAAAATTAAATTAAATCTTATTTCCAGTCATCACTAGATGAGTAAGGAAAGGAAGAAAATTTTGATGAGGAACTGTGAGCCAGCAGAACATAATTCTTGATAATTTCGATGTTTTGTCATGTAGAGGAATGTTTAGCTTGAGTTTTTAGCTTTAATTCCAAGTACAACCAGTAGGTCAAAAACAATTACAAAGATACAAAGTTTCATATAAATAGAAACGTCAAAAACATTTTAAAGCAGTTAACAAACATTATCTCAGAATTATGCCAAACAATCTAAGAAGGATTTAATCCGAAATACGAATGATACCTAAACTGTGGAAAGGGCTTGGGCTAGATACATCTTAGGGCTATTGCACTCTTACTTGTCCTGATTTGAGGCAGTGGTTAGCGTGTTTGTTTCTGGTAGATAAGGTCCTTGGTTCGAGACTAGTGGAGGCATTTCAGAATTTCAGTAGTCTACTACCGTAAAATATATTTTCCCATTTTACAATTAAGAGCTTATATAAAATCACATAAAAGATCGTACATTACCACAGAACTATTCTTCAAAGATACATGAACCACGATAAATGTAAATTTTGTTGGAAAAATGATAAGCAGAAAACTTATGGCTAGTCTTTGTTTAAGCAACCACCCATTTATTCACAAATTTTCAATTTGTCTGACATCCCTTCCCCTTTCTATGCACATGTAGACGTTTGGTTTAGCATTGTCTATCCATTCGCAAGTATGAGCAATCTTCCGGCTTGGAATCTCCTTTCAATAATGAGAGAAGTAGAGAACTTGCCAGCTCTTTGTAGTAACAGGCAAAAGGCAAAAGAAATCATGAGGTGTGGTCACATCGGGAGGAAGGACCAGAGTTGCATTGCCCGATAAGTGTACCTATTCAGTGGGCCCTTTATGCTTTGAGCCTTACGATTATAGTAAGTGCATTTTCCTATCAAGATCAACAACAAATTAACTACGTGCCCATGGACTGCCCCTTAATGTACTTACAGGTTCCTGAATATGGCCTTGTAGAGTTGGGTCAAGAAAACCCAGTGCCATCGCAGCATTCGCAATAATAATACCTACAAATAAAAAAGGATTTTTGGGCAAATACATCAAGGATAAAAAATTTCGTGGGAATAAACTTTTTGCCATTTTTGGCCCACACCTATTTTTTATTCTTTATTCTTAAATCAGTTATTAAAGAGTTTATTTACCTATGATACAAAACTCTTTACTTTATTGAGTTCTTACTTAGTACTTATGTGAAAGCCAATTTTCTCGAGTTTATAAAACATTTGAAAGACAATACCAGAATGAATTGCATTCAAACATTTCGATACCTATATCCTCTTTATTAACAGTTTTTTTTTTAAATGAATTTTCAAGAAGTAATTTTTTCACAACGTTACTGAAGATTTAATTCAAGTATCGAAACGTTTCAAAGCCTTGCTCATTTTTAATATTTAGGTTGGAAACAGAACATAATTATCAAGCCCAGTAGAAAAGACTTTAATGCAACTTACATAAAATGATAATAGAAGGTATCTTTAACGTCTGCCATAATGCTCCTTTGTTTTTTTCATCTTCTAAAACTTCTGCAGTGGAAACAAAATTCATTGATTGCGATGAAAATAAAACTTATTACCTACAAATACCATACTGCCGCACTGATAAAGATCATGTCTAGCAAATGTTGACTTTAAAACATCTCGTATGCGCTCTGCACCTGACAGATCTCTTAAAAAAGACTGGATAAAGCTTCCTATTGTTTTCGTTAACAAATATATGTTTCCTGCAAAAAAGTGAAGTCTGCCATCTTGGCCATCCCTACAGCAAGTGTTTAGAGACATGACAGGAAAACGTTGTAAACCTCTGAGCTCTGCTTTGAGCTTAGAGCACAAAATTCAATGATATGAAATAAACGATGAAATTGAAGGCTTAGAAAGCCTTTCGTTACCATTCTTTGTTCTAGACTAGATGTTGAGATATAAATTTTTGACTTGTATTAACTTGGCAGAAATATTAAAAATTGATTTAAAATTGCGGTATAAATGAACAGAAAAGCAATAAATTAGATTGTTTGTCTAAATTTTGTTTGAATTCCAACTGGAAAATATTGAGCAAGCAGTGAAAAAATATTTGTTTTAAATTGCCCAACCATGATTATTTAGGTAGGATACAATAATGAAAATGAAAAGCTTTGTGCCTGTCAAGAAACGAACTATTGAAAGACATTCCAACTGAACCATGGTATCAACTGTGAATGAACTTGGAGCCTGTCCATATGAGTCCTGGTTAAAACGTTGACGTGAGGAAATGACTGAGCCGGGATAACATTCCCTACTTGTTCAAATTAATAAAGTCAACCATGAAATAAGCTGCCTCAAATATTTGACGTGATAGCCCCCGTGACTTTAAATGGACTATTTGTGTTTACCTTTGAGACTTATATTGATTGTATAAGCTTTGTTCTAATTGTTTTATCCATTCTGAGATAGATATAGTTACCAAAAGAAATATTCTCTCTCTCGAGTTTTGTCTTCAGGTACATTTCTATCTCAGAATCCAAATACGATATTGATAGCAAAGTAAATGTTTCAATGGTATTGATTGGAGATGTCAAAGAGTTTATTTCGAAAGTTGAACTATATTCCGCCGTGACGGGAAACTCAGAAGGGAAGTGCGCTCAGAATCTGGCAAGCAGATTAGAGGGCCCAATATTTGATTTTTTTGCGACTGAACGAAGAACACGGGAAGAAAGTAAAATAAATCAAGGAAGAACTTTTAAAAGAGTTTGAACGAGGAAAACTCGACCGAGAAGAAGCTTTGTTTAGGTTGTCAAATCGCACACGTAACAAAGGCGAGTCTTCTCACCTACTTGCTTGCAAATTCATGGAGACGGTTAAAATAATATGATATATAATAATAATATGTATAGCCACTTCTATAGCGCCATATATCCCCAGGGGTCATAGGCGCTTAACAACATAACTATTAAAATTAGAGTCCAGGATATAGCTAATTTACATAGGATTATAAAAGAAATGTACTTAAAATTGCTAAACTGATCAATAAAAACTCCATCATAAGATCAACTTAATCAATACTTTTAAAACTTACTCTTGACCTAATTGTCCCTATTTTCTAAAATCCGATATTTAAGAGTAATACGACCTAAATATGTATGTCTTCAATGATTGCTTAAAACTACACAGTGAATCTAATGATCGAATTGAATACGCTAGCATACCAGATTTCGATGATTTAATCCGTAGCACATTAGCAAAAGACTTTTTCAGTCGTGGTTTACACCCAGAATTTTCTGATCCAAAAAAACGTTCCTAATCCAAAAATGATTTCTAGACTAATTTGATTTATAGACTTCTTGTGAAAGTAAGATGAAAGAGATGCGATGGTACTTTCTTGAACAACATTGCCAGGTACAAGACAAGAAAATAATTCCAATAATTCACATCATTCCTGGGATAACTTTTTGGTTCATATGATGAAATATTGTTACAGTTGCCTGTCACCCGGCTCTGAAGACTGTGAACACGGCTATTTTGGCTGATCACAGATTTCACGACAACAACAATATCTGTTTGAATAACACTATTTAAGAGCGAGGCTGAGGCAACTTGTTAACCCAGTCAACACCTGATCCAGGCTCCTTTCTAAGACTTTTTTCACGTACCTTTGTCAGAAGGAAGAATCCATAGAATCGGCAGTAGACTAGCTAAAATAACAGCGCCAAGAACAATGAACGGCAATCTAAAACCGCCAGCCTAAGAAAGTTAAAATAGTCATAAATTAGTGACATGCAAATACGAGCAAGAAAACTGAACAAACTAGATGCAGCAAAAAGCATAGTCACTGACCACAGTAATAAGAGGAATCTGGATATCCTTTGTTGCACGTCTTTGTTAAATTAAACTTTTCCAACTGTCAACCTGCACAAAATTGTTCTTCTCATTTTTCCTGAGTTTTTCTTTTCCAGTGATTTTTTGATGTAATTTAGTACAGTAGTAAGTTACTACATCAAATTGATTGTAGTAGTTGTAGTAGTAAGTTACTTCATCAAATTGATTGTAGTAGTGGTAGTTGTAAGTTACTTCATCAAATTGATTGTAGTAGTTGTAGTAGTAAGTTACTACATTAAGTTAATTGTAGTAGTTGTAGTAGTACGTTACTACATCAAATTGATCGTATTAGTTGTAGTTGTAAGTTACTACATCAATTGATTGTAGTAGTTGTAGTAGTAAGTGACTACATTAAGTTGATTCTAGTAGTTGAAGTAGTAAGTTACTACATCAAATTGATCGTAGTAGTTGTAGTAGTAAGTTATTACATCAAATTGATTGTAGTAGTTGTAGTAGTAAGTTACTTCATCAAATTGATTGTAGTAGTGGTAGTTGTAAGTTACTTCATCAAATTGATTGTAGTAGTTGTAGTAGTAAGTTACTACATTAAGTTAATTGTAGTAGTTGTAGTAGTACGTTACTACATCAAATTGATCGTATTAGTTGTAGTTGTAAGTTACTACATCAATTGATTGTAGTAGTTGTAGTAGTAAGTGACTACATTAAGTTGATTCTAGTAGTTGAAGTAGTAAGTTACTACATCAAATTGATCGTAGTAGTTGTAGTAGTAAGTTATTACATCAAATCGATTGTAGGAGTTGTAGTAGTAAGTTACTACATCAAATTGACCGTATTAGTTGTAGTTGTAAGTTACTACATCAAATTGATTGTAGTAGTTGTAGTAGTAAGTGACTACATCAAATAGATTGTAGTGGTTTTAGTAGTTGTAGTAGTAAGTTACTACATCAAATTGATCGTAGTAATTGTAGTAGTAGGTTACTACATCAAGTTGATTCTAGTAGTTGTAGTAGTAACGTGCTACATCAAAGTGATTGAAGTAGTTGAATTTGATATTTATTTTAGATATTTTAGAAAAGCACAATAATTGAAAACTTATTTTTTGCAATATGATAGATGATTCTAGAAAAAAACGGCTAATCTCCAATCACAAAATTTATGATAGGAATATACACCTTACAAATGCATTGCTCATGTATTTATTACATTGCCTTTCACTGGGTGTCTATCATAGTAAGCATGGTCAGTAACCGTTGACAGAATTGGTGCCCTCTACAAACATCGAAGCGGCACAGGGGCAGTTTACTACTCTTATCGGAACCACACGCAACTGCTTTAATCTAAAAAGCTTGAAAAAATTACTTTCTTAAAATCCAGGAAGACTTTTGCAATACTTTGCGCACTATTTCTCAGATCGTTTTCTCATTATATGAGGCTTGAGACTGTGCAGCGGTAGAGTTTTTTTGCTTGTCTTCACGCTGGGTCTAAATATATAACAACGTACTCCATAGAGAAATCCGCCAATAGCAGGTCCAGCCATCATTCCAAATCCACCAAAGGTCTCTAAAACTGCCTGAAAATATAATGATAAAGGTTTCACTTACATAGCTACATCTTTTAAGTATAGATACTTTTTTTACTATTTAGGAACCAGATTCTAAACCAGATTCAAAAGGAGATCTTCAAATTCAGTGAAACAAAATATCTTGATTCTACGGCGATGGTTTTATTGAGATTAGAAGCTTAGAAACTTGAAAAAAGTTGAAAGGGTGTAGAGTTTTATATTTATAAACTTCAAAGTATTGAAATCTCTACTTACCATAGCTGGAGATATGTTGTCATGAAAATACTGGACTATTAGTGTTAGTGATGCAGTTTGGGTTGCTGCAGCGCCTAGAGCACTGGCAATGCGAAGGAGGAAGCAAAATATGATAAACGTATTCCCATCAGGCATCATGTCCCCGAAACTAAAGAAAGAATAAAACAAGAGTGTAAAAAATCATATAATGCATATGCACATTTGTAGTGGTGCAATTAATGTTGCCATTTCATTGATTTGGAAGAGAAACTGGAGCATTGTTCTTGTCTCTGAGAGGCTCTGTCAATTTCCAAAAACTGCAGTAACTAAGTCTGAAGTAACTGTTCTTTACTCTGCAACTTTTGTTGCAAAAACTTCCATGTTTTTCTCTTCGTTAACATGAACTACTTCCAGCATAATAATCAATTGCAGGCTAGCTCTCATGTCCTTCCCTAAAACCAGTTTATTTGCAATAGGCTTGTAACTTTATGGAAAAGTGCATACTCCTAATAAGGATGTCTATTCAAACATGATTTGAGTAGTGCAAAATTAGATTTTCATTGTAATGGATTCTGAAAACTGCTACTTACCCAAATATAATTTGATAAGTACCCTCAACAAATAAACCGCACATCAAAGTGAATTTCGGACCAACCACAGGCAGCTAAAATAAACATAGAAGAACCACTTGAAAGGCATACACAGAAACCAGAGGGGTCAACTAGTATCTCGGTATGCAAGGCAGAAACACTGCATATCATTGATTGAAAATTATTGTCGAAAGGTCTAGAAGGTGATAGATTGGTTCGCATTCGGTGAAGGGTGGTGCAATATGTGAACTTGATATGTCTTGGGTTGATTTGATGAATTTTTATTGGTAGGTCTGATGGTACAGTAGTCGAAAGCTGTAGAATCTGAAGCTGTGGGTCTGAATTCTACCTGGGTTATTTCTTCTTCTCCATTCAATTCACTACTTCGTGAAACTCCATGTAAGATATATACTAAGTGTTTTACTAACGAAGCAATATTGAATCATTGCCATTGCTTGAATGATAATACAATCACTGAGTTGAATAGAACCAGGATCTACAGACATCAAGGCCCTCACTTACTTCACAATAATACAGAGACAACGTAATGAAGCTTGCTATAAGAAATCCAGATTCCAAAGAGGGGTAGGAGGAGGAGATTGGGTTCCTTATTTAGGTCATTGGCTCCGATCTGGTATCTCACAAGTTAAGGATTGTTCTTACACTGCAGAAATAGTTACTACTACAAGAAATGAGTTTTAATTGAAAATGGCCATCTCACCACAATGCCAACCACTGGAGAAAAGATGAAAATGACTAACGCGAAGACAGCAAATATCAAACCAGTAGTAGTTGTGCTACAGCCTTTCTTCTGGGCCTAAAACAAAAAGAAAACAATTACAAATAATGTTCTATCTGGACTTCTTTTTTTATCGTAATATGGGAAATGCTATAACAAAATTATATTCGAGAGCTCACAATGTTATTGAAAAGGGATTCGACTCTCGTTTGGGGCATCCACAAAGTATGTACCCAGTAAATATGCCGTTTTTTTAATTAGAACTAAACGCATTGTTCTGCCATTGACTTTTGAGATGATTGATCACTTGCTAACTATTTAGCACAAAACGAACACAATGAAAAAAGCCCCCAGCCCCTTATACACATTGTACGGTCTAAGATTGACCCTGCTTCATAAAGCTACATACCTGCGTTATGGATGCCACATTGACTAACAGGCTGTTTGTCAATCACTAAATGGCTTTTTTTCCTAAAACCAATGACTAACCATAAGATAAGATGAGAACAACCAATTATGGCATCAGATCACAGAGTTTCAAAGGGCCAAAAATCTGGAATTCATTACCAGATTCAATTAAAAAGCCTAAAAATAGCAAAGAATTCAGAGGTCTGATCTAAACTTGGTTTTTGAGAACAAATAATATATTGAGCAAAAGTAGCTAGCTTCAGCTTTCTTTAAAGAGCCACTCCAGTGAACTTTTTTTATTTGATGAGTAGACCAATTCTGGCCTGAAACGAACGAATCCGCAATTACTTTTTGTATATCTCTTACCGTTTTCTCGCAATAAGCATTTGTATAACTCTTATTGAATTGAATTGTTTTTGAAAAAGTTTTCGGTGCTTTTCGGATTGACGTCACATGGATTTTCGACACTCGAGAAATTTCTCGTTGTCAACTCTCGCCCCTGTCGTTTTTCATGCGCGAAAGTGAACAGCTCTGACCGCTACTAAACTTCATCACCTCAAAAAATGCAAAATGAGAGTGGCAGCGAGAACAGATCATCCAATTCGGGAAGGTTGTCTTCAATCTTCAAACAATGTTCACATTGGAATGTCTGCATACTATGCTGAGTCAACTCTCAACATCTGGTACAAACAAATCGCAAACGGCTTATTGTGGACTTGAGATCAAGAAGGGAGGATAGAGTAGAATGGTTTAGGCCAATGCCAGGGGCCAAGCGTGACAGGCCATGGAGCAGCAAATCAAATCAAATCAAATCAAATCAAATCAAATTTTTTCATTCAACAACAATTTACAAGCAAGCAGCAGAACATCAGAAGGAAAGAGAAACTGAGGATTTTTTTACAGACGCAAGACAATGACAATCAGAGATGTGCAATGGTTAGTTCTTGTAAAGTGTATTTCACTGAAAAATGTAGTCTACAATTAAGATTTTGCATAGACTTTAAACAAGCAATATCATTTTCCACGTGAACTGGCAGGACATACAGCAGGCAGAGAACTAGGGGGTTCAGCTTCCATCTATTTCCATAATAAAAGTTTTATTTTGAATTGATAGTTTAGTAGCATACACATTGTTTTTTTTTATAAGAAACCTAGCTTGGGTCCTAGTACTAAAAGTTTCTTAATTTTTCACCAGTTTCTAGTACTAAAAGTTTCTTAAAAGTTTCTTTATTTTTAGAAACGCACTTAACAACAAATTCTGCACTCTTCCTCGCATATTTCTTGTATTAATGTGAAACCCACCTACTAATACAAGTAGATTCAACATCCTGTGTTCCTCTAAATAAAAACGTGTAGCAAACTTTTAAATCAAGCAAAAATGTATTGTTGACATATTACTTTCCGGCTCAGAAAGTCCTCTTATTTTTTCTCGGAGTTTCTTAAAGATATTGATGTAGTTCTAAAAGTTTCCTAAATTTTTGGGGCTCTAGAACTAGGTTTCTTATAAACCGGTTTCTTATAAAAAAAACGTGTATACAAGGACGTAGGGGCCACCCCAAGATTTTGCGAAAAAAGATATGATGTTGTTACTTTACTTACAGAGATGGGCCCTGGTGCTTTATGAATAAATTTGTTGTACCCCCCCCCCCAAAAAAAAAATTTGAGATGCTTTCTAATTTCTCTTAGCTTACTAATTTGATTCAATTGAAAGTCTATGCCTTGCCTATTTTAGGCTTGGATGGACGCATCTCGCAGAAAAACATCTGTCCGTAGAAGATATATGTGATGATATTTTTACAACCCTGCTTGAGGGGTTGTCAGGGGAGTGACCAGATTCCAGCCCTTTTATTAGGATGGGCAAGAGAGATAACATGCTTTTATATTCTCATCACTTCTATCTTTATTTTGAAATATATAACTCTTATAATTCTCCTTTTTAGGTTTTCATACAGTTAATACAAGATAATGATGCCAGAGAAAGTAGTAGTTTTGATTTCATGATGTACTTCAAAAAAATATGAACTAGAGTTGGTACAATTCTGGATGATTTTAGCCACTGGATTCATGTTTTTCTTTTTGTTGACTTTATCCCCTAAAAGAAATTGAAATATTTTATCTATTGAGCACTATTACAATAAATATTGCATCTGTTTATTGTTTCCTGGTGTTTTTGAATAGTTTAGAAAACCATAAACAAGTAATTGAGCAGGGGCGTCGTGGCCGGGGGGCAAAGGGGGCCATGGCCCCTTCCATCAGAGCAAAATCTGTAGATTTTTCGGAAATTTTTACGATTTGTCCACTTTTTTGGATTTGTTGAGCATTTGATACCCTTTTTGGAAATTTTTCGTGTTTGGCCCACCCTAAAATTGAGGTCCCACGTCGCCCCTGTAATTGAGGTGTATTGACTTCATTGTGCAAGATTTTCTATGCAAACAAAGCAAAGGAAAATAAGCAAGGGAAAATATGGCAAGAGGGAAACAGCTTAAAACCAGATTAGATTTACCTTCCCCCAGAAGTACAAAATGGAGGGGGCAATTAAACAGGTTGGGGTTTCCGTTGGAACCCTTTGGTATTACAATGCTGAATTCATGAAAATATAGAAAGGTCTCCCTCACTGCAGTGGCATAAGCACCAAGCCCCCAACTTTCAAGCCAGAAATTATGCCCCTGTCACATGTCTTAGAAATTTTGCTACGTTTCTTTTTGGATATCTGATTTCTCGCTAAATTCTTGTTGAATAGAGGCCATGAGAGCCGAGGTAGCTGCTTTTAAGTCTAAACCCTCAATTTTGACCCCTGTATGTAAAAGCTTCCTTTAAAAGGTGTCATTTTTCTTATGCCCCTCCATTTTCCACACGCCCCTGGCCCTCACTTTCGGGTAATTTCTAAGTGGGGAAATATAAAAAAACTAATAGAAAAACTACTAATAGAAAAACATATGACACACCCAGAAATTTTGAAAAGACATGTTTTGTTTGTGATAAACGCGTGATTAATATTCAAAAGGCAGTACCTTGTCATAATTGTCAAAGTTTTATTCATAGAAATTGCACCCATTTAACAGAACAACAACTAATTGATTTCGGTGCCAATATTCAACAATGGTTTTGCAAAAGCTGTCGCGATGACGTTTTTCCTTTCAATAGGATTAAAAATCATGAGATGCTACCGGAAACTTTTAACTCAAACGAATATTGTTCTTGCAACAACGCAACGGACTTAACAGATTACGACAGTCTTGATACTATAACTGAGCTTAATCTAAATAAACTGAATTTAAATAAATTTCATCCCAACATTGATAATGATGTTGATCAAAATCTAAACTTTAACTCTAACTTTAAATATTATACTATTCATGAATTTCATAAACTATGCAATAAACTTAATCATGATAAATCACCTTTATTTAGTCTTATGCATACAAATATCTGCTCGCTGAATAAAAATCTTGAAAATTTAGAGTTATTAACAACATCGTTGGGGCATAAATTCGATGTCATAGCCCTGTCAGAAACATGGGTAACTGAAAAAAACCAAACAACTATAAATAGTCTGTCTTTTTCGGGCTACCAAATGTATCACGGTACCCTTGGCAAAAGTTTAAAAGGAGGGTGTGGCTTCTTTGTTTCAGAAGATCTTTGTTTCACCCCCAGGGCAGACTTAGACTTTTCTCATTCTGATAACGAATGTGAATTTGAAGCAAACTGGATAGAGATCCAATCTAAAAACAACAAAAATTCCTTGGTTGCAGTTATTTACCGCCACCCTAGAAAGAAAAATGATAATAAATTTTTAGAGTACCTAACTAATACCCTATCGAAAAAACTAAGAAAAGAAAAGAAAACTGTTTTTATAGTAGGAGACTTTAATATCAATTTGTTAAATATTGACTCAAATGAGTATACGGAAAGTTTCTTAAATTTACTACTCTCTAATTTTTTCCAACCTCATATTCTTCAGCCTAGCAAGATAGTGAATCACAGTAAACCATCACTCATTGATAACATTTTTTTGAATTCTATTGATCATGAAACGTTCAGTGGCAACCTAGTCTCTAAAATATCTGACCATATGCCTAATTTTATTTTTTGTAAAAGTATGCAATTGAAATCAACGAAGGACAATAGAGGATTTTTTCGCGATTATAAGAATTTCAATCCTGACTCGTACATACGTGATTTGAGAAAAAGTAATTTAGGAATATCGGTTAACTCGACTAAGGGGGCAAATGAGCAATATAATGTATTTCATAACGACTTACTAAGTAATATTAATAAACATGTTCCCTTAAAGCCAATCACAAAGAAAATGTACAAACAAAGACTAAAGCCTTGGATCACCAAAGGAATTTTGAAATCCATAGCAGTTAAAAATAAGTATTATAAAAGATTTCTTAAAACAAAGAACCTAGATATATATAAAAAATATAAATATTACAGGGATCTTATTAATCATCTTATTAGAAAGAGTAAAAAGATTTACTATGCTACTTACTTTGAAAAGTTTCAAAAAAACAGTAAAAAACTTTGGTCTGGAGTTAAAGAGATAATAAATACTAATAATAATTATAATAATAATCAGAAGCATTGTTTGTTAATAAATGGAAAATTTACATCTGATAGTAAGATGGTTGCTAACTCATTCAATCAGTACTTTACCTCAGTTGCACAAAAATTAGTAGAAAAAATGGAACCAGCTACAAAAGATTTTAAGGACTTTTTAGTAAATTCGAATCTGAACAGTATTTTTCTAGACCCAGTGACCCCAGAAGAGGTTAATGATATAATAGCTAATCTGGATGAAAGTAAATCAAATGATTCTTACAATGTACCTATAAGGCTCATTAAATTAGCTCGCTATACCATATCTGAACCTTTTTCTACGATAGCAAATTCTTCATTTTTGGAAGGTGTCTTCCCAGATAAGTTAAAATTTGCAAAAGTTACGCCTATTCATAAAAGTAAATCAAAATTGGAATGTGGAAATTATCGTCCTATTTCAATTCTTCCTATTTTCAGTAAAATTCTGGAAAAATTGATGAATTCTCGTTTGGTAAAGTTTTTAGGAATAAATGATATCATATACAAACATCAATACGGTTTTCAAGAAAATAAGTCAACTTCTCTAGCAATCTTGGAGCTTCAATCTCAGCTAATTAACAATATTGAAAAAGGTCTTTTCTCTTGCTGCATATTTCTTGATTTTAGTAAAGCATTTGACACTGTCAATCACAATATATTACTGAAAAAACTAGAGCACTATGGTATTAGAGGGCTAGCTCTTTCATGGTTTAAGTCTTATCTAACGGAACGTAAGCAAGTTGTTATTGCAAATGGTGAAACTTCGTCTGAACAAGAAATAAGATGTGGTGTTCCACAAGGAAGTGTACTTGGACCCCTACTATTTTTGCTTTACATTAATGATATATATAATTCTTCAAAAGAACTTGACTTCCGACTCTTTGCTGATGATACCAGTATTTTATTTGCTGATAAAAATCTCGATGTTATTGAAAGACTTGTAAACTCTCAACTGGAAAAAGTATCTGAATGGTTACTAGCCAATGGGCTATCATTAAACGTTTCTAAATCTAATTTTCTTGTAATTAGCCCAAAAAAAGTAGAGAAAACGATAAATATCAGTATAAATAATGAAAAACTTAGACAAGAAAATTATACTAAATATCTTGGGATTATAATAGATGAAAAATTAAACTGGAAACAACATATAAAGCAAGTGAACATTAAAATATCTAAAGGTATTGGGATTCTTTACAAACTAAGACATTTTGTGCCTAAAAATACCTTAAGAATGCTATATAGCTCATTTATTCAATCTCATGCTCTCTATGGTATATTGAATTGGGGATGTGCAAGCAAATCGATTTTAGAACCCCTGAAACGTAACTTACGAAAAGCTATTAGAGTAGCTGACTTTGCCGCCTATACAGCACACAGTGAACCCATTTTCAAAAGATTAAATTTGTTAAACTTTGACAAACTTTATAAACTCGAAACAGCTAAATTTGTGTTTCAGATCAGTAAAGAGACTAGCTATACCAATCTAGGGCACGAATTTATAAAAACAAAAAGCCTTCATTATTACAATACAAGACAGTCCTCAAACCTTGGCTTTTCCCTGCAAGCAATATCAACCAAATTTAAAAGAAATTTTCTCACATTTGAAGGAATTAAACTATGGAACTCTTTGCCACCAGATTTGAAGGAAGCCAAAAACAAAATATCTTTCAAAAACAAAATGAAATACCACCTTTTAGAAAACTAGACCTGATTGAATTTATTGAAAATACTAGCGCATTCGATAAAATTTTCCCACTTTTTTATTTTTTTTTACCTTTAATTTTATTTTTTGTCTTACATTTCTTTTTTATTAATTTTTTTTCTTCTTTAATTACTAACCTTATCTAATTCTTACTGTTATTAAAAATCAAACAAAATAAATTGTAGGAAACGTCAAACCACGTCACCTGGGCACATGGCTAGATAGCTCTTTATTGAGTTTTTTTCATGTGTCCGTCAGCCGATTTAGTTGTATGTAATAAAGTTGTTTATTCGTAAAAATTTTCATTATTGTAATTTTCAATTTAACAAATGTATTTTAACAACTATATTAATGACGTATATGCTGTAATTAATCGATTTGCTGAAAAAAAAGTTTTGATTTGATTTGATTTGATTTGATTTGAATTACATTAAAGTCAACAGAATGAAACTAGACAAACTTAGACCTACTCACCCATCTCTAAATGCCCAATGTGTCTCTGCTGTGAATGGCTCGATCAAACAACGAGACTGTAAGCCAAATCTTGTAGCTTTTTAATCATTCGCAACCAAAGTATTGCAGTAATTGTGAACACCAGCATAGCTCGACTTCAAACTACTAAATTCTGCAACTTTTACAGCGATACTGACGGACACGAAGGAATGAGTTGATCTGTTTATCGCTTCCACTGTTTCTTCGACTCGCAAATCCAAACCTGGTGCAAGTTCTGCCAAACACCGAATCATAAAGCGAAAAAAGTCGTTCTCCTCGAAACAGCCGAATCCCTCGACGGCAGTTTTACAATAGATCGGAAAGGCGAAGGGGGTGCCTTTGTGACGTCACAAGGGCACCCCTCACCGAAAAAACTTGCTCGTTTTTTTTCGGTGAAACTCAACTTTGGACGCCTATTAAAGCAAGAAAATATAATATTTTTCAAAAAAAACTTTACGATGGCTGGCTGGAGTGGCCCTTTAAGATTTTGCAAAATTTGAGGCTCGTGTTCATATACAATTGTTCTTATAAAAAAAGAGTGTAAATTAGTATATACTAACTATTGTTAATACTAACCTAATTAAGTAATACAAGACAATGCAATCATGTAATGTATGCCTTGGTAATTAGCTCCTATATATAACATATTCAATTTTTTTTTTAATTTTCTCACTAAGTTTTTTTTAGAGTTTGAAGGGTAGATTGAATTTTGAAATTTGTTTGCTTTGACCCATGTTTGAGTCACTCAATTAAAGAAACCAGAAGAAAAAGATCTTATTTCAGGTTGGTGCAGACTTCAATGAAAAGCTCAGCGAGACACAAAGAAACTTTTCAAAAATATCTCAAATATTAGAAGAGCTTTGGGAGAAAAATTGCAGCATTTCTAAAGTAGAAAACCAACCTTTTGGAATTTTATATTACCAACATTACATGCTCAATAATTGATTTGCGCAAGATGTCTTTGAGGGAAACGTTCGTTAGTTTCACTTTCAAAATCAAATATTAACCTCATTAGGAGTCTATCCAGCCATAATTCACTGAAATTACTCGAAGATCTTCATTAGTTAATTATCAATTTTCCTACGGATGTTTATTTTTATTTTCAAAATTTTAGTTCCTCACTCTGTGTTCAAATCTACGAAGTATTGATTTTAATTTTAATTTTGATTTTAACGAATACCAGCCATAATAAAGGAGGTCCATAGGTCTAAATACCCTCGTTCTGGGTAGCAAAAGTTAGCAAAGTGATGATCCTGTTAAACATAATTTAACTCATTTTTCGTTTTTCTTTCCATCAATGATTAAATTGTTTATTTCAAAAGGAAGATTATAAAAGATGAAAACGAGATTGGAGATTATACCCAAAAGTTGCGATGCTTTCGGTTCGCTAGTTCACCAACCTTAGGTAATTGCCCCTTTTATTAAAGGATTGTGATATCTTTGCTTTCACAATGTTTAAAATGCTGATCGTAAAAGCAAAACTGTAAATCGTGTAAACGAAGCTAAAAGCCACGCCCATTTACTATTTTCGTCTATTTGATTGATCAAGCCTAAATGGCTGTATATATCCTCTTTTATCCAGGCTTATTGTATCTTTTTACTTTTTGCGTGAATCATCGGGATTTTCATGAAAACGAGGCAATTAAACGCGAAAAGGAGGCTGAATCCGCCTATGGCCTTTATACCAACGCTTTTTGAACTCAGCTCCCAAAAATTAACCAAATTCGCTAGTTCCCGTAAATTTCCCCATGGGGGACCTTACCTCCTTTCTCCACCTGGTCGAAACATTAGAGGAAGGAGGCAAGCTGAACCAAAGAGGAAAGCTTAGGAGACCATCAAAAAAATTTTCATTAAATTATACCAAAGCAGGCTATTGCAATTGACATATGCCTCCACCGGGTCTCGAACCCGGGTTTGATCGGACACAGGCGAGCGCGCTAACCACTGTCAAATTAATTTTCAGATACATAGCTGTGATTTTTGTTGCAACCATAGAATTTCAGTGTGACATGTTTAAGGATTGAGTGACGCCCTCGGCAATCCTTTAAAGTTTGAATTTAGGAAAATAGCATAGGAGCTTTTTGGCCAACAGAGCTATGACCAGAATTCGGGTTTACGTATTATAGGGGTGATTTGAATTTTAAAAGCAGACTATTTAGACAAGCTACGAACCTGTTTCTTCACATTTGGTGAAATACAAACTTTATTTTGCTATCCCCTATCATGCCCTTAAGATTTCGAGAACCAAATCCAGGGCTGGGCATCAATATTCTTAATAACCACTATTAAACTTTTATAGTATTTTTCCGTAAGAGAAAATACAATGACAATGTACTCAAACTACACATAGGTTCAATATATATTGGGACAACTAGCAACAAAATGGCGTCTCTTCCTTAACAATCCACTTAGGCCCAAATTTTCACTTGCAATTTGCGATCTATTCCTGTAATGCGTAAGCCATGTTTTGGCACAAGATCGAAAACATTTGCTCACTTCATAGTTTGAAATTAAAACTTTGTGGATTTGTTGAACTGTTTAAAAAGTGTTTAGCCAGGAAAAAGAAACAGAGTGAGGAAATAAAGTTTTGAAAATACAAATAAACACTTGCACAAAAATTGATGATTAACTGGTGAATATCTACGAGTACTTTGAGTAAATTATGGCTCGATAGACTCCTAGTGAGATGAATTTTTTGAATTGGAAAGTGAAACTAACCAACTTTTTCTCAAAGAAATATGTTTGAAATATAATCGTTGCTGTTCATAAAGCGCTGGCAAGGATGAAGCATTCATGAAGTGTCTCAATACATGGCAAAAATAAAAATTATTTTGCGCAAATCAATTATGGAGCATGTATTATTTATAATATGAAATTCCAAAAGGTAGGTTTTCTACTTTAGAATTGCTGTAATTTTTTTCCTAAAGCTCTTCTCATACTCGAGATATTTTGGAAAAGTTTCTTTCTGCTTTAAACTAAGGAAGACTTTGCTGAGCTTTTCAATGGAGTCTACCTGAAATAAAACCCTTTTCTTCTGGTTTCTTTAATTGAGGGACTCAAACATGGATCAAAGCAGACAAATTTCAAAATACGATTTTACCCTTCAAACTCTGGTATATGTTTAAAAATATGAAACTTAGAGACATGCTTTGATGAAACCATAATGAAATGTCTTCCTCCGTTATTTTGCAAGCATTTTGCAAGCCTGCCTTTTTGCTATATTTTCTTCTCAAAAAGATAATAGAAGAAAATTATGTAGTCTAATGTGATAATATTACAATCATACATCTATTTTTGTGATATTTTTGACGATGTTTTTCCTTTCAACAGTATCAAACTCCAGTAAATTGAAAAATAAAACTATGACATTGCAGCTTTTACAGTCTTGGCAGTCATTTTTTTGCTAGATTTCCAAATACATTTTGAACCTATGTGTTTATTTTACCAGCCCTATATCCTGCAGTATCTATTCTTCAAAAAAGCATTTCACGAAAGCAACAATGTTTCTAGCCTTTTTAAAGGCAACTGCACTCTTTTTTCATTAGAACCAGTAGACTTGATTTGAAGCTGGCTGTTCTTAAATATTCCTCTACTTTCAGCCTGCCTGAAATGTTCTCAAATTGTTCTTACTTTACAAGGATTCGGAAGCCTATTTTTGCTAACAGTTGTGTTAATTGGTTCCAACGTGGACAGTCTGGACTATCTGATATATCTGTGTGATGTCAATGTGCTTGTTTTGTAGTTATTTGTCAGTCTCGTGGTTATTTCGTATAAACTTATATTGACTTTGAAATGGTCAGCCTCGGTTAGTTCTAAGCTTGTTCTTAAGTTTTGGCAAAATCTGAGGATCGTGTTCTTATCAAATTTTTCTTATTAAAAAAAGGTGTAATGCTTTTTTTGTGGTTCAGTGTGAGTATATTAAAACAATTGTGTAAGAAACATTAAACACAAAAAAGTTTTGAAAAGTAAGAATTGAATTAAAAAAAAGAGGGCAATCCCAACCCTCACCTTTGTATAGGTGGCTTTCCCTACATAGTGTTTATAATTTTGTTTGGTATAGTGTTAATTCCTTTAAAATATATTAGTATTTATATAATGAAATTGATTCTTTGATAGTATGTTGATAAGATTAATCAAGTAAAATAGGGCCTTTTCACCAATGATGCAAATCAACAGCTGATGTCCAAACACTGACATTTCAAGGCACTTATCCTAGATATTTTGCTTTTAAACAGGCCCCTAAAACTACTTTTTTCAAACCTGTATTTGTGGAGTTGTAAATTCTCCTTAGAGTAATCACTGCGGTACATTGTGTGATGTCATATAGAAATGTGGCTGTCATTATGACACCATTATGGCAATCGAATCGCAGTCATATTGACGTTATTATCAGTTTTTCATTGTTAGCATTGAAACATATGTATTCACGAATGTGACTCACAGCCAGAAATCAGAAAATAGGTTCCAGACCTAGTTCAAAAGTCTTTTTTAGCTTTAGTTCACAAGCCATTTTTAGCAATAGTTTGCCAGTCATTTTTTTGCAGAAAGGGTGTTGCCTACATTGTCCAAGCTTCTGAAGGGCGTTGTTAAAAACATTTTCCGGGGGTGGAGCCACCCGTCCCCCAGTAGCTCCCTGTCCATCCGAATTTATTTGATCTGGGTAGGCCACCCATCAGAGCCAGATCCAAGGGGCGCGTAAGGGGCGTACCTATTTTGGTCGAAAAACGATACAATTGTTTTGATGATACTCTCTTTCTCAGACATAATCCGTTGATAAAAGTGTTACGCCCCCCCCCCCACTTTCTTTGGGTGGCTGGATCCACCACTGCTGATTCAAAGAGAAACGAATTGAACTGACCGATGATTTTAATGCCTCTTGTTCAACAAGTAAACCAACCGACATGAACAATGGAAGTGATCTATATCTTATGCCGATCGACTATAATTGATTTGTTATTTTTATCAACAAATGCTGCACAATATATTATAGGTATACCCAAACTAATTTTCAAGACTAGGAACTAATTACAAGAACAAAAAGCAACGACTTAATATAAATGACCTATAAGTTATTTTATACAACATGTAAACCAAAATAAATCATATTTAACTTAAGTCTGTCTGGCTAGTTTGGTTTAAATAACGCAGACATGACTAATGATCTTTTACAGTATCGAACTCCTCTTTGCCATACATGAATTCCATAGCCTATATCCAAACTCGTTGTGTTGGATAACAAAAACAAGGGAGAAACCGTACAGTGGGAATTTCCGGACAGTTTAACTTTTTAATTTCTTGTTCAACAATTAACTTCAATGAAATAATTTGCTAACCATTAGGTAAAAGACTTCATGAATTCTGCTGTCTTAGATTTTCTTGGCTGTAGAGCTTTTCCTCATCGAGTAATAAACATAAAACTAAAGTCTATCCATGATAGACGCAAAATGAGTGTGTGCCGTTCGCGTGTCGAACAATTTCTATGAAATCGATAAAAACTTGTTAACGATAAAACAGATAGGTTTTAAATGCAGACTTTAGTCAAAAATGATAGAATAGGAATATATTTAGTCAGGAAATAAAAATGAAGATTTTGAGATTTGAGTTAATTATTTTACCCTTGCAAAAGTGTGCGAAGACTCCCGCACCAATCACTAGAGACTTGAAGCTAGTTTGCTGCTAATTAAAACAGAGTTGAGCATTTATGCGACAAATCGAAATAAAGTTTGGTGGGAACCTGAATGATACATACCTCTCCCGGAAAGAAGGGTGAAATCATGGAATAAGCACAGTTGACAGTAAACCAAAACAATGATATTGATATTAGCACCAATCTCTTTTGCCTTGTACCAAACACACTCTCCTTGCTTTCATCCTCCTCAGGATTGGAGTCTGGTTCAGTCTCAGCGATGGGAATGAACTCTTTTTCCTGTTTCTGTTTGTCACTAACATTCTCCATATCTGTTTTTGTCAATCTAAAACCATGCCATGTGATAGTGTAATTCATGCAATAGCATGGGTCAGGTTTTGCTTAATACTGTCTGCCCTTTGGCGTTGCAGATTGAAATAGACACTCTTTTTTATAAGAACAATTTTATAAGAACACTAGCCTCAGACTTTGCCAAATCTTAAGAACAATTTAAGAACAAACCGAGGCTGAAAATTTCAACGTCAATATAAGAGTTATACGAGATACCCTCGAGACTGAGAAATAATTGCAAAAAAAGCAAATAGACATCACACAGATATATCAGATGGTCAAGAGAGTCTACATTCGAACCAATTAACACAACTGATAGCGAAAACAGGTTTCAAAATCATTATGAAGTAAGAAAAATTTAAGAACATTTTAGCCTGAAAATAGAGGAATATTTAAGAACAGCCAGCTTCAAATCAAATGTACTGGTTCTTATAAAAAGAAAAGAGTGTAAGTTGCAACATCAACTACACGCATTTTTTTATATAAGCAATTTCAGCTCGAGCTCAGTACTCAAAATTGCTTAGCAATTGCTTAGCTTTTTATACTTGAATATTTGTTTCTTAAAAAGATATCTCAGAGGTTGTTGTTCAGCAAATGTTCATTTGTTGTGTGTTCCAGGGTACTAATAGCCACGGCAACCTAATTCTCTTATAGCTACTGCACGATTTCCATGACCAAATGGATCAGAACTAATATGATCAAACTGCTTAGCATTCTATCCAGTACTGGAATTGCTTAAGTTTTTGCAATGTCGAGTACTGCCTTGCTTATAAAGCAATTACTTATAAAAAATGCGTGTATTGTGCTTTTCTTTATGCATGGGTTATTTAAGAGAGCAGCAACAACAACCACAGGTTTGTAATGACCCAATTCGAATTAAATTCGGCGTGAAATATTAATTAGTGTTTTTTTATTGGAACAATGGGCAACTCGCTGTTGGAATTTGCTGTCCCTGGGGGATATATTGAAAGGGGAATGCTTTTGTTTTCGGTAGGGCTCTTTGTTCCTTGTTGCTCCGCATAACACGAGGTCGATTTGTTTGATGCACTGATCTCAAAATAAAGACTGGATGGAGCATCTGTCGTTCTCAAATGAATTCATTGGCAGCCATATTGGGAGGCCCAATTCAATACATTGAGATTACACTGGGGAGTGCTTTTTTCTTTGATGATTTTTGGAATGTTATGAACGATCAGCACGAGACTGAATCATCGTGTAGCTATTGTTAGCAAAGAATACAGGCAATACAATTTCTTTGGCAGCCATGTTGGGAGCACTCATCTCAAAATAAAGACTGGATTGAGCATCGGATGTTCTAAAATGAAGTCCTTGGTGGCCATATTGGGAGGCCCAATTCAATAAATCGAGATTCCACTGGGGCGTGCCTTTTCCTTTGATGATCATCGGAATGTTATGAATGATCAACTCGAGAAGGAAAAATCGTACAGCTATTGTTAACAAACAATCAAGTCAATGTAATTTCTTTGGCAGCCATATTGGGAAGCCAAATGATAGCCGAAGCAATTGGCTTCAAACATTCAACTCCAGAAATCACAGAATGCTCGATCCAGTCTTTATATTGAGATCAGTGGTTGTGAGGCCAAGTTCATTTCGGAGCAATTGGCTTCAACATCTGAATCAAGGAGCCACAGAATGCTCAATCCAGTCTTTATATTGAGATCAGTGGTTGGGAGGCCAAGTTCATTTCGGAGCAATTGGCTTCAACATCTGAATCAAGGAACCACAGAATGCTCAATCCAGTCTTTATATTGAGATCAGTGGTTGTGAGGCCAAGTTCATTTCGGAGCAATTGGCTTCAACATCTGAATCAAGGAACCACAGAATGCTCAATCCAGTCTTTATTTTGAGATTAGTGGTTCGATGAGAAGGTTTGACCAGACAACTTCTCTGCATTACAAATTTCCTGGACCTGAGAATGGAGAATTACTTTCTCCACCCTCTGGAATGGAGAATGGAGAATGAAGAATTACGTTCCCCAGCCTCTCTCCCTTCCCTTGACCATTAAAATAGGACTCTCCAATTCTTAATGTCATTGGCTGCAAGTCATGCAGGTAGTGGTTTGACTAGTTTCTCAGCTCACAGTTTCTTGAGGTTGCAGGTTATTGGAAAAACTAAGGGTTTTCTTTATTCCTCAAAGTTCTAGTAAGCATTCTAGCGGTGAGCTTGCGCCAAGATACTCATGCCATTCTAAAAGGCTCTTTATGATGAGGGAACGCAGCCACAACTGTCTAATAAACTAATATTAGAACTGGCACTGTCTGGTAGAGCTTGTGTTGTATGGGGTAGATTTTTGCATTAATTTAAATAGTCTAAAAAACTTTTTCTGTACGTAATAAATGTTCATCGATTGGGAATTCGGAATATGCGAGGTCGATTTGGTTGAGGTCGATTAAAAAAATTAAGATAAATCAATTCTAGAAATAGCACAATCATGACGTCATTGGATCGACCGAGTTATAGCGACATTAGTCCTGAAAATGACAGTTATAGACGTCATGAAAAAAGGCAAAATCCAAAATGTTTCAAAAACTTATTTGAGACTTTATTGTCCATTTTGTACAAGTCTACGCTACTACTATTTAGTACGCGCTTTTGTATAAGGAACCTTTTATAAAGAACCTACTACATGTAGAGGGTCGAAAAATTGAGGAATTGCTACTACTTTAAAGTGCCTCTTCACCATTTTTTTTTTCTTTGCGTAATTTGATAGAGCTCAATGCGCTGATTCTGAAGCAAAAAAATTTTTAAGATCAGAGTTTTGGTTGCTGAGTTATGATCTCTCAAAGTCATGAAATTCGGGGTTTTTCGTAAAAAACGATGTTACATATAGGCGTTGGCCGAGGGCGGGGCGTGACGTCATAGTAGGAACCCAATTTTTTTCCCATACTGAAGCCTTATAATAAAAAATAGTTAAAAGATAGTAAAATAAGATATATATGCATGAAAATTTGTTTACATGCATAGTTTGATGCGCGCAAGATGACAGAGTACTTTTAATTTTAAAATGTGCCCCCATTATATTTCTAGAATGGAATGCAATGCTCTATTGTTCTATATCTCTAAAGTTCTCAGTTCAATAACTTTGCTCAGCATATTGACACAATAATAAAACTTGGTTTCTATGCGTAACGCGATGCGCAGAAAAAGATGACTTGTCAGCCATCTTCAAGCTGAGCCCCCTATTGCTGTTTTTAGAATGGGGTACTAGTTCCCAGGTCCCTGAAGTAACGACTCTCTAACTTTGCTTAGCAATGAGATACAGCAATGAAACTTAGTATTTTGGCACAACTTGATGCCCAGAAAAAAGATGAACTTCAAGCCCTCTTCAAGCTGTGGCCCCTGATGCTAGTTTTAGAATGGGGTACTAGTTCCCAGGTCCCTGAAGTAAAGACTCTATAACTTTGCTTAGCAATGAGATACAGCAATGAAACTTGGTATTTGTAAGCAATAGAAGACAACTAAATAGTTATAGATTGTCCAAAGAATAAATAATACTAAGTAAAAATAAAGTCCACTAATACATTTATTACTGTATAAAAACACACGCTCATTTTATAAAGAGCCTTTTATAAGGAACCTTCATATCGAGGGTTGAAAAACGTAAGGGACTTTTACTACTAAAGGTCAAATCACTAAGGAACTCATAAGTTTTCATATATTCATTTTGTGTAGATATGCAACTTCTCTAATGGCTATGTAACTAGCTTTTATGTTTTATAGGCCTAGCCTAAGCTTCTTTGTGTTATAATATGTTTCATTTTTCCTTATCACGAGTTTATTGCAAAATGTCGAGTTTTAATGCTTTTCTTGCGTTGATACTTATTCCTCTCTACTAAGAAAACATTTAAAATTTAGAAAATACTAAGGAACTTTTAGAACTACAAAGTGGTCAAAAGAGGTATCAAAATAAGGAACTCGAAGAAGTAGGTCCTGAGCCAGGCTCTTTATAAAATAAATGCGTGTAATACATTTAATCTGAGTCAATTGCTGCTTCCTCGGTATAACCAGTCACCTCGCCTGCTTCAACTGGAAATGCTATTCGCATTGCTGTATATGCAGAGGCAGATAGTGCAGTAACGGTTAAACTAAAAATAAAACAAAGGTTGGGCTGAGAAAACAACGAGAAGTTAACAAGTGCAGAAAAAGTGAGGAAAGGTTGAGAATTTGGAAATTGGATTGGGAAATGCCGCTGTAACACCTCAGAAATTAAAATAAAGCTTAACACAAATGAAAAAGCAATGAGAACGCTACACAATGGAAAAGCGGGGTTATAAAGAAATAAACAACCAAATAATAGATAGCAGCGCGTCCATTAAAGAGCCGCGATGAATACACAAAGAGAATAGGAGCAAAAAAACAGAAACCAAAGAACAAAGCGAGAAACATGTGCCAACAAAAAGAAAAGACAAGAGACGCAAATATTAAGAATCTACCAGTCTGACATTAAGCCCCTTAGGTGCAAAACTATCTAACTTGAGTTGCCGAAAACCTTCCCTAACCCTAGATTCACCTAATAATCTATCAATAACCTGGACCCCAACATCCTCCATAAACCCATGATGATCTGCCAATTCAAAATGTCTATAAAAATCTGCCTGTCCAACCATTTCCCCCTTCTCAAATTTCCTACAAGATGACTTATAATTATTTAAACCTATTACGAAAGGGGGTAAATGTGCTACCAACGTACTGCGTTCCACAGACCTTGCAACTTAACAAACAAACAACATCCGACGAATCACAATCAAACCTAGAACCTATGTTGTACTCCTTACCAGTAGAATGACAAACGAACCGATCTCCTTCCGACATAAACCTACAAACCTGACACCTAGACTTACCACAACGAAAACAACCCTTAACAGAACCCCCCTCGACCGGAGGAAGCTTAGCCCTCAGATTCCGAGGTATAATCTTGAGTATGTCAAAAAAGGATTATCATATTCGGCTCTTAAGGCCTGGAATGAAATCCCAATAAATATCAGGGAACTTCCTACCTTGCACAGATTTAAAAAACAATTGAAAAATCATTTGTTGAGCTGAAAACTCAACCAAAGCACAACTCCCTGGAACATCAGCAACCAAAGCAATACTTTTATCTCTTAATTTTTATCTAAATACTTTATATATTATATTAATTATTTATTTATTTAAACAACTGTATTTAGCTGAAGGGATTTTGTGGATAAATAAAATGAAATGAAGGCTATCCTTGAGGTTGCTGGCACGCCTGAAGGCAACAAAAGGGTGTTCAGGAAACACCCTCTTGTGCTCCTCAGTCACTGCCAGCATAGGCTGAAGCTTACCAACAGTCCGGCGAATCCCATTAAGGGCTGGATGATAAGAAACTACAAATGGGATGCGGTCCCCCCTTCCCCGATTACGTCCAACATCTTGCTCTATCAAAACTTGCCTGTCCAAATTCCTAACCTTTTCAACCTGCTCCTTAACAAAGCCCTCATCATAACCTCTATCCTTAAACCAACCAACCAATTCCTTCGACCTAGCTAAAAATTTACCATCATCCGAACAAATCCTCCGAATCCTAAGAGCCTGACCATACGGAATAGCCTTCTTAACATGCCACGGATGACACGACCCCCTCTGCAAATACTGATGAGTATCAGTGGGTTTGCAGTAGAGGTCCGTCTCCAAAATACCACCCCTCTTTACGACCATGACATCCAAAAAACTAACCTTCTCCATGGAACTCTCAGACGTAAACTTTATAGTTTGATGAAACCCATTAAGGTATTCCAAGAAACTATCCAGTCTACTCTGACCATGCGTCCATATGAAAAAAACATCGTCAATATACCTAAGCCAAACCAAAGGCTTATCCACCGCACCATCCAACAATCTTTTCTCCAAATCCGCCATTAACAAATTAGCATAAGCCGGTGCAAACTTAGTCCCAATAGCCGTCCCAAGTTTCTGCCTAAATATCCTTCCACCAAACTCAAAAACATTATTCTCCAAAACAACCTTACCTAAGTTAACCAAAAACCCTGTGGATATCGACGAACCCTGCCTACTGTTAAGTGCACGTCGCATTGCCTCTAGTCCTTCATCATGAGGGATACTAGGATAGAGGCCTACCACGTCCACAGTACACAGCAGAGCACCACCCGGGATATCCCTAATACCAGCCAACAACGACAAAACTGATTAGTATCCTTCACATAAGACTCAGTACTACATGACCATTCTGTTCTGAATAGCCTAACTAATGAAAATATTACAAATTAACTTACTAAAAGGCCTAAAAAATCCCACTGCAAAATGTTTGAGAACTGCGAAAGTCAGACTGCACGAGAAATCCACGTTCTGATGAAACTTTGATAAGGGCCATTTTGCACACTCAGGGAACCTAAGAGCTTGGTGTGGGGGTCGTAGAAGGGCAGCCCTTTCCATTGGTGTAGACGCCATTGCAATAGGAAGTGCCATTGCGATGTTCCCTTTTTTAGAGATTTTAGGTTCCCCGGTTCATATATTCGCAAGTTCCATATTCCAATATTCCCGGTTCCAGTATATAGAACTAGCCATATCAAGACAACGTGCCTTGCTTCTCTTTGGCTCTCACTTCTTGCCCCTCGCTAATTTACCTCTACAGCCCAGAATGCCAAGTATCAGAGTATTTTTCACCTGAGTATCAGGTTTAAAACATCCTTCAAAACATGGAGGACATTGCATAGTACAACAGACAAAGTATAGAAAAACAGTGCTTCGCATAACCAATTTGATAGTATGTGATATAGTGACGTCAGTTGATTTTGAAATAGGTGTAGTTTCAACGTGTTGCTAACCCATGTGAAGTCAGTGATGGCGGTGATTATCTGGTTCTTATTGGCAGCAAAAGATATCATATTTTGGGTTTATTAATGAGTATGTAGTAGTGGAATTAAGGCGCGCTTTCAAGAAATTGCTTTTGAAAGTCATTCTCATTTTCTGGTTTAAATGTACAGCGAAATAGCATATGATGCTGTACTAGCAATCCCTTTTGCGTTGATTTAGGTATCTAAAGAGTAGAACAATAGATAACTGGTACCAGAACTCTACAAGATCTACTTTCTTTCAAAAAGTATATTAAATAACAGCTTCTCAAGACTTGGTTTTTCAGAAATATGTATATACCCAAATATCGAAAACAGAGATCTCTCCGATAGGTCTTTTGAAAATATTTAGGAATGAGGTTTTGTTAAAAACGCCCACAATTGTTGTGCTATCAATGATGTTAATCTTCATTTCCAATAATTTCGATTCAGTCTATTTGTTTTGCTTTTGAATGAAATTGGCGCAAACAGCTATAAAAGATTCATATGGTAATGAATTTTTCCGAGAATTCTTAAAGTTTTCATTGAAGAGTATGCCGGCACCTGGGAAAACAATATTATGATGAATAAGTATCGATGTTCAGTTCAGTAATGCTAATTCAAGCTTGGCAAAAATGGCCTTAGCTTTAATATCCTTCGCTATGGTTAGCATCGGCCTAGGCCAATCTGTCTCTTGCTCTGGTACGTTCTATCAAAAAGTATCAGATGATGGAGACGACACCAGTGTTACTACAAAATACTTCCACCACTGCAGCATCATGAACAACTGCAATTACGTGGGAATACCTCTCGATCATGCCGACAACAACGTCTACTCCGCTGCAACAATGCATGACCTAGAGGTCACTGGAAAAAAGCTGCAGACATGGAAAAAAGTTAAACTCGATGATTCCAGCCGAGATGATACTTCTAATGCTAAGGGTAAGCAAATAAGATTTGTCTCTAGTCTTTGCCATGTAGCTTATTTCAAAGCATTTCCTTAAACAAAATTTACGAAATTCTGATAAAAGATGTGATAAAGCATGAAAATGTTAATCAAGTACTATACTAAATAACTAAGATTTGGTGTTTCTGAGAACTTCTTTTTGAGAAAAATTTGCAACCCTATTTTTTAGTATACGGTAGCACATACCATACAGTCAAAAACTTTCTTGGAAATAATTTACATGAATTACGGCTCTGGTGAAATATGAAGTATACTGTAAAATAAACGAGTGATAGAAATGCCTAATCATGTTATTCTAGATTAACACATGCTAATAAAAATCTGTTAACATATCTCTAACAATTAAAAACTTGTTAGGAAAATAGTTGAAATGTAGAGGCTTTTTTTATGGGGTTATGTAAAAAGCACCTGCAAGGTCTTCTGTTCACTAAATTTTCAGAATTAGCAAGGCCTGAAACATTTTGTTATGAACAGCAATTTGATAGTCAAGCTATCTTCTCAATGGTTTTCCTTCTTTCCATGAATCATGAATGAATATTTTAGCTTATATGTCAAATAATATTTTTTGATCACTGATGATATTTTGATTTTTACTTTCGAAATCAACACCACGATTTTTATCTATGTAAGAGCCACTAATGATTGATTTCTAAAGCTTGCTAGTTACCAAAGAAGTATATTTGAGCTGTTCTCTTCGAAAGAATGAAATCATTAAACTGCTAAACGATCAAAAATTAACCAACTACCCATCATAAACAACATTAATAAACTATAAATGAGAGTGTTTACCGTCCGCATGTCATAATGGGGCTTTTCAGGCTATTCCTTTATGATTTGATAATAATCTGAGAGTTTGCAAAGTATCACAAGAGATAAACTCAAAAATACACCATTCCTTTTACGCTTAATTAAGTATTCTTCAGTGAACTTGTATGATTCACCCACAGTATTAAACTTTATTCTCACCTTAAACAGACACAATCATGTTTTCCCGTATGTAAAAATACCAACCAAAAATGAAAACCCATATTGCGAACCATGTGCAAATTTACGAAAAGGTTGGCAAATCAAGCTTATATATCCATTCCCCTATTATATTTCGGAAAATGCAGTTTCCGTATTCGTAGCTGTTGGGATACGGCAGCCGTAAGCGTATATCGATATTAAAACCTGACAATAATCAACCAAAACGTAAGACAACACAACAAGGAACATAGTACCTACCAACAGGTAAATAGCGATCTAACTTTTCAAAAACATAGATGGAGATTGAAATAAATGTTCTTTGTGAAAATTATTCAAAACTCTTATATACACAAAAAATATTGGACCATTACAGTTATGCTTGCAATGTATTATGAAAATATCGTCTTTACGAGGCAATCGTATTTCTGTTAACTATACTCTAGTTTCGTGTCTTTTTGCCCGCTACCTATTTAAAAATAAACTTTGCCTAACAGACTGCTTTTTGGTCCCTTGCCACACCTGTCGTTCTATCACGTGACACAATTTAGTACATGACGTTCATTACATCTAGCATAAAATAAATTTTATAGATAAATTATCCCAGCAATATTAGGTGCTCATCTAGCAATGGTTTAAAGTCCTCCATGTTAGCCCTTACTTGATACTCAATTATGTCTTTTATCCCAGTGATCAAGAGCTGCAAAGTGGCAAAGGAAACTGGTGTGACAGAAAACGGAATTGTGAAAGTGTCGTTGACAAAAAACGCGATTGTTGATGTTTATTGCAATATGATAACGGACGGGGGAGGATGGATCGTGTTCCAAAAGCGGGTAAGCAGAAACATCAATTTCCACAGAAATTGGGAGGAATACGAAAAAGGATTCGGTGATCTAAACACCAGCTTCTGGCTGGGCCTGAAAACCTTACATGATCTGACTTCAAAAGGTAAATGGACCCTCCGAGTCGACTTGAAGAGGATCAACGGTGAAAAAGGCTACGCGAAATACACAGGTTTCAAAATCGGAAGCAGAGAAGAAAAATACAAGCTTGTATTCGACAATAATTCCTATACAGGAAACATCGGAAACGCGTTGAATAATCACCATGGAATGTTTTTTACTACCTGGGACAAAGATAACGATGCCAGGGCAGGAGGTAACTGTGCTAGCATCGTGAAAGGTGGATGGTGGTTCAACCGTTGCTATGCGGCTAATCTGAATAACTACTATCCAGGTGAAACAACGGGTGAATCCTTGATGATGACTTGGAAGGCATGGAAGGGTACATTTGCTGACATCGATTTTTCAGAAATGAAAATAAGAGAGGATGATTAAGTTTGAACTTCAGGTTAACTTTTAGCACAGTAAAAACTCGCGTAAAGGAATCTGCCTAAAAACCTATTATGCTAGAATCTTATAGTTTGAGAAGATTTGAAAAATTTGTGAGAATGAAGAATGAACTGAGCGGGACTCGAACTGAGGACCTCTGTTTTACAGTAGGGAGTTTACTAAATGAAAACGTGAACCTCGATGTGGACGTAATGATGTCATGAACACAAGGTCGACGTTGTCGGGAGAATCATGGTTACGAACGAATAATTGCGGACAGCGTCAACGTCAAAAATGGCGCACGATTATATTTCTTCAAAAGATGACGTTCTTGGGACGACTTGAGAAGTGAGATAATGAAGTCGGCCTCCTTGCGGTAAAACGTGGTCTCATGCTGGGGATTTCCCTCGCGCATGCGCAGTTAAAAAACTACTCAATATCAGGTCGACGTCGACGTTTTGAATCTCATTTCGTAAACTCCCTAGTACCGCAATAAGGAAGCCTAACATCACGGATCGTGTATTTTGCGTGTCACGCTCGATCCTCGATACCCCACGATGCTCTCTTGTGGTACAGCAAGTGATGCACTTGTGATGTCATGGAAAACATGGAAGAAAAACCTTGGTGACATTGATTTTTCAGAAATGAAAATGAGAGGAAGATTAATTTTAAACTTTATTTTAACTGTCAGTATTTGACTTTAACTGCGATATCTAACCGAATAAACTAGGAAATAGTAAATCATATAATCCAATATGATATGAACTATCAATTATTAATTCAATTATGATATGAAGTAGTGAAATATTTAACCCAATGTTAGATGAGATAGTAAAATATCTAGCCGGATATGATATGATTAAGTAAAATATTTAACCAAATATGATAAGAAATAGTAAAATGCTCAATTAAATATGATATGAAGCATTGAATCTTTTTTTAATGAAATGTTCTTGAATGATCCATCCATTTGGCAATCCCTGCCACAATCGACTTCGAATTCTTTGCGGAAAATGGAAGATGAAGATAGTAATTGTATTAAATGAAACATTTTTTGAAACAGAACGAAACGCCATATAGTAGCGCATAGGGCCTAGAAATTAAGTGTCAACATTTTGCATAAAGTCAAAATTTTGCATCTTCAAACTTCTTGGTACACATCTCTGTTCTAGATAAATAAGAAAACCTGATTACTAAACTTGCAGATCATTGTTATGAATATATTGAAAAGTATTGCATTAACTAAAGAGTTAGCTAGAAACATAACTGTGTGGAATATACTTCAAAAACATACTGATTATGTTTTTATTCTCACGAACTCGACACCTGTTTATTCAAAATAGGAGAAGGGGTATAGCAAATTAGCAGTGTGCATGATGCCATCAAGACTGCCCTGAAAATGTGTGACTTGCATTTCGTTGCATGGAGATGGCTCTCTCTGGGAACCGTATTAAATTCATCTGCTCTGTATGACATCTGATGAATCGGTATTTATTGATTTGAAAAGTAGTCACTAAAACGATACAAGCACAAATTGCTACCTTTATGATACATTATGTACATTTATATTCAACGGGAACAGGCAGGTAACTTAAGACTCAATAATAGTCAGAGCTAGTCTGAAAAAATGTCAGCCGAAAATTGGAAAAAGCCTGATGGCTGGACCATGGCTTTTAGTCAAAATTGACCCAAAATTAATTGTTCCATAAAGGCTTTTAATCCACCCAGATATGTTAAGGGATCAACTTTAGGCTTATATATTATGCACCGATAAATTACCTTCAAAATCAGTCAAAAAAGGGAAAAAAGCTTGCTGGCTGGTTAGCTCATGGTTTTCGTCAAAATTGGCCCAATAAAAATGGTTCTAAATAGTCTTTGTTTGTATCAACTCAGGACTGTCCAGGGAGCAATTATAGGTTATCATATTCTTCGAAAACGCACGAGGAGTCTTGCGTTTTTGCAAAGGAGTCTTCAATCTTTTAGTGATTGTCCTTAACTCTTGAGTTGTACATGAGTCTTGCCCAACACATTCAAACAACTGAACACAGAATCAAACCTTGATCCTGCGAATTCTTCTGTCTACCAGTTCTATTTGGTGACATCAACTTCTTCTAATCAAAAGACGAACCCTTCACCAGGTTTGTGCAGTTCTAGTTTCAAAGTTTAGAATCATCCGTACTAGGTTGAAATAGAGCTACTGATGAAGTAATTTTTTGTTGAAACAGGGCATGAACGACGCAAGAAGACAGAATAGAAAAAACATAGTAGATTGAATATTGCATATATACATTATTCAATCGGTCTACATTTTTCTTGATTGTATCGTCTTGCGTTGTAACTGCCCAATCTTATTATTACCTACCTCCTTGCTAGTACTCCAAGAGAATCCGGCACATAGCCTAGGATTGCAGATTTCCTTCATTTAGATTAATTTTAGCTGTAGGTTTCACTTAAATCAAAGACGAAGGAAATTGATTATCCGATTTGGCCAGAGTTGTTGCAGAACTTTAGACAATTTCTACCTTTGTTATTTTGGAAAGATTTTTGTAACCAAATATTTTGAAAAGCAAAGAGAAAAAGTAGCATCTGGACAAAATTTTTTTGGATAAATTCGTGATTTGAAGATTTGAAATATGCGAGTTACCCTTGTTACAGACATAGCTTAGGATGAGAGGTTTGTTATGAAAAAGGAAAAACAGTGTTTCTGAAAATAAGATGAGAGGCAAAATATTTCCATTAGACCCATTATGACAAGATAAAGTAGTCGCTGAAAAAACTGACTCCAGTTCAAATCCACAGGCAAACAAGCAATGCAAGGGAGGGTACCTTTTCCATTCATTTTGGGTGGTCTGTTATGTCCAGATTGGCTTTGTGATTTCATTTCAAAATGGCATGATTTGATAGGTCGATACCAAATGTAAACAAAAGCAGTTATTGGCAGAAAATAAAATCTGCTCTTGATTTGAACAACACTTATATAAGACCAACAAGGGTGTTATTTATCCATATCCTTTGAGATCAATTAAATTTGATGTACAATGGCTGGAATAATACAATAACTTAAACAAAAACTCTGTTAGCAATAACATAGAGCAGAAGCAGGCAGGTTCGTCATTATAAAGATCTAAGCAGGTGTTTCATTGCAAACATAGATTTATGCTCATGAATGCGTTTTTTAAGCATTCTTCCGTGGAGTAGACGATGAAAGAAAACATTCATTGATCTTATTTTAGGAGAACACTTGCTAGTAGACCATATTTTAAAGCAAAACAGATCTTCTTCACATGTTCATTCAAATAAAGTTATTTTTATTCAATCTATGATCTCTGAGATGAATCTGGTTCCAGACAATTGGTTAATTCATTCCTACGTCTGAGCATCAAAAACTGATATTGGGGTTTTCCGACTATTGCGTTGCTTTGGACGTTGCTTTTCAACTTTGTAAGGTATTATTTTGGCAAAAATGCGGGAATTGATTTCAAAGAGTTGCTTGGAATGTTTTCCGGTCGCACATTTTCTAAACTATTTCCTTCCTAAATATCTTTCTATTACTTGGCCAATCTGGAATTATAAACGAAGCTTTTTCGTTGGGTTGTTATTTGGTATCAGAGTATTGCGTGCAAATTGAGGTACTTTCATGAATAAAGTCTTTGATTGATGGTGCATCAAAAACATATTTAGATCGCTGCTGGAGTATTTGAGAATTACTGCATTGTCACCACTAGTTTGTCGATTTCCATATTGAATTAAATTAGGGGGCAAGGGAATACAATGTAATCGTTATCATTTTGGGTTGCTTGTCGGCTTGATATGTTGTGGGCGGCGCAGCTGACCACTTTTTACGTAAAAAGAAGGGGAGAAAAGATAAAATCTCTCTTTATCTCCCCTTTTAACCATTTTCTCCCCCTTCTGGCTCCCTCAACTCACATACTTGAGTGAAATAGCATCATTTTTGGATCAAAATAATTGCATCATTATCTTCATCATCATCATCACCACTCATATACCTGAGTGGAGTAGCATCATACTTAGACTCATATGCTGACGTCATTGCTATTATCATCATCATCATCAATCACAATCTCGAAGGAGTAGCATCATTTGGGGACTCATATATTGACGTTATTATCATCATCATCATCATCATCACCACTCACACACCTGTGTGGAGTAGCATCATTTTTAGACCCATATACTGACTCATACATGGACCATTTTCAGCTGTCTCTACTAGGTTTTCATAAACCTGTAACTTGCCTAATGTGGCGTGTCTCATTTGATTATGGAATAGATCAACGCATTCAGGTAAAGTAGACGATGTTATCGAATTGCTAGCAAATCAAAACAGTTAAGAACATTGATACGGTGTCATTATTGTGGAAGAACAAATATTTCATATCGAATTAGGTTCTGACTAGTTGCATAAAACGGTTACGGAAAAGAAGTACAATATCACGAGACTGTACTCAATCTGGCAAAATAGAGCCGAAAAACGCATTGGTAGGACGAAAAATGATTTTTCTTGCCATTTTTCTTCAATTTTTGATAATTTTATCAAAAATGTCACTTCCCCTCAAAAATTTTTGTGCCCATCTTAGATTTAAAATCTCCGCAGTTGATTAAGTTGAAATCTAAATTGAAATTTGAGGTTCGGCAGTTTTCTAGTTCTTTCAAAATGCAAGTTGTCTAATCGTGATAAATGAAATGCTTCAAAATAAATTTGTCGAGTCTTTCGAGGAAAAACAGAGAACTCACTTTTCACAGTCATTATCACGTTATAAAATCTACATAAGAGAGGGTCCGAGCTTTCATTTTTTTAAATATTTTGTGGCAAAACTTCTGCATTATGTTAACATATGATAAAGCTGCTGAATGATGAATGCTAAAACTGAACGAACTTGTCGTGACTATAGCGACTTATCAAAGCGTATTTAGGATGTCCATCTCGACTTAACTCGACAGTTTTTCATAGTTTTGAATGGCTAGGAAGCTATTTGCTTGATTCTTTTCTTTAAGTTTTGAAGTCTAACTGGGTTTAATCATGCATAAAGTTTGGTTGAATTTATCACTAAACTAATTTATTATGAATGGAAGTATTGCATATTTGATTATTTGCTCAAATATCCTAATCTGATAAATCAAAAAGAGAATATCGAAAAAGTTGTGGAAAAGAAATGTTCGGGCTCAGTCGCTCAACCATGTTAATGTAAGTGAAACAATGATAAGACATAAGGCTTGTGCACTGTCACGGTTGAAAAAAGTGAACAAAAACATATCATAAAAGGTTCCCGGACCATTTCCTTTTTTGAAAACTATGGTTCTTCGTAGTTGATAAAGTTTGTCAGTTATACTGTTGAAATTTAACAATGTAATGCACTTATCGTACGAGAGTTTGCCTGAATCAAATCACATGAAAGCTCAGGAGTGAACAAGCAGAGAAGCAAATTTACCTCTTCTTCCGTCATATTCACCGCAGCCGGTGTTCGGTCTCATTGCTTATTTCCTGCAGACATTTTCATATTACGCAACAAAAAATAAGGAATTCTGTAATTGGTGTGATTTTAAGCAGTCTTTGCGCGGGGGATAAGGGTGTGAATTTCGAATGAAAAAAAATCACTGCAGAATAAGGAATCCCTGCAATTTTCTGGCAGAAGGTAAATTTCTAGCGGAACGACAAAATTCTTTATCCACTGCCCGATGAAGATCTCCTTCAGAATGATACAAGGAATACGGAATGTTTATTAAGACTTGCATTTGCAAGTACTTCATGGGAACTCTGCAAGTATTTCATGGTAGCAAGATGGAAAAATGTTTTGGCCAATCAGGGCATTTGTTTACTAACAATTCATCCAATCAAATCCCTGGAAAGACAATAGATTTCGAGGATTCAAAAGCTCAAGTGCCAAGAAAATGGCGGAAAAAGGCGAAAGCTGTGGTGAAAATAGCGTTCAGGGTTTTGTTTTTCTGCCGTAAACACGTAAACTATTTGGTACCATTCTTATATTTCTCAAATCTATGATAGTTTATCTAAATTTTTACCGCTTACGAGTTTGATATTTTACATAATTGCTGTAAAAATTGACTCGACAACTCGCTCAAAAACACTAGCTGAAACGGGGGCGGCCTCAGAATATAGGTGAATATGTCTATCTTTCTAGCACGATAGATTTTATCTTTATGTAGGTAATTAGAAATCTATTTATGCATCAAATATGATTTTTCTAATTTATCAATCAATTCTAAATTATTATAAGAAAGAAAATGAGCAAAATACATGTCAATTTCAATTTTCAAATAATAATTTCGCAAATTTGCGCGACCCCCGTTTTTTGCTGTTGCTCAATTTCATTCATCGACGTGTCCGAGCTTTTCCATGACTTTTGACGTCGAATTTTGTACGGCGGGAAACTCAAACTGAAATTTTCAAACAGCTGCAAGTAATAACTAATGGTTTGTTAAGATGGTGGAGTTATTTTAAAACAAAACTAAGGGCTCTGGCAAGGTAAGTGTTAGTTTATTAGAAATATTAGTTAAAGTTTATTAGTTAAAATACTAGTTTATTTTGCTATACTCGCAATTCTAAGCTAAGATTGTTTTTGAGCGAGTTGTCGAGTGTATTTTTACACCAATTAGGTGAAATATTAACCTCGTAAGCGGTAAAAATTTAGATAAACTATCATAGATTTGAGAAATATACGAATGTTGCCAAATAGTTTACATGTTTACGGCAGAAATACAGAACCCTGAACGCTATTTTTTCCACAGCTTTTGCGTTGTTCTGCCATTTTCATGGCACTTGAGCTGTTGAATCTTTGAAATCTATTGTCTTTTCAGCGATCTGATTGGATGAATTCTTAGTCAAAGAATGCCCTGGTTGGTCAAAAAAATTTTCCACCTTGTTTTTCATGGTAGAAAAGGAAGGCGTATCTTGGTTTTCCAGTCGCAAACAAATATTTTCAAATCAACGGTGAATTTTGGCTGAAAACTCTGCGGAAAGGCAAATTTCTACCCCCTGCGATGACGGCAACCTGAGCATTTGCGATATCCTTGCATTTGCCGTTCTGCTGTAGCAACAGAATCATCATTTCTTTTCTCGAATTTCTTCTCTTAATTTATGCGAAGTTTTTCAGAAAATTTGCTTTTCCATCCAATGTTGCCATCATCCTTTTCCTAGCTTTGTTGTTTAGTCAGGTTGTTTTCTTTGCTGTTCTGCGTTTACTAGCATTTGTTTTTCCCTTTTACAGTAGAAAAAATAACTACAAAACCACGCGGTAAAATAATCCTGGCTTTCGTCCATTTGCTTGATAGGCACACCCTACTTTAATCCAAAACGTATGCAATATTTTTTTCTTGCAATCAACCCCTCTGCAATTCTTTTATCGGTCTATTCTCTGAAGGTTGTTGAATCAAAAAGGCTAGTTATTGTCTTTTGCAATGAGGATAGGTATTTGCCCATTGTTTGCTACATTCAAAGACTTTACAGAAATTCTAAACATCTTTTAATAACTATTCAACTACAAGCTCAAAACTATTGAGAAATTATGTCATCTATCAACTCATTGAAGTTTGATGAATGACTTTGCCGCAAACATTTCATTGCATAGAAGAATCTGACTCCGTTTACTGAATTGAAGAGACTACAGAGATACTCTACACGTTACTTAAATGCAGGGCCGCCAAGAGCGAGGCCGGGCCCCGGGGCAATTATTGAGTACGGGCCTTTTGTCACTTTGGTCGGTGGGTACAGGGGCGCGATAGCTAAACATGCAATGACCGTAGGTCATTTTCAAGTACAGCTGGGGGTCTGGGGGGCGCTGAGAGCTCCCCAGCAAATCCAGGGCAGAGCCCTGGTAGGGGAGCTTCTTCTATTTTGCCATTTAGAACGTCTCAAAATGGCTAAGAATCCCGTAGTTTTTCTTTCTACATATGTATGTTCGACCCACCCCTGTTCTTCCACTAAAATGACTGCAATTTTGACTGCAATGAAATGACGAAGAATTTTTAACATGAGATAATTTTTTTATTGATATGGATAAATAGACTTTCGCGAAAATAGTCTCAATAGATGCCCTTTTTAGTATAAGGTTGTTTATTATACCACTGAATTATATTTTATCGCGTGAGTCGTGAGTTCACTCTTGATGCTTAAAATAGCTAAGTCGCTCAATCTTTCTTCTGTTGCTTGGCAATGTGCACGACGTTTTTGATAAGCTAGAGCTTGAGCTTGAACGTTCTACTAGGGACTGTAACTGGCGATCTGTAAAATATCTACAGGGTAGTGCATACGTTAGGAATATGTCACCATGCTTGAATTTAACGATTTTGTGCAAGAAGCAAATGTACTTAAAGTGGGGGTGTCGTGATATTTTTAAATTTGATATTTGATAGAGAAAGTAATTCTAAGACTACAGCAAAAAACCCGGGAAGGATATTTCATTTTGTTCTCGAGATATTTGGAAAATAGTGTGCCAATTTGGAGGCTAAAAAACCACGTGACACGAAACGCTTCGTTTTTCTCCATTTTGTCCCTGTGACGTCAGTTGTTGTGATTCAAGTTTGACAACATGGACGAACAGTATGGAGGAGGAAGCACGTCCGTCACTTCAGACGATTTAAACATCACTTGTTGGTCGTAAACATTCCGAAAAAGTGATTTAGAAGAAAGATGAGTACCCCCTGAAGTTATACAATATCAATTTGAGCCTTATCGAAGCCATGCAAAGAGAGAAAACGATTTTCTGGACCGAGAAAGGAGCGAAATTGAAGATGGGCTCAAATTGTCAAATGAAAATGCGAGCGATGAAGCCTCTAATCGTTTATTATCTCGGGACTGAAAGGTTCAGGGCTCAAAAAAGGCAATTATGAGTATGAAATTAATTTTTGAATGAATTCCTATCTATTAATTGACATTCGTGGAAAGGAATACAAACTGTTTTATTTCTGGTTCTATGAAAAAGGCACTTCCGCCTTCGCATATACGCCATACGGGCGGCCTAAACAAAACAAACTCTTCCAGTTGGGCAGTAATACCATCAAGGAAGAATGAAGCCTCAGGGATGCTAATTTGAATCTAACACTTCTGAAAATTGTTTTGCCTTGTGTCATGAAAAATCTCTCAGACATTCTTGTACTTAACTGGTACAACTAATGCAATTAGGATATTATCAGCTGTGTTTACCCTAAGGAACACTAAGGAAGAGCAAATTTATAAATGAATCACTATTTTGCCAAAGAGTCTTATCTATGATTTTGGGGAGGGAGGTATCCAACTAGGATATCTGGTAAAATAGAAAGGATTCTACAATTTTTTTAATAAGAAACCTAGCTTGGGTCCTAGAACTAAAAGTTTCTTAGAAGTTTCTTATTTTTAGATACATCAAATTTTGCACTTTCCCTCGCATATTTCTTGTATTAAAGTGAAACCCACCTACTAATACAAGTTGACTCAACATCTTGGTTCCTCGAAATAAAAACGTGTCGCAAACTTAAATCAAGCAAAAATGTATTGTTGACATATTACTTTCCGGCTCAGAGAGTCCTCTAACTTTTTTGGAGTTTCTTAAAGATATTGATGTAGTTGTGAAAGTTTCTTAAATTTTTGTGGCTCTAGTACTAGGTTTCTTATATATCCCGGTTTTCTTATAAAAAACGTGTATTGTTACTGGAATGTTCCATAAGGAATACAAATATTTTTTCAAAACCATGGATGTAAGAAATTTGGCTGAAGAATCCACCCAAATGTTTCCTAAATTAAAATGAATAATTTAATTTTCATGAGTGAATTTTCATTTCCTATTTTCTATCAGTGCCAAACATGAATTGGGTATAGAGAAGCAAAAATTAAATGCAAATTTCATTGCAAAACAGCTAAAATATCTTATCAAATGTAACTGAACTGAACTATAGGAATAAAACTCTGTGGAACAGACATATTGAGGTGGTTTTTCTTGATAAGAAAAATATGAAAAGTTTCTTAACTTCTTTGGTTCAAACAAAATATCCTACTAAAGTTTCTTAAGTTTAAGAAAGTCTGGCCCTACGGTTTCTTATTAACGGTTTCTTATAAAAAATGAGTGTATTTAGATTTAAATGTTTGTATTTTTGTGTTATTCAAAGGTAACTAAGGCTGGTAATTTGACTCTTGAGTTTATAGAAAATCGATGGGTATAACTGAATTTTCTAGAATTAAATATAGTTAATTATTGTGACAGCATTGCAACAGCCAGAGAAGCTAGTTGGTTCCCCTCGAAATTAGGTTAAGAATTCGGAATACTCAAGGCCAAGAGCTAAGTTTCCTTTTAAAAAAAATGTGTAAACAAGATTCTTAGGATTTTATTTGTTCAAGTAGAAGAAAGTTAAAAATCTTTCAAAGGAATTTCTAAGATGCAAAAAAACGTGTACACAAGCAACTTTTTCGAGGAAGGACAACATTACCTTTATGGTACTGTATGTCTTGGCAATTTGTTTCCTCTTTTGCTTTCCGCCTACTTTGGCCCTTTCTAATCTGCACATTTTTTGCTCAATGAAGCAATAAACCGACCTTTCTAGTATTTTAGGACGTGGAAGGAAAATTATATGTCATAAAGCTCCATCTTTTTATAAATTGTCGAAACAATACACCATATATAAATAGTTTTCCTTTTTACAGATCGAGTTCTGGAAGCACCTCCTACTTTGATGGTCTAGGCAACCAAAATACACTCGTAGTCTGTACCATCGCTTTGAGATGATAATTCGAATTGAATTTTTTCTGAAATAAGATATTTCTATTAAAGAATATTTGAAATAATCATAACCCTTTTATTTACACTAAAGTACCTGTAGAAGAGGTTTAATGACCGCACGAATTAAGTTGTTCCGAAGCCACTCCATAGGGATTTCAATGTGTTTTGAGAAGCAGCTGAGTTTGATCACAACAACTGACGTCACGCGGCGCGTTGGACGAAAACGAACTGTTTTGCGCGGGGAGTGTTTGGGCTAATCACTTTTTCGTCCATTACTCAGAAACAAAAACTCAGATTTGACTCGGGTTTTTTCTTCCTTAGTTAGATTACCATAGGAAGCTACTGAGAAATTTAAAAAAATCACGACACCCCCACTTTAACAATTGGTTACGGAATGAATTGGGATATCACTAGAGATGTGTAACGGACAGAAAGAAAACTTCATTTTCTCCGGCCCTTTAACGGGCCCTGCTCTTTGATATCAAAACGACATTTAATGAAAAACTCAAAGCTTCATTTTTCCGGGCCCCTTGTAGGGCCCGGGCCCCGGTGCAGTTGCCCCGACTACCCCCCTCTCGGCGGTCCTGCTTAAATGACTTTCAACTTCGAGCTCATCTTTTAAAATCTTCACTGTGTCCTCATTGCAAATTCACCCAACCCAGTCGCCCCTAAAATTCACCTCAATGCATGAATGTAAAAGACTGGTGACTTATTTAGGCCGTATTTATTCTCGTGTGAACAAAAGCTTCGAAGCATGGGGAAAAATAGGCCCAAAGTTGGTGAGTAAAGACTAACTTCTGTTATGAATCTGCATGTTGTACTTTTATTTTGTCATGGGATATTCTACTCGAACAATTCGAACGTAAGGACAGTAAATAAATCCAAGCTGCAAGGATTGAGTATTTTTTAGGCCACAGCAAGCATGCTTCATGCTTATTCTGCCTATTCTCACTTTAGCTACTGCGCTTACCTATATCCTAACTCAGCTCTATGCTGTTACTGTCACAAAAAAGGCGATGTAGGCTCTTGCTCTTATCAGTAACTAGATAGGATGGAGAGAAGATTAAAATGTTGTCACAGGAATTCTGTTATAGCCCTACAATAAATATGGAAACGTTTTGAATTTTTTAGGCCTAAATTATATCATTTTCATAGTACGACACAGAAATAAATTTCCAATCTGTCTCTCGCTTATCTCCCCACATGAGCTGAATCACACATCAACTTATTGAGAAATTAGTGCAGAAATTTTATTTAGAGCTTAAATGTAAAATAATGTTAGACGTGACAAGTTTTTATTGAAAATCTTAAGCTTGGTGAGATGCTCGAAAATTTCATTTGAAGACTAAGTGGTTCACAAAAAGGAGGGATAAGTTGGGTTTTTCTTTTAATGCAAATAGTAAAAAAAATTGCAAAAGTAAGTCAATAACCTAAGTAATAATGGGATTTCAAAATTGTGCTCGTTCTCTATCGATTCACAAAGTCTCAAGTTAACCAAAAATATTTGGCATCTGCAAGGTTGTCGAGGTGACTTTGCAATGGAGAAAAAAATCATATCATATGCACTTGCCCCATGATAACTCCTTATTACTGCCAAAAGCTTTGGAAGAAAATTCAGTGATGCAAACAATAAGGGAAGGGGTGTTCTCTGATGTCCTTTATGCAGAAGAAAGATCAGAAATTATGCCATATAGCCTGCTTTATAAAAATACTAGCGTCTACCGCAGGGCGCTGCGCGCCCTTGCGGTATCCACTTTCTCAGTGCTTCGCACTTCGCTATGTCCATTCCCTCAGCGCTTCGCGCCTCGTATTGATAAACTCTGTGTCTTTACCGAATTTGAAAGAACACTTTTATACCAACTAATATAACTTTCATTAGCATTCAAATACTTCTTTTGAGACAGTAGTCTTATCGATTTCTTCAGCGCTTTGCGCCTTGTGTTTATAGAGTCTGCTCGCCCTTGCGAATATCCACTTTCTCAGTGCTGCGTACTTCGTCCTATCCATTTCCTCAGCGCTTCGTGCCTAGTATTCTTAGATTTTGTACTATTTTTACAATTACTTCTATGGCAACTAAGATAACTTTCATAGCAACAAACTCTACTATGGAGACAGTAAATAAACTTGACCTCACATTAGATCAAACTTAAATGATTTTGGTATGTTTTTAACGAAAGTGAGAAAGAAATACAGTTAGAGACTGATGGTTGATTTGACGTCATAATGGCATCAAAGAAATTCATATTTTAACGCAATTTTTTTCAACTAACCGTCACATTTTTGCTTTTCCTCCTTTATTTGTAATTGATTTGTAAAATATTTTCAGCTAAGGACACTCCCGAATAAATTCTGGTTAGAATGATATATTGCTTGCCGTCTTGCCATCAAACGTCAACTTGGGCCTAGTCAATCACTCCATACAACTCGATATCAATCTCTTTGAAAATGTTGAAGTTCTTGGATAAAAATAGCTTTAAGTAAAGTCACCATGGACTAAAGAACAATCACTAACAAAAATTGTTCAAGAATGGCATGCGACCTTAAAAACAGCTTATCGATGAGCTTGAACAGTAATTTTCAAGACTTTCGAAGCTGTTTCTTGCCTGCCAAGCTTCAAGAAAAAAATTTTGAATCATGAGAGAAAATTTGGAGGCAATTTCTAAAAAAAAGAACTAACAATTTCTCTGTCATTGGTTTAAATTTCACAATTATTTGATGCTTGGTTAAATAGAAACTCATTGTTACATTTCTGTCATCGCTTTGATTGAAATTTGCTCCTCCATATTAGCCTCCATCTTGTTTCCATATACACTTGAGTATTAAAAGTACTCGAATGAGTAGGTTGAAATGGCCACCAAAACGTCCTGAACTCAAATTAGTCCAAGATTTACAAAGCAATTTATGACCACTTTACATGATACAGGAGTGATATTTTGTGATGAAATGACAGCAATGGACCTTAGCTTTCTTTAAACAACAATTAAAATGAGATTATCAAGTCTTTAATTCATTTCAGGCCTACATTTTCAGCAAGCGTTGATAAATTGAAAGACTCAAAAAGGGAAGGGGGTACATGAATATAAAGTTTCATATTTGAAGGGAATCTCGGGCTTTTTTATCATATGCAGTAAGATAAAGTTTCAAAATGATGCTGTTTCATAATAATTTGAGCATTAAGATGCCGAGTAAAACCTGAGTAAACCTATGAAAACGGACAAGAGGCCTTACAAAATTAATCAGATTTTGAATAAAATTACAGAAAAGTTAGAATAAATGGGTTGTGCAACAGAATTTCTGGAAACTTTAATATAAACTTAAAGCATAGGAAATAGACCCTTAGTCATAACATTTTGGTCCGCATTCAATCAGACATTAACCAGATAATTACAATTTTATTTCTTGGATCAAAAATCAAAATTTTAAATTTTGCATTCATCTTCAACGGTGAGTTAATTTCTTTCACCCCTAGTTAATTTCTTTCATCCCCTGACTTTACGAAGGATTCCCAAACTTTGAATTAAAATTCTGAATTGCAAACTTACCAGCACTTGTTTAACCCTATTATGACCGGGGGGCACAAAGTGCCCCCGGCAAATTAAAAATGCTGTATCTCTAAAATAACACGTAATATTCTACTGAAACCTGTTCGACTTTTCCTCAAATCTATCAGAGAACCTGAAAAAACTATTTTTGTTACTATCACACCTTCGCTGATCACGTGACATTTCTTTTGTCAAAAAGCGGTCAGGTGTTAAAATGTTTTAGGGCCCATATTTCTGCAACTATAACACATAGAGACTTGCTTGAAGCACCATTGGCTTTGTTTTGACAAGGGCTTTTGAATGATGTATAATTTATTAATATTTGCTGACGTAAGCAAAAATTTAAAATCTATGATGTCATCAAGGTTTATGACGTCATATCTATAAAAGACAAATATTTTTTTTCATTTGAAATTCCTTTTTTGGCGTTACTGAATAGAGATAAACTAGAAAAAATTCTATATTTCAATCTGAATAGGTATTTTATCTTATTTTTCTTCATTGTAAAATTCATCGACTTGAAAATTTATGAAAAAATGGTAAAAATATAAAAAAATGTCTAAAAAATTCATAGATTATGATTTGAAAATGCTTTCTGTTCATAAATAGACCATTTGAGAGGCAAAAATACATAAGGATAGCTTCAATAACAAGCTAAATGCCTATAAGTAGTTATGATGGTTTTTCAGACTTATGACGTCACTGTGACGTCATTGGTAGCCATTATGGTTTTAAAAACACCATCAATCGATAGAGCAAGTAAAGTTCTATAGTTCTACCAAGTTTCAAGCTTTTCTCGCGTTCCTAACAAGAATTATAGGGGGCGGGCACAATGTGCCCCCCCGGTAGTACAAGGGTCTAAAAAGCCCGGTAGTAATAGGGTCAAGCCATTGTCAAGATCTCTTCTGAAAAATCCCCAGTTTATGACTTATATCTAAATGAACATTGATTTTCTATTTGCAATTTTGTTTACCGGCCTAAAAGTCTTCCTAAACCTCTAAAACTTTTCAAAACTCTCACAGCAAACGAAATTTGACCACTTCAGATGATGCGAGCAATTGTTTTTACTTTGGCCCAAAAATTTTGAATAAGGAGACTGGGGAAGGGATAAAATCTGTCAACAAACTTTTGGGCCTAAGGGAGGAAGAGACAATAAACCGCCATTTTCTCGTCCTCGTTTGAATACTTTTAATACGTAAGTGTATATTGGGAGGCATAATAGCTTTTTACATTTGCTACACAACTTCTGTACCCGTAGCAACTTTGAATGAAATATGATTAATATAAATGGCAAATGGCAATTGGTGTACAGTGCTGGAAGAATGTCCATGGCATGTAAACTTTCCTGGGATGTTTCTGCTGATTTTCTATAAATAGAAACATCAGACATCTGACAGAAAAATCGTACATCTGTAACGCCGTTTGTAAATAAAATGGAAACATCTATTGGAAACCATAGATGGCGCCTTGTTAATTATCATAAAATAACGAACTTTAGAAACAATCAATAACATCCAGTTGTTTATTCAACAAGTATTTGAAAAAAACGATAATTTTCGTTACAGACGTACAATGGTTTTTTAGACCAACTTTATGGTTCAAGTGTGCAGAGAGAAAAATAAAAGTATTTCTGAATTTAGTAAGAATCAACCAATCTTTTCCATTGATATCGACAGAGCAACATAATGTTTATTGCTGAACAATAATTGCTTCAACATTTTTAATTTCTTGTCTGCTATTTTTCCATGTTAGAATTTCACATGAGAATAGCTTCTTGAAAAAACATGAAAATGTCAATGAAAAATAATGTTAAAGAATTTGGAATTTAGGTTTTTGATTTATTCAGTGCCTTGATGATATGTTTATTTGATTTTTATTCTTGAATTAAGAACTTTGAAAATGCTTGTTTTTAGAAATGTTGGTTGACATAATTCTGGAATAGCCCATTTGCTCTATCCACCTCTAATGATCTAAATGTTTCTCTCCTGTTGATTATTGATGTTTCACATGGAAAAAAGTGTAAGTCCAGTCATAAATTCAAATTGACCATAAAACAGTGGCAGCCCAATCCTTAAAAATAGAGCTAATTAGGGCATTTCAAGACTTTGAGGACCTCAACCAGGCCTTTACCCCCCTCTAGACAGGGACTTTTCTGTAACTATTCAGGAACCTGCCTAACCTTTGATTTTTGTTTTATTTTTACTAAATCGACCATGGAGATTCGAATAAGGCATTGGGTAAATTTTAATTTTGATAGGAAGTGCTGTTTTTGATGACGGTCATTTTTAAAACTAATAACTCATTGTCTGTACTTCAGGCGTGTTCAAAATTTGTTATGTAGCACTTGATTAGACCTTTTCATTGATATATCATTTGTTCTATTTTTACAAAATCTGAAAAATATAATTTTGAAATCATCCCTCCAGTGAGGTCATACTTGAGCTCTTGTATGTGGAGCTTTAATAATTTCTGAAACCTGGCATAAGCTGGCATAATTTCTGAAAATGACTGGTATCAACAAAATCTCAAATGGCCTTTTCGGTCAAGATAAAAGAAGTATCCAAGCCTGACGAGAATCCTCATGGTTGATTTATTGTAAATCGTCATTTTTCGTCAATTCATTAATCGTCAAATTTCGTCATTGGATTTGATTGATGATCTAGGACCATCTTTTGCAAAAGTTTAGGGGGTGCACAAGTACCCTAGACCCGCTTGACAATAAGGTAGACCAGTTGTTGTTGTCATCCAGCTCCATTAGAAACTTTATTGGATCTTCAGTTCATATGCTGCTACAATACCTTCAGTGTCTTAGCGTGTACACATGAACTTACCATCAGAGTTGATTGCAATCATGAATAGCCATGCTGTATTTTCGAATAATTTTCCTCCCAAGATATCTTAACTGTTGCAATATTTTCACAGCAGTTGATTACACTTTGGTACATATTTTGATAATTGGGATCTTTTTGCAGATGCAAACTTATCACCAGCAGAGTTGATGCTGTTGACAATCTCTGAGATTATATCTCAATTAATAGAGGCTCATGAAAAGAAGAAAGACATTAATCTCAATAAGTATGTATTCTTTATAACAACTCTGATACACTCTCCTTCAATAGGTACTCAATATATCCACATCAATCTCTGTAATTATGTACATGCAGCTCTGCAGAAGGATCTAACCACAAAATAATGCTTAACTGTGGATAAGATAGAAGGAGTTACATACACCTCAAGGTTACTGTGCTAACTTATTGTCCTTTGGGGACATTGGTTAGCCTGCTTGCCTTTGAATTAAGAATTAATTTATCTGGAAATAGCATGTTTTTGTTGGCAATACTCTCAAAATTGCAAAGTTTCGTTGGGATCAATTTTGTAAGAAGTATGAGTTTCGCATGAAGAATAAGGACAGTTTTGAACAATTACCAACATGTTATCTTATACCTTAACAGGCTGAAAGGCAGTGTCTGTCGTAAATATGGACTGTCCTCTCAACCAAGACTGGTTGACATCATTGCTGCAGTGCCTGCCGCTCATAGAAAGGTTTTTCAAGATTATCAGATATTTCCCTATTTTCTTTATTACCGTCAAGAGTCGCTTTATCAAGTCAGCCCAAACGGCAAAGAATAGAAATGAACTCATTATCTATGGCCTATATAACAAAGCATTCTGCCTATATTACACCTTAAAATTTCAGCAGATAATAGATAGATACGATATAGATTTTTATTAGTACATCCCCTGGTGCAATCAGGAAACAGGCTTGTAGAAATGCAGGATTTAGTCTCTGAATCTTTTCTTATCCAAGTATATACATAAAGGAATCAAACTAAAAAGAAAGAGACTTAAAAGATAAAACACCTCATCTCCACAGGCCTGCTTTGTGGTTACCCACTCAGTAGGAAATGTATATAGATGTAGATGGAGAGTTTTGTCTTTCGAGTCTCTCTCTTATCAGTATATCTAGCTATACTTTATATTGAACAATCTGATCCTCTCATAGAAAGCTGATTCGTACACTTTGTAGGTTGAATATACTGATGCCTGATACTCCCACCTATTCTTGCTTCCTCTAAAGTAGGATAAATTTGAAACAAATATGTGTAGCGTTAAGGGTACTGTATCTTGCAGGCTATAAGCTTTTTCTTAGTTATTGGGTAATTGGGTAATGCTGCACCTTAAAGTAATAGACCAATTTGATGTTATTCAGGTTTGTATATGAAGGGCATCAATTTCAAGAGCTTTATTTGATTATTTTCAGACGTTAGTGCCAAAACTGAAAGCAAAGCCTGTCAGAACAGCATCTGGTGTAAGTTACAAGACAATGATATCTTTTATGCTTGATGATCGTGATTCTCCATCTGTCAGTCCCTATGGGTGTCTGTTCCAACTTCTAGGTTGTGTCTGTTTAACTGATCCAAATGTTTTGATTACAACTGTTCATTAGCTACCTAGGGCCCCCTTTATTTTTTTGGCATGATGAGTTATCAGCAATTAGTGTCTGAAATTGTGAAATCTGACTTTTGATGGACGATTTTGTGAATCAAGATGAAAAATTGAGATAAAGGGAGCGTGAAAATCCAATTTTTACAGTGGACGCATCTGTGAAAAGTCAAAATGTTTTGCTTGAATACGTGAATCTTAACATACAAACCTAAATGTACCTATTACCTAAAAAAGCTATAGGTCAGTGGAAGAAGCACAGGACACTTAGCAGTGCTATTTACCTACTTAGAATTGACCCTGTGCAAGCATTTAGAATCTGACCAAGTATCTAGAAAACGCAGAAATGAGAAGTCATAATAAGCCACTATAGATAGAGAAAAAAAGACCAGCTTGGCCCGTGGCAGTTTTTCTCATGTAATCCGGTTGACTCCCCTAGCCAAGACCTGGGATAGCTTTTCCCATAATATCAAAACAAGGTGAGTTTCGAACGGGTTGTATTTTTTCCATATGCATAGTTCTCATTTTAGGTGCAAACTGGGCTATGTAAAAGAGCTAACTCTGAGTTGAACCACTTTGCTCTTATTTATAAAAACACTTGAAACAAGCAGAACTGACATCTCCACCCACCACAGGAGCAGGCTCTCCTCGTGTAACCAGGCCCTAAGACTGAAAAATTGATTATGAAATGTTGGTGTAATTCTTACATGTATTCGGACGGTATCAAGACTCTCAACTTATTTTTGATCCATTTAGATTGCGGTTGTTGCTGTCATGTGCAAGCCACACAGATGTCCCCACATCAATATGACTGGCAATATTTGTGTGTAAGTAAAAATGATTTTTCAAAACGAGATGGCTTCATGGGCATGGTCTAACACGGGAAATTATGCTTTGCCAAAGAAGCCTATCAAAATTCTCATTTGCAATCACCAGGTCTCACACCCAAATTTTACCCACTTAAGGCAAAAAAAAGCTATTAACTGTCCTAAACCACGACAAGGATATCGCAGTAACCTTAGGTATTTACAACTCTTGGCTCATCCACAGCGTGGCATTAATTTGTGTTTCTGATAAAGTCCTTCTTCAGACCGGCATGTTATATTGTCATTAATTGATAAGGGATGGTCTTACACAGGAAATTGAATTTTTTCTGACAGAGGAGGCTTCTGCAATTGTCATATACCACGACCAGGTATAGAGCCCGGCTTGTTATAACCAAATGCAAGTGCACTAACCACTGTCCTAAACCAGGAAAAGAGGATGGTGGAGTAGCCTTCATTTGTATACAGTGTATACACAATGAGGCATTAATCCATGTTTAGGATTAAATTCCTTCTTCAGGAAAGTTTGTATAAAAATTCTCAAGGCAAAGTTTATGGTCATAATCATTTTTAGATAAGTTAATGTACACAACTCTTCATCTTTTTACCGAGATAATTAAACCTGCTTTGTCTAAGAGGGACGCTGATTTAGTCTTTGAAGATATTAAAAATCTCGAAAGCATATTGTTTGAATTAGCTTACATTGAAATACTTAATAGTAGGTTAATTTGTGTAATATGCATTTAATTTCTAAGAAGTTATTATTTGGGTTTGACGAGTGGTCAGATCAATCAACCCTTGTCACATACACTGCGAGGAGAGAATTTTCCAACTCTCTATAACTCCAGACTAAAGGGCAAAAGAACTCACGAGGTGTGGTCACATCGAGAGAAAGGACCAGGGTCGCATTGCTTGGTACATTTACCTAATTTAGTAGAACCTTTCTCTTTGTGCTGGAATCAGTACCCCAAAGCCTACAAAGATAGTAGGCGTATTTGCCTATCCCTTCTCAACTACAACAATTATGATTAAAGTTAAAATAAAAGATACTAGAAACAGCTGAAATCGTTGCATGATTTTTCTGAACATGATCCCGATTCAACTCTTTTTCCATTTTCATTATCCATTTTTCCAATTTCTAGAACTGGGTTTGTAATTATCTTTTTTGTGTTGTAGATACTGCCCAGGTGGACCGGATTCAGATTTTGAGTACTCCACGCAGTCTTACACCGGATACGAGGTGAAGATCTAAATCTATATCGATCAAGTACTTTTTATCAATGTCAGTGGTATCTATAATATAGCCAGATAAATCTGAAGTATAACGAAAACATTCAAATCACATCTGGGTATAATGATTTGCTAGGTGTTTTTCGATCTTTTCCAGATGGACTACACTGTTCAGTTTCAGACGATAAGCTTAGGTGATCTATGTTTTCGCTATGCTCCCGATCTCTCTAGCTATGTACATTGAGGTTTTGCACCTATCGAAGACTGTTCTATCTATAATGTGCAAGATTTACACAAGAAACATAGAAAATCTACTTGTGGCATGGTGTCCATCAGAACACAATAAACAGGAACACTTACACATTTGTGGAACACTTTACTAACCCACACTAAACAGAGACTGATACAACATGGCTGCTTACCATGTTAACGAGGCTTCAACAAGAATAAGAAATGATATGTATATAGGTACTGACTTATCTATGGCGCTGTCCGCATTGGCATTATTCCGTCTTTGCAATTTTACTGGTTTATTAGGCTCCGTTTTAGGCTTTGCGTTGACATTAATCCAGCCTAGAAACGGAGCTTTATGAATATCTTGAAAAAACAGAGCTAAATAAAAAGGACATCTGTTATTTGAACTCTGAAAAACAGAGGGATTCGAATACCCTGACAACAATCTTTAAGGTGAAGATAAAGAATCCTTTTCATGGAGTGAAAATCTGATGCGCAAACGAATGTTGACCTAAATTGATAGATTTCTATCGTTAGCTGAAAAAGAAGTGCATTCTGGGAATGGAAGTTATTTGTTATAGTTTTCATTGTTTCCGTTGATTTTTGCCACTTGTTCTGCTTTACTAGTAAACTAGTCGCATGAACTGAAGCTATCTCCCATTGATTTATATCGTCTGTGTTCACTTTAACTCTGCTCTACTAGTAAATCTGTCGCATGACTCCATGTAATTCTGGATTGTCATGTGTGCACCTTCGTTCTGCTCTTAAAGTAAACTAGTTTCATGACCTGAAGCTATTTTCCATTGGTTAATTTGCTAGTGTTCACTTTTGTTCTTTTCTACTAGTAAACTAATTACATGAACTAATGAAATTTTTGACTGTCTTATTTTCATTGGCACTCTCGTTCAATTCTACTTATAAACTAGCCACATTACTTGGTGCTATTTTCCATTCTTTTTGTCAGCGTGCCTGTTCGTGCAGCCTTTGAAGTTCGCTTGCAGACAGAGTAGTGAATAGAATAGATATTTTTTGTTGGTTTGAGTTTCATTCAGTATATCATTAATTATATGCTCTCTCCTGGCCCATCCCTCTTGCTCTCTTGCTGATCTGCGTTGTTTGGCTGCATGCATTAGATATTTAATAATGATGATTTTTGCAGAAATATTTTATAGATACTTACGAAATTGATTATTCCATCAATAGCCAACATCAATGAGAGCCATTCGGGCGAGATATAATCCGTTTCTTCAAACAAGACATCGAGTGGAACAGGTATTTTGCCCAAACTTTTATACTGATATATCACTATTGTTAATGACTGTTGTTAGTTAACGAAGGAGGAGTGCAAATAACTAAATAAAAACCGTCGCTTCAAGTGAGTTTGTAGAGCTAGCACAATTTACTAATGCGTCTGTTGCTCTAACTTCTCTTATGCTAGATTGATCGTTATAGGGAAGTTATAGAGTAATGTAGACTTATTAAAACGTATTTTTTTCAAAACATTGCAGATGGTGCGGTCAGATATTCAGGGAATGTAATCCATTTCTATAGCTATGTTTTGATGGAAAAAATTTTTTTCTTCATTATATGATTCTTTCAAAAAAAAATCCAAAGATTGCGCTATTGTCAGGAATATTCTCATTTTTCTATAAAATATTCTCTAAAATATCAAATCTTACATTTCTTTTTCCGTTTTGCCACTACCTACTGAAGACTCTTGTAAAGTTGAAAAGCTTCGTTGCATAGCCTCTGACATGCATTTGCTAAGAATAATGCGAAGTCTTACCTCAAACTTGCCATAATTTTGAACATCTTTGAACACATTTTGAACCAAAGTTTAACTTTATTTCCTCAAATATATTAAGATTTTACCGCAAATAATTATCGAATTCCATGTATCGAGAATGCATATGCAATCTCGCACATTCTCCTTGAATAGGGATTTTGTAGCTTATGATGAAGCCTAGGTAATTTACAACAGGCAGTAAATCTTCAGTAATGCTAGTTTAAGGGCCTGTTTGTATGAGGCGGCATGGCCTGCTAGCGAGCTGGCCTGCCTTCAGGTGAGATCCTACACACCTGGTCACAGCTATGTGTACACCAGTTTGCGTTTATATGAACGCTGGTCTTCTCCGCCATACCAAGAACCAAGTTATCGAACGGGCTGACTTTTCTGATAAAAATGGAAGAAACGGGCTACCCCGCTTTTGACCGCAACGACTTGGTCTTGACACACGCGCAGAGCAGAGCGGACTAATTCGAAAAGTTGTGACAGGAGAAGTTGCCCTGGTCCAGCTTTCCTCTCACACCACTTTAGAAACGACCATGCCTTTTCTAAAGTCGTAAAGTATACTGAAGAAAATTTTATTGAAAAGGTTTAAGCATGTCTCAATTATTATATTTGTTGTTAGTATGAAATTGTTTTTTTTGTTTTCTAGCTGAGGAATCTTGGACACAGCGTTGATAAGGTACATTATGTCACTGGAATCTCATTTAAAGATTTTACCGAATTTAATAGAACAGCAGACATAAAGTCGTTAGAAATATGGAGATAGCTAAGCATATCAAATGGACAAACAATGCTTGAAACAAATTCGTTTTTGCTTTACTTTCCATGTTTGATAGTTTGGCCACAATCAGCTAGCTACAACATCAGCAAAATATGAAAAATCATTGCTCGAAAAGCAGGATGTTTTTGCCGATGTTTTAGAAACTTTTCGCAAACATATTTTTTTTATTACAAGTAAAAATATTTTGTCAAAGGTATGCTTTATATGTGGTAAACTGACAAACACTGTGCTTGATAAGCAAAAATACAGATGTTTGTCAAACTTTTTTAATAGTTTTGCAGTTATTGTGATTTGTTCGATTGAAAAATTACTTTGAACGCCATTGTAAGTTTGAGTTTGAATGCATTTCCGTAGATTGAGTTCATAGTCATGGGTGGGACATTTATGGCCCTGGACGAAGAATACAGGGACTACTTCATCAGAAACCTGCACGACGCTCTGTCTGGTCACTCCAGCAACAATGTCGATGAAGCAGTCAGGTGACTTGTATACTACTTTCCAATCTCTATTATCCCCTTGATTCGCAAAGCTGTCACTACAGCTCTCGTGAAAGTTTAGGGACCGATAACTCCGAAACCAATTCGAGTTTTCCAGAAAGATAGTAAACAGATGTATTGTTAACGCAGGTATGGAGTATAGCAGCTTGCAGCTGAAGTGTATCTGCAGCTTCTACCTTCCCCATGATTAGAACGAGTATCTTATCCATTTATTGTACTCAGAAGGATGGACAGCTGAGTTGGCTGATGGGTTGTAGTTCATGATTCCGATCGTTCATGGATTCAAACCCTTCAAGACGCGGAAAGAGTTTCAGGCTGGTTTCTTGCATAGGGGGGTTTGTGACATGCGGGAAGCTACTGTAGTAGAATTGACACATTGATGTTCTTCTGTGACTTTGATTTATGAATGAACCAATTATTTTAATATGAAATATTGATGCTCAGGGAACTTCACCTGTCTGACAGCACATTGCATTATATATTGCAGGTACTCCGAAAAAAGCAAATCCAAATGCATTGGAATAACAATCGAAACGAGACCCGATTACTGCTTGAAAAAGCACCTCAAGTATGTACTTGATGTTTCAATATTGAAGTTCAGTCTTTAAACTTTTTGTAAAGTCTCTAATTTTCCTATAAAATGTCTAAACTTTTTGTTAAGGCCCTAAACTTCTCTTTAAGTCTTTAAATTTTTGTAAAGTCTCTAAACTTTTTGTTAAGTCGTTATACTTTTTGTTAAGTCTTTAAACTTCTTGTTAAATCTTTAAAATTCTAGCTAAGTCTTTAAACTTCTTGCTAAGTCTCTTAACTTTTGGTTGAGTATTTGAACTTCTAGTCAAGTATTTAAACTTTTGTTAAGTCTTTTTAACTTTTATTTAAGTCTTAAAACTTCTAGTTAAGGCTTATAACTTCTTATTGAGTGCTCAAGTTTCTGGTTAAGTCTTTAGTCTTCTTGTTAAGTCTTAAGTAGAGTTGTACCTTTCAAAATGTACTATGTTTTACCGCAAGCGACCTCAAGACTCCTTCAGATGTAGAACTCCTTCAGTTTTATTTCCTTTTCTTTGATTTGTTTAAAAATGGAATTGGAATCACCGTATTTGCCTGGAGCAGTTGAACACTTCATCGTATTCATAGCGTATTTGTTTGAGAACGGAGCAGTGTGAACAATTTTTCATCTTCTAATACCGAGACAAGCGAATACAAAGCAGTGTGAAGGAGGTCTTATATGCGCACTTTTACTGTATCTGTAATACTTGTCATGTTTCGTAGCTCTATGTTGTCTTACGGTTGCACCCGTCTGGAAATCGGCGTTCAAAGTGTTTATGAAGACGTAGCAAGGGACACGAACCGGTAAGCGACGCTCTTCCTCCTTTTCTTCTCTCTTTGTCATTTGATGGTGACGTCATTTGTTAATTCTGGAATATTCCATGAAATATCTGATCCAAAGTGGGGTACTATTTATCTCAATATCTTTGAATACGGGGATCGATGCCACGATTTCTACACCAAACCAAAAATATTTAATCTGATCTTTTTTGGAGAACCCAAATATTGCCATTTCTCAATACGACAAGTCGTGGACTTTGGATGAGTCACGTAAGACATTCACTGGATTCTACGATGTTTTGTTTTTAATTTCTGGACTCCAAGTATTTCGTTTTGTCCATTTCGCGATCAACCAATCCCAAATATTGATTTTGCGAACAGTTTTAACCGCAAGAATGGTCATCAACCTCCGTAAGGAAGGCTTGGGAGTACCCAACGTGGATCCAATTTCTGATGCAGTGATTGCTTCAGATAACTGCAATGATTACTCGTGGTTCCCTAATATTTCTTGTTTGTTGGTCCTTAACCTGATTAACATCCCTGCAATCCTGCTTTCTTTCTGTATTAGCTTTTCAGGCTTTCCCTTTTTAATCCTATTTAGGATCAATTTTTTTTTATAATATTGTGATCTTCTTTATCTTTTTTCTTTCTTATAATATTCCTTTTCCTACCAGCTTCCAACTTTTCTGGCTCATTTGAATTTTTGTACCGATCAAAGACTGTGCCAATCTTCTTTTTATAATCTGAAGAATTAGTTTATTCTTATGATAATTTTGATTTGTTTACAGTGGACACACAGTGAGGGCTGTTTGTGAGTCATTTCAGTTATCGAAGGATGCAGGATTCAAAGTTATAGCGCACATGATGCCTGATCTCCCTAACGTTGGACTTGAAAGGGATATTCAGCAGTTCATTGTAAGTTGCCTTCTTCACAATTTTAATATTGCTTGATTGTATCTAACTTACATTCGCACGTTTCAGTTACGTTATCTTTGAAATTGTTGCTCATCAGAATGAGTGAGTTTTTGTTTAACTTGGTAGTTCAAGATGACCACTAGAGATTCTATTAGCCGAAGAGGCACGCTAGGACACACTTCATCACTACACATACTAGTAAACGATGTACTATATTATCTGATGCTTCTATTTGTGAGTGAGGGAATTTTTTTTTAATTTAGTAGTCTATGAAAGGCCACAAGAGGGCTAGTTGATAGTAGGGGATGGTAGCGTGCACTTCATCAGTGCATATAGTATTAGTGTGCTAGCAATTAGATGAGTTTGTCTAATACTTCGATTCATCAGTAAGTGTGTTTATGTTTAAGTTGCTAGCCTATGAAAGGCTTTAAGATACCTTTTTATTACAAGGGGTATGGTAGCATGCACAGCATTACAGCATACAGTATATGACGTCTTAGTTTATATAATGCTTCCAATTGCGAGTGAATTTATGTTTGACTTGCTAGCCTACGAAAGACCACTAGATGCCCTTACTTCTAGAAGTGGCATTGTACAATCCACTATATCACAACATTAGGTATTACATTAGGTCCTGATACGCTTTATACTCCCAACAAGTAAAGAGTGATACCAACAATAGATAAAGATTGTAGACTGGTACAGCAAGGGTGAATAATGTTTTTGAACAATCAGCGCGTTGCGTTAAAACAGTTTGTTAACCAATCAGATAGCTGGAAAACGCCAACGGAAGCCCGCCGTAGAGAAAATTCTGCCCGCGAGCTGCCAGAAAACTGCGAGACGATTCCCAGATTGGTGCACGCGGTTTTTCAAGTTACAAGTGAAAACAAAGCATTTTTACAAAGAAAAAGCTTTTATCTAAAAATTTGTCGCTCGCATTTTTGATTCCACCCGAAGAAGCGAAGATATGATAAGCTAGAGTTGGCCTAAATTTCCTACTTTTATCAGTGGTCAGCACAACAGCGAAATATGTGAACAACAACCCCAGGTAAAATGATAAAATAACACATACCCTGAAGTTTGGCCTCCAAGTCCACCTCTATCAGTCTACACAGGTTCAGGAGTAATACGAAGGTTCTTTCGCAGCACACTTTCCCTCTTAAATCCATATTGTCCTGTCAAAACGGCTTTTAAAGCGGGAGCCATTTTGAATGAGTGTCATCTGACAGCCGCCAGAACTCAAAACACCGTGGGGGCGACTGCATCCATAGAAATTGCAACGTTCCCCGAAGAGCTCCGTTTATTTATTTCTGAAAATCAGCTGATATTTTTCATTCCAATTTATGTAATTCCAATCGATTCTCCAACCATCTTGTTTTGAATGTCCTGTCGTTACTCGGTTGTTTTCCAAATCCCTTCTAGTAGTTTACCCACTGTTTGGAGAATTGTTTGGATTTGATCACGGGATTTCGACCATGGACCCTTTCAAATTTTCATTCATGTTAATTTTTGGCGGGAAAATAATCGGTTCGCGGGAAAACTCAAAACAACGGCCTCTGCATCTTCCCTCTATCAGTTTTGATATTTGAAGCGATAAGGCCGAGATTTAAAAAATCCTGTCACAACCTTCACCAAGATTTTTGGAGTTCTGAGGAAAATGAAGATGGCGTTATCATCTGTTTAAAGGCAATCTACGGAGTTAAAAGGTGTCTTTAGTCCAGGGGTCTGGGCAACCCATAAATAGCAGCCAATAGGATAGCAGGATTTTCGTTGGATCCAAATTTCATGTGATCAGATAAAAACTAGGATTGCTGTGATTGCAAAAAGCAAAATGGCTGGCAAATCGGGAAAGCTGCGATACAGCTCCTTGTTCCAACAAGCAGACAATCAAAGATGAAATGGCAGTTTTTCAACTAGGCATAGGCATTTTTTGTGTTCAAATTCTGGATTAGAGTGGCAACTCAAGAAGACAGATATCAAAATCGGTATTGGATTAGGCCTAAAAGAGGCTTGCTGTGGAGAAAAGCAACAGAGGTTCAAAAAGGCTCTTGGCTGAGACATGACTTCTTTTTTAATTCGCCATGATAGAGGGCTTGGAGTCCAGCAAAGTCACAGAGACAAAGTAGAATTTAGAGGTTAGTATCCAGGCATTTTATCTTTCTAGATATTGATGTCAAAATAATTAATGAAACTTATTGGTTCCTACATACGTGGTTGGGCTATTTGGTTTTATCCTGCGATTCAAGTTTAAGCTACTTTAGGCCTCTCTTGGGAAATGGAAAATACCATCAAAAATATTGGGTTAAGTATTTTTTATTTAATTTTGATATTTCAAAGCAACTTTCATTTATCTATTTTCAAGTGAATGCTAAAAAGGCTAGTGGCAGTAACATTACCAACTCACTGACACCAAACTGTGTGACTTCCTCTGTCAACATGCAAATTTAAGAAAGGTTCTATCATATAATCCAGTGATGGAAATTCATTTTTCAGATAGCACGGAAACCACTCAACTTCTCTGACAAAATTGCCTGATTTGATATTTTCCCACCATTCTGATTAATTTCCCCTACCCACACTATTACTTACACTGCATCAAGGCACCCAAATTATGATAATAAAATGAAGTTGTTATTTTACAGCTCACACCAAAAAAGACTTTTAGAATTAGTTCCCTTCTATTTGGCGCATGCAGAGCCTGCGCAGCCATAGTTTCGTCAGAAAAGTTTTTGATAGAAATATTCCATATTGCTTTAAAAGAATCAAATATTTAAACAATACTGAACATCGTCTAAAATTCTGTGAAATCTTAAGTTCTAAAACCCATTTTCAACCAAGCCCACATAATATTTAGATAGACATCTGTAGGAAAATAGACTTTTTGAGATAAAAATCATCATCTTAGCATCAAAATTATTTTTTTAGCAAAATATCAAGAACAGAAGACTCATTAGAAGGAGATGAAACTGATTCAGCATCAACATTTCACATCTTCATAGCTACATCAGCATCCTTGTTCATGGCTGCAACAAAGACAGATATAACTTGTTGATATATAATTATGTAATATTATTGGGTTCGAGACCCGGTGGAGGCATATGTCAATTGCAGTAGCCTGATCTGGTACAATTTAATTGCCCGTGTTAGACCATGCCTTATGAATTAATATTAATATTACATGGCTCTGAAGAAGGATTTAATCCGAAACACGAATTAATGCCCCACCGTGGATAAGCCTGGAGTTGTGAAGACATCAAGGTTACTGAGCTAACTTATTGTCCTGGTTTAGGACAGTGGTTAGCGCGCCCGCCTGTGTCCGATCAAACCCGGGTTCGAGACCTGGTGGAGGCATATGTCAATTGCAGTAGCCTGCTCTGGTACAATTTAATTGCCCGTGTTAGACCATGCCTTATGAATTAACATTAATATTACATGGCTCTGAAGAAGGATTTAATCCGAAACACGAATTAATGCCCCACCGTGGATAAGCCTGGAGTTGTGAAGACATCAAGGTTACTGAGCTAACTTATTGTCCTGGTTTAGGACAGTGGTTAGCGCGCCCGCCTGTGTCCGATCAAACCCGGGTTCGAGACCCGGTGGAGGCATATGTCAATTGCAGTAGCCTGCTCTGGTACAATTTAATTGCTGTGTTAGACCATGCCTTATGAATTAATGTTAATATTACATGGCTCTGAAGAAGGATTTAATCCGAAACACGAATTAATGCCCCACCGTGGATAAGCCTGGAGTTGTGAAGACATCAAGGTTACTGAGCTAACTTATTGTCCTGGTTTAGGACAGTGGTTAGCGCGCCCGCCTGTGTCCGATCAAACCCGGGTTCGAGACCCGGTGGAGGCATATGTCAATTGCAGTAGCCTGCTCTGGTACAATTTAATTGCCCGTGTTAGACCATGCCTTATGAATTAATATTAATATTACATGGCTCTGAAGAAGGATTTAATCCGAAACACGAATTAATGCCCCACCGTGGATAAGCCTGGAGTTGTGAAGACATCAAGGTTACTGAGCTAACTTATTGTCCTGGTTTAGGACAGTGGTTAGCGCGCCCGCCTGTGTCCGATCAAACCCGGGTTCGAGACCCGGTGGAGGCATATGTCAATTGCAGTAGCCTGCTCTGGTACAATTTAATTACCCGTGTTAGACCATGCCTTATGAATTAATATTAATATTACATGGCTCTGAAGAAGGATTTAATCCGAAACACGAATTAATGCCCCACCGTGGATAAGCCTGGAGTTGTGAAGACATCAAGGTTACTGAGCTAACTTATTGTCCTGGTTTAGGACAGTGGTTAGCGCGCCCGCCTGTGTCCGATCAAACCCGGGTTCGAGACCTGGTGGAGGCATATGTCAATTGCAGTAGCCTGCTCTGGTACAATTTAATTGCCCGTGTTAGACCATGCCTTATGAATTAACATTAATATTACATGGCTCTGAAGAAGGATTTAATCCGAAACACGAATTAATGCCCCACCGTGGATAAGCCTGGAGTTGTGAAGACATCAAGGTTACTGAGCTAACTTATTGTCCTGGTTTAGGACAGTGGTTAGCGCGCCCGCCTGTGTCCGATCAAACCCGGGTTCGAGACCCGGTGGAGGCATATGTCAATTGCAGTAGCCTGCTCTGGTACAATTTAATTGCTGTGTTAGACCATGCCTTATGAATTAATGTTAATATTACATGGCTCTGAAGAAGGATTTAATCCGAAACACGAATTAATGCCCCACCGTGGATAAGCCTGGAGTTGTGAAGACATCAAGGTTACTGAGCTAACTTATTGTCCTGGTTTAGGACAGTGGTTAGCGCGCCCGCCTGTGTCCGATCAAACCCGGGTTCGAGACCCGGTGGAGGCATATGTCAATTGCAGTAGCCTGCTCTGGTACAATTTAATTGCCCGTGTTAGACCATGCCTTATGAATTAATATTAATATTACATGGCTCTGAAGAAGGATTTAATCCGAAACACGAATTAATGCCCCACCGTGGATAAGCCTGGAGTTGTGAAGACATCAAGGTTACTGAGCTAACTTATTGTCCTGGTTTAGGACAGTGGTTAGCGCGCCCGCCTGTGTCCGATCAAACCCGGGTTCGAGACCCGGTGGAGGCATATGTCAATTGCAGTAGCCTGCTCTGGTACAATTTAATTACCCGTGTTAGACCATGCCTTATGAATTAATATTAATATTACATGGCTCTGAAGAAGGATTTAATCCGAAACACGAATTAATGCCCCACCGTGGATAAGCCTGGAGTTGTGAAGACATCAAGGTTACTGAGCTAACTTATTGTCCTGGTTTAGGACAGTGGTTAGCGCGCCCGCCTGTGTCCGATCAAACCCGGGTTCGAGACCCGGTGGAGGCATATGTCTATTGCAGTAGCCTGCTCTGGTACAATTTAATTTTATGTAATATTAGTGATATTTCAAAATAGAAAAAAATCCTTTCTTGAAAGGGGTCATACTCTATCTTTAATATCTATCAGGGGTTATACTCTATCAGAAATGAATTGTGAATAAATATTTGTAAATGTTTGATGAAAAACCTTCATGTCTCTGCTAACTCGGGATACTTTTTTATGCTGCTAATTTGATTTAGAAAAAAGATTCTGAACAAAGGCTGGTAAGGTAGTGTGATATTTCACGAGACGGGACTTGGGGGCTGAAAAGTATTTGATTCTTCCTACTTCTTACTCATTTGTGTCCTAGATTTAGGATTTAGCTCTGATTAAAACAAGTTTCATGTGGGGGGCAAGACCAGGGTTTTAATACTTTAAGGTTCTTAGGCCTGCTGCTATACTTCTGTTGATTATGCAAATGAAAGAAGAGCTGAAGGCCTTGAAATGGCAAAAAGAGACTATAATAAAGGCCTAAAGCTATCCAAAATTTAAACAAGCAGACAAGAAAGAAGGGATACCATGTCATGCTCATTGCTCATTTTGACAAATTCTGTTGCATGTCAAAAATGGAAAACAACAACTGTCCTAATAGACGTATAGACCATCTAGCTGCGTAAATTGCAATTGATTACATGATCAAATTAATGGTTTACCTCTGACTTTCCTGCTATCAAGAAAAAGATCTGCGATCTCCACAGACTCTTAGCTTCTCAACAGCTTTTCCGCCATTTTGGATGTTGGCAGGCCTTGACAGGGTTGCCAGATTTGTACTATGGGAAAAACGCCAGTTTGTTGAAAAATGACGCCAGATTGCCCAAATAAAAGCCAAAAAAAATTTTCCCGAGAAATACCGTATTTTTACTCAGTAAACGACAAGAAATAAGGCTTGTAAGGAGTTTTTAGAATCTAGAACTATTTTCTAGGCTTGACAACCGATGAAATTTGATTAGGCCTGTTGGGAAGCGCAGTGGCGGAAATTGGGCGTTTTGAGTGGAGGGGCAAGTATAGTGAATTTTCCGAGTCTTACACCTGATAAGGAGGAAGCTGGGTAGCCAGTACACACGCAATGACTGAGTCAATACCCAGACAGCTGGGGGTCTGGGGGCGCCGCAAGCCCCCCAACGGTTAAGGGTAGAGCCCAGGCAGGGGTCGAGGGGGCGGAGCCCCCGGAAGCTCTTGAGATAATGCCTTTTCTGAGGGCTTTAACTGGCTTAGAATCCCCCAAATTTTAGAACTATATGAATGCAAAAACCATGTAGAAAAAGTGCAAATACAAACCATGAACAGTAAATGAATATGATACTATATTTGATATCGACCAATAGACTTAAAAAAGTCAAGTCTTTTAAGAAGCAGTATGGAACAGACAGGGGCGGAAGGGATTCAACAGGATCAACAAAGTTTTTGGATGCAAAATGTTGGGCTAACAAACTTTTTTGATGAACAAACATGCGCCAGGAAAATTATTATCATTAAAACTATCAAAATGGTCATGAAATGTTTTCTAAACTCTTGTTTTGGGCTACAAAATTTTAGAAAACCACCTTCCTTTGGTTCATACACTCTTTTTTTTAAAAGAATAAATTTTATAAGAATAATGAGCCTCAAAATCTGTGAAATTTAAGAATATTTTAAGAATACTGCGAGGCTCAGATCTTATGGAAAAAAAATGTGTTTTTTACCGAGAATAGTTTAAATACACTCACCTAAGTTTTGATGCAAGTATCGATGAGCTCTGTTTTACAGGAAATAAGGATATTGTTGGTGTAATCCGCCTTGATCAAAAATCTTTCATGTGATCACTTTGCAAAGTTGCGTTTGCGCATGCTCTGATTGAATTGAATTGTGGTCTATTTATAGTTTCGCCTCCCTTATCTCCGTTCATTGCCTTTAAGAAGAAATGGTTTGGCTTAGGTTGTGACTGTTTATCGAAGCCTCGAGTCTGAAGACCCTACCGTCGGGTGCCCTCGACAAAGTATCACTAACACATGTTCGGGGTGTCTCTTAAACATTTTGAATAAAGACTTCCCTGACGAAGAATTCAGGAAGAAAGTTACGACTTCATTAATTGATGAGGTGAGAAAAATTCAAATTTTTGACAAATTTGTAAAAAACATGTAACCAACATCATATAAAACACATATACTTCCTTCAAATACCCTGATAATTTACTTCACACAGGAAAAACTTGTCTAAAATTTGATACTAAAAAGAGGGCACTTATCTGGGGGCCTTGATAGGGGGGGGGGGGGTGGGAGCTTAATCAAAATTGGCAAAATTTGTCAACTAAAACTTGTTTTTGAGAGTTTAAAAAGGAACTACATGTTCTTTTATTTTAAAGAAAATCTCAAATGGCTCCTGTATTTAACTACTCTACCCCAACCTCTTCAGTTCTGTGCTTTTAGACCAGTTGCTTGAGACATGGGGAAAATCATTAAGTTTTTTAGAGACTGATGGAAATCAATGATTGTGCCAGTTTTCAAGAGGGGGGGTTAACCAAGGGGAACCAATCTATACTCTCAGAAAGGGGGGCTAGAGCTCAAAACAGAGGCTAAAATAATGAAAAATTAGTTTGGACATTCAATGTTGCCAAAATTTTCAATACTAAAATAACATTATTTGTATCTAAGAAATTTTAAAAATTAGTTAGATAGGCTGATGATGCTGTCTACAATTTCTAATTAATTTTTTCAATTTTTTTCTATCTATTATTTTCTATTTACTTTAGATACATGCTCAATATTTATTCACTCAATATATACATGCTGAATACATTCAGATACATATGGAATATGCTCAACCGAAAGTGAAATGGAGTGGTAGTCATCCAATGCTTACTCTGAGGATACAAATACAGTAACTAAGACCTCAGTAACACTCTTCCATTTCTTTGAACACCAACCAATCTAGCCAGACAGCCCAGCTCTCCAGTTCTCCTCCCACCCAAACCACCGAAACATCTTGCCCAACAAAAGCCTCTGTTGTCTTGACCCAAGAGATGTACGACGAATAGGTTTTTAGATCTGCCGCTGCCTTCGATCTGAAGGATCAGATATTCAAAGTGAGGCAAAGATGAACTGAGCTCTTTGGAGATGAAGGAAGTCCTTAAATGGAGCCAAAAAATTCCAAATCAAATGTCAAGAGGCTGGAGCAAAAAGAATATTTCCTTTTATTTTCAACGCTCTTTGCCATGAAAGAATGTCAGAAAGTCGCAGCGAGCTGAATAGAGTGCGTGCCCTGGTCATCATCTATATGATGGTTTTTGGGAAAAGTTAAAAAACCAACTTTTTCAGGTTGCCCTCTCCCGAACACTGTCACAGTATTGGATAAGTGACCATGGATCGGCATCACTACGAAATCTTGGAATAGCTGCTCACCCCCGCACTGTCAAGTCGGCAACAGCATCTTCATCTTCCTCACATCTTGGAGAAGTCCATAATTTCTTTAGGGAATCTGTTGATCATGAACACTTCATTGTCTTTTTCATCGACGACTAACATAATATTCACACCAAGCTTCGACCATCTGAAATGAAACAGACACCCACATGTCCACTCTCTTGGTCAAAGTTTTTAAAAATGTGAAAGCTAGTGTCCTAAGTGAACAACCTGCAGATGCTTCACTCCTGAAACAGATGGTAGCCGAAAACATGTCTTGCCTATCCAAATGGTATGCTCAAGATGTGCCAGACTGGGTGACAGCCAAATATTTTGATCCTGCAGCTGAAAGACAACGTCTTCTGGTGCACGATTACCAGCAAACTGAGCTGAAACAAATGAGTTCAATGGATGACACAAAATTAGTCGATTGCCTTGAAATTCCTCGTAAATCTTTTCATGATCTTTTATCTTCTGTTAAATTTATGCTGGATAATGGCTTGACTCTTTATCTTGATAGGTTCTTTGTTTACTTTTTTTTGGAGATTGGCCAAAACAATTTTATATGCGACAGCTTGTCTATTCGGATGCATACTTCTTTCCAAACCAAAATCACATTATTCCTTTCATTGGGCCATTACACATTTCACTGAATTCAAGAGAAACCGTTATCATGAAATTCCACTCACTGTCCAAACAGCTCCATTCTTTCTCATTTGGAGAGTAAGCAGTTTTGCCTATGAAGCCAAAACCATCACGACAGTCTCTGTTGTTAGAAGTCGTATACGCAGGTTGGCCTCTTATCCATGATGAGGTGATGTCAGCATTTGGAAATTGTAAGGAGGTAGAGTACGCGACACTGCTTAACCTTCTTGATGAGTATTGTCCTCTTGTATTGCATTGAGTTCAAAATCAACTATTCTTACCATTTCTTTCAGTCAATTCTTTGCTGTTGGGTTATGTTGATGACTTTTAAAAGGATACACTATGACAAAGCCCTTCTCATTCTTCTGACAACTTTCAGTCATTTGAAAAACACCAACCATCCTCTTTTCAGCACCTTACTTCACTCTTTGAATGTTTTTGATGAGTATCCAATCAAAAACTCTCACTCCGTTCTTAGAGGTAGGACCAAGGCAACAGACACTGGAAAACAAATATTTTTGAAAGCAAGGGAAATTGATGCATGTAAATATGAGCTACAAGATTTCAAGTCTTCATTTGTCCCCCCAAGAAAGTTCACCTTTAGCCCGAGAAAAATCAATGCTTTTAAGATGAGAGCTGTAAAGTTTCTAGTGGAAATTTGCCAACCTTAAAGGAAACCCAGGACAAGGAAAAGAGCTTGCTCGGACATCCGGACAAAAGGAAGAATGTTTCAAAATGGAAGCTCCCAAACATTTTCGAAGAGCCTTTGTCACCAATCAAGTGCTGCCTCTTGGATACAACAACCCTGCATCCTCTCCTTGCAGTAACAAGTAAGTAAAAATTTACAGCAAATATATCGTTCCTTATGTCTATTTTGAATGCACATGCCTGCACAGCTTGGAGAAAAATTTATGAAACAGTGTGCAGAGCTGCAGGAGCAGAAACCACATGAAACTGTAATGTCTATGAAAAAAGGACCTTAACCCTCTCATGCCCAGCGTCCCAGTAGGTCCCAGCTCGAGTAAAAATAGTGAAAATATGAAATCTCTCAGAAACACTCCAGAATATGGGTTTATGTCAAATTTGGGGTGCTGATTTCGAAAATCGAGCTTATTTTTGAAAATTTTGACGTTCAGAGGGTCAAATCAGAGAAAATGGGGGCAAAGAAATGGGGGAAAGGCGCAAATACGAAAGTTCATTTGATTTGCATGAAAATTGGTGGAAAGTACCATTTTGGGGTGCTGATTTCGAAAATCGAGCTTATTTTTGAAAATTTTGACGTTCAGAGGGTCAAATCAGAGAAAATGGGGGCAAAGAAATGGGGAAAAGGGGCAAATACGAAAGTTCATTTGATTTGCATGAAAATTGGTGAAAAGTACAATTTTGGGGTGCTGTTTTTGAAATTCAAACTTATTTTTGAAAATTTTGACGTTCACAGGGTCAAATTAGAGAAAGTGGGGGCAAAGAAATGGGGAAAAGGGGCAAATACGAAAGCTCATTTGAGGACGCTGGGCATGAAAGGGTTAAAGAACTTGGCCCTAAGCTAGATTCTTTATAAAAAAGGGGTAAATCAGCAAACAGAAAGGCCCAACTCCTAAAATTACACGCTTTGTCTTTTTTGCTTGTCAACAGGAAATGTGACAAAATGGGATTCTCTGTGATGAGTCCACTCTGGTAATGCGGCCACTCTTTTCATGTAGAGTGTAATCTCCCAGCTGTCAGCGAATGCTGCATTTGCAAGGTTGAAGTGTTCAAGATGATCGACCAACTGTCAAAGAAAGCCAACACAGCTGTCGCAAATCGTGAAGCAGAAGACGACGAGGAAAAGGGTGAAGATCATCAAGGCCAGAACTAGGAAGGTGACGAGAGTGAAGACGACTTTCCGTCTGAGGACGTTGAAGTGCCGGATAATCAAGCCATATTTGCGATGATCCAGCAGATTTCCTCGTGGTCACGTCCTACTCCGCCACTTTGCTGATTCAAATGAATTTAACTCGATCATCACGCATGGTTTTAGAAGCAAGCAAGAGACCTCGGCGTTTGGAAGTTGTTGTCGCTGTTTCAGAAGATTTGATGGCGGTTGCGCTGAGTCGCCGGTCTCCACCGTTTTGACAGGACAATATGGATTTAAAAGGGAAAGGATGTTGTGAAAGAACCTTCGTATTATTCCTGAACCTGTGTAGACTAACGAACGTGGACTTGGAGGCCAAACTTCAGGGTATGTGTTATTTTATCATTTTACCTTGGGTTGTTGTTGACATATTTAGCCGTTGTGCAGACCACCGATAAAAGCAGGAACTTTAGGCCAACTTTAGCCTCATATCTTGGCTTCTACGGGCTGGAATCAAAAATGCAAACGGCAAATTTTTAGATAAAGGCTTTTTCTTTGTAATAATGCTTTGTTTTCACTTGTAACTTGAAAAATCACGTTCACCGATCTGGGAATCACCTCGCAATTTTCTCGCAGCTCGCGGGCAAAATTTCCTCCACGGCGGGCTTCTGTTTGGCGTTTTCCAGCTATCTAATTTTTTAACTAACTATTTTGACGCGACGTAAAAACATTATTCACCCTTAGGGACCGTGCACAATGATTGGCTATTTTTCGGCTATCAATATTCGGCTAAATTTTTCATAGCCGAATTTTCAAAATAGCCGAATTTATGGAAAATTCGGCTATTTTTCGGCTAACTTTCGGCCATTTTGATTAGCCGAATGTTCTCATCATGTTCTAATCCATTCAGGTCTCTCGAGGCTTGCTGGTGTTGCTTAAGAACAAAGGCGCCAAATAGTTTTTACAAAATTGAATAGAGGGAATTTTGTTTACTATCGGAGATTGTGTGAATAAAAGGCCGAAAGTCCCACGAGTGGATGCGTTTATGTTTAGAGGGTTTACTTTTTAAGAAATAAATCTGCCAAATCAACATACAACTTTAGTCGCTGAGCAAGAAACGTCCATCATTAATTTCCATAAAAAGCATTTTATAAGAAACCGTCTGCAGGCCGATAAGAGACTCCTCTTATAACAAGGAATTCAGGAGAAAACTCGGAAGGTGACTGGCTATGTCGTTTGACCAGTATGCAATGTAATCATTTTTTTTAAGAAACTAGGGTAAATCTTCGTACCAGAGTCTCTTAGATTTTACCCTAACCATGGTGCGAAAAGTTTCTTAGCGAATTCCATAACATAAAAACCTGATTTTCCTTCATATACCGTCGTTTCTTTATTTTCTATCACTGCGTTAAATGAATGGATATAAAGAAGTAATAATAAATGCAAATTTCATTGCGAACAGCTAAAATATCTTATTATATGTAACTAAACTAAGCTAGAAACAAAACGAAATACCTTACAAGTTAATGCTCTCGTGCGATAGCATATGGGGCAGTTTGTTTTCTCGTTAGGAAAGATATGAAAAGTTTCTTAACTTTTTGGTTCACACCAAATCTCCTACCAAAGCTTCTTAAGTTTTGAAAATCAAGCCCTACCATCTTATCCGCGGTTTCTTATAAAAATTGAGTAAATGCAACTTAAGTGAACCTTGGTCTTAGAAAAAAAAGAACTACAATACGAATTTATTTCACTTTCTTTTTGCGTTTAAAAAGTCTTTTTGATATAACTAGTCATAGCAGTGCATAGCGCGCATAGGGATTGTTTATAAAGCAAATCTAGCTTGTGCGGGGAATAAAACACTGGAAGCTTTTTTCCAACACAATATTTTCTAGTCAGTTATTGTTTGGAAGTGTTGCTCTTTCCAACTTCAGAGTCACGGCGACACAATCCTTTAAGTAATCATAAAACAAGACAAACAGTTGAAGCGATCTCGTGGGATTTTCTATTCAATTGTTTATTTCAGCCATAGGCGAATTTTAGCCGAAGTTTAGCCGAAATTTAGCCGAAGTTTAGCCGAATAATGATCGGCTACGTAGCCGAATTCGTAAAAAATATAGCCGAATTTTATTTTAGCCGAAAAATCAAAATTCGGCTAAATGCATAGCCGATCATTGTGCACGGTCCCTTACTGGCTGGTGCGAGCAGACAGAATGACTTTGTGATGTTATAATAATAATAATAATGAATTTGTTTAAAGTTGGCTTTACATAGCTACATTTTATCTAAAATTAACGCTAATTAACGCCAACTATCTAATATATATACAGATTTTAAAATGCGGAATTGTCCCTTTCTAATAGGCATTCAAAACTAGTATCGAATTCCTTATAAGCAATTCTTAAGGCCCTTTCGTGTATTTTATTGATTTTGGTATTCAAATGCTTGTTATGGAACATCCAAGCCAGTGGGCAGTATTGAAACCGGCTCATTACAAAGACTCTCATCAAAATTTTCAGCTTGTTGGAGTCGATATATAAAGAGAGACGGGAGAGTGCAAACAGCTTGTTTCCAGCCTTCTTACAAAGCTTATTTATATGCGGTTCAAAAGTTAGGTTACGATCAATTGTTACCCCAAGAAATTTCTCTTCATTTGTATTTTCAATATCACTGTCGCCTATACTAATCGTAATCGTTTGATTCGCACTTTTCCCTATTACCATGAAGTGGCTTTTTCCTGCATTTAATTTAATGAAATTATCTTCAAACCATTGAATTAAGATCGCGGAATCATTCTCTAATCTCATGATTACGTTATCTAGGTTCTTATCGCTTGCAAAAATAGTAGTATCGTCTGGATAATTACAGATATTAGTTTCTTTAATTGAGAGTAGCAAATCATATATATAAATGTTAATGAAAAGGGTTCCAAGAACTCAGCCTTGTGGCAATCCTAGAGAAAGTTTTTGAAATTTACTAAAAGATCCATTGATTTTTACTCTTTGCTGCCTGTTTTCCAAAAAGCTACGAACAAGTGAAAGAGCCTCACGATCAAAACCGTATGTATGTAGTTTGGCCAAAAGAAGATCGTGCTTGATGCAGTCAAATGCTTTTGAAAGGTCCATAAAAATTGCACCTATGCTTTCTCCATTATCTAGACCTATTTCCATTTCTCTAGCATCCTTATTAGTGCGTGTTGCGTGTTGAAGCCTTTGCGAAATCCACATAATAGATTTGATAAAAAGGGGTTATGTGCTTTGTTATTTTACGCTCCATAATTCTTTAAAAACTTTAGAAACAGTTGGTAGTACACTAACGGGTTGGTAATTTTCCTTTGAGGTTTTGGCTTCTTTCTTATGAAAGGGGGTGACATCTGCATATTTTAAATTGTCTGGAAACAAGCTATCTTCAATGCCTTCATTGAAAATACTTCGTAGTGCTTCGGAACAAATTTCAGAACTACCTATCAAAATCTTAGGCGGAATATTTTTGAAAGTTGTTGCTTTTCGTGGATTAAGTGCCCTAACTTCTCTTTCCATTTCTTCGATAGAAATTGTATTAAAATTGAAGCAATTACCTTGTTGAACAATGCTATGAATTTTTCTGATACTAGGGTGGTTGGAGTATTTCAAAATCGCCTGATCTATAGGGTCTGTTATACGTAAGGTTACTTTCGATGGAAAGGGCCTGAAACAAGACAATGAGATGCAATGTCTAGTACTTGAAAGTGTGCATTTTACATTTTTATGCGATATTGTTTCCTTTTAATTTGATTTTTATCCTTCGTTAGTCTAAAGAGCATTTTGACTTTAAGGATTCAATTTGAACTCGTGTTTCCAAAATGGTTCTTATTGTGTTTTCAGGAATTTTTTGAAAATCCAGCGTTCAGGGCAGATGGGTTGAAGATATACCCAACTCTCGTGATCCGAGGAACAGGTTTGGAAATCGTTTATTTCCTCTTACGTTTTGCGTTTATACGTCTGGTGCAAGCGGCCAAGCGATTTGCTTTTCGCAGCTGATGTTAAGCTTGGTTGTGTAAGGTCAATATATGGATGGGTGACCTTAAAGATGTTAACTAAACACCTCACCCCCACCGTGCAGCCTTTGGATGGGGCGTTAAATAAAAGGGGTCAATGTGACGTATTTATATCACCCCCTGCGGCTGAAAAATGAGACCCAGTAGCCACGCTATTAGTTTTCGAAAAGTAATAACGCTCATGGTAGATTGTATCTTTACTCTCCATGTATGAGTTTTTGAAAGAGTCGAGATGAATCGGGTGGTTGTCAATTATGGAAACGAGCACCAACGGAACGTTAAAAAAGCATATTACTTGGTATTCGATCCAAAAAAACTCACTTACACATGCAAACCGTGTCCTTAAAGTTACTTTAAAAAAACAGGTCAATTGACTCTATATATGAATTATTTCCCCGAATATGTAGAAACGAAGAAAAGAAAACTCTTAACTGTTGGTAGTTGGTGATCTGTCCACCAAAGTGAAACATTTTAAAATTCATTTTTAGTTTCTTATGCTTGAGTAATTGAAAGAATCACTGTAGTGACAGTCTCACCGTACGTTATTAGAATCGGGATTCTAATAACGTGGCTTTAGGTTAGAAATAAACGGCTCTCAGCGGTCTTCAATCTTTTTCACCTGCGAAGGCACCTCCACGGCAACAGCCCTTTATCTCAAACACTGAACACACAGTACAGCAGTACGAAATTATTTGAACTATGAAGGTAATTTTTCCATCCCTAGTTTATCAAGTTGATTAACAGGGGCAACAGGCAAACGAGAAATAATATAGGATGAATTGGTATAAGCTACATGCTGGTTAGATTCTCAAATACAATTGTTTATAGCCTTGTCAATGCTACTAATCACAAATATGGACTATACCATTTTTGGCAACGCCTTTTTAGGGTGTGTTCTTCTTTAAATATCTAAAGAAGACCACACCCAAAAAAGGCGCGGCAAAAATGGCAATAACACTTTTAAAATGCTGCGCACCGCCCCTGTCGAGAGTTCAGGAGCACTGATAGAGTAAGATCACATCTTATTTGGCTTTTTTTAGTGACTGTTTCATTGTTGTTGCAAAGTCATTCAATACTCAATTGTTTCTGCCTTCGACCTATGTTGTATTGTCATTCTCACCAGTGTAGTTCTATTTTCTTTTTCATTAGACAGATTTGAAAATTACTGTGTTGCGTCAGGGGCGGTTTGATAACATATGCTTTTACTTCTTCCAACGTGTTCAAAACAATACATGCGCTATCCAGTAGTTTAGCTCTTTCCACCTCAGCGGAAAATAGTCTCTTTTGTAAAGTTTTTTATTTGTGGACGTCCTTTACCAAAAAACATGACAACATAGTACATCTACCAGCAGAGACAGTTTTAAGGCGGTTAGGGACGCCATGACCCCTGGGCTCTGCACTTTATTCAGGCAAAAAGGGCTACGGCAAAGAATGAAAATCGTGATACATTGCATACAAACCGTCAATCGTTTACCACTTTTTGCGAAACAAATTGCAGCACAAGTTGTTGATTACTCTAGACTATGTTTGGGTTTCAAACCTTTGTCACACACACGGTGTTTTACCCTTGCGGTTCTAAGGCACTTGATTTCTGATCCTTGAAGGGTGGTTTTTCATGGTTTTGAATCCACCAACGGTTGGAATCATGAACTGCAGGCTGTTAGCATATTCAGCTGTCCATCCTTCCGAGGTCGGTAAATGAGTACCCATGTTATTCGTTCTAGAATATTGATTCTTTGGGCAACTGCCATAATCCGAGCCCATGTTAACAAATAGATATGCTTGTTTGCTACAACATGCTCTCTTTTTAGGTCTTTACGAGCTGTGGAAGACTGGCAGATATAGGAGTTACCCTCCCGGTGTTTTAGTTGATCTGGTGGCGAGAATTCTGGCATTGGTTCCACCTTGGACCAGAGTCTACCGAGTACAAAGGTACGCTTACCTAGGCCGTGTTCATATCGGCAAAATACTTCACCTACCAGACCCAGGGCTTGCAAGTTTATAAATCAACAATTGATGAAACTTGGGCTTCGGCTCGATGTCTTTGGACGTAGGCCTATTCTCTCAAAAATATTTGGATGAAATCTGGGTGAAACTTGGGATAATATTGCAATTTTCAAACGTGTTGCCATTGTGAATGATAAAATTTAGAGACCACAAGAAATGAGCAATTCTGTTAAAAAGCCTGCTGAGATATTTGGGATAAAAAGAAACAATGTTAGTAAATTTAGTAAACATTGTGAGTAAATTTAAAAAAAATAAGATAGATTTATTGGTAGGAACATTAGATAAGATGCAGTTGACAAACATGTTGATAAATTTGATTTTTCTTTCATTTGACACTCCATACATTTTTACATACATAAATATGTTCCTCGAAGATTTATGAAAATTAGATGAGAACTAACAAAGTAAGGAATAACAAAATATAAGGAATTTAGGGAAGAATTTGGGCTGACCAGAATAGTTTATCTAGTTTATTATTATTATATATTGTTTTGGGTTAGCTTACATGGGCTGAGACTTGTTTTGAACTTGTTGATTACTGCTACCGTTTCAGAGATATTCCCATGCCTTTGGTGACGTCAGGAGTTGAACATGGCAACCTTCGCGAACTTGCTTTGGCTAGAATGAAGGATTTCGGAACTAAGGTAGTTAGATGTACCTTTTGATATTTTATTCGACTATTCAATTTGAATGCCCGATTGCTAGAAAAAGCCAATTGATCCCTAGGCCCTCAAATCAGGAGCGCCAAGACAGGGGTATGGGGTAAAAGACCTGAAGCTCGCAAAAATATTTTGTAAAAGTGTGTAAAGTCACCTTTGTAAAAGCTAGTCTAATATTCTATGGTCGTTGGGCCCGGTTCCGTAAAATACTCCAGGGCCGGAGCTGGCTCTCGTCGACCCTGCTCAATAATGAAGTGGAAAGGCTTTGGACTCGCAACGAAAGATAGTGAAACCAAGCACTTGCAAAACGACAATAATATCCTTGGGTGATAATCAAGATGTAGACTCAACCTCTCTCTCCAGGAGTTTTCAGCGGATACCAGCTGGTCAGTAGTTATGAGCGTGGCTGCACCACGCTTTGTAAAATGACCAGGGGGTATCATGAAAAGCCGGTTGTGAAGTTCCTGGAACTAGATGTAATACTATAGAATTACACACTTAGTAAAGATGAAACACGGGGCACAATGGACGTAGAGTAGAAATAGGTTTGCAGAAAGCTTTCGCCATGCTGTCTTGATTTATAAAGCTGGGATTTTGGTTCTGACTTTAAACAACAATTGCTTATTGCTTGTACTTACCCAAGAAGTTAATTGCACGCATATCTGAAGCTTTTATATCAAGTCTGATAAGCAATATTTCTACTAATCCCGGATCAAATTGATTTGTTCAAGTGTCGTGACGTGAGAACCAGAGAAGTCGGCATTCAAGAGATTCACCACAACATCAGACCGTACGAGGTAAGTGTTGTCTCAGTCGTCTCATTCGATCTGAAAATATAATTCCCCTCTTACTGATTCCTTACACTATGACCAAAAACTTATTAATTATTCATTTTGTGTGGGTTAGTCTCCACCACGTCACAGGGTTGCAATGTAATGACATGCTCCCTGTGGCATTGTTTCTGTACTATATGTTTGCAATTGTAATATTTTATTCATTTATATAAAAAAAAGTCGTTTCAAGTCTTCAACCATGAACGTCCCTCAAGTTACAAAAATGGAACAGCTTGCCTGCTTTCGCGGCAAAGTCGCCATCTCGAAATTTCTTTAAGAACAGACTGGATCATCTTAATTAAAATATTACATATTTTGACAAATGCACCATCTCTAAATAGTTTTAGAATAGATCAACTTTAAAAAATTACTTAATTATGGCAAATGCACCATCTCGAAATAGTTTTGAGAACATATTAGATCAGCTTAACTAAAAGATTGCATATTTTGACAAATGCACCATCTCTAAATAGTTCTGAGAACAGACTAGATCAACTTAACTAAAAGTTTACATACTATGACAAATGCACCATCTCGAAATAGTTCTGAGAACAGACTAGATCAACTTAACTAAAAGATTACATATTTTGACAAATGCACCATCTCTAAATAGTTCTGAGAACAGACTAGATCAACTTAACTAAAAGTTTACATATTTTGACAAATGCACCATCTCTCAATAGTTCTGAGAACAGACTAGATCAACTTAACTAAAAGATTACATATTTTGACAAATGCAAAATCTCTAAATAGTTCTGAGAACAGACTAGATCAACTTAACTAAAAGTTTACATACTATGACAAATGCACCATCTCTAAATAGTTCTGAGAACAGACTAGATCAACTTAACTAAAAGTTTACATATTTTGACAAATGCAAAATCTCTAAATAGTTCTGAGAACAGACCAGATCAACTTAACTAAAAGATTACATATTTTGACAAATGCACCATCTCTAAATAGTTCTGAGAACAGACTAGATCAACTTAACTAAAAGTTTACATATTTTGACAAATGCACCATCTCTAAATAGTTCTGAGAACAGACTGGATCAACTTAACTAAAAGTTTACATATTTTGACAAATGCAAAATCTCTAAATAGTTCTGAGAACAGACTAGATCAACTTAACTAAAAGTTTACATACTATGACAAATGCACCATCTCTAAATAGTTCTGAGAACAGACTAGATCAACTTAACTAAAAGTTTACATATTTTGACAAATGCAAAATCTCTAAATAGTTCTGAGAACAGACCAGATCAACTTAACTAAAAGATTACATATTTTGACAAATGCACCATCTCTAAATAGTTCTGAGAACAGACTGGATCAACTTAACTAAAAGTTTACATATTTTGACAAATGCACCATCTCTAAATAGTTCTGAGAACAGACCAGATCAACTTAACTAAAAGATTACATATTTTGACAAATGCACCATCTCTAAATAGTTCTGAGAACAGACAAGATCAACTTAACTAAAAGTTTACATATTTTGACAAATGCAAAATCTCTAAATAGTTCTGAGAACAGACCAGATCAACTTAACTAAAAGATTACATATTTTGACAAATGCACCATCTCTAAATAGTTCTGAGAACAGACTGGATCAACTTAACTAAAAGTTTACATATTTTGACAAATGCACCATCTCTAAATAGTTCTGAGAACAGACCAGATCAACTTAACTAAAAGATTACATATTTTGACAAATGCACCATCTCTAAATAGTTCTGAGAACAGACTAGATCAACTTAACTAAAAGTTTACATATTTTGACAAATGCAAAATCTCTAAATAGTTCTGAGAACAGACCAGATCAACTTAACTAAAAGATTACATATTTTGACAAATGCACCATCTCTAAATAGTTCTGAGAACAGACTGGATCAACTTAACTAAAAGTTTACATATTTTGACAAATGCACCATCTCTAAATAGTTCTGAGAACAGACCAGATCAACTTAACTAAAAGATTACATATTTTGACAAATGCACCATCTCGAAATTTCTTTAAGAACAGACTGGATCAGCTTAACTAAAAGATTGCATATTTTGACAAATGCAAAATCTCTAAATAGTTCTGAGAACAGACTGGATCAAATTAACTACAAAATTACTTAATCATGGCAACTGCACCATCGCTAAATATTTCTCAGAATAGACAATATCAACCTAATTCAAAAAGTGACATTAACGTATTATTTTTATAAAAAACTCGTTATTAGAAACCCAGGAGTGATTGGCAAATAATTTAAAAACTCGAGTGCTGGAAAAAAAATTACTAAGAGACATTTAAATTGTTGGTGAAATAGAAGAGCTTCTCTATACTGCGTTCTGTTTGGTTTTATTGTGATGATGATGATTGGAACAGTTTTCGAGAGGGTTACTCGTTTTTAGCGTTTCGTCATCCCATTCATCCTTCCAATAGGCGGCGTCGAAATCATTCTACATATGAAATAAACTGTTAATAAACAGTTTTCTTCTCTGACACTCTTAGCATGTTATGTTGTGTTTTATTGATAGGATAACTTGTGTTTTCTCTGAAACTTATCGACTTTAAACACAGAAACATTTTCGGCATAGCTCAGATGCTCTACACCCATTTTAAATTTTAAGAAACTCTTAAGAAAATTTCAGTATTCCAAATCGCAAATGATTAAAATAAACTTTAAGAACTGGGCAAATTTTAATTCCTTATTACATACGTGTAATTTATTATCATTACAAACCAGATGGAAGTGAGAAATGAAGATATGAAGAGCTCGGAAGAGAGGTTTTTATGAACCTATGCGAGGAGAGACTAAATTGAATCGAAAACAGACACTGAAATTTCAGATGGTCCAACTCTCGTTGAAACTTTCCAGCTATCCTTGGTGATAATACCCCTTTAATTCATGAATTATCGATATGCAATTTTTATCTTTCGTAGTATAATCAAAATGTATATATATATATTGATATCCAAAATACAAAACCCGCAAAAACAATTTTCTTGGGGGACTATGGTGATTTTTTACTGATTTTTTTCAAAAATAGACTATTCCCTCTGTTGACCAGCAGCGTGAAGCAAAATAATGGTTATCTGGCCCATATCAAAGCTTCCCTAAAAAGCTTCAAAAGCATGCCCTACATAACCATACTATGGTATCTAATCCCTCAAAAGGAGGCTCTTCCATGATTAATGAGGCCCAATATTTCTTTGACTTAAGTAAAAATAACTTTACTTTACATAAACATGAAAAAGTCCAGAACCAGTCGAAAAATGTAGGATTTTTACTAGCAGCTCATGATAGTCAGATTTTCGTATCTCAGTCAATATTCAAAATAAAGATGTTATTTTACGTTCATATGATGTTGTTTTTGGCTGTCTTTCAGACTGTAGAGTTTCATCCTTGAATTCTAAAAGTAGACTCTGTGAGGTCATCACTTTAGGATTCCCTTCTTCCTTGGCGTAGGTTGAATTTCATATCGGCCTCCTTTTTCCGAGTGGAATGGCCTATGGTAGGACAGGTCCCGAGTTCGAGACCTAATTTGAGCATATATTGTGGTAGCCTAATTGAGAGGATATTTATTTGTATAAACCAATTAGTTCGAGACCTAATTTGAGCACATGTCTTGTTGATATAAGGATTTCTAATGGATGTCGTCGGATTCTATTTGCGCCAATAATTCAGGCTTGACTGCAAGGTCGATGATTGAAAACTTTCCTTAACGAAGATTGGTTTCACCCTTTGCCCTCTTCTGTTTTTTTATTTATTTTGTTTTGCTTTTAATTTTCCTGACATTATGAAACATTGTTCTGTTCCTCTTTGATTAAATTCAAATTCATTTCTTTCAATGTTGATTTTGCCTGCGTGCATAGAATTTTAAAATCATGGTATTGTAGCGTTTTTTTATTATTACCTGAATTTAGGGTGCAAGGCTCGAGAACGGTTTCATTTCCTCATGAAATCCTAGGCAATTTTATATTTGTTTGAAAGAAAATAAAATTATAAAATGTAATATACTTTTTCATTCTTTAGACTATTATTGATGTGTCTTTTTACAAGAAACTATGGTATTGGCCCTGCACTGGAAGTCTCTTAAATTATCTTTTGCTTTTCATTGTTAAAGAAAACAATAGAACAAAAGGATCTCTTGCTCTGTACTTGAAATTCCAATACATACTGAGTTTCCTATAAATGAGTTTTTTTATGAAAAATTACTGGTAGTATTGTTAGCTGTAATTTTGTTGCTGAATATATATGAATTTAAATTTGAATTTGGTTTTGTTTTCTTCTTACAGATTGAGCTGATAAGACGCGATTACACGGCTAATAATGGATGGGAAACGTTTCTTTCCTACGAAGATCCGCAACAAGGTTTGTCTGATCTTTCTATTTTACTTCACATCTGTTACCTTCTGAGTAAATAATCAAGGTAGTAAAACAAGCACCATTGGAATATTTCAAATATATGATGTTTATTTACCATTAAAAACCAGGATATCAAATACAAGCTTTACTACTTAACGAGTGTCTTCTTTGAAAGGAATTTTGGATAAAGCCATTCATAATAACGGCAAAAATATTTGCAGTTTAATCAATTTTTTTCATTTGAATTTATTCATTTATCCCTTATGTAAGTCCTAGACACTGGGGAGTGGGCTGTGGAGGCGCACAAGCCCTACCTACCTAGAGAATAACATTCTCTAACATTCTCTAAGTCGGTGACGTAACAGGGAATATACTTCCAGCCCCCCGTCGGCAAATAACATTGAGCCCATGCACCCCAGAACAGAAGAAAATATTTGCAGTTCAATTAAATTCCTTCTTTTGAATTTATTCATTTAATTGCCTCATTACCACCAATGACGTTATTTACTATTTGCACGCAAAATGTTTTTATGGTCATCATTAGAATTTTTCTTGTATTTTACATGTTTGCTGCCACTAATGGGAATTAAGTCTTCTCATGGAAACATTGAACATTAAACACATACATTTGAATTCCATTGTTGGATAAAGGTGATTTTCCAAGTAGGGTCAGTGCCAGCCCTTAAAAAGAAACTGGTAGCAACTAGAATGACAACACTAGAGAGAACGTCAAGTTCCCTTTGTTTCTGAGTTTTATCATGAATATAATGCTTGCTTCTCGTACGTATCTTATTTCCATAAGATATATTGACGTACTTCTTTTCAAATGAAGGATTTGAAATATTATTTTTGACGTGCTACTCTTAAACCAGGCTGATTTGAGTAAGAATTTATAATTTTGCTGGTTAAGTTAGAGAAAATCTACATCTTGATAGAGTAATTCAGAAATTAACTTAGCTTTTTAAACGTTTCGATATCCTCTTCATAAGTAACCTATTCTAACAAGATGAAGTTGATATTTTTACTGATGAAGATGATATCGAAACATTTTAAATGTTTATTTCTGAATTACCCGAATGAAATCTTATAAACTTAGGAAATCGGTTTCTCGTATCATTTTATCTTGATGACATATAATTCTAACTGATGAAGGAAATTCTTGTAATCATTTTGTAAAACATGCAGAGACAATGTTAAGAGAAGAAAAATGCTTGAAAACGAGGTGTATGAAAAACAAGCAGGCATTGGGGTTTCTGAGATTACACCATCTGAAAAGCCTGAAACTGGAATCTTGTTACTTCAATATGGTTGATGCATCCTCTACAGTCCTCTCCATGGCAACACCAATAGTCCTCTGTGTTTTAGGGCTATTGAAAGGAACTGCCAGGGTTCGAAGCTGGCTCTCCCCAAATTGAAAATAAATATATTATTTCAACAACTTTGACGTCTGCAGTTTCGTTTTGTGACAAAGGAAACAATTGGCTTGAAGCCGTTACTTGGACTATCTCTATATGACCATGTCATTTATCTTTAACTTGTTGTATGGAGACAGTGTTGGTTGGAGTGATAAAACTAGTGCGGTTCAGTTTATTTTTGAATGTGACTTACTTATTTATTTTTTATTCAACTTCTCTTGACAGATATACTAGTTGGTTTATTACGTTTGCGAAAATGTTCACCAGACACGTTTAGGCCCGAGCTGAAGGGGGGCTGCTCGATCATCAGAGAGCTGCATGTGTATCCTTTCTGTTTTTATTTCGAGCAATGTCGATGATTTATCCGGTATGTTGTAAATGATTGTAGAACAGTTTTTCATTGTGGCAGAGCTGCAAGATAGCGAGGAAATCGGCTAGATTTTGAAACATGATAACCACTGAGGCTTTTTATCTGACACTCGACAGAGTAGTACGTCAGAACAGTCTCTGCTTAGTAAAAGACTTGAGGATAGCGAAGAAAATCGAAAACATAGTGAAACATAATAACTACTGAAGCTTTGCCTCTGACCCTCATCAGAGTAGTACGTCAGAACAGTCTTTGATCGGTACAGAACTTAAGGATAGCGAAGAAAATCGAAAACGTAGTGAAACATAATAACTACTTGAGCTTTGCATCTGACACTCATCAGAGTAGTACGTCAGAACAGTCTTTGATCAGTAAAAAACGCGAGGATGGTAAGGAAAATCAGAAACATAGCGAAACATGATAACTAATGAAACTTTGCACCGGACACTCATCGGAGTAGTCAGAACAGTCTTTGATCGGTACAGAACTTGAGGATGGCGAGGAAAATCTGAAATCTAGCGAAACATGATAACTAATGAAGCTTTGCACCGGACACTCATCAGAGTAGTAAGTCAGAACAGTCTTTAATCGTCACGGAACTTGGGGATGGCGAGGAAAACTGGAAACATGGCGAGTAATGATTACTAGCTACTTAAAGCATTTGTACCTGACACTGATTATAAGAGTGGTGGATCAGAACGGTCTTTGGTCGGAATAGAACATGAAGATGGCGACGATAAGATTAGTGTCAGATGCAAAGCTTGATTAGTTATTACGTTTCAATGGTTTCTGATTTTCCTCGCTATCCTGAAGCTCTGTACCGATCAAAGACTGTTCTGACGTACTACTCTGATGAGTGTCAGACGCAAAGCTTCATTAGTTATTATTTTTCACTATGTTTCTAATTTTCCTTACCATCCTCAAGTTCTGTACCGATCAAAGATTGTTCTGACGTAATACTCTGATGAGTTTCAAACGCTGATGAGTTTTAGTAGTTATCAGGTTTTGCGATGTCTCTGATCAGCAGGATTCAGCTGCTTCACATTTAGTCTGAATGTTATACTCCATTTGATAGTTGTATGAATTCTTAATGTTTATAAAGATATGGCAGCGTCGTTCCAGTGGACACTCGTGATCCTACCAAGTTTCAACACCAGGTAATCAGGTTTGAAGCTTCTATGACGGCAATTTCGTATTCAGATTCTTTCGCAAATTACAAAACCTAATTCAGAGAAAAATTTTAAATTTGTTAATTTTGAAAACAATACATTTTTGGCCCAAGTATGTTGAAGAAAATAAAACAAAACATTGCCAACCCAAAAAATGACACTAGCACCCGATCAAAATTTTTCTTAAGTGCCCCCACTCCAGGGAAAATGGAGGTACATTTCACCCCCCTCCTCCTTCGACTCTTTGGCACCCATGGTCTCTTCGCGATTTGTATAGTCTAACTTAATCTGGGGAGTGGACTATTGAGGTGTATAGCTACCAAGATTATATAAATTTTCACGTCGATGACGCACCAGGGAGCATCCAGCCTTCGAGTAGGAAGCCAGAAACCATCACAACTAAACAAGAAAAAAACTGAATAAAAAACAAAGGTAAAGAAAAGGAAATAGCTGATACATATGGAGTGGGTGGGTGGGAAGAAACTATAAAGGACTACAACAATTTGAGTTTTTTATCTCAATTGGTTAGTTCGGTATCGCAAGATTATTCAAGTTAGCCAAATTACAAGCACACATACCACATAGAGAGAGAGAGGTCAGCACCTACCATATTAGAAAGGCACACCTACGTGCGATGCCATAAGGAAAGTATACCGATCGGACAAAGGTCTCATGGAAAAACCCAGCCTGGAAAAAAATTTCCTTAGAAATTATTTGAGACGTACAAACACTGCGACCCAGGATTCGGAGGGTGACTCCTATTGGGTGTCCATATATTTGACGACATGAATAGTTTTATTGATTCGAAGTTTGCAGTTAAGTCTGTGTCAGTTCACAACTTCTTGAACCTCGATGCATCACTCGGCAGGTCACGGCTATTCAAACTTGAAATTCTCGAACTCAAAATTTTTATCAACAAAACAAATATCAATTACAATATACCATAGTTGAAATATAAAAAATTAAAAATAGCAATGAAGAGATTTAGTTCAATGAATTCAAAAGTAAAATGAGTTTTGTCATATTGAAGGACACGTGATAAAACTCACGAAGAGCGATCGAGTCATATGGTCTAAATGACGGATTTATACATAAGAATAGAATCTCGGTTTCAGTTTGGAGTTCTTTTTAATGTTGTTTTATGTCAGGGCTTTGGGACACTTCTGATGAACGAGGCTGCAAGGATTGCCAAAGAAGAACATGGATCTTGGAAGATCGCCGTCATTTCAGGTAATATACTCTTTTTTCTAAATTTGTTTGAATCTGGCTGTTATAATTGTATTCCACCATTTTCAGCCTGAAATGTTCTTAAATTATTCCTATTTTTATTTTGATTTGAAAGCCTGTTTTGCTATCAGTTGTGTTGCACTCTTTGTTATTGATAAGAACCAGTAAAATTGGTTTATAGCGGGCTGTTCTTAAGAATATTTAAGTGGTTCAAATATTTATTTATTTGCAGCCTAAAATGTTCTTAAGTTGTTCATTCTTGTATAATAATTTGTTGCTTATCTTCCCTCTCAGTTGTGTCAACTTTGCTGCAAATATTGACCAATGTCATATACGATGGCCTCGTTTAGCTATTTCCAGTTTTATTAAACATAACAATTTCCGTCAAGATAGAAGATCCTTTTTCATTCCTTTTTCATATGCTCGTCACTCAGCTCAGGTTAAGGTTTGCATGTAAAGCAAGGTCAGATTTTACCCTAATTACCTTATTTGGTGGGTTGTTTGAATTATAAATTTTGTTTCAGGTATTGGAACGAGGGACTATTACCGTAAGCTGGGGTACGAACTGGATGGCCCCTACATGTCGAAGATCTTGGAGGATTAAATTGAGTCACACCGTCAATTTTGCAAATGAAAGCAACAATGGAATCCATACAGATAAGTGCACAATATTCATCAAATACAGTTTTAAACCGCCACTTAGAAACTGACATAAAACAAACTTGTGCCCGCCAGATAGTAGCGCATCTATACTCAAATCTTCAGCTTGAACATTCATATTGCTTCAGAAAATGTTTTTGATTGCAAAGATTATGAATTACATGAAAAACAAGCGACTTTTCTGCTTAATGTATTGATTCTTCACTTATTCTTGTTAACCTATAAGAAACTAGGCAGCCTGGTTTTGTAACATTCAGTTTCTTAGTGGTGGTTTAGTACTGTAACATGTGATTCCTAAATGCCTACCACGGCCAAACACACCGAAAATTTCATTGAACATTACTTGACAACTTTGACACAGTATAGAAAATCAACAGCGTTTGGCCACCTTGTTCAAATTATGTTCAATCATGCTCAGTCTTTTTAGATCATATACAGTAAAGTTTTATCCAGATCAAACTTCTGATTTGTAGAGCTTCTGGGCATTCTCTTTTGTTTTGCCGATGTTCAGTGATGTCTGGAGCGTTTGGCCAATCATTCGACATTAGTTAAATTGGCACGTGCGCATTGAGCCTTGAAGTAGCAAAATCAAATTTAATGCTCAGTGTGTTTGGCCAACTAATGATGGAACAAAATTCATGATTACTTTACTAAAGTCGAGTAATGCTCAATCGAATTTTCCCTCTCTTTGGCCAGAGCTCTTCTTCGAACGTGCATACTAAAATCAGGCTTTCTAGAATGCACCCTTATTCATAAAAAGCCAATTTATAAGGAACTTACTTGAAGTAAGAAAAAAACTTTAGAAACTCTTCCTACTAAAATTATTTAAGAAATTTCTAGTTTTATAGACCTTATCTTTCCGCATAATTCGTAAACTCACTCTTCTCATTGAGTTTTCTGAAAAACAGAATAATCATAACTTCTTAATGAAACATCGAGTTTTTGTGGCGTGTATTAACTCTTGTGGCCTAAAATAAATAAATTTATGTACTTATCAAGGAATTTTAAGTAATAAAAAGTAGTCAAAAGAGGTCCTCTTTATAAAAAATACGAAGAAAACGAAAAAATACGAAAAATCTATTTCGATCTTTGTTCCCAGTGCTGAGTCTTAGCGCATGAATGTTTTGAGGCTGAATGTGATCTGCCAAAAACCATTGTAATTTGTAATGGATTGTGTTATTTAGTTTTGTTGCTTACTCCGTGCAGTAAATTTGGAATATTTGAAATCCCCTTACTAGAGGAGAAAATCAAATTTTTCCAAAAATGTTTATTGAAAAAAAACTATTAGGTCAAAAATTCGACTATTTTGCTTCAGATCTGCCATGTTTTATCACGGTATTTCGAAGAATTATAACTCTTGTCCTAGCATAATTTTTTTCTTCTTCTTTCATTTTCTACAAAGTTTGGGGCGTTACCAACATGATACTTCAGTAAGTGATGAAATCATCAAACTTGGTGTTGGTTACCTTGACATCTCCTACGATCACGTGACTGCTGTCATCAGCAGATATTTTGGTGCGTACTAAGTTCTTAAGAATTGATTGCTTCGTAAGGAACATTTATACTGATAACAGTTTCAAATACAACTATGGTAAAAAATGAGTCATTTTGAAGGTACAGGCGGTTAGATAGATAACTGATGACGTCACAGATAACGAGAATACGAAGAAATTTACAAATGAATTTTAGCAAACACACCAATTTTTAGATTCTAAAATGTATTTACTAGTCAAATGTCATTGCTTCCACATCATTTTCGATCATTTAAGTCCATTTTAAATATGCTGGGAGTTCATGAAAAATTTTCCATAGGCCAAAGGTTAAGCAAAATTACCATAAAAGCAATAAGAATGCTTAAGAGACATTTATCTCCACTTTCTGACGATGTGGTTGAATGGTAGGCGCTAGGTATTTGTTTATGACTTTTGACATGCTTCGAGATTGATATGATCCTAGGTAGATCGGAGATTAGCGACTGCCTTGTTTTAATTGTTTTGATTGTCTTAATTGCATCCACCATCACACATGCAAAACTCTGTGTAAAGAAGATTATAATTTTTGCACTTGCATCGTTTTGGACATCGTAATTTGCATCCAATTCTGTGCACGCTTTCAAAGCTTCAGGCAGTGTAATCCAATGAGGTATCAAGGCTTCTCAATCTCATGTTTCCATACAAACTCACCGGCTTTCTCTCACATATACTAACGGTAACAGAATATCCTACGGCCACTGCAAATCAGAACCAATTGATTTATACATCTGCACTGATCAACACAGTGGCTATCAATGCGTGTCCCTAAAGTAAGCCCCGCTTGAAAACTCATAGGAAAGGGGTTAGATTGCAATGGCTGCAGTTTTCTCGAAAGTTATTAATAACAAACTTAAAATTTGGCAGCACATCCCAGGTCGGTACTATGACTAAACTGGACAGTCACTGCTACGGCATGTATGGATTCATGGTCGGTCAAAACAATGGAATGCCTGATATCTAGCCAAGTGAAACATATACGGATGCAAAATTGAAAATTAAAAGAGCCCTGTTCTGGGTCAGGGAGAATAATCCTTTGTACGAAACTCTCTATTCTCACTATAATACTTTTCGGGTAAGGTGATCCATCTCAACCTAGCGTACAGCTTTACATATGTTGAAAGCCAGTTTTTTGCAGACTATATGGATGGGGAGAGAATCGGTCTCCTTCTCAACTTTGACTCGCTGGGCAAACTTACGAAAGTTGACAGCGAGCAAAACCAGGTATGTGTGCTATGTCCAAAAAATCAAGATGTCGTGCAAGACTGCCGGCAACTAAAATCGCTCATTTGTGTCAAGTACGCTGATGATGATCTTGAAGCCAAATTTTGGCCTCACCTACCTTTGTTTGGAATTGGAGGCTGGAAGAAAGGCTCCCCTCTCAGGCAGGAGAGTACCTGAAGCATCGTCCTCTAAACTACGACGTGAGATGAAGAAAGCATAGCAGGTTCTCATTTCACTGGTACGATCGTCTAATCAAAGGACGTCTTTTCTACGTGCCACTTGGTAGAAAGGCACGGCGTTCTCGGAGGGTGGAAGAACTCAATGCTGGAGCGTTCAAGGACCCAGATAGCACATCCATCAACGACAGGCGTGGAAACATTTCTCAATCCACCATAGTTGAATGAAAAAGCTATAGGAAAATTAAGTTCTTGCATGAGCATGAGCAAAACCCTCAGCTCGTGAACATTTTTCATTACACCACGCAAACTGACAACTGGCCCGAAATAAAAAACCACAGCATCAATGGTGCAGGTAACAGAGTGTAATTGCGTGACGTTGATAGTCATTTCCAAATTGGATGACATCCATCCTGGTAAGGATTTCTCTGTGCAGACAGTCATGCAACTTTTCAAGGAAAAAATTCTCTTCAATCCCTTTTGGTGAAGTTACTGACTTTTGGGACTGCAAGGTATACGAAAGCTGAGGTTTTATTCAAAACCATATTGTTATATGCTGTAAGAAAGGTTCGGTACCAGACTCTGAAATGAAACTCTGTGCCAAAATGCAAAGATCAGACGGTAACGACAGCACTGCTGGTTCACTGAGATGCCACGTAGAATCTCTGCAATTACACAAGTGTCAGCCAGTGCGGTGTTACCAAGATCAACATGGTGAAACTGTCAAGAAATGCAAGTATGGTTTCCCTTACGTCTACGACTTTCAGGAAACTGAATGTCTCAACAAGGCTCATAATCGTTACCTACTGCAGAGGAGATGCCCTGAAGACTGGCAAGTGATGCCCTATAACCCAGAGACACTGTTAATCTTTGGTGCTCACATGAATGTGAAGGAAATAACCATCACTTGCTGGAAGATGTATCTGGCAAAGTATGTCGCCAAACTGAGCTGTCCTTCTCTATTTGTGTTGATAATGATGCATCAGATACAGAGCTGTACATTGGAAAAAAGACAGCAACATCTTGTTGGTCGTATCGAAATCGGCAGCATCTGTCTTACTGCACCTTCCCAAGTCCACAGCACCTGGTAATATTCATGCCAACTGAACTCAATCCTGACTACGGCTTCTAAAACAAAAGAGCCATCTACCAGATGATCTGAGTAGCGAGAACGTCTTCTATGACACTCTACTCGATTAATACATGAACCGACATGATGACCTAAAGGACTATTTATACCCAGAATGGGCAGGCAATTACATCATGAAAAATAAGCCATGTAGGAAACCAACTGCTGACGACTCAGACAGCAGTGATGATGACGAGCACGACCACAACAGATCAGTTTCTTATGAGGATAACAAAGGTCGTGTTTTGCAAAGGCGTAACAAATCTGCAGTAACCAGGTGGAAACTCCACATGCTCAGTGCGAGCTTCAGTAGAAGTAACACATGCAAAAGTTCGTCCTGAATGTCCCATTCGCGTGTGATGTGAGTTGTTGCCTTCTGAAAATTCATCCCACACTTAATTGAGGAGCTGGCTTAAAGACAGCAGGTAGGCAAGAACGATGACGCCTCGACATGCCTGCTTACGCAAAGTGGCCCAAAAGGTCGTCATCACCAACTGACTTGGACAAGACAATTTGAATATTTTCATTGACGAGGTATTCACTGTACATAAACACAGTACTATAGTGGGCTTAACACGACAATCGTGCAGAATGTGATACCAGCATGAAACCTGCTGAATATGGGCTGTTTGATACACTGAAAAATATAGGATGTTGACCAACGCTGAAAAATGATGTGAGAACAATGAGATTTGACAAGTTAGTAAATTTCAAAATCTAGAAATTGGTATGTTTGCTTTAATTAATGTGTAAATTTTTACCTATTTTCATTATCTGTAACGTCAACAATTACCTTTGACCGCCCGTACCTTCGAAATGGCTCAGTTTTTACCATAGCTTTATTTAAAACTTTCATCAGTAAAACATTTAATTCCGAATGATTTATAAAAACAATCACTTTTGGCAGCTGAGTACGCGCCATAACATCTGCTGATGTTAGCAGTCACCTGATCATATGGCGTTTCTCGGTCAAAATGTTCACCTATTCTCTATCAAATTAACTAAATTACTTAAATATAAACTAAATTTTCACCCATCAAAATAACCTGCACAAAGTTTCTTGATTTCACCAATTACCGAAGAATCACACTAACAAGATGACGTATCGTCCCTGACTAACAACTTAACAGGGAATTAAGTGAGAGGAAATTTTTCCTCCCTCAGCTATGGTATCGTCCTCAAATTAACAATTTTTGTAAGAAAAAGCACGTTAGTTCCACTTTAAAACTCATTCATTCAACACTCAGGTGAGAAATACTGACAATAAAACACTGATCTGTTTACGTCATAATACTCTATTCACGTTTGCTGCTGTTGCTGCTAAAGAACTCAATTTTGATTACACAAATATTAATTCATAAGGCATGGTCTAACACGGGCAATCAAATTGTACCACTGGTTTAGGACAGTGGTTAGCGCGCTCGCCTGTGTCTGATCAAACCCGGGTTCGAGACCCGGTGGAGGCATATGTCAATTGCAGTAGCCTGCTTTGATTAGACAAATATAGTTTACGTATTTTTATTCTATAAGTAGTTTAGTTTCCTGTTTAACCATATTTAGTCATATTTAGTTTAGGTTCTGTTTCCTCTGAGTTTTCAAGCTTTTCCCCTTCTGTCGGTAGTATAGTTAGAGAATCGAAAGTCGGATAAGTTTTTCTGGTCTGTGTAGTTAGGTCCAGTCGCAGCCATATAGGTGAAATAAGTATTGAAGCCAAATTAGAAGGTGGGCTTGCTGATGAAAATGGCAACTCACCTGAGATTTTTGCCCTGAGAAGAAATTACTACAAAACAGTAGCAGCTCTTCAGGTAGAACCAGCACAATTTCCGGAAAGTATAAAACTAATCACTATCCCTGACCCCATTCCTGATAATACTATCTCTGTTGAATATCCCTGTTATAGATAAACCCTAAACGAGACTGCATGTAACCGAGGCTGGGTCAGCCATCGTGACAGGAAGACTTGACAGGAAGACTTGACAGGAAGACTTGGACTGTAGAACTGAATAGAGAGAGTTGCTAATTGCGTTTGATGTAGGATGTAGGCTTATACAATCTTTTAGTTTTTAAGAAAGACATACAAGATACGATATATATTCTGTTTCCTTTTAACATAAACTAAAAGATTCAAAAAGTATTTATAAGGAGCCAGCAAGGATACAGTTGAAATCAGACCCAGGCCAACGTTACTGTTGGAAACCGGGCCTAGGCCTGGGCCTGTCTGCTGCTGAAACAAAGATGGCTCAGCAAATGCCAAGTTTGATCATACCTACATTAAGAGAAGATGAGCGAATTGAAGACTGGAAGCCTTTATTTATAGCTGCTGTTACTCTGTTGACAGCTAAGGAGAATGGAGAGAAATTAGCGATAGGTTTGTTGCCAGCTTATGTTAACAGACGCCCTGCAGAAAGAGAGCTGGTTAAAGAGGTTATTGAGAAATGTGAAACATTAGATGATGCATTCAAGTTGTTAATTGATACTTTGGATTCACCTCTGGATCCCTACGAGTCAATGAGGGATTTGTGTCGCATGGATTGGCCACCCGGGATGCCTATAGATGACTATTTTTTCAAACTGAAAAAGACAGCAAAACATGCCATTGCTAAACTGGACATGGTGTGTTCGATTATGATATCACAAATGCCAAAAGAGACACAAACAAAACTAAAGGGTTGGTACAGTGATAATGTCAGTGGTTCAGTGTCAGAGGATAAGGCAAGGAAATTACTCATGAAAGCCAAGCAGTTGTTAGCTGAACGAGGCCTGTCGCAGTCTGTAGGCAATAGAAGCTTCAATCATGTGGCGTTGGTCAATCAGGATTCTCCTAATGCTGTTCATAATAGTGATGCTCAGTTATCAGAGGCAAAGAGTGAGAATAATGAAGTGAAGTTCGCTCGTGCGCGCGGTGCTAGAGGAAGAAGCACCAGAGAAAGGAGTGACCGAACAACAGAGTTTAAAGGGAGTTGTTATATTTGTGGAAAACAAGGCGCATGATGAACAATTGCCCCGATAAAAGATGTACTCGTTGTGGAAGGAAAGGTCACACTATTCGGTCATGTAGGGCTAATTTTGAGGATATTAAAGCGGTGTCGGACAGTGACTTCTCAGAAGAGTCTATCATTTTAAGTGCACTTATTGAAGGCCAAGCGATGGATGCGATGCTTGATACAGGAGCAGGACCTTCGGTGATTGATAAAGGAAGCTTAATGAAACTGGGTGTAATAGTTAAGATTAAGAGCTCAGCAAGTGTAGTTTATGGACTGAACAATGGTGTTGTGCAGTCATTAGGAGAAATAAAGCTTAAAATGGAGTTGAATGAATCAACCAAAAAGGAACAAACATTTAAAGTGATTATTGCTGATGAACCAGTACTGCTGTTGGGTCGAAACTTCATGAACAGTTTCGGTTCTACCGAATTTGACTGGGAGCAGGGAAGTGTAAGATTCAGAGCAGACAACTCCTGGTTTCAATCTAAAGTTATGATGGCAGGGGGTTCGTCACTTGAACGCGTAGGAATCGCTAAGTATGTAAATGATCCGGAAGAAATCAACAGGTCAACTGGTTTTGACGTTAACCCAGATTTGGATAGTGATCAGAAGCAGATGTTGATGGATTTACTAACAAAATATCAGGATTGTTTTGCAGATAATCCAAGGAAACCTAGCCAGACTACTTTGGTCGAGCATGTAATCCACACGTCTCAGTCTCATCCAATTAAGCAGAAACAAAAGCGAATTTCACCAGCCATGGAAGAGGAAATCAACAAACAGTTGAATGAAATGCTGGATAATGGTATTTGCAGACCATCCTCATCTCCCTGGAGTAGTACAGTTATTTTAGTTAAAAAGAAGGATGGGTCTATGAGGTTCGTTGTGGACTACCGGGATTTGAACGATGTAACTAAAAAAGATGCTTATCCAATGCCCAATTTGAAGGATATTCTTGACAAAATCAATGGGTCATGTTATTTTTCTAAAATGGATATGGCCAGCGCTTATTGGGCAGTTCCAATTCGTGAACAGGACAAAGAAAAAACAGCCTTTTCAGTTCCAAGAGGGCAATATGAAATGAATGTTATGGCATTCGGATTGTGTAATAGTCAAGCGACATACCAAAGGCTTGCAGAAAAGGCGTTGACAGACGAACCAAATGCTGACTCATTTGTAGATGATGTCTTTGCCCATAATAGCTCTTTTGGTTTGCACCTCGTAACACTAGAGAATGTTTTCATACAGTTTAGAAAATCAAATTTGCAAATGAGAAAGGACAAATGCAAGTTCGGATATTATGAGTTGGATTATGTGGGTCACCACTTATCCTCTAAGGGTTACCAGCCAATAAGTGAGCATATCCAAACAATTCAGCAGTTTCCAACACCGGCAGGAAAGGATGAGCTAAATCGGTTCATCGGGTTAGTTAATTATTATAGAGATTTTATCCCTAAAATGGCAGAAATTACAGAACCATTATATCAGTTATTACGTAAAGGAGCTGGATGGTCATGGAGTAAGTCTTGCGAGGACGCCTTTCTGCTTTTAAAAAATAAGCTGTCCAGCGCACCAGTGCTTGCCTATCCTCAGTGGGATGCACCTTTCTATATTGAGGCAGATGGCTCTAAAGTGGCCGTTGGGGGTATACTATCTCAGGAAAATTGTGATAAAAATCTACAGCCCTTGGGGTATTTTTCAAGTTCACTAACTGATTTGCAGCGGAACTATTCTCCCTCAGAACTTGAATGTTGGGCTCTGATTGCAGCCACTAGAAAGTGGAGAACATACGTTCAAGCTAGTACTAAGCTTGTTTTGCTGACTGACCATGACCCGCTTGTCTGGTTGAGAAACCAACCTGATCCCCGGGGTAAATTTGCTCGTTGGATAATGGAGTTCGAGCAACTTGATTATGTCATTCAGTATAGATGTGGCGAGGAGCATGTTGCCCCTGACTGTTTTAGTAGAGTTGACATTTCTGTGGATAAACAAGTAAATAATGATGAGGAATTTTTTGAGAGGCATATGTATGTTGTAAATGATACTTCTAACCACAGTAAGGAATGGGTTGAACATCTAAAAACGGAACAGGGTTCGGACCCGGCTGTATCGCTTGCCAAACAGGAGCTTGAAAAGAATGGACATATTTCCAGGGGACGTTACAAGAAGTACTATGGAATGAAAATTGTAAATGGAGTTCTGATGAGGAAGAATCAAGTGATTGTACCTCTCACTATGAGACATGAGGTAGTTTCTCTTGTACATAGCCAAGTGCATGCGGGAATTGAGAACACTTATGATCAACTTAAAGGGCCACTCCAGCCAAAAAAAAATTTCTGAGATTTTTACGTAATATGGTAGTTAGTCGTGAGTTTGAAGCCATCGTAAAGTTTTTTTTGAAAAATATTATATTTTCTTGCTTTAATAGGCGTCCAAAGTTGAGTTTCACCGAAAAAAAAACGAGCAAATTTTTTCGGTGAGGGGTGCCCTTGTGACGTCACAAAGGCACCCCCTTCGCCTTTCCGATCTATTGTAAAACTGCCGTCGAGAGATTCGGCTGTTTCGAGGAGAACGACTTTTTTCGTTTTGTGATTCGGTGTTTGGCAGAACTTGCACCAGGTTTGGATTTGCGAGTCGAAGAAGCAGTGGAAGCGATAAACAGATCAACTCATTCCTTCGTGTCCGTCAGTATCGCAGTTGTTCGCAAAAGTTGCAGCATTTAGTAGTTTGAAGTCGAGCTATGCTGGTGTTCACAATTACTGCAATACTTTGGTTGCAAATGATTTAAAAGCTACAAGATTTGGCTTACAGTCGCGTTGTTTGATCGAGCCATTCACAGCAGAGACACATTCGGCATTAAGAGATGGGTGAGTAGGCCTAAGTTTGTCTAGTTTCATTCTGTTGACTTTAATGTAATTCCCCACTTAGAAATTACCCGAAAGTGAGGGCCAGGGGCGTGTGGAAAATGGAGGAGCATAAGAAAAAATGACACCTTTTAAAGGAAGCTTTTACATACAGGGGTCAAAATTGAGGGTTTAGACTTAAAAGCAGCTACCTTGGCTCTCATGGCCTCTATTCAACAAGAATTTAGCGAGAAATCAGATATCCAAAAAAGAAAAGTAGCAAAATTTCTGAGACATGTGACAGGGGCATAATTTCTGGCTTGAAAGTTGGGGGCTTGGTGCTTACGCCACTTATATTTTCATGAATTCAGCATTGTAATACTAAAGGGTGCCAACTGAAACCCCAACCTGTTTAATTGCCCCCTCCATTTTGTACTTCTGGGGGAAGGTAAATCTAATCTGTTTTTAAGCTGTTTCCCTCTTGCCATATTTTTCCTTGCTTATTTTCCTTTGCTTTGTTTGCATAGAAAATCTTGCACAATGAAGTCAATACACCTCAATTACAGGGGCGACGTGGGACCTCAATTTTAAGGTGGGCTTAACACGAAAAATTTCCAAAAAGGGGATCAAATGCTCAACAATTTCCGAAAAAGTGGAAAAATCACAAAAATTTCCGCAATATCTACAGATTTTGCTCTGATAGGAGGGGACATGGCCCCCTTTGCCCCCCGGCCACGACGCCCCTGCTCAATTACTTGTTTATGGTTTTCTAAACTATTTAAAAACACCAGGAAACAATTAACAGATGCAATATTTATTGTAATGGTGCTCAATAGATAAAATATTTTGATTTCTTTTAGGGATAAAGTCAACAAAAAGAAAAACATGAATCCAGTGGCTAAAATCATCCAGAATTGTATCAACTCTAGTTCATATTTTTTTGAAGTACATCATGATATCGAAACTACTTTCTCTGGCATCATTATCTTGTAATAACTGTATGGAAACCTAAAAAGGAGAATTATAAGAGTTATATATTTCAAAATAAAGATAGAAGTGATGAGAATATAAAAGCATGTTATCTCTCTTGCCCATCCTAATAAAAGGGCTGGAATCTGGTCACTCCCCTGACAACCCCTCAAGCAGGGTGACAAAAATATTATCACATATATCTTCAAATACGGACAGATGTTTTTCTGCGAGATGCGTCCATCCAAGTGTAAAATAGGCAAGGCATAGACTTTCAATTGAATTAAATTAGTAAGCTCAGAGAAATTAGAAAGCATCTCAAATTTTTTTTTGGGGGGGGGTACAACACTTCAAAGGTACTTTATTCATAAAGCACCAGGGCCTATCTCTGTAACTAAAGTAACAACATCATATCTTTTCTCGCAAAATCTTGGGCTGGCCCCTACGTCCTTGTATACACGTTTTTTTTATAAGAAACCTAGTTCTAGAGTCCCAAAAATTTAAGAAACTTTTAGAACTACATCAATATCTTTAAGAAACTCCGAGAAAAAATAAGAGGACTTTCTGAGCCGGAAAGTTATATGTCAACAATACATTTTGGCTTGGTTTAAAAGTTTGCCACACGTTTTTATTCAGAGGAACACAGGATGTTGAATCTACTTGTATTAGTAGGTGGGTTTCACTTTAATACAAGAAATATGCAAGGAAGAGTGCAGAATTTGATGTTAAGTGCGTTTCTAAAAATAAGAAACTTTTAAGAAACTTTTAGTACTAGAAACTGGTGAAAAATTAAGAAACTTTTAATAGTAGGACCCAAGCTAGGTTTCTTATAAAAAAACAACGCGTATGCTACTAAACTATCAATTCAAAATAAAACTTTTATTATGGAAATAGATGGAAGCTGAACCCCTAGCTCTCTGCCTGCTGTATGTCCTGCCAGTTCATGTGGAAAATGAAATGATATTGCTTGTTTAAAGTCTATGCAAAATCTTAATTGTAGACTACATTTTTCAGTGAAATACACTTTACAAGAACTAACCATTGCACATCTCTGATTTTCATTGTCTTGCGTCTGTAAAAAAATCCTCAGTTTCTCTTTCCTTCTGATGTTCTGCTGCTTGCTGCTCCATGGCCTGTCACGCTTGGCCCCTGGCATTGGCCTAAACCATTCTACTCTATCCTCCCTTCTTGATCTCAAGTCCACAATAAGCCGTTTGCGATTTGTTTGTACCAGATGTTGAGAGTTGACTCAGCATAGTATGCATAGTATGCTGACATTCCAATGTGAACATTGTTTGAAGATTGAAGACCACCTTCCCGAATTGGATGATCTGTTCTCGCTGCAACTCTCATTTTGCATTTTTTGAGGTGATGAAGTTTAGTAGCAGTCAGAGCTGTTCACTTTCGCACATGAAAAACGACAGAAACGAGAGTTGACAACGAGAAATTTCTCGAGTGTCGAAAATCCGTGTGACGTCAATCCGAAAAGCACCCGAAAACTTATTCAAAAACAATTCAATTCAATAAGAGTTATACAAATGCTTATTGCGAGAAAACGGTAAGAGATATACAAAAAATAATTGCGGATTCGTTCGTTTCAGGCCAGAATTGGTCTACTCATCAAATAAAAAAAGTGCACTGGAGTGGCTCTTTAAGGGACAGTATTTCTGGAAAGGAATGTATGCCTTTGTAAGAGAATTTGTCAGAAGTTGTGAAATTTGTCAGAAGAACAAACCAGATACGCATAAGACTAAAGAATGTCTACAGCCTTATACTTTAGAAGAGCTTAAACCAAGGTCGATGATTGTTATGGATGTTCTAACACTGCCATGGGCATGGGACAGACTTCGTTATGTATTGATAATTGTGGATGTTTTCTCCAAATATATCGAACTCGTTCCAACAGGTGACCAGGAAGCGGATACTTTGGTTAGAGCGTTGAAGAACGGTTGGATTTTCAAACATGGCTGTCCTAAGTTTTGTGTATCAGATCAAGGAAAGAACATTGATGGAGTCACAATGAATAGGATTTGTTCAGAAATGGGCATTATAAAACGTCGATCGTCCCCTTACCACCCCGAAGGCAACGGGCTAGCTGAACGTTCAGTACAGAAAACGAAACAGGTTATGCGGTGCATGTTGCAGGAGCGGAGTTTGGAAAATGAGAATTGGCCTAGCATTCTTCCTGAAATTCAATTCCAGTGTAATGCTTTGAAGAGTGCAACAACAAGATACTCTGCTCAGGAAGTGATGTATGGTTCCAAATTAAGGATGCCGGTAAATATGTCGTTAGTCGAGCTAGAGTCTGATGATTGTGCTTTGGGAGTTGAAGATGTAATGACAGAGAGATTCTCAACTTAGGAGAGGATAAATGATACAGTATCGAGTAATATACAAGCATCACAATTATCCATGAAGGAAAAGTATGATCGCAAAGCTTCGCCTAGTGACATCCAGACAGGAGACAGGGTATTGTTGCGACAGCCAAAAGGAACAAGGAACTGTTTACAACCTGTATGGTCAGGGCCTTGGGTTGTACTTGATAGAAGATCAGTCAATATTCGAATAAAATTGGAAAGAAGTGATATCACTAGAATGGTTCATTTAAACCGATGTAAGAAGTTTCATGGCTTTTCTTTCTCCGAAGTTCCTTGTGAACCTGATAATAGCGATCCAGGGATGTCAGGGGAAGAGTCGGATCAGCTGATTCAGGAGCAGAATCACCTCCCAGCAAATACAGATAGTAATACTGTCCCACATGTTTTACGTCGCTCGAATAGATTGAGGAGAAAGCCAGTGGAAAAAGACTTTATATATTATGATCCAGATGTACCCTTTGAGGTAGGGTTAGCAGAATGAACCATGAGTGAAAATTATGAGACAATTATATGCATCAAAGGATGCCACTTAGACTGAACTTATGTTCTTGGATTTTATGTATCATTTTCAAAAAGTACAAAAAAAAGTTTCAAAGACAATGGATAGCAACTATGTCATTTGAGGGGAAGATGTTATAGATAAACCCTAAACGAGACTGCATGTAACCGAGGCTGGGTCAGCCATCGTGACAGGAAGACTTGACAGGAAGACTTGACAGGAAGACTTGGACTGTAGAACTGAATAGAGAGAGTTGCTAATTGCGTTTGATGTAGGATGTAGGCTTATACAATCTTTTAGTTTTTAAAACAAACATACAAGATACGATATATATTCTGTTTCCTTGTAACACCCCCACCTTGAAAACCCTGCGGATTCCTGGCTCTCGTTCAATGTTTTGAGACTCTAGCTATATGTAATAAAAAATTACGCTTATAGCAGTTTTCAATGTTTTTTCACTTAGCTCCATTTTCTTCTATTTGGTAAGATATTCTGAGAGGGACTATTAGTTGTCGTATGTAATATTTATTTTTGTGTTTATGTAACACCTTTCATGGTAAAATTATGGTATAATATTATGACACTCCGGAGCTCCACTCTTGGACCCATTGATGGCACGAGGTATGATACAATGCCGAAAGCCCTTTTTCGGCTGGGAACGGGACTTCTATCTGCTTCCTATTACATTTTTTTAAGGATTTGAGCTCCCCCCTATAAAATTCCATGCTTCAGAAGAGAAACACTGGAGACATTAAGGATATAAACATGGGTGAATCAACACTGTTTTCAGTATTTGGTTTGTTGTTAAATGATTTATTTACTTACGATTTCGGCTACACACCCTAGAGCTGGGCAACTATCTGACCTGAGTTTTACATTTCATGCCTATTTCTCTCTTTTTTTGTTTAAAAAGAATTGGCATTATCTGTGCTAAAATATAAACAATGTGGTTGGCCAACGAGTTGGTTTGCCATCTTTGTTTCGTGAATCGTGAAGGCAAGTAAAATTTGGCGCCAATTCGTACGTAGTCGGCCTGCGTACTGCAAATCGTAAGTCAGATACTGCGCACAAAGGTACGGCAGTTAGTGCTCAGGCTTCTATGTAGCCGTAGTCACCTACGTAGTCAAACCTTAAGCTCTCTAATAGCTCAAAAGACGGAACTTCAAATTGGGAAACCTATTACAGATAATGCCATTCCTCAAATATTACATGAGACTTCCTGTAATTTTAGACCTATCCAATCGAATTGGACTTATGTAATTATTGATAAGAAACGATACAGTTTTAAAATCCGAGTTTAGTTTTGTTTCTTCTATAAGTAATATATCAGGCAACTATCTTTAAGCGATCATTCTGAGATCAGTGATTTTATGTTTAAAAAGCCGATGAGCACGTTCACGCACATTTAGTCCTTAGGACCTGTTCACATGAACCCGGGGCAAAAAGTAGACTGATAAATTATTCCCACGGTGGGGCGGGTCACCCGGCACTGAAGACCGGGTCACACAGCTATTGTGGTTGACCCGGGGTAACAGAGGCGGACTGGCATAGAAATCCCAGGGTTGCTACAAAGGGCCCGCAGTTTTGCGGGGTGCCACACCCTACAGCGTGACCACGGTAAATTAAGTGAGTGGAGAAGGCATTGAAATGGGGTGGTCTGGGGAAAAAGCCCCCAGGAAAATGTTTAGGCCTGAACTTTGGCTTAGAACGCCAACGCCTCTCCCAATTATTGCCATTAGTGATAAGGAAGTTTTGATAATTTTGCGACAGTTATTCTATACATCAGAGTTTTAGGAAAATTTTGAAAAAACCTCCTTTCTCTTTGGCTTGGAAGGCATTTCCCAACATCACGCTTGCCATTAGCGATAAGGAAATTTTGCTAATTTTGTGATACTTATTCGATAAATCAGCGTACCAAGAAAATTTTTGAAAAATGTTCTTTACTTTGGCTTAGAATGCATCTCCCAGCATCTTGCTTGCCATTAGCGATAAGGAAATTTTGCTAATTTTGTGATACTTGTTCAACAAATCCGCGTGCTAGGAAAAGTTTTTGAAGACGTCCTTTACTTTGACTTAGAATGCATCTCCCTGCATCACGCTCGCCATTGGCGATAAGGAAATTTTGCTAATTTTGTGATACTTATTCGATAAATGAGCGTGCCAGGAAAATTTTTTAAATAACGCCCTTTAATTTGGCTTAGAATGCATCTCCTAGCATCATGCTTGGCATTTAGCAATAAGGAAATTTTGCTTGGCATTATGCAATAAGGAAATTTTTCTAATTTGATACTTGTTCCATAAATCAGGGTGCCTGAAAGATTTTTTTGAAAAACGTCCTTTTCTTTGGCTTAGTAGGTCACATTTTTAGATCACATTGCCATCATTCGAATCAATGGAGCACTACAAAATGCCATCACGTAAGCCGGTTACCAAAATCTTACCATTGCGTCATCTGATTTTCAAGCCTTTCTCGGAAAATTCTTCCCAACCTATACCCTGCCATTTTCTCTTCTGTTTTAACGGAATCTCGAGGACCATCTTTGGTCCCATCAAGTCACCGAATGTTTCGTACGCACCCTCTCCTTAGTCTTAGAACGATTCTCACAATGCAATATCAGCCTACCCCCCAAAATGGTAGTCCTGAAAATGTTGGATAGTTTCATGAAGGAAACTTTTTAAGAATGCCAAAAATCACTTTCTAGCATTATAACAAACCGGGCTTGCAGGATTACAAAAGCTTCAAGATGGAGAGGAACCAGATACCTAAGCCCAGAATCCTAATCAATCCAGATCCCCATATCCGTATCCATATTAGGTTGAGTGTCATTTTCTTGCTCACAGAAATTGTTGATTGTAAATATCGATTTTTCTCAAGCAAGGGCCCGGATTCTACGAGGTTGTAAGGGCCCCGGGTTGCGTTCGCAACCTAGCATCCCTGCCAGTGTGCAACTGCGGGGTAATAAAAAGTTCATGTGAACAACAATTTGGCGTTTGAATTGAGCCGCATTATTTCAGACCAAAGGCCTAGGAAACTCGTCAGCCCGGGGCAATGGCTTACCCCGGGTCAACTCATTATCCCGGGTTCATGTGAACAGGTCCTTAGACTAAAAACTTCAACGATATCATTCCTGTCAAACTCTCTACTCCAACCTGATGTATTTTCTGCTGGTGAATCGTTATCAAGGCCTGCTGGATATGTTTCTGAAATCGGATTTGTAGCAACTGAATTTTCTAATGAACCAGTGAACTCATTTACAGCGGATCCATCAATACTCCTGCTACTTGAAAAGCCTGGTTACGGTCATTCATAATTTAAATAGGTTAAAAAAAATTCAGTAATGTTTGTCCCTTCAAAATTCAGGTGAAGGTCCCAGTTATCTAGATATTTAGTGAGTTGTTGTCATGCATAATGTAATCTACTGGTAACTTTTCCAAAAACCTTTCAAGCAATGCGTTTACCTTTGCTCTCTTTCCATTGAGTTCTTTTGAGTCTGTTCTCATGACTAAACTGGATACGGCCACGTGCTGCGTGCGTTTCTTTGTCTCCATTGCCAAATCAACGATCTTGTTTGCAACGCTCTCGGGGCTTTCGTTTCGAAAATTGTTTGTCCCGCAGTGAATAATTACTCCTTTGGGGTTGGACATGATTTCTGGCTCCAAATAAAATTTCACCTTTTCAACTGTTGGGAGTTTGACAAATACATGATAATTTTTGGCCTCATCGTTGATTTCTTTTCTCCTGATCTGTTTGGTCATTGAGTATCCTACAATGATGAACTTTGGCTTTTGTCCTCTGGCAGGATAATCGTCCTTTTGATAGTTTTGAGACTGTCTGTTGGAACCATAACGATTCCTGATTTCTGTTTCCATTTGTTTTCTATTTCTAATTGTTTGTCCTCCTCAATGCATTGCAGAGCTTGCTGCTGCTAACAGCCCGCTCAGGGAACTTTCTTTGTCCATGTAATAAGGAAATTGAATAGGAGAGGTCCGTGGAAACGATGTTCCCAGGAGGAAATTGTGCATTCTCTCTGACAGCTGCTGTACTATTAACAGTGGGAGGTATAATTTCTCCGTGACTACCAGAACTTTTTGTTATTTTGTGACCCCCTTGTTGTGCATTACCATTCTTTTGCATTCGTTCATGATCTCTCTGGTCCAGATGTGAATATCAATTTTGTAAATGTTGTGACCTACTCAGCAAATAGAAAAATTAGTGCTAATAACCGGTACTTTGGAGGTCTGACTATTTTCATTAAAAATATAATCAAACCTGGAGTTAAAATTATTAACTTAAATGACCCAGAGATATTTTGGATAAAACTTGAAAAAACTTTTTTTAACCTGGATCAGGATGCCTATTTAGCTTTTGTATATGTACTACCCCATAATTCACCATATTTGCAGAAAGAAGGATTGGATCCTTCGGATATTTTCCAAAGGCTAGAAAATGATATTGGAAAATATAACACAATTGGTAGGGTATGTCTGCTTGGAGATTTCAATGCATATACCAACAATATGGAAGATTTCGTTAACTATGACTCGTTGGAAGAAACATTTCTTCCGCTACCTTTTGATTATAAAGAGGACTGGGTATCTAAGAGGGAAGACTTAGACCCCAGAGCAGTTAATGAGAGTGGAAAATACCTTATTAACCTCTGTAAAACTGCCTCTTTAAGAATTATTAATGGGATGGTGACTGGCGATAAATCAGGAGCTTTCACACGTTACTCTCTGCATGATAGATTGGATGTAGATCCTAGTGTCATTGACTATGGTTTAGTCAATGCTTAAAGCATTTCACAAGTTGAAAGATTTAGGGTCAGCAAATTGACCCTGCTTTCTGATCACTGTTGCATCTCATTAAGGTTAAAAACCAAACCTTTTGAGCTAGGCTCCCAGGGAATAGAACCAAATTTGCCTAAACTTCTCCCTAATCCAGACAAATTTATCTGGAAACCACAAGATGCTTTAATTTTTACTTCAGCTTTGAATGCATCAGTAACTAAAGAAAAGCTAACTTGCTATCTAAAGAGGGACCCTTGTTTAACACAAGAGGGGATTGATAACAGCGTTGATAAACTGACGAATATCATAAACGAAGTAGCTTCTAGTACAGTTAAAAAAGTTAGTACTAAACGAAACAAAAACAAAAAACGAACGTCTCACAAAAAGTGGTTCAGCAAAGATTGTCGGGTTAAAAAAATCAACTCACTCGATTAGCTGCAAAAATGAAAAAATTTCCGTTTGACCGAGATTTACAATCAAAATACCGTAGTTTTTACTTAGAGTACAAAACAATGCTGCGGAAAGCAGCTAGATCATACCAAAATTCCCTTAGCGATAAACTTATGTCAATGGAAGAGAATGATCCAAAAAGTTTTTGGAACCTAATATCAAAAATTAAAAACGATGACTGTTGTAGAGACTCTGATGATAAATTGTTCGCAGAAAACTTTTCTGAAGTGGCAAATAAGTACCACAATTACTTCAAAAAACTTTATTCCAAGACAAATGAAGGAACTGATTGTAGTGCAACAGTTTTTACGTCCTCTCTTAGTACTGAACATAGAGAAAGTGACATCATGAAATATCTAAATGATCGATTTACAGAGGAAGAGGTTCTTAGGGGTATTGGAAGATTGAAAATCGGAAAGGCATCAGGTATGGATAGGATTCTAAACAAGTTTCTAAAGGCTGGAAAAATTATTTTAGTTAAACCTATCGCAAAACTGTTTAATGACATTTTGTCTTCTGGTAAATATCCAAAGTTATGGTCATCAAATACACTCTCTGCAATCCATAAAGGTGGTCCAAAGGACAATCTCGACAACTATCGAGGGATCAGTGTAGGTTCTTGCTTTGGTAAATTGTTCGGCGCTTTGCTGTCTTCCAGAATGGAGAAGACAATGAATGAATTTGATTTAATTGGCCCAAACCAAATTGGGTTCTTGAAGGGTCATAGAACGTCTGACCACGTATACGTTGTGAATACGTTAGTAAACAGGATAGTTAAGCAACGGGGAAAATCAATATTCACGGCATTTATCGACCTTAGAAAGGCTTATGACTCTGTTGACCGGCATTTTCTGTTTAATAAACTATGGGCATTAGGATTCAATGGTAACTTTTTTGAAAGTCTGAAATCTATGTACAAGTCAGTTTATCAATGCGTTAAACTTGGGGATAAACTTATTGAACCTATATTGTCCGAACAAGGTCTAAAACAAGGATGCAATCTTTCCCCATTACTTTTTAACTTATTCGTTGAAGATATCAAGTTAGTTTTTGACCGTAAGTGTGACCAGGTCAATTTAGATGGTTTTGAATTTAGCCATCTCTTATATGCTGATGATCTTGTACTGCTCTCTAAATCTGCGGTAGGCCTTCAAAGGTGCCTCAACAAGGCTGAGGCATATTTTTCAACATGGAACTTAAAAATTAACCAAAAGAAGAGTAATGTGGTGGTTTTTAACAAAACAAATAAAGTACCAAAGGGTCTCTCTTTCCAGATTGGGGGTGAGGACATTGCAATTACCAACCGATATAAGTACCTTGGCACGCTACTCTCATCTTCTGGGTCTTATAATCCAGCTATTGAAAATTTGACTGACAAATCGAGGAAAGCATATTTTGCTCTAAGAAAAGTCCTTAACAAAATCAATTTTGATCCACATATTAGCTTTAAGATTTTCGACACTGCTTTGAAACCGATCTTAACATATAACTGTGAGATCTGGTCTCAACTCAACCAACGGCAGATCAGGACACTTAAACAATTTGAAAGTACGGAAGAACGTGTTGAATTCATTTTTGATTCAATCCTCAAAGGAACTGAATCACAACATTTAAGATTCTGTAAAAGTGTTCTTGGCGTAAAAAGTAATTGTTCTTCTTTAGCAATTACTGGTGAACTTGAGAGATTTCCAATGAAAATATATTGCTTACAACAGCACCTTTTATATTTTCATCGTCTGCTGAACGCAGACCCAAACAGTCTCCTGGGTAGAGCATTTAATGAGAGTTGCTCTTTACACACGGCCGGAAAATTTAGCTGGGTGTCATCAGCACAAGAATATCTTAAAGCATTTGGTATCGAAACTAATGTCAGTGTATTGAGAAAATTAACGACAAGGCAATTCAAATTCATCCTAAGTAGGAGTCTTAGGAATAGTTTTGAACGCTACTGGTTCAAAAAGATAAGAGCTCCTATTGGTACAACAAACAAAGGTGGTAACAAGTTACGCACCTATGCAAAATTTAAAAATCGATTCCACTGCGAACCATATACGCAAATTCTGGACAGGTCTATCAGGAGATGTTTAGCAAAGTTCAGATGTAGCGATCACAGATTACGGATCGAGACTGGAAGAAGAGAAGGCATTCCACCAGAAAGTAGAATTTGCCAATATTGTGATGGAGGGGCTGTTGAGGATGAAATACATTTCTTGACAACTTGCAGCAATTATGAGCAGTTGCGGGTACAACTTTTCGAACACATAGAGAAAGACGTGAAACCATTTGTAAGTCTTTCACCAGAAGACAAATGTATCTTCATTTTGTCAACTGAGAATCTGCAAGTCATTAGACGTGTAGCCTCTTTTATAGAGAATGCATTGGCAGCGCGGTGACCTCTCCCCAGACCTTTACAAAATTGACCTGGTTACTATTGCCCATATAGAATAAGGAACAAGTTCCTTGTTTTATCTTTGTGTTATTACCTAAAATTTTTTCTTGTTAACTTTTTGCTGTAGTTTATGATTCTTTTTATAATAGTTTTTTTTCTTCTTTAGTTTAGTTTGATTTAATTGTAACGACGCTCCTGTTGTAAAGTGTAGCAAGTTGCTTTATTAAAATATAAAATAAATAAAAAAAATAAATAAATAAAAATATATCATGTTACAATACAAAGAAGGTTATGGCATGCCTATATAACGTTAAAGTTAATGGGATGGGAGTCATTCTGACTTTCAAATGAAAAAGTCGTCGCTAAAAAAGGTGTGAAAACCAAGTAGTGCTTTCTTTTTCTTGATCTCAAGGGTTGATGATGTCATGTCGCATATTTCTCTTTGTTTTCCAATACTATTATTTTGCAAGCAGCCACGAAGAAGCAGACACGAACTTTGTGGCGTTGGTTAAAGCTGCGAACATTTCTGCCAATGATGCTGTTATGGCTCGATCTTCCTCTAACAAGGTTGCCAGTGTAACATTATTTTCTCACAATAATTTGATGTAACGAGGATTCTCGTAGATAATGGAATTTGAAAAACGAAAGAAAGCACTAATTGATCTTCACGCTTTTTCTGGCTATGACAAAATATCCAGCTTTTCAAGAAAGGGAAGCAAGCATTTTGGAAGTCGTGTCATTAGAAGTAGAGCTCATTGGGCATTTGACTGAGCTGGGTCGTCTCAGGTGTCAGAGGATCTCGTCAACGGTTTAGAGAAATTTGTCTGTGTGTTATATGGAAGCAAGTGAATATCGTCCGGGAATCTGCTGCGACACAAGCTTTTGGGCTGAAGTTCGAAAGAGAAAAGAAGATCATAGATCTCAGCATCCTACCACCATGTAAATAAAACCCCAGACTTTATATTCTGCGTGCAAACAATGTCGCTTTGTTTTTCAGGCAAGATAATAGTTTGATGCTTCAGTTTGATGCCCCAGCAGATAATGGTTGAAATGAAGCAGGTCGGCTCGTTGGAGTAATACCTGTTACCCTGAAGACATCTCAGAATTTTTCCTGAACACAGTTGATGTCAACAAAGAGCTGGAAGCTGAGAGTGTCAAATCCAGTGACTGCAGAAACTATTTTTAAGACCTGTGAAACGTTGCTAGTCTGTTTAGATGATCCGCTTGCATTTCCATCAGTGTTATTGATTAATTTGCAATAATCAGTAGCTATTAAAGCAGTTTATATCGGTAATATTAGTATAAGTATTAGAACAGTCTTTGGATGGTACAGAACATCAGTATAGCCAGAAATATCGGAAACATAGCGAAACCAACACATAGATTACTTAAGCTTTTCGTCTGACACTCAACAGAGTAATACGTCAGAAAGAGAACGAAACAGAAACCTAACTGATTATATACCCAGATGTGGATCGAAATAGGCCAGGTAGGCCAAATAGGCCATTACACTTAGCTATTTTGGAATCAGTGACAGTCTATATAAAAACCAGGGATCCCCTATTGTGTAGACAGAAGGAGTTCGTTTTCAGCTTAGAACTCTTTAAGTGATATTATTGGTCAGCTCCCTGTATCTTGGGTATTGATTGGTTCTTCTACACCATACCAATAATTCACCTCTTTTCTGAATGGCCTATTTCGATCCACATCTGGGTATATAATCAGTTAGGTTTCTGTTTCGTACTGTTTCTGACGTATTACTCTGTTGGGTGTCCGACGAAAAGCGTAAGTAATTTATGTGTTCGTTTCATTATGTTTCAAATATGTCTGGCTATATAAGTATAAGCATTGGTACTAGTATTGGTTTTGGTATCAATCGGCAGTATTAGTATTGCTATCAGTATTGGTATTGGTATTTATCGGTGATATTAGTTTTGGTGTTGGTATGAGTATTGGTATAGAAGTAAAAAAATAAAATTTGCAATCTTAAAAAAACTTTTATAAAGAAACAAAAAAAAACCGTTCTCTGTACACAATAGTCTCGAAATAAAATCTTTTCCAATTTAAGCTTTACAATGACAACCGAGTGATTTATACTAAAACATTTTTATTAGTGTTGGTATAAGTAATAAAATCAGTATTAGTATTAGTAATTGTAGCAATAGCAAGAGTATTAATCAGTTAACAGCGGTGAATAGCTCTATAGAGGATAACCGTAACAACTGAAGGTCTTTAAGCGCTTTGGCCTGTTGAGATACCCCTGGAGAGATAGAAATTTTACGATTATGCGATTTTGTCGTCATTAAAACGAGGCAGTTCCCACCTTAACAGTTCTAAGTTAAATTTTCCACATTCAGGCCCACCAAAGATGCCTAATCTGCTTTTACATGTTCATCATCACTGCTCAAAACTGTTTTCTTGTTGGTTTAGTTCAGAGACATGAAAACAAGACTTTCAACATGAAAATAAGGCAGATGGCCCCAATAAATTCCTGTATAAGATCGATTTTCGAAATTAGCATCCTCAAATCGACCAAATGCATTTCATCTCATAAATTTCCCCCTCGAGTGACCATTCCCCTATTCTCCGCCTGGTCAATTCCCCTTTCAATATATCCCCCAGGGTCAGCAAATTCTAACAGCGAGTTGCCCATTCTTCCAAAAAGAAAGCAGTAATTTATATTTCAAGCCGAGTTTAACTTCAATGGTGTCATTAAAAACTTGTGGTTGTTAATGCTGCTGTCTTAAATATCCCGTGCGTAAAGAAAAGCACAATATACCGCAATCTGCAAAGCCAAAGGGCAAACAGTATGAAGAAAAACCAGACCCAACTATTGCATGAATTACACTATCATAAGGCAAGGTTTTAGATTGACAAAGAAAAAAAAACAGATATGGAGAAAATTAGTGACAAAAAGCAAGAGGAAAAAGAGTTCGTTCCCATCGCTGAGACAGAACCAGACTCCAATCCTGAGGAGGATGAAAGCAAGGAGAGTGTGTTTGGTACAAGGCATAAGAAATTTGTTCTAATATCATTATCACTGGTCTGGTTTACTGTCAACTGTGCTTATTCCATGATTGCACCCTTCTTTCCAGGAGAAGTACGTATCAGTCAGGTTTCCATCAAACTTTATTTCAATTTGCTGTATAAATGCTCAACTCTGTTTTAATTAGCAGCAAACTAGCTTCAAGTCTCTAGTAATTGGTGCTGGAGTTTTCGCACACTTTAGGGGTAGGAGCAAATATTTGAATATTTGCTCCTACCACCAATACGGGAGTTTTCGCAAGGGTAAAATAATTAACTCGAATCTCAAAATCTTCATTTTTATTTCCTGACTAAATATATTCCTATTCTATCATTTTTGACGAAAGTCTGCATTTAAACCTATCTGTTTTATTGTTAACAAGTTTTTATCAATTGCATAGAATTTGTTCGACACGCGAACGGCACACGCTCATTTCGCGTTGTTTATGGATAGACTTTAGTTGAATGTTTATTAATCGATAAGGAAAAGCTCTACAGCCAAGAAAATCTAAGACAGCAGAATGATGAAGTCATTTACCTAATGGGTAGCAAATTATTTCATTGAAGTTAATTTTTGAACTAAAAATTAAAAAGTTAAACTGTACGGAAATTCCCACTGTACGGTTTCTCCCTCGTAGACCCTTGTCTTGTTTTTGTTATCTAACACAACGAGTCTTGATATAGGCTATGGAATTCATGCTAGTTTTCCCAATATACATTGAGCCTCTGTGTAGTTTGAGTACATTGCCATTGTATTTTCTCTTACGGAAAAATACTTTAAAAGGTTAATAGCAGTTATTAAGAATATTGATGCCCAGCCCTGGATTTAGTTCTCGAAATCTTAAGGGCATGATAGGGGATAGGAAAATAAAGTTTATATTTCACCAAATGTGAAGAAACAGGTTCCTAACTTGTCCAAATAGTCTGCTTTTAAAATTCAAATCACCCTATAACATGTAGACCCGAATTCAGGTCATAGCTCTGTTGGCCAAAAAGCTCCTATGCTATTTTTCTAAATTCAAACTTGAAAGGATGGCCGAACGCGTCACTCAATCCTTAAAAATGTCACACTGAAATGCTATGCTTGCAACAAAAATCCCAGCAATGTATTTGAAGATCTTCCTGAGGGTCTCCTAACCTTTCCTCCTTGGTTCAGCTTGCTTCCTTCCTCTAGTGTTTAGACCAGGCGGAGAAAGGAGGTAAGGCCCCCTGACGGGGAAATTTACGGGAACTAGCGAATTTGGTTAATTTTTGGGCGTTGAGTTCAAAAATCGTTCGCATACAGGCGATAGGCGGATTCAGCCTCCTTTTGACGTTTGCTTGCCTCGTTTTCATGAAAATACCGATGATTCACGTAAAAAGTATAAAGATACAATAAGCCTGGATAAAAGAGGACATAAACAGCCATTCTAGGCTTTATCAATCAAATAGACGAAAATAGTAAATGAGCGTGGCTTTTAGACGTTTACACATTTTACAGTTCTCTTTTACGATAAGCATTTTGAACATTGTGAAAGCAAAGATATCACAATCCTTAATAAAAGTGGCAATTACCTCAGGTTTGTGAACTAGCGAGCCTAAAGCATCGCAAACTTGGTGTATAACCTCCAATCTCGTTTTCATCTTTTATAGTTTTCTTTTTGAAATAAACAATTTAATCATTGATGGAAGACGAGAAATCAGTAAGATTATGTTTAACAAGATCATCACTTTGCTAAATTTTGCTACCCAGAACGAGGGTAGTTAGACAGTTTTCAGTTCAGTTTTCAGTTTTCATTGAATTATTAATCAATCCTAAATACAATTCTAAACAGATTACTATACAATTAAGGACGTTTACAATTCGAAAAATAACTTATGACTGCATACAACAAATCAAAACAAAGAAAGGGAAAAGACATTACATGATTGTATTTAAGATTGATTAATTAAGGAGGAGCTCTCCAAGTAGGTAAACTAATCGAGGGAGAGCCCCCCCCCATAAAAATAAAGAGACTAAAATGTTTTTTATTAAAAACAAAAACATAGAAAGATATAAAACCAGACGAACCTCAGAATGATAATTCTTGGAAGTGTGAGAAGGAGTAACAATTAAACATATGAATCAATAAAATAAGCTTTCAATTTAGACCGAAAAAGCGTAACCGTGGCTGAAACACGAATAAAAATGGGAAGGGTATTCCACAATTTTGAGCCAAAGTATTTCACTGTTTGTAGTCCATAGAGGGTAGTGTTTTTCAGAGTATTGAATAGATCTCCTCTAGAGGCCTGCCGAGTTCCAAATCTATGAACAGTAGAATTTGGGGTAAAATAGTTATGAAAGTAGATAGGAGAGAGGTTATTTATGGCTTTAAAGACAAATATTAAGGTATTCAGATGAAGGATGTCCTCAAGTTTTAGTATCTTTAAAGAGTGAAATAAAGGCGTAGATGAAGCAGTAAATGGTTGAAATTTTATACATCTGAGGATTTTCTTCTGTAGTAGAAGCAATGGGTTTAAGTAAGAGGCATATGTGAGACCCCAGACAATAATACCATAGCTGAGAAAAGAAGAGAATATTGAGTTGTAGAGACAGATGAGAGTTTCAAGGGGGATGTAGTGTCTAATTTTGAAGAAGATTCCAGTTGTTCTTGATAATTTCTTGTAAAGTTCAGTGATATGGTATTTCCAGGAGAGATGCTCATCAACAAGAACACCTAAAAATTTAACATATTTAGTGTTTTTGATACTATTTTTTCCAAACTTTAGATTTATCAAGTTTTGAAGTTTCTTCCTTGATGAATGGAAGAGTACAAAATTCGTTTTATCAACATTTAGTGCAAGTTTATTACAATCTAACCAGGTTTTAACTTTTTTGAGTTCTTTGTTAACTGTTTTAGAAAGTCTTATGAGATCATCAGATTCAAAGTAAATGTTGGTGTCATCAGCAAATAAAAAGAATTTCAAAAGCTTAGAAGAATTAGGTAGATCATTGATGTATATAAGGAATAATAGGGGGCCAAGAACTGATCCTTGAGGAACACCACATGTTATATAACATGCTGAAGACGAATGACCATTAACTGATACATATTGCTTGCGGTCACATGGATAGGATTGGAACCAGTTTAAAGAAGTCCCTCTGATTCCATAATGCTCTAGCTTTTTCAAGAGAATGTTGTGGTTAACAGTATCGAAAGCTTTTTGTAGATCAATGAATATCCCACATCCGAATTTCTTATTGTCTAATGAAGCCTTTATATTCTCAGTTAAACTGACAAGGGCATGACCTAGACCTATGGACCCTCTTTATTATGGCTGGTATTCGTTATGTGTGGTAAAAAAGAACGACTGAATAGGTAGACAGTTACAAAGTATCTATAAGTAAATGTTTTAAAACATGGATGCCCTGGTTGCTGTATTGAAAAAAGTGCATTTCATTTTAGTTGAGGTTACATACAAGCAGTCTTTAACTGGAACGGCAATAAATTTTCTCATTTTTCCGCAGAAAAAGAAGAGATTTTAGATTCTTTGCCACACACAGAGTGTTTGATTGCGGTTTTCATTTTTCACAGGCTTGGCTTTTTGAAAATTACTCAGTCAGATCTCATTTTCTTAAAAAGGAACATGAATCTAATAGCTGGCTTCCACGAATTGCACATTTTTAATCACAGAAATATGCAAAGTATGCCTTAAGAAATTTAACCCTGTAGTTTTCAACGTCCTCCTTATTTTAGACCAAATATGCAAAGGGGATGGAAAAAAACATAGATTTTATTAAGAAAATACCAATACGCAAACTACAACTGCAGGCTCAAGTGGTGCATGTAAAACTACAAGACGGCAAGTAATATTTTTATGAAGTAGGTTATATGGCATAATTAGTTATCATTTTTATGCATAACAGACATCAAAGAAAACCCCTATTCATATTGTTTGCATCACTGATTTTCTTTCAAAGCTTTGGGCGGTAATAGGGAGTTATCGTAATGCAAGTGTATATGACATGTATTTTTTCTACATTGCAAATTCACCTCGATAGCAAATATGTTTTTGTCGGCTTAGTATTTTGAGAAATGATAGAGAATAAGTCCAATTTTGATATCCTATAATTATTTAGGCTATTGACTTACTTTTACAACTTTTTTTACTATTTCCTTAAAAAGAGAATTCCAACTTATTACTATTTTTTGTGGACCACTTATTTTTCTAATGAAATTTTTGAGCATCTCACCACACTTGAGATTTTCAATAAATACTTTTCTGTAACTTTATTTTACATTAAATTCCAAATAAAATTTCTGCACTTTTTTCTCAACAAGTTGATGTGTGATTCATCTTATTAAGACAAATAAGCAATAGACAGAATGGAAATCTAGTTTTTTATCTCTCTATGAAAATAATTAGATTTAAGCTTAAAATTCGAAGCGTTTCCATATTTATTGGAGGTAAGAGTATAGACAGGTCCCATCCCAGACAAATCTGAAAACGTTTCCAGTCAAGGTTCTGAAAACTTATTTAGGATTGTTAGACATAGCAGAGTCGATTTTCACTTGAGGACTTTTGAATATTTTTACTTTTTTCAAAATGGCGGCTTGAATGTAGAATGGCGGATTTTTTGACAAATTATTGTACAAAAAGTAGGCTTCTGCTAACTCGAACGCCTATTTTTAGATTCAATACGCTGAAAGAGTATTGTATTTGCGAATATTTAAAGGAAAATCGTAAATTGACTAATTTATTTCATAATAGCGGCATGAATTCAAAATGGCAGACTTAGCAAAATTGCTCATCATGTCAGTGGAGATTGCGTCCAGTACCTGATCTAAACCTTGTCCAATGTTTTATTTAAAACTGCTAAGTGTGTGGATGGAGAAAATTTCGTATTTGGGTATTAAAAGGTAATACCTGTACCTTAGATCACGACCATAGGAAAAATCCATTATGGTCGATTTGTACGAAAATACTTAATTCGATTGATGGAGCATCTTGGAAAAAGATATTCAAACAATAGCTTGGTAAGGTCCTTCAGCCAACAAAACAAAAACTATACTTTTTAGCTCATCTGATGCTAAAAGTTAAAAAGCTCAAATGAACTGTCTGAATCGAAATCCTCATCTTGGTCATCTTCATCACTGGATTCATCCGTTTTAATCTTCTGACGTCAGGTACCATCACTTTCTGTACTTTTTTCTTCTATTATCATCGTTTTTATTTGCTTCTCCGTTGGTTGCTGTCCATCACTTAATTCATTCTCCACGTCTGATTGCACTCCTACATCTGAAATGATGATGTCTTGTAAATTCAAGTGGAAAGGACAAACAGTAATCAGAAAAGATCAGTGGCAAGTTTAGTAAAGCTTTCTTTAAGTACGCTGAGAAGAAGTTTTAAACACGGAAACCTGCTTTTCAGAGAGAACAGATTGTCACTAGACGTAGGTGAACCTAGATATGCTCGAACCTTGAAGGGAAATCAACAATTTATAGCGCTAATATTCAATTTAATGTAAGGGAAATGAAAGACAGTTCGAGATATCAAGGGGTTCTACACATAAGTTTAAAATGTATTGGGACATCTAGAAACAAAATGGCGTATCTTCGTTGACAATCCACTTAAGCCTAAATTTCCACTTGAGATTTGCGATCTTTTTCTGTAATGCGTAAGGAAAGTTATGGTGCCAAATTGAAAAAATTTGCTCACGCCACTGTTTGAAATCAATACTTCGTAAATTTGACCAATTTAAAAAATTGGTTTGGCCAGCAAATGAAAACAGAGTGAGGAACTAAAATTTTGAAAATACAAATAAGCATCCGCAGATAAATTGATAATTAACTGATGAAGATCTTCGAGTAATTTCAGTGAATGATGGCTGGATAGACTCCTAGTGAGATGAATGTTGTGATTTTGAAAGTGAAACTAACGAACGTTTCCCTCAAAGACATCTTGCGAAAATCAATTATTGAGCATGTAATGTTGGTAATATAAAATTCCGAAAGGTAGGTTTTCTACTTTAGAAATGCTGCAATTTTTTCCCCAAAGCTCTTTTAACATTCGAGATATTTTGGAAAATTTTCTTTGTGCTTCAAACTAGGAAAAGTTCGCTGAGGTTTTCATTGAAGTCTGCACCTGAAATAAAATCTTTTTCTTCTGGTTTTTTAATAAAGTGACTCAAACATGGGTCAAAGCAGACAAATTTCAAAATTCAATCCACCCTTCAAAGTCTGAAATGAATTTAAGAAACTTATTAAGAAAATTTGAAAAAAAACTGAATATGTTATATAAAGGAGCTAATTACGAAGGCATACATTACATGATTGCATTGTCTTGTATTATTTGATTAGGTTAGTATTAACAATTGTTAGTATATACTAATTTACACTCTCTTTTTATAAGAACAATTGTTACTGAACACCAGCCTGAAATTTTGCAAAATCTTAAAAAAAGCTGAAGCTAGCTACTTTTGCTCAATATATTATTTGTTATCAAAAACCAAGTTTAGATCAGACCTCTGAATTCTTTGGTATTTTTAGGCTTTTTAATTGAATCTGGTGATGAATTCCAGATTTTTTTCCTTTGAAACTCTGCGATCTAATGCCATAATTGGTTGTTCTCATCTTATCTTATGGTTAGTCATTGGTCTTAGGAAAAAAAGCGATTAAGTGATTGACAAACAGCCTGTTAGTCAATGTGGCATCCATAACGCAGGTACGTAGCTTTAGGGAGTAGGCCATACAAACCATACAGTGTGTACAAGGGGCTGGGGGTAGGGCCGCCAAGAGCGAGGCAGGGCCCCGGGGCAATTATTGAATATGGAGCCCTTTGTCAGTTTGGCTGGTGGGTTTGGGCGCGATGGCTAAACATGCAATGACCGTTGGTCATTGCCAAATGCAGCTTGGGGTCTGGGAGTGAAGCGGAAGGTTTTGAGATTTTGCAATTTAGAACGTCTCAAAATGGCTAGGAATCCTTTAGTATCTTTTTACATATGTACACATTTTTTTGTATAAAGAACCTTTTATGAGGAACCTACATTTAAAAAGCAAAAAAACTTAAGGAATTTGAACTACTAAAGTTCAAATCACTAAGGAACTTTATAATTTTGCATATATTCATTTGGAGTAGATATGCAACTTCTCTTATGACTATTTAACTAACTTCTACGTTTTATAGGCCTACTCTGAGCTTCGTTGTGTTATAGCTAATATGTTTCGTGTTTCCTTATCACAAGTTTATCGCAAAATTTTGAATTGCAATGCTTTTCTTGCGTCAATATCTATTCCTATCTACCAAGTAAACACTTGAAATTAAGAAACTACTAAGAAACTTGTAGAACTACAAAGTGGTCAAAAGAGGTCTCAAAATAAGGAACTTAAAGAACCAGGCCCTGAGCTAGGTTCTTTATAAAAAAGCGTGTATGTTTTACCCACCCTTGTGCTTCCACTAAAATGACTGCCATTTTGCGAGGAAATCACAAATAATTCTTAACAGAAGATAATATCTTTATTGACATGGATCTAGACTTTCGTGACAATTGTGTCAAAAGATGCCCATATAAATGTATTTATTATACCACTGAATTATATTTTCTCGGGTGAGTTATGAGTTTGCACTTAATGCTTAGAATAGCTACACCATTCAATGTTTCTTAAGTTGCTTGGCATTTTGCACGAAGTTTTTGATAAGCTAGAGCTTGAGCTTGAACGTTCTACTAGTGACTGTAACTGGCAATCTATAAATTATCTACAGGGTAGTGGATAGGTTAGGGATATGTAGCCAAGGCTGAATATAATGATTTTGTGCAAGAAGTAAATGTACTGGCTAAAGGGATGAATTGGGATATCACTAGAAATGTGTAACGAACAGAAAGAAAACTTCATTTTCTCCGGCTCTTTCACGGGCCCAGCTCTTTGATATCAAAACGACATTTAATGAAAAACTCAAAGCTTCATTTTCCGGGCCCCTTGCAAGGCCCGGCTACCCCCTCCCGTCTCCACAGTCCTGGTTTGGGGCTTTTTTCAGTATTTTCGTTGTGTGCTGAATAGTTAGCAAGTGATCAATCATCTCAATAGTCAATGGCAGAACAATATGTTTAGTTCTAATTAAAAAAAACCCATATTTACTGGGTACGTACTTTCTGGATGCCTCAAACAAGTCAAAACCCTTCTCAATAACATTGTGAGCTCTTAAATGTAATTCCGTTAGAGCATTTCCCATATTATGATCAAAAAAGAAGTCCAAAAAAAATCTTACTTGTAACTATTTTTGTTTTGTTTTAGGCCCTGAAGAAAGGCAGCAGCACAACTATTACTGGTTTGATATTTGCTGTCTTCCCGTTTGTCATTGTCATCGTTTCTCCAGTGGTCGGCATTGTGGTGAGATGGACATTTCAAACTAAAACTCATTTCTTGTAGTAATAACTATTTCTGCAGTGTAAGAATAATCTTTAACTGGTGAGATACCAAGTGGGAGCCACTGACCATAATAAGAAACTCAATCTCCTCCTTCTACCCCTCTTTGAAATCCTGGATTTCTTATAGCAAGCTTCATTGCGTTGTCTCTGTATTATCGTAAAGTAAGCGAGGGCCTAAGATCCTTGTTCTATTCAACTCAGTGATTGTATTATTATTCAAGCAATGGCAATGATTCAATATTTCTTCGTTTGTAAAGCACTCAGTATATATTTTACATGGAATTTCACGAAGAAGAGAATTGAATTGAGAAAAATAAATAATCCAGGTAGAATTCAGACCCACAGCTTCAAATTCTACAGCTTTCAACCACTGTACCATCAGACCTACCAATCGAAATTCATCAAATCAACCCAAGCTGTATCAAGTTCACATATTGCAGCAACACTCACCGAATGTGAACAAATCTATCAACTTCTAGACCTTTCCACAACAATTTTGAATCAATGATATGCAGTGTTTCTGCCTTTCATACCGAAATACTAGTTGACCCCTCTGGTTTCTGTGTATGCCTTTCAAATGGCTCTTCTATGTTTATTTCAGCTGCCTGTGGTTGGTCCGAAATTCACTTTGATGTGCGGTTTATTTGTTGAAGGTACTTATCAAATTATATTCGGGTAAGTAGCAGTTTTCAGAATCCATTACCATTAAAATCTAATTTTGCACTTCTCAAATTATGTTTGAATAGACATCCTTATTAGCAGCATACACTTTTCCATAAAGTAACAAGCCTTTTGCAAATAAACTGGCTTTAGGGAAGCACGTGATAGCTAGCCTACAATTGATGATTATGCTGGAGGTAGTTCATGTTAGCGAAGAGAAAAGCATGGAAGTTTTTGCAACAAAAGTTGCAGAGTAAAAAATAGTTACTGTAGACTTAGTTACTGCAGTTTCTGGAAATTGACAGAGCCTCTAAAAGACAAAAACAATGCTCCAGTTTCTCTTCCGACGCAATGAAATGGCAACATTAATTGCATTACTACAAATGTACATATGCGTTATAAGATTTTTTTACACTCTTGTTTTATTCTTTCTTTAGTTTCGTGGACATGATGCCTGATGGGAATACGTTTATCATATCTTGCTTCCTCCTTCGCATCGCCAGTGCTCTAGGCGCTGCAGCAACCCAAACTGCATCACTAACACTAATAGTCCAGTATTTTCATGACAACATATCTCCAGCTATGGTAAGTAGAGATCTCAATACTTTGAGGTTTATAAATATAAAACTCTACACCCTTTCAACTTTTTTCAGGTTTCTGAAATTCTAATCTCAATAAAACCATCGCCATTGAATCAAGATATTTTGTTTCACTGAATTTCAAGATCTCCTTTTGAATCTGATTTAGAATCTGGTTCCTAAATAGTGAGAAAGTATTTATACTTTAAAGATGTATGTAAGTGACAGCTTTATCATTACATTTTCAGGGAGTTTTAGAGACCTTGGGTGGATTTGGAATTATGGCTGGACCTGCTATTGGTGGATTTCTCTATGGAGTACGTCGTTATATATTTAGACCCAGCGTGAAGCCAAGCAAAAAAACTTTACCACTGCACAGTCTCAAGCCTCATCTAATGAAAAAACGATCTGAGAAATAATACGTTAAGTCTTGCAAACATCTTCCTCGATTTTAAGAAAGTAATTTTTCAAGCTTTTTAGATTAAAGCAGTTGCGTGTGGTTCCGATAAAAGTAGTAAACTGCCCTGTACCGCTTCCATGTTTGTAGGGGCACCAATTCTGTCAACGGTTACTGACCATGCTTACTATGATAGACACTCTGTGAAAGTCAATGTAATGAATACATGAGCTATGAATTTGTAAGGCGTATATTCCTTACTTGAATTTTGTGATTGGAGATTAGCTATTTTTTTCTAGAATCATCTATCAAATTGCAAAAAATAAGTTTTCAATTATTGTGCTATTCTAAAATATCTAAAATGAATATCAAATTCAACTACTGTAATCAATTTGATGTAGCACCTTACTACTACAACTACTAGATTCAACTTGATGTAGTAACTTACTACAACAACTACTACGATCAATTTGATGTAGTAAACTACTACTACAACTACTACGATCAATTTGATGTAGTAAGTTACTACTACAACTACTACCATCATCAATTTGATGTGGTAACTTACTACTACAACTACTACGATTAATTTGATGTAGAAACTTACTACTACAACTACTGCAATCAATTTGATGTAGTAACTTACTAACACAACTACTAAAACAAATTTGATGCAGTAACTTACTACTACAACTACTACAATCAATTTGATGTGGTAACTTACTACTACAACTACTACGATTAATTTGATGTAGAGACTTACTAGTACAACTACTAAAACAAATTTGGTATAGTAACTTACTACTACAACTACTACAATCAATTTGATGTAGTAACTTACTACTACAACGACTACGATCAATTTGATGTAGTAACTTACCAATACAACTACTACAATCAATTTGATGTAGTAACTTACTACTAAAACTACTACGATCAATTTGATGAAGTAACTTACTACTACAACTAATTCAATCGTAACTTACTACTACAACTACTACGATCAATTTGATGTAATAACTTACTATTACAAGTACTACGATCAACAATTTGATGTGGTTACTTACTACTACAACTACTACGATTAATTTGATGTAGAAACTTACAACTACAACTACTACAATCAATTTGATGTAGTAACTTACTACTTCAACTACTACGATCAATTTGATGTAGTAACTTACTAATACAAATACTAAAACAAATTTGATGTAGTAACTTACTACTACAACTATTACAATCAATTTGATATGGTAACTTGCTACTACAACTACTACGATTAATTTGATGTAGAGACTTACTAGTACAACTACTAAAACAAATTTGGTATAGTAACTTACTACTACAACTACTACAACCAATTTGATGTAGTAACTTACTACTACAACGACTACGATCAATTTGATGTAGTAACTTACCAATACAACTACTACAATCAATTTGATGTAGTAACTTACTACTACAACTAATACAATCAATTTGATGTAGTAACTTACTACTACCACTACTACGATCAATTTGATGTAATAACTTACTACTTCAACTACTAAAATCAATTTGATATAGTAACTTACTACTACCACTAATACAATCAATTTGATGTAGTAACTTACTACTACATCTTCTACAATCAATTTGATGTAGTAACTTACTACTATAACTACTACAAAAAATCTGATGTAGTAACATACTACTACATCTACTACAATCAATTTGATGTAGTAACTTACTACTACAACTACTACAATCAATTTGATGTAGTAACTTACTACTACAACGACTACGATCAATTTGATGTAGTAACTTACCAATACAACTACTACAATCAATTTGATGTAGTAACTTACTACTAAAACTACTACGATCAATTTGATGAAGTAACTTACTACTACAACTAATTCAATCGTAACTTACTACTACAACTACTACGATCAATTTGATGTAATAACTTACTATTACAAGTACTACGATCAACAATTTGATGTGGTAACTTACTACTACAACTACTACGATTAATTTGATGTAGAAACTTACAACTACAACTACTACAATCAATTTGATGTAGTAACTTACTACTTCAACTACTACGATCAATTTGATGTAGTAACTTACTAATACAAATACTAAAACAAATTTGATGTAGTAACTTACTACTACAACTATTACAATCAATTTGATATGGTAACTTGCTACTACAACTACTACGATTAATTTGATGTAGAGACTTACTAGTACAACTACTAAAACAAATTTGGTATAGTAACTTACTACTACAACTACTACAACCAATTTGATGTAGTAACTTACTACTACAACGACTACGATCAATTTGATGTAGTAACTTACCAATACAACTACTACAATCAATTTGATGTAGTAACTTACTACTACAACTAATACAATCAATTTGATGTAGTAACTTACTACTACCACTACTACGATCAATTTGATGTAGTAACTTACTAATACAAATACTAAAACAAATTTGATGTAGTAACTTACTACTACAACTATTACAATCAATTTGATATGGTAACTTGCTACTACAACTACTACGATTAATTTGATGTAGAGACTTACTAGTACAACTACTAAAACAAATTTGGTATAGTAACTTACTACTACAACTACTACAACCAATTTGATGTAGTAACTTACTACTACAACGACTACGATCAATTTGATGTAGTAACTTACCAATACAACTACTACAATCAATTTGATGTAGTAACTTACTACTACAACTAATACAATCAATTTGATGTAGTAACTTACTACTACCACTACTACGATCAATTTGATGTAATAACTTACTACTTCAACTACTAAAATCAATTTGATATAGTAACTTACTACTACCACTAATACGATCAATTTGATGTAGTAACTTACCAATACAACTACTACAATCAATTTGATGTAGTAACTTACTACTAAAACTACTACGATCAATTTGATGAAGTAACTTACTACTACAACTAATTCAATCGTAACTTACTACTACAACTACTACGATCAATTTGATGTAATAACTTACTATTACAAGTACTACGATCAACAATTTGATGTGGTAACTTACTACTACAACTACTACGATTAATTTGATGTAGAAACTTACAACTACAACTACTACAATCAATTTGATGTAGTAACTTACTACTTCAACTACTACGATCAATTTGATGTAGTAACTTACTAATACAAATACTAAAACAAATTTGATGTAGTAACTTACTACTACAACTATTACAATCAATTTGATATGGTAACTTGCTACTACAACTACTACGATTAATTTGATGTAGAGACTTACTAGTACAACTACTAAAACAAATTTGGTATAGTAACTTACTACTACAACTACTACAACCAATTTGATGTAGTAACTTACTACTACAACGACTACGATCAATTTGATGTAGTAACTTACCAATACAACTACTACAATCAATTTGATGTAGTAACTTACTACTACAACTAATACAATCAATTTGATGTAGTAACTTACTACTACCACTACTACGATCAATTTGATGTAATAACTTACTACTTCAACTACTAAAATCAATTTGATATAGTAACTTACTACTACCACTAATACAATCAATTTGATGTAGTAACTTACTACTACATCTTCTACAATCAATTTGATGTAGTAACTTACTACTATAACTACTACAAAAAATCTGATGTAGTAACATACTACTACATCTACTACAATCAATTTGATGTAGTAACTTACTACTACAACTACTACAATCAATTTGATGTAGTAACTTACTACTACAACGACTACGATCAATTTGATGTAGTAACTTACCAATACAACTACTACAATCAATTTGATGTAGTAACTTACTACTAAAACTACTACGATCAATTTGATGAAGTAACTTACTACTACAACTAATTCAATCGTAACTTACTACTACAACTACTACGATCAATTTGATGTAATAACTTACTATTACAAGTACTACGATCAACAATTTGATGTGGTAACTTACTACTACAACTACTACGATTAATTTGATGTAGAAACTTACAACTACAACTACTACAATCAATTTGATGTAGTAACTTACTACTTCAACTACTACGATCAATTTGATGTAGTAACTTACTAATACAAATACTAAAACAAATTTGATGTAGTAACTTACTACTACAACTATTACAATCAATTTGATATGGTAACTTGCTACTACAACTACTACGATTAATTTGATGTAGAGACTTACTAGTACAACTACTAAAACAAATTTGGTATAGTAACTTACTACTACAACTACTACAACCAATTTGATGTAGTAACTTACTACTACAACGACTACGATCAATTTGATGTAGTAACTTACCAATACAACTACTACAATCAATTTGATGTAGTAACTTACTACTACAACTAATACAATCAATTTGATGTAGTAACTTACTACTACCACTACTACGATCAATTTGATGTAGTAACTTACTAATACAAATACTAAAACAAATTTGATGTAGTAACTTACTACTACAACTATTACAATCAATTTGATATGGTAACTTGCTACTACAACTACTACGATTAATTTGATGTAGAGACTTACTAGTACAACTACTAAAACAAATTTGGTATAGTAACTTACTACTACAACTACTACAACCAATTTGATGTAGTAACTTACTACTACAACGACTACGATCAATTTGATGTAGTAACTTACCAATACAACTACTACAATCAATTTGATGTAGTAACTTACTACTACAACTAATACAATCAATTTGATGTAGTAACTTACTACTACCACTACTACGATCAATTTGATGTAATAACTTACTACTTCAACTACTAAAATCAATTTGATATAGTAACTTACTACTACCACTAATACAATCAATTTGATGTAGTAACTTACTACTACATCTTCTACAATCAATTTGATGTAGTAACTTACTACTATAACTACTACAAAAAATCTGATGTAGTAACATACTACTACATCTACTACAATCAATTTGATGTAGTAACTTACTACTACAACTACTACAATCAATTTGATGTAGTAACTTACTACTACAACGACTACGATCAATTTGATGTAGTAACTTACCAATACAACTACTACAATCAATTTGATGTAGTAACTTACTACTAAAACTACTACGATCAATTTGATGAAGTAACTTACTACTACAACTAATTCAATCGTAACTTACTACTACAACTACTACGATCAATTTGATGTAATAACTTACTATTACAAGTACTACGATCAACAATTTGATGTGGTAACTTACTACTACAACTACTACGATTAATTTGATGTAGAAACTTACAACTACAACTACTACAATCAATTTGATGTAGTAACTTACTACTTCAACTACTACGATCAATTTGATGTAGTAACTTACTAATACAAATACTAAAACAAATTTGATGTAGTAACTTACTACTACAACTATTACAATCAATTTGATATGGTAACTTGCTACTACAACTACTACGATTAATTTGATGTAGAGACTTACTAGTACAACTACTAAAACAAATTTGGTATAGTAACTTACTACTACAACTACTACAACCAATTTGATGTAGTAACTTACTACTACAACGACTACGATCAATTTGATGTAGTAACTTACCAATACAACTACTACAATCAATTTGATGTAGTAACTTACTACTACAACTAATACAATCAATTTGATGTAGTAACTTACTACTACCACTACTACGATCAATTTGATGTAATAACTTACTACTTCAACTACTAAAATCAATTTGATATAGTAACTTACTACTACCACTAATACAATCAATTTGATGTAGTAACTTACTACTACATCTTCTACAATCAATTTGATGTAGTAACTTACTACTATAACTACTACAAAAAATCTGATGTAGTAACATACTACTACATCTACTACAATCAATTTGATGTAGTAACTTACTACTATCACTACTACAATCAATTTGATGTAGTAACTTACTACTGTACTAAATTACATCAAAGAATCACTTGAAAAGAAAAACTCAGGAGAATGAGAAGAACAATTTTGTGCAGAGTGACTGTTGGGAAAGTTTAGCTTAACAAAGAACTGCAACAAAGGATAGCCAGACTCTTCTTATTACTGTGGTCAGTGACTATGCTTTTTGCTGCATCTAGTTTGTTCAGTTTTCTTGCTTGTTTTTTCATGTCACTAATTCATGACTATTCTAACTTTCTTAGGCTGGAGGTTTCAAATTGCCGTTCATTGTTCTTGGCGCTGTTGTTTTAGTCGGTCTACTGCAGGTTCTATGTATTCTTCCTTCTGACACAGGTACGTGAAAAAATACTTAGAAATTTCATGGGAGCCTGGATCATGTGTTGACCTGGGTCAACAAGTTGCCTCAGCTTCGCTCTTAAATACTGTTATTCAAATAGATATTGTCGTTTTCGTGGAATTTGGATTATACAGGGTCAGCCAAAGTAGTCGTGTACACAGTCTTCAGATCCGGGTGACAGGCTAACTGTAACATTATATCATCATATAAACCAAGCAGTTATCCCAGGAATGATGTGAATTATTTGATTTATTTCCTTGTCTTGTGCCTGGCGATGTTGCTCAAGAAAGTACCATAGCATCTCTTTCATCTTACTTTCACAAGAAGTCTATGAATCAAATTAGTCTAGAAATCATTTTTGGATTAGGAACGTTTTATTGGATCAGAAAATTCTGGGTGTAAACCGGGAACAAAATAGTATTTGCTTAAGTGCCACGGGTTAAATCATCAAAATCTGGGTATGCCAGCAACCGGTTCCATGAGTTTAAAAGCAATTGTGTGTGAGCAGACTCTCCTTTGTTACGTGTTTGATTTGACAACGTAAACAAAGCTTCTTCTCGGTTGAGTTGTTCTGATTTAAACCCTTTTAAAAGTTCTTCCTTTATTTTATTCATTTTCTTCCCGTCTTCTTTGTTCAGTCGCTAATAAATATCAAATGCTTGACCTGCTAGTCTGCTTGCCAGATTCTGAGCCCACTTTTCTTGAGTTTCCCGTTACTGCTGAACATAGTTCATCTTTCGTGATAAACTCTTTGACATCTCCAATCAATACCATTGATACTTTTAATTTGCTATCCATATCGTATTTGGATCCTGAGATAGAAATGTACCTGAAGGCAAAACTCGTGAGAAAGAATATTTCTTTTGTTAACTATATATATCTCAGAAAGGATAAAACAATTATAGAAAAATATAAGTCTCAAAGGTAAAAACAAATAGTCCGTATAAAGTTACGGGGGTTATCTCATCAAATATTTGAGGCAGCTTATTTCCTTGTTGACTTTATTAATTTGAAGAAGTAGGGAAAGTTATCCCAGCCCAGTCATTTCCTCACGTCAGCTTTTTAACCCGGATTCATATGAACAGGCTCCAAGTTCATTTACAATTGATACCATGGATCAGTTGGAATGTCTTTCAATAGTTCGTTTCTTTGATAGGCACAAATCTTTTCATTTTTATTACTGTATCCTACCTAAATAGTCATGATTGGACAATTTAAAGCAAATAATGTTTTCACTGCTTAATAAATATCTTCCAGTTGGAATTCAAACAATATTTCGACAAACATAATAAATGATTGCTTTTCTGTTCATTTATACTGCGATTTCCGATCGATTTTAACATTTGTCCCCAGTTAAAACCAGTCAAAAATGTATTATCTCAACATCTAGTCTAGAACAAAGAAAGGTAAGGAAAGGCTTTGTAAGCCTTCAATTTAATGGTTTATCTCATATCATTGAATTTTGTGCATTAACCTCAAAGCAGAGCTCAGAGGTTAACAATGTCTTCCTGTCATGTCTCTAAACACTTGCTGTAGGGATGGGCAAGATGGCGGATTTCACTTTTTGTAGAAAACATTAACGAAAACAATAGGAAGCTTTATTCAGTCTTTTTTAAGAGATCAGTCAGGTGCAGAGCGCATAAGAGATGTTTTAAAGTAATCATTGATAACCAACTTTTCAGAGAGCTAGATCTACACAACAATGAAAAACATATGAAAGGTTTTCATTCATCTATTATCTCGACCTTTATTACTATTTCTTCAACCCCCGCCCTGCCCCTGAAATCAATGGTACTAAAGCGTCGGTTATCATGAGCGGGTTGACATTTGCTAGACATCCTCTTTATCAGTGCGGTAATGTGGTATTTTTAGGTAATGAGTTTTATTTTCATTGCAATCAATGAATTTTTTTTCACTGCAGAAGTTTTAGAAGATGAAAAAAACAAAGGAGCATTATGGCAGGTGTTAAAGATCCTTTCTATTATCATTTTATGTAAGTTGCATTAAAGTCTTTTCTACTGGGCTTGAAAATTAAGTTATGTTTTCAACCTAAATATTAAAAATGAGCAAGGCTTTCAAACGTTTCAATACTTGAATTAAATCTTCAGTAACGTTTTGAAAAAATTACTTCTTGAAAATTAATTTAAAAAAAGTTGATAAAGAGGATATAGGTATCGAAATGTTTGAATGCAATTCATTCTTGTCTTATCTTTCAAATATCTTATAAACTCGAGAAAATTGGCTTTCGAATAAGTACTACGTAACAACTCAATAAATTAATAAGTTTTGTATCATAGGTAAATAAACTCTTTAATAACTGATTTATATGCGATATCGTCTATTCTGGGCGGCAGAGTGCTCGATATAATAAAGATAGAGCTAAATTAATAGAGTGAGACGAAAGAAACTCAAGTATTTAAGTTGTTACTTCAAGTTTCATGCTTTAATCGCAATCCTCAGACAACTTGAAGTAACAACTTAAATACTTGAGTTTCTTTCGTCTCACTCTATTAATAACTGATTAAAGAATAAAGAATCAAAAATAGCTGTAGGCCAAAATGGCAAAAAGTTTATTCCCACGAAAGTTTGTATCCTTGATGTATTTGCCCAAAAATCCTTTTCTATTTGTAGGTATTATTCTTGCGGATGCTGCAATGGCACTGGGTTTTCTTGACCCAACTCTACAAGGCCATATTCAGAAACCTGTAAGTACATTAAGGGACAGTCCATGGGCACGTAGTTAATTTGTTGTTGATCTTAATAGGCAAATGCACTTACTATAATCGTAAGGCTCAAAGCACAAAGGGCCCACTGAATGGCAATGCAACTCTGGTCCTTCCTCCCGATGTGACCACACCTTTCTTTTGCCTTTTGCCTGTTACTACATAGAGCTGGCAAGTTCCACATTTCTCTCATTATCGAAAGGAGATATCTAACCGGAAGCTTGCTTATAATTACGAATGGGTAGACAATGCTAAATCAAACGTCTACATGTGCATAGAAAGGGGAAGGGATGTCAGACAAATTGGAAATTTGTGAATAAATGGGTGGTTGCTTAAACTAAGACTAGCCATAAGTTTTCTGCTTATCATTTTTCCAACAAAATATCCATTTATCGTGGTTCATGTAACTTTGAAAAATAGTTCTGTGGTAATGTACGATCTTTTATATGATTTTATATAAGCTCCTAATTGTAAAATGGGAAAATGTATTTCACGAAAGAAGACGATCGAAATTCTGAAATGCCTCTACTAGTCTCGAACCAAGGACTTTACGTACCAAAACAAACACGCTAACCACTGCCTCAAATCAGGACAAATAAGAGTTCAGTAGCTCTGAGATGTATCTTGCCCCAGACCTATCCACAATTGAGGTATTATTCGTACTTCGTATTAAACCCTTCTTAGATTTTGTTTGGCATAATTCTGAGATAATGTTGGTTAACGGCTTTACCTGAATTTCTCTGACGTCTCTTGTTAAATGTAAATTTGTATCTTTGTAATTGTCTTTGACCTACTGCTTGGACTTGGAATTAAAGGTAAAAATTCAAGTTAAATATTCCTCTACATGACAAAACATCGAATTATCAAAGATTATGTTCTGCCGTCTCACAGTTCCCCATCGAAATTTTCTTTGTTTTCCTTAATCACCAAGTGATGACTGCAAATAAGATTTTATTTAATTTTCTTCTGAAGACAAAAGACTGAAATAAAGAATAAGAAATAAAATAATTCAGCTCAAATCGAGTCATTTATATCTTCTTACTTTTACGTAATATCACCTGTAAAGTATTCATTTTTAGTTTCATCTGAAAAGCTATCAAGTTGGCTTGATGTTCCTGATACATTCTGGAATCTATGCATTCATGGCACCACTTGTTGGTTGTATTGTAGATAAACAGGTTAGTGTTAACATGAAGTACACCAATCAAACCCAGGAAGATGACATCTATCTGTTCTATTAAAATGTCAAAGATGTCATCACTTTTTTCACTCATTTCTGCAATTATGAACATCCAGTTTTAGCATTATTATATGTTTAGCATACCTTTCAGGGAACCGTTATGGAAATAAGATCCTTTTGGCGATTTTAATGCAATCCCTGACACCTTAGTTAATGGTATTATCTTAACTATTCACTCCCGTTTAAAAGCATTTGATATAAAGTAATAAATGGTATATTTTCAACAATTTGATTTTTCATTTCTAACATTGAAAATAAATTTTAGTGGCAAATGTATGCAAACATAGGTAGGAAACTTCTACCATTAGATCTCAACTTGTAACTGTGAGGAACATGGTAATAGAAGAAGTATCCGAGCCTCCTTTTTTAAGTGCCTGTGTTAAAAAATCTCCAGGCATCATTTTTCATTCAATCAGCTGTTCCAAATTTAGCGTTGACTGGACTCTGCAGTATGGCATGAAAATATCCATATCTTTTTGCGATCGAAACTGAAAATAAGAGTCGCTCGATAAAGAACATTCTGTATTACACTGAAACAAAACTCGATTCCAGATTCTGTGCAATTGCCTTTAGGTCTGGGGTTGGTAAAATTGTAAGTAATATATTGAGTTTCTTGTTGTTTGCTCAAGGGTGTGTTTCAATCTCTGTAAGATGCGCACAATGGCGTTGTATTTGGGTGCTCTTATTTCAATCAACCTTTTATTCAAACCAGGCTGCTGTTGTGCAGAGTGGTTCTTGAAAACATGCGTTAACTTGTTCCCTAAATATGGGACAGAAGGTAGCGTTCTCGCCTTTGGTAGTAAGGTCCTGAGTTCGAGCCCATGTGGGGCAAAGCAGTAATTTGGGGGAGTCGACTTTGGTAAAATACATTTTCCATGTTATACCTTTGCTAATGGATTATTGGTTTGATAGTTAGTTTTCCTCTAGGATGCCAGAGTGCTGATGGTACTTGGTGGAACAATGTGTGGTCTATCTTATGTGCTGCTTGGCCCAGCACCAATTCTTCCTGAGGCAGTTTTTCCAAGGTAAATACAGGGAGAAACACATGGGTTCTTATCCTCATTTGATGGTGCTTATGTTTAGAAAATGAAATACAATCTTAGGTGTCTGAGCGGAGCGCCCTCTAATAGACCTTGCTTCCAATACAGTACCATCCCGCCACTAAGAAATGAATATTGCAAAACCAGGCTGCCTAGTTTCTCATAGATTGAGAAAAAATAGGTGAAGAATTTATCGCTGAATTTGCATGATATGCCAAATAGTTTAAATACAAATCAATTTCTAAAGCAATATGAAATCTCGATATGACAAATCTAATCTTAAAAGTATGGGTGGTGCTATCTAGCAGACTGAAATTTCCAAGTCAGTTTCTAAGTGGCGGGTTAGTACTGTTGATAAAAGGTTTCTGTGAAGTTTCAAAATCCAATTAAGTCTGATGATGTTGATGATATCGATCATTAACGCATATCATTTTAAATACGGTTTACACCAGGAACAACCAGAGGAGTTTTATTAGCTGCAATGAATTGTAGATTTTCTAAACGTACTAGAAATACTGTGAATTGACACCAATTAAAACAACGTATTTATTGGGATTTTGAAATTTCTAAGGTAGACAGTTGAAGAGTTTCTTCAAACACAAGTTACTCAATACTCGAACACATTTCAAAGCTACTGAAAACAGAACAATGGATTGTCATCCTTTTGCTCAGTACTGTTTGTTATAAGTATTTTGGGGTATATCATTAGTACTGGTGGGGGATGTATGGTTTCTCTCACCAATTCTGTATATCCTCCACAGTGCTGATGGTATCCATCAAAAATACTCAATATCCTCCACAGTACTGATGGTATCAATCAACAATACTCAATATTCTTCAAAGTACTGATGGTATCAATCAACAATACTCAATATCCTTCAAAGTACTGATGGTATGGTATCCATCAACATTACTCAATATCCTCCACAGTACTGATGGTATCAATCAACAATACTCAATATCCTTCAAAGTACTGATGGTATGGTATCCATCAACATTACTCAATATCCTCCACAGTACTGATGGTATCAATCAACAATACTCAATATCCTCCACAGTACTGATGGTATCCATCTACAGTACTCAATATAAAGTAGGACCAGTGGCCAATATAAAGTATTTCAGTGAAAGGCCTTGTTAGCTCACTTTGATGATTCACTTGTTATTTTGCAGAGAAAAGGAAAAAGAGGCTAGAATTTTTTTTCTTTGTTCTCTTCACTTCCATCGTTTTCAAGAAACGGCAAGGAAGATCTGTCTGAAACCACCAATTCTGAAATCTGATGCAAATGTTATAGAAATATCCATTCCTAAGTTGGTCTAGTTGTCATCGACATGAGCTAGCTTTTAGTGTGTTCATGTTAATTAATATACGACTCATAGTGGGTTATCAAACGTGTCTATTTCTCGTGGGATACCTATGCAAATATTGTACAGGTTTCTGGGTAAACAAATATTGTGATGATGTTATAGATTAGTAATTCAATAGACTTCCCTTTCAGAACTTTGTGGATGAATGGAATCGCATTAGCTCTACTTGGCATTGGTATTGGTCTTTTTCTAATCCCAACTATTTCAGATATGACACAGGCAGTAGTGTAAGCTCGTTTTTGTTGTTTATAGTCTAAACTTACTTTATTGTAGATTGAATTTTAATCAACATAAAGAATTTCCACCCTCAGTACTCTTTATTGTTAGTTTTGCACGGGGATATAATCAGTACTGTGTGGGGGATATCTGGTTTCCCTTAACAATACTGAATATCCTCCACAGTCCTGATGGTATCCATCCAGAATACTGAATATCCTCCAGAGTTATGATGGTATTCTTCCACAGTACTGATGTTAATCCCTTCAGTACAAATATTATCTCTCAAAAGTACTGAATATCCTCCACAGTACTGATTGTATTCCTCCAAAGTACTGAATATCCTCCACAGTACTGAATATCCTCCACGGTACTGATGGTATCCCTTCAAAGGTATGAATATCCTGCACAGTAATGGTATCTCTCTATAGTAGTTATGGCTTCCGTCTACAGTACTGATGGTATGCACCAGAGTACTGCATACCTTCTATTCTACTGATGGTATTCCCTAGCAGTTACGATGGTTTCTCTCGACAATACGGAAAGTATCCCCAAACAATCCCAAATACCCTCCAATATACTACTTGTATCCCCCAAATTCAAGTCCTTGAAAAATCTTTTACTGTAGTACTAATATACAATGATGTAAACTGGTTTTTTTATTCTGTATCCTCCAACTACTTCTTTTGTGGCAAATGAAAACAATAAGTGTGTATTCAAGAGGTTCCAGCTTGGGTACTCCTTGAGTTGGTTAAATTAAATAGTAGATGTATCAAGACAATAAGTGATAATTATTCTGTTTTGTTTCTGTAGGAAACATGGTATGGCTGAGGATTTATCAACTCACAGTGCTATTTCATCATTATTCGTTACGTTTTATAGCATCGGGTGACTAGCTCTCAAATTTCTTTCTTTCTGGTATTTGCTAGCCAGAAGGGTCTGCTGACATTACCTGTTTCTGATGTGCCGAAAAAAGATTGTTTTCTCACTAACTGGTATACCATAATGTAATATGCAAAGTCTTGAGCCTAGGGCCATGTCCAACAAAGACCAGGACAGCGCCAAATAACGTTCTAAATCTTGACTTGATTTTCTTGATATGCTTAAGTGGGTAGCCACTAAAACAAATTCGACATACGTTTGTTTATAGATCATGTTTAAACTTACCCAGAATATTTTGGGGGCTTTGTTTGTTCGTGATTTTCAAATGGAGCTACATCAATATTATATGGACTTCTCGAAACAGGCATACATTCATGACAGTAACTATTATTTGATGAGTTTTCATACTTTGATTTTAGATCAATCGAAGGACCAGCTGCTGGGAGTGCTTTGGTACAAAATTTTGGTTTTCCCTGGGCTTATACGGTAAGATTCTAGTTTTTCCTAATACAGCAGTAACAAATTCAGATTTTTTGATTATTCACTATTGTTTGAATAACAAAGTATTGTATCAGGTCTTTAATTTGTCATCTTAATTATTCTATCAAATAGTTTTATCATTTATAAGTATTTCATCAATAGAATAATAATTATGATAATACTTCAGTCATGAAATTACTACCTACTTCATGAATCAAACATACAGGCTAAGATGGCCCTAAATGCATACATAATTTAAAGTATTATCACATTACAGTATTCAAATTGTAATAAAAGGAAGTCAAATAGAACAATTTCAATTTAAACATTTTCACAAAATTCTTTTACAAAATATAGTAATAGCAGAGTGCTCAAAACACATCGACTACATTTTGAATTTAACTCAGATCTCTGCAATTTATTTGCTTTACTCTGATTGACAGACTTTATATTTTTAGATATTTGGCTTTTTCTTGTGGTTTTGGGTACGTATTCAAATTTTTGCTTTCAAATTTTACTCAGAATAGAAGGGAGATTATTAGACCCACGACATTTAATGCTGGGCTTGAAAGAAATTCTCGAAACTTTCAACTTTTCCTGTAGTTTATTTGTGTGCAAATGTAAACCAAAAATATTTCAGCAAGTAAGTGCTTATCGTTTTACCTTGAAAAATGAAAATTTATCCAGAGCCAAATCCTTGTTATTGTCGAGATCGAGTTGCTTTGTTAGTTTTATTTTCTCAAACCAAAGTGACATAATCTCTGTAAACTCAGAGCAAAACATTTTATCCACAACTAAAAAATCATCACCAAAAGAAAATTTCCTTCAAAATCTTCCGAATTTATTTCTTATCTTCCAGACTTTTATCTTGGCAATATTTACAATAATTAATTAAACGAAGATTCAAATCAACAAGGTATCATATTTTTGTGAATGATGATTGTTTTGTAGTTTTCTAAGAAGGAAGTAAGTTGGTCGAGCACAGTTGGAGGTAGCCTTTAGGCTTTGTTTGAGGTAACCCTCATTTTTTACGCTGTTTTCTTTCTAGTTAATAAGGATGGTTTCAGACATTAGAATCTGAGGTATTGCTTCCACAGGACTGATGGCTTCCACACAGTACTAAACACCTTCCTCTCAATGTAGTGATGATATCCTTCACAATACTGAAAATCCTCCGAGCTACTGAGAATTCACCACAGAGCTTCATGTTATCACTCAACGGTATTGATGGTATCCCCTGAAGTACTGAAAGTATCACTCCACAGTACTGAACACATTACAAGGTACTGATGATACCCCCGCCCCCACAATACTTGTAGAAGGGGTCAATCGTTAGCTACGCTTCTATTTTACGTATGTAAATTTATGGGTTTAGAGACAGACATACTCATGTGAAATTAACATGTTTAAAACTAACAACTAAATTGATTACACTGGATAAAATACGTGGTTGAGAACAATTGAAAAGAAAATAAGAAAATCCTCACATTCGGTTAAGCGTGATAAAAAATGTAAAGGAAGTGACATGTAATGGATGGTTTGATGGTAATTTTTCCAAATTGCCGGGTAAATAAACCTTCTCACAGTGGATTATATAAGATGTTTTTCTTTTTCTTAGTGACCTTGAAAATTCTGAAGATACCAAACCTCTTATGGCAAAATTATGAAAATTCTGTATGTAGCCGGTGAGTAAAATAGATCATTTACGTCAAGTCAATATGATACCTCTGTATTGGTTGGTATTGCTGATTATTGAAGTTTATGAATAAAAAAATTACCTTGGCCACTCATTTAAGACGATAAATCTGAAGAAAAATCATCTCAAAACTACTCGTTGAGAACAAATATTCACCTGAAAGAGCCACGAGTTTCAACATGTGGGTATGGAACAGAAGATATCAAATACAGAGGTTGTATTCTATGGTCATCGCTATCCAATGACCTAAAAAACTGTCCATCCCTTAAAGAATTCAAACAAAGCATCAAAAAAATAGAAAGCCAACCATTGCCCTTGCAGATTATGTTGTTTTTTTGCAAAATTTAAGGTACATTAACTTAATTAGAAACTTTTAATTAGTATCAAGGTATAGATTTACCGTTTTATTATTCCTATAACGTAGTTTGCTTTAATTAGCTTATAACTAGTACTGTAGTAGCCGACTACAGTAGTAGGTGGATTCAAATTAGCAATTTCACCATTTAATTTTTGCAGTTCTAAACCGATTGGAAAAGTTCATTTTACGAGAACAAAAACCCATTGCCATAATTTAAGTAAACGCTGAGAACAAGTTGAGGCTGATAATTTTCCCTCAGTTCATGAATGTAACAAATGAAAATGATAATTATTATTTGATGTATAAATTTAAGAACGATTATACTAGTAAATAGCTGTAAAACTAATAAATTGACATTTCTGGTATGTCAGACAGGTCTGGAGAGTCAAGATTTGCTGCAAACGATGCATCCAATGGCAAAAACAGGCTTCCAAATAAAAATAATTGAAAACATTTCAGCCTGAAAAAAGATATGTCATGAACAGTAACAAAAATTATGATGCACAGAGACCTTATGTCTAGGGGGTCTAAGAATTGTAAGGCGATACAGTTCATTTTGTCCTGTTCATTTTTACTGTTAGGACATTTGATTAGGGATATAACTATTTAGTTAAAATAATTTTTTATTGATACAAATTTAGATGCAAATAACTCTCAATACTTATAAATATCTTATTGTATATTATGACTGATATACCAGTATTAATGCTGTAGTTTAATTGTTTATGATGCTATGTATGGTTTGAGTTTTGAGTAACAAATTCTATTCAATTCTTTTAATTTTAAAAATCTAATTCAAAGAGGCATTGTCACGAAAAAAAGTTCTTTTTGAAAAGAGGTAGTATATACAATGGGGAATGATTTATTTCGTCGTTTTTGGACAAAAAAACAGAAACTAAAGTAAAAGATCGAGGTCTTCCGTCTGATTTTCCGTCATCACGAGTGAATAGAGGTGATCAAAGTCTATTGTTTGCAACGAGTTTTTGTGGGTCACAAAAATTTATTTTCGTAGAGCTTTGAAAGCTTTTATTTTGAGAAAAAGAATAGCACTAACCTGTAGAGAAGAATGAATTCTTTCTTATCGATGTTGTTTGAGATTGAATCTAAGAGACCAAAATATCGTGACAATGCTTTTTTAATGCTATATATTTTAGTAGGTTATAATATAGGCAATTTGCCATACATCATATCTTTTTCGCTATCTTTGGGTTTTTGAGTTTATGATTTGTTTTGTATGTATTTTGTCGGTAGGCTTTCTACCTGATGTGTGCATTGGCTCGGAAATTTGGCTATTTTGGGTTCAATCACCAACCGTAAAAGCGTAGATTACTGTAGTGCAGGCAAAACCGGGCCGGTGTACAACTCGCCCGATTTTTCCTGCAAGACATTATAGTTAGTAGTTGCAGTTCAGTTTTAACTTATTAGGTATGTAATGTATTTAATGAATTTAATGTATTCAAGCAGTTGATTAACTAAAGATGTTATACCATTATCAAGATGAGGAAAACCCTTATTCTTAGGTGTTTGCAAGCCTAATTACAAGGATCTCATTCGGTCTATGAATAGGTGCTTGGTTTGGTCCGGGATTAATTTTAATTGCATTATAATTGTCATTTTTTGCTGGAAAATATTTTAGTTAGATTGCTCCACGGTGAACACCCAGAGACCTTGTGTACTTCTTTGCCAACGATGCTATTACTGAGCTTAATCATATTTGACGTTGAGGCGAGCTATGTAAAAGTTTTTAGGGTGTGCAGGGCCTCTAGTGTGCATAAGTTATATCGCGAGTTTTTCAGATATTTTCAAGAAAACAGTATAATTTCCTGCAAAAATGTACGAGATCTTGTCTAAAGTGGCTTGAATTTTCATTAACATCGATTAAAATGATAGTTTTAATAGTCAAGATATAAAACATTTGTAATCCTTTCCACGAAGATCTTAAATCAATAGAATATTCAAAAATTAATTTTATACTCAGAATTGCCTTTTTCTCGCCCTTAACTTTTAAGTCACGAGATAATGAACAATCAGCGTCTTCCTTACATGCCTTGGCATTATACAATTTCAGCCCATCTTCAATTTCGCTTGTTTCTCGGTCAAGGTAATCGTTTTCTCTCTCCACATGACATAGATAAGGCTCAAAATGATATTGTGTAAATTCATGGTGTACTCATATTTCTTCTAAAGCACTTTCTCGGAATGTTTACGACCAAAAAGTCATGCTTAAATCATCAAAAATGACGGACGTGCATTCTCCTCCATACGTTCGTCCATGTTGTCAAACGGGAGGTACAACAACTGACGTCATAGGAACAAAATGGAGAAAAACGAAGTATTTCGTGCCATGTTGTTTTTTAGCCTCCAGGTTAGCACACTGTTTTTCAAATATCTCGAGAACGAAATGACATATCCTTTTCGGGCTTTTTCGCAGTAGTTTTAGAATTACTTTCCCTTTCAAATATCAAATTTAAAAAATCACGACACTCCCACTTTAAATCAGTTATTAAAGATTTTATTTACCTACGATACAAAACTCTTCACTTTATTGAGTTCTTAGTTTGTGCTAATGTGAGAGCCAATTTCCTTGAGTTTATAACACAATCGAGATAATTTGTGAAAATGAAAATGGCCCGAATTGGACTCGAACCCACGACCTCTATATTTGTACTCTAGAACGCTACCACTGCGCGATCGGGGCTACAAGCATTATTGGTAGCGTTCTAGAAATCAAATCTAGAGGTCGTGGGTTCGAATCCTACTCGGGTCATTTTCATTCTCACAAAGTATCTCGATTGATTTTCCAAATCCTGCTTCTCTTCAAAATCAAATCATACGGAATGCAATCTAAAGCTTTCGACAGATCCATCAAAATGGACCCTACAATAAAGTTGTTGTCAAGCTTTGATTTCCACTCTTCTAAAAGTCTAATTAAAACATGTTGTGTATTATAAGCTTTTCTATAAGCTGCAATAAAAATTGAAAGAGTCTCATCAAGGAAGGGGCTGAGCTGTTAAAAAGTGTTGAGTATACTATCTGGACGATTATTTCTCTCTACAGTACAAAAGGGTTCACCTTTGTTTAAAGGGCAGACTGCAGCAGTTTTTGCATTCTGGGGAAATATGAAATTTCGAATGTTACAATTGATGGCGTTAGTAAGAGGCACAGCCAGATCATTGCGAGCCAGAGAAACAAGTTTTGGTGGAATTTGATCAACACCTGTTGATTTACTACCATCGAGCATTTTCAATTGGAGCAATACGTCTCTCCCAGTAACCTTATTGGAAGAAATAGATTGAAAAGTATGCTCAGGATCATGAACTATAGTGAGAATACTTGGATGATCCTTGTATTTATCAAGAATTAACCTGAAAATTTCTCAATAATAATCAATAGAATTCGCATTTGCAATACTGGAAGGTTTCTTACTGGAAGTGTTTTCGATAATATTTATGTAATAATCATTAAAATCTAACATAAATCATGATCATCAGTAACTATTTGTCATCTTTGACCAGGGATATATCGGTACCAGCTACAACACCCTTATTTGAGATAAAAGGTTTTACCAGATCCCAGAAAGCTTTATTTGACATGAGACCATGGCTTGTAACTCTCTTGAAATGATTCTTTATGGCTTTTTACGGGGAGTAAGACAGCGATTTCGTTCCTTCTTAAATGCTATTTCAATATGCTTTCAAGGGTGTTTATTCAATCTGCGTTTAAGCCTAGCACGAGTGTAGATAGCTTTTCTCAGCTCTGGGTTCATGAAGGGTGCATCGTTTCCTTTTAGAAACTCAGTTTTGACAGGAGCTTGTTTGTCCACTATATTACGGAAAGTTTTGGTTAGGTGGTCGAAGGATTTATCCGGGTCAACCCCGTCGCATTCAAATTGGCATGCTATACATCGCTCATGAAATTCTCTGGGACAAAATGTTTGTAGCTGCGATATTTTATCTGTTTCCGTTTTAGTTTAGGAACAGTTGGTTTCATCGTCGTAGCTACAAGACCATAATAGTCACTTAGACCTGTTTCGAACATAGAGGTTTTCTCGAAGGACCTTGGTCGATTTGTTCAAATAACATCAATTGTCATGAAAACGAGGCTGTTGCCCACCTTAACAGTTCTAAATTCAATTTTCAACATTCACACCCACCAAGGATGCTTAATCTGCTTTTAGATATTTGTTATCTCTGCTTAAAACTGTTTTCTCGTTGGTTTCGTTCAGAGACATGAAAACAAGCCTTTAAACACAAAAATGAGGCAGATGGCCCCCATTAATCCCTGTAAAACATCAATTTTTGAAATCAGCACCCTCGAATTGACCAAATGCATTTTATCTCATAAATTTCCCCCTCGAATGACCATTCCCCTATTCTCCAACTGGTCTAAATAGCTCAAAAGACGTAATTTCAAAATCAGGCAACCTATTACAAATAATGCCATTTCTCGAGTATTGCTTGACTCCTCTTGCAACTTCAGACCTATCCAATCGAATTGGAATTTTGTGATTATTGATAAGAAGCGATTGAGTTTTAAAATCCGAGTTTAGTTTTGTTTCTTCTATAAGTAATACATCAGGCAACTATCTTTCAGTGATCATTCTGAGATCAGTGATTTTATGTTTTAAAAGCCTATGAGCACGTTTGCGCACATTTAGTCCTTAGATTAAATAATTCATCGATATCATTCCTGTCAAACTCTCTAGTCAAACCTGATGTATTTTCTGCTTGTGAATCGTTATCAAGGCTTGCTGGATATGTTTCTGATATCCGATTTTTAGCAACTGAATTTTCTAATGAACCAGTGAACTCATTTACAGCGGATTCATCAATACTCCTGCTACTTGAAAAGCCTGGTTACGGTCATTCATAATTTAAATAGGTTAAAAAAAATTCAGTAATGTTTGTCCCTTCAAAATTCAGATGAAGGTCCCAGTTATCTAGATATTAAGTAAGTTGTTGTCATGGATAATGTAATCTACTGGTAACCTTTCCCAAAACCTTTCAAGCAATGCGTTTACCTTTGCTCTCTTTGCATTGAGTTCTTTTGAGTCTGTTCTCATGACTAAACTGGATACGGCCACGTGCTGCGTGCGTTTCTTTGTCTCCATTGCTGAATCTACGATCTTGTTTGCAACGCTCACGGGGCTTTCCTTTCGAAAATTGTTTGTCCCGCAGTGAATAATTACTCCTTTGGGGTTGGACATGATTTCTGGCTCCAAATAAAATTTCATCTTTTCAACTGTTGGGAGTTTGAATACATACTAATTTTTGGCCTCATCGTTGATTTCTTTTCTCCTGATCTGTTTGGTCATTGAGTATCCTACAATGATGAACTTTGGCTTTTGTCCTCTGGCAGGATAATCGTTCCTATGATAGTGTTGAGACTGTCTGTTGCGACCATAACGATTCCTGATTTCTGTTTCCATTTTTTTTCTATTTCTAATTGTTTGTCCTCCTACATGCATTGTAGAGCTTGCTGCTGCTAACAGCCCGCTCAGGGAACTTTCTTTGTCCATGTAATAAGGAAATTTAATAGGATAGGTCCGTGGAAACGATGTTCCAGGAGGAAATTGTGCATTCTCTCGGACAGCTGCTGTACTATTAACAGTGGGAGGTATAGTTTCTCCGTGACTACCAGAACTTTTTGTTATTTTGTGACCCCCTTGTTGTGCGATACCATGCTTTTGCATTCGTTCATGATCTCTTGTTAATACTGGATCTTTATCTGGGACCTATGCATGAATTTTTTGCGCTCACTGCGTCCATAGCAGCATACTGTGATATCTTCTTGGTAAAGCGTAAAAACCAACAAGCAGAATACAGTTGTGCTTTACGAAATGATCACGACCAAGGCAAAAACAATAGCTTCTGTCTCCTGCTCTCACCAATCAAATTACTTTATTCTTGCTTAATTGATGTTAATTTATGCCTGGGTCGTGCTCGACCCACATTAGCACTACCGTTATTGTTTCAGTTCCGTTGTTTAGCTCGATAGACCACAGGGTATCAAGCTTGTTTCTTTTATTCAGTCAGTGCTCAAGATTTGTAGCACGACTAGGCATATCTATGGAAGCACTATGTAAAGCAACCTTACCTCTCACAACGGCCTAAGAAGAAAATATGCGCCAGCGAATTGCCGATGATTAATTGTATAGATCGGTGACAAGAAAAGGACGAATTTTAAAGAAAGAAGAACTTAGAAAATATTATTTTGTTGAAAATTGTTAATCGTGCTGAGCACGACCAACACTTCTGATAGCTTCGCCACTTGTACCTAAAAACCTTTCTAACCTCAGATTTCATACACCCTTTTTTTTCGTCTGACACTCAACAGAGTAATACGTTAGAAACAGAACGAAACGAAACCTAACTGATATATATACCCAGATGTGGATCGAAATAGGCCAGGTAGGCCAAATAGGCCATTACACTTAGCTATTTTGGAATCAGTCTATATAAAAACCAGGGATCCCCTAATGTGTAGACAGAAGGAGTTCGTTTTCGCCTTAGAAGTCTTCTAGTAATCTTATTGGTCAGCTCCCTGTATCTTGGGTGTTGATTGGTTCTTCTACACCATTGCAATCATTCACCTCTTTTCTGAATGGCCTATTTCGATCCACATCTGGGTATATAATCAGTTAGGTTTCTGTTTCGTAATGTTTCTGTAGTATTACTCTGTTGGGTGTCCGACGAAAAGCGTAAGTAATTTATGTGTTCGTTTCATTATGTTTCAAATATTTCTGGCTATATAAGTATAAGCATTGGTACTAGTATTGGTTTTGGTATCAATCGGCAGAATTAGTATTGCTATCAGTATTGGTATTGGTATTTATCGGTGATATTAGTTTTGGTATTGGTATGAGTATTGGTATCGGAGTAAAACATAAAACTGGCATTCTTAGAAAAAATTTATAGAGAAACAAAAACACAACCGTTCTCTGTACACAATGGTCTTGATATGAAATCTTTTCCAATGTAAGCTTTACAATGACAACCGAGTGATTTATACTAAAACATTTTTATTGGTGTTGGTATAAGTAATAAGATCAGTATTAGTATTAGTATTAGTATTTGTAGCAATAGTAAGAGTATTAATCAGTTAACAACGGTGCATAGCTCTATAGATGATAACCGTAACAACTGTAGGTCTTTAAGCGCTTTGGCTTGTTGAGATACCCCTGGAAAGATAGAAATTGTACCATCACGCGATTTTGTCGTCATGAAAACGAGGCCTTTGTCCACCTTAACAGTTCTAAATTTAATTTTTCACATTTAGGCCCACCAATGATGCTTAATCTGTTTTTAGATGTTTATCATCACTGCTTAAAACTGTTTTCTCGTTGGTTTAGTTCAGAGACATGAAAACGAGACTTTAAACATGAAAATGAGGTAGATGGCTCCAATAAATCCTCGTATATGATCGATTTTCGAAATCAGCATCCTTAATTGACCAAATGCTTTTCATCTCATAAATTTCCCCCTCGAGTGACCATTCCTTCCTTTATTCTCTGCCTGGTCTATTCCCCTTTCAATATATCCCCAGGGTCAGCGAATTCCAACAGCGAGTTGCCCATTCTTCCAAAAAGAAAGCAGTAATTTATATTTCATGCCAAGTTTAACTTCAATGGTGTCATTAAAAACTTGTGGTTGTTAATGCTGCTGTCTTAAATAACCCACGCGTAAAGAAAAGCACAATACACCGCAATCTGCAAAGCCAAAGGGCAGGCAGTATGAAGCAAAACCTGACCCAACTATTATATGAATTACACTATCATAAGGTAAGGTTTTAGATTGACAAAGAGAAAAAAACAGATATGGAGAAAATTAGTGACAAAAAGCAAGAGGAAAAAGAGTTCGTTCCCATCGCTGAGACAGAACCAGATTCCAATCCTGAAGAGGATGAAAGCAAGGAGAGTGTGTTTGGTACAAGGCAAAAGAAACTGGTACTAATCTCATTATCACTGGTTTGGTTTACTGTCAACTGTGCTGATTCAATGATTTCACCCTTCTTTCCAGGAGAGGTACATATCATTCAGGTTCCCTCCAAACTTTATTTAGATTTGTTGTATGAATGCTCAAATCTATTTTAATTAGCAGCAAACTGGCTTCAAGTCTCCAGTAGCTTTTGCTGGAGTTTTGGCACACTTTTGCCAGGGTAAAATAATTTACTCAAATCTTAAAATCGTCATTTTATGTCCTGGCTAAACATATTCCTAATGCCTAATCTATTATTTTTGACTTAAGTCTGCACTAAAAACCTATCTGTTCTATTATGAAGAAGTTTTTATCGATTGTATAGAAATTGTTCGACACGCAAACGGCACACACTCATTTTGCGTTGATCATGGATAGACTTTAGTTTTATGTTTATTACTCGATGAGGAAAAGATCTACAGCCAAGAAAATTTAAGAGAGTAGAATGTATGGAGTCTTTTACCTAATGGATAGCCAATGACTTCATTGAAGGTCCTTGTTGAACGTAAAATAAAAAAAATGAACGGTACGGAAATTTCCACTGTACGGTTTCTCCCTCCAAGACCCTAGTCTTGTTTTTATTATCGAACACAAAAGAGTCGTAATATAGGCTATTGAATTCTAAATTGAAAAGGGGGGTTCGATAATATATATCTAAACTGAACTACCCAGATAGACTAAAGTTAACATGATTTAACTTGGTTTACATGTTGTATGAAATAACTTATGGGTCATTTATAGTTTAAGTCGTTGTTTCTTCTTCTTGTAGTTAATTCCTAGTCTTAAAGATTAGTTTTAGTATACCTATGATATATTGTGCAGCATTTGTTGAGGGAAATAACAAATCAGTTAAAGTCTATCGGCGACAGATAAAGATCACTTTCATTGTTCATGTCGGTTGGTTTACTTGTTCATGGAACAAGAGGCATTGAAATCATTGGTCAGTTCAGTTTGTTTCCCTTTGAATCAGCAGTGGCGGATCCAGCCACCCATAGAAAGGGGGGCGTAACACACATATCACTGGATAATGTCTGAGAAAGAGGGTATTATCAAGCTAATTGTATTGTTTTTCGACCAAAATAGGGGGAGCCTATGTCCCTTATGGCCCTCTTTGGATCTGGCCCTGATCAGTGGCCTCGCCAGATCAAATAAATTGGGGTGGACAGGGAGCTAATGAGGGGACGGGTAGCTCCACCGCACGGTAAATGTCTTTCAGACGCACCCTTCAGAAGTTCGGACAATGTTGGCAATAACCTTTCTGCAAAAAAAATGACTGGCAAACTATTGCTTAAAATGACTTGTGAACTAATACTAAAAAAGACTTTTGAACTAGGTCTGCATGTTTTATTTCTTACAAGTAGAATTTACAATGGAAGTTATTTGTTACCACTTGTTTTGGAAATGTCAACTAAAGAATAAAATTTGAACCAAAGCATCGGCAGAAAACTGAAATAGAGCATCTTTTTCAAAGGAATATTCGAGTCAGTTTAACTGGTCGTACTAACGTGACTAAAACTTGAACTCGCGGTCACTGATGCTCGATTTTGGAAACTCAAGAGTCGGCTTGATTCTACCAGCGTTAACAACAGTTGTTTTAGTGTATTCTTTTAGAACTTCAGTAGAAGGGTCTCATAAATCCATATTCCATACATTCAACAAAAACTCGTGCCAAAAAACACTTGTAGTGCAGTTGATTGAAGAATGAAGATTTACTCTGACACAGACTTGTTTTGCGCAATACACACGACGCTCTATCACGCTTTAGACATTTTCCCTCTTATTTTCTGAATCTGGCTGTGTGTCTCATTCGTAAAAACATGCAATCTTCTTTTTTATAAGAACAATTTTATAAGAACACGAGCCTCATTTTGCCAAATCTTAAGAATAACTTAAGAACATACTGAGGCTGACAATTTTTGGCTCAATATGAACATTTTACGAAATAATCACAATACTGACAAATGATTACAAACAAGCAAATTGACAGCACACAGATATATCGGATGGTTAAGAGAGTCCACATTTGAACCAATTAATACAACTGATAGGGAAAAAAGGCTTCCAAATCATTATTAAGTAAGATCAAATGCAAATGTCAATTAAATTAATTGGTGGAAGACATTTTATCATGGTTTTATCAAAGCATGCTTCTATGTTTCATATTCTTAAATTCATTTCAGAGTTTGATGGGTAAATTGGATTTTGAAATTTGTCTGCTTTGACCCATGTTTGAGTCACTCAATTAAAGAAATCAGAAGAAAAAGGTTTTATTTCAGATCTATATTATGAACAATACATGCCCATAATTGATTTGCACGAGATAATATTTATTTTTGAAATGTTTTGAGACACTTAATGAAGGCTTTATCCTTGCCAGCACTTTATCAACAGCAACGTTTATATTTCAAATATATTTCTTTGAGTGAAATGTTCGTTATTTTCACTTTCCAAATAGAAACATCAATCTCACTAGGAGTCTATCTAGTCATAATTCACTTAAATAACTCGTAAATATTCACCAGTTTTCAAAAACATTATGGCTACCAATGACGTCAGAGTGACGTCATAAATCTGAAATACATGATAATTATTCATAGGCATTTAGCTTATTTATTTTTATCGTTTTTGCCTTTCCAATAATATATTTTCAAATAAAAAACATTTTTGAATCATAATTAACTAATTTCATAGACATATTTCTATATTTTAACTTAGTTTTGCAATTTTTTGATAAATGTTCAAGTCCATAGGGTTTACAATGAGGAAAAATACGATAAAAATCACGATTCAGATTGAAAGATATAACTTTTTCTTGTTTATCTTTATCTCAGAAAATCCTGAAAAGAATTTGTTAATGAAAAAAGTAATTGTTTTTATGAATAGGACGTCATAAACATTGATGACGTTATTGATTTTAAATTTTACTTACGTAAGCAAATACTGATAAATGATATATCATTCGAAATCCCTCATCAACACAAAGCCAATGCTGCTTTAACCAACGCTCTAGGGGGTATAACTGTATAGATATGGCTCCTAAAAATTTTTACACCTGAACGCTTGTTGACAAAAGATGTGTCGCGTGATCGACGACGGTGAGATAACAAAAATAATGTTTTAGGTGCTCTGATAACGTGAAAGAAAAGTCCCACAATTTCCAGTAAATTATTATGTGTTCTCTTGGAGATACAGCATTTTTAATTTTCCGCGGGCACTTTGTTCCTCCCCCCGGTCGTAATAGAATTTAACCCTATCAAGCCTAGGGTATTTGAAGCTGTAGGAAGCCTAGGGGGGCTGATTCGGCCCTCCCCCCCTCTTTAATTTCTTTCTTACACATCCGGTAGACTTGAAACTTTGCATGACTATAGTCCATAGCAAGATGTAAAAAACTGACCAATTTGTTTTTAGTAAAGTCACGTGATCTCTTGATGACGTCATCATATTTTCCTTTTGTTTTGAAGTTTTTAATATTTGATTGTATGAATTTCTGGAAGGGATCTGAAACACAATTTTTTTTTCAATATGGATGCACACATGCTTTATAAGTATTTTTAGATCATTAATGTGAATATTACATAATTTTGATGGAATTAAAAGTATATTTCTGAGCGTCATGTCTATAAGTGTGCTTCTATCGCAAGAATAATGAATCGCTCTTATTTCATATATTTGAGTTTTTTTTTACCTGTACAGGCAGTTTTGTTGAGTAAAATACATGTACAGGGTCGGAAATTTTAATTGTGAAAATATTTTCTACAACATAAGGGTCAAGTAAAGATGCTGACGGCAGCATAAAATTTGGGGGAAAAAATTGCGCATGCGCAGTAAATTTGCACAAAATGTAGTTCATCAGGAAGAGCATAAAAAATAGCACACACTAATGGTCCAAGATGCATTTTCGTTGTCTTGTGTAACTTTTATAAGGACGCGTTTGAATTTTGATGCTTCCTGTTTTTCAAAATGACCTGTGTTGACCCCCTGAAACAAATTCAATTTTTTCAAAATATCACTTTTTAATTAAAAGGAGGAAAAAAACTAAAAGTCAGAAAGTTTGAAGGTCACATATTCAATTTATAAAAATACACAGAAGGAAAACTGCTAGGGGGGGCTGATTCAGCCCCCCCCCCAAGGCTTGATAGGGTAAAACCTAAAAAGTCGCGTTGCTATTTTTTCAATACTCTTGTGGTCGTGAATAAAATAATTAAAGTTTGAGGGTAGCTGTTCTTAAATATTACTCTATTTTCAGTCTTAAATGTTCTTAAATTGTTCTTACTTTTACCATGATTGGGAAACCTTTTTGGTATCAGTAGTGCTAATTGTTTAGAGGTTTGACTTTTGTAACCATCTGACAATATTTTTTTGCTGTACATCAGCTTGTTTTGTAATCATTTCTCAGTCTCATTGTCTCGCATCACTCATTTATTGACTTTAAAATGGTCAGCCTCGGTTTCTTCTTAGTTTGTTCTTAAGTTTTTGCTAAATTTGAGGATCTTGTTCTTATAAAATTGTTCTTATAAAGAAGAAGAGTGTAGTTTGTTTTTTAACACTATTACTACCGGGCTTTTGGAACCCTTGTACTACGAGGGGGCATTGTGCCCGCCCCCTATCATTCTTGTTAAGAACGCGATAAAGTCTTGAAACTTGAGAGAATCATAGAACTTTACTTGTTCTATCGATTGATAGTGCTTTTAACCCTATTACTACCGGGCTTTTTGGACCCTTGTACTACCGGGGGGGGGGGGCACATTGTGCCCGCCCCCTATAATTCTTGTTTTGAACGCGATAAAAGCTTGAAAATTGGTAGAACTATAGAACTTTACTTGTTCTATCGATTGATGGTATTTTCAAAACCATAATGGCTACCAATGACGTCACAGTGACGTCAAAAGTCTGAAAAACCATGATAACTACTTATTGGCATTTAGCTTGCTATTGAAGCTATCCTTATTGTTTTTTTGCCTCTCAAATGGCCTATTTATGAACGAAAAGCATTTTCAAATCATAATCTATGAATTTATTTGACTTTATTTTAGATTTTTTTATGTTTTTACCATTTTTTTCATAACTGTTCAAGTCGATGAATTTTACAATGAAGAAAAATAAGATAAAATAGCTATTCAGATTGAAAAATAGAATTTTTTCTAGATTATCTCTATTCAGGAAAGCCATTAAAGGAATTTTTAAAGAAAAAAATAATTGTCTTTTATAGATTTGACGTCATAAACATTGATGTTTTTATTGATGTTAATATTACATGGCTATGAAGAAGGATTTAATCCTAAATACGAATTAATGCCTAACCGTTGATAAGCCTGGATTTGTGAACACATCTAGGTTACTGTGCTTACTTATTGTCCCAGTTTAGGACAGTGGTTAGCGCGCTCGCACAAACCCGAGTAGGAGACCCGGTGCAGGCATATGTCAATTGCAGTAGCCTACTCTGATATAATTTGATTACCCGTGTTAGATCATGCCTTATGAATTAATATGAATAAATGCGATTTTTATGGCTGTCATCCAATATTTGATGTTTAGACAACAGGATAAGGATTAAACTGCAGCTTTTTGAAGTTTCTAATATTTTTCAAAATTGATGGTTCTCACCCATTGTTTCCAAGCTGCAGAAATAATTCTGTTTAGTCAAAAGTTTATAATCTATATATCATTGTTAGTCATTGGTTCTAGAAAAAAAAGACATTTTGTTATTGAAAAACAGCCTGTTGATCAGAGGGGCCATTTTTAAGGTAGGTTTACGGAGCATGGTCAAGCTTAGACCGCACAATGTGTACAAGGGGCTGGGAGTTTTTTCAATTGTGTTCGTTGTGAGCTAGATAGTTAGCAAGTGATCAATCATCTCAATAGTCAATGGCAAAATAATGTGTTTAGTTCTAATTAAAAAGAACCCATATTTACTGGGTATGTACTTTGTGGATGCCCCGATCGAAAGTTCAAATCGCTTCTCAACGAGAATGTGAGCTCTCGAATATAATTTTGTTACAGCATTTTCCATATTATGATAAAAAAGAAGTCAAAATAAAACCCTTTTTTGTAACTATATATTTTTTTGGTTTTAGGCCCTGAAGAAAGGCTGCAGCACAACTATTACTGGTTTGATATTTGCTGTCTTCCCGTTTGTCATTTTCATCTCTTCTCCAGTGGTTGGCATTGTGGTAAGATGACCATTTTCAGCTAAAACTCATTTATCGTAGTAGTAACTATTTCTGCAGTGTAAGAACAATCTTTAACTGGTGAGATACCAAGTGGGAGTCACTTCCCTAAAAAAGGAACCCACCCACCTCCTCCTACCCCTCTTTGGAATCTGGATTTCTTATAACAAGCTTCATTACATTGTCTCTGTATTATTGTGAAGTAAGTGAGGGCCTTGATGTCTGTAGATTCTGGTTCTATTCAACTTAGTGATTGTATTATTATCTAAGCAATGGCAAAGGTTCAATATTGCCTCGTTAGTAAAGCACTCAGTATATATTTTAAATGGAATTACACGAAGTAGAGAATTGAATGGAGCTTTTAAACACTGTACCATTAGAGCTACCAAGCGAAACTCATCAAATCAACCCAAGCCATATCAAGCTCACATATTGCACCACTACTCACCGAATGCGAACAAATCTATCAACTTCTAGACCTTTCCACAGCAATTTTGAATCAATGATATGCAGTGTTTCTGACTTGCATACCGAGATACTAATTGGCCCCTATGGTTTCTGTGTATGCTTTTCAAATTGTTATTCTATGTTAATTTCAGCTGCCTATGGTTGGTCCGAAATTCACTTTGATGTGCGGTTTATTTGTTGAGGGTGCTTATCAAATAATGTTTGGGTAAGTAGCAGTTTTAAGAATCAATTACCATGAAAATGCTATTTCAAACTTTTCAAATAATGTTCGAATAGACATCCTTTTTAGCAGCATATACTTTTTCCATTAAGTAACTTTTGGTAGCTAGCCTGCAATTGAACCTATTATGCTGGTTGTAGTTCATGTTAGCAAAGAGAAAAACTTGGAAGCTTTTGCAAAAAAAGTTGCAGAGTAATGAATAGTTACTTCAGACTTAAAAATAATGTTGTTATATCTGGAAATTTACAGAGCTTCAGAGAAACAGAAGAAATGCTCCAGTTTCTCTTTCGACGCTATTTCCAGCAATAAAATGGCAACATTCATTTCATCATTACAAATGTCTATATGCGTTATATGATTTTTTTTACACTCTTGTTTTATTCTTTCTTTAGGTTCGTGGACATGATGAATGATGAGAATACGTTTATCATATTTAGCTTCCTCATTCGCATTGTCAGTGCTCTAGGCAGTGCGGCAACCTCAACCGCATCAATAACACTTGTAGTCCAGTATTTTCATGACGACATATCTCCAGCTATTGTGAGTTAAGATCTCAAATACTTTGAAGTTTGTAAATAAAAAACGTTACACCATTTAAACCTTTTTAAAGTTTATAAAATTCTATTCTCAAAAAAACCATCGCCGTAGAATCAAGATATTTGTTTCAATGGATTTGAAGATCCCTTTTTGAATCTGGTTTGAAACATTTTATACGCGCAAATATTCCTAAATAATAAAAAGGATTTATATTTCAAAGATGTATTTCAGTGACAGCTTTATCGTGACATTTTCAGGGAGTTTTAGAGACCTTTGCTGGATTTGGAATGACTGCTGGACCTGCTATTGGCGGATTTCTGTATAGCGTAAGTTGTTATATATATATAGACCCAGCGTGAAACCAAGCAAAAAAAATCTAGCAACTGCACAGTCTCAAGCCTAATATAATGAGAAAAGGATCTGAGATATAATGCTCTCTTGTTCTTGCAAACATTTTCCTAGATCTTACGAAAGTAATTTCTCAAGCTTTTTAGATCAAAGCGGTTGAGTGTGGTTCTGATATCATTGGGAAACTACCCCTGAGTCATTTCGATGTTGGTAAGGGCAACGAGTCTGTCCTCGGGCATTAACCAAGCTTACTATGATAGAATCCCAGTGAAATGCAAAATAATGAATACATGAGCTATGCATTTCTAAGGCGTATATTCCCATCATAAATTATGCGAAGTGAGAGTAACCCCTCTTTTCTAGAATCATTCATCAAATTGCAAAAAAAAATTTTCAATAACTGTGCTATTCTAAAATATCTAAAAAGAATGCAAAATTCAACTACTACAATCAATTTGATGTAGTCACTTACTACTACAACTACTACAATCAATTTGATCTATTAACTTACTACTACAACTACTACAATCAATTTGATGTAGTCACTTACTACTAGAACTACTACAATCAATTTGATGTAGTCACTTAGTACTACAACTTCTACAATCAATATGATGTAGTAACCTACTACTACAACTTTTAAAATCAATTTGATGAAATAACTTACTACTGAAACTACTACAATTAATTTGTTTAAGTAACTTACTTTTGCAATTACTACAATCAATTTGATGAAGTAACTTACTACTACAACTACTACAATCAATGTGATGTAGTAACTTATTACTACAACTACTACAATCAATTTGATGCAGTAACTTACTACTACAACTACTAAAACAAATTTGATGTAGTTACTTACTACTACAACTAATACAATCAATTTGATGCAGTAACTTACTATTACAGCTACTACAATCAATTTGATGTGGTAACTTACTACTACAAACTAGAACAAATTTGATGTAGTTACTTACTACTACAACTACTACAATCAATTTGATGCAGTAACTTACTATTACAGCTACTACAATCATGTTGATGCAGTAACTTACTATTACAACTGCTACAATCAATTTGATGTAGTAACTCACTACTACAACTACTACAATCAATTTGATATAGTAATTTATATCTCCAGTTAAAGCATAGTGTGCAAAGCGAGTGGCCTGAAGCTGTTTGAATAATTTCTTCGTTCTAGTCTTCATGGTTAACTGGTCTTAACCTAGAACAAATTGTATTTTGATTTATCAGAATATGGCAATAACTGATTTTAAATCAAATTACATCAAACAATCACTGGAAAAGAAAATCTCAGGAAAAATGAGAAGAACAATTTTGTGCAGAGTGACTGTTGGAAAAGTTTAACTTAACAAAGACCTGCGACGAAGAATATCCAGATTCTTGTTGTTACTGTGGTCAGTGACTATGCTTTTTGCTGCATCTAGTTTGTTCAGTTTTCTTGCTTGTTTTTTCATGTCACTAATTTATGACTATTCTAACTTTCTTAGGCTGGAGGTTTTAAATTGCCGTTCATTGTTCTTGGCGCTGTTGTTTTAGTCGGTATACTGCCGATTTTATGGATTCTTCCTCCTGACACAGGTACGTGTAGAAAGACTTGAAAAATTAATCAAAGCCTGGATCAGGTGTTGACCTGGGTTAACAAGTGGCCTCAGTCTCGCTCTTAAATAATTGTATTCAAACAGATATTGTCGTTCTCTGAATTTGGATTATACAGGGTCAGCCGAAATAGCCGTCTACACAGTCTTCAGAGCCGGATGACAGGCTAACTGTAACAATACATCATGGTATAAACTAAAACGTTGTCCCAGGAATTATGTGACTCGCCTTTGTTAAGTGTGCGATTTGACAAAGTAAACAAAGCTTCTTCTCGGTGGAGTTTTTCTCGTTCAAACTCTTTTATAAGTTCTTTCTTGATTTTACTTTCTTTCTTCCTGTCTTCTTCGTTCAGTTGCAAATAAATATCAAATTTTGGGCCCTGTAATCTGCTTGCCAGATTCTGAGCGCACTTCTCTTCTAAGTATCCCTTCAAGGTGGAATATAGTTCAACTTTCATGATAAACTCTTTGACATCTCCAATAACATCGAAACTTTTCCTTTGCTATCCATTTGGATTCTGAGATAGAAATGTACCCGAAGGAAAAACTCGAGACAGAGAATATTTCTTTTGGTAGCAAGATCTATCTCAGAATGAATGAAATATTAGAACAAAGCTTGAGTCGATATAAGTCCCAAGGGTAAACACAAATAGTCCATATAAAGTCACGGGGGTTAACACATCAAATATTTGAGGTACCTTTTTTCCTTGTTGACTTTATTAATTTAAGCAGGTAGGGAAAGTTATCCCGGCTCAGTCATTTCTTCACGCAACGTTTTATACCAGATTCATATGAACAGGCTCCAAGTTCATTTACAATTGATACCATGGATCAGTTGGAATGTCTTTCAATAGTTCGTTTCTTTGACAGGCACAAATCTTTTCATTTTTATTACTGTATCCTATCTAAATAATCATGGTTGGGTAATTTGAAGCAAATAATTTTTTTACTGCTTGTTCAGTACTTTCCAGTTGGAAATCAAACAATATATCGACAAGCAATCTAATTTATTGCTTTTCTATTCATTTATACTGAAATTTTTAATCGATCTAAACATTTGTGCCCGGTTGGTACCAGTCAAACATCTATCATTTCAGCATCTAGTCTAGAACAAAGAATGGTAACGAAAGGCTTTCTAAGCCTTCAATTTTATGGTTTATTTCATATCATTGAATTTTGTGCTCTAAGCTCAAAGGCAGAGCTCAGAGGTTTACCACGTCTTCCTGTCGTGTCTCTAAACACTTGCTGTAGGGATGGGCAAGATGGCGGATTTCACTTTTTGTAGAAAACATTAACGAAAACAATAGGAAGCTTTATCCAGTCTTTTTTCAGAGATCAGTCAGGCGCAGAGCGCATAAGAGATGTTTTAAAGTAATCGCTGATAACCAATTTTTCAGAGAACTAGATCCAAACAACAATGAAAAATAGATGAAAAGTTTCCATCCATCAATTATCTCGACATTGAGTACTATCTCTTCAATCCCCGCCCTGCCCCTGAAATGAATGGTACTAAAGTGTCGGTTATCATCAGCGAGTCGAAATTTGCCAGACATCATCTTTATCAGTGCGACAGTATGGTATTTGTAGGTTATAATTTTCATTTTCACAGCAATCAATGAATTTTGTTTCCACTGCAGAAGTTTCAGAAGATGAAAAAAATAAAGGAGCATTATGGCAGGCGTTAAAGATCCCTTCTATTATCATTTTATGTAAGTCGCATTAAAGTCTTTTCTACTGGGCTTGACAATTATGTTGTGTTTCCATCCTAAATATCAAAAATGAGCAAGGCTTTCAAACGTTCGATACTTGAATTAAATCTTCAGTAACGTTTTGAAAAAATTACTTCTTGAAAATGAATTTTTGAAAAAAGTAACTAAAGAGGATATAAGTATCAAAATGTTTTTGAGGAGAATCAGGATTTGGAAAATCAAAAGAGATTATTTGTGAGAATGAAAATGACCCGAGTAGGACTCGAACCCACCACCTCTAGATTTGTGCTCTAGAACGCTACCAATGCTGCTTGTAGCCCCGATGCGCAGTGGCAGCGTTTTAGAGTACAAATATAGAGGTCGTGGGTTCGAGTCCGATTCGGGTCATTTTCATTTTCACAAATTATCTCGATTGTTTTATAAACTCGAGGAATTTTTCTCTCACATTAATACAAAGTAAGAACTTAATAAAGTGAAGAGTTTTTTATCGTAGGTAAATGAAATCTTTAATAATTGATTTAATGTCGGAGTGTCGTGATTTTTTAAATTTGATATTTGAAAGGGAAAGTAATTCTAAAACTACTGCGAAAACCCGAAAAAGATACGTCATTTCGTTCTCGAGATATTTGGAAAACAGTGTGCTAATCTGGAGGCTTAAAAACCACGTGGCACGAAACACTTCGTTTTTTCTCCCTTTTGTTCCTGTGACGTCAGTTGTTGTACCTCCAGTTTGACAACATGAACGAACAATATGGAGGAAAATGCACGTCCGTCATTTTAGACGATTTAAGCATAACTTTTTGGTCGTAAACATTCCGAGAAAGTTCTTTAGAAGAAATATGAGTACACCATGAATTTAAACAATATCATTCTGAGCCTTATCTAAGCCATGCAGAGAGAGAAAACGATTATCTGGACCGAGAAACAAGCGAAATTGAAGATGGGCTAAAATTTTCAAATGCCAATGCGTGCAACGAAGACGCTGATTGTTCATTATCTCGTGACTGAAAGATTAAGGGCGAGAAAAAGGCAATTTTGAGTAAAAAATTAATTTTTGAATATTCTATTGATCTAAGATCTTCGTGGAAAGGAATACAAATGTTTTATATCTGGTTCTATTACAAAGGCACCTCGCCTTCATATCAACGCAATACGGGCGGCCTAAACAAAATAAACTCTATTCCAGTTGGTCATGTTGGGCAGTCATACCATCAAGGCAAAATGAAGCCTCAGGGATGCTTGTTTTAATCTAACACTTCTGAAAATTAATTTGCCTTGTGTCATGAAAAATCTCTCAGACTTTCTTGTACTTACTTGGTACAACTAATGCAATAAAAATATTATCAACTGTGTTTACTTGAATTCAGTCAACTTCCAAACTCAATTTTTCGGGTATCGCCCAAGTTTAGAGGAAAGGCAAGACTTATAAGATATTTTTTATTACGCCTTGCCTCCCCTCTGATAAGTGATTATCAATTAATTTTAGGTAGAACGATTTTATACCAGTTTGCATTATTCTGACATTGATGGGTGAGGTACCTAATCTTTGTCTCATTCATAATATTCATTTACCATAAAATGGCTATCATAAGTTGGTGAAAATTTTGTATTTATGGTAATCATAATAATAAGAAGTTGATATGCTTTTCAGACCTCAGCAGCTAACGCTCGTGGCCTGTCCAGGTTTTGGTTATGCAGCCCCTCCCTAGTAGCTTTCAACCAAATAATACTCACTGTCGGTATTTGACCGAACAGTCTTATCTTTGTTTCTGGGGAGGGGGTATTCAAGTGATTCTGGGGTATTCAACAAAAATCTCTTGTAAAATATAATGGATTCTATTGTTACTTGCATGTTCCATAATGAATACAAATATTCTTTTTTCAAAACCATGGACCTAAGAAGTTTGACTGAAGCATTTCCACTCAAAAAGTTTCCTTAGTTCAAATTAATAATTTAGTTTTCATGAGTGAATTTTCATTTCCTATTCTTTACCAGTGCCAAACATGAATTCGCTATAGAGAAGCGAAAATTAAATGCAAATTTCATTGCTAGAATATTTTATCAGATGAAACAAAACAGAACTATGAATGAAACTCTGTTGGACAGAAGTGTGGAAGTTGTTGTTCTTGATAAGAAAATCAAAAGTTTTTTAAATTTTTGGGTTCATGCAAAATATCCTACTTGAGTTTCTTTAGTTTTAGAAATCTGGCCCTACGGTCTCTTATAAGCAGATTCTTATGAAAATTATTGTTTTTAGATTTTGTTGTTTGTACACGCCTTTTTTATAAAGAGCCTAGCTCAGAGCCTAGTTTTTAAAGTACTTATTTTGAAACATTTTTTGACTACTTTGTTGTTCTAAAAGTTCTTTGGTGGTTCCTTGATTTCAAATGTTAACTTAGTAGATAGGAATATGTATCGACACAAGAAAAGCATTAAAATTTAATATTTTACAATAAACTCGTGATAAGGAAACTTGAAACATATTTTAACACAAAGAAGCTTAGGCTAGGTCTTTAAAACGTAAAAGTTGGTTACATAGTCATTGGATTAGTTGCAAATCGACACTAAATGATTAAATACAAAATTATGAAGTTCCTTGGTGATTTGACCTTTGGTAGTAAAAGTTCCTTATGTTTCTTCGACATGATGGTTCCTTATAAACGTTTCTTTGTAACAAAATTGTATTTTTGTGTTATTTAAAGGTAACTAAGGCTGATGATTTGACCTTTCATATTTCATAGGTACCCTAGCATCAAATACAAAACGTATATTTGCTTAAATACAGCATTTAAAATGCGATCTTCTAGGGTATAATTCTAGCGGAATTCATTAAACTTTTTTCGATTTAACAACAAATTATCGAAACGTAGGATGACTGATCGTGCTTTTTTCATCAAGCCTAGTTTCCATGCGAACATGCATAGTACCTGGCTCCTAGGTTTGATATCAACGAGCAATATCTCAGGGATTGTTTCCCTTTTGCTGATTAGTAATTTTGCAAAGTTTCATGCTTTAATCATTGAGATGCGCAATGAAGGTCGATAACAGCTGGACTAATAGGAGTTTCAATGTGTTTGGAGAATCAGCTGAGTTTTGGTACAACAAATAACGTCACGCAACGCGTTGGACGAAAACGAACTATTCTGTTTGGGCTAATCACTTTTTCGTCCATAACTCAGAAACGAAAACTCTGATTTGACTCAGGGTTTAGGCTTCTTTAGTTGAATTTTCATAGCTAACTACTTTGAAATTTAAAAAAATCAGAACACCCCCACTTCAAGAATAAAGAATCAAAGATACGTGTGGGCGAAAAATGGCCAAAAGTTTATTACCACGAAAGCTTGTATCTTTTATGTATTTGCTCAAAATCTTTTTTTATTTGTAGCTATTGTTATTGTGAATGCTGCGATGGCACTGAGTTTTCTTGACCCGACTCTACAAGGCCATATTCAGAAACCTGTAAGTACTTTAAGGGGCCAACCATGGGAACGTATTTAATTTGTTGTTGACCTTAATAGGCAATGCAACTACTATATTTGTAAGCCCCAAAAGCACAAATGGCCCACTGAATACCTAGACTAATTGGGCAGTGCAACCCTGGTCGTTCCTCTTGATGTGACCACACCTCGTGATTCCTTTGCCTTTGTGCCTATTATTACAAAGAGCTAGAAAGTTCTCTCCTTCTCCCATTAATGAAGGGAGATATCAAACCGGAAGCTTGCTCATACTTACGAATGGTTAGACAATGCTAAATCAAACGTCTACATGTGCATAGAAAGGGGAATGGATGTCAGACAAATTGAAAATTTGTGAATAAATGAGTGGTTGCTTCAACAAAGACTAGCCATAAGTTTTCCGCTTATCATTTTTCCAACAAAAGTTTTATTTATCATGGTTCATGTAACTTTGAAGAATAGTTCTGTTGTAATGTACGATCTTTTATATGATTTTATATAAGCTCCTAATTGTAAAATGGGAAAATGTATTTCACGAAAGAAGACGATCGAAATTCTGAAATGCCTTCACTAGTCTCGAACCAAGGACTTTACCTACCGAAACAAACACGCTAACCACTGCCTCAAATCAGGACAAATAAGAGTTCAGTAGCTCTGAGATGTATCTTGCCCCAGACCTATCCACAATTGAGGTATTATTCGTATTTCGTATTAAACCCTTCTTAGATTTTGTTTGGCATAATTCTGAGATAATGTTGGTTAACGACTTTCCCTGAATTTCTCTGACGTCTCTTGTTAAATGTAAATTTATATCTTTGTAATTGTCTTTGACCTACTGCTTGGACTTGGAATTAAAGCTAAAAATTCAAGTTAAACATTTCTCTACATGACAAAACATCGAATTATCAAAAATTATGTTCTGCCGTCTCACAGTTCCTCATCGAAATTTTCTTTGTTTTCCTTAATCACCAAGTGATGACTGGAAATAAGATTTTATTTAATTTTCTTCTGAAGACAAAAGACTGAAATAAGAAATAAAAAATAAAAAATATCAGCTTAAAGCGAGTCATATATATCCTCTTAATTTTACGTAATATTACCTCTAAAGTACTTCTTCGATTTTTAGTTTCATCTGAAAAGCTATCAAGTTGGCTTGATGTTCCTGATCACTCCTGGAATCTATGCATTCATGGCACCACTTGTTGGTTGTATTACAGATAAAATGGTAAGTGTTGTCATCTAGTCCAAACCATCAAACCCAGGAAAATGACATCTATCTGTTCTATTAAAATGTCAAAGATGCCATCACTTTTTGCCACTCATTTCTAAAATTGTTGAAAACCCAGTTTTAGCATTTTTTTATGTTTAGCATACCTTTGAGGGAACCGTTACGGAAATAAGATCCTTTTGACATTTTTAATGCAATCCCTGCCACCTTAGTTAGGAGTATTGTTTTTACTCCCGTTTGAAAGCATTGGACATAAAGGAATGAATGGTGTATTTTCAACAATTTGATTTCATATTTCAAACATTGTAAATAAATTTTAGTGGCATATATATACAAACATAGTTAGGAAACTTCTACCATTGCATCTCAACTTGTAACTGTGAGGAGCATGGTAATATAAGAAGTATTTAATACCTCATTTTTAAGTGCCTGTGTTTAAAAAGCTCCAGACATCATTTTTAATCAATCAGCTGTTCCGAAGTCAACGTTGACTGGACTCTCCGGTATGGCATGAAAATATTTTTATCTTTCTGCGACCGAAATTGAAAATCGAGTCGCTCGATCAAGAATATTTCGTATTACACTGAAACAAAACTCGATGCCAGATTCTGTGCAATTGCCTTTAAGTCTGGGGTTGGTCAAATTGTGAGCGGTATATTGAGTTTCTTGTTGTTTGCTCAAGGGGGTGTTTCAATTTCTGTAAAATGCGCACAATGCCATTGCATTTGGGTTTTCTAGTGTCAATCAACCTTATATTCAAAGGAAGCTTCTGTTGTGCAGAGTGGTTCTTGAAAACATGCGTTAACTGTTCCCTAAATATGGGACAGAAGTTAACGTTCTTGCCTTTGTTGATAAGGTCCTGTGTTTAAGTCCAGGTGGGGAAAAGCAGCATTTTGAGAGAGTCAACTTTGGTAAAATATATTTTACATGTTATACCATTGATAATGGATTAGTGGTTTGAAAGTTATTTTTCCCCTAGGATGCCAGAATGCTGATGATACTTGGTGGAACTATTTGTGGTCTATCTTGTGTGCTGCTTGGCCCAACACCAATTCTTCCTGAGACAATTTTTCCAAGGTAAATACAGGCAGGACATTCTGGTTCTTATCCTCATTTGATGGTACCTATTTTTAGAAAGATGAACTACTATTTTGGGTTTCTGAGCGGAGTGCCATGTAAAAGTCCTTTCTTCAAATACAGTACGATTCCGCCACTAAGAAACTAAATATTGCAAAACCAGGCTGCCTTGTTTCTCATAGGTTGAGAAGAAATAGGTGAAGAATTTATCACTGAATTTGCATGATATGCTAAATCGTTTAAATAAAGATCAATTTCTAAAGCAATATGAAATCTCAAGCTGACAAATCTAATCTTCAAAGTAAAGAGTGTATCTATCTAGTATACTGAAATTTCTAAGTCAGTATCTAAATGGCGGATTAGTACTGTTGATACGAGGTTTCTATGAAGTTTCAAAATCGAAATAAGTATGATGATGTTGATGATATCGACCACTAACGCATATCATTTTAAAAACGGTCTACACCAGAGACAATTATTAGACGAGTTTCATAAGCTGCAATGAATTGTATATTGTCTAACCGCACTAGAAATACTATGAGTTGACGCCAATTAGACCAACTTATGTATGGGGATTTTGAAATTTCGAAGGTAGACAGTTGAAGTTTTTTTTAAACACAAGCTAATAATTGCTCAAAACTTTCAAAGCTACTGAAAACAGAACAAAGAATGGTCACCCTTGTTGTCAGTTCTGTGTTGTATTAGTATTGTGCCGGGATATCATCAGTACTGTGTGGGGATATATGGTTACCCTCACCAATACTGAATATCCTCAACAGTCCTTATGGTATCCATCAACAGTACTCACTACCTCCGAAGTACTGATGGTATCCATCTACAGTACTCAAAATCAAGTAGGACCAGTGGCCAAGGTATATGTGATTGAATATCGAAATGATATCTCAGGGAAAGGCCTTGTTAGCCCAATTTGATGATTCACTTCTTATTTTCCAGAGAAAAGGAAAAAGAAGCGAGAGTTTCTTTTCTCTGTTCTCTTCACTTCCGTCGTTTTCCAGAAACGGCAAGGTAGATCTGTCTGAAATATCCAATTCTGAAAACTGATGCAAATGTTATAGAAATATCTATTCCTAAGTTGGTCTAGTTGTCATCGACATGAGCTAGCATTTCGTTTGTTCATCCTAATCAATATATGGTTCATAGTGGCTTATCAAACGTGTCTATTTTTCGTGGGATACCTATGCAAATATTGTACAGGTTTCTGGGTAAACAAATATTGTGATGATTGTACAGATTAGTAATTCAATAGACTTCTCTTTCAGAACTTTGTGGATGAATGGAATCGCATTAGCTCTACTTGGCTTTGGTGTTGGTCTCTTTCTGGTCCCAACTCTCTCAGATATGACACATGCAGCAGTGTAAGCTTGTTTTTGTAGTTTTTAGTCTAAACTTACTTTCAATATAAATCAACAAAAAGAATTTCTACCCTTGTGCTCAGTACTGTTTATAATTAGTATTGTGCGGGGATATCAATATCATAAGTACTGTGTAGGGGATATCTGGTTTCCCTTAACAATACTGAATATCCTTCATTGTACTGAATATCCATCACAGCACTGAATATCCTTCAGAGTACCGATGGTATCCATCCATACTACTAATGTTATCCCTCGAAAGTACTGAATACTTTCCACAGTACTGAGTATCCTCATCAGTACTGATGGTATCCATCCATAGTACTGAATATCCTCTACGATACTGATGGCATCCCTTTACAGTACTGAATATGCTCTACCTTATACTGATGGTATTCATCCCCAGTACTGAGTTTCCTCCACAGTACTGATGATATCCCTTCAAAGCTATGAATATCCTGCACAGTGATGGTATCTCTCTATAGTAATTATGGCTTCCATCTACAGCACTGTTGGTATGCACCACAGTACTACGCATACCTTCCAATCTACTGATGGTATCCCGTAGCAGTAACGATGGTTTCTCCGCACAGTAATGACAGTATCCCCAAACAATCCTAAATACCCTCAAATATACAAATTTTATCCCCAAATTCATGTTCTTGAAAAATTTTTTATTGTATTATTTTTATGCAACGCTGTAAACTTGTTTTTTATGTTCTGTATCCTCCCACTACTTCTTTTGTTGCAAATGAAAACTATTAGTGTGTATCCAAGAGGCTCCAGGTTGGGTAGCTATACGTTGAGTTAGGTTAATTGAATAGTAAATGTGTAAAAACAATAACTGGTAATGATTCTAATTTGCTTCTGTAGGAAACATGGTATGGCTGAGGATTTATCAACTCACAGTGCTATTTCATCAATATTCAATGCGTTTTTCAACATCGGGTAACTAACTCTTAAATTTCATTCCTTCTGGTATCTGCTAGCCAGAAAGGTCTGGCTGGTATAACCTGTTTCTGACGTTCCGACCAATGACTGTTTTCTCACTAATAAAGCTACCACAATGCAATGTGCCTCGAGTCTTGAGCCTAGAGCCCTGTCCATAAAAATTAGCGGAGCGCCAACCAACGTCTTAAATCTGAACTTGATTTGATATAAGTGGTTAACCACTGAAAAAATTCAACGTATGTTTATCTATAGATCATGTTTAAACTTACCCAGAACATTTTAGGGGCTTAGTTTGTTCGTGATTTTTAAGTGGAGCTATATTAATGTACTGGATATGGACTTCTCGAAACGGGCATGCATCCATAAAGGTAACTATTATTTGACGATTTTACCTACTTTCATTTTAGATTAATCGCTGGACCTACTGCTGGGAGTGGTTTGGCACAAAATATTGGTTTTCCCTGGGCTGGTGCGGTACGATTCTAATTTTTTCTTATAAAGCAGTAAAAAATTCAGAGTTTTTAATAATTCATTAATGTGGCAAAAGTATTGTATAAGGTTTTTAAATTTTTACATCTTAATGATTCTATTGAATAGTTTTATCATGTTTAAGTATTTGATAAATTGAATGATAATAATTCAGTCATGAAAGTAGTACTTACTTATACAGGCTAAGATGGTCCTAAATGCATACATAATTGAAAGTATCCTTATATTTCAATACACAAATTTCAATAAAAGGAAGTCAAATAGAATAATTTCAATCGAAACATTTTCCCGGAATTCTTTTACAAAAAATAGTAATAGCATAGTGCTCAAAACACAAAGAAGACACTTTTTTATTAATTTCAGATATGTGCAGTTGATTTGCTTTTCTCTGATTGTCAAACTTTATATTTTTAGACAATTGGCTTTTTCTTTTGGTTCTGGGTACGTATTCAAATATTTGCCTTGTATTTTGTCTTTTTTTACAATCTTAACCCTACACAGAATAAAAGGGAGCTTTTTCGACCTGCGACATTTGATGCTGCGCTTGAAAGGAATTTTTGAAACTTTCAACTTTTCCTATAATCTATAAGTGTAAAAATGTAAACCAAAAATATTTCAGCAAGTAAGTGCGCATCTTATACTTTGAAAAATGAAAAATTATCCAGAGCCAAATCCTTGGAATATAGTCGAGATCGAGTTGCTTTTTTAGTTTATTTTCTCAAACCAAAGTGACATAATCTCTGTAAACGCAGAGGAAAAAATTTTGTCCACAACTCATTACCGAAAACTCATTACCAAAAGAAAGTATGCTTCAACATTTCAGATATTATCTGAATTTATTTTTTATCTTTCAGACTTCTATCTTGGTGATATTTACAATAATCGAACGAGGATTCAAATCAATAAGGTATTCTATTTTTCTAAATGATGATTGTTTTGTATTTGTCTCATTAGGAAGTAAGTTGGTCGACCGCAGTTGAAGGTAGCCCTGAGGCTTTGTTTGAGGCAACCTTCACTTTTTTTACATTAGAATCCGAGGTATTTCTTCCACAGGACTGATGAGTCCCACACAGTACTAAACACTTTTCTCTCAATGTACTGATGATATCCCTCACAGTGCTGAAAATCCTCTACGCTATTGAATATTCACCACAGTACTTTATGTTATCACTCAACAGTGCTGATGGTATCACTCCAGAGTACTGAACACATTCCAATGTACTGATGATACCTCCCCCCCCCCCCCACAATACTTGGAAAAGGGGTCAGTCGCTAGCTTCTATTTTACGTGTGTAAGTTTATGGGTTCAGAGGCAGACATATTCATGTGAAATTTATATGTTTAAAACTAGCAAATAAATTGATTACATGGGATGAAATAGGTTGTTGAGAACAATTGAAAAGAAAATAAGAAGGTCTTCGCATTTGGTTAAGCGTGATAAAAAGGGTAAAGGAAGTGACATGTAGTGGATGGTTGGATGAACATTTTTCCAAATTGCCGGGTCAATAAACCTTCTCACAGTGGCTTATATAAGATGTTTTTCTTTTTCTCAGTGACCTTGAAAATTCTGAAGATAGCAAACCTCTTATGGCAAAATTATGAAAATGCTGTATGTAGCCGGTGAGTAAAATAGATCACTTCCGTCAAGTCAATATGATACCTCTGTATTGGTTGGTATTGCTGGTTATTGAAGTTTATGAATAAAATGAATAACCTTAGCCCTTCATTTATGAACGATATATTTGAAGAAATATCATCACAAAACTATTCATTGAGAACAGATAATCATCTGAAAGAGCCTTGAGTTCGCACATTAGCGTATGGAACAAAAGATATCAAATACAGAGGTTGCATTTTATGGTCATCCCTATCCAATGATCTAAAAAGCTATCGATCCGTTAAACAATTCAAAACAAGCATCAAAAAAATTGAGAGCCAACAATTGCCCATGAAGATTATGTCGTTTATTTGTTATAAAATTTAAGGTACATTAACTGAATTATAAACTTTAAATTAGTGACACTGTATATATTTTAGTTTTTATTATTCCTGTAACAGAACAGTCTTTGGATTGTAAAAAACTTCCTTCAAAATAGCCAGAAATACCGGATGCATAGCGAAGTGAACACAGAGATTACTTAAGCTTTTTGTTTGACACTCAACAGTGTTATACGCCAGCACAAAAAAACAGAAACCTAACTGATTGATGTACCCAGATGTGGCTTGAAATAGCTCAATCAGAAAAGAGGTGAAGGATTGGTATGAGTGAAAATAAAAGATAAATTTAGCTGTGGAATGACATAAAGGAAAGGACGCGCCCCAGGGATCTGTTTGTCTGCGGTCCTCACTTATGATCTGTTCCGTACCAAAACTCAATTTCGAATTGGTAAAAATCAAATCTACTCTCATCAACAATGAATATCCAGAAAATCTCATTTCGGCTAGTCTTAGTAATAAACTCGCAGGTTTCTAGGCTGACGAAAAGATTGGTCCACATAAATGTCCTGTTTATCTAAAACTGCCTTACATTTGCAACGTCTCCTTGCAATTTGGAAAAAACTTAGAACAGCCATAACTAAGTGCTACAATGCGGTCAGCCCCCATCTGATCTTCTCCTCTCAGAAAATTATTCCATCATCCGCAAAGATAGTGTGCGTACTACACAAAACAGCCTTCCCGTTTATGAATACTCGTGCCGGTGTGATGCCAGGTACGTAAGTCACACATCTTAGTGGTCATGTGATATGATAAAACAAGACGTGCCGTCTAGCATACGCCAAAGAACTATGCGGCAACGAGAACAAACATCTTGTGCCTCAAAAACCAGCAGGTCACTCAAACATGACTCTGCTATAGGTCAACATTTGCTCGACAACCCAGAATGTTCTAAAGCTTACAGTGAGAACTGTTTTCGAATAATTGGCAGAGCAAGATCTACCTTTTTCTTAGGTATTTTGGAATCAGTCTACATAAAAACCAGGGATTCCCTATTGTGTAGACAAAAAGAGTTTGTTTTCACCTTAGGACTCTTGAAGTAATCTTATTGGTCAGCTCACTGTATCTCGGGTGTTGATTGGTTTTCCTACACCATACCAATCATTCACCTCTTTTCTGATTGGCCTATTTCAATGCACATCTGGGTATATAAATCAGTTAGGTTTCTGTTTCGTTCTGTTTCTGACGTATTACTCTGTTGGGTGTCCGACAAAAAGCTTAAGTAGTCTATGTATTCGTTTTGCTATATTTCTGGTATTTCTGGCCATTTTTCCTGTAACATAGTTTGCTTTGATTAGTATATAGCTAGTGCTATAGTAGCCAATTTTAAACAAATAGATTTTTATTATTATTATCGTATAGTGCGACCACTGGTGTAATGATGATATCCCTCTATGTGCTGAATGGGGTAACTCTCTATACGAAAGTAAAAATCCTTGGTAATTTCCAGAGGACTTGGCTGCATACGGTCATGCATTTAAGATATTTTTAATAAGGAACTTTTGTTGTGGGCAGAGTCTCGATTACTCCCTATTTCCAGCGCAATTTTGGAAGGAATCGTTTCCTCATTCACGAGAGTCATATAGAGTTCCAATAAACAGGTTAACATGCCCATATTTGAAAAGGGAACAAAGGAATGTGAAAGAAATTAATCAGGGAACAAGGGAACATTGTCAGCAAGCAGGGATCAGGGAACACAAGAAAATTAACATTTTTTTTAGAACATTGGCAATTTCCCAAAACCGACCTGGATGACCATTTCTCTTCTAAATAGCCTTACTAAGAAAAATACAAAAAATTAACTTACTAAAAGGCCTTAAAAAATGCTAAAAAAGGAAAATTGCCGACCACTGCAAAATGTTTGAGACTGCTACGAAAATGAGACTGGAAGAGAAAACCACATTCTGATAAAACTTTGATTAGGGCTATTTTGCAGACTCAGGGAACCTAAGACCTTGATGTGGGGGTTGTGAAAGGACAGCCCTTTTAATTGGTGTAAACGCCATTGCGTTCGGAAGTGCCATTTCGACGTTCACCATTTTAGAAATTTACCCTTACCTTGTTCACTTTTTCCCTTGTTCCGTTGCAATATTCTCAGTTTCACAGTATATAACGAGCCAATGTAAAATTTTGGAAACTAACTAGAGAGTAGAAACTTGAAGCTGGAAATGATATTTCTTCTAAGCATGTAATAGTGCAATGTTTATTTTACTCTTCATTTGCCAATTCAACAAAATATTCTTCTGAGGCCATCTTTTTTGCCTATAGATCCCTTGTTTCAGTAAAACATAAACATTCACCTCTTAGAGATTGAATAAAGAATTAAGTGAGATCATCAGATGGTTAAGTTATACTATTTGCGACAAAATATTAAGTATCAATTTTCATAGAGCAATTTCATTAAATTGACCGTATAAGTGAGAACAATGGAAAAAATCGCGAAACACAGTTCCTGCAGAAGCTTTTTGTCTGACAATATCAGGAGTAGTATGTCAGAAACAGATAACAAATCAAACCTAATGAATTGTTGCTATATCTTGAAGTGTATCAAAATTTACCTAAAGGTGGATTGAAATCTTTAAATTTCGCAATCGTTAAATTCCAAACCGATTGGAAAAGTTTATTTTATGAGAACAAAAGCCAATTGCCATAATCTAACTAAACGCCGGGAACAAGCTGAGACTGATATTCTTCTCTCAGTTCATGAATTCAACAACTGAAAATGACTGGTATGTCAGAAAGTTCTGGAGAGTTAAAATTTGCAGCAAACAATGCATCTGGTTGCAAAAATAGGCTTCCAAAGGAAAAAAGTAAAAACATTTCAGCCTCAAAAAAGATACGTTAAGAACTGTAACAAAAATTATGATTAACAGAGGCCTTATGTCTAGGGGGTCTAGAAATTGTAGGGCGATACTGTTCAATTTTTACTATTAGTTGATTTGGTTAGGGATAGTGTAAAGTTTAAAAAGCGAAAAATTTTGTTTAGAAACAAATATAATTTCTTGCTGATAAAAATTTAGATGCAAATAACTCTCAATACTTATTAATATCTTATTTTACATATACCAGTATTCTCATTTTTACTGTAATTCTGTATTATAATTGTTTCTTTTCTTGAATGGTTTGATTTTTGATAATTAAATTCCATTCAATTGTTTTGAATTTAAAATCTAGTTTAAAGAGGCATTGTCACGTAAAAAATAAGTATTTTAGAAAAAGAGATAGTATATGCAATGGGGAATGCCTTATTTTGCCGTTAAGTAAATGACCGAACGTTCCGGCTGATTTTTCAACATCACGAGTGAATAGAGGAAATCAAAATCTATTGTTTGCAGTAAATTTTTGTGGGTCACAATAATCGATTTTCTAAGAGCTTGGAAAGCTTTTCTTTTGAGAAAAAAGAATACCACTAGTCTGTAGGGAAGAATGTATTCTTTCTTATCGATGTTACTTGAGAATCCAAGAGCCAAAAATTTTGTAGCCATGGTTTTTTTACGCTACTATGTTTTAGTAGATAACATTATAGGCATTTTGCCATACCTCCTATATATGTTTTAAAAATATGCTAATTATGATGATTATGCCAAACATACTTAGTACCAGTAAATGAATAATTTATGTGAGATTGAAATATACCGGATGTTGGTGGGATATAATGGAGTCTTAGATGCAAATAGGTTCCAATAGATGATACAGCAAATATTGCATTCAAATACCTTTTAGCTGAACAATGGTCGACATGGTATCTTGTGCATCAGGCCACGCTTTGTAAGTCAATAAGGTTACGGTTTGAAAAGAGCTAAGATTCGTTTGAGTTCATAATATGATCCTTTGTTCAGAGCTTTGCATGATCTGGTCACATAGGGATTTGGTCTTATAAGAACACCTATCTCAAACGGCGCCTTTATAAAGTTAAGGGATTGGCAGTTTCTTGCAACCTCGCTACACACAACATACGTTCTGATCTCTGCATCATTGCCTTGCTCAACTGCTATTCTTGGAATCACTTGCCGTCTGTTATAACTACACTGGCCACTCGATATCTTGGTTGGTTCTTTGGACTGGCCTCATTGGAGTCTTGCTGTAGCGTGTACTGCGATTCTGTGCATCCTAAATCGTGAGTTTTAGTCCTGGGAGAAGATTCCGAAAAGGATATCATCTACCAAGACGAGCGGTGAGAAGTTTCTTAACTATTCTGTATTACTTGCTAATATCAATAGTTTTGATACATTCTGTTTTGCTATTTTGATCAGGATGTGCAGGACAAAGCCCATACATACACATAGATAAAAGACAGGAGGAAACGAGGATACAAATTCCTTAGCTGGCTCAGAATTTTGTAATATCAACTACTTAATTAAAAAAGTAGACAAAGTAGGCCGAATAGCGACTCAAGTAGTCAAGGAAATGATTACCTGGTAGTAGGAAAATCATAGTTGCTTGGTTCTTGCATTGAATTAAAACTCAAAACTCGTGAGGAGGATTATTAGCTCAATTGGTGTCGTACAGTGCTGAAGCAATTGTTTTATCGAGGGATATAAAATACTATCCTTTGAATGAAACATCGGTAAGGTTAACATGCCTTTGTTGTTAGAAAGTGTTTCACTTTACAGTCAAGGGATTCTGTTATCATATTGCAAAGATGGGCCATTAGAGGTTCACTCGGGTATTTTGGAACCAGTGCGACAAGGTAGACATGGTCAAAGGAAATGTGGCATTGCATTTGCTGTTTATTGCTGCAAAGGGTGAATGTAACGCTACATTGAGCCTTAAGTAACCACTGAGTCTATGACTGGAATCAAAGGTTAAGCAGACCCCATTTGAGTTTCTTAACAAAGTCCAGTAAGAAAGAAAAAAGTTATGTTCTTGTTTGCCTTAATAAGCATCACTTTTTGACGTAAAGCCTCTGGTTGTTGAACAAAAATAGTCAATCGAACTTAGGGGGTATGTAAACTATGGGTAACGAACCACAGTAATCGCCCTTCTTGAGTAAAAGGGTAAGATAATAAGCATTAATAAGGTAAATGTGGTGTCGTGATTACAGCGTAGACATCTTCGAATTGCAACACTGTAAGAGGATCAGCTTCCCTGTGTACTCAAGTTAGAAATCTTGCAAGAAGAGGCCCCAACAGAGGATTGATGGGCGTAGTACCCTTCAGTAGTGAATCTGTCGCGAATTACTTTGCGTGGGAAAATCAGCAGGCTATGCATAAAAAGCACCTCTAGGGTATGCCGTGTTGTACTTATGCCAAAAATAACCCTAGAAGGTTTTTATGTGAGCACCTTTATTAATTCCTCTGAGTGTACTGTTTAAGCAAGGTTAGTCATACGTCATACTCATGTTGCCATCGATGCTTCGCAAATACATTAATAAAGTTGAAAACATAGAGCTGGAGAAAAGATTTACAATCTGGTGCTCTAAGCTCAAAACAATGAAAACTATGGATGAAGTCAAGTAGCAATGTTTGCTCCAATTAGGATGTCATGGGAGGAAGAACGTATACTAATCAAAAAAGATAATCAGTACATCAGTAAACTGCTAGCTGAGATATTTGTTTATTGTTACGTCGGTTTCACCACACCATTTGAAAAGGACTTTATGAGGACTAGATCAAGTTGTTTGAAGAATTCCAGTTGGGTCCACTCCTCTATACTATTTCCAAGCTCGGTTGATAATTAATTTAAGCCACTGACAGCAAAGCATAGAAACATATTACTTCCACTGAAACGTTTTTATGCATGGGATAGGCGGCAAACTAGTACAGAAGTTAAAGCATTAGACCAATCACCTTCACCAATCATTAGACCAATCACCAATAACTCTTACAGTTGTAACTTGGAAGTGGTGTTATCGGTCGACAGAGTACTGGAGGGAAGACAAAGGCTTCCACAATTCTTAGGTGGTAGTTCTGTTGTGATATTAAAGGTATTCGGCTACAATCATATAGCTAATCTAAGTGACAAAAAGCCTCTGGTGCTTAAAACGTAGTTTCAATATAATGATAATCTCATGCTAAGGACAGTTTTTTGCGTATCGAGCGTTACTAAGCAACGTAGTACGTTTCCTAGTTCCCAGGCTTAAGCGTATGATATTTATGTTGTTCCAATAGGGTGAATCTACAGTAGGAATTTTCTTGTCATATCATTGGATCAGGAAGAAGGCACATCCTCTGCGTTCTATTGATGATCTGTAGTAAGCAGGCCTTAGATAGATATTATTATACTGTGTCGACTATGTAGCCATTTTGACACCAAACTTCATCAGTGATTATAATCATTCCGTAAAGCAAGGAGGCCTCAAAAGCTAGACTGATAGCTTTGTGACACATAGGAAGAAACCACAGCTAGTGCAGCAAGTTCTACAATTGACCATACACGAATTCTTAAAATACGTGCATTTGCCCTAGTTTAGATCCAATACTAAAGTTAAAAGCCATGGAAACATGAAGCTTTAAAGAAAGAAGTGTAAGGTGTCATTGTAGGGTAGGTCTTCACTTGGTTTCACGTAGGGTGACAAGAAACAATTGCTGCAGCGACTTCTATAGTGTGCCCTCTGGGCGGAGCACTTGGGGTGTGTGCCTTGGTGCTGTTTTTAGTTCAATGCTAACGTTCAGCTCTATAGGAAAAGTGTGGTTTCTACGAAAGTAATTTGAACTTTCATTGCCTGATAAAGCTTTCACGCAGTTTTACAAAGAATGAAAAGAAATATTTATTGCAGCGAGTTCTGAGATGAACCATTAATTCCATGGTAAACGTGTAGAATCTTAGAAAATAATGCAGGCTTTCATTGCAAGTGCGATTTTCCACTTAATTCCGCAGAAAGTAATGGGAAGCATTTGGTGCAGCTACAATCCTCGCCATTAGGACTTGAGACACAATTACGATTTTAGCATTATCCTAAATATGGAGCTATGAAGCTTTAAGATGGTGTTGGAGCTCCCCCAAACCAATGTTGATAATAGGTCTGGATGTCCCGGGCGGATGTTTGCAGATGCATTTCCGCACCAAAGCAACATCTGAAACAACATTGTTTAGGAGGGCATTAGTGGCAATCATTGTCTCAAGCACTGTCTCATACCTTTTGTCAAGGATTATAGTTCTAAAATGTTACCATGGGCGGGGCTCGTGTAATGCGTAATTTGAAGAGCAAATGCAAACGTTTGTTTATATGGGAACTGTGTGGTTTCTAAGAAAGAAATGTAAACTCTCATTGTGGGTGAAAGTTTTCATTCGATCTCACGGGATTTAGCGAGAGACTCTTAGAGCATGGACTATATCTACGATCAGCGGACGAAAATTCGGATGAGTGGGGTTCGAAGGGTTGTTTGAGTGGGAGGACGAGGTTCGAGTATGTGAAAATTGGTGACTCAGCCCAACTTTTTGGATGGGTGTCGGGTCGGGCGGTATTGCGCATGCGCTGGGAGGGGTGAAAAAGACCCTCCTAAGGCGGAATTTCTATACAGCCCCGGTATAATTTCAAACGCGAATAACTTTTTAGTGGTGGGAGCTGGGGGCGAAATTCCAACTGTTCTGGGGAGACGCCGTGGGCGCCCCTCATTTGTTGGAATGTGGGGGTGATTGGCGTTGCCATGGCAACGCTATGGGGGCTGAAAGGTGCCGTTTTGACACCCCAATGTTCGTGAGTGTGCCGAGCGAAGGTCGTGCGGCGCTTTTTCGTCGGACCCGGGGGGATTCTTTGCAAAACACCTACTCTCCATGCTGATTATCGCGAAATTCGATTTGCCCCCGTTATGACGTCATGGGGGCACGTTTTCCAAAAACGAAAAAGTAAAAATTTCAAATGCCCCTAGCTCGGAAACGGCTCGAGGGATCGGAACGGAACTTGGACCTACCCCACACAATGTCGGGTCAACTTAAACGGTGGTACAAAAATTGGCCCGATTCGAATGTCCCGTGACGTCATAAAGGTGGAACAAAAATTTATTTTTGACACCCCTCGACTATTTCTAAAAACTCACCCTGTTCCCATAGGGGTACTCGAGCAGTCAAAAACTATGTTGAATTTTAAGCTATTTGGCACATTCTGTGCGATTTTGGAAAAAATTGAATCAAGTTGCGGGTCCCGTACAGAGGTCCAAAGTGGACCATATTGGAGGGTTGGTATCTCGGCAACGGTAAGAGATGTGTTGATAGTGTCAACGAGAGCTGTATAGAAACCGGGGTCGAATAGGACGTTCTGAAAGTTTCAGGTGGATTGGGCGTGTTTGTGACGTCATACGGACATGTGTGCCAGAGCGCGTTTGGCACACATTTTGTGACCTGAATAACTTTTTCCCTATAAGAGGTATCTCGAATTTTCTTTTTGATCTGAGTTACCTGGGTCAAGGGGAGCAAGTTGATGTATTGCAAGTTGGTCCATCACGTCTGTGACGTCAGCGGGGATGTGCCCGGTACGGACCGAAACGACCCATGTCGATGGCACATATCTCAAAAGTGGTACAAGATATCGAAAAAGTGTGACGGCCGTTCAATACAAACATGGGGTGAATTAGCCATTGCGAATGGAACCGTTGTTGCATCTGTGCCAGTTTTGTCCCAAGTGACATGTGCCAAAATTTGTGACAAAATTTTACATTTGTGCCAATAACTCTTGAGTTACATGGGGTATCTCGGAAATTCTTTTTGGTACATGTTTGGCATCATATTGGCTACGTGTGTGCCAAGTTTGGTGTCTCTATATATTATACCCTCCGAGATATAGCTGATTGCATGTTTGTTTTGACTTAGGCCCATTGGATTTAGGCCTATTCTGGACTTGTCCATTGGACTATCACTGTTTGTAGGGTATGTATGTATGAATGTAGGGTATGTATGTATGTATGTTTGGGGACTCTGTATGTATGTAGGTACAGGGACTCTGTATGTATGTAGGGGTATGTATGTAGGGGTATGTATGTATGTAGGGGTATGTATGTATGTAGGGGTATGTATGTAGGGGTATGTATGTAGGGGTATGTATGTAGGGGTATGTATGTATGTAGGTGTATGTATGTATGTAGGGGTATGTATGTAGGGGTATTTATGTAGGGGTATGTATGTATGGTATGTTGAGTATAATTGAGGCCTATTTTCAGTGTTTTGACTACTTTGTTTCCCTGTGGTGTTGGATTTGGTGCATTGGTGGTTGAAATTAGTTTTTAGGGGCTGGATTTCCTAGGTGGGGTGAAGGGAAGAATCGGTTCGGGTTAGTAAGGGGTTGTGTTCTGGGGTAAGTGGGGTGTGGTTTTTTAGGGGAGGCGGTCTTGAGGGGGGCAAATAGGTGGGGTGGGATGCATTTCTCAGGGAATTAAGTTGGCTTTTTTTTGCATTTTTTTGAATTTCTTTTTTGGATGGGGTGTTTTCTCCAGGGTTTTTCGGGGCTCAACGGGGTGACTGCTCCTCTGGCTGGGTGGGGTTGGCTCGTGGGGTGAATAGTGAGGTATGCTTAGTAGATATAGTCACTGGCTCTCCCGCCCCTCTCTTAAAATGGGGGGTGGTTACTGGTGGTTACTGGTGGTTACTTAAAATGGTGGCTCTGTACTATTCCCTTGGACGATGGTCTTGTGGTGCCTTTGTGCTGTTTTGGATCAACCGCGAGCGTTTATTTTCCTGGAAACCGGTATTTTTGTGCAATCCTGTTTTTCCAGGTGCAACATTGCCCCAAGGGTTAAAGAGCATCTACTTCGCATCTCTTGTTAAGGGGAAAGGGTCTGGATTTAATCAATCATTTCCTGGTTTTTGCTATGTGTTCTACTCTTTTTACAAATGCTCTCTCAGGGTGTCAAATGGTAAACTGGTGTTAAAGTGCAAGCTCTTGAGTGTGGCTCTCGGATCGTAGAGATTCTAAAATCGTACAAGACGAATATACGAGATTGGGAATATCAGTATCTACCAGCAATGATGGAAGGTTCGATTCCAGGCCTGACTCGTCAAGATGGATCTTCTCCATCTCACACTCTCAGCAAGATCGGCTACAGTCTACAAGCTGGCATATTGTGATATGGTTTCCAGTACCGTGGCAAAGCATCGCCTGAAGATAGCGCACATGCAGTGGTTGCAAAGCATAGTCTCGTGGTAGAGCACATGCGAAGGTGGCAAAGCATAGTCTCGTGGTAGAGCACATGCGAAGGTGGCAAAGCATAGACTCAAGATTGAGCACATGCGAAGGTGGCAAAGCATAGACTCAAGATCGAGCACATGCGAAGGTGGCAAAGCATAGACTCAAAAGATCGAGCAAATGCTAAGGTTGCTATCCAAAACTGAATACAGGTGGCTAACTGCCTGATCAAAAAGATCAGGGACAGTTAAAGTGGTACACGCAAATTATTGTTACCTTTTCGGAGTTGACGCCCCTAAGCTTTCATTTATGATTTTTGGACCATGGTTTTTGATATGTAGCACGTGTACTTATGCGCTAGCTCATTGTTTCCTGCTCTGCATATGGAGTTAACTTTATCCTGGTAATTATATTTTTTGGGGCCGGGAGAGATCGTAATTAGGTTTTTGTACAAGTTTTATTTTTTTGATTGGCTGATATTTCGTTTTTCTGATTGGCCTATTTCGATCCACCTCTGGGTATATAATCAGTTAGGTTTCTGTTTCGTTCTCTTTCTGACGTATTACTCTGTTGAGTGTCAGACGAAAAGCTTAAGTAATCTATGTTTTCGTTTCGCTATGCTCCCGATTTTCCTGGCTATTTTATTTTTTTCCTAATTTCCTTCCTCTGATACGGTTGGTGATTGTGGGGTTAACACTTCGTGTTTCTTTGGCGGAAATCTGGCTTTTTCGGGTTCAATCGCCGACCGTAAAAGCGTAAATTACTGTAGTGCAGGCAAAACCGGGCCAGTGTGCAACACGCCAAACTTTTCTTGCAAGACATTATAGTTAGTTTTTGAAGTTTAGTATTAATGTATTAGGTATGTAATGTATTTAATGTATTTAAGCAGTTAATTAGGTAAAGATGATGTGCTTTTATCAAGACGAGGAAAATTCTGAATCTTAGGTGTTTGCAAGCATAATTAACAGAATCCCAATTGCTCTATGAATTGGTGCTTTGTTTGGTCCGGGATGAGTTTTAAAGTCTTGATTTTTTCATCGCCCTGAACCAAATCGACCTCGCATATTCCGAATTCCCAATCAATGAACAATTATTAAGTACATAAAAAGTGTTCAAGACTATTTAAATATATGCAAAAATCTACCCCATACAATACAAGCTCTACCACACAGTGCCAGTTCTAATATTAGTTTATTAGACTTTCGTGGCTGCGTTATCTCATCATAAAGAGCCTTTTAGAATGGCATAAGTATCTTGGCTCAAGCTCACCGCTAGAACGCTTACTTGAACTTTGAGGAATGTAGAAAACCCTTACTTTTTCCGCCAACCTGCAACCTCAAGAAGCTGTAACCAAAGAACCTAGTCAAACCACTATCTGCATGACTTGCAGCAAATGGCATAAAGAATTGGAGACTCCTATTTTAATGGTCAAGGGAAGGGAGGAAGGCTGGGGAACGTAATTCTTCATTCTCCATTCCAGAGGGTGGAGAAAGAAATTCTCCATTTTCAGGTGCTGGAAATTTGTAATGCAGAGAAGTTGTCTAGTCAATCCTTCTCATCGAATAAACTGACCTCGTGTTACGCGCAGCAACAACAAACAAAGAGCCCTACAAAAACAAAGGCGATCCCCTTTCAATAAATCCCCCGGGGTCACCAAAGTCCAACAGCGAGTTGCCCATTGTTCCAATAAGAAAGCAGCAATTAATATTTCATGCCGAATTTAACTCTAATTATGTCATTAAAAACCTGTGGTTGTTGTTGCTGCTGTCTTGAATAACCCATGCATAAAGAAAAGCACAATACACGCATTCTTTTTTTATAAGCAATTGCTTTATAAGCAAAGCAATACTCGACATGGCAAAAACTTAAGCAATTCGAGTACTGGAAAGAGGAATGCTAAGCAATTTGAAAATATTAGTTCTGATCCATTTGGTCATGGAAATCGTGCAACAGCTATAAGAGAAGTAGGTTGCCGTGGATATTAGTACCCTGGCACACTTTTGTATACAACATATCCAGTGAATATTTGCTGTACAACGATTTCTGAAATATAATTCTAAGAAACAAATATTCAAGTTTAAAAAGGTAAGCAATTGCTAAGCTATTTTGAGTACTCAAATTTGCTTACGCTTACAAATTACACTCTTTTCTTTCTATAAGAACCAGTAAAATTGATTTGAAGCTGGCTGTTTTTAGATATTCCTCTTTTTTCAGGCTAAAATGTTCTGAAATTGTTCTTACTTCATAATGATTTGGAAGCCTGTTTTCAATATCAGTTGTGTTAATTGGTTCAAATGTGGACTCTCTTGACCATCTGATATATCTGTGTGCTGTCTATTTGCTTGCTTTGCAATTATTTGTCAGTCTTGAGAGTATTTCGTAAAATCCTTGTATCGACGTTGAAATTGTCAGCCTCGGTTGGTTGTTAAATTGTTCTTTGGAAAAATCTGAGGCTAGTGTTCTTATAAAATTTTCTTATAAAAAAGAAGAGTGTATATTTCAATCTGCAAAGCCAAAGGGCAAACAGTATGAAGAAAAACCAGACCCAATTATTGCATGAATTACACTATCACATGGCAAGGTCTTAGATTGACGAACAACAAAAACAGATATGGAGAAAGTTAGTGATGAACAGACACAGGATAAAGAGTTCGTTCCCATCGCTGATACTGAGCCAAACTCCAATCCCGAAGAGGATGAAAGCAAGGAGAGTGTGTTTGGTACAAGGCAAAAGAAATTTGTTCTAATATCATTATCACTGGTTTGGTTCACAGTCAATTGTGCTTATTCCATGATTTCACCCTTCTTTCCAGGAGAAGTACGTATTAAACAGGTTCCCATCAAACTTTATTTCGATTTGTTATGAAAATGCTCAACTCTGTTTTGATTAGCAGCAAACTGGCTTCAAGTCTCTAGTAGTTTTTGCAGGAGTTTTGGCACATTTTTGCAAGGGTAAAATAATTAACTCAAATCTCAAAATCTTCATTTTATGTCCTGGCTAAACATATTCCTAATCTATTATTTTTTATTAAAATCTACACTAAAAACCTATCTGTTCTATTATGAAGAAGTTTTTATCGATTGCATAGAAATTGTTCGACACGCGAACGGAACACACTCATTTGCGTTCATCATTGATAGACTTTAGTTTTATGTTTATTACTCGATGAGGAAAAGCTCTTCAGCCATGAAAATTTAAGACAGTAGAATGTATGAAGTCTTTTACCTAATACGTAGCCAATTATTTCATTAAAGATACTTGTTGAACTTAAAATCACAAAGTTGAGGTGTAAGGAAACTTCCACTGTGCGGTTTCTCCCTCCTAGACCCTAGTCTTGTTTTTGTTATCGAATACAAATGAGTATTGATAAAGGTTATGGAATTCTAAATGGAAAAGGGGGTTCGATACTATAAAAGATCACTAGTCTTGTCTGCGTTATCTAAACTAAACTAGCCAGATAGACTAAAGTTAAATGTAAAATGACGTTTGCGAGTTGCTGGTTAATTACGAAGACATGACAACAGAAATGATACGTCGCAAACTGATTTTGAAAGAGATTCTGATGATGTGATGAAAAAGATAAAGACTAATCATAATTTAAAAACGTTTACTTCTAGATTATTCGAAACTCTCTAGATATTCAGTCGTTCTGTTTTACCACACATAATAAATACAAGCCGTGATAGAGGGGTCAAGATGCCTAAATAGCCTTGTTCTGGCTAGCAAAAAGTAGCAAAGTGGTGAACCTGGTAAGTACTTATCGTAAAAGGTATACTGTAAATCTTGTAAACAAGGCTGAGAGCCACGTCCATTAACTATTTTCGTCTATTTGATAGTTAAAGCCAGTGGCTGTATATATATCGTGTTATATTCTCATCAGAATCGCCTCTCTCCCTACCAACGTCTAAGATATGGCGAGTGCGAAGGAGATATCGCAGTATTGGCAAGGAGATCAGCGTGACCAGCCATCACCAAGGGAGGCGGGCGGGGTGTTTCAGCCCATATGTATATTACGGAGAATGGGCCGAAAACACCTCGTGCAGTGGATTAAATACCCAAACGCGGCCCAGGGGCTTGGCACTAGTCAAAATTAGCCAATCAGAAGTTAACACATCCCCGTAAATATCCATGCGTTGGTTTCCCGAGAGACTGGTTCAGTGAGAATAGTGTTATATTCTCATCAGAATCGCCTCTCTCCCTACCAACGTCTAAGATATGGCGAGTGCTTCGGAGATACCCCAAACGGCGTGAGATATACATAGGCAGCATGCAAGACAAAGAAAATCTCTCAAAATACCGGACTCTCTTCATAACTCAAAAACAAAACAACAACAATAAGCAACAGGCTTTAAAGAAATTAATTATCGCATGAATGTTCTACAGACACATATTTCAAAGTCATAATTTACAGCAACAGTCAAGAAAATAGAGGCTTGTAACCTTGCAAACTGTTTCTCTGCCGAAATTCTCTGCCAAGATTCTCTGCGGAGGAGAGGGTATTAGAATCCGGATGTGCTCCCTTAGCGAGCACTGAGCTAGCGTCATCGTTTGACATAACTCTGTCGAACTGGCAATAATGGGAAACCATACCAAGACTCTTCCAACCTACTAACTTGGCAACCTCACTGTAAGGGACCCCCAAGAGAGACAGCGTGATAGAGCAGCCACTCCTAAAACTGTGCATAGTCTCTCCGTTGTCCAGCGCCAACTCGCGTAAGTATTTTTTTAGCCTGTTTTCAACGGCGGAGCGTTCAAATGGCGAGTTGACAACGTTCTTGTGGTGATCCAACACGCGGAAGAGATAACCGGAACTGAGATCGATTGCCACTAATTTGGCGAGTGACAGATAAAAAGCCAAATTCGCAACGGGACAATAGGGTGCACCTACTATTTGTTTGATACCAAAAACATTGCTCTGGGTCCCTCTCAAAGTTTTACCGAAGACTTGATTGACCAAATAGCCCTCACCATTCGGTAAACACAGCACATCGGAAGATTTCACACGCCCCAGATCAGAGCCTCTATCTCCCGAAAAGAAGTCAAGAGAAAAGAAGGCCAGATCACGTGCTAAGATATATCTGGTGGAGCCTGTGATTTGAGGCGCAAGAATTAGGCTTCTAATATGAGAACACAGAGTTTTTAGCTTGTCTAAAAACATAGGTACAGCCTTTGATGGGAAGGATCTGGCAAGCGTTTGCTCCTCTAAGACCATCAAATAATAATTTTTCACCGTCGAGTGGGCCGCTGGGTTTCCTAACTTCAGTTCGTCATTCCAAGAGACTCCTCTACCACGTTCTTTGAAAATCGATTTTAACTTCCCAATGTTATTGTCTATAGTGCCAGCAGAGAGCATCTTCGGGCACTGACACCGGGATCCTGATGACCTACTGCACGACTCACAATGACGAACGGCCTTCCCAAATTTGTCGCGCCAAGCTAAAAAGGATACCACATCATGTGGAGAAGCGGTAGCGAGCGATCTCTTGTCCGGAAGACTCCAAAGATAAGACTCGAGCTGCTTCTGCAGGCTGCACTTTTGACGCTGATATGGTTTTGCGTTTCTGAAATCTTGCAATGACTTCAACCTATTGGCTACGCGATCCCCATCTGTGTCGACGTAAGGCGGGTTGTACGAGGTGTCTGGATCTCTCCGCTTCTGTCCGCAATTTTGACAAAAATTAAAGTCAAAGTCATTTGGATGAAGGCACAAAACACAACAAACTGCTGGCTTCCAGATCCTGGGAACATGCACTTCCAACTGACGCTGAGCCTGTATGAGGAATTAAAAGAAGATCCGGTAAGCATGCAAGTCCCAAGGTAAAGGTTTTGAGTGCCAACCAATTTTAGAGGTCGGGGGAAAACAGATGACCCCTGAATCGCCCTTTTTCCCAAGTTGAACGCGTCCAACACAAAGCTTGTTAAGAATAGGCCACCAATTTCTTCGTGGAGAAATGTCCGGGGCAACAATAGTCACCCTAGTGCCTTTGCTTTGCAACAATTTTAGCAGAGGACCCACCAGAACAAAAGGTGGAAATACATAATAATTCTAGTGGTTAGACAAATCTTGAGCAAAGACATCTACCCCCGAAGAGCCATGCATAGGGGAGGGTGAAAAGAACTTGAGATCGTTGCCAGATGCGTCCTTCACAACATTAGAAGGAGTCGCCATGAGATCACATGAATGTGGCCCAAAGGCTGCCTGAACTTGCGATCGCGATTTTCCAGACAATGTGCAGTCCAGGTCTGAGTGAAACCTCGAAGGGGAGTCTGCAGAATTTAAAGCGGAGGGCAGATAGATCATCTTCAAGAAGATGTTTAACTTCACACAGAGATTGAATAAATCTTTCATTTCATTTGACAGTGGAACTGATCTCCCACCTTCGTTCTCCCAGAAACTGATAAGGTTAGCATTGTCAACGTACGCATTAACTCTGCCATTGAAGACATCAGAAGCAAAGGTGGAGAGAGTCTTGTAGAGTGCTCTCGCCTCCTTAACAGCAATGTATGTCCCTTCCACAACTTCATTTGACCAGTAAACTCTGCGACCTTTCGAGTGGAAAGAATTCCGGCCCAACCCGCGTTCGAAGCATCCGTAGTGATTTCCACCGAGAAGTGCCTCTCTTCCTTCCAAGGCAAGCGACCCGACCATGTATCGAGAAACCGCCAACTGCACAGTTCCTCTTTCAGACTCCCAGTCATTTGTAACGGTCTTGAATTTCTTAAACCCTTGCTGATGTGGAAATTTACTTCTCTACAGAAGAGTTTTGCCGCGGGTACTGCCAGCGAGAAAGAAACCGCTTTGCCTGCAAATCGTTGCAAAGACTTCACTGAAACCACCTTGCTGTTAATAAGCGATTCGCGGAGGGCTATAAACTTCTCTTTCTTTGGATCCGGCAGCACAAAGCACTGGCCTACCGAATCCGAGATAAACCCAAGAAATAGGATTCGTTGTGATGGAATTACAACTGACTTTTGAAGACTAATGAAATAACCGCATGAAACCAGGACAAGTGAGGCTATGTAGATAGCAGCATTAGCCAAGTCCAGGTTACTCCAAGTATCAGAAGTCGAGCCGGAAATTTGAAGTTGACCAACATGGCGATCATCAATATACTGTGAGACGGGGACACCCTTGGACCTAATGTAACTGGAAGCGCCTAGACCTGTTGTGTGGTAAATGTACGCACTCGGGCTCCAGCCAAAAGGCAGCGTGTTATAGACCAAAAACCAATCCATCCAGCAAAGTCCGAACAGTTTTCTACTATCCTTTGTTAACGAGATATGGTCATAACCACTCTTATCGTCCAGTTTGGTCTGGAAATGCCCAACCTCCACATATCTCGGAAGATCTGTAATATGATCCAAAGAAATTTTAGGAGTGTTCATCCACAGGTTCAGGAACCTTTCGTCGTGACATAATCTTGGCTTTGTTGGCTCTATTGTCAAAGGCATTACCAAATAAGGAGGATCACATTCACCTTTCTTACCCCAGATGGACATGGAGCCATTGCGAACTCTCTCGATGATAGATGCACAAATAAAATCCTTAAATTGCTCACATATCTTGTTGTTGTCCAGAAAGATGGGTGGAGGAAACGGAGCATCGTATGATTTACCTTTGAAATCCCCTTTAAAATGGCGAACAAAATCAAACGCCGAAACACCATTTTTAACATAATTAAATATCTCATCCCGTTTGTGGAAACCTTCGAGAACTTGCTCCCACATATCATAATGGTGGTGTATCTCACCCGCCAAAAAGTGCTCTGTGTTTCGGAATAACACATCTTCTGCTGACAATTTACAACGTCCTATCTCTACGTTTAGCACGGAGCTGATGGGTTTCTGGGTAGCTGAAGTGATAGGTCTTCCATTGCAGTCACACCATGAAATGTTGTCCCTTGTACGCACACCATTTCCCTCAGATAGCTGCAGAATAGCTTTATCAAAACGAAGCGAATCAAACGGAACCTAAGATAGATGGAAAACAAAGCTTGTAAACAACTGAAACAGAAGAGGAAGACCCTCCAGCTTCAGCTACCCAGAACCCAGCATAAGCCGAGTGTAAAGGCCCTTAGTTAGACCCCTGGGCAACAATAGCTGAACAGTCGAAGAGAGAGCTACCAATAGTAAAAACTCAGATAGCAAGACGCCAAGACGCCAGCTAATACCCGCGCCAGTAAGAAAGAATACCAAGCCTAAAGAGTCGATTTGAACAACGTGGTGACACCCGAGAACATAGACCGAACATGAGCTTATAGAAACAACAACAACAGCATAAAAAAAAAACGGTCGAAACAACATATTTGCTAGTAGCATTATATATATATATACGAAAATACCGCTCACTATCCTAAGTCGACACGATTTTACGCATTGACAATATTACCGCAGCCCAGGCTCGTAGAGAGCGAAAGGGGCCCTAAATTAATGTTCTCAGCATGGTGCCTAGTGTTATATTGTTCTCGCACAGTAGTTGCCCATCAATAATTTTTTCCGAGCTACGGAGCTGCACAAACCATTCCTGTTGCAGAATGCCCACTGTGTATCATCACCATCCAGAAACGGAGTTCACCGCAAACAAGACAAGAGAGTATAAAAATGAGTGGCTAACAGATTTCGCCTCATAATATGCCCATAACCATTAATAACGTTGCTGCGCAGACGTTAAAGATTCAGTCGAAAAGCCTGACACCAAACAACACTTGACAAGAGAGTAAATTGCAGGTCAAAGTGGTAATTGCGACAGTGATATAGTTTACTAACAAGTATCCCGTGTCATAGGGTTGAAGCAAAAACACGAATGAAAACAATTTAAAGTCATATTTTTATCTTTCTCACAACCAACAATAGAGACAATAATGTCAATGAGGTATTATCTAAACATGTCATATCATATGAGTAAAACATCAAAAAATAGCAATCAACTCAATGCATCATATTAAAAATCAATTAGTTATTTTCCATGATCTTCGCCTGCACGATCGTCTCTTCTTGCCATTCTGTTGATAGGGTCCCGTCTAGTAGTGCTCACGGAAGGAAACTTAGATGGGCAATGGCGTTGGTAATGCCCACTACCGCCACACGAGAAACAAAAGTAAGGGCGAGCCCCTCGACCCGAACCAGCATAACCCCTGCTACGACCACGAGAAAAGCGTGAAGGCGGAATGATACTGTCCATATACGGGGAAGGGTAATCAGCGGGGGAGGGGTGTGTACCGGAAAGCTAGGTGCTGGGAAAAATGGAGAAATACGCGGGGCGATGAGGGGTCCAGGGGAAGGGACTGTATCCCTGTTGAAGGCCCTGTCAACCTTGGCGATAGAATCGACAACTTTCTCATATTCCCTGTCCCCCAACAAGGAAAGCACATAAGACCTGAAATGTTCCAAAGGTCTATCGATTCTTTCCTGCAACGAGGAAAAAACAGTAGCGTAGAAGTCTGCTTTTTTATCCTTCACTTGTTGTGCCACGTTCTTCAGTTGCTCCACCATAGTGATGGCAGCATACTTATCAAAGTCTTGCATGGGACGCAAACAGTACTGAGTCACCGATTTTTTCAGAGATGCGATTGACGGCTTCTGCTTTTCTTCAAGCGCTTTAATTCGAACCAGTAGTTCATCGACGTTATTGGCATTATCATCTTGTAAAGGCAGAGCTGGAGCCACAGGTTCTGCAACCGGAGGTTGAGCCTGTGCTTCATTCATTGCAGCCGCCACTTCTTCGTGGCCCACGTTAGCTGGAGCTTGAGCCATAGCAGAGCAGTTGGTGATGGCTTGGTCGAGATTTCAACACGTCGTGTTTCAGCCAACAGATGTATATTACGGAGAATGGGCCGAAAACACCTCGTGCAGTGGATTAAATACCCAAACGCGGCCCAGGGGCTTGGCACTAGTCAAAATTAGCCAATCAGGAGTTAACACATCCCCGTAAATATCCATGCGTTGGTTTCCCGAGAGACTGGTTCAGTGAGAATACTCTTTTATCCACGCTTATTGTATTTTGATACTTTTTGTGTGCATCAACAGAATTTTCATGAAAACGAGGGAATTAAACGTGAAAAGGAGGCTGAAGCCACCCATTGCCTGTATACCAACGATTTTTGAATTCCGCGGCCTAAAATTGACGAAGTTCACTAGTTCCCGTTAATTTCCCTGGCGGGGAACCCAATTCCCTCTCTTACCTCTCTTTGCCTGGTTTAGTTTAAGATCAGTGCTTTGCGTTCTCGCATGGCAGGTCGTTACCTTTGCTTGTCATATCAAAATAGAAAAACGAAATCTTTGCTCAAAGAAATGTTGATTAGAGGGAATGAAGCCAGTGCCCCTAATTCTTTCAATATTATTGAATATAATGATATCATATTAGGCAGATTTTTCTTTTGAGAGCCTTGTGACGAAGTCGAGAATTTTATCAGCAAAAACATCTCATAGATTTTTAAGTTCGAGTTTAGCCTTCGTCCTTTGTACTGGCCCTGTTACACCTAAAAATATTAATGAAGATTAAGTATAGTATTTCAACGAAAGAAATATTCTTGTGATTATACTTCTGTGTATATCGAAGAAGAATTTTTGACCGGATTAATCTTAGAACTCATTTTTCCATTGTTGCAATACTCTTGTGGTCGTGAATAAATAAAAAATGTTTGATCTTATTCCCGACCGAAAGAATAATCGAACAATGGAAAAAATGATTAAACTGCGCTGGAATGTTAATAAGCAAACCATGAAATTCAACCCCGGTTGGCGCAGAAAAAGGAGAAGCACATATGGAGCGCACCTTCCCTGAAATGGAGAATCAAACGACGAGTGATCTCTCAAGGCTGCATGATTTTCAAAGATACTTGATGGAGAAGAACTTTTCTCGTTTAGAGCGCACAGCCATTCTCCCACGTTGTGAAAGTCTTACAATATATTTTGCTTCTCCATTTTCTTTTGCTTACAATCTCAATACTGCAAGCAACAACGACAGTCGAGCAAATTATTATTGCAGCTTCGTCTTCCTCTTCCAACTCCATCATCATCTACTAACCTTTGCCTTAGCAATGTGATTTTATGTTTCCCGAGTGCTCTCTCATATCTCTAAGGATTTTCAAATACTCTTCTACATTATTTTTCTTTGCATCATCAAGAACAATAATAGCAGTGAATAATCTTGAACGAATTATTCTTTGATTATTCTTAGGTGTATGAATTACAAGAATATTGCAAGAATATTACGTCATGGTGAAATACGATAGAGTCGGTGCATTATGTCAGAATAACACAAAATTTCACAGGCTTGGCTTTGTGAAAATTATTCAGTCAGATCTCATTTCCTTAAAAAGGAACATGAAACCAATAGCTGGCCTCCGCACATTGCACATTTTTAATCACAGAAATATGCAAAGTATGCCTCAAGAAATGTAACCCTGTAGTTTTTAACATCCTCCTTATTTTAGACCAAATATGCAGCAGCGTATGGAAAAGAAACGTAGATTTTATTAAGAAAATATAAATACGCAAACTACAACCGCAAGCTCGATGTGGTGCATGTAAATCTATGAATGATGCGTCATATAAATCCTTTAATTGCACTATGTTTATAAAAAAACCAACAGCGACCACCTCCTTTTCCGCTTGAGAGTCATTCTGACTGATCCATTTAACTGAAGGTTTAAGCACGTCCATCTTTTGAAAAAACTGATCAGTCTCGACTAATCAGTCAGAAAACCTCACGAAACGTCTCAAATTTCGACTGAAGAGGAAAAACTGACGAAAAAAACTGATCGCGTATTTTAGCCTTTAGACTCCAAATAAAGTTTTTGCACTAATTTCTCAACAAGTTGAAGTGTGATTTGTCTCATGAAGGCAGATAGGCGAGAGACGGAATGGAAATCTAGTTTTTTTATCTCTCTATAAAAATAATTAGATTTAGGCTTAAAATTTGAAGCGTTTCCATATTTATTGGAGGTGAGAGTATAAACAGGTCCCAGACAAATCCGTACAATTTTCCTGTCAAGGTTCTGAAAACTGATTTGGGATCGTAAGGCATAGCAGAGTCGATTTTCACTTGAGGACTTTTGAAATTTTTTACTTTTTTCAAAATGGCGGCTTAAATGTAGAATGGCGGACTTTTTGACAAATTATTGTACATAAAGTAGGCTTCTGCTAACTCGAGCGCCTATTTTTAGATTCAATATGCTGGAAGACTATTGCATTTTATAAATTTAAAGGAAAATCGTAAATTGACTAATATGTTTCATAATTGCGGCATGAATTCAAAATGGCAGACTTACCAAAATTGATTATGTCAGTGAAGATTGCGTCCAGTACCTGATACTTTTTGTACTTCTTTCTTCTATTATCATGGTTTTTTTGCTTCTCCGTTGGTTGCTGTCCATCACTTAATTCATTCTCCACGTCTGATTGCATTTCTGCATCTGAAATGATGATATCTTGTAAATTTAAGTAGACAGGAAGAACAATGATCAGAGAAGATCAGTGGGAATATTAGTAAAGCTTTCTTTAACTACGCTAAGAAGAAGTTTTAAACATGGAAACCTGCTTTTCAGAGAGAACAGATTGTCATTAGAGGTACAGGTGAACCTAATATGGTATAACCTTGAAGGGAAATCAACAATATTTAGCGCTAATACCCAATTTAATGTAAGGGGAATGAAAGACAATTCGAGATATAAATTTTTACTCATAAGTTTAATATGTATTGGGACATCTAGAAAAAAGATGGCGTCTCTTCGTTGACAATCCTCTTAGGCCGAAATTTCCACTTGCAATTTGCGATCCTTTTTTGTAATGCGTAAGGAAAGTTTTGGTGCCAAATTTCAAACATTTGCTCACGCCACTGTTTAAAATCAATAATTCGTAGATTTGAACAGTTTAAAAAATTGGTTAGGCCAGGAAATGAAAACACAGTGAGGAACTAAAATTTTGAAAATACAAATAAACATCTGCAGAAAAATTGATAATCAACTGATTGGGATCTTCGGGTAATTTCAGTGAATTATGGCTGGATAAACTTCTAGTGAGATTAATGTTTTGATTTTGAAAGTGAAACTAACGAACGTTTCCCTCAAAGACATCTTGCGAAAATCAATTATAGAGCATGTAATGTTGGTAATATGAAATTCCGAATGGTAGCTTCTTTACTTTAGAAATGCTGCATTTTTTTCCCAAAGCTCTTTTAATATTCGGGGTATTTTGGAAAAGTTTCTATGTGCTTCAAACAAGGAAAAATTTGCTGAGCTTTTTATTGAAGTATGCACCTGAAATAAAATCTTTTTCTTCTGGTTTCTTTATTTGAGTGACTCAAACATAGGTAAAAGCAGTCAAAATTCAATCTACCCTTCAAACTCTGAAATAAATTTAAGAAACTTATTAAGAAAATTTGAAAAGAAATTGAATATTTTATATATTTGAGCTAATTAAGAAGGCATAAATTACATGATTGCATTGTCTTGTATTATTCATTTAGTGTTAGTATTAACAATAGTTAGTATATATTAATTTACTCTCTCTTTTTGTAAGAACAATTGTATATGAACACGAGCGTCAAATTTTGTATAATCCTAAAGAAAGCTGAAGCTAGCTACTTTTGCTCAATATAATATAATTTGTTAGCAAAAACCAAGTTTTGATCAGACCTCTGAATTTTTTGGTTTTTTAGGCTTTTTAAATGAATCTGGTGATGAATTCCAGATGTTCGGCCCTTTGAAACTCTGTGATCTGATGCCATAATTGGTTGCTTTTATCTTAACTTATGGTTAGTCATTGGTCCTAGAAAAAAAAGCCGTTTAGTGATTGACAAATAGCCTGTTAGTCAATGTGGCATCCATAACACAGGTATGTAGCTTCAGGGAGTAGGCCATATTTCCCATATCATCATATCATCAAAACAGAAGTCCAGATAAAATTTTATTTGTAATGGTTTTCTTTTTGTTTTAGGCCCATAAAAAAGGCTGCAGCACAACTACTACTGGTTTGATATTTGCTGTCTACGCATTAGTCATTTTCATATTTTCTCCAGTGGTTGGGATTGTGGTGAGATGGGCATTTTCAACTAAAACTCATTTCTTGTAGTAGTAACTATTTCTGCAGTGTAAGAACAATCTTTAACTGGTGAGATACCAAGTGGAAGCCACTTCCCTAAAAAGGAACCCACCGTCCTCCTCCTACCCCTCTATGGAATCTGGATTTCTTATAACAAGTTTCATTACGTTGTCTCTGTATTATTTTGAAGTAAGTAAGGGCCTTGATGTCTGTAGATTCTGGTTCTATTCAACACAACTCAGTGATTGTTTCGTTACTCAAGCAATGGAAATGATTCAATTTTGTTTCGTTTATAAAACACTCAGTCCTATCAGACGCCATCTCATTTGCCAAAACATACTGCAACATCACAGAACAAGACATCGACATAATCATGCATGCACGTAAATCTGTTCAACAAGGTAACTACTGTTCAACAAGGGAACCACCTGGGTCAAGAAAAACAACAACATGTTCGACGTCACAATGGGAAGCTACGACGGTGCAGAAATTTGCGAGCTCGTAGGGTTATTCATCCTCAATCAACTTACTACGAAATACGAAAAAGACTGCATTGGAATTTACAGAGACGACGGACTAGCTATCTTCAAAAACATCACCGGACAACAAGCAGATAGGATAAGAAAGGACATTACAAAACAATTCAAACAGCACAGTCTCAACATCACGATTCATACCAACCTGAAAAAGTAAACTACCTGGACGTAACCTTCAACCTGAAGAACGCATCATACTTCCCCTATAAAAAACCAAACAACAACCCACTCTACATCAACACCAAATCCAACCACCCACCTAACATCATCAAACAACTCCCGGCCGCCATCAACCGCAGAATATCTGACATTTCATGTAACGAGACAGAGTTCAACAAAGCCAAACCAATCTACGAAGACGCCCTACATTCCAGCGGATACAACCAACCCTTGACATTCGAAAACGAAAGATCACCACCACGAGCAAGACGAAACCGACAACGAAACATCTGGTACAACCCTCCCTACAGTAAAAACGTAAAAACCAACATCGGCAAAGCCTTCCTCAGGCTCATCAACAAAAATTTCAACAAAGACCATAAATTCCATAAACTTTTCAACAAAAATAACATAAAAGTTAGTTACAGCTGCACGGACAACATGGGAACCATCATTAGCAAATATAATAAGAAAGTCATCAACAACACCGCCACCACCGCCAACCCTTCATCAAACAAAATATGCAACTGCCAGAAGGAAAACGAATGCCTACTCAACAACAACTGTCTCACATCCAGCATCATCTAAAACGCACAAGTCATCACCGACGAAGACACTACGGGCAAAAACTACAACGGACTTACGAAAGGGACATTCAAGAAACGCTACACAAAACACAAACAATCTTTCAGAAACCGCAAATACGCAGACAGCACTGAACTTTCGAAACACATCTGGGACCTCAAGTACAATGGACAATCATCAGCTCAGCGACCGCCTACAACAACATCACAAAAAGGTGTGACCTTTGCCTGACAGAGAAACTTTACATCATCAACTCAAACAATAACTCACTTCTTAACAAACGCTCCGAACTGATTTCCAAATGCCGACACGAGAACAAATTTTATTTGAAGAACAATAGAACAATACGTAGGTAAATAACTCTAATCCTAAAAGTAACTCCTTTGTTTTAATCAACCCCCCCTTGTAAAGGAATTTCGGTAAATTGGGTTGTAAATTCATAATAGTCTGTCTGATGATTGCTTAAGCATGAAACTTTAAGTAACAGAGAGCCAGTCTCCTTTCTTGTTTCTATTCTAAAACACTCAGTATATCTTTTCTTGGAATTTAATGAATTGAGTTGAGAAAAAAAATAATCCAGGTAGAATTCAAACCCACAGCTTCAGATTCTGCAGCTTTTAAACACTCTACCATCAGAGCTACCAATCGAAACTCATCAAATCAACCCAAGCCATATCAAGTTCACATATTGCAGCAACACTCACCGAATGTGAACAAATCTATCAATATCTAGACCTTTCCACAACAATTTTGAATCAATGATATGCAGTGTTTCTGCCTTTCATACCGAAATACTAGTTGACCCCTCTGGTTTCTGTGTATGCCTTTCAAATGGCTCTTCTATGTTTATTTCAGCTGCCTGTGGTTGGTCCAAAATTCACTTTGATGTGCGGTTTATTTATTGAGGGTACATATCAAATTATATTTGGGTAAGTCCCAGTTTTCAGAATCCATTACCATAAAAATCTAATTTTGTACTTCTCAAATTATGTTTGAATAGACATCTTTATCAGCAGCATACACTTTTCCATAAAGTAACTAGCCCTTTGCAAATAAACTGGCTTTAGGAAATTGACAGAGCCTCTAAAAGACAAAAACAATGCTCCAGTTTCTCTTCCAACACAATGAAATGACAACATTAATTGCACCACTACAAATGTGCATATGCATTTTATGATTTTTTACACTCTTGTTTTATTCTTTCTTTAGTTTCGTGGACATGATGCCTGATGGAAATACGTTTATCATATTTTGCTTCCTCATTCGAATTGCCAGCGCTCTAGGCGCTGCGGCAACCCAAACTGCATCACTAACACTTGTAGTCCAGTATTTTCATGACAACATATCTCCAGCTATGGTAAGTAGAGATCTCAATACTTTGAAGTTTATAAATATAAAAATCTACACCCTTTCAACTTTTTCAGGTTTCTAAAATTCTAATCTCAATGAAAACATCGCCATCGAATCAAGATATTTTGTTTCACCGAATTTGAAGATCTCCTTTTGAATCTGGTTCCTAAATAGTAAAAAAGTATGTATACTTTAAAGATGTATGTAAGTGACAACTTTATCATTACATTTTCAGGGAGTTTTAGAGACCTTTGGTGGATTTGGAATGATGGCTGGACCTGCTATTGGTGGATTTCTCTATGGAGTACGTTGTTATATATTTAGACCCAGCGTGAAGCCAAGCAAAAAAACTTTACCGCTGCACAGTCTCAAGCCTCATAAAATGAGAAAACGATCTAAGAAATAATGCGCTTGGAAACATTTTCCTCGATTTTAAGAAAGTAATTTTTTCAAGCTTTTTAGATTAAAGCAGTTGCGTGTGGTTCCGATAAAAGTAGTAAACTGCCCCTGTGCCGCTTCCATGTTTGTAGGGGCACCAATTCTGTCAACGGTTACTGACCATGCTTACTATGATAGACACTCTGTGAAAGTCAATGTAATGAATACACGAGCTATGCATTTGTAAGGCGTATATTCCTATCATGCATTTCGTGATTGGAGATAAGCCTTTTTTTTTCTAGAATCATCTATCAAATTGCAAAAAATAAGTTTTCAATTATTGTGCTATTCTAAAATATCTAAAATGAATATCAAATTCAACTACTAGATTCAATTTTATGTAGCACCTTACTACTAAAACTACTATATTCAACTTGATGTAGTAACTTACTACTACTACTAATACGATCAATTTGATGTAGTAAATTACTACTACAACTACTGCAATCAATTGGATGAAGCAACTTACTACTACAACTACTGCAATCAATTGGATGAAGCAACTTACTACTACAACTACTACAATTAATCTGATGTAGTAACACACTACTACAACTACTACAAACAATTAGATGTAGTAACTTACTACTGTACTAAATTACATCAAAAAATCACTGGAAAAGAAAATCTCAGGAAAAATGAGAAGAACAATCTTGTGCAGAGTGACTGTTGGAAAAGTTTAACTTAACAAAGAACTGCAACAAAGAATATTCAGATTCTTCTTATTACGGTGGTCAGTGACTATGCATTTTTGCCTTATCTAGTTTGTTCAGTTTTCTTGCTCGTATTTGCGTCTCACTAATTTATGACTATTCTAACTTTCTTAGGCTGGCGGTTTTAGATTGCCATTCATTGTTCTTGGCGCTGTTATATTAGCTAGTCTACTGCCGATTCTATTGATTCTTCCTTCTGACACAGGTACGTGAAAAAAGTCTTAGAAAGGCGCCTAAATCAGATGTTGACCTTGGTTAACAAGTTGCCTCAGCCTCGTTCTTAAATAGTGTTATTCAAACAGATATTTTTGTTCTTGTAAAATTGGTGATCAGCTAAAATAGTCGTGTTCACAGTCTTCAGAGCCGGATGCAGGCTAACTGCAACAATATATCATCAAAGAAGCGAAGAAGTTATCCAAGGAGTGGTGTGAATTATTTGAATTATTTTCTTTTCTTGTACCTGGCGATGTTGCTCAAGAAAGTACCATAGCATCTCTTTCATCTTACTTTCACAAGAAGTCTATGAATCAAATTAGTCTAGAAATCATTTTTGGATCAGGAAAGTTTTATTGGATCAGAAAATTCTGGGTGTAAACCACGACTGAATTAGTATTTTGCTAATGTGCTACGGATTAAATCATCGAAATCTGGTATGCTAGCTTAACCGATTCCATGAATTTGCAAGCAAGTGTGTGAGCAGACTCGCCTTTGTTACGTGTTTGATTTGACAACGTAAACAAAGCTTCTTCTCGGTCGAGTTTTCCTGGTTCAAAGTCTTTTAAAAGTTCGTTCAGTCGCAAATAAATATCAAATGTTGGGCCCTCCAGTCTGCTTGCCAGATTCTGAGCGCACTTTTCTTCTGAATATAGTTCAACTTTCGTGATAAACTCTTTGACATCTCCAATGAATGCCATTGAAGCTTTTACTTTACTATCAATATCGTATTTGGATTTTGGGATAGAAATGTACCTGAAGGCAAAACTCGTGAGAAAGAATATTTCTTTTGTTAACTATATATATCTCAGAAAGGATAAAACAATTATAGAAAAATATAAGTCTCAAAGGTAAACACAAATAGTCCGTATAAAGTTACGGGGGTTATCTCATCAAATATTTCAGGCAGCTTATTTCCTTGTTGACTTTATTAATTTGAAGAAGTAGGGAAAAATATCCAAGCCCAGTCATTTCCTCACGTCAACTTTTTAACCCGGATTCATATGAACAGGCTCCAAGTTCATTTACATTTGATACCATGGATCAGTTGGAATGTCTTTCAATAGTTCGTTTCTTTGATAGGCACAAATCTTTTCATTTTTATTACCTTATCCTACCTAAATAATCATGGTTGGGCAATTTAAAGCAAATAATGTTTTCACTGCTTAATAAATATTTTCCAGTTGGAATTCAAACAATATTTCGACAAACATTCTAATTGATTGCTTTTCTGTTCATTTATACTGCGATTTCCGATCGATTTAAACATTTGTCCCTAGTTAATACAAGTCAAAAATTCATTATCTCAATTTCTCGACATTTGCTAGGCATTAACTTTATTAGTGCGGTGATGTGGTATTTGTAGGTAATAAGTTTCATTCTCATTGCAATCAATGAATTTTTTTCACTGCAGAAGTTTCAGAAGATGAAAAAAATAAAGGAGCATTATGGCAGGCGTTAAAGATCCCTTCTATTATCATTTTATGTAAGTCGCATTAAAGTCTTTTCTACTGGGCTTGAAAATTATGTCCTGTTTCCATCCTAAGTATTAAAAATGAGCAAGGCTTTCAAACGTTTCGATACTTGAATTAAATCTTCAGTGACGTTTTGAAAAATTACTTCTTGAAAATAAGCTTTAAAAAAGTAACTAAAGAGGATATAGGTATCGAAATGTTTGAATGCAATTCATTCTGGTCTTTCAAATGTTTCATAAACTCGAGAAAATTGGCTCTCACATTAGTACTACGTAAGAACTTAATAAAGTAAAGAGTTTTGTATCGTAGGTAAATAAACTCTTTGATAACTGATTTAAGAATAAAGAATCAAAAATAGGTGTAGGCCAAAACAGGCAAAAAGTTTATCCCCATGAAAGTTTATATCCTTGATGTATTTCCTCAAAAATCCTTTTCTATTTGTAGGTATAATTATTGCGGATGCTGCGATGGCACTTGGTTTTCTTGACCCAACTCTACAAGGCCATATTCAGAAACCTGTAAGTACTTTAAGAGGCAGTCCATGGACACATAGTTAATTTGTTCTTAATAGGCAAATGTACTTACTTTATTCGTAAAGAAAAAATCACAAAGAGCCCACTGAATAGGTAGACTAATTAAGTGATTTCTTTTGCCTTTTGCCTGTTATTACATAGAGCTGGCAAATTAACTCCTTCTCTCATTAATGAAAGGAGATATCAAACCAAAGAACTGCTCATACTTACGAATGGGTAGACAATGCTAAACCAAACGTCTACATATTTATAGAAAGGGGAAGAGATGTCAGACAAAATGAAATTTTGTGCATACCAGGTTGGTTGCTAAAACAAAGATTAGCCATAAGTTGTCCGCTTATCATTTTTCAAACAAAATTTCCATTTATCATTGTTCATGTAACTTTGAAAAATAGTTCTGTGGTAATGTACGATCTTTTATGTGATTTTATATAAGCTCCTAATTATAAAATGGGAAAATATATTTTACGGAAGGAGACTACCAAAATTCTGAAATGCCTCTACTAGTCTCAAAACAAGTACTTTACCTATCAAAAGCAATCACGCTAACCACTGCCTCAAATCGGGACAAATAAGAGTTCAGTGGCTTTGAGATGTATCTAGCCCAAGGCCTATCCACAGTTGAGGCATCATTCGTATTTCGGATTAAATCCTTCTTGGATTTTTTTCGCATAATTCTGAGATAATGTTTGTTAACTGCTTTAAAATTTCTTTGACGTTCCTTGTTATATGTAACTTTATATCTTTGTAATTGTCTTTGACCTACTGCTTGGACTTGGAATTAAAGCTAAAAATTCAAGTTAAACATTCCTCTACATGACAAAACATCGAATTATCAAAAATTATGTTATGTCGGCTCACAGTTCCTCGTCAAAATCTTCTTCGTTTTCCTTACTCATCTAGTAATGACTGGAAAAGAGATTTAATTTGACTTTCTTCTCGAGACAAAAGACTGAAATAAAAAATAAGAAATAAAGAATTTCAGCTCAAAGCGAGTCATTAATATCCTCTTATTTTTCTGTAATATCACCTCTAAAGTATTTATTTTTAGTTTCATCTGAGTAGCTATCAAGTTGGTTTGATGTTCCTGATCGCTCCTGGAATCTATGCATTCATGGCACCACTTGTTGGTTGTATTGCAGATAAACAGGTTAGTATTAACATGAAGTACACCAATCAAACCCAGGAATATTACATCTATCTGTAAGACGTCAAAGATGCCATCACTTTTGCAACTCATTTCTAAAATTGTTGAAAACCTAGTTTATTTTTGATTATATGTTTACTATACCTTTAGGTATTGGGTATTGTTTTTAAGCCTGTTTAAAAGTATTTGATATATAGTATTGAATGGTATTATTTCAACAATTTGATTTCATATTTCTGAAATTGTGAAGAGATTTTAGTGGCATATATATACAAAGATAGGTGGGAAACTTCTACCGTTGCATCTCGACTATTGATAATGGTTTGATAGTTATTTTTCTCCTAGGATACCAGAGTGCTGATGATACTTGGTGGAACTATTTGTGGTCTATCTTGTGTGCTGCTTGGGCCAGCGCCAATTTTTCCTGAGGCAGCTTTTCCAAGGTAAATACAGGAAGAATTAATCAAATACATTGGTTCTTATCCTCATTTGGTGGTGCTTATTTTTAGAAAGATGAAATACTATTTTGGGTGTCTGAGCGGAGCGCCCTCTAATAGACCTTGCTTCCAATACAGTACCATCTCACCACTAAGAAACTGAATATTGCAAAACCAGGCTGCCTAGTTTCTGATAGGTTGAGAAGAAAAAGGGGAGGAATTTATCACTGAATTTGCATGATCTTTTAAATCTAAATCATTTTCTAAAGCAATATGAAATCTGAATATAACAAATGTAATCTTTAAAGTATGGGTGGTGCTATCTAGCAGACTGCAATTCTTAAGTCAGTTTCTAAGTGGCAGGTTAGTACTATTGATAAAATTTTTCTGTGAAGTTCCAAAATCCAATTAAGTCTGATGATGTTGATCATTAACGCATATCATTTAAAAAACGGTCTACACCAGGAACAATTAGACGAGTTTCATAAGCTGCAATGAATTGTAGATTGTCTAAACGCACTAGAAATACTGTGAATTGACATCAATTAGACCAACGTATGTATTGGAATTTTGAAATTTCTAAAGTAGGCATTTGAAGAGTTTTTAATACACAAGTAAATCACTCACTGCTCGAACATTTCAATGCTACTGAAAACAGAACAAAGGATTGCCACCCTTGTGCTCAGTACTGTGTATTATTAGTATTGTGAGGGGATATTGTCAGTACTCTGTGGGGGATATATGGTTTCTCTCACCAAAACTTAATGTCTTCCACAGTACTGATGGTATCCATCAAAAATACTCAATATCCTCCACAGTACTGATGGTATCCATCAATAATACCCAATATCCTCCACAGTACTGATGGTATCCTTCAACATTACTCAATTTCCTCAACAGTACTTATGGTATCCATCTACAGTACTCAATATCCTCCACAGTACTGACGGTATCCATCAACATTACTCAATATCCTCCACAGTACTTATGGTATCCATCAAAAATACTCAATGTCCTCCACAGTACTGATGGTATCCTTCAACATTACTCAATATCCTCCATAAAACTTATGGTATCCATCAAAAATACTCAATATCTTCCACAGTACTGATTGATGGTATCCATCTACAGTACTCAATATCCTCCATATTACTGATGGTATCCAACAACAATACTCAATATCCTCCACAGTACTGATGGTATCCATCAACATTACTCAATATCCTCCACAGTACTGATGGTATCCAACAACAATACTCAATATCCTCAAAAGTACTGATGGTATCCATCAACAGTACTCAATATCCTCCACAGTACTGATGATATCCATCTACAGTACTCAATATCCTCCACAGTACTGATGGTATCCAACAACAATACTCAATATCCTCCACAGTACTGATGGTATCCATCAACAGTACTCAATATTCTCTACAGTACTGATGGTATCAATCGACAGTACTCAATATTCTCCACAGTACTGACGGTATCCATCAACATTATTCAATATCCTCCACAGTACTGATGGTATCCATCAACAATACTCAAAATCCTCCACAGTACTGATTGATGGTATCAATCAATAATACCCAATATCGTCCACAGTACTGATGGTATCAATCAACAATACTCAAAATCCTCCACAGTACTGATTGATGGTATCAATCAATAAAACACAATTTCCTCCACAGTACTGATGGTATCCTTCAACATTACTCAATATCCTCCACAGTACTTATGGTATCCATCAAAAATTCTCAATATCCTCCACAGTACTGATGGTATCAATCAACAATACTCAAAATCCTCCACAGTACTGATTGATGGTATCCATCAATAATACCCAATATCCTCCACAGTACTGATGGTATCCTTCAACATTACTCAATATCCTCCACAGTACTTATGGTATCCATCAAAAATACTCAATATCCTGCAGAGTACTGATTGATGGTATCAATCAATAATACCCAATATCCTCCACAGTACTGCTGGTATCAATCAACAATACTCAAAATCCTCCACAGTACTTATGGTATCCATCAAAAATACTCAATATCCTGCAGAGTACTGATTGATGGTATTAATCAATAAAACCCAATTTCCTCCACAGTACTGATGGTATCCTTCAACATTACTCAATATCCTCCGCAGTACTGATTGTATCCATCAGTACTCAATATCAAGTAGGACCAGTGGTCAATGTATATGTGGTTGAATATCGAAATGATATCTCAGTGAAAGACCTTAATAGCTCCCTTTGTTGATTCACTTGTTATTTTGCAGAGAAAAGGAAAAAGAAGCTGGAATTTTTTTCTCTGTTCTCTTCACTTCCGTAGTTTTCCAAAAATTGCAAGGTAGATCTGTCTGAAACCACCAATTCTAAAATCTGATGCAAATGTTATAGAAATATCTATTCATAAGTTGGTTTAGTTGTCACCGACATGAGCTAGCTTTTAGTGTGTTCATGTTAATTAATATACGACTCATTGTTGCTTATCAAACGTGTCTATTTTTCGTGGGATACCTATGCAAATATTGTACAGGTTTCTGGGTAAACAAATATTGTGATGATGTTATAGATTAGTAATTCAATAGACTTTCCTTTCAGAACTTTGTGGATGAATGGAATCGCATTAGCTCTACTTGGAACTGGTGTTGCTCTCTTTCTGGTACCAACTCTTTCAGATATGACACAGGCAGCAGTGTAAGCTCGTTTTTGTTGTTTCTACAAAAATAATTTCTACCCTTGTGCTCAGTACTGTTTATTATTAGTAATTTGCGGGAATATCATCAGTACTGTGTGGGGGATATCTGGTTTTCCTTAACAATACTGAATATCCTTTACAGTACTGATGGTATCCATCCATAGTACTGAATATCCTCAACAGTACTGAATATCCATCACAGTACTGAATATCCTCCACAGTACTGAGGGTAACCCCCTAAGTACTAGTGTTTACCCCCCATAGTACTGAATAGCCTTCACAGATTTGGTGGTATTCATTCACAGTACTGAGTATCCTCAACAGTACTGATGGTATCCATCCATAGTACTGAATATCCTCCACAATACTGATTGCATCTCTTTACAATACTGAATATGCTCTACATTATACTGATGCTATTCATCCCCAGTACTGAGTTTCCTCCACAGTACTGATGGTATCCCTTCAAAGCTATGAATATCCTGGACAGTGATGGTATCTCTCAATAGTAATTGTGGTTTCCCTCTACAGCACTGATGGTGTGCACCACAGTACTATGCACCCTCTAATCTACTGATGGTATTCCATAGCAGTAACGATGGTTTCTCCGCACAGTACTGACAGTATCCCCAAACAATCCTGAATACCCTCCAATATACTACTTGATTCCTCAAATTCAAGTACTTGAACAAGTTTTTTTTTGTTTTATTTTTGTGCAAAGCTGTAAACTTGTTTTTTTGGGTTCTGTATCCTCCCACTACTTCTTTTGTGGCAAATGAAAACTATTAGTGTATATCCAAGAGGTTCCAGCTTGGGTAGCTATACGTTGAGTTAGTTTAATTGAATAGTAAATGTGTAAAAACAATAACTGGTAATGATTCTGTTTTGTTTCTGTAGGAAACATGGAATGGCTGAAGATTTATCAACTCACAGTGCTATTTCATCATTATTCAATGCGTTTTTCAGCATCGGGTAACTAACTCTTAAATTTCATTCTTTCTGGTATTTGCTAGCCAGCAGGGTCTGGCTGGCATTACCTATTTCTGGTGTCCGACAAAGGATTGTTTTCTCACTAATTGAGCTACCACAATGTAATATGCAAAGTCTTGAGCCTAGGGCCATCTCAAACAATGATTGGCACAGCGCCAACCAACGTTTTAAATCTAGACTTGATTTTCTTGATATGCCTAAGTGGGTAACCACTGAAAAAAATAGAACATATGTTTATCTATAGATCATGTTAAAACATTCCCAGAATATTTTGGAGGGCTTTGTTTGTTCGTGATTTTGAAGTGGAGCTACATTAATATTATATGGACTTCTCAAAACAGGCATGCATCCATGACAGTAACTATTTTGATTTTAGATCAATCGAAGGACCTGCAGCTGGGAGTGCTTTGGCACAATATCTTGGTTTTCCCTGGGCTTGTGCGGTACGATTCTAATTTTTTTCTAATACAGCAGTAACAAATTCAGAGTTTTTAACAACTCATTACTGTTAAAATGACAAAGTATTGCATCAGGTTTTTAAATTTTCACATTTTGATTATACTATTGAATAGTTTTATCATGTTTAAGTATTTAATAACTAATAAATAGAATAATAATGATGATAATAATTCATATTGTAATTGTATGTTGCCAGATAGATTTAAATTATGAATTATAAAATAATCAATTAAATAAAATGAAAAGCTTTTGCATGTAAATAATTATATTTTGCCGAAATGTGTTTTTATCTTATTTGATAATAATTCAGTTATGGAAGTACTGCCTACTTCATAAATCAATTATACAGGCTAAGATGTTCCTAGATGCATACATAATTGAAAGTATCATTACATTACAGTATTCAAATTTTGATAAAAGGAAGTCAAATAGAAAAATTTCAATTTAAGCATTTTCACACCTTTCTTTTACAAAAATAGTATTAGCATAGTGCTCAAAACACATAGAAAAAAGTTTGGATTAAATTCGGATCTGTAAAATTTATTTACTTTACTCTGATAAACAAACTTTATATTTTTAGATATTTGGCTTTTTCTTGTGGCTCTGGGTAGGTATTTGAATATTTGCCTTGTAATTTGTCTTTTTTTTATAATCTTAACCCTACTCAGAATGGGAGGGAGATCTTTAGACCCACGACATTTAATGCCAGGCTTTAAAATTTTTGAAACCTTAAACTTTTCCTATAATTTATAAGTGTAAAAATTGAAACCAAAAATATTTCAGCAAGTAAGTGCTCATCGTTATACCTTGGGAAATGAAAATTCATCCAGAGCCAAATTTTTGTTATAGTGGAGATCGAGTTGCTTCTTTAGTCTTATTTTCTGAAACCAAAGTGACAAAATCTCTGTTAACTCAGAGCAAAACATTTTGTCCACAAATAAAAACTCATCACAAAGAGAAAACTCGATTCGAAATTTCAAATATTTTCTGAATTTATTTGTTATCTTTCAGACATTTATCTTGGTGATATTTACAATAATTGAACGAGGATTCAAATCAACAAGGTATCATATTTTTCTAAATGATGATTGTTTTGTAGTTCATTAACTTAACTTCACTACATAACTGAATGGTATCCCACACAGTACTGATGGTAACCCCAACAGTATTGAAAACATTCCAATGTACTGATAATACCTTCCCCCCACAATACTTGTAAGAGGGGTCAGTCGTTCGCTATGCTTCTATTTTACATGTGTAGGTTTATGAACTTAGAGATAGACATGTTAATGTAAAATCTACATGTTTAAAACTAACAAATAAACTGATTATATGGGATAAAATATATAAGATGTTTTTCTTTTTCTCAGTGACCTTGAAAATTCTGAAGATACAAAACCTCTTATGGCAAAATTATGAAAATGCTGTATGTAGCCGGTGAGTAAAATAGATCACTTCCGTCAAGTCAATATAATACCTCTGTATTGGTTGGCTGGTTGGCATTGCTGATTATTGATGTCTATAACTAGTAAATAACCCTAGCTCTTCATTTTTGAACGATATATTTGAAGAAAAGTCATCACAAAACTACTCGTTGAGAACAAATAATCATCTGAAAGAGTCATGAGTTCAAACATTAGCGTATAGAACAGAAGATATCAAATACAGAGGTAGCATTCTATGGTCATCCCTATCCAATCACTTAAAAAACTGTCAATCCCTTAAATAATTCAAACACAACATGAAACAATGGAAAGCCAACAATTGCCTTAGCAGATTATGTCGTTTATTTTTGCAAAATTTAAGGTACATTAATTTATTTAGAAACTTTTAATTAGTATCACTGTATAGATTTACCGTTTTATTATTCCTGTAAATTATCCCTGTAGGGAAGAATGTATTCTTTCTTATCGATGTTGTTTGAAATTTAATCTAAGAGACCAAAATTTCGTGACAATGCTTCTTTAATGCTACTATGTTTTAGTAAATTAGATTACAGGAAATTTGACATACATCATATCTATTTCTTTAAAAATTGTTAATTATGATGATTATGACACAGATACTTACTAATATTTGTATAATATTGGTATAATTATGATAATGAAGACTCACTTTGGATAGATATAGATAATTTTTCAAACTATGAAATTAATGTAGATAACTTATTATTAATGAAGACACTTATTATTAATAAAAACCTAAATAATTGCTGAATAATAGGAAAAACCTGAATAATTGCAGTGAAGTGTCTTTATTGGAAAGAAGAGTACTCTATACCTTAGAAGCTAGAGTAAGATACAATAGAAGTAACACAAATAACACTACATATATGTTGTTACTCGAAGTTTCATACTATAGCGATCAACAGAGCAGAAAGATCTGTCTGATCGAGAAAACCTGACAATTGTGGATAACCTGGATGTCACACTGAATCTACCAAATGGAACATATTCACCTTACAGACAGCAGAATGATCAACCAACCACTTTATATCAACACAAATTCCCAAAATCCACCTACAATTATCAGTTGCCTTCACGCATCCATCAATAAAAGATTTAACAAAATATCCAGCAGCAAGGTAATGTTTGAAGCGGCAAAGTCAATGTTCCTGCAAGCCTTGGGATCAACTTGTTACCAGTATCAACTATTTTATGAAAATCTAGAACTACGCACAAGTAAGAAAAGATATCGAAAAAGAAACATAAGTTCGTTCAATCAAATCTTTAGCAAAAGTATAGGAACAAATATCAGCAGAATCTTTCTTGAACTGATCAGAAAAGTACTTTTCAACCAACCTCAAAATCCATAAAATATTTCATAGAAATACCATCAGAGTAAGCTACCATTGCATAAGTATAATTAAGGCACTGGTAATAAAGCATAACATGAAGAACATAAACACACAGGAATAATATGGCATTTTTTACTTCATCTGCTCCTCCTGAAAAATCAATTTATGGTAGACATAAACAAAAATGCTTATCTTACCTGACTCAGTTGAGAATTCGAAATTTTATCACAACTTTACAAAGCCAATTCGCAAAACAAACGATGGAATTGAAGATACAGGTCACTTTTTGTTGCTCTGCCCTTCCTTTGACGCACAGAAGAAAAACCTTTCCCTTGGATACCTGCTTGACTAAAGCAATCTTGCAGTAGGACCAGATCAAGAAGATAGACCGGAGACGCACTGCTTGATTATCCTACATGTTATATTTACCCTTTGGGCTGTGCATGTAAACCAATACCATACCAAGATAGTAAGTTTAGTTCATATGAAAACGTGAACCATATGTACGGCTATTTGATGAAAGATCCACCATGTTGTTTGGTGGTGCCAAAATTACTCACAGTGAGTAAGTTACTACCATGTTTTTTGATTTCGAAGGCAAGCTTGTGTTGATTGCTTTTCCCACACCATACCAATCATTCACCTCTTTTCTGATTGGCCTATTTCGATCCACATCTAGGTATATAAATCAGATAGGTTCCTGTTTCGATCACATTCTGACGTATTACTCTGTTGAGTGTCAGACGAAAAGCTTAAGTAATCTATGTGTTCGTTTCCCTATGCTTCCGATCTTCCTGGCTATATTATTTAAACATTATTTCACCTGACCATTTGTTGACAAAAGATCTAACACGTGATGAAGAAAGGAGTGATAGTAACAAATAAAAATTATTAAGGTGCTGTGAAAATATTAAGGAAGAGTCAAACAGGTTCCAGCAGAATATTTTGTCTTTTCTAGGAGATGCAGCATTTTTCATTTGCTGCAGACATTTTGCCATCCCCGACCCCAAAGTAATAGGATTAAGACATCACCAATGGTAAAATCTCATGACCCTCGGGGGCTCCACCCCCTGGACCCTTTGACCGGTTCACAATGACCAAAGACACCTTGTTTTGCCTGTGGAATATGACTTTCTACCTGCTTCCTATTACATCTTTTGTAATGATTCTGGCATTCCTCTTTCCTTGCTTTACCCATAGCGGAGACCACGCCTCACGGGCCCCTTTGGACTCACTGAGCATCCATCTGAAAACGTTGCCAGTCCGTACCTGCTGTTGACCCTTTTCAATTTTTACATTTTACGCAGTGGCGTAGCGTCTGGGTATTCAAGGTATTCAGTGAATACCCTGGGATTTTGAGCAAAAAATTAAAGAAATAGCCTAAATATAAGATTTTGCTAAACAGGAAGACCTTTTTTAACGTTTGGGTTATAAACTTCATAGTGTTTTCTCCATTTGTAGTTGTTTCACGCAACCCAACACAATTTGTATATGTTCCATATACTCCATTCCATTGTATTTGATTCCGTGTTCCACATTTTTGATAGAGATCTCTAGTTGAGCAGAGGAAACATTCCTAAATGGATTAGCGGTCATGTGTAATTGTTTATGAGAACAGTAAAGGATTGAATTTCATTGTATTAATCACAGCAGTGGTCTACGGTACGCACTGAATCTCTTCCGGTAGTTTCCACCAATCAGAACTCTCCATTTCGCCAGTATTTGACCCCAGATTGACCTTTCAGATCGAGAAAACAAAAGAGCTGTAATCTCTGCGTACAGCCTCCTTTCTTGACTTGAGATGATCAAAACTGATTCCGAGGCTCAAACAATCATAGGCAAGAAAGAAGACGGAAGTAAAACAGAATTGAGATCGTGGACAGATTAAAATCAACAGATGAGTATAAATAGGTCAACATGAAACCCAAATTTCGTCGTCGCTTTTGCAGTATAATATTTGAATAGATATTTTGCTAAGATGGCCTGAGCTCATTACACGAAAACAAGGCAAGGTAGATTTTTCATTTTGAGTGATTTTTAGGATCCTACGCCATTTTGAGGGCCTAACTTGAATCTCAACTGAATTTTACGCCCTTCGGTTTTTTTGTTTACTGAAAAATTGGCATTGAATTAATTGTCAAAAGGTGTAACTTTCTATTTTGGACCTATTCTGCATTTTAAAACAATCTGATTTGCCTCTCAAAAAAAGTAAATCTTGAAAGGGATGTATAGTCCATTAATTTCAAATTTCCAACTCCAATAGATAGATTCTCGATTATTTCATCCTTTTAGCTAACTTACTGATAAAATTTTATCAAATCATATATGAAAATTTCATATTCTAAATTAATTAATATTTTTGTTGCTTAAAGACAAATTTTGATTTTGATTTCATTTGACTGGCTGGAGCGGACATAAAAATCTCAAAAAATTCAAAGTGATTCTGAATCTGAATCTCAGTTCAAATAAATCTCGAATTTCAAACGAAATCGAAAGAAACACACCCAAACTCAAAATCACTCGCAGACGATAATGGCGGCACAAAACATTGATCAATCGCTATTAGAGGAAGTGCTTTATTACGCTGTAATTGACAGAAATTCTAGTGCAGTTCGAGAACTCGTAAACTTATGTGATGGAACATTCAGAGATGATGATGGAAATACACTTTTACATTATTATTCAACAGTCGAAATAACGAAGATGTTAATTGAGAAAACAAATGTCGACGTTAACAGCAAAAATAAATTTGGATGGACTCCACTTCACATGTGGTTTGGATACATGAGTAATGAAAATGGTCAAATAACTTTCAACAGGATAAACAAGAAAGAATTTACAAGAAATTACAATATCATGAAATGCCTCCTACAATCAGGCGCAAATTGTAATCTTAAAGATGATAAAGGGTTTACTGTTTTAAATCAAGTTCTTGTAATGTGTTTGACCCCTGAAGTTAATTTGCTAGAAGAGGAACAGAATTCATTAGTTCAATTGTTATTGTCTCATAATGCTGATCCTAATATCAAAAGTGATGAGAGAATGACACCATTACATCATGCTATTCATTTGCAATTTACAAGTCTGGTGAGATTATTAATCAACCATGGCTCAAATGTTAATGCACAGGATAATGATGGACGTACACCACTTCATTGGCTGGTATTCAACAAATATGATGATGACGTAAGTGAAATAGCAACATTATTGGTAGAAAACGGGGCAGACCCAACATTGCAAGATAAATATGGGAGAACAGCTCTTCATTTGGCTGTAATTTGTAAAAAGGAAAAGCTAGTTCTTTTGCTTTTGGAGTTTGAACTTTCCAATAAATATGATAAACTCTCACTTAATCAACCCAAGAAAAGAAACTCAATTCTGCACATTGGAGATAAGAATGGCCTGACTCCATTACATTATGCTGTTACAAGTAATCATACACAAATTGCACTAATACTCTTAAGCCAGGGAGCTGATGCGAATGCAGTTGATAAATATGGAAGTTCTGCCTTGCATTATGCAGCTTATAAAGGCCATTATAACATGATAAAGTATCTGAGGGATGCAGGTGGAAACCCTGAGCTTGCTGATGAAAATGGCAACACACCTGAGATTTTTGCCCTGAGAAGAAATTACTACAAAACAGTAGCAGCTCTTCAGGTAGAACCCGCACAATTTCCAGAGAATATAAAACAAATAATCATCCCTGACCCAATGCCTGATAATACCATCTCTCTTCAGAGATATCCATGTGATACTAATGTTTACGTTCCAATTTGCAATTTGACACCTGATCAATCAAACCACGTTCCAGTTGAAACCTGGGATATTTTGTTGGAAAAGAAATTTCATGGAGATTCAAAGAAATTCCTGAAAAATTTTATGGAAGTTCCAGGAATGGGAAAAATACCTAAAATCAGTGAGGTCAATGAAATAAGGCAAGCGATTGAGACATTTATGGACGAGTTAACAAAATGCATCTCCATTATAGACAGTCGATTCAAAGGAGAAATATTAAAGAGTGGTAGCGTGTATGAAGATACTAAGGTTGGAGATCCAGATGAATTTGATTACATGTTTATTCTGACAGAATTCGAGAAGATTTGCTCAATCAACATTACTGATCAAACTTATGATGATCTTGAAATTAAAAAACAACCAAACAAACCTGCCAATGAGTTAGATGAGTTTTTTGAAGAGGAAAACCTGGCATGCAGGAAAGTGATGGAGAAATTCGTTTCTACCTGTCAACAGGCGATGTTAGTGATAGATCACAAGTCTTTGCCTGACAATTTGTATGTAATAAACCAAACTCCAAAAACAATGAAAGGACATTTTGATGTGCAACCTGGAATCACAACTAATGAAATTAGTTTTGTTTGGTGTGGAGCATTTTACAAAATTCTGGTCATAACAGCTGATTTGGTGCCAGCAATTAGGGTGAAGTCGTGGCCAAAATTTGCTGAGACTGAATCTGAATTATTAACCCAAGATATAATCAAACAAGGATGCCATGTGGTTCAAAAGTCTGACAAATGGAGACTTTCCTTTTCCCTCGCAGAACAAACTATCATGAACAGTCTTTCTGATAACCTAAGATCTGCTTACATTGAAGCTAAAGTTGCACGTGACCCTCGGGTTACTATGAATTGTGTTATCTTTGAAGAGGAAACAGAGGATTGGAAGAATCATTTGAGTGGTAAGCTAGTCATTGATGGAAGACAGTTGATCCCATCGTACCTGTTGAAACTCGTGTTGTTTGACTGCATTGATGACTATCAAAAAAACGACAGAGATACATCAGAGATCACTTCAGCTACGATATTTTCAAAGTTGCACAAATGCTTACAAGAGAACAGTCCTGTTCCATTCTATTTCATGAAGAAATATAATTTTCTTGAGAAAGTTTTTAATGAAGAACGCCCACGTGAACGTGTTGCTTTTGCAGTATCCGTCATTGACTGGTTTTTCAAGCACAAACACAATATGAATGATGATGACATCCAATAAACGTTTGAAAGGTTTGAGACTTTATTTGATTATTTGCAGAATTGTTAGTATTCATATGGGCGGGTATTTTAACAAGGCTTTAACAAACAAGAGCGTACACTTTTTCATAGGGAACACGTAAATAAGCAACCAGTACTGGAAACTCCAAAACAATAAATAGACCACCAGCTGGGCATGAAATGAATCATGCAACTGGCATTTTAGTAGCTATGCTGAAGGTGCTTAACTTTATATAATCACATCATGTTTCAGTGTTAAAAGAAGAACCTTCAGTATTTTATTACCTTCAGTTTCTCAAGTTTTGTAGGGTTGAATATCCATAGCATTTATTCTCTGGCCTCTAATATTCTGGGAAGCTGGGGTGGGAGGGGGCTGGAAAAATTTGAAATATCAATTAGTTGGTAAAGAATGTAGTGACATTAAAAATACAGTGTAAAACATCAGAATGATTTTACTGGGAATTTTCATTCTCATAAATTTTTGAAGTGGGAGTGATATATTTTATATCTTTAAGAATGTCCTAAGTGGAATATTTTCTTGAGATTAATAATTGGGGTAGGGGATTTCTATTATAGGCCAGAGAGTAAACAACTTTGAGTGTTAGGACTAACTTCCAGTAGCTTGAAAAAGTGTATGATAGGGGGGGGGGGCTAGATATAACAAGGCTGTACAAAACTCTACTTATACCCGCAGTCTGCAATTAAATCAAATTTAGAGTGGCTGGATCTTGTAATCAAAACATGAATGAAATGCCACAGTCGCTAAAATTAATTGCAGACAGGGTCAAATACCATATCCACGTTTATTGTTTTGGCATCAATATTAAATGAATTTTATACCTCCATGCACTGCACATCCTCTGGTGTACTGTTGTGGCTGTGGTTGCACCAGGTTTCTTTTGACAAAAAGACCAGAACCCTATGACAGAGGGTCTATCACCCATAATGATTCAAATGATTTGCTCCGAGACAATGATTAATATTAAGTTATGTCTATACTGGGACAAGATGAGCCGATCTCCACCGACAGGGTTGTTGTTTACCCCTAATTCCCTCCCCTAGTGCCACCACTGGTGTGATGATGATATCCCTCCATATATTTCACAACCTCCCGGTATACAAACGTTCTTTATAAGAAAACTCAGCTCGAGCTTAGTACTAAAAATTCCCTAGCTGTGGGGCAAATTTGAGTACTCGAAATTGCTTTGCAATTGCTCTTCAAAATTTGTTTCTTAGAATACTGTCTCTCAAGTAGTTGTAAAACAAATTTTGGTAGTATTTTACATACAAAAGTGTGCCAGGTTACTAATATCCACATTCTCTAGAGCTGCTGTTTTCATTGCCAATTGGATCTTTGAAATTGCTTAGCATTCCTCTGTCCAGTATTAGAATTGCTAAAGATTTTGTCTTATCGAGAACTGCTTCCTTATAAAGCAGTTTCTTATAAAAATACGTGTACTGCACAGGCATACCAAGAGATGATATTCTATAGCAAAGTAAATACATTCATTGTTTTATAAGAAACCGTTTTTAAGAAACCATACACACTCAGATTTTCAAAACTTAAGAAACTTTGGTTGGAGATTTTGTGTGAAACGAGAAAAACAACTGCATGGATGAATTAATAGAAAAATGACTTCCATGTTATATTCAATAAGATACTTTAGCTTCTTGCAACGAGATTTGCATTTATTTTTCCTCCACTTTACCCAATTCACGTTTGACTTCGATGAAAACTAAAGAAACGACGGTATATGATGGAAATTTAGGGTTTTATGCCCAGTAACTTACTAAGAAACTTTTCGTACTAATATTTTGGTGAAAGGTAAGAAACTTTGATACAAAGATTGAAATACATTGGAAATACAAATTTTCATGAGAAACCTTTGCTCAGTCTGAGTCATTATAAAAGTAAGATTTGATTTGATAAAGAAATTCTCTTGTGCATTTTTTAATAGCTGCTGACCCGGTTGTTCAGAAATGCAATGGAAAACGAGGGTATGCTGGTGCGTCTGGGTGCTAGGAGGGTTTTTTTACAGCTCTTCCTTGTCAAATGCGCTGCCGAGGCTTTCCAATCATTATAAAAGTATGAACAATTCAAGAATATTTCTAGATGAAAATAGGGGAATATTTAAGAACAGCCAGCTTTAAACCATTTTTTACTGGTCCTTATTAAGAAAGAAGAGTGTAGTTGCTTCAAATGTTGACCAATGTCATTAACTACCTTATTTGCTGTGTTGTTTGAATTATAAATTTTGTTTCAGGTATTGGAACGAGAGACTATTACCGTAAGCTGGAATACAAACTGGATTGCCCCTATATGTCGAAGACCTTGGAAGATCAAACTGCGTCGCACTGTCAATATTGCGAATGAAAGCAACAGTGGAATGCATACAGATAAGTGCGCAATATTCATCAAATACAGTTTTAACCCACCACTTAGAAACTGACTCATAAGAAACTTCAGCCTGTCAGATAGTAGCACATCTACACTCAAATTTTCAGCTTGAATATTTATATTGCTTCAGAAAATGTTTTTGATTGCAAAGATTTTGAATTACATGCAAATCCAGCGTATTTTTTGCTTAATGTATTGATTCTTTATCTATTCTTGTTAACCTATAAGAAACTAGGCTGGTTTTGTAACACTCAGTTTCTTAGTGGTGGGTTAGTACTGTAACATGCAATTCCTAAATGCCTTCCACATCCAAACACACTGAACATTCCATTGAACATTACTCGACAACTTTGACGCAGTATAGAAAGTCAAAAAAGTTTGGCCAGCTCTTTCAAAGCATGTTCAATCATGTTCCAGCATGTTCAGTCTTTTTAGATCATGTACAGTCAAGTTTTATCCAGATCAAAACTTCAGATTGACCATTTGTAGAGCTTCTGAACAATTTCTTTTCTCTAGCCGATCATACAGTGATGTTTTGAGCGCTTAGCCAATTATTCGACGTTAGTTCAATTTGCACGTGCGCATTGAGCCTTGAAAAAGAAAAATTGAATTGAATGTCCAGTGAGAATTTCCAGTGGGTTTGGCCAACTAATAATTGAACAAGATTCAGTATTACTATAATAAAGTCGAGTAATGCTCAATAGAATTTTCCTTCTCTTTGGCCAGAGCTATTTTTTCATCGTGCATATCAAAATCAGGGTTTCTGGAATTTTTCATAAGGAGCCAATTTATCAGGAGCGTACTTTAATATTCTACATTTTGTGAGTAGAAAAGATCAGAGAAACACACTTTGTTTACTGCACAACAGAAAAATAACTAAACTCGAATCAAAACCTGTTTACACAAGAGATTAGACCTCATTCATGGTCTTGGTGCATAGGGTAACCCTTATATAGATTACAGATAACATGTATCAAAATCATTGAGTCGATATATTACAAAACCCCCTTTTTAGAAAGAAAGTTGGGTTATGAGTTCAGATGGAATAATGTTTCCATATCTCTCAGGCGCTCGTCTACTTCGAGTTGCTCTTGGATTCACATTCTCTTCCATTCGCACTTCCTTGCGGGTTATATCAAGTTCCGAATCTGAATCATCTGGTTGATTATTAAGCATATCGTTGAATTGTTTTTAATGCGAGATATTTCGAGTAATACGATGATTATCTGCATTTTCGGCAGTGATCGTTATTCCTTTGCGCTCAACAACAGTGTACGGAGTTTTTGAGAAACGAGGATACAATTTGTACGTGCGATCCTACGTCACAAGAACTGTATCTCCAACTGAGATTTGACTGTGCTTAGCATTCCTTCTGGTATCAGCATGAGTTTTGTGATATTCTTGATATTGAGATTCGTTTTCCTTTGCTGATTGATGTTTGTTAACGATGTTCTTTCTTTCGAGAACTGGTATCTTTCCTCGCACTGTTCAATTAAATAGCAATTCACAGGGTGGTACTTTGGTAACTGAGTGTGGTGTTGTTCTGTATGATAGCAAGAAACGGTGCAACTCTTGTCTCCAGGGTTTACCTTTTACAATCGCAGCTTGGATCGTTAGCTAACGGTTGATTGAAACATTCAACTTTTCAATTGGCTTGTGGCCAGCGAGGAGTGAGTAGTTCATGTTTTATACCGAGTGCGTTGCAATATTTACAGAATTCTTCTCCTTGAAAGGGTGGTCTGCTGTCTGACTTGATGATTTCAGGAATTTCATGAACTGAAAATATGCGATCAAGTTTCAGAATGATTACTGATGCTCTAGTCGATTTTACAATTTCCACTTCAGGAAAACGAGAGTATCTGTCTATGAGCACAAGTAGGTTTTCATCACTTGGTAACGGTCCGTAGAAGTCGATCATCAATGTACTCCATGGTAGCTTTGGTATTTGTATAGTTATACCGGTTCGGGCGGATTTTGTCGTCTGGTGGCTTGAAAAGCGAGACATGATTGAATTGTGTTTTTTAATATCTTGTCAATTCGAGGAAACCAGATTTTCTCTCTTAACAATGATGATATTTTCTTTGATAGTCCTTGCTGACTTTCATGAGCAATATTAACAGATCGTTGCTGAAGTGATCTTGGAATAACTATTCGAGTTCCTCGTAGAACTACATTTTGCGTTCCGATAGTAAGTTCTTCTTTAATTAACGTTCGTCTTTCGAAATAGATTCCCATGTACCTGTACGAATCGCACCACGGAGTTGTTGAAGTTCTTTATCGGTATAAGTTTCTTGTGCGATTTCTTGCAGGGTCATTTCTTTCGGTACAGCATTGCTTGTAATGTAACTTATATATTCCTCTGTTTGTTCAGATTTGTTAGTCATTTTATCTGATGGGTGTCTGGATAAGTAATCAGTAGCGTTCTCACTTCCTGGTTTATACTGAACTTTAAAGTGATACGGTTGTAATCGTAGAACCCATCGTTTAATTCTCGCAGACGGTTTCGATGGAGTAGTTCCGTATATTATTTCCAGAGGTTTATGGTCTGTGATTAGCGTAAATTGTTGACCATAAAGAAATAAGTGAAAGTGCTCGATAACCCATACGAGACTAAGAGCCTCCTTTTCAGTTTGAGAATATTAACGCTCAACATCGGTGAATGATTGGCTTGCATAGGCAATTATTTTTGAGTCGTCACGGTTTTTCGTATTTTGATACAAAATTGCGGAAATGCCTACGGGACTAGCATCAACAGTTAAACTAGTTTCTTTAGTGACGTCAAAGTAAGGCATGACAGGTGGGTATTGAGTGCTTGTTTGATTTTCAGAAAAGCGTCTTGGTGCTTCTTTTGCCATACAAATTATTTATTTTTCTTGATGAGATCTCGTAGCGGAGTGGTAAGTGTAGCGTAGTCAGGAATATAGCGTGAAATATAATTAGCCATGCCTCGAAAACTGCGTGTTTCCTGAGCGTTTGCTGGTGTTGAAGCGTTTTGAAGATCTTCGATTTGCTTTGGGTCAGGTCGGATACTTTCTGCTGAAAATATCCGTCCAAAGAATTCTAATTCTGTTTGAAGAAATTTCTTGGGATTCAAGGTCAGTCCTTTAACACGAAGACGTTGAAGTTACTTTTGAAGAGTGGCTTCATGTTCTTCTCGAGTTTTCGCATAGACAAATTTATGGTCGGCGATATTACCAATTCCCGGGATACCTTGTAGATATCGGTGCAGGGCATGTTGAAGTATTTTTGCACTGGCGTTCACTTTATATGCCAATCTTTTATATCTAAGCAATCCAACGTGTGTACTAAATGATGTTATATACCGGCTATCTTCTTCTAATGGCAGCTGATGATACGCCTGAGCCAGGTTGAGCTTTGAGAAGCACTCTGCACCATTTAGATCAATAACTAATATCATTAACTGTCGGTATCAGATATCTAACACGATGAATCGCTTCATTGGTCATGCGCACATCAACACAAATACGCACTGAACCATCTTTTTTGGCACAGCGACGATAGGAGAAAGCCAGGGTGTCGGTTGATTTTCTGGAACAGGTTCAATAATGTCTTGCTTTTCAAGTTCTTTCAGAGATTCTGGGTTGCGAACTGCGACAAACATTTGCAAAGTGAATATTTCTTAAACATTTGTTGCAAGTTTTTTCTTTTGCTGGACATTGTAGTTTTGGATGCCAATCTCTGTCACTTTGTTGAAATTTCTTATGTTTTAACTGTGGGTTGGTTGCTTGACGACGATTAGTGACAGTTTTGTTCTCCCCATGTTCAATATCTCAACAACTCATTTCATCCCGACGGCCATCCAATAACATGTCAGTTAGTTTATAATCTGGATCACGAAGTGCTTTCCGTCTTATTTTGGTAGAAAACCCTCCAATAAGTATCTGCTGTTCGAGTTCAAATTCTACATCTGTAAACTCACAATTTATCGATAATTTTCTAAGTCGAGTGTGGAAGTTATCGAGTGTTTCTCCGGTGTCTTATCGGTTTTGTCTGAATTTATAAACCTCGTCTCTACGATTCTGCTGTAGCTCGAAGTAAGCCGTAAGTTTCTGTTTTGCGAGTTCATAATCATCATCTTGTCCTGTTTCTGTGAGCTGGTCAAAAATTTCTCTGACTCTAAATCCTGCTTGGTAGAGGAGAAGAGCTCATTTTCTGCGCGCTCCGCGAATTCCACTTGCGACCAAAAACGTGTCAAAGTCGTTCAGCCATTATTTCCAGCGAGAAGAAATGCTTGCTCCCACTTCGATTTGGGGATCGAATTTTGGTAAAGACTTTAGATTTAGATTTAAGGCCATGCTGTAAACATCAAGAAAGAAGTAATTTGTCATCTATCTTCGTCGCCAATGTAATATTCTACATCTTTTTAGTAAAAATAGTCATAGAAAGACACTTTGTTTACTGCACAACAGAACAATAACTAAACTCAAATCAAATCCTCATTACACAGAGATTAGGCCTCACACATGGTTCTTGTGCATAGGGTAACCGATATATAGGTTTCACATAACATGTATCAAAGTCATCAAGTCGGTATATTACCCAAACATGTATTAAGGTAAACACCTAAGGAAGTTTTCCTACTAAAATCATTTAGAAAACTTTTAGTTTTATAGACATTATCTTTTATCACTATTCGTGAGTGCAAGTGAGTCCCTAATGAGGGTTATTGAGAAATGGAAAAAATACTTAGATAATTCTGGTATGGTGGGGACAGTTTTAATGGACCTGTCAAAAGCCTACGATTGCCTGCCCCATGACCTTCTTATTGCAAAACTGGAGGCTTATGTGTTTGAATTAAATAGCTTAAAACTTATGTATAGCTATCTTAATGACCGTTCTCAAAGGGTTAAAGTTGCATCTGACAGAAGTATCCAATCTAAAATGACTACAGGGGTACCACAGGGATCAGTATTTGGTCTCCTGCTATTTAACTTATACATCAATAACCTGTTTCTTCTAAATTTTGACTCTGAAATTTGCAATTTTGGAAACGATAATACATTTTACTCATGTGGCAAGACTTGGAAGAATCCGCCACTTGTTTAGAAAATGATCTTCAGAAATGTGTAAATTGGTTCGGATCAAATACAATGATGGCAAATGCAGCAAAATTAAAGTTCATATTCCTTGGCCTTAAGAAGAAACTGTAAGTACGTCTTAACATCAATGGAAATACAATAAAAGCTGCTACTAATGTGAAGCTTCTAGGAATAGAAATAGACAACAAACTAGACTTTGATAGACATGACCAAACTTTGAGTATCAAAATCAATAAAAAAGTCAACGCTTTTTCTAGACTGAATAGGCATATCTCCAGATAACAGGCACCAACGATATGCAACACTGTGATTCTGTCAAATTTCAACAATTGCCCTTTGATATGGCTTTTCTGCACTAAGGATGCAAATAAAGAGATTGAACGTACACACAAGTGGGCTCTTAGAGTTCTTTATAGAGATTTAGAATCATCATTTCAGTCACTGCTTTCTCGCAGTGACTCCGTTAGTATCCATGTAAAGAACCTACAAAACTAATGATAGACATTTATAAAACGCTAGATAATATAAATCTATCCATTGTATGGGAATTTCACGAAAAAAATATCTTCCCCATAACCATAGAATAAAAATCTATGCAAGCTGCCCTAAGTAAAAACTAAAAGCTTTGGATTAGACTCTCTATCATTGAGAGGAAGTCTTCTTTGGAATACCCTTGACTACAATATAAAAGAAGAAAAGTCGGTCTCCAAATTCAAAGAGAAAATAAAAACCTGGGACGGAAAACGATGCACCTGCTAAGTCTGCACATGCAAAAGCCATATTTCTCAATTTTTATTATCTGTATTATTGTATTATAAGATGGTATGTTTTTATAATTAATCAGATTAGTTTGTAAGTAGATAAATAGTTGTTATTGATTATTTTCGTATTAGTTGGTATAATTATTAAGGGTTCATATAGGTTATAGAGAGCCTGTAAAAGAAGCCTTGATAATGATGGACTTGCAAGAGCTCTTTTGATGGATCTTTCAAAAGCATTTGATTGTATTGACCACAACCTCCTAATTGCAAAGCTTCATGCTTAAAGTCTTTCAGCTGATGCTCTGGGTCTTATTTATGATTACTAATCCAATAGGAAACAAAGATTGAAAAAAACGATAAATTTAGCTCGTGTAATGAGGGAGTGCCCCAGGGATCTGTCCTTGGTCCTCTTCTATTCAATATCTTTATTAATGACATCTTTCTATTTTTCAGTAGTCAGGTATGTAATTTTGCCAACGATATAATTGTTTTTGATGCCATCTAGGGAAAATGTAATTCTAAATCATTTAAAGACAGACACGAGCGACCTTTCGAAATGGTTTTGTGATAATTACATGAAACTTTTGAAAAATATCAACTCGTGATGATTGGAAACAAAACTGATGATGTACGCAACAATATTGGAAGTGATGTTTGAATCACAGAGAGTAAAAACAAGAAACTTTTCGGAGTTACTTTTGATAAGAAACTTAATTTTCGGACACCTATCAACGAGATTTGTAAAAGAACTGTTTAAAAGCTACACGCTCTTGCACGTCTGTCTAACTATGTGGACTTTGATCAGCTGAAATTGAATTTGATTTGAAATTTGAAATCATTGATGAATTCATTCATCAAGTCATGATTTGGTTACCGTTTGACTATAATGATGTACCATGATAGGAATCTCAATGCAAAAATTAAAAAAATGCTCGGAATTGTTTGCAAAGACAGTGTTAGCAGATGCATTATTGTAAAAGACAAACTCTGTTACCATACATCAACAAAATCTGCGTTTGCTCATGATTGAAGTCTTTAACTAACAATATAACCCTAGCCCTTCTTTTTTATGAACGATATATTTGAAGGAAAATCATCACAAAACTACTCGTTGAGAACAAATAATCATCTGAAAGAGTCATGAGTTCGCACATTAGCGCATGGAACAGAAGATATCAAATACAGAGGTTTCATTCTATGGCCATCCCTATCCAATGACCTTAAAAACTGTAGTTCCTTAGACAATTCAAACACAACATCAAATAATGGAAAGCCAACAATTGCCCTTGCAGATTATGTCGTTTATTTTTATAAAATTAAAATATATTGACTGAATTGTAAACTCGTAATTTGTATCACTGTATAGATTTTAGTTTTTATTATTCCTGTAACGTAGTTTACTTTAATTAGCTTATAGTTAGTACTGTAGTAGCCAACATAAAACTATTTCATTATTATTATGATATAGTGCGATAACTCGTGTAATGATGGTATCCCTCCAAAGTACTGAAAGCTATCCCTTCATGTACTGCTCAACCTCTACACAACCTCTGGTGTACTGCACAGACGTTCTATGGAGTGATTCCCTATACGAAAGTGAATACCCTTGATAATTTCTAGGGGAGGCGATCACCCTTCCACTTGGCTTTATACGGCTATGCTTAAGATATTTCATTTTTATAAGGAACCTTTGCTGCGGGCTGGGTCTCGATTATTCCTTATTTCAAGCGAATTTTGGAAGGAATTGTTATCCCAGTCACTGGGGTCATATAGGGTGCCAAGAAATAGGGGAACGAACCATAATTTAAAAAAGAAAAAAAGGGAACAAGAAACAAATTAAACAGGAAACAAGGGAACACGGACAACAAGCAGGGATCAGGGGGCACAAAAGATCAACATCTCTTCTTAAAACATTTGCAATTTCTATGACCAGGGGTCATTCAAACAAAAACATTAAAATTTACCTTTTACAGATTCAATACCAAATTAATTGAGATCACCAGATTGTTAAGTTATACTATGTGCGCCAAAAAATGTATTATCAATTTTCAAAGAACGATTTAATTCAATAAATTGAATAAGCGAGGAAATTCGTAAAAATTGCGAAACACAGTTACTGCTGAAGCTATGTGTTTGACAATATCAAGAGTATGTTAGAAACATATAATAAATCAAACCTAATAAATTGTTACTATACCTAAAGGTGGATCAAAATTTACTAATTTCGCCATCCTTAAGTTCTAACGATGCATCTGATGGCAAAAACAGGCTTCCAAAGAAAAACAATTAAAAACACCTCAGCCTTAATAAAGAGAAATGTTACGAACAGTATCAAAAATTGTGATGCACAGTGGCCTTATGTATAGGGAGTCTAGAAACGGCAAGGCAATACTGTTCTCTTTGTATGGTTCATTTTTAATTGTTTGTAGATTTGATTAGGGATACAAGTAATTGAGTTAGAAAACGTAAAAGTTTACTTCATCAACAAGAATAATTGGCTATTGATACAAATTTAGATACAAATAACTCTCAATACTTATAAATATCTCATTAACATTAGTGATTGATATACAGTACATCCTCGATTATCCGAACCTCGATTATCCGAACCTCGATTATCCGAACGCCAAAAGTTTTCATTAAAAATTTTTTTTTGCAAACCAGTTCTTGAGAAACCAATCGAAATATTTGTTGTCTGCTCAAACTGTTGCCCAAAATAAAAGTCATATCCAACGGAAGCACAAAAATGACACATTTATTCGTTGTTATTGTTGTTATTATTACCAATCGTTGTTGAAATTTACAAAAAACAGTTGCCTTAGTTTTGTTGTTGGTCTTTCCGTTTGCCAAGCTTTTCAATTCGCATTCAGTTTGAGCATCCTGTGACTGTTCAGGACGATGATAATAACCTTTATAGCAAGTTTAGTAGGTAAAATGTTCTTCCTCGATTATCTGAATTTTTGGCGTATCCGAACGGCCCAACAAAAATTTGAGTTGAACCTGTTCGGATAATCGAGGATGTACTGTACCAGTATTATTTTTTTACTGTAATAGTGTAGCATAATTATTTCTATTGCTTTGTATGATCTGGTTTTCGATTATTAAATTTCTTTGGTTTTAAAATTAATTTAAAGACGCATTGTCATGAAAAAATAAGTATTCTGTAAAAGAGGTAGTATATTCAATGGAGAATGCTTTTTTTCGCCGTTTTTAAACTCCAAAACAGAAACCAAAGTAAATAAACGAAGGTTTCTGACTGATTTTCTGACATTACGAGTGAATGGAGGCAATCAAACTCTATTGTTTGCAGCAAGTTTTTGTGGGTCACAAAAATTGATTTTCGTAGAGCTTTGAAAGCTTTTATTTTGAGAAAAAGAATAACACTAACCTGTAGAGAAGAATGTATTCTTTCTTATCGATTTTGTTTGAAATTGAATCTAAGAGACCAAAATTTCATGACAATTCTTTTTTAATGGTATTATGTTTTAGTAGATTAGATTACAGAAAACTTAACATACATCATATCTTTTTCTTTAAAAATGTTAATTATGATTATAATTACAAACATACCTACTAATATTCTTATAATTATGATAACGATGACTCACTTTGGATGGATAATTTTCATAACTATAGAATGTTTTGTAGGGGATTTCGTATGAATCTGAAGCTTCTTATGTTGTGCTAAAAAGAAAGGATGGTAAAAATGTTCAGTTCAACTTCACAGACACAGAATTTTAGCATATTTCATCTCATCTTGTTTGTTTTCTTGAATAATTTGCACTGAATGAGAATGTATGAATACATAAACCACTGAGATAGCCTAAATATATCTTTTCAATCAATAAATGTTAAATGTTTGGTTGATTTATGTATGTTGTGCGTGCGATCCAATTATTGCTTATTATGTAGCCCTTAGTTATTTCGACTATGACCTTATGGATTGCAGATTTTCTTCTTTAAATTTTATTTGGATAGAATTTTTGAGAACATTATAGAGCAAATAAAGCCTACTATTGCTTTTTAATACTCGAAATTACCCATACTGTTGACAACTCTGCATATTTAGATTTACAACTCCACATTTTAGGCTATATCGGATTACTATCAGAGCTGAGTGACTTTCATATCGAATGGGTTAACTATTACACAACTTTGCATCAATCCGATGAACCACGCCACGATTAGCAGAGTGAAAATCACTCCGTCCTGGAAGTGGCGCAAAAATCACTCCAGAGTCACTCCATTATGGAGCGTTGTTGTGTAATCGCATGAACCCGGTAAACGTTTTTCAAAACCAATTAAGAAATGCAGAGGAATATCATTCATGAGCAAGCAAACCGTCGTAGTGTAACCTAGAATTTCAAACCGGACTGAAAATCACTCTGCCCCGACAGCAATCTGATAAGGTGTAACTCCATTTTTTAAATTCAGAAGATTTTAGAATAATCCTTGCGCCTATGATGGTCGTCTCGAGAAATTATCGAAAAATAATGCGAGAAATTCACAGTATGATATTGGGCACTGTTGCCGTTTAGTCATTTGCAAAAGTGTCAGACTTTCATAAGTTCTGAAATCATAAATCTCACTGTAAAACACAAGGGAACGATATAAGACAGAATCTAATTCGCAGCCCAGCCGATTCTTTGATCAGTAAAGATATGATGGATGAGAAATAACCAATCATTGTCTGGAGCACCTTCTACTTTTACCTCACAATTATCGATATCGATCTCATCTGGAATTCAGTGTTCAGGGGTCGGGAGTCATAGTGAATGCTGACAATAATTTCTAAAAGCCTTTTTGTTTTGTATACTTTTTATTTATTGAGAAAAATTATTTGTTGGATTATTTCATTGGAAGAACCTAGAGACTTCATGTTAACGAAGAGAAATGGAAACAAAAGAAAACTGCATGAGGAAAGACGATTTCCCTTCAAATTTCCCTCCGGGCGATACTAGCTGCAAACCTTGCTAATTTCCATAACAACTGCAAACAACAATTTGCAAATCAATCAAGTGAAGAAAGCCTCATTATACAATTTTACGCCTGATTGACCTCCAATAAGAATACATTATTATTGTCATTTTTTGCTGGAAAACATTTTAGTTAGATTGTTCCACGGTGAACACCCAGAGACCTTGTGTACTTCTTTGCCAAGGATGCTATTACTGAACTTAATTATATTTTAGAGATAATTGCAGTCTTCTTAAGTAGTAAGAAAAGCAGCTCTTTTTTTTTCAAGTTTCTCCATCGTCTACATTCCTGGAGTATTATTCATATACGATATATTCTGGGTAAGTTTTTGATAATTTCATATGTATCCATGAACTTTCAGTTCACGTTTTTAACAGTAAAACTCACAAAACCATCTGTTCGCACTATTTTCATATAATATCAAGATCAACGGTTTAAAGCTCTACGGCTGCCTAAACTCAAAATGGTTACTCTAAAATTTAGCGCATGTTTGACGGCATGTCAAGTTGTGGTACACCATGCTTAATCGCTGGTGTGAGTATTTACAAAAACAATCTGGGCTTTGTTCCTATGAGTTCTCAAACAGGTTTCAATGCAATTAAATAAAATGTCTTTCCTTGAAGGTAGAGTAAGTTATGACGTTGCTGAAGGCTGTGAGCTTGTGGGACTGTATATTCTTTACCAGCTGGATAAATATGCAAGATGCAGGACAATTGTCTTTTTATCGAGACAATGGTTAGCTGTCATGTACAAAAGATCAGACTCGCAATTTGAGCGCATAAAGAAGAGCATTAGCAAAGCGAAATGTTTTGTTGGTGAGGTGAAATAAGAGAGACTGAAATTCATTAGAAACATATATTTTTTTATTTTATTTTCTCATTTTATATCATTAATAAAAGGTAAAATTTACGGTTAAGTTACTGATTTCCACAACCAAAAAAAATAGATTTCAGAATTCAATATCAAAGTAGATAAAAACAAAATTCAATTAACCTAATTATCCAGATTAGAAGAGAAAAAAAAACAAATAATGCCAAAACACCGAGTATTAGCCTAGATGTTGCTGTTGACTTTAAATGTGGCTTTAAATTGGTGTAAGGTCTGTGCTGTCTTTTCAACAGCATCAAGTTTACTCCATAGTCATCGTCGTCGTCGTAATCGTAGAATACTCTGGTCAGAGCGTAGCTTCCGTTATGGCAGCGTGGTAGGAACGTTTATTTCTAACAACCCAGGTTGCCTTTTCAAAAGACCCAAAAGCCTCTTTTACTGTTCTGTCCCATCTATAACTTGGCCTTCCTCTGCTTCGTTTTCCGGAAATGTATGCTTCGAGGACTCGTTTCTCCATCCCATCATGCCTCCCTATGTTACCAAATTAGGCCAGCTTTCGCTTGCGCATTTATTATAGTAGCTATTCACTGCTTACATCCAGTTCCTTTCTGACGTCTTCATTTGTACGCCGTTGTACCCACGGGACTCTCAAAATCCTTCAGGAGTATTAGTTTTCGAATGATGTGATTCTATTCCCGTCTACCTTCCATAGGATCCATACCTCGCAAGCATAAGTTGGTATTAGAAAGATGCAGGCTGTGAGAACTCTGAGCTTCGTATCCTTATCCTGTACTTGCCACAATTTCTTCATATCATTCAAAGCTTTCAATCCCATGGACAGTCTACTCTTGACTTCCTTGCTGACATCACCATCGCTCTGGATTCTAGTACCAATATACCTAAGATTATCAACTTCCTCTAGCTCTGACCCATCAACATTAACTTTTTCAACATCCCTTTAATCCTCCTTTACCACTGCCATTACCTTTTTCTTGGAGGCATTCATTTTCAAACCATAATATTTGCTCTTCTCATTTAGAGATGTAACATATTTATTCAGACCGGATCCTGACTTCGATATCATTGCTGCATCATATTTGTATGTAAGATCTCCCATCTTTGAAACTCCTACAAGTAGTACATCAAACTGTTCTGTCCGCTCATCGTTCACTACTTCCCTCGTTATGTTTTCGGTGTGGATGTTAAAGAGTGCTGGGGAGAGTATACATCCTTGTCAGACACCCTTCTTGGTGAAAAACCAGTCTATAATGCCACATTCTAGTCTGAATGCTCACTGCTGATCCAAATACAAAGATTTTATCAATTTAATCACATGTGGTGGAAATCCTATTTTCAACATCAAAGTCCACATTTGCTTGTATCTAGCATTTTCAAAGGCTTTAGAGTAGTCCACAAAACAGATGTACAAATCTCGGTTCATTTCATAGCATTTCTGAATCAGTAGTTGGAGGTTGAATATGTGGTCTCTGGTACCTCGATGTTTCATAAATCCTGCCTGAGCAGCATCCATTTCCATGACCAGTTTCTGGGTCATTCTGTTGAGGAGTATTTTCAGCATGATCTTACTAGCGTGACAGATGTGTGATATTGTTCTATGTTTTTCACAACATTGCAGATCTCTCTTCTTCGGCAAAGGCACAAATAGAGCACGACACCAGTCAACATGCCATTTTCGTCTGCCAGATCTTCACACAGAGCTCGTGCATCAGGTTGGTAATTGCTTCTTCGCAAGCAAGTAATAGTTCTGCTGGCATACCATCGCATCCTGGTGACTTCCCCTCTTCAATGCTTTTAATGCCTCTTTTACTTCAGACCGCAGAGGCGTACCATCTGAATATTGCAGTGAAGTGTGTTCATTGGTAAGAAGAGTGCTCTATACCTTAGAAGCTAGAGTAAGATACAATAGAAGTAACACACAAAGAACAATACTTATATGTTGTTACTCGAAGTTTCACGCTATTGCGATCATTAGATAAGAAAGATCTGTCCAATCGAGAAAACCTGAAAATTTTGGATTACCTGGATGTCACACTGAATCTACCAAATTGAACACATTCACCTTACAAAAAGCAGAATGATCAACCGGCCACTTTATATCAACACAAATTCCAACAATCTACCTACAATTATCAATTGCCTTCACGCATCCATCAATAAAAGATTGAACAAAATATCCAGCAGCAAGGTTATGTTTAAAGCGGCAAAAGTGATGTTCCATCAAGCCTTGAAATCAACTTGTTACCAGTATCAACTATTCTATGGAAATCCACAACCACGCACGGGAAAGAAAAGAAATCGAAAAAGAAACATAATTCTGTTCAATCAACTCTTTAGCAAAAGTGTAGGATCGAATGTCAGCAGAATTTTTCTCGAACTGATCGATAGCACTTGTCAACCAACCACAAACTCCATGAAACATTTCATTGAAATACCATCAGAGAAAGCCACAATTGACACAATGTTCATAATATCAAAAGTAGAAAAAATCTGACAAAACTTAGAGTTGGATTTAGCCCACTTAAGATCCATCGATTTAGACACAGCTTTGATTGCTTATGTCTCTTGTGTGTGTGCGGTATTGGAAACGATGATAATTAACATTATCTCATGCAATGCCCCCTTTTTCACCAAGCTCGTAGCGATCTCTTTGGTCAGCTTAGATATAGTCCCCATTTAAACTTTTCAATTTTGGACGACGAGGCACTCAGTAACCTCTTTTTGTATAGTGACGACAAATTAAACATCGTCTCAAATAGAATTTTTTCTAGAAGCTAGAATTTCTTTCATTGATAAAACTAAGCGGTTCTTATAGCATTCTGACATGTAATAACCATCCTGTAACAACCTTTTTCTTCGGCTTTTGTCTTTTATGTCTCTCTGTATTTTATTTTTCTGTGTTGTCTTTTCTTAAATTTTAACTTAAAAGGGGATTTTCCAAATTTCATGAAAGACAGGGACCTGATGACCTCTTTCCCCGCCACTCATGGCACATGTGAAATGTATTCTTCAGGTTTTGTTGCTATATTTAAAAAAAGCACTGGTAAAACAAAAACATATACAGGAATAACATAAAATCTTATTAACTTCAACTGCTCCTCTTGAAAAATCAATTTATGGTATACATAAACAAAAATGCTTATCTTAACCTGACTCAGTTGAGAGTTGGAAATTTGATCACAACTTTACAAAGCCAATCCGCAAAACAAACGATAGAATTGAAGATACAGGTCACTTTTTGTTGCTCTGCTCTTCCTTTGACGCACACCAGAGAAACCTTTCCCTTGGATACCTGCTTGACTAAAGCAATCTTGCAGTGGGACCAGATCTATGGTATGGACCAGGGACGCACTGCCTGATTATTCTACATGTTATATTTACCCTTTGGGCTGTGCATGTAAACCAATACCATACCAAGATAGTAAGTTTAGTTCATATGAAAACGTGAACCATATGTACGGCTATTTGATGAAAGATCCACCATGTTGTTTGGTGCTGCCAAAATTACTCACAGTGAGTAAGTTATTACCATTTTTTTTTTTATTTCGAAGGCAAGCATGTGTTGATTGCTTTTCCCACACTATACCAATCATTCTGATTGGCCTATTTTGATCCACATCTAGGTATATAAATCAGTAAGGTTCCTGTTTCGATCACATTCTGACGTATTACTCTGCTGAGTGTCAGACGAAAAGCTTAAGTAATCTATGTATTCGTTTCGCTATGCCTCCGATCTTCCTGGCTATATTAAACATTATTTCACCTGACCATTTGTTGACAGAAGATCTAACACGTGATGAAGAAAGGAGTGATAAACAAATAAAAATTGTTAAAGTGCTGTGAAAATATTGAGGAAGAGTCAAACAGGTTCCGGCAGAATATTTTGTCTTTTCTAGGAGATGCAGCTTTTTTCATTCGCTGCAAACACTTTGCCACTCAGACCCCAAAGTAATAGGATTAAGATCATCAATGGTAAAATCTCATGACCCTCGGGGGCTCCGCCCCCTGGACCCTTTGACCGGCTCACAATGACCAAAGACACCTTGTTTTGCCTGTGGAATATGACTTTCTACCTGCTTCCTATTACATTTTTGTAATGATTCTGGCATTCCTCTTTCCTGGCTTCACCCATAGCGGAGACCACGCCCCAACGGGCCCCTTTGATTTCACTGAGCATCCCTCTGAAAACGTCGCCAGTCCGTACCTGCTATACACCCCTTTCAATTTCTACATTTTACGCCCTTCGGTTTCTTTGTTTACTGAAAAATTGGCATTGAATTAATTGTCAAAAGGTGTAACTTTCTATTGTGGTCCTATTTTGCATTTTAAAACAATCTGATTTGCCTCTCCAAAAATGTAAACTTAGAAAGGGATGTATGTTCCAATAATTTCAAATTTCCAACTCCAGTAGACAGATTCTCGATTATTTCATCCTTTTAGCTTTCTTACTGATGAAATTTTATGAATATATTATGAATTTTATATTTGACAATGTTTTAGATAAATTGATAATTTTGTTGCTGAAAGACAAATTTTGATTTTGATTTGATTTGACTGGCTGGAGCGGACATAAAAATCTGAAAAATTCAAAGTGATTCTGAATGTGAATCTCAGATCAAATAAATCTCGAATTTCAAACGAAAGTGAAAGAAACACACCCAAACTCAAAATCACTCTCAGACGATAATGGCGGCACAAAAACTAAAATCTTTTCTAGAGAAACAACTTGTCGTTGCTGTGTTGAAAAGAGATTCAAACTATGTCGAGAAATTAGTTCACTTTTGTGATGGGACATTCAGAGATGATGATGGAAATACACTTTTACATTTGTTTTCAACAGTCGAAATAACGAAGATGTTAATTGAGAAAACAAATGTCGACGTTAACAGCAAAAATAAAGATGGGTGGACTCCACTTTACATGTGGGCTCGATACGTGAGTGATGAAAATGATCAAATAACTTTCAAATTGATTAACAAGAAAGAATTTACAAGAAATTACAATATCATCAAATGCCTCCTACAATCAGGTGCTAATTGTAATCTTAAAGATGTTATTGGGTTAACTGTTTTAAATCAAGTTATTGTAATGTGCTCGTTCCCTGAAGTTAATTTGCTAGAAGAGCAAGTGATTTCATTAGTTCGATTGTTGTTGTCTCATAATGCTGACCCTAATATCAAAAATGATGATGAGGGACAGACACCATTACATTCGGCTATTCATTTGCAATCTACAAGTCTGGTGAGATTATTAATCAACCACGGCTCAAATGTTAATGCACAGACTAATGATGGACGTACACCACTTCATATGCTGGTAGGTCACAATCCTGATGATGATTACAAACATGAAATAGCAACATTATTGTTTGAGAATGGGGCAGACTCAACACTGCAAGAGAAATATGGTATGACTGTTCTTCATAGGGCTGTGATTCATGAAAAGGAAAAGCTAGTTCTTTTGCTTTTAGAATCTGAACATTCCAATAAATATGATAAACTCTCACTTAATCAACTTGAAAAAAGAAACTCAATTCTGCACATTGGAGATAAAAATGGTCTGACTGCATTGCATTATGCTGTTACATATAATCATACACAAATTGCACTACATCTAATAAGCCAGGGAGCTGACGTGAATGCAGTTGATAAATATGGAAGTTCTGCCTTGCATTATGCAGCTTACAAAGGCCATTATAACATGATAAAGTATCTGAGGGATGCAGGTGGAAACCCTGAGCTTGCTGATGAAAATGGCAACACACCTGAGATTTTTGCCCTGAGGAGAAATTACTACAAAACATTAGCAGCTCTTCAGGTAGAACCAGCACAATTTCCAGAGAATATAAAACAAATAATCATCCCTGACCCCATTCCTGATAATACCATCTCTCTTCAGAGATATCCATGTGATACTAATGTTTACGTTCCAATTTTCAATTTGACACCCAATGAATCAAACCACATTCCAGATGGAACCTGGGATATTTTGTTTGAAAAGAAATTTCATCGAGATTCAAAGAAATTCCTGAAAAATTTGATGGAAGTTCCAGGAATGGGCAAAATACCAAAAATCAGTGAGGTCAATGAAATAAGGCAAGCGATTGAGACATTTATGGACGAGGTAACAAAGTGCATCTCTAAAATTGACAGTCGATTCAAAGGAGAAATATTAAAGAGTGGTAGTGTGTATGAAGATACAAAGGTTGGAGATCCAGATGAATTTGATTACATGTTTATTCTGACAGAATTCGAGAAGATTTGCTCAATCAACATTACTGATCAAACATATGATAATGTTAAAATTGAAAAGTGTCCAAACAAACCTGCTGATGAATTTGATGAGTTTTTTGAAGAGGAAAACCTGGCATGCAGGAAAGTGATGGAGAAATTTGTTAGAACCTGTACTAAAGCACTATTAATAATAAATGACAAGTCTTTGCCTGACAGCTTGTATTATTTCGCTCAAACTCAAAAAACCAGAAAAGGATTATTTGATGTGCAACCTGGAATCACAACTAATGAAATTGAATTTGTATGGTGTGGAGCATTTTACAAAAATCTAATCATAACAGCTGATTTGGTGCCAGCAATTAGGGTGAAGTCATGGCCTAAATTTGCTGAGTCTGAATCTGAATTATTAACTGAAGATATCATCAAACAAGGATGTCACGTGGTGCAAAAGTCTGACAAATGGAGACTTTCCTTTTCTCTCGCAGAACAAACTATCATGAACAGTCTTTCTGATAACCTAAGATCTGCTTACATTGAAGCTAAAGTTGCACGTGACCCTCAGGTTACTTTGCAGTGTGTTATCTTTGAAGAGGAAATAGAGGATTGGAAAAATCATTTGAGTGGTAAGCTAGTCATTGATGGAAGAAAGTTGATCCCTTCGTATCTGTTGAAACTTGTGCTTTTTGACTGCATTAATGACTATCAACAAGATGGCAGAGATGCATCAGAGATCACCTCAGCTACGATATTTTCAAAGCTGCACAACTGCTTACAAGAGAACAGTCCTGTTCCATTCTATTTCATGAAGAAACAAAATTTTCTTGAGAAAGTCTTCAACGAAGAACGCCCTCGTGAACATGTTGCTTTTGCAGTATCCGTCATTGACTGTTTTTTCAAGCACAAACACAATATGAATGATGATGGCATCCAATAAAAATTTGAAAGGTATGAGACTTTATTTGATTATTTACAGAATTGTTAGTATTCATTTGGGCAGATAATTCAAAAATATTTCAACACACAGGGGCTAACACTTTTAGGGAAGGGAACATGTAAATAAGCAACCAGGGCTTGAAATTTTAAAATAATAAACAAACCCACAGCTCAGCATGAAATAAATCATGCAACTAGCATTTAAGCAACCATGCTGGAGATTGAATTATAGAAGAAAATATTGATGAGAATAAGTGTGGAAAACAGCATATTTTATGATTGAAATAGAAGTGGCCTAACTCATAAAAGTTGTTGTTTTTTGAATTTTGTTTGTTTTTCAAAATATGAGAAACTCCTTAGTAACTTTGAGGTCTGAAAATCTAAAATATCTCAACAACTTTGAAGGATAGGATCAACTTTCAGTGGTTTATTGAAAAAGTGTATGATAGGGGTCTAGAAACCACAAGGCTGTACAAAATTCCACCAATATCTTCAGTCTGCAATGAAACTTTATCTGGAGCAGCAAAATTTTGAAATTGAATCCGTAATTGAAAGGCCACAGTCGCTCAAATCAATTGCAAACAGGGTAAAATACCATATCTAGGTTCATCTTTTGGCATCGATATTGAATGAATTTAATACCTTCATGCACTGCACAACCTCTTGTGTACTGCTGTGGTGGTGCCAGGTTTCCTCTGACAAGAGGAGTAGAACCTTATACAGATGGGTCTATTACCTGAATGATTTGCTCCAAGACAATGAAAATTAAGTTACTGGGTCAACCTCCTCGGACAGGGATGTTGTCTACCCCCTTGCCCCTAATGCCACTATTGGTGTAATGATGATATCCCTCCATGTACTTCAAGTCCTCCGATGTACTTAAATTTTTAAGGGTAAATTTGAGTACTCAAAATCTATTAGCAATGGCTTAGCTTTTTTTTCTTTCAATGTTGTTTCTTAGAATATCTCTCAAGTTATTGTACAACAAGTTTTAGTAGTTGTTTATATCCAGTGTAACGTACTTCTCCAAAACTGCTGCACGATTTTCATTGCCAATTGCATCAGAACTAGAATTGTTTAGCATTCCTCTATCCGGTAATAGAATAACTTTATGTTTTTGTCTCGTGAAGAACTGTTTTGTTTTTTTATAAGCAGTTGCTTATAGAAAAATTATTTGTGTTTAAGGATGTTCCAGGGCTTGATTCTCTTTAGTAAAGTAATTACCTTCATTTTTCTATAAGAAACAATATTTAAGAAACTTAAGAGCTAGATTTTAAAAACCTAACAAACTTTGGTAGGAGATTTATTGTGAACCAAAAAAATTAAAAAACTAGATTTAAATATAGATATATTTTTCTTAACGAGAAAAATAACTACATGAATGAACTTATACAAAAACAACTGCCATGCCATATTTAATGAGATACTTTAGCAGCTAGCAACGTAATTTGCATTTATTTTTCCTTCACTTTACCCAATTAATTTTTGGCAGTGATAGAAACCAAAGAAACGATGGTATATGAAGGGAAATTAGGTTTTTATGTTAAGAAACTTGCTAAGAAACTTTTCGTACCATAATTGGGGTTAAACCTAAGAAACTCTGGTACGAAGATTTAGCATAATTCCTTTTAAAAATGATTCCCTTTTTTGTAATTTCCAGGGGAAGGCAACCCCTTCGATTTGGCAGCATATGGCCATGCATTTAAAATAAAAAGTTTCAGATCAAAGCTTTTCTCAGGCTGAATCGTTATAAAAGTAAGATTCGTTTTGATAAAGAAATTCTCATGTGGATTTTCGAATAGCTACTGACCCGGTTGTTCAGAAATGCAATGGAAAACGAGGGTCTGCTGGTGCGTCTGGGTGCTAGGGGGCTTTTTACAGCTCTTTCTTGTGAAATGCCCCGCCAAGGCTGACCATTTTAAGCCAAATATAAGTGTCTTACGAAATAACCAAAGGACTGATAAATGATTAAAATGAAAACAAGCAGATTGACAGCACACTGATATGTAAGATTGTCAAGAGTCAAATCATCCAACAATTAACACAACTGATAGCAGACAGGCTTCCTAATCAATAAAAAAAGTAAGAACTATTGAAAGACAGTTCAGGCTGAAAATAGAGGAATATTAAAGAACAGCCAGCTTTCAACCAATTTTACTGGTTCTTATGAAGAAAGAAAAGTGTAATTGCAGTTAATGTTGACCAATGTCATTTAATACCTTATTTGGTATGTTGTTTGAATTATAAATTTCGTTTAAGATATTGCAACGAGAGACTGTTAGCGTAAGCTGTGATACGAACTGGATGGCCACTATATGTCGAAGACCTTGGAGGATTAAACTGAGTGGCACTGTCAATTTTGCGAATGAATTTTGCGAATGAAAGCAACAGTGGAATTCATACAGATAAGTGCTCAATATTCATTAAATACAGTTTTAACCCACCACTTAGAAACTGACTTATAAGGAACTTCAGCCCGTCAGATAGTAGCACATCTATACTCGAATTTTCAGCTTGAACATTCAAATTGCTTCACAAAATGATTTTGATTGCAAAGATTTTAAATTACACGCAAATCCAGCGAATTTTCTGCTTAATGTATTTTTGATTCTTCACCTATTGTTGTTAACCTATAAGAAACTAGGCAGCCTAGTTTTGTAACATTCAGTTTCTTAGTGGTGGGTTAGTACTGTAAAATGCGATTCCTAAATGCCTTCCACAACCAAACACACTGAACATTTCATTGAACATTAGTGGACAACTTTGACACAGTAAAGAAAAGCGAGAGTGTTTAGCCAGCTCCTTCTAGCAGGTTCAATCATGTTTAATAATATTCAATCTTTTTAGATCTTGTAAAGTCACGTTTTATCCAGATCAAAATTTTCGATTGACCATTTGTAGAGCTGCTAAACGTTTTCTTTTCTTTTGCCAATTATATGTTATTTATATCTGGAGCGTTTAGCCAATTATTCGACATTAGTTCAATTGGCACGTAAGTAGTTATCTTTGAAAAAGAAAAATTGAATTGAATGTTCAGTGATAAGATTCGGTATTACTATTCTAAAGTCGATTAATGGCCAATGGAATTTTCCCTCTCTTTGGCCAGAGCTATTTTCAAATGATGCATATCAAAATCAGGCTTTCTGGAATGAACCCTTTTTCATAAGGAACCAATTTACAAGGAGCGTACTTTAATATTCTACATTTTGTTATTAGAAATGATCAGAGAAACACACTTTGTTTACTACACAACAGAACAATAACTAAATTCAAATCAAACCTATACACACCAGAGATTAGGCCTCACACATGGTCTTGGTGCATAGGGTAACCGTTATATAGGTTTCACATAACATGTATCAAAGTCATTGAGTCAATATATTACAATTCCCCCTTTTTAGAAAGAAAGTTGGGTTATGAGTTCAGATGGAATAATGTGTCCATATCTCTCAGGTGCTCGTCTACTTTCTAGTAATACGATGATTATCTGCTTTTTCGGCGGTTTTCATTGTTCCTTTATGTTCAACAACAGTGTACGGAGTTTTTGAGAAACGAGAATACAATTTGTTCGTGCGATCCTACTTCACAAGAACTGTATCTCCAACTGAGATTTGACTGTGCTTAGCATTCCTTCTGGTATCAGCATGAGATTTGTGATATTCTTGATATTGAGATTCGTTTTGCTTTGCTGATTAATGTTTGTTAACGATGTTCTTTCTTTCGACAACTGGTATCTTTCCTCGCACTGTTCGATTAAATAGCAATTCACAGGGTGGTACTTTCGTAACTGAGTGTGGTGTTGTTCTGTATGATAGCAAGAAACGGAGTAACTCTTGTCTCCACAGGTTACCTTCTACAATCGCAGCTTGGATCGTTTTAGCTAACGGTAGATTGAAACGTTCAACTTCTCCATTGGCTTGTGGCCAGCAAAGAGTGATTCATTCATGTTTTATACCGAGTGCGTTGCAATATTTACAGAATTCTTCTCCTTCAAAGGGTAGTCCATTGTTGGGTTTGATGAAATCAGGAATTCCATGAACTGAAAATATGCGATCAAGTTTCAGATTGATTACTGATGCTTTAGTCGATTTTACAATTTCCACTTCAGGAAAACGAAAGTATCTGTCTATAAGCACAAGTAGGTATTCACCACTTGGTAACGGTCCATAGAAGTCGATCATCAATGTGCTCCATGGTAATTTTGGTATTTGTATAGTTGTACCGGTTCGGGCGGATTTTGTCGTCTGGTGGGTTGAAAAGTGAGACATGATTGAATTGTTTTTTCACTAGCTCGTCATTTCGAGGAAACCAGATTTTCTCTGTTAACAATGATGATTTTGTCTTTGATAGTCCTTGATGACTTTCATGAGCAATATTAACAGATCGTTGCTGAAGTGATCTTGGAATAGCTTTTCGAGGTCTCTCGTAGAATTACATTTTTCCTTCCGATAGTAAGTTCATCTTTACTTAACCTTTATCCTTTCGAAATAGATTCCCATGTACCTGTATGAATCGGAGCACGGAGTTGTTGAAGTTCTTTATCGGTATAGGTTTCTTGTGCGATTTCTTGCAGGGTCATTTCTTTCGGTACAGCATTGCTTGTTTTTTCAGATTTGTTAGTCATTTCATCTGATGGGTGTCTGGATAAGTAATCAGCAGCGCTCTCAGTTCCTGATTTATACTGAACTTTAAAGTGAGACGGTTGTAATCGTAGAACCCATCGTTCAATTCTCGCAGACGGTTTCGAGCGAGTAGTTCCGTATATTATTTCCAGAGGTTTATGGTCTGTGATGAGCGTATATTGTTGACCATAAAGAAATAAGTGAAAGTGCTTGATAGCCCATACGAAACTAAGAGCCTCCATTTCAGTTTGAAAATATCGACACTCAAAATCGGTGAATGAGTGGCTTGCATAGGCAATTATTTTTGAGTCGTCATGGTTTTTCGTATTTTCAGACAAAATTGCGGAAATGCCTACGGGGCTAGCATCAACAGTTAAAAACTAGTTTATTTAGTGACGTCAAAGTAAGCCATGACAGGTGGGTATTGAGTGCTTGTTTGATTTTCAGAAAAGCGTCTTGGTGCTTCTTTTGCCATACAAATTGTTTATTTTTCTTGATGAGATCTCGTAATGGTGCGGTAAGTGTAGCGTAGTCAGCAATATAGAATGAACGATAATTAGCTATGCCTAGCAAACTGCGTGTTTCCAGAGCGTTTGCTGATGTTGAAGCGGTTTGAAGATCTTCGATTTTCTTTGGGTCAGGTCGGATACCTTCTGCTGAAAATATCTGTCCAAAGAATTCTAATTCTGTTTGAAGAAATTTATATTTTTTGGATTCAAGGTTAGTACTTTATCACGAAGACGTTTAAGGCAATTTTGAAGAGCGGCATCATGTTCTTTCGAGTTTTCGCATAGACAAATATTTCGTCGGCGATATAACGGATTCTTGGGACACCTTGTAGATTTTGGTGCAGGACATGTTTAAATATTTCTGCGCTGGCCACTGCATATGCCAATCTTTCGTATCTAAACAATCCAACGTGTGTACTAAATGATGTTATATACCGGCTATCTTCTTCTAATGGCAGCTGATGATACGCCTGAGCCAGGTTGAGCTTTGAGAAGTACTCTGCACCATTTAGATCAATACTAATGTCATTTACTGTCGGTATCGGATATCTAACACGATGAGTCGCTTCATTGGCCATGCGCATATCAACACAAATACGCACTGAACCATTTTTTTCGGCAAAGTGACGATAGGAGAGAGCAAGGGTGTAGGTTGATTTGCTGGAAGAGGTTCGATGATGTCTTGCCTTTCAAGTTCTTTAAGAGATTTTTTTACTTTTTTACGAATAAATTATTTGGCTTAATCTTTATGAAACGGTATACGTCTGGCTTGCTGGGCTTGAAGTTTTGCCTCCTTATCGATATTTAGTTTCACCTCCCCATCTTCCAATTTTCTAGTCGTCCAAAAACATCTATTTATTCCTGAAGAATGCCACAAATGTTTGCATCTTTTATTTTTATTTGCATTTGATTTGAATTTAGGCTGATGAGATTGAGCTCGTGAGCTTTATTGGCTGATAAAAGACAGCCTGTGTTGTTTTATTTCATCACAAAGAATGTTGTAATGTAATATTTTGTTTTAGATTCTATTAACGCATTGAATTTCCCTTAACATGAACAGGTTGTGTGGTACTGAATGGAAAAGCTTTTAATTTTGTGGGCTCTAACTTTATGTCTTTCACTTTTTGAAAAGTATTATCATCCAGTACATTTATTGAGGCTCCAGTGTCAATCATAGCTGATATTTGTTTACCTGCAAGGTTAACTTTGATTGTGGGACAACCTGTGTTTTTATGATTTACTGCATGGAGGTAGTCGTCATCACTTGTATCAGACTCAGCGTGATGTAAAGGCTTCACAGTTGGTTGTTTTGCAACTTTATTTTTTATGGTTTCTGTGGTTGTCTGGGTTGGCAACAAACATTTGCAAAGTGATTATTTTTGAAAAGTTTGTTGTAAGTTTTTTCTTTTGCTGGACATTGTAGTTTTGGATGCCAATCTCTGCCACTTTGTTGACATTTCTTTTGTTTTAACCTTGGGGTTGGTTGCTTGAACACGATTAGGGACTATTTTGTTCTCCCCCTGTTTCTTATCTCGGGCCTGAAAAACAGCTCATTTCATCCCGACGGCCATCCAATAACATGTCGGTTAGTTTATAATCTGGATCACGAAGTGCTTTCCGTCTTATTTTGGTAGAGAAACCTCCAATAAGTATCTGCTGTTCGAGTTCAAAATCTACATCTGTAAACTCACAATTTATCGATAATTTTCTAAGTCGAGTGTGGAAGTTATCGAGTGTTTCTCCGGTGTCTTGTCGGGTTTGTCTGAATTTATAAACCTCGTATCTACGATTCTGCTGTGGCTCGAAGTAAGCCGTAAGTTTCTGTTTTTCGAGTTTATAATCATCATCTTGTCCTGTTTCTGTGAGCTGCCCTAAAATTTCTCCGACTCTAGATCCTGCTTGGTAGAGGAGAAGAGCTTGTTTTCTGTGTGCTTCGCGAATTCACTTGCGACAAAAAACGTGTCGAAGTCGTTCAGTCATTATCTCCAGCGAGACGAAATGCTTGCTCCCACTTCGATTTCGGGATCGAATTCTGGTAAAGGCTTTCGATTTAGATTTAAGGCCATGATGTAAGCATCAAGAAAGAAGTAATTTGTCGTTTATCTTCGTCGCCAATTTAATATTCTATACTTTTTAGTAGAAATGACCAGAGAAACACACTTTGTTTACTGCTGACTGCACAACAGAACAATAACTAAACTCAAATCAAAACCTATTTACACAAGGGATTAGGCCTCACACATGGTCCTGGTGCATAGAGTAACTCTTATATAGATTTCACATAGCATGTATCAAAGTCATTGAGTCAATATATAACACGTACATGTAGAAAGGTAAACACTTAAGAAACGTTTTCTACTAAAACCACTTAAGAACATTTTAGTTTTATAGACACTATCTTTTCACATAATTCGTAAACTCAACTTCTCATTGAATTTTCTGTAAAACAGAATAATCATAAGTTTGTAATAATACATCGAGTTTTTGTGGCGTCTATCAATTTTATGGTGTCTAAAGTGAGTGATTATAAGGTACTAATAAGGAACTTTTAGTACTACAAAGTGGACAGACAAAGTTCTAAAATAAGAAAACCAAAGAACTAGGTTTCGAACTAGGTCCCATACAAAAACTCACGAAGGGTTTTGTAGAGGTTATAATACCCAGTATGCCCTATGAGATCTTTGAGAGAGCCTGTAAAAGAAGCCTTGATAATCATGGACTTACAGGAGCTTTTTTCATGGATCTTTCAAACCTCAAAAGCATTTGATTATATTGACTTCAAGCTCCGGATTGCAAACCTTCCTGCTTATGGTCTTTCAGTTGATGCTCTTGGTGTTATTTATGATTACTTATACAATAGGAAACAAAGAGTGAAAATAAACAATAAAATGAGTTCTTTGAATGATATAAAAAAGGACGTGCCCTAGGGATCTGAACTCGGGCCTCTTCTATTCAATATTTCTATCAATGACATCTTTCTATTTGTCAGTAGTCAAGTATGTAATTTTGGCCGAGGATACCACTGTTTTTTATGCCATCCTGAGAAAATATAATTCCAAATCAGTCAGAGACAGACACGACCGTCCTTTCGAAATTGTTTTTGGATAATTACATGAAACTTTACGTTGAAAAATGTCACCTCATGATGATTTGGAAACAAAACTGATGAGGTACGCATCAATATTGGAAGTGATGTTTGAATCACAAAAAGTGAAAACAAAAACTTTTAAGTGAAAACTTTTCGTAATTACTTTTGATAAGAAATTTGATTTCCGGGCTCATCTCAACGAGATTTTTAAAAAATCTGCCAAAAGCTACACGCTCTTGCACGGCTTTCTAACCATGTGGACTTTGATCAGCTGAAATCATTGATGAATTTTTTCATTAAGTCACAATTTGGTTAATTTCCAACTATATTCATGTACCGTAATCTTAATGCAGAAATTAATGAAATGATCGGAATAGTTTGCAAAGACAGTGTTAGCAGATGCACTATTGTAAAAGACAAACTCTGTTACCATACATCAACAAAATCTGTGTTTGCTGATGATTGAAGTCTTTAACTAAAACAATAACCTTAGTCCTTCATTTATGAACGATATATTTGAAGAAAAATCATCTGAAAACTACTCGTTGAGAACAAATAATCATCTGAAAGAGTCATGAGTTCACACATTAGCGTATGGAACAGAAGATATCAAATACAGAGGTTGCATTCTATGATCATCCCTATCCAATGACCTAAAAAACTGTCATTCCCTTAAACAATTCAAACACAATGTCAAAAAATTGAAAGCCAACAATTGTTCTTGCAAATTATGTTGTTTATTTTTACAAAATTAAAGGTACATTAACTGAATTTTAAACTTCTAATCAGTATCACTGTATAGAGTTTAGTTTTTGCTATTCCTGTAATTTGTTTTAATTAGCTTATAGCTAGTACTGTAGTAGCCGACTACAGTAATAGATGGATCAAAATGTACCAATTTCGCCATCCCTAAGTTACTAAATCGATTGGAAAAGTTTATTTTATGAGAACAAAAGCCTATTACCATAACCCAGGTAAACGCTGAGAACAAGCTGAGGCTGATTATTTTTCTTCAGTTCATGAATTTGACAATGAAAATGATACTTATTATTTAATATGTAAATTTAAGAACCATAATACTAAGAAATAGATTTAAAACTAAGAATAAAATGTAATCATGCATATCTGGAGAGTTGAAATTTGCAGCAAACGATTCCTCTGATGGCAAAAACAGGCTTCCAAAGAAAAAAAATTGAAAATATTTCAGCCTCAAAAAAGGAAAATGTTAAAAACAGTAACAAAAGCATTTGTGGACAGAGACCTTATTGTATAGGGGATGTAGAAACTGCAAGGCGATACAGTTAATTTTGTCTGGTTCATTTTTTACTGTTAGTTGATTTGATTAAGGATATAACTTTTTAGTTTAAAAAACGTAAAAGTTTTCTTAAGCAATAAAAACAATTTCTTATTTGATGCGAATCTAGATGCAAATAGCTCTAAATACTTATTAATATCTTATGATATATTAGTCATAGATATATCAGTATTGTACTTGTTACTTTAATGCTGTAGCATAATTACTTCTATTGCTTTGTATGGTGTGGTTTTATATTATTAAATTCTATTTAATTGCTTCGATTTTAAAAACCATTTTAAAAAGGCATTGTCAAGAAAAAAGGTATTCTGGAAAAGATATAATGTATAAAATGGAGAATGCTTTATTTTGCCGTTGTTGGACTCCAAAACAGAAACCAAAGTAAATGACCGAAGGCTTCCGACTGATTCTCCGACATCACGAGTGAATGGAGGCGATCAAACTCTACTTTTGCTACAAGTTTTTGTGGGTCACAAAAATTGATTTTCGTAGAGCTTTGAAAGCTTTTATTTTGAGAAAAAGAATAGCACAAACCTGTAGAGAAGAATGTATTCTTTCTTATCGATGTTATTTGAAATTGAATAAAAGAGACCAAAATTTCGTGACAATGCTTCTTTAATCCTACTATGTTTTAGTAGATTAGATTATAGGAAACTTGGCATACATCATATCTTTTCTTTAAAACTGTTAATTATGATGATAATGACAAACACACCTACTAATATTCATATGATTATGGTAATGTTACTCATTTTTGATAGTTTTTTAGATAGATAATTTTTTACATAAACACGAAATGAATGAAAACAGACCTTTAGCATAAGAAACTACTCGTAATATAATTCTTGATGAAAGTTTAGCAAAATACTCTGTGGAGAAAATCGAGCAAAGTTTCTTACACAAAAAAGTAATCCATCTAACTCTATGGCAGCGATTATTGTAAGGAAAATGTACAGCTTCACAAATAAATCCCAAATAATTTTTCGAGCTTTGAAACTGTTTAAAATTTTTGCAGGATTTTTGGGTGGTCCAGGGCATGGACCCTTGAAAACGTTTGAAAAAATAAGGATCTGAGATTTGCTGAAAAAATATTTTCCATTAATGAAATATAAATGTTCAGTTAGTTTATGTATATCTTACGTGCCATCCAATTAGTGCTTATTATATACCCCTTAGTTATGTATGGATTAGGCCTTATGTGTTGCAGATTTTCTTGTTTATCTTTCACTTGGATAGAGTGTTTGAAAACATGATAGCGCTAATAAAACTTATTATTGCTGTCCATCTACTCAAAATTACCCATAATGATGACAACTCCACATATTTGGATTTGTTACCCTATTTTTTAAATTCACATATCAAGGAAAACCAAAAGAATGAAGCTTACAATAATCCCTCATTCTTTGATGGTCGTCTCTAGTTATAGATTGTTTAGAATTTAGTATGTTAATTTTATGCAACTTGTATCTAATGACGTGTTCTCCTAGACTGAACTTTAGAGAAATCCACAGTATGATATTGAGCATGGCTGTTCTTTTATCAGTTACAGAAAAACTCAGACTTTCAGAATAGTGGCGGCGCGTCCAATGGGGCAGGTAGGGCACTGTCCAACCTGGTATTTTCAAAAACTGATTTTTTTGTAGCTATTTTATCGTTTGAAAACTTTCACAGAGTTATCATTATTGGCACATAGAATATAACATAGTTAGAATATAACTTTCAGAAATAAGATTAAAGGAATTTAAGAAAGAGACCGAAGTATGTTTTTGATTTATCGTCAAATATTGGTTTATCTTAAATGAATATTGTAGATGGCCCATTGGAACGTCCGTTACTCGGTTCAATTTATTGTCTGCCCAAGAAAAACACAGAGTGGAAAGATTAGGCCCTCAATTTTTCACCTGTGCCCCACCTACAAAATGTCTCACGCACCGCCACTGTTTCAGAAGTTCTAAAATCATGGATTGGGTTTTGTAATATACTACGTTGTGTTAACCAATGAACTGCCTTAATTGTAACATGTAATTAGTAATGTTGTTGTTGTTGCTGCACGTTTTGGTGGGCATGGATTCTAGCTTGTAGGTTGAAGAGAATGAAACCCTTCTACGTGTACTTTGTGTTATCTATAGGTTGTTTATCTATCAACTGTATGAATATCTGTTTTTCTGTCTGGTATCTGCAGCTCATTTTACATCAAGATTTAGCGACGAAAATAACGAATCAACGCCGAAGATTGAGTGGCGAAGAGTTTGTTTGCTCTGTAGGTGGGCGTAAATCAGGGCCTAAATCCAAGATGGCGGTGCCAAAAGCTCGAATACTGGAATTGAATTTGGACAGCGATGATTTCATCGAGTATGCAAATCGATTCGACAATTTTTTGATATTTAATAAGATTTCAGATGAGGATTTAGAGAGGTCAACATTTATTGCAACGAGTGGTGGGCCAGCATATAAATTATTGAGAAGTTTATGCAAAAATGAAACACAATCTAAAACTTATAAGCAACTAGAAGACTTGATGACCGATCATTTAAACCCGAAACCGAACGAAATTGCAAAACATTTTTCTTTCTACAAGCGTGACAGAAAAAGTGGTGAATCAGTAAATGAATATATTGTAGAGCTAAGGCTGTCTGAAAATTGCAATTTCGGAGAAAATCTCGATACATATCTACGAGATCGGTTTGTGTTTAGACTAAATAGTTAGTGTTCAGCAGAAGCTGTTAACTTTGAAAACATTGACTCTTGATTCAGCACTTGAGACTGCAAGAGCATACGAAAAGGCTTACAAAGATGCAAGGGCTATACAAGTGGGTCATGTTGAGGAAAATATTCACAAGCTAGAGTTGAATACTAGTAAGAGCACTGAAGGAGACAGGAAAGAATGTTTTCCGTGTGGGTCCCAGTATCACTTTGCCAATAATTGGTGATTTATAAACAGTACATGTTTCAGTTGTGGAAAAGAAATCACACAAAGAGAAAGTGCAGAAGTGAAAGAAAGTCAGGTAGAAATAAGAAAAGAAGGACAGCAGCTATATCGGAGCTATTCGCAACGGATAGAAGATCTAAGAAGATCTAAAAGAAGAATCAGGATTGACATTGAAGACATATACAGGGGAGTTAGTAAAGCCTGAAGGAGTTGGAAAGGTGGATATTTGCTACAAAGGACAGAAATGCAAACTTCTAGTTACTGTGATTGAAGGGAATGTTCCAACGTTGTTGGGTCGAGATTGGCTTAGTAAGTTGAGGTGGAAGTGGGATGAGCTTGTGCAAGATGATAGGAAAGGCGGTATGATGTCGTTGGCTGATGGTAGGGTTGAAAGTATAGTGAAGGAGTATCTAGAGGTGTTTACAACAAAGTAAGGCTGTCTTAAGGATCTTAAAGCATCCATACCTGTCAAATATGAAGCAAACCCAAGTTCTGTAAGGCAAGGTCTGTCCCATACGCTATGAGAATTAGAGTTGAGGAATAATTGGATAGGTTAGAAAGGCAACGGGTGTATGAAAAGGTTCCTGCTGCTGTAACTGTGTTGAAGGATGTCAATGACCCGGCAGGACCTATCCGACTTTGGGGAGATTACAAGGTTTCGTATACAAATCTTCATTTATAAATTCCTACCCTATTCCCAATACAGTGGATCAATGAACAACACTTGCTTTGAGGAGAAACTTTCACTACATTAGACTTGTCGCAGGCATATAACAACTCGAGTTAGACGAAGCTGTTAGGGAGCTCTTAACAATAAATACTGATGTCGGTCTTTACCGTCCTAACAGGCTTCAATTTGGAGTACATTTTGCTACGGAAATATTCCAGAGAGAGATGAATAGGAGATTGAGGCATCTTCCGTTTGTGATAGTTCGAGTGAATACAATTTTCATATCGGGACGTAGTGATGCTGAGCATTTACCTAACTTGGAGGTTTTTTCGTGCTTTACAAGAAGTGGTATTGACAGTTAAATTATCAAAGTGTTATTTCATGCAACCTTAGGTGACATTTTGTGGATTTGTATTGTTAAAAGAGGGTGTGAAGCCAATGCCTGAAAACGTGGAGGCCGTTCTTAATGCTCCGACACCAACTGATGTCAGTGAAGTCCATTCTTTCCTGGGTATGGTAAACTATTACAATTCGTATCTAAAAAGACCTTGCAACCGTATCTGAACCTTTGCATCGATTACTCAGAAAGGACACTTCTTGGAAATAGAGTGATGATATTCAGGAAGTATTTGATACAATTAAGCAAGCCTTGTGTGAGGCACCTCTGTTAGGCCATTTTACCCAAGTTAGTCTATAACTGTGGAAGTTGATGCGAGTCCTTTTGGTGTTGGTGCTGTTCTGAGCCACATTATGGAAGATGGATGTGAAAAGCCGATGAGTTATAAATCGCGCACACTTTCAGTAGCAGAAGGCAGTAAGGTCATGTGGAGAAGGAATGTTTAGCCCTTGCGTTTGCAGTGAAGAAATTTCATCAATTTCTGTATGGACAGAAGTTTCTAATGTTCACCGATCATAAGCCACTGTTAGGTTTATTTTCTGAGACGTCAGCTTTACCTGGGACAGCTGCTGCTCGGTTACTGCGTTGGGCCATGCTTTTTGGCTGGGTACAACTATGAGCTGAAATACAGTCCTGGAGAAGCTCATGGTAATGCTGATGCGTTGAACAGATCACACTTGGATGCTAGGAATGGAGACATATCAAAGAAAGTGATCTCGGTTGCAATGATGGAGTTGGTAAGAGCTCCAGTGACTGAAAATGAAGTTAGGAGTCAATCACGGATGGATCCTGTATTGAGCTTTTTGATTAGTTTTGTTCTTGATGGTAAGACAAATATGGATAGTGGTGATGTAAGATTGAAGCCATATCTGTGTACACTGACGGAGTTTTCTTGTGAAGGTGGATGTCTGTTGTGGGGTAATAGAGTGAGAGTTTTCTCTACTTCCCTAAGAAAGAATGTCTTAGATGAATTACATGAAGTGCATCCGGCTGTCAGTCAAATGAAGTCCTTAGCCTGAAATTATGTTTGGTGGCCTAACATGGATGTAGAAATTGATAACATGGTTAAGGAATGTGATGTTTGCCAACAAAATCAGAGATGTGCAGCCAAAAGCCACCTCACCACTAGGAGTATCTGGCCAGTCCATGGGAAAGAATCCATGTGGAACATGCAGGACCAGTTAGTGGGTTGAAGTTCCTTGTGGTGCTGGATAGTCATTCCAAGTGTATAAAGGCAGATGTGGTGAAGTCCACTGACTCAAAAAGTACAATCACAATTCTACCGAGATTGTTTGCCACACATGGATTTCCAAGAGTACTGGTTAGTGACAATACAACTTGGTTTACAAGTCAAGAGTTTTCAGATTTAAGCGGACTTCTGGTATTGAACAGTATTATCAGCTCCTTGTCACCCAGCATTCAATGACTGTGCGTGAGTTGAAGGATTATTTGAAGTGTTTGAAAGCAGGTAACGTTGAAGTACAGTTGTGCAGATTTCTCTTCAAGTATAGGATAACATCTCATACAACCACATGCTTATCTCCTGCCGAGTTTCTGGTAGGTAGACGACTAAGATCTGCTTTGTCGTTGTTGAAACCTGATTCAGTTTCATCCATACGAGAGAAGCAGTTTGAGTCATCAGGGATAAAGAAGACCCGTCATTTTGATATCGATCAACCAGTACTCATGGGAAGTGAAAGGACACCAGCTATTGTTGCCTCTTCTACTGACAATGTCAACAATAAGATTCCAACTTCAGATGGTCGTTTGCTGCACAGACACGTTGTTCAAGTGATTCCTCGAAATAATGCTGTTGCTGAAAGAGAATCATTGCTATAACTTGCTGAGGTAATTCATCAGAGAAATATTGTTACTCACAGAAAACCGTCTCTTTTACCTGCTGAGATCATTCCAGTCAATTTTCACACAAAGGATCCTGCTTACGAGATAGAGGAAAGGCCAATTCTGAACAACAATGCTACTGCTGCAGATGCACCAACTGAAGATGCATGTACACCAATATTAAACAAAGATAGTAAGTTTATTTCATATGAAAACGTGAACCATATGTACAAGTATTTGATGAAAGATCCACCATGTTGATTGGTGCTGCCGAAATGACTCACAGTGAGTAAATTACTACCATGTTTTTTGAATTCAAAGGCAAGCAGGAAAGGTCCCAAAGTGTGAAAGTAAAGGTCTCCTGAACTGGAAGTAAGGCAAATATTGAAAAGGTGTTCCCTTACCGAGTCTGAGAGCCAAAGTTTTCATATCCTGAAAACAAATATCAATTGCGAGGCAGAGGCAGAAATTTCACCTTAAAGTGTGATTGCTTCCAGATCAGAAAAGAAGGATATTCTTTCAACATCTAGCAAGAATTTTATTCATTTCATTCTGTGGAATATTTTTATCATTTGTTGGGGAATGGGAAAATGTGTATAAATTTTTTTTGTTTTTTAAAATTTGAGCAAGTCTTAAGCATCTTGAACAGCTGAAAATCTAAAACATTTTGACAACTTTTAGGGCTGAACTTTCAGTTGCTTATTGAAAAAAGGGTATGATAGGAGGGCTAGTAATTAACTTAGCGTCTCTATTGAACTGAACAGGGCACTTTCTTTAAAAACTTTGTGCAGTCCCTGGTTCTTGTTTAATGCTTAGGGGCTCTATTTATATGTAATCAAAAATTGCGCTTGTTTCAGTTTTCAATATTTTTTCACTGAGTGCCATTTTCTGCTATTTAATTGAATATTCTGAGAGGGACTATGAGATGTCATATATATATTTCATTTCTTGTGTTTATACGATACCTTTCATAATGATAATTTGAAGGATCAAGCCATTGAAGATATCATACATTGTAAAATCAATAAATGATATAACAGCTATAAATTATATCATCAATGTCAAAATCTCATTACCCTCGGGGGCTCCGTCCCCTGGGCCCATTAATGGGTTTAGCATGTCCTAAAATCCCCCTTTGCCTAGAACTTTGTTTTCTACCTGCTTCCTATTTTATCATTTTTTGTCAGGATTTCGGCTCCCCCCTTTAAAATTCTTGGCCTCCTCCTTTCGGAGACCACGCCCAACAGGCCCCTATGGACTCACTGAGTATTCCTCTGAAAACGTTGCCTGTTTACACCTTTATTCCGATAATTTCAAATTTCAAATTGAAACTCCAATAGACAGACTATCGATTATATTATCCTTTTAGCTAACTTACTGATAAATGTTAATGAAGTCATGTTTGACAACTTTATATTCTAAATTAATTAATATTTTTGTTACTGAAAAACAAATTTTGATTTTGATTTGATTTGACTGGCTGGAGCGGACGAAAAATCTCAAAAATTCAAAGTGATTCTGAATCTGAATCTCAGATCAAATAAATCTCGAATTTCAAACGAAAGCGAAAGAAACACACCCAAACTCAAAATCACTCGCAGACGATAATGGCGACAGGACTAAAATCTTTTCTAGAGGAGGAACTTTTCTTCGCTGTGTTGAAAAGAGATTCAAACTATGTCGAGAAACTGATTCAATTATGTGATGGAACATTCAGAGATGATAATGGAAATACACTTTTACATTTTTATTCATCAGTCGAAATAACGAAGATGTTAATTGAGAAAACAAATGTCGACATTAACAGCAAAAATAAATTTGGACATACTCCACTTCTCATGTGGTTTCGATACGTGAGTTATGAAAATGGTCAAATAACTTCCAACTGGATAAACAAGAAAGAATTTACAAGAAATTACAATATCATGAAATGCCTCCTACAATCAGGTGCTAATTGTAATCTTAAAGATAATATTGGGTTTACTGTTTTAAATCAAGTTCTTGCAATGTGTATGTTCCCTGAAGTTAATTTTCTAGAAGAAGAGCAACTGATTTTATTAGTTCGATTATTGTTGTCTCATAATGCTGATCCTAATATCAAAAATGATGTTGATGGACGGACACCATTACATTCGGCTATTTGTTTGGAATCTACAAGTCTGATGAGATTATTAATCAACCACGGCTCAAATGTTAATGCACAGGATAATGATTTTGGATTTACACCACTTCATTTGCTGCTAGGTGACATATATGATGATGATTACGGAAGTGAAATATCAACATTATTATTAGAAAATGGGGCAGACCAAACACTGCAAAATAAAGATGGGAGAACAGTTCTTCATTTGGCTGTAATGTTTAAGAATGAAAAGCTAGTTCATTTGCTTCTGGAATTTAAACCCGAAAAAAGAAACTCACTTCTGCACATTGGAGATAAAAATGGTCTGACTCCATTGCATTATGCTGTTACATATAATCATACACAAATTGCACAACTACTCTTAAGCAATGGAGCTGATGCGAACGCAGTTGATAAATATGGAAGTTCTGCCTTGCATTATGCAGCTTACAATGGCCATTTTAACATGATAAAGTATCTGAGGGATGCAGGTGGAAACCCTGAGCTTGCTGATGAAAATGGCAACACACCTGAGATTTTTGCCCTGAGAAGAAATTACTACAAAACAGTAGCAGCTCTTCAGGTAGAACCAGCACAATTTCCAGAGAATATCAAACAAATAATCATCCCTGACCCAATTCCTGATGATACCATCTCTCTTCAGAGATATCCATGTGATAACAATGTGTCCTTTCCAATTTTCAATTTGACACCCAATCAATCAAACCACATTCCAGTTGAAACCTGGGATATTTTGTTGGAAAAGAAATTTCATGGAGATTCTAAGAAATTCCTGAAAACTTTGATGGAAGTTCAAGGAATTGGAAAAATACCAAATATCAGTGAGGTCAATGAAATAAGGCAAGCGATTGAGACATTTATGGACGAGGTAACAAAATGCATCTCTATTATTGACAGTCGATTCAAAGGAGAAATATTAAAGAGTGGTAGCGTGTATGAAGATACAAAGGTTGGAGATCCAGATGAATTTGATTACATGTTTATTCTGACAGAATTTGAGAAGATTTGCTCAATCAACATTACTGATCAAACTTATGATGATCTTGAAATTAAAAAACAACCAAACAAACCTGCTGATGAGTTAGATGAGTTTTTTGAAGAGGAAAACCTGGCATGCAGGAATGTGATGGAGAGATTTGTTTCTACCTGTCAACATGCACTGTTAGTGATAGATCACAAGTCTTTGCCTGACAATTTGTATGTTATAAACCAAACTCCAAAAACCAAAAAAGGAGAATTTGGTGTGCAACCTGGAATCACAACTAATGAAATTCAATTTCTTTGGTGTGGAGCACTTTACAAAAATCTAATCATAACAGCTGATTTGGTGCCAGCAATTAGGGTGAAGTCATGGCCAAAATTTGCTGAGACTGAATCTGAATTATTAACCCAAGATATAATCAAACAAGGATGCCATGTGGTGCAAAAGTCTGACAAATGGAGACTTTCCTTTTCCCTCGCAGAACAAACTATCATGAACAGACTTTCTGATAACCTAAGATCTGCTTACATTGAAGCTAAAGTTGCATGTGACCCTAGGGTTACTATGAAGTGTCCGACTTTTGAACAGAAAACAGAGGATTGGAAGAATCATTTGAGTGGTAAGTCAGTCATTGATGGAAGACAGTTGATCCCTTCGTATCTGTTGAAACTTGTGTTGTTTGACTGCATCAATGATTGTCAAAGAGATGGCAGAGATACATCAGAGATCACCTCAGCTACGATATTTTCAAAGTTGCACAAATGCTTACAAGAAAACAGTCCTGTTCCATTCTTTTTCATGAAGAAACACAATTTTCTTGAGAAAGTTTTTAACAAAGAACGCACTCGTGAACGTGTTGCTTTTGCAGTATCTGTCATTGACTGTTTTTTCAAGCATAAACACAATATGAATGATGATGAAATCCAATAAACATTTCAAAGGTTTGAAACTTTATTTGATTATTTGCAGAATTGTTAGTTTTCATCTACTAGGCAGTTAATTCAATAATATATATCAACACAGGGGCTAACACTTTTAGGGAAGGGAACATGTAAATAAGCAACTAGGGCTGGAAATTTTAAAATAATAAACAAACCCACAGCTCAGCATGAAATAAATCTTGCAACTAGCATTTAAGCAACCATGCTGGAGATTGAAATAGAAGAAAATATTGATGAGAATAAGTTTGGAAAACAGCATATTTTATTATTGAAATAGAAGTGACCTAACTCCTAAAAGTTGTTTTTTTTTTAATTTTGTTTATTTTTCAAAATATGAGAAATTTCTTAGTAACTTTGAGGTGTAAAAATCTAAAATATTTAAACAACTTTGAAGGATTAGGACCAACTTTCAGTTGCTTATTGAAAAAGTGTATGATAAGGGTCTAGAAACAACAAGGCTATACAAATTCCACCAATACCTGCAGTCCGCAATGAAACTTCATCTGGAGCTGCAAGATTTTGAAATTGAATCCGTTGAAAGGCCACAGTTGCTCAAATCAATCGCAAACAGGGTAAAATACCATATCTAGTATGATCTTTTTGGAATCTATATTTAATGAATATAATACCTCTCCATGCACTGCGCAACCTCTTGTGTACTGCTGCGGTGGTGCCAGGTTTCCTTTGACAAGAGGAGTAGAACCTTTTACAGATGGGTCTATTATCTGAATGATTCGCCCCAAGACCATGAATATTTACTGGGTCAACCTCCTCGGACAGGGGTGTTGTCTACCCCCCTTCCCCCTAGTGCCACCACTGGTGTAATGATGATGTCCCTCCATGTACTTCAAGTCCTCCAAAGTACTTAAATTTTTAAGGCTAAATTTGAGTCCTCGAAATCTATTAGCAATGGCTTAGCTTTTTTTTTCTTTAATTGTTGTTTCATAGAATATCCCTCAAGTTATTGTACAACAAGTTTTAGTAGTTGTTTATATCCACTGTAACCTACTTCTCCAAAACTGCTGCACGATTTTCATTGCCAATTGCATCACAACTAGAATTGTTTAGCATTCCTCTATCTAGTATTAGAATTACTTAAAGTTTTTGTCTTGTGGAGAACTGTCTTGTTTTTTATAAGCAGTTGCTTATAGAAAAATTATTTGTACTGTTTAAAGATGTTCAGGGGTTGATTCTCTTCAGGAAAGTAATTACCTTCATTTTTCTATAAGAAACAATATTTAAGAAACTTAAGAGCTAGATTTTAAAAACCTAACAAACTTTGGTAGGAGATTTTGTGGGAACCAAAAAAGTTAAGAAACTAGATTTAAATAAAGATATGTTTTTCTTAACGAGAAAAATAACTACATGAATGAACTTATAGAAAAACAACTGCCATGCTATATTTAATAAGATACTTTAGCAGCTAGCAACGTAATTTGCATTTATTTTTCCTTCACTTTACCCAATTCATTTTTGGCAGTGATAGAAACCAAAGAAACGATGGTATATGAAGTAAAATCAGGGTTTTATGTTAAGAAACTTGCTAAGAAACTTTTCGTACCATAATTGGGGTTAATTTTAAGAAACTCTGGTACGAAGATTTAGCATAATTTCTTTTAAAAATGATTGCACTTTTGTTAATTTCCAGGGGAAGGCAACCCCTTCGATTTGGCAGCATATGGCCATGCATTTAAAATAAAAAGTTTCAGAACAAAGCTTTTTTCAGGCTGATTCGTTATAAAAGTAAGATTTGTTTTGATAAAGAAATTCTCATGTGGATTTTTGAATAGCTACTGACCCGGTTGTTCAGAAATGCAATGGAAATAGAGGGTCTGCTGGTGCGTCTGGGTGCTCTATACTGCTCTTCCATGTGAAATGCCCCGCCAAGGCTGACCATTTTAAGCCTAATATAAGTATCTTACGAAATAACTATCGGACTGATAAATGATTATAAAACAAGCAGATTGACAGCACACTGATATGTAAGATTTTCAAGAGTCAAATTATCCAACAATTAACACAACTAATAGCAGACAGGCTTCCTAATCAATAAAAAAAGTAAGAACTATTGAAAGACAGTTCAGGCTGAAAATAGAGGAATTTTTAAGAACAGCCAGCTTTAAACCAATTTTACTGGTTCTTATGATGAAAGAAGAGTGTAATTGCTGCAAATGTTGACCAATGTCATTTACTACCTTATTTTGTCTCTTGTTTGAATTATAAATTTTGTTTCAGGTATTGCAACGAGAGACTATTACCGTAAGCTGGGATACAAACTGGAGGGCCACTACATGTCGAACACCTTGGAGGATTAAACTGAGTCGCACTGTCAATTTTGCGAATGAAAGCAATAGTGGAATACATACAGATAAGTGCACAATATTAATTAAATACAGTTTCAACCCGCCACTTAGAAACTGACTCATAAGAAACTTCAGCCTGTCAGATAGTAGCACATCTACACTCAAATTTTCAGCTTGAACATTCATATTGCTCGAGAGAATGATTTTGATTGCAAAGATTTGTCATTACATGTAAATCCAGCGACTTTACTGCTTAATGTATTTTTGATTCTTTACCTATTCTTGTTAACCTATAAGAAACTAGGCAGCCTAGTTTTATAACATTAAGTTTCTTAGCAGTGGGTTAGTACTGTAACATGTGATTCCTAAATGCCTTCCACAGCCAAACACACTGAACATTTCATTGAACATTACCTGACAACTTTGACACAGTATAGAAAGTCAAGAGTGTTTGGCCACCTCGTTCAAAACATGTTCAATTCAGTCTTTTTAGATCATGTGCAGTCAAGTTTCACCCAGATCAAATTTTTGATTGACCATTTGTAGAGCTGCTGAGCAATCTCTTTTGTTTAGCCGATGTTCAGTGATGTTTGGAGCGTTTGGCCAATCATTCGACTGTAGTTCAATTGGAACGTGCGCATTCAGCCTTGAAACAGCAAAATCAAATTAAATGTTCAGTGACATCAGTGTGAATGTTCAGTGTGTTTGGCCAACCAACGATTGAATAAGATTCAGTATTGCTATACTAAAGTCGAGTAATATTCAATGGAATTTACCCTCTTCCAGAGCTCTTTTTCGAACGTGCATATCAAAATCTAGCTTTCCGGAATGTACTCTTTTTCATAAGGAGCCAATACTTACATTTCACATTTCATATAGCATGTATCAAAGTCATAGAGTCAATGTATTACAATACCCCCTTTTTAGGAAGAAAGTTGGGTTATGAGTTCAGATTGAATAATGTTTCCATATCTCTCAGGTGCTTGTCTACTTCGAGTTGCTCTTGGATTCACATTCTCTTCCATTCGCACTTCCTTGCGGGTTATATCAAGTTCCGAATCTGAATCATCTGGTTGATTATTAAGCATATCGTTGAATTGTTTTTAATGCGAGATATTTCGAGTAATACGATGATTATCTGCATTTTCAGCGGTGATCATTGTTCCTTTGCGTTCAACAACAGTGTACGGAGTTTTTGAGAAACGAGAATACAATTTGTTCGTGCGATCCTGCTTCACAAGAACTTTATCTCCAACTGAGATTTGACTGTGCTTAGCATTCCTTCTGGTATCAGCATGAGATTTGTGATATTCTTGATATTGAGATTCGTTTTTCTTTGCTGATTAATGTTTGGTTTACGATGTTATTTCTTTCGAGAACTGGTATCTTTCCTCACACTGTTCGATTAAATAGCAATTCACAGGGTGGTACTTTCATAACTGATTGCGGTGTTGTTCTGTATGATAGCAAGAAACGGTGTAACTTTTATCTCCACGGTTTACCTTCTATAATCGCAGCTTGGTTCGTTTTAGCTAACGGTTGATTGAAACGTTCAACTTCTCCATTGGCTTGTGGCCAGCGAGGAGTGAGTAGTTCATGTTTTATACCGAGTGCGTTGAAATATTTACAGAATTCTTCTCCTTAAAAGGGTGATCTGTTGTCGGGTTTGATGATTTCAGGAATTCTATGAACTGAAAATATGCGATCAAGTTTCAGAATGATTACTGATGCTTTAGTCGATTTTACAATTTCCACTTCAGGAAAACGAGAGTATCTGTCTATGAGCACAAGTAGGTATTCACCACTTAGTAACGGTCCGTAATAGTCGATCTGTAATTTACTCCATGGTAATTTTGGTATTTGTATAGTTGTACCGGTTCGGGCGGATTATGTCGTCTGGTGGGTTGAAAAGTGAGACATGATTGAATTGTGTTTTTCACTAGCTCGTCATTTCGAGGAAACCAGATTTTGTCTCTTAACAATGATATTGTCTTTGATAGTCCTTGGTGACTTTCATGAGCAATATTAACAGATCGTTGCTGAAGTTATCTTCGAATAACTTTTCGAATCCGATAGTAAGTTCGTCTTTCATTAATCTGTAGTCTTTCGAAATAGATTCCCATGTAACTGTACGCATCGCAGCACAGAGTTGTTGAAGTTTTTTATCGGTATAGGTTTCTTGTGCGATTTCTTGCAGGGTCATTGCTTTCGGTACAGCATTGCTTGTAATGTAAACTTTCCAGATGAACTAAAGGAAGCAAATGTCTCTTCTGTTTATAAGGCCGATGACAAAACATCAAAACTGAACTTTAGACCTATAAGTGTCTTACCATCTGCTTCTAAAATATATGAAAGGGTCTTAAAGGTACAAATGTCTCCCTACGAGGGAAAATTGCAAGAAATCCTTTGTGGATCCAAGTAAAACTACAGTACCAAGCATGCTCTAATGAGAGTTATTAAGAAATTGAAAAATGCCTACATAATTCTGGTATGGTAGGGACAATTTCAATGGACCTGTCAAAAGCCTACGATTGCCTGCCCAGTGGCCTTCTTATCGCGAAACTGGAGGCTTATGTGTTTTAATTAAATAGCTTAAAACTGATGTATAGCTAACTTAATGACCGTTATCTAAGGGTTAAAGTTGCATCTGACAGAAGTATCCAATCTAAAATCACTACTGGTGTACCACAGGGATCAGTATTCGGTCCTCTGCTATTTAACATATTTATCGATGAATTGTTTCTTATAAATATGGACTCTGAAGTCTGTAATTTTTCCGAGCATAATATGCTATAATCATTTGGGTAAAACTTTGAAGAAATCGACACTTGTTTAGAAATGATCTTCTGAAATTTTTTAATTGATTCAGATTGAATGCAATGGTGGCAAATGCAATCAAGTTCATGTTCCTTGGCCTAAAGAAGAAACATGAACTACGTCTTAACATCAATGGAAATAAAATACAAGCTGCAAATCATGTGAAGCTTCTAGGAATAGAAATAGACAACAAACTAAACTTTGATAGACATGTCAAAGCTTTAAGTATTAAAATCAATAAAGGTCAATGTGTTTCTAGACTGAATAGGCATATCTCCAGAGAACAGGCATCAACGATATGCAACACTGTGATTCTGTCAAATTTCAACAATTGCCCTTTTATATGGCTTTTCTGCACTAAGGATGCAAATAAGGGGATTGAACATACACACAAGTGGGCTCTTAGAGTTCTTTATAGAGATTTAGAATCATAATTTCAGTCACTGCTTTCTAACAGTGACTCCGTTAGTATCCATGTAAAGAACCTACAAAACTAATGGTAGACATTTATAAAACGCTAGATAATATAAATCTATCCACTGTATGTGAATTTCACGAAAAAAATATCTTCCCCATTACCATAGAATAAAAATCTATGCAAGCTGCCCAAAGTAAAAACTAAAAGCTTTGGATTAGACTCTCTATCATTGAGAGGAAGTCTTCTTTGGAATACCCTTGATGAAAATATAAAAGAAGAAAAGTCGGTCTCCGAATTCAAAGAGAAAATAAAAACCTGGGACGATGAAAATGATGCACCTGCAGAGTCTGCACATGCAAAAGCCACATTTCTCATTTTCTTTCTGTATTATCGTATTATAAGATGGTATGTTTTTATAATTATTTAGACTAGTTTGTAAGTAGATTAATAGTTGTTATTAATTATTTTCGTATTAGTTGGTATAATTATTAAGGGTTCATATATATTATAGAGAGCCTGTAAAAGAAGCCTTGATAATGATGGACTTGCAAGAGCTCTTTTGATGAATATTTCAAGAGCACTTGATTGTATTGACCACAACCTCCTGATTGCAAAGCTTCATGCTTATGTTCTATCAGCTGATGCTCTGGGTCTTATTTATGATTACTAATCCAATAGGAAAGAAAGATTGAAAAAAACGATTAATTCAGCTCGTGTAATGAGGGCGTGCCCCAGGGATCTGTCCTTGGTCCTCTTCTATTCAATATCTTTATTAATGACATCTTTCTGTTTGTCAGTAGTCAAGTATGTAATTTTGCCAACGATATAACTGTTTTTGATACCATCCTGAGAAAATGTAATTCTAAATCAGTTAGAGACAGACACGAGCGACCTTCCGAAATTGTTTTTGGATAATTACGTGAAACTTTACGTTGAAAAATGTCATTTCATGATGATTTGAAACAAAACTGATGATATACGCATCAATGTTGGAAGAGATGTTTGAATCACAGAAAGTGAAAACGAGAAACTTTTCGGAGTTACTTTTGATATGAAACTTAATTTCTGGACTCATATCAACGAGATTTGTAAAAAAACTGTTTAAAAGCTACACGCTCTTGCACGTCTGTCTAACTATGTGGACTTTGATCAGCTGAAATCATTGATGAGTTCTTTCATTCAGTCTGAATTTGGTTACCGTTTGACTATAATGATGTACCATGATAGGAGTCTTCATGCAAAAATTAATAAAATGCTCGGAATGGTTTGCAAAGACAATGTTAGCAGATGCACTATTGTGTCTGCTGATGATTGAAGTTTATAACTATAAAAATAACCCTAGCACTTCATTTATGAACGATATATTTGAAGAAAAATCATTGCAAAATTACTTGTTGAGAACAAATATTCATCTGAAAGAGCCATGAGTTCCCACATTAGCATATGGAACAGAAGATATCAAATACAGAGGTTGCATTCTATGGTCATCCCTATCCAATCACTTAAAAAACTGTCAATTCCTTAAACAATTCAAACACAGCATCAACAAATTGAAAGCCAACAATTGTCCTTGCAGATTATGTCGTTTATTATTGAAAATTTAAGGTACATTAACTGAATTATAAACTTTTAATCAGTATCACTAAATAGATTTTAGTTTTATTATTCCTGTAACGTAGTTTGCTTTAATTTATTCCTGTAATTTGCTTTAACTAGCTTATAGCTAGTACTGTAACCGACTACAGTAATAGGTGGATCAAAATGTACCAAATTCGCCATCTTCAAGTTCTAAACCGATTGGAAAAGTTTATTTTATGAAAACAAAAGCCTATTGCCATAACCCAAGTAAACGCTGAGAACAAACTGAGGCTGATTATTTTTCTTCAGTTCATGAATTTGACAATGAAAATGATACTTATTATTTAATATTTAAATTTAAGAACCATAATACTAAGGAATAGATGTAAAACTAAGAATAAGATGTAACAAATTGGCATGACTATGATATCATGCATATCTGGAGAGTTGAAATTTGCAGCAAACGATTCCTCTGATGGCAAAAACAGGCTTCCAAAGAAAAAGATTTAAAATATTTCAACCTCAAAAAAGGGAAATGTTAAGAACAGTAACAAAAAGATTTAATGCACAGAGACCTTATGCATAGGGGATGTAGACACTGCAAGGCGATACAGTTCATTTTGTCCGGTTGATTTTTTACTGTTTGTAGATTTGATTAGAAATATACTTTATAGTTTAAAAAACGTAATTTTTTCTTAAGCAATAAAAACAATTTCTTATTGCTGCAAATCTAGATGCAAATAACTCTAAATACTTATTAATATCTTATGATATATTAGTCATAGATATATCAGTATTGTAATTGTTACTTTAATGCTGTAGCATAATTACTTCTATTGCTTTGTCTGGTGTGGTTTTAGATTATTAAATTCTATTTAATTGCTTTGATTTTAAAAACTATTTTAAAAAGGCATTGTCAAGAAAAATAGGTATTCAGGAAAATATGTAATGTATACAATGGGTAATGATTTATTTTGCCGTTTTTGGAGTCCAAAACTAAAACCAAAGTAAATGATCGAAGGCTTCCGACTGATTTTCCGACATCATGAGTGAATAGAGGCGATCAAACTCTATTGTTTGCAGCAAGTTTTTGTGATTCACATAAATTGATTTTCGTAGAGCTTTGAAAGCTTTTATTTTGAGAAAAAGAATTGCACTAACCTGTAGAGAAGAATGTATTCTTTCTTATCGATGTTATTTGAGATTGAATCTAAGAGACCAAAATGTCGTGACAATGCTTCTTTTATGCTACTATGTTTTAGTAAATTAGATTATAGGCAATGTGACATTCATCGTATATATTTCTTTAAAAATTGTTAATTATGATGATTATGACAAAGACATTACTAATATTTGTGTAATTATGATGATGATGACTCATTTTGGATTGATATGGATAATTTTCAAAACTTTAGGAATTTTTGAAGGGGATTTTGTATGAATCAGAAACTTCTTATGTTGTCCTTACAAAAAAGGATATTAAAATGTTCAGCGAACTTCATTGACACAGAATTTCAACATCTGTCATCTCATCTTGTATGTTTTCTTGAATAATTTGTACTGAATAAGAATGTTTGAATACATAAACCACTGAGATAGCCTAAATATATCTTTTCAATCAATAAAAGATAAATGTTTGGTTGATTTATTTATGTTTTGCGGGCCATCCAATTGCTTATCATGTACCCCTTAATTATGTTGACTATGACCTTATGCATTGCAGATTTTCTTCTTTATCTTTGATTTTGATAGATTGTATGAAAACATTATAAAGCTAATAAAGCCTACTATTGCTTTTTAATACTCGAAATTAATGTTGACAACTCTGCATATTTAGATTGACAACTCCACATTTTAGACTATATTGGATTAATATCAGAGCAGAGTGACTTTTCATATCGAATGGGTTTACAGTTACACAACTTTGCATCAATCCGACACACAACGCTACGATTAGCAGAGTGAAAATCACTCCGTCCTGGAAGTGGCGCAAAAATCAATCCAGAGTCACTCCATTATGGAGCGTTGTTGTGTAATCGCATGAACCCGGTAATCTTTTTTCAAAACCAATCAAGAAATGCAGAGGAATATCATACATGAGCAAGCAAACCGTCGTAGTGTAACTGCAACCTAGAATTTCAAACCGGACTGAAAATCACTCTGCCCCGATAGCAATCCGATAAAGTGTAACTCCATTTTTCAAATTCACACATCAAGGAAAACCAACAAATCCAGCTTAGAATAATCCCTGCGCCTATGATGGTCGTCTCCTGAGAAATTATCGAAAAAAAATGCGAGAAATTCACAGTATGATATTGGGTACTGTTGCCGTTTAGTCATTTGCTAAAAGTGTCAGACTTTCAGGAGTTCTGAAATCATAAATCTCACTGTACAACACTAGGAAACGATATAAGACAGAATCTAATTTGCAGCCAAGCCGATTCTTTGATCAGTAATGAGTTCGCACATTAGCGTATGGAACAGAAGATATCAAATACAGAAATTGCATTCTATGGTCATCCCTATCCAATCACCTAAAAAACTGTCAATCCCTTAAACAATTCAAACGCAGCATCAACAAATTAAAAGCCAACCATTGCCATTGCAGATTATGTCGTTTATTTTCACAAAATTTAAGGTATATTAACTGAACTATAAACTTTTAATCAGTATCACCGTATAGATTTCAGTTTTTATTATTTCTATAACGTAGTTTACTTTAATTAGCTTATAGTTAGTACTGTAGTAGCCGACATAAATTTATTTTCATTATTATTATGATATAGTGCGATCACTCGTGTATTGATGGTATCCCTCCCATGTACTGAAAGTTATCCCTTCATGTACTGCTCAACCTCTACACAACCTCTGTTGTACCGCACAGACGTTCTATGAAGTGATTCCCTATACGAAAGTGAATACCCTTGCTAATTTCTAGGGGAGGCGATCATCCTTCCACTTGGCTTTATACGGCTATGCATTTAAGATATTTCATTTTTATAAGGAACCTTTCCTTCGGGCTGGGTCTCGATTATTCCTTATTTCAAGCTCAATTTCGGAAGGAATGGTTATCCCAGTCACCAGGGTCATACAGGGTTGCAGGAAACAGGGGAACATGTCCAAATTTAAAAAAGGAAACCAAGGGAACATGAGACAAATTAAACAGGGAACAAGGTAACATGGACAACAAGCAGGAGTCAGGGGGCACAAAAGATCAACATTTCTTCTTAGAACATTTGCAATTTCTATAACCAGGGGTCATTCAAACAAAAACATTAAAATTTACCTTTGACAGATTCAATACCAAATTAATTGATATCACCAGATTGTTAAGTTATACTATGTGCGCTAAAAAATGTATTATCAATTTTTAAAGAACGATTTAATTCAATAGATTGAATAATTTAGGAAAATCGAAAAAATCGCGAAACACAGTTACTGCTGAAGCTATGTGTTTGACAATATCAAGAGTACGTTAGAAACATATAATCAATCAAGCCTAATAAATTGTTACTCTACCTAAACGTGGATTGAAATTGGCAAAAACAGGCTTCTTAAGAAAAACAATCAAAAACACCTCAGCCTCAATAAAGAGAAATGTTAAGAACAGTATCAAAAATTATGATGCACAGTGGTCTTATGTATACGGGGTCTAGAAACTGCAAGACAAAACTGTTTCTTTTGTATGTTTCATTTTTAATTGTTTGTAGACTTGATTAAGAATACAACTAATTGAGTTAGAAAACGTAAAAGTTTAATTTAGCAACAAGAATAATTGGCTATTGATACAAATTTAGTTGCAAATAACTCTCATTACTTAATAATACCTTATTGTATATTGCGATTGATACAACAGTATTAATGCTGTAGTTTAATTGTTTATCTTGCTTTGTATGGTTTGATTTTTGAGGTATAAACTCTATTCCATTACTTTGATTTTAAAAACTAGTTTAAAGAGGTATTGTCACGAAAAAAAAGTATTTTGGAAAAGAGGTAGTATATACAATGTCGCCGTTTTGGACTACAAAACAGAAACTAAAGTAAAAGACCGAGGTCTTCCGACTGATTTTCCGACATCACGAGTGAATAGAGGCAATCAAACTCTATTATCGATGTTGTTTGTGATTGAGTTTGAGATACCAAAATTTCGTTACAATGCTTCTTTAATGGAACTGTGTTTTAGTAGATTAGATTATAGGCAATTTGGCATACATCATAACTATTCTTAAAATATTAATTATGATGATTATGACAAACATACTTATTAATGTTTGTACAATTATGATGAAGATGACTCACTTTTGATTGATATGGATAATTTTCAAACTATGAAATGTTTTGTCCTTACAAGAAAGGAATGTAGCTCATTTTTTTTACCTTGGTAGTTAAGTACCTGATACTGTTAAAGATGTTGAAAGGAGAATAGGTTTAGTTTTATCTGCATCTGGTAGACTAAGAAAATCATTTTGGTCCAATAGAGATATGCTGCTAAGATTGAAAGTAAGACTCTATCAAGTAATGACAAACATATTTACTAATATTCGTATAAGTTTGATAATGATGACTCAGTTTGGATGGATATGGATAATTTTCAAAACTTTAGAATGTTTTGTAGGGGATTTGATATGAATGAGAAACTTCATATGTCGTCCTTTCAAGAAAGGATGTTAAAAATCTTCAGTTAATTTCGTTGACACAGAATTTCAATATCTCCCACCTCCGGAATTCTGGAATGATTTGCACTGAATGAGAATCCACGAAGATAGACGTTTCATTATCGAATGGGTTTACTGTTACACAACTTCGCATCCATCCGACACACAACGCTACGCTTAGCAGAGTGAAAATCACTCCGTCCTGGAAGTGGCGCAAAAATAATTCCAGAGTCACTCCATTATGGCGCGTTGTTGTGTAATCGAATGAATCTGGTACACTTTTTTCAAAACCAATCAAGAAATGCGGAGGAATATCATACATGAGCAAGCAAACCGTCGTAGTGTAACCAAGAATTTCAAACCAGACTGAAAATCACTCTGCCCTGATTGCAATCCGATAAAGTGTAACTCCATTTTTAAATTCAGAAGATTTTAGAATAACCCTTGCGTCTATGATGGTCGTCTCTCGAGAAATTATCGAAAAAAATGCGATAAATTCACAGTATGATATTGGGGACTGTTGCCGTTTAGTCATTTGCAAAAAGTGTCAGACTTTCAGAGATACTGAAATCATAAATTTTGATTTCTCTAGCATTCTGTTTTCTAAACTAGGCATGTTTTCTTTAGGGTTGAAAAGAACACGCTCTTAGTCTCTAAAAGTTTGTATATTCGCTTTTAGATTTTGTAGACAACTTATTACGCAATTGAGCAATTTTTCACGTCACTTTAAAACACAAGGGAAAGATCTATGACAGAATCTCAATCATAGCCCAGCCGATTCTTTTATCAGTAAAGATATGATGGATGAGAAAGAACCAATCATTTTCTGGAGCACCTTCTACTTTTACCCCACAATTATCGATATCAATCTCATCTGGAATTCAGTGTTCAGGGGTCGGGAGTCATAGTGAATGCTGACAATAATTTCTAAAAGCCTTTTTGTTTTATAAACTTTTTATTTATTGAGAAAAATTATTTGTTGGATTATTTCATGGGAAGAACCAAGAGACTTCATGTTAACGAAGCGAAATGGAAACAAAAGAAAACTGCATGAGGAAGACTATGAAGACTATTTCCCTTCATATTTCCCCCCTGACCATATTAGCTGCAAACCTTGTTATTTTCCATAACAACTGCAAACAACAATTTGCAACTCAATCAAGTGAAGAAAGCCCCATTATACCATTTTACGCTTGATTGACCTCCAATAAAATTGCATTATCATTGTCACTTTTTGCTGGAAAACATTTTAGTTTGATTGTTCCACGGTGAACAGCCAGACACCTTGTGTACTTCTTTGCCAAGGATGCTATTACTGAACTTGATTATATTTTAGAGATAATTGCAGTCTTCTTAAGTAGTAAGAAAAGCCGCTCTTATTTTTTCAAGTTTCTCCATCGTCTACATTCCTGGAGTATTATTCATATACGATATATTCTGGGTAAGTCTTCAATCATTTCATATGTATCCATAAACTTCCAGTTAAGGTTTCTATTAGTAAAACTCACAAAACCATCTATTTGCACTATTTTCATATAATATCAAGATCAAGGTCTTAAAGCTCTACGGCTGCATAAACACAAAATGGTTCTTCTAAAATTTAGCGCATGTTTGACGGCATGTCAAGTTGTGGTATACCATGCTTAATCGCTGGTGTGAGTATTTAAAAAAAAAGTCTAGCCTCTCTGTCGATGAGTTCCCAAACAGGTTTTAATGCAGTGTAATAAGATGTCTTTCCTGGGAGGTAGAGCAAGTTATGACAGTGCTGAAAGCTGCGAACTTGGGGGACTGTATATTCTTCACCAGCTGAAATAGATGTGCGAGAAGCAGGACATTGGTATTTTTATCGATACGATGGGCTAGCTCTCTTGTACAAAAGATCAGACTCACAATTTGAGCGTATAAAGAAGAGCATCATCAAAGCCAAAATGTCTTGCTTGTGAGATAGAACAGCAGAAACTTAAATTCATTAGACACATTATTCATTTTTATTTCATTTCTTACTCCTTTATTTGATATTATTTGTACAGGGTTAAAATTACAGTTAAGATTCTGATTTCCAAACTGCCCTGTAAAATCAACGAAAATAACGATGTAAATAAAACCATTATTCAATTAAACTAATAATTAAAATTAAGTCTAAATCTAGGAAGAAAAGGAAAGGATGCAAAAATACAGAGTATTACCTTAGATGTTGCTTTTGACTGTAAAATACGGCTTTAAATTGATGTAAGGTTTGTGATGTGTTTACAACATCACCAAGTTAACTCCATAGTTCTGCTCCATTACAAGAGAAGCACCGTTGACGTATGGATGCTTTTTAGGAGAAGTAGCTTGAGCTTTGTAATAGTATTTCCAAGATGTCTAACTCTTTTATCGAAAAAACTTTTAGAAGAGGTAGCTTGAGGTCTGTATTAGTATTTCCAAGATGTCTAACTCTTTTATCGGAAAAACTTTCGAACAGAGTTGTGAGATAATTGGGAGCTTCCTTATTATAAGACGCAGATGCATGGAAAATTATTTGATGAAAGAAATGGTTGTCGGAATAAAATCAAGAGGACGGCAGAAAACAAGAATGACAAATGCAATTAAAGAGAAGGTAGGACTGACAATCACTGAAGCTATTAAAACGGTTCAGGACAGAAATAAATAAAACAACATTGGGTATGCTGCCACAGCTGTTAAGGAAGCCGAATGTTCTGAAAGATAGTGATGGTAATATCAGCAAAGCATTAACAAGCTTGGATTTAAAATAACTTTCAATAAAAACCTGAATAATTGCTGAATAATAGGAAAAACCTGAATAATTGCAGTGAAGTGTCTTCATTGGAAAGAAGAGTGCTCTATACCTTAGAAGCTAGAGCAAGATACAATAGAAGTAACACACAAAGAACAATACTTATATGTTGTTACTCGAAGTTTCACGCTATTGCGATCATTAGATAAGAAAGATCTGTCTGATCGAGAAAACCTGAAAATTGTGGATTACCTGGATGTCACAGTTAATCTACCAAATGGAACACATTCACCTTACAGACAGCAGAATGATCAACCAACCACTTTATATCAACACAAATTCCAACAATCTAACTACAATTATCAGTTGCCTTCACGCATCTATCATTAAAAGATTTTACAAAATATTCAGCAGCAAGGTTATGTTTGAAGCGGCAAAACTGATGTTCCATCAAGCCTTGAGATCTACTTGTTACCAGTATCAACTATTCTATGGAAATCCAAAACTACGCACGGAAAGAAAAGATACCGAAAAAGAAACATAATTCTGTTCCATCAACTCTTTAGAAAAAGTATAGGAACAAATGTCAGCAGAATCTTTCTCTAACTGATCGATAGCACTTCTCAACCAACGATAAACTCCATAAAATATTTCATAGAAATACCATCAGAGTAAGCTACAATTGAATATGAAACATTAAGGCACTTGTTCAAATACGACCTCCGAGTAGATCTGTTTACAATGTTCATAATATCAAAAGTAGAAAAAATCTGACAAACTTATAGTTGGATTTAGCCCACTTAATAACCATCAATTTAGACACAGCTTTGATTGCTTAAGTCTCTTGTGTGTGTGCGGTATTGGAAACGATGATAATTAACATTATCTCCTGCAATGCCCCCTTTTTCACCACGCTCGTAGCGATCTTTTTGGTCAGCGTAGATATACTCCCCTTTTAGACTTTTCAATTTTGGACGATGAGGCACTCAGTAACCTCTTTTTGCATAGTGACGGCAAATTAAACATCGTCTCAAATAGAATTACTCTAGAAGCTAGAATTTCTTTCATTGATAAAACTAAGCGGTTCTTATAGCATTCTGACATGTAATAACCATCCTGTAACAACCTTTTTCTTCGGCTTTTGTCTTTTATGTCTCTCTGTATTTTCTTTTTCTGTGTCGTATTTTCTTAAATTTTAACTTAAATGAGGATTTTCCAAATTTCATGAAAGACAGGGACCTGATGACCTCTTTCCCCGCCACTCATGGCACATGTGAAATGTATTCTTTAGGTTTTGTTGCTATATTTAAAAAAAGACACTGGTAAAACAAAAACATATACAGAAATAATATGGCATTTTTTACTTCATCTGCTGCTCTTGAAAAATCAATTTATGGTATACATAAACAAAAATGCTTATATTACCTGACTCAGTTGAGAGTTGGAAATTTGATCACAACTTTACAAAGCCAATTTGCAAAACAAACGATGGAATTGAAGATACAGGTCATTTTTTGTTGCTCTGCCGTGCCTTTGATGCACAGAAGAGAAACCTTTCCCTTGGATACCTGCATGACGAAAGCAATCTTGCAGTGGGACAAGATCAAGGGAATGGACCAGGGACGCACTGCCTGATTATTCTACATGTTATATTTACCCTTTGAGTTGTACATGTAAACCAATACCATACCAAAATAGTAAGTTTAGTTCATATGAAAACGTGAACCATATGTACGGCTATTTGAAAAGATCTAACACATGAGGAAGAAAGGAGTGATAGTAACAATAAAAATTGTTAAAGTGCTGTGAAAATATTAAGGAAGAGTCAAACAGGTTCCAGCAGAATATTTTGTCTTTTCTAGGAGATGCAGCATTCTTCAATTGCTGCAGACACTTTGCCACCCCCGACCCCAAAGTAATAGGATTAAGACATCACCAATGGTAAAATCTCATGACCCTCGGGGGCTCCGCCCCTTGGACCCTTTGACCGGCTCACAATGACCAAAGACACCTTGTTTTGCCTGTGGAATATGACTTTCTACCTGCTTCCTATTACATCTTTTGTAATGATTCTGGCATTCCTCTTTCCTTGCTTAGCACATAGCGGAGACAACGCCTCACGGGCCCCTTTTAACTCACTGAGCATCCATCGGAAAACGTTGCCAGTCCGTACCTGCTATTGACCCTTTTCAATTTTTACATTTTACGCCCTTCGGTTTTTTTGTTTACTGAAAAATTGGCATTGAATTAATTGTCAAAAGGTGTAACTTTCTATTTTGGTCCTATTCTGCATTTTAAAACAATCTGATTTGCCTCTCAAAAAATGTAAATCTTGAAAGGGATGTATAGTCCAATAATTTCAAATTTCCAACTCCAATAGATAGATTCTCGATTATTTCATCCTTTTAGCTAACTTACTGATAAAATTTTATCAAATCATATATGAAAATTTCATATTCTAAATTAATAGATAATTTTGTTGCTGAAAGACAAATTTTGATTTTGATTTCATTTGACTGGCTGGAGCGTACAAAAAATCTCGAAAATTCAAAGTGATTCTGAATCTGAATCTCAGATCAAATAAATATCGAATTGCAAACGAAAGCGAAAGAAACACACCCAAACTCAAAATCATTCGCAAACGATAATGGCGGCACAAAACAATATTCAATCGCTATTAGAGGAAGTGCTTTGTTACGCTGTAATTGACAGAAATTCTAGTGTAGTTCGAGAACTCGTTAACTTATGTGATGGAACATTCAGAGATGATGATGGAAATACAATTTTACATTTTTATTCAACAGTCGAAATAACGAAGATGTTAATTGAGAAAACAAATGTCGACGTCAACAGCAAAAATAAAAATGGATGGACTCCACTTCACATGTGGTATTGGTACGTGAGTAATGAAAATGGTGAATTAAATTACAACAGGATAAACAAGAAAGAATTTACAAGACATTACAATATCATGAAATGCCTCCTACAATCAGGTGCGAATTGTAATATTCAAGATGATAAAGGGTTTACTGTTTTAAATCAAGTTCTTGTAATGTGTATGTTACCTGAAGTTAATTTGCTGGAAGAGCAACAGAATTCATTAGTTCGATTGTTGTTGTCTCATAATGCTGATCCTAATATCGGAGATGATGTTGATGGACAGACACCATTACATTCCGCTATTCTTATGGAATCTACAAGTCTGGTGAGATTATTAATCAACCATGGCTCAAATGTTAATGCACAGGATAATGATTTTGGATTTACACCACTTCATTTGCTGGTACTCGGCAATTATGATGATGTAAGTGAAACAGCAACATTATTGGTAGAAAACGGGGCAGACCCATCACTGCAAGATAAATATGGGAGAACAGCTCTTCATTTGGCTGTAATTTGTAAAAAGGAAAATCTAGTTCTTTTGCTTTTGGAGTTTGAACTTTCCAATAAATATGATAAACTCTCACTTAATCAACCCAAGAAAAGAAACTCAATTCTGCACATTGGAGATAAGAATGGCCAGACTCCATTACATTTTGCTGTTACAAGTAATCATACACAAATTGCACTACATCTAATCAGCCAGGGAGCTGACGTGAATGCAGTTGATAAATATGGAAGTTCTGTTTTGCATTATGCAGCTTATAAAGGCAATTATAACATGGTAAAGTATCTAAGGGATGCAGGTGGAAACCCTGAGCTTGCTGATGAAAATGGCAACACACCTGAGATTTTTGCCTTGAGAAGAAATTACTACAAAACAGTAGCAGCTCTTCAGGTAGAACCAGCACAATTTCCAGAGAATATAAAACAAATAATCATCCCTGACCCAATTCCATGTGATGACAATGTTTGCTTCCCGATTTTCAATTTGACACCCGATCAATCAAACCACATTCCAGATGGAACCTGGGATATTTTGTTGGAAAAGAAATTTCATGGAGATTCAAAGAAATTCCTGAAAAATTTGATGGAAGTTCCAGGAATGGGCAAAATACCAAAAATCAGTGAGGTCAATGAAATAAGGCAAGCGATTGAGACATTTATGGACGAGGTAACAAAATGCATCTCTATTATTGACAGTCGCTTCAAAGGAGAAATATTAAAGAGTGGTAGCGTGTATGAAGATACAAAGGTTGGAGATCCAGATGAATTTGATTACATGTTTATTCTGACAGAATTCGAGAAGATTTGCTCAATCAACATTAGGGATCAAACTTATGAAGATCTTGAAATTAAAAAACAACCAAACAAACCTGCAGATGAGTTTGATGAGTTTTTTGAAGAGGAAAACCTGGCATGCAGGAAAGTAATGGAGAAATTTGTTCAAACCTGTAATAGAGCACTATTCATGATAGATCACAAGTCTTTGCCTGACAATTTGTATGTTATCAATCAAACCACAAAAACCAAAAAAGGAATTATCGATGTGCAACCTGGAATCACAACTTGTGAAATTGAATTTGTATGGTGTGGAGCATTTTACAAAAATCTAATCATAACAGCTGATTTGGTGCCAGCAATTAGTGTGAAGTCATGGCCTAAATTTGCTAGGACTGAATCTGGATTATTAACCCAAGATATAACCAAACAAGGATGTCATGTGGTGCAAAAGTCTGACAAATGGAGACTTTCCTTTTCTCTCGCAGAACAAACTATTATGAACAGTCTGTCTGATAACCTAAGATCTGCTTACATTGAAGCTAAAGTTGCACGTGACCCTCAGGTTACTATGGAGTGTGTTATTTTTGATAAGAAAATAGAGGATTTGGAAAAGTTTTTGAGTGGTATAGCAGTCATTGATGGAAGAAAGTTGATCCCTTCGTATCTGTTGAAACTTGTTTTATTTGACTGCATTGATGACTATCAACAAGATGGCAGAGATACATCAGAGATCACCTCAGCTACAATATTTTCAAAGTTGCACAAATGCTTACAAGAGAACAGTCCTGTTCCATTCTATTTCATGAAGAAACACAATTTTCTTGAGAAAGTTTTTAACGAAGAACGCCCTCGTGAACGTGTTGCTTTTGCAGTATCCGTCATTGAATGTTTTTTCAACCACAAACACAATATGTATGATGATGACATCCAATAAAAATTTGAAAGGTATGCAACTTTATTTGATTATTTGTAGAATTGTTAGTATTCATATGGGTGGGTATTTTAACAATGTTTTAACACACGAGGCATACACTTTTTTCCATAGGGAAAATGTCAATAAGCAACCAGGGCTGGAATTTCTAAAACAATAAACAAACCCATGGATGCAACTAGCATTTAAGCAACTGTGCTGAAAGTTTTTAACTTTATATAATCAAATTATGTTTCAGTGTTAAAAGAAGAACCTTTGGTATTTTAAAAGATTCCTTACACATACATCATCAAAATTCCACCAATACCTGCAGTCCGCAATGAAACTTCATCTGGAGCTGCAAGATTTTGAAATTCAATCCGTAATTGAAAGGCCACAGCTGCTAAAATCAATTGCAAACAGGGTAAAATACCATATCTAGGTTCATCTTTTGGCATCGATATTGAATGAATATATAATACCTCCATGTACTGCGCAACCTTTTGTGTACTGCTGTGGTGGTGCCAGGTTTCCTCTGACAAAAGGAGTAGAACCTTTTACAGATGGGTCTATTACCTGAATGATTTGCTCCAAGACAATGAATACTAAGTTACTGGTAAGTTACTGGGTCAACCTCCTCGGACAGAGGTGTTGTCTACCCCCCTTCCCCCTAATGCCACTACTGTTGTAATGATGATGTCCCTCCATTAACTTCAAGTCCTCCGATGTACTTTTTTTAAGGGTAAATTTGAGTACTCAAAATCTATTAGCAATGGCTTAGCTTTTTTTTCTTTAAATGTTGTTTCATAGAATATCTCTCAAGCTATTGTACAACAATAAGTTTTAGTAGTTATTTTTATCCACTGTAAGCTACTTCTCCAAAACTGCTGCACGATTTTCATTGCCAATTGCATCAGAACTAGAATTGTTTAGCATTCCTCTATCCAGTATTAGAATTGCTTAAAGTTTTTGTCTTGTGGAGAACCGTCTTGTTTTTTTATAAGCAATTGCTTATAGAACAATTATGTGTACTGTTAACAGATGTTCAATGGGGTGATTCTCTATAGGAAAGTATATACACAGATTTTTCTATAAAAAACAATATTTAAGAAACTTAGAGCCAGATTTTAAAACATAAGAAACTTTGGTAGGAGATTTTGTGGGAACCAAAAAAAGTTAAGAAACTAGATTTAAATATAGATATATTTTTCTTAACGAGAAAAATAACTACATGAATGAACTTATAGAAAAACAACTGCCATGCCATATTTAATAAGATACTTTAGCAGCTAGCAACGTAATTTGCATTTATTTTTCCTTCACTTTACCCAATTAATTTTTGGCAGTGATAGAAACCAAAGAAACGATGGTATATGAAGGGAAATTAGGGTTTTATGTTAAGAAATATAAAAGTATATATAAATATAAATAAGTATATAAAAATATAAAAGTAAGATTCGTTTTGATAAAGAAATTCTCATGTGGATTTTTGAATAGCTACTGACCCGGTTGTTCAGAAATGCAATGGAAAACGAGGGTCTGCGGGTGCGCCTGGGTGCTAGGAGGCTTTTTACAGCTCTTCCGTGTGAAATGCCCCGCCAAGGCTGACCATTTTAAGCTTAATATAAGTATCTTACGAAATAACCATCGGACTGATAAATGATTAAAATGAAAACAAGCAGATTGACAGCACACTGATATGTAAGATTGTCAAGAGTCAAATTATCCAACAATTAACACAACTGATAGTAAAACAGGCTTCCTAATCAATAAAAACAGTAAGAACTATTAAAAGACAGTTCAGGCTGAAAATAGAGGAATATTTAAGAACACTCAGCTTTTAAGCAATTTTACTGGTTCTTATTAAGAAAGAAAAGTGTAATTGCTGTAAATGTTGACCAATGTCATTTACTACCTTATTTTCTGTGTTGTTTGAATTATAAATTTCGTTTAAGGTATTGCAACGAGAGACTATTACCGTAAGCTGGGCTACGAACTGGATGGCCACTATATGTCAAACACCTTGGAGGAGTACCGTCAATTTTGCGAATGAAAGCAACTGTGGAATCCATGCAGATAAGTGTGCAATATTCATCAAATACAGTTTTAACCCGCCACTTAGGAACTGACTTATAAGAAACTTCAGCCTGTCAGATAGTAGCACATCTATACTCAAATCTTTAGCTTGAAGATTCGTATTACTCCAGAAAATGGTTTTGATTGCAAAGATTATGAATTACATGAAAATCCAGTGTATTTTCTGCTTAATGTATGGATAATTTACCTATTCTTGTTAACCTATAAGAAACTAGGCAGCCTAGTTTTGTAACATTCAGTTTCTTAGTGGTGAGTTAGTACTGTAACATGTGATTCCTAAATGCCTTCCACAACCAAACACACTGAACATTTCATTGAACATTACTGGACAACTTTGACACAGTATAGAAAGTCAAGAGTGTTTGGCCACCTCCATCAAGCATGTTCAATTCAGCCTTATTAGATCACGTGCAATCAAGTTTCACCCAGATCAAAATTTACGGTTGACCATTTGTAGAGCTGCTGAACATTCTCTTTTGTTTAGCAGATGTTCAGTGAGTTCAGTGGAGCGTTTGGCCAATCATTCGACATAAGTTCAATTGGCACGTGCGCATTTACCCTTGAAACAGCAAAATCAAATTGAATGTTCAGTGAGAATGTTCTGTGTGTTTGGCCAACCAACGATTGAATAAGATTCAGTATTACTATACTAAAGTCGAGAAATTCTCAATCGAAATTTCCTCCTCTTTTGGCCAGAGCTCTTTTTCGAACGTGCATATAAAAATCAGGCTTTCTGGAATGCACCCTTTTTCATAAGGAGCCAAATTATAAGGAGCATACTTTAATATTCTACATTTTGTGAGTAGAAAAGATCAGAGAAACACACTTTGTTTACTGCACAACAGAACAATAACTAAACTCAAATCAAAACCTATTTGCACAAGAGATTAGGCCTCACACATGGTTCGGATGCATAGGCTAGCCCTTATATAGATTTCAAATAGCATGTATCAAAGTCATTAAGTCAATATATTACAATACCCTCTTTTTAGAAAGAAAGTTGGGTTATGGGTTCAGATGGAATAATGTCTCCATATCTCTCAGGTGCTCGTCTACTTCGAGTTGGTCTTGGAATCACATTCTCTTCCATTCGCACTTCCTTGCGGGTTATATCAAGTTCCGAATCTGAATCATCTGGTTGATTATTAAGCATATCGTTGAATTGTTTGTAATGCAAGATATTTCGAGTAATATGATGATTATCTGCATTTTCAGCTGTGATCATTGTTCTTTGCGTTCAACAACAGTGTACGGAGTATTTGAGAAACGAGAATACAATTTGTTTTGTATCTAAACAATCCAATTTTACATATAATATTTTACAGAATTCTTTTCCTTGAAAGGGTGGTCTGTTGTCGGATTTGATGATTTCAGGAATTCCATGAACTGAAAATATGCGATCAAGTTTTAGAATGATTACTGATGCTTTAGTCGATTTTACAATTTCCACTTCAGGAAAACGAGAGTATCTGTCTATGAGCACAAGTAGGTATTCACCACTTGGTAACGGTCCGTAGAAGTCGATCATCAATGTACTCCATGGAAAATTTGGCATTTGTATAGTTGCACCGGTTCGGGTGGATTTTGTCGTCTGGTGGCTTGACAAGTGAGACATGATTGAATTGTGTTTTTTACTAGCTCGTCAATTCGAGGAAACTAGATTTTCTTTGTTAACAAAGATATTGTCTTTGATAGTCCTTGGTGACTTTCCTTTCATAAGCAATATTAACAGATCGTTGCTGAAGTGATCTTGGAATAACTATTGGAGTTCCTTGTAGATTTACATTTTGTGTTCCGATAGTTAGTTAAATAGATTTCCATGTACCTGTACGAATCGCAGCACGGAGTTGTTGAAGTTCTTTATCGGTATAGGTTTCTTGTGCGATTTCTTGCAAGGTCATTGCTTTCGGTACAGCATTACTTGTAATGTAACTTATATATTCCTCTGTTTGTTCAGATTTGTTGGTCATTTTATCTGATGGGTGTCTGGATAAGTAATCAGCAGCGTTCTCACTTCCTGGTTTATACTGAACTTTAAAGTGATACGGTTGTAATCGTAGAACCCATCGTTCAATTCTCGCAGACGGTTTCGAGCAAGTAGTTCCGTATATTATTTCCAGAGGTTTATGGTCTGTGATGAGCGTAAATTGTTGACCATAAAGAAATAAGTGAAAGTGCTTGATAGCCAATAAGAGACTAAGAGCTTCCTTTTCAGTTTGAGAATATCGACGCTGAACATCGGTCAATGAGTGGCTTGCATAGGGAATTATTTTTGAGTCGTCACGGTTTTTCGTATTTTGAGACAAAATTGCGGAAATGCCTACGGGGCTAGCATCAACAGTTAAACTAGTTTCTTTAGTGACGTCAAAGTAAGCCATGCCAGGTGGGTATTGAGTGCTTGTTTGATTTTCAGAAAAGCGTCTTGGTGCTTCTTTTGCCATACAAATCGTTTAATTTTCTTGATGAGATCTCGTAGTGGTGCAGTAAGTGTAGCGTAGTCAGCAATATGGAATGAACGATATTAGCCATGCCTAGAAAGCTGCGTGTTTCCTGATTGTTTGCTGGTGTTGAAGTGTTTTGAAGATCTTCGATTTTCTTTGGGTCAGGTTGGGAACCTTCTGCTGAAAATATCTGTCCAAAGAATTCTTACTCTGTTTGAAGAAATTCGCACTTCTTTGGATTCATTTAACAGTGTTAGCAGATACACTATTGTAAAAGACAAACTCTGGTACCATACATCAACAAAATCTGCGTTAGCTGATGATTGAAGTTTTTAAATAAAAGAATAACCTTTGTCCTTCGTTTATGAACGATATATTTGAAGAAAAATCATCACAAAACTACTCGTTGAGAACAAATAATCATCTGAAAGAGCCATGAGTTTGCACATTAGCGTATGGAACAGAAGATATCAAATACAGAGGTTGCATTCTATGGTCATCCCTATCCATTCACCTAAAAAACTGTCAATTCCTTAAACAATTCAAACACAACATCAAAAAAATGAAAGCCAAAAATTGTCCTTGCAGATAATGTCATTTATTATTGAAAATTTAAGGTAAATTAACTGAATTATCAACTTTTAATTAGTATCACTGTATAGATTTTGGTTTTTATTATTCCTGTAACGTAGTTTGACTTGATTAGCTATTAGCTGGTACTGTAGTAGCCGATATTAAACTGTTTCTTTTAATATTATTATTTAGTGCGTCTTCTAGTGTAATGTTGATACCCCTCCCATGTGCTGAATGCTATCCCTCCATCTGCTGAAAAGCCTCTGGTGTACCGCACAGACGTTCTATGGAGTGATTCCCTATACGAAAGTAAATACCCTTGGTAATTTCTAGCGGAAGCGATCCCTCCTTTACTTGGGTTTATTCGGCCATACATCGAAAGTACATATTGTTATAAGGAGATTTTGCTTTGGGCTTAGTCTCAACTATTCCTTATTTCAAGCGCAAATTTGAAATAAATATCATCCAGTCACAAGGGTCATATAGGGTTGCAGGAGACAAGGGAAGATGCCCTAATTTAAAAAGGGAACAAAGGAGCATTAGACAAATTAAACAGGGAACAAGGGAACATTGACAGCAAGTAGGGATCTCGAAATACAAAACATCAACATTTTTAAGAACATTTGCAATTTCTATAACCAGGGGCCAAACTTAAGTCCCAATTTATAATTTCATTGTATTATATAGATTATTTCAAATTTACGTTCAATAACAATTAGAATGCAGAGGGTTGCAAACTAACTAGAGAGTTAGAATTTGAAGCAGGAAATAATATTTCTATGTATGGAATTGTGCAATGCTCATTTTACTCTTCATTTGCCAATTCAACACAATATTCTTCTGAGACCATCTTTTTTGCCTGTAGATCCATTTTTTCAGTAAAACAAGAACATTTACCTCTTACAGATGGAATACCAAATTAAGTGAGATCATCAGATGGTTAAATTATAGTATGTGCAGCAAAATATTAAGTATCCATTTTTATAGAGCGATTTATTTCAATTATTTGAATTAGTGAGGAAAATCGTAAAAATTGCGAAACCCAGTTCCTGCTGAAGCTTTGTGTTTGACAATCATCAAGAGTTGTACGTCAGAAACAAATAAGAAATTAAACCTGATGAATTAAGTTACTATTATATATGTAAATTCACCAACTTCGCCATCCTCAAGTTCTAAACCGATTGGAAAAGTTTATTTAATGAGAACAAAAGCCTATTGTCATAATCTAAGTAAACGCCGAGGACAAGCTGAGACTGAATATTTTCCCTCAGGTCATGAATTTAACAAATAAAAATGATACTTACTATTTGATATGTAAATGTAAGAACCATAATACTAGGAAATAAATGTAAAAATAATAAATTGTCATCACTGGTTCGTCAGACAGGTCTGGAGAATTGAAATTTGCAGCAAACGATGCATTTGATGGCAAAACAGGCTTCCAAAGAAAAACAATTAAAGCATTTCAGCCTCAAAAAAGATATGTTAAGAACAGTAACAAAAAATATGATGCACAAAGGCCTTATGTAAGACAATACTGTTCATTTTGTCCTGTTCATTTTTTACTGTTAGAACATTTGATATGGGATTCAAATACTAAGTTAAAAGACGTAAAAGTTTTATTTAGCAACAAGAATAATTGTTTATTGATAAAAAGTTTTGATGGAAATAATTTCAATACTTATTAATATCTTATTTTATTTTAGTGATTGAAATACCAGTATTATCACTTTTACTGTAATGCTGTAGAATAATAGTTTTATTTTGCTTGTACGGTTTGATTTTCGAGTATCAAATTCTATTCAATTGCTTTGATTTTAACAACTAGTTTAAAGAGGCATTGTCACAAAAATAAGTATTCTAGAAAAGATGTAATGTATACAATGGGGAATGATTTATTTCGCCGTTGTTGGACAACAAAACAGAAACCAAAGTAAATGATCGAAGGCTTCCGACTTATTTTCCGACATCACGAGTGAATAGAGGCGATTAAACTCTATTTTTGCAACGAGTTTTTGTGGGTCACAAAAATTGATTTTCGTAGAGCTTTGAAAGCTTTTATTTTGAGAAAAAGAATTGCTCTAACCTGTAGAAAAGAGTGTATTCTTTCTTTTCGATGTTATTTGAAATTGAATCTAAGAGACCAAAACTTCGTGACAATTCTTCTTTAATGGTATTGTGTTTTAGTAAAATAGTTATAGGCAATTTGGCATACATCATATCTATTCCTTTAAATCATGTTAATGTTATGATAATTATGGCAAACATACTTACATACTTGCTTACTTCCTTACTTACTTAATTAACTACTCAGGACATTCCGATGCTTGCACATCTACGAAAATTTTGTCTACACCTACTTCTATCTTGAGTGTTCCTCTCTGCAGTCAGAATTGGCAGACCACATTCATCTTTGATGAGGTCAATTCATCTTTTTGGTGGTCTTCCTCTGGGTCTAAGGTGAGGGAAATCTTGTTTGTAGGCTTGATATACCCAAGAATCAGTTGACTTTCTGCACACATGTTACAAACATTGTACAGTAGAATCCCGATAACTCAAACATGCGATAACTCGAACTCTTGCTAACTCGGACAGATTTGTTATAACATTCGTTAACTCGAAATATTTTGATCGTCCCTTGCTTGTTCGAGTCAACAATATTTGGCAGTGACACATATTACAAACATTGTATTATTTTATCTTTGATAACCTCTACTATTCTTACTCTTAGTCCAGTGCATCTTCAGTAGGTAGGAGAGAGGGGATACTGGCGCACCAGGCTGTCATATGCTCCAGTATCCCCCCTCTCATAATGAAAACGAAAACGAGGTTGAAAACGAAAACGAGGTTGGTCGTTCTGCGCATGCGCAGTAGGTTGGGGTGTCTTTAAGGGTTCATATTTAGAATGAGTATCTTAAAATACCCCCCTATACTAATTTTCAAGGTTCTAGGATAAAGTTGAGTTCTGCGCATGCGCAGTAGGTTGGGGTGTCTTTAAGGGTTCATATTTAGAATGAGTATCTTAAAATACCCCCCTATACTAATTTTCAAGGTTCTAGGATAAAGTTGAGTTCTGCGCATGCGCAGTAGGTTGGGGTGTCTTTAAGGGTTCATATTTAGAATGAGTATCTTAAAATACCCCCCTATACTAATTTTCAAGGTTCTAGGATAAAGTTGAGTTCTGCGCATGCGCAGTAGGTTGGGGTGTCTTTAAGGGTTCATATTTAGAATGAGTATCTTAAAATACCCCCCTATACTAATTTTCAAGGTTCTAGGATAAAGTTGAGTTCTACGCATGCGCAGTAGGTTGGGGTGTCTTTAAGGGTTCATATTTAGAATGAGTATCTTAAAATACCCCCCTATACTAATTTTCAAGGTTCTAGGATAAAGTTGAGTTCTGCGCATGCGCAGTAGGTTGGGGTGTCTTTAAGGGTTCATATTTAGAATGAGTATCTTAAAATACCCCCCTATACTAATTTTCAAGGTTCTAGGATAAAGTTGAGTTCTGCGCATGCGCAGTAGGTTGGGGTGTCTTTAAGGGTTCATATTTAGAATGAGTATCTTAAAATACCCCCCTATACTAATTTTCAAGGTTCTAGGATAAAGTTGAGTTCTACGCATGCGCAGTAGGTTGGGGTGTCTTTAAGGGTTCATATTTAGAATGAGTATCTTAAAATACCCCCCTATACTAATTTTCAAGGTTCTAGGATAAAGTTGAGTTCTGCGCATGCGCAGTAGGTTGGGGTGTCTTTAAGGGTTCATATTTAGAATGAGTATCTTAAAATACCCCCCTATACTAATTTTCAAGGTTCTAGGATAAAGTTGAGTTCTGCGCATGCGCAGTAGGTTGGGGTGTCTTTAAGGGTTCATATTTAGAATGAGTATCTTAAAATACCCCCCTTATACTAATTTTCAAGGTTCTAGGATAAAGATAACACATTAGCCAATCAGATTGAAGATTCGGCAAGTTTTTACGTTGTCTTGAGGACGCATTCGAATATTCGTGGATCATTCGAAAAGAGTATATAATCTGAAACTTGAGAATGTAACTACCACAACAATATACCAACTTGGTAAGTACCTATGCATGTTTTTCCTATTTCATTTGCTTAGACCACTCGTAGAGATCAGACGTGTTTTTGTGAGCTCCTGTTTTTTTTTTTTTTTTTTTTTTTTTTTTTTTTATTTAACTTTACCCATAGTGTTACAGTGATGATATTGTTTATATTTCAGACAAATCAAAGCTACGAAAGAAATTCAAGCAAAAATGGCAAGCAGCAGGAACAACAACAGCAACAACATTAGAAACAGCAACAGCAACAACATTAGAAACAGCAACAGCAACAATATGAACAGAAGCAGACAAGACGATGGGTGAGTTAATAATATTCAGCGTATGGATAATTTTCATAATTACTTTTTAATTGTTCCATAAGAGCCTCACCATCGGCATCATCAGTTTCATCTAATTGCATCCATTCGCCTATTTTCTCTAGTTTCTTTGTTATTGGATTTATGACTTGCAAACTTTTCAATTCAAATAATAAAATGTCTGTCTTTTCATCAACATCTTCTTCTTCTTCATGATCATTATTATTGCCAAGATTAATGTCATTATCAGCAAGATACTTCGTCATCTCCTTTAAAAGTCTCACCTTTTCATCAGCTTCTTTTTTATCAACAACAAGATCCTCTGATTGCTGCTGTTGTTGTTGTTGCTCTTCTAGCTCTTCTAACTCTTCTGATGAAATTGTAATTTCGGTGAAATCAGCAATTTTATCCATTATTCGTTCTTCTTCAAGTCTTCTTCAAGTCTTCTTCAAGTCTTCTTCTTCTTCTTCAAGTCTTCTTCAAGTCTTCTTCTTCTTCTTCAAGTCTTCAAGTGAATACAGCCAGAATTACATTATAATTTATAAAAGAATCAAACACCATGTTCGAAACTGTTCGAATCTTGTTAACCAATCAGATACATTTTATGTTGTCTTGGGAACGTTGTAGAATCTTCTCGAATAACACATATTACAATCTGATTGGTTAATATCGATCGAGTTATGTATTTATTTATTTATTTTTAAATTGTTTTTCATTTCAATGCAGAGCCAGAGGAAGGAAGAGGACGAGGAGCGGAGAGGAAAAAATAGAAAGCGTCGTTTTACGACATGAGGCGAGAATGGTGGGGAATGTAAGTAGTGTTTGAATACTTTTCTCAATATTTCATATAAAGAACTGCATGAAGTAGCTAGGTGTCCCCCGGACCGACTTGTTGAGATGTTATGAGACCGATAGCACTCTTCAGGAAAGGCTTCATATTTGGTTTGATTAATATGAGCATAATGGTTTCAACGGCTCCGCCAATTTGCTCGAGAGTTAGACCTCATTCAATATGTACTCACAAGAGTGCTTGGTAGTGTAATAATCCATAAGGTCGAGGATGTTACAATGGGTCAGAAACTTGAATGTTGATATTAATATTCTTTTAATGAGTTTAGAACTAACCCCTCCCACAAACAAATTTTATTTTCTAAAATAGATAATTTTTATGATATCACAACCCCACTTATTCAGTGAGTCGCAACCCCTAAATCGTAACGTGTTATCTGATAAGTAGATGGAATCCATTTTGGGGTAGTGGATTTCATATGGGTTGTGATTACTACAATTGTATCCTATAATTTCTATAACCAACATTCTAAACACTACTTTTTCTTTCAGATGATGAGAGTCTTCAGGGGCGAAATTTTCCCCCTCGGGGCAAAATGCCCCATATGTCTTGAGGGGGAAGAGGATGGTCGTCTCGAACCATCCTATCAACGATGCCGCAACTGCGGCATCACGTTTCACGAAGAATGCGCGCAGAGGTGGTTCGTAGACGACCATCCTCCAAGGGCGTATGAAGAAGATGAGATAGAACAGATGGGACACTTCGCAGAACCTATAATTAATTATAAAAGATGTCCACAATGTAGCAGAGAGGGCGGATATGAGTCGTTATTGACTTTAAAACCCTGCGTAGAAGTGGAAACAGCGGAAAGTAATGAATGGCTTTTGGGTGTGTTCCATCAGCTATCCACAATAGATCAACACAATCTATTGTGGGAGCTTACCACCCAAAGCGATGAGCAGGAACAGAGAACAGCTCAAATTCCGGAATCACCATCTGTCATATCCATTTCATCGTCATCACCATCATCACCATCATCACCATTATATCGCCAACGTCATCGTCATCGTCAACGCCATCTCATTTCATCACCATCATCATCACCATCCACACGTCAATCCACCCCCATCATATCAGCCACTCCACCCATATTCTCTCCACCAACCATCTCGCCACCCACATATCCACCAGCCTCCACTCCACCAACATTTTTCATCGGCTCATCACCATCACCACGAGTCATCCACCAATCCATCAGTCCGCTTTTCAGATCATCATCACCTCCACTATCTGAATCGCCCATCCCATATCCACGTCCAAGGTTTTGAGTTGCTCCCTGTTCTATACAGTACGACTTCGCATTAAAACTATTTGAATAATTCTATGACTAATGAAAATAATAATACATCTCCATACCACTTTAGGCTTTTCTATAGACTGATGAAAAACCAAAATATATGTTTAAAGTTCTACATTATGATACTAGCAAAAATGTTTTTCTTTTTCAAAATAAAAACCTTTAAAGTCAATCTAAGAAAAGTGAAGAAGAATTATAGAAGGAACTAAGATGTAAAAATTAACTTCTTAAATGCGAAGTCTTACTGTTATCATCGTTTTGCTCAAATATTATTTATAAAATTATTGAAACTACATCAATAATAATGTCATATCCTATGAAAACAATCACAATCAATACCCCTTTCTATGATAAACACAAAATAGTCGAATTTTCAACATGAAAAATGGTCACAACCCAACATTTGAAAATCATTTATAAAAGTCGACATGATAGCCATTCCTTGCTTTAACTCTTTCCAATTCTATGAACAAAATTAAAATTCTGATTGATTCAAGTTTAAGATAAAAGATTATCTTTGTTTGGTTTTAAAGTTAATAATGATTTCAAACGCATCTCTCTGTTACATTGTGGATGTAAAAACCAAAAAAAAAATTTAAAAAGTTTAAATTTCTACATAATTACATCACTTTTCAAATTTTGACATATCATTTTTTCAATGTAGTATCTCTTTAGTCACGTCTCCTTTTTTCACCCAAGAGTAGGCTGATGTTAAGATGTTGAACTGACTATATTTCTGTTAGCATTTACAGAAACATAACAGATACCATTAGCTTACTCTTGACGAGGGTATTCTGGTTAAATATATTTGGAATAATAGAATGATATACCACCATTCTATAGAGCTTGTTATGTTCTAATGCTGATCACATGTATCACTCTCAAATGACTGAACTTAGGTTATAGGAGCAACATTAGATGAAAACGAGGCATGGGACCATAACTTTAAATTTTTTATCAATTTTAACATGTTCGTTTTTTCCCTTTCTATGATAAAGGCAATATAGTCGAATTTTTAGCATGAAACACGCTGCCATATGGTTATTACTCATTAGAAAAACACCAAGAAAATCTTTTTGAACATTTACCATTGAACATTATATCTTCTTTTAACAAAATTATAAACATAAATATCATTTAATAACAGTTGATGAACATTGAAATATTTACTAATTAATGAATTCATTGTAACGTTTTTTGTTCTATTAAATAAGAAGAATATACAATGCTGACCACATGTATCACTCTCAAATGACTGAACTTGAATCTTGTTATAGTTAAGCTTAAACGGACGAGCGAAATTCTTAAACTCTTTCAATGTTGGTTTTTGACCAAAAGAATCGTAGAAATCCAGTTGATTATCTTCATCAATATAAACAGCTACCCAATGAGTTCCTCTACCAGTGAAATTATCTTCGTTGAAAATGAATGAACAAGGGAGAGAGTGGATTTTTATGTTTTTGATTTCATCTCTTCCGAAAACACCATGAAAGTGGTTAAGTTTTTCACGTTTCGTCAACAAGTTATTTATTGTTATATCATCCATGACTACCAATCACGAATTACGTTCTTGTGAGCATCAATCTGGATCACTCTATCAAACTCTCCCAAAATAATAATATTCATGAGACTGTCAACTGCTTTACTGAAATTGATGCTTATTCTCAAGTTACCTTCTCTTTTCAACAAATACTGTTCATCTTCGCAATTTCCTTTTGGAGTTAGATCAAAACCATAGATTGTGGAGCCTTGTTCAAATGTTTCATAATCAATTAGACTTGGAGAGTTGTTGAGTGTTGATATTAGACGACTGTAAGCATCAAAATAATCATCATTCACAGCAAAAAAATATCCAATTTATTAATAGTTTTGAAGTAAGAAACTAAACGGAAAACATCCATTTCGGTCCAGTTTAAACAAATAAACTCGAAATAAAACAGGAATTTCAACCATAGTTTTTTACGGAAAAAAACACACTAAACGGAGATTTTGTTTTCATGTTAGTTTTACCTCTTAGTTTCCGGTCGTTGAAATTATTAAAAATTCTTAGTTTTTTGTATGAAACGCGTAATAAAACAAAAAATTCCTAGTTTCAAATGACAGAAAAGTCGAGTTTCCAATTACAATTTCGTAACCATTTTTTCTGAATAAATCATATACCACCAGGTATGTTTGTGATGGATAGCACACTGGTATCTTTTTTTTCTCCTTTTCCACACTCGCCTATTAGGCTTTCGTATACCTTACCAAGGCTTGCATAAGACAAGGAAAAGGTTTGATGGTATAAGGGAAAGGAGAAGATTTCAAAAAGGAACAAACAACAAAATTGAAAGGACAAAATTCATCATAAACAGATCTCTATATATATTTCTTACTCACTGATTAAAAACCTTAAATCATTTAAAGAGAGATGTTACTTTAGAAATTATGTTATTAAAAAGTTCCAGATACAACAGTCTTAAAACTTACAGTGAAGCAGCCTAATCTGCGAATCTATTTATCGCAATGGCGGAATTGATGACAAGAAATACAAGAGGATAGCCTTATCAATGCTGCTTGAGCCTTTCCTCAAAAAGGCACAAGATTTTGATGAGTCATAGAATACTCTTCTAACAACATATGATGACTTTGTGTGCACACTTTCTTCAGAAACTGAAACAGTGCAATATGTTCTAGATTCTCTTGCCTTAGAAGACAGCTGCATGCTAGGCTAAAATGGAGTCTAGCCTAAATTCGCAAGGGTCAACTAGTCATATTTAGTTCATCATAGGGCATCTTAAAATATCAATGACCTGCAACATTTTATGGAATAACAAACATTTCAGAAGGTACAAATCAAACCAGGTAAACTCGCTTGAAGAAATGCTTGACGACCTCTAGGGTGTTGTATGCAAGTGAAAGTATTAGTTATTAGAGTTTTGGCCAATAAAGCATATCAGTAACAACTTCGAATCTATGATATTAAGTACCAATTTAAAATTTGATCATGACACTTATCAACGAGCTTTCGGGCTTAAATTGTTATCAAGTTAATAAGAATAACAATATCCGTTATTCTTATCATATTGTTAACAGTTTAAGTCCAAGAGCTCCTATATTACTATCTTAATCTTATTTTCAATAGGTTACATTATATCATATATTTGATATAAGCAAGTGTCTGCAAGACAACAACTCAACGTTCTCCTTACGAAATAGTAATGTGTGTGGTTTTTTCATGTGTCTAGCAATTTTAACTAATGTCTTAATTGTTCAGTAATCTTCCAGATTCTGAAGGTTGTCTCTTCATCCAACCATCGGATATGATACGTTTTTTGACAAACACTGTCTGCTATTCTCCACTTGCGTTCATCCAGCTTTGTAGTTAGATTCCCAGTTCAACACTTTGCCATTGTGGGGACTTCACCTCCAATCCATCTTCATAAACCTCTTCATCCGACATCATCTCCACAGTGATAATAGTCTCCCAATAATACTTTCCTCCACAGAAGAATGCTTCATCCTTCTCTTGTAAAGCTGCAGAAACAAAATTTTCATCATCAATTAAAACTAATTAGATAACCAATTACAGCAAAAGAAAGAATAAGAATACTCAAAACCAGGATTTTCATAAAAGTAAGAGTATGGGTAAGAGTAAGAGTATGTTTTTTTCACTGAGATATACCGTAATACGAATATCAGGGGTGCAATCTACTCTAAAAATGGAGCAAACTTATCATAATGGCAGATAATTTCTAACCTAAAAGACCAAGCAGAACTCCAAGGACGTTTTAGCATTTATGATTCAAATAACACTTTTCAAATTTTCCAAAGCTCTGTTTTGGTAGGTCATTTGAATACATTATATTTCATACATTAGTTCAGTACAATACAATAATTAATTCGTCTATGTAACAGGCAGTCATGAAAGGTCCCAGAGCAAAAACCTGAGAGATAAAACCTTCCAGATTTGGTTACAATGATCTATCTTCTTTTCAGTAGGGCTGAGAAAAATAATTGTGACGTTGCGTGGGTTTGTGCAAAAGTTAGAGGAATGAATCTATTTAAAATGATATGTTTACTGAGTCAAACTTGATACTAAATACGACATCAGGCAAGGATATTTCATTGCTAAGGCATATTTTAAGTATCGTAGTTTTCAGCTGATTTCGCTATAGCCTTCGCCCCTAGAGCTAATATAATAGAACAAAAATCCAACAACCTCTGAAGGATTCACATCTGATTTGGTAGAAAGCATAATTTTAGCCCTTCCTGCATTTAAACCCAAGAAGGTTGAAACCAAGCATTAGAAATCAAGCATCTTGGCCACTAGGATACACCACTAGGGTATCTAGGTTATGTGCTGCCCTTGCTCTAATGATGATGTGAAAACATATCAACATGAAAGCTATCAGATGAAGATAAAACTTACCTATCAGCAGTTTTCAATTGTATTTCAATTAGCTTTTTTGTAACTTCTTTGAAGGAACTAAACTGAAAGTCAAATAACACAGACCCTTCACATATCATTATTTTATATTGAGAAAATCAGATGACCAATTATACTTACCATGAACAAAACTGAATGTGAATATATTATCAGATACATCTTGATCATAATGGGGCGAAACTTGAGTGCTCATTGGAAAATAACAGCTATAAAACATACTGTTAAGTAGGAAACTATTATTCTCAAAGCTGAATCAACCTTTACTAATATTCTTCGCAGTAAATAGGACTTATATGCTTTTCACTTACAAAGTGAGGCTACAGCTGTAAGAGTTTATGTCCTTGGAGACTTCATGAGGTATCTATATTCTACAGCTAGACCTTTTGCAAACAAAAAGATACCGTCTGCGCAGTGGTTGAATATAAAATTTACGATAAATGTTCATACCTGCTTTCCAAATCATTGGGAGTATCTTCTCTTCTTCTAATAACTCATTCTCAGAAACTGATGAAACATCAAGACTGGAAAATAAATAATTGTGTGCTGAAAATAAGATGACATAAGCAAACCAAGGAGGCAATGCGCAGATACATCGCTCAGATTCCATCAGCTCATTGTAGCTGAGTAAGGCATTCATGAGCTTGAGTGGCTTATCATCTTTTTGCCTTTTTTAAGGGACTCACTATACCAAAATATATATAGTGATATAGAGGCAAGACCTGACTGCAATTGATATCAATATGAAGTGACCTGCAAAGTATAGCTTTCCTAAAGAAAAAGAAAAAAATGGGTTTTCGATGTCTTGTCTTGTAAAAAATGGTTTTTCTATATTCAGGCATTCGGGTGAAAAATATACCACAGCAGCAGCAACTACCCTTCAGCACTCATTGAAACACGATTTGGGTAAGGCAGTAAAAAGCCCTAGTAACTGATATTGCGAGGGCATTGACATGGACAATGGTACTCCTAAAACTAAAGGGTTTCCTTATATAAGAGCAAGGTTTATAATTCATAAATTTGAATTTTGGATTGTAGGATCTAGATCTGCAATCTATGCTGGACTCATCTAGAACTAATGTGAATGCTGAGTTAGATATAAAGAGCTACAATCTTAGAGCTTGAGTTATTGACTCGCTTGTAAGGAAATGCAAGATTGGCAATCAACTTTCCCACATTTCTTACCACATATTCAGCATGTCAATCAACACTTTTTTTCAAATTGAAAACTCTATAGTAGATAGTAAGTAAGAAACCTATCATGCAATTTACTAGAAAATCTAGAAACCTGCTATTTATAATCTGCAGTGGTAGTCTGATTGATCATATTTTATCTGGTCTCTAAATAAAACGTGATTTTCTAATATCATGCCTAAGTTTGCGAGTTGGTATACCACTATCATTGGGATAGCAGGGGAGACAGATTTGGTCTCATGTATATATGTATGCTGATCTTACAACTTCTTGTGCCTTCTATACCTTCCATGTACCCATATTTGTAAATTCCCTCCAAGTTCTTAATCAACTATGTGAAGATTTTAATATTAACTCGGCCTCTCCATCTATGGTGAGCGATTAGGTTCACCTCTACACGCTTGTAGGATAATTTTGAGCGCAAAAAGTGAGTTAAAAGTAGAAGATTTTCATTAACATTCCTACAATATCAAGATATAATGAAGTTCCCTTTTGACGCTGATAAAAAATTTCCCACCAATAATCTAAATTGCCTGGGATTGATATGGCTTAAAGACAAAAGAAATTTAGAATATGAACAATGATTACAAAATGGCCTTACATAAGCATATCTTTTTGTATAAGCAAGAAATTATCAATTTGTTTTGTATAAAAGTCGGAAAAACAGTACACTTTGTCATAATAAGAAGTAAGCATTTGCCTTACCTTGAGAGCATAATAAATGAAACACTTTCAGACTTCTTTGTTACTGTGCACAATGATGTGAGAAATGAGACTGATGATTTTATCCATAATTTTGCTTTTTACTTCAAAGAAAGAGCAGAAATAAATATTGTGCACTCCTAATCATTAAAATATTAAATATCTATCTGAAAAGGAATATGGGAACTTGAAGCAAAGTTGGTAATATATCTAGCTTTGAGCAGCGAAAAGTTTCAGCAATACTGTGTAAAACAATCTTTATGAACTGATCTTAAGAGATATACAGGTAAAATCAGGATGATAAATGATCAATGAATTTCGGAGAGCATTTTTGGTCCCATACTCCATAGTAGACTGATAAAAATAGTTGTCAGAGAGCCCTTGACTATATTTACTAATAATGATTGTTAAATGACTCAGACAAAAGATGTTGTACACAATGCAACCAAGAAAAGGCCATTAAAAATATTAATGGACTGGAAAGACAAATTTATAAAGCTGCTACTTAGCCCACCATAGATTATCAAAATACATGGTTAGGAAACCCTATTGTTATACGTCTTTGTTTCACAGTTGATGTTGAGCAGTCCTTGAACGTGCACAACCTATGTCTTATCCTGTTTCTTTATTGTTAAAATTGTACATGTAAATATTATTTATTCAAATATGATGCTGAATATTGTAGAATCTTTTCTGAATAACATATATTTCTGGCTAGGGAACCAAAAAAAGCACTTTGGTCTTTTTACTCAACCATGACCTTGTTGTCTAAAACAATGGCAAAACAAAAGACTGTGCACTCTCAGTTTTGAAAAACTTGAAAAAAAAGATTTAACAATACGTTTCTAAACCATATATTTCAATTAACTATGGCCCACTAAATTAATGCGCACAACTAGCTATTGAAGCAACTAAAGTTTTGTTCAAACTAAACACGACATCTACAAAATTCGACAATATGGTTAAGATTTCCTTCTTAGTGACGCGTGTCCTAATGACCTCATGCAAGGGATCGATAGAGGGGGCAAAACAAAAACCGCCAATTGAACCCTTTTCGTACTGAATGGTTTTGAAATTCAAGCAGCCTGTGTGCTGGATATTTTTCAATGCAGGCGGGCCTCAGGATGCATTTTAAAACATTCATAATTTTCTAGAGAAATATTGAGTGTCATGAAATTTTAGAGTAACTTTCTAACTGTGTAAAATCATTCTTCATAAACGAAAAGTGTTGATAAAATCATCAATGAGCTAAAAATATTCTTCAACCATTTTGTTTCTCTTTGATACACTCTTTTTTTACATAAGAGCAATTTCATAAGAACAGCAGCCTCAAATTTGGCCAAAACTTAAGAACAAGCTACTTAGCTTAAACAAACTAAAGTTGACCATTTTTGGCTCAATATGAAGACTTTATGAAATAACCACCAGACTGAGAAATAATTACAAAACAAGCAGATTGGCAGCACACAAATAATTTCAGATGGTTAAGAGAGTCCAGCTTTGCAACAATTAGCACTACTGATAGGAAAAAAGACTTCCCAACCAGTATCAAAGTAAGAAAAATTCAAGAACATTTCAGCCTGACAAAAGAAGAACATTTTAAAACAGCCAGCTTCAAATCAATTTTAATGGTTCTTATAAAAATAGAGTTTATTTGATGAATCTAATGCTGGACATAGGGTGCTGCCAGAGTGGAATCGAGACTAGTTCAATAGAACACTTTCTGATCTTCAAAATAAGGGGTCTTGCGTGCTACTGTGGTGAATTTTTCGAAGTTTTACAAATAATTTCACTTTCAACAAATTTGGCTCAGAGAAAAGATGATAGAGAAGAAGAAAAAATTGAATCAGAATGCATATTATAGTCGTTTGTTTATAGAAAAAGAAATAGCTACTTGGAGGGAGCACAAAATATTGCAATCATCTCATGTGTTTTTACAATACATTCGCAAATTTAGGTTTGTTTATTTTGACAAGAAAGTTAATTTTTGCGTGTAAAAAATGCTGCCTGAGAAACGCCATGATCAGCCATATGGGTTATTTTGCCCTTTTTTGCCAAATTATCACCAGTTTCTTCTTCACAAATAAACTCCTGTCCAAGCAAATGCAAACTTCCTTAATTTCCCCCTTCATCACTAGATATCTTCGGGTTGTATCTCTGCTAAATTCATGTTTATTTTTCCAACCAAAATAACTGAAAACATAGTCCTGCAATTATTTTTCTTAAGGCCTAAGGGAAATCTCTATATTTGCGAGAATGTTTTCTAAATACTTCTAACATTCTAGAATCTACTGTTCCCAGAATATTTTTTAGCTCTTGAAAAAAGATAGTAGAGAAACAGAGAGAAACAGTTAGGCCTAGTATTTTAGAATAACTCACTGATCAATTTTTGAAGCTTTAACTTTTCCTTTTCATTGAGTGATGAGGTCAACATTGCATGTTTTGAGCTTTTAGATCCATTCAGTTTTGATGATGCCTCTGCTGCTGAAACCTTGTGATTGCTAGGCTGATGATGATGACCCACTTTTTGAAGCCTTGTAGGACATAAATGATACAAAAAGCATTAGAAAAAGATTGATTGATTAGGTAGCATAAGTTTCGACTGAATTAGCCTTAAAAAGTAAACAGTGTGATGAGGGATTTCCGCTGACCTCTTGTGCAATTCTTGCATTCAAGACGCCGAACTACAACACATGCACTACTCCATGAAAGAGAAGAACATGCAGGTCAAGCGGGAATCGCAGCACGCAGCGTGTTTACTTTGCCAACTTTAAAGATCTACCTATTTAGGCCATCTAGGCTAGAAAAAACTCTTGAAAAACAAACCTAGATTTCCCTCCACTTTGATAGAACGTTCTTGGTGTTGCAAACGTCTCTTCTCTATCCATTTCAATGTTTGATAGTATATCTTGTCGGTAGATAGACTGGAGAGGCAGTTACAAGGTCGACGGTTGAAGCAAGGAAAGAACTTCATCATGGCGCCATCGGAATGTAACGAACATTGCCATCCATTGCATGCCGGGATATCATCGGAGCCCGCCATGCTCAAATCCAATGCTTCAAAACCAGTTAGTCTCGATATGGTTAAAAATGTATTTTTAACTTTTAAAAACTTACAAACTTATTTTAAAAGGTATGGGAGAATATAGAAGGAAACCAAATAAAAACAACAAGAAAATTTACGGCTACAGCACTTCCATATTTCTGTATAAGGGATGGAGGGCTAGGGCTTGAAAGCTTCAGAGAGAGGTTATTCATGAAAATTGATTTGAAGCATTTGAACGGCTGCTAACGAATAATCTTCATGTATTCCAGTAGATCCCTAAATCCCATTCATTAGAAGTTGATGTACTAGCTCAAGCTTTAATCTACCTAAGATTACATCTAGCGTTTAGGTTAGGGGTTCAGGTCTCGGGTTGAATTTCGGAATAAGGGCTTGGAGGTAAGGTCTTAGTGTAGATTCGGGGTCAGGGATCAGGTTAAATGTAGGGGTTTGCGTTTTAGAACTCTCTTGAAGATGTGGCATAAAAACCGGAAAAGACAGCCTACTTCTTATGAATGAGACTCTCTCTGCGTCTTGCAATTTCCAAAATGTTCTGCAGCCATAGCTCAGATTTGCGGCTCTTTTAAGCCTGGTTTCCATTTGATCACAAGGATCGCACAAACTGCATCGCAGCAATCCTTGCGTCAAGGAAGCCGACAAATATCACAAATTTGTGCGATCCTTGCGATCAAATGGAAATCAGGCTTTAGTGAATTAAAATTAAATCCGGAAAAGCAGTTGTGAAAAGCTCCTGGTTCCTATTGATTTCGGTTGGAAATGATGAACCTGTTTATAACATCTTTTTCGAACTATGAAAACGACAATGCAATAAGGTACTGGAGTGAGCATGCAAGGAATAGATAGCAAGCAAAATCTACTGTTCAAACTTTTATAATGAATACAAGCTTAGGGCTAGTTGATAGTTTTTTTAACGTGCAGCTCTACACAACATGTTCAATTCTGAATCCTTGCTATGCAGTTCTAAAGTGAATATTGTGCTATTTTAAGTCCAATAAAGGGCATTATTTACAGGCTAGGGGATGAAACAAAATGGGAAAATCCCCAATAGAGATTTTAATCACTATTGATAATAGAGGTGTCTAGGTGCTCTCCAAAGGGGCAAGAGATCCGCACATTGCTAAGATGTAAATTCATATGATTTTTAAGAAAAGATACTTTGAGCAGAGCAGTTGAGAAATTTTGTTATTATAAGCAAAAACTTGGGAAACAATAGCAAGTCTAAAGAACAACAGTGTCGTAGATGATAAGCAGCCTACGGGACATTTAATAAATAATAGTCATGTTTTAACAAATAGAAATGTTCGAAACAATCAAAGTTTGTTTTAACTCCTCATAAAGTTTAGTGAAGATTGTCCCCCAAGAGATCACCTTACTTTCTAATAAAGCACATATTCCCATGGAATAATCTTTTTGCTATTCCTCTAAATAGCAAAAACATACATATTACAAGAGTTCTGTCCGTGGTAACGTTTTAAACAGAAAAATGATGTTTTTCAAAAACCTACCCAGAAGCAACTATTAAGAGTATCATAATTTTGAAACGAACTTTGTATTTCTTCTATATAAAGTTAATTTGCCAAAACCAAGAAAAAGGTCCTTCTTAGCAAGTCAGAGGTGGTAATAGAAGCTGAAGAGGGACTTTGAATAATATGCGCGAGACAGTCTAATAAGATTGTAATTTGTTTAAAACTATCAAAAGCTATTTTGAAACTAGTCATGTTAATTTCATGGCATTTGAAATTGTTTCAAAAAGGGGCAATTTTAGTTTCATCCATCAAAAACTAAGTTGAAATTTGAAATTTCCATATTTAAAAATTAAGCTGAAATTCCTTCATTTTTTGCTGTGATTGTCATAATCTAATCTCAGAGGTGGGGTTACTTCTTGATTATCTACTGTAACCTGAATAGCTGAAGCAGTACCATGCTTAAAATTGAAAGGATTTCCTTCAGTAGATCCATTATATGCAGAATTGTCGACGATTGCAAAAAACAATCTGTTTGGAATTTTTCCATTAAACACATTATCTTGAATCCAACTCGTCGTTTGAGAAGGAATCAAATAACTTGCCATATGAGGCTGACAAAGTGAGTAATTTGCGGGGGTTTTCATCAAAGTTCTTTCAATTCCTTGCATTATTGAATCTTTCACATGAATATGACGAAGTACCAGCTTTACCTCATGGATGTATAGCTGTGGGTCTGGATTTGTTCCTCCCTTTTTGCTCATCAAACAGAAAGTATTACTGTTTGGACTCAATCGCCATTGAAGACGTATACCAGGTAGTAAATATTTTTCTTGATTACAGATGTTAACATGAGGTTTTGTCAACACTTTGACTTTATCGCTTCCATCAAATGGAGCAGATCTTGCGTTCAATCCTGCATTTTTCGTTCCTGCTGCAGTCATTGGAAAGCCAGCACCTTGCTTTCCAATCGTATCACTCACCCAATTTGACATTCTTAAGTAGTTTTTAGCTCTTGTTTCATCAAAAGTCAGAATAGTTTCAAAGTAAGATTGATATGCATACATTCCATTTGATTCCGTAACAGGTGTATCATTCAAAACCAACTCTATCTGTTTCCACATAGATTGACCAATATTATTTATCACACCAGCATTTTCTGTAATTGTTGTTCCAATATCAGCTCCATCTGATCTCTGTATACTAAGAGTTGAGACGAAATATGAATGATTCAAATCAATCATATGGTCGGGTTGAGCAGGAATATCGAAAACAACAGTTTGTTTTGACGATTTGAGAGCAGCTGTCTGAGGGAAATACTCAACATCTTTGAAATAATCAATACCACTTTGAACAATTGGCTGCAGTGGTGTAGAGCTGGGGGGGCTGAGGGGGGCGCAGCCCCCCTAGTTATTTTTTTCTCGATTTTGGGGGGGCCATAGCCCCCCTAGTTATTTTCAAAATAAAAAAATGTTTTTTGAAAAATCAAATCTTTTTCATTGATCTCATCAAATCCATCAAGAAAAGTTATACTTCTAGTAAATCAACCATCATAGATAGGCTAGTTTTCATAGTGCAGTTAACCATTTAACTTTCGACCACCCATCCCTGAAGATACATTTGCTAATATGTTTAACCCATAAGAAGGATTTGGGCTAGAAACAAATATTTGTATGTTCAAATTATTAAGTAAGATGTGGGCGGCAAAAGCACCATGAAATTATAACACACCAAGTTCTTTCAAACCCATGTTGTGAAGATAAGGTTTGAGAGATTAGCATGCTATGATTTGATGGTGCTCTTTCCCAAGACCTCTTACTTCATTTCATGCTCTTACCAAATACGTTCTTAGCTATTTTGTGGGCTTCTATAGGTTGGAACAGACAACTTGTTGAGCTCTGTCAATAAATCACTTATTGATATCTGTTAAAGCTATAAAATGACACTATTTGTCCATGCAACCATAACTTAGTTATTCAAGAGTACCTTATAGACTCTCATTTTCTGTTCATGCATTTATATGCAGGGGATGTAAGTACATCCATTTCTTGTGTTTTTTCTGTTTTTCTATCCCTAAACGCAAAGAGAATTTGCAGTATTTTAAGCCATTCTAAGGCATTAGAAATAAGCAAATCTCAAGAGCTCCCGGGGGCGCTGCCCCCTGGACCTGCTTGGGGGCTCACAGCGCCCCCTAGACCCCCAGCTGTTTTAGGCAATGACTTACGTCATTGCATGAGGTCCATCTACTATAACTCAAAATGAGCCCCCCTAGTTATTATTCTAGCTCTACACCACTGATTGGCTGGCAGAACAAGTCAAGGTTTTCACTTGGACAATCTATGTAGTTTGTCTTGATACTCATTATGATAATTTTTTCTTCAATAATTTCTTCAACAAGTTCCTTCGTAATTCTTGAGAGTTTTTCTTGTTCTTTACACGCCGAGGCTTTCTTCCTTTTATAGGAGCATTAGGCTCAAACAATCCCCTCATGGTGTTGCGTTTCTTGCTTTTCTTGCTTTTCTTCGGTGTAACTGCTTCAACAAATTCATCCATAGCCTTCCTTTTCAACCCTTTGGCAGATGAATTTGCAGCTTCTTTCATCACAGTTTTCAGATTCTCTCCTGCAATCATACGTTTAATTGCTTTCTTTCCTTGCTTTTTCAACACCGGTTTAACAATCTTTTTCACAACCCTACCCAGTTTTGGTCCCATTGAACGTATAACTCGCTTAACTATAGGTGTAGCTTTTTTGATAATTGTTCCAACACCCCTTCCACGCTGTCTCGTGTAGAGATATGGAGCTGATTTGTAAATCGGGAAATCATACATACTTTCTTCTGAAATGTAGCAGGAACGATGTCTTTGTTTTATAGAATTGAATGACTTTCCCCACCTCGTTGTAGACTTTTATAGCAAATTCATTCACATCATTGTACAGAAGCGGATAGTAGAATATATTTTCGAATTCCACCAAATTCACAGAGTGTTTGGTAATCGTTAGTGGAAGGAAACGTAATAAAGGTGTGCTAATTTTTCCGACCACACGATAGTCAAGCAAGGAACAATATATAAACATATTCTTCCCCTCTGCATTAACTTGGAAGTCTTGATCACCAATCGCATGAGTTGTTCTTTCAACACCTTGAAATGTATGATCCGATAGTAATCCTATAGGTGGTGGATAACTACCTGTAATCGGACAAGGTATCCATCTCACCTCCCTATAATAGATATTATTCGTATAGGTGCTATAGTCATCCACATCTTCAATAAACCCAAACAATTCGCACAAGTCTTTCCCCATTATTATTCTTTTCACATACTTTGGAAACGTTATCTTGATTTTCGAATCCATTATTGAAAACTTTGGAATAGGTTCCCAAGCTAATTTTAGTCCTTTCACGATTTTTTTCAGTGTCGACTCTTGTTTTTTCATATTCTCGTTGAAAATTGTAACTATTTCTCTCATTGTTAATTTTTGGATAGCATCTCCTTTCGAGATCTTATAATAGAAGTCGAAGAGGTTTATCCATTCCTTAGGTTTGTCTGCTGCTTGATTCCATTCTTTCGTATATTCATTACTTGCCGCTGCTCTCACATCTAGATCATCAAAACCAACCTTATCAGTACCGAATTCTATTGACGCCCCCATTCTCCAGCTAATATATCCATTTTTATATTGGGCAGGATCGAATATAAGTCTGTCACTCAGCTCATAGATCATTTCTACTAGTCCAACTTCCCATTTTCCATGTAAATGTAATTGTTCCTTAAGTTTTATTTTTCCATCAGAACCAGTAGAGCATGTGAGGTAAAAATCATTAATCATCTTGAACGAATGATAGGCTAATTTGACACTTTTCTTCAAATTTATCTGATATATCTTCTAAAGTTTCCCAGTTAATAATCCTGATATCGAATGATTTTATGTTAGATCTCGTTACTCTATATGTTGCTGGATTTATAGTTGATCTGCGAATCGTTTTTGAATCATCAATTACCAACCCCAACAGAGGAATGACATCCTTACTTATAATGAAGTCACAGCAAACAGCAAACACTTTTTCATTCTCATCTTTTTCTTTTTTATTCAATATACAACCAATCATACTACATTTCCAATTAGTATTCACTGGGAGTGGACTATTTAAATTTACATGTCTATTATTTAGTGTCACATTCATATTACTGGTCTAATTCGAACAGTTATTGATGTTTCTCCAATATACTGTTTTGAGGGAAAGAGAGCTGTTAACCTTATAGGATTCCCATCATCGTCTACCAATTTTATAGCAATTTGTTGAAACTGCAACCTCTCCATCGGGGTGTAAATTATATTCTTTGGAGCATAGTATCTGACATATGTGTTGAGATCTGTGTCGTAAAATGCTAGTTTTCTCAAAACTCTTCGTTTGTTAACACCTCCAAGATAATTGCTTTCCAACAGATCACATTCAACATTTATAGAAGTATGAGCATTTAGATGAACTCCATCCTTTATTCTGCTTAAGCAATTTATTTTTCCTCCGATCAGCGAATCACCATCTGACTTCTCTTTGTAAACAATCAGTTTCATTATTTGACTTGATTGTATACTATCAGAAATCTTATAGTTTAGATGCTTGATTATTGAACCATTCGGTAAAGTGTGGGTGACTTGATCTTCTAAACCAAGAAAATGTGCTAATGGTCTTGAAAATATTATTAAAAGCGAACTGGGATGCTTCCGTCTTTTACCATCATCAAGCTTTGCAAACCCTAATGTTTTAAGATCATCTTCCATTTCAAACTGTATCTTTCCACCAATCAATGATACCGAGAGCATGTTTTTTAATGTGTATCCAAATTCATAGAAATTCAAAACTCTATCATTAAAAAGTCTTTTGAATTCATAATACATCATAATATTATCGCGAGTTTCGATAATTTTTTTATCAAGATAAACTTTTTCATAGAAAAAACTATCTGTACCCCAACTAGTTGGGTTTCCATCCTCATTAGTAGTAACGACCCACTCGTTGGAAACTGAAAACCAGTATTGATCTTGTAATGCTTTTTCCCCTCTATCTGGTAGCGTCATTTGTAGTAATGCCATTTCCCATTTTCTCTTAGTGTTCAATTGAAAGATGTGAGGTAGATCGACTATAAAATCTGTCAGTTTTCTTCTATCAGTAACAAATCCCGAAGGAAGAACCAAATCAAATTCTTCATCAATCATATCGCTTCCAATTGAGATTCGACAATTCACTCATCAAACTGTGGTGGGTAACCCCTCCATCTGATTAAATAGAAGTTTTTACCTCTCCGCCTTTTCTTTTTAAGAATTTCATCTACAACAAAAGTTTTTGGAAGAGACACGCGTTGCAGCTCTTCTTTATAGAAACGATCATCTATCTCCTCATCTTGGAGATCTTTAATTTTGTACATTACTGGATATCTTTCTTTAAATACTTTGCTAATCTTGAATATTTCTTCTGTATAATTTTGTAAATATCCTTTCTGAAACATTCTCTTCTTCAAGCTTAATCTGACATAATCTCCAATTCTAAAGACTCTTTTGCTTTTCCTCGATTCTTTCTTGAACTGCTTTTTTCGAACAGCATCCGCATTTTCGAGGCTAACTTCGGAAGGTCTCATACCAATAGATCTGTGATATGTATTATTGTAAGAATCAACAAAATCTTGTAGATCATCAATATACCTTAGCGTATTTTTAGCTGTAAAGTATCTATACATTCTTCCTTTAAATGTTCGATTAAATCTCTCAACTATTGCTGCTTTAGGTTCATTATTTGCTGTGTAGAAATCGATATTGTTTTTCTTTAACAATTCTTGAAAATCTTTATTTATAAACTCACTACCTTTATCAGATCGTAACTTTTTAGGCTTCCTTTCTTGCAAAATATTTTTAAACGCATTAATAATCTCTATTGCAGTTTTTCTCTTGAGTGGTTTTACCCATGCATATTTACTAAAGGTATCAATACAACAAAGCAAAAATGTCACACCATCATTTTCTTTTTTCAAATAAGTCATATCAACAAGATCACATTCCCAAAGATAGTCAATATTGTTTGTTAGAATCCTCTCACGAAGAAAGGTCTTCCTACTTGGTTTATGTAATGTATATGCAAGACTAGTTTTACTCCATTCTTCAACATCCTTCCTCTTTAAATTAGGAATTAATTTTTTAAATTCTCTATATGCTTTATCTAGACCTCCGAGAGAACCCGGAACAGAAGGGTCAGAATATAACTTTTCTAAATTCATATTAAATCAATCAATAACTCCAACAGTTTATCATTTGAACATGTCTTCTTTTTTTTCTTTCGTCTCCTCATACATTCTTTTATAGTATTTTTCTCTCCTTTTTTCTTCCTTGGTCTGGTATGTTTTTTTCTTTTTTCCTGACTTTCAATCATTTGAGTAACTTGCGGTATTTCCGTGATATTTCCTTTTTTCTTCCTTGGTCTGGTATGTTTTTTTCTTTTTTCCTGACTTTCAACCGCTTGAGTAACTTGTGGTATTTCCGGAACCATGATCATCTTATCGTACCCCGCCATCCTTGCTGTTTCCAACATCCTTCACATATTTATAACTTATTTGACCTGAATACAATCATTGGAGCTTCATGTGGAAAAATATTTGTTCGAAATCGCATATTTTCATCAACCGATTGTGTAAAGTCACAGAGCAAGTATCCAAAAACTCTTGAAGTTGCGTCGTTGTAGATATTTAGAAATGTTTTTGGGGAAGCTGGCATGATTTGCTGGGCAAGAAACCTTATTTGACTTCTGTCTCGAGGATTTTTAAATAGAACTTGATATTGTGTATTGAGAGTTAAATTTCGCATTTCTGACCCTCTCGGGAAAGGATTTTGCATCATTACGATGATGTTTATATTCAAATGAGATCTCCCCTTTGTAAATAATTTCCCCAAATCTTTAAAGTTAGCTATTTCATGCATCAGATCATCAACAATGATAGTTAATCTTTTATCCGACCTCGCGATTTCTTCGTACAAGTTTTCAGGCAACTCAGTAATAAATCTACAATTCCCATCAAAATTTTTTTCAATCCTTTGAAATAGATCTGGTTGATTCGTTCCCGAGATCCACATGAGGTTTGAATATTCTCTCCCATTTTCTATCAGATTTTTGTAGTTTCTTAATAAATTTTCCACCCACGTTGTTTTACCACTTCCACTAACACCAGATAATATAAGAGAAAAAGGTGCTTTAAATCTCAGATCATAACTCATATTTATAGCTCATATTCATAACTCTTGCTTATAGCTAATATTTATAACTAAATCACAACTCTTGCTTATAACTAATATTTATAACTAAATCACAACTAATTTCAATAAAGTTTCTCTAAACAAGCATAGCAATTAATTTGTGAGTTATTTTATTCAATGTTTGAAGTAAGTACAATGATGAAAAGTGGCTCGCTTCACATACTTCATCATACAAAGCGTCTACTTTCAACTTTATTACTTGGCATAGTCTCCCATCTTTTTTCAACTCTTGGAATATTGATTTTCTGAATGCTTCTTTTCCTTCATTCAGCATGTTTGTGTTTGCAAAATGAATGTGGAATGTTATGAACTTGAATGCATTTGTAGTTATACAATCTTGTTTGTGATCAGATGGGTTAGTCCAACTGTCTGTGACACATTTATCACAATATTCCTTTGACTTGTCAGAGATGTACTGCAGAAGAATTGCAGCATATGCTTCTTGAATTCTATTTTGAATTGAAGCATCATCCTCGATTGATTTCTTCTTTTTTCTTTCTGGTTCTTTTGCTGACTTTCCAACTTGCTCTCCAGATCTTTTACGTAGGTCAGCTTTTTTATCTGGTAGTGAAAGATTATTCAAATCTTCAAGTTTTTCATAGATCGCCTTCAACACCTGCTCTTTCAAGTTAATACCAGTTTTGGATGGTTTTTCATTTTTCCACCTTCGGATCCCAAGACAAAGCTGTATGGGTGCGTCAGCCACTTTTTGCAGATATATTTCCAGTTTATCAGCAAACTTTTCTTCGTTGTCTAAAACTTCAGTATGTAATGTTAGGAATTTCGAAACTATTCCGCCATACTGTTTTGTCATGATATGGATCCTATCTAAATCCATCAAAGTTTCTGCATTTTGTCCTTTGAATTGTATTTCACCATCTTCATCCTCATTTATGTATTCACCGATTACTCGTAGCATATGCGAGAATTCAGAAGGTTTTATTTGGAAAGATTTAGCAAAACTTTTGCCTTTCACCACATCTTCTAATGTTAAAACCCATTTATCCATACCAGGTTTAACAGAAAATGATGATTGAACAACACCATCTTCGTTTCTGATTTCGTATATTGCTGTCATGTCCTTTTCATATGTCCATATATCCATGGTTTTCGTATTATTCTTCAAGTCTTCTATCTTTCTTCAAGTCTTCTTCTTTCTTCTTCTTTAGCTCCGCACTCTACGACGTCTGATGATAAGTGAACTTAGTTCACAGATTTGCGACTTTTATACTCTAAGTCCAGTTGAGATTAACCAATCAGATTGCAGGATTTAAGATGTTCCAGATTAACCGGATTAACCGGTTTATTCCAGATTATTCCAGAAGTTTCTAGATTGTTCCTGGTTGAGATTAACCAATCAGATTGTAGGATTTAAGATGTTCCAGATTAACCGGATTAACCGGTTTATTCCAGATGTTCCAGAAGTTTCTAGAATTTTCTAAAATAAAGACTAATTTTATTCAATAAAACTTTAATAACTTTATATTCACCAATTATATATAAACTTCATATAATTAACTTTAATAAACATTTATGATATCATGTCAATCATAATCTATCGATCTATCATAATATCCCAATCTTGCATCATCTCCTCCTCCTCCTCCTCATCCATTTCCGTGTCTTCATTTTTAAATTCTATCCAATGACACCAACATTGCGCAAAACCATCCCACTCTATTCCACAGTTTGAACAGATTGTCAATGTCGGAATTGCATCATTATACAAATATGGAGTGAAACGACACAGTTCTCTTCTATCGAGATCATCATCGATCAACCCATATAGATTGAAACAAATCTTCTCTTCTTCACCATCATATTGAGACAGCATTATTGTAGAATCTTCTTCAATTGTTAAAAAAGGTGGATATTCCTCCGCAAGAATATTTAATAATGTCTTAAATACCCAGATTAGATGAGATGATGATTCTATCTTATAGTCACCAGCTTCATCATCTTTATGCCAATTGTGTGTATCTTCTTTACCATCCATTTCAACTCTGCGATATGATTGATCGGTGGATAAAGGTTTTGCTGTGTATGAATTTTCTTCCCCTCTAACATATTGTGTTAATGCTTGATAAAAAGTATTCAAATAGAAGAACGGTTCTTGATTCGTTTCTAGCAAAATTTCTGGATCCTGATATGCTTCATAAATATCTTTAGCAGCAAAACATCCATAAGTTTGTATACGAATATCCTTGAGAGGAACAGATTTCTCAAAATGATACATAATTTACCCGTTCTTCTTCTTTCTTCTTTCTTCTTTCTTCTAGCAATGTTTGATGATAAGTGAACTTCGTTCACGGATCATGGTTTTTATACTCTAGGTTCAGTTGAGATTAACCAATCAGATTAACCAGATTAACCAGATTAACCAGATTAACCAGATTAACCAGATTAACCGGTTTATTCCAGAAGTTTCTGGAAGTTATACTTTTCTTTTTCTAGTCCGTTTCTTAGATTTCCCTTTCCCTCCTCCTGCAAGATTTCTTTTTCGTCCACCATTTAACTTTGTATTTAGTTTCCGTTTACGTTTTCGTCCACCATTAAGTTTTTTCAATCCTGCATCAGCAGCATACCCCGCCGCTGCAATAGTACCCCCCTTTGCAGCTGCTTTCACCCCTTGAAGAGCTAGTTTTTTAAAAGCTTGTTTACCAAGACGTCTCGTTAAAGCTCTCCCACCTTGCTTAATTGCTTGTCTTGCTGCAACTCGAGCTAGTGCTGACCCCATCATTGTAGATTTTTTCACTGTTTGCTTCCTTTTATAACCACCCCCCATTAATCGAGTTGCTTCTTCACCACCATCATTTTTTAACATATCATCTATTACCATGGAAACAATTACTGATCCTACCAACGACGCCATTACTTCTTAAAATCAGACTTTTTAAAATATGCAAATTTATCTAGTGTTTTCTTCGGTACACCTGCAGCTCTCCACCACTCTCTAGGAAGAAATTGTAAGGGTTTAGCTTTTTTCCATCCTTTCTTCTTAATTGTTGGCTTTAATTCACGTTGTAAGCCTGGTATTGGTGAAATACCAATCGCTGTTTTAACTACCCAGTTTTGTATGTTTTCAAAAAGACCTTTACCCTTAATCCTCTTGATACGTCGTCGTCTTCGTTTACGTTTCGCCATCTTCCAAATATAAGAGTAATCTACGCCTTATATAGAACATTTCTGATGATTATTACAAGAGATAACGCATAATAAAGTAAGAATTATAAAATCTTCATAATATCATTTTAATAAGTTTATAAATAGTATATATCATCAAAACATGTCCAAGTATACACATAAATATGTATGTATTAATCCATATTCCTGTCCAACACCTTCCGTGCACTTCTCTATACTCTTCAATAAGAGACTGATGTATCTCTACGTCGATCCTACATTAAAATGGATACAGCTTTTATCTTCAACATTTTCAGAATGTATCATAAACGTGAGGGATCATAGTTTCATTTAAAATGTGCATCTTGATCAGTTCATTTCGCATTCTCCATACTACAAGTCGTAAGTTATTCAGCTGATCGTTGGTAACTGTAATAACAATCAATGCAGCAATCCCACAACCTGATAAGGTGAAGCAACACCAGAACATTATACATAATAATATACTGCAAAAGTCTTTAAAACGATTTTTTAATTTTCTTTTTCTTCCTCTCTCGTTTATCGTCTCCATATCATTATCTATATCCATCCTTTGTAGTTATGAAATATGAACTTCTAAAGATGTTCTGCTACCATCATCATCATCATAATATCGCTAAGATGTGCTACTATCATCATCTTCACAATATCACCAACTATATCACACATCAATATCTTTTTTATCATCTTCATCAACATCGTTACCATATTTGCTTCAAGTGAATACAGTTAGAATTATTCTATAATTTATAGAAGAATCGAACACTAAGTTCGAATAACATATTAACCAATCAGAATATAGATTCTATAACGTTCCCAAGACAACGTAAAAACTTGCCGAATCTTCAATCTGATTGGTTAATCAACCAGGAACTAATCTTCAATCTGATTGGTTTCGAATGTGTGTTCTCAAGGTAACGTAAAAACTTGCCGAATCTTCAATCTGATTGGTTAATCAACCAGGAACAATCTAGAAACTTCTGGAATAATCCGGAATAATCCGGTTAATCAACCAGGAACTAATCTTCAATCTGATTGGTTAATATGTTACAACGTTTCCAAGACAATGTCAAAACTTGCCGAATCTTTATTCTGATTGGTTAACATATTATTCGAACTCGGTATTCGATCATCTATAAATTCAACAATCCAATCAAATAATTCAGTTGCGGATTTAACCATGAAGCGTTCACATGAAGAGGAGAGTGATATTACCGATACGAAGAAAAAACGACGACTACAATGTGATGTTTGTGGGAAAACATTTGATAGGAATCAAAATCTCGCATCACATAAACGATCAATGCATGGCATTCATCAAATATCTGGTGGAGCTAAGAAACGAAAAAATATAGATGAAAAAGCATATAAAATATTCACAAAGGAAGAAGACATCAACAACTTGCCTGAAATAAAGCAACATATCATCAGAGAGCTGACAGATGAATTAACAACACATAAACAAGGTATTAAATATTACGTCACACTCGATGTAGAATTTCATAAAGCCGCTGAAGATGTTGTTACAGACATACCACCAACGTTTAGATCGCAAGTATACTCATTATTAACAGCAGAAGAGTTACAAATTGAAGATCAAACAGATGAGATAATTGATGAAATTGAAAAAGCAATAGATGAATACATCGAAAATGGTAGTGGATGGATATTTACACGCTTTGTAAAATTACAAGTTAAAATCTTCGACTATGAAGCTATACGAGGTCGACGGTATATAGATCTGCCACCATACATCAAGAACAAAAAAGCTGTTATCAATGTCAATAATCAAGATGATAAATGTTTCATCTGGGCAATTCTATCTGCTTTACACCCAGCTTCCAAAGACCCTCAAAGAGTAACAAAGTATCTCCCATATGTGAATGAATTGAATTCTGATGGACTAACATTTCCTATCGATCCGACGAATAAAAAAGTCATTGACAAATTTGAAAGCAACAACAACGTTTCAGTTAATATATTTTATGATGAAGATGGTGAAATTGTGCCTGTCCGAGTAACAGAAAAGAAACGTGAAAAACATGTTGACTTGCTGCTTATTATAAATGATGAAGGGGATAGTCACTATGCATGGATTAAAAGTTTGAGCAGACTGTTATTTGGAAGAGATGGGCATAAACATAAAGAGAAACGATTTTACTGTCCACTCTGCTTAACATCTTGCAAGAACGAGGAAAATATCAAGAAGCATGAAGAACTATGTGATAAAAATAGAGTTTTTCAAAGAGTGGAATATCCAACAGAAACAGAATTAAAGTTTGAAAATTTCAAGAATCAATCAATGCTACCATTTATAATCTATGCGGATACAGAATCGATACTGGAAAGTTCAAATAAAGGAGCAGCATATCAAGAACACATACCAATCAGCTATTGTATATATGTGAAATCCATCGACAACCGATGGCAACGTCCACCAGAATGGTATACTGGAGAAGATTGTATGGAAGTGTTTATGAAGAGAATTGATGAATTAAATGAGGAACTACGAGATGTTTTCAAGAAAACCATGCCGATGCTGAGATTAACTATCGCGGATAAAGCAAGATATGACAATGCTATGAAATGTTATTGTTGTGATCAACCATTTCAAGAAAATAATGATGCGAGAAAGAAAGTTAAAGATCATTGTCATATCACTGGACAGTATCGAGGAGCAGCATGCTCTTACTGCAATTTGAATAATCTAAACATAATTGCTAATTCACATAAAATTCCGATTGTTTTTCACAATCTGAAAGGATATGATATGCATCATGTCTTCCAGAATTTACAGGGTAGAGAAACTTCTGTTATTGCTAGTACACGAGAAAAGATCTTGACAGCAGAAATTGGTGGATCTACAGAGGAGAATGAACAGGGTCAATTGAGAACAACGCGAGGAGTCAAATACATTGATTCTCTCAGCTTCTTGAATGCAAGTTTAGGAACGCTTGCTACTAATCTGCCAAAAGAACAATTTACATCAGTAAAAGAACATTTGAAAGATCAGATTATAAATTATCCATACCCCCAAAGACCAATTAATGAACAACAACGAATTCAAGAGCGAAAGGTTGAGCTACAAGGAATATTTGAACCTGGAACACCATGCAGTGGAGTATTAAAAGGGGATGATATGATTGACTATCGAAACTGGAAAATACCATTCAAAAGAGATTTGACTGTTGAAGAGACTGCTGAAATTGAAAGAAAGTTTCAGCTTTTGACAAGAAAAGGAGTTTATCCTTACGACTGGATGGATAATGCTGAGAAACTAGAATCAACATGTCTACCACCGAAAGAGGCATTTTATAACAAGTTGAATGATAGTCATATTACAGATGAAGACTATGAGCATGCACAGAATGTCTGGCAATATTTCAACTGTCAAACTTTCCAAGACTATCATGAATTATATTTGGTAACAGATGTGTTATTATTGACTGATATATTTGAATCATTCAGAGGACAAAGCATAGAATATTATAAACTCGATCCTGCAAACTACATATCCGCTCCATCACTTGCATGGGATGCAATGTTGAAAATGACAGGTATCAACCTTGAATTATTGTCTGAAGAAAAAAGAGACATTCATCTCATGATCGAACAAGGTATAAGAGGGGGTGTATCAATATCGATGAAACGTTATGCAGAATCTGACGAAAACCATACCCTAATGTATCTCGACGCAAACAATCTGTATGGATGGGCAATGTCTCAACCGATGCCTTATGGTGACTTCAAACAGTTCACAAATACACAAGTTCAAAATACAAATATTGAACATCTGTTAAATAGAGATAATACTGATGTTGGATACATTCTTAAAGTTGATTTGGAATATCCACATGAATTACATGATCATCATGCGGACTTGCCGTTGGCACCGCAAAGATTGCAAGTTCAGGAAGAAATGCTATCAGAACATCAAAAGCATGTGTATGAAAATCTATTCGTGGGGAAAAAGTTTAAATCAACTCCAAAGCTAATACCAAATCTCTATAACAAAGAAGGTTATGTCATACATGAAAGAAATCTGAAACAATGCATTGACCTCGGATTGAAAGTCACTAAAGTTCATGAAATTATTGAATTCAAGCAGAGTATGTGGTTGAAAGAGTATATTGACTTTAATACTCAAAAAAGAACACATGCAAAGAATGATTTTGAAAAAGACTTTTTCAAGCTTATGAATAATTCCGTATTCGGGAAAACTATGGAAAACGTTAGAAATCATAAGAGATTTGAAATTTGTACTGATGGTGTTGTTCTGCGAAGATGGGTAAGAAATCCCAAATTCTACGGTGTTATACAGATCAATGATGATACGCTCATAGTAGAGAAAAAGAAAGGTAAAGTCATTCTCAACAAACCAATCTACATTGGGTTCAGCATCTTAGATGTGAGTAAGACATTGTTGTATGACTTTCATTACAATTTCGCAAAGCCAAATCTTCCAAATGTTCAATTATGTTATATGGATACTGATAGTTTCATATATCACATACCAATGTCAAAAGATCAGGTCAATCAAGTTTTGAAAAATCATGAAAACGAGTTTGATTTCAGCAACTATCCGAAAGATCATCCTAATTACTCAGCGAAGAATAAGAAAGTAATTGGGAAAATGAAAGATGAGCTCGGTGGTGTGCAGATGAAAGAATTTATCGGTTTGAGATCAAAAATGTACAGTTGTCAGATATATGATGGAAAAACAATAAAGAAAGCAAAGGGAATAAAGAAAAACATTGTGAAAAAGGAGATCATACATGAGAATTACTTGCAGTGTTTAAAAGAACAACGGGTATTTTCACACAAGCAATGCAACATCGAGTCTCATACGCACACCCTATATAGCACGGAGAGAAGAAAGATATCACTATGTCCATTCGATGATAAAAGATACATTTTAGACAATGGCTTCGACACACTACCATATGGTCATTACTCGTTAGAAAAACGTTAAGAAAAACTTTTGAATATTTATTTATTGTTGAATATTATATCTTCTTTAAATAAATTGTAAATTATTATTTAATAATAGTTGATGAATATTAATGAACTCACACATCGTCTCGTCTATCGTTGCTTCCATTTTCATTAGCCATTTCGATTTCAGCCATTTTTGGATTCGGATTTTGGTTTTCGGATTTAGTGTTGTAGCTTGATTATCATAAAATATAAACAATATATTAGTAAAGGAAATAAATAAAAAAAAAAACAGGAGCTCACAAAAACACGTCTGATCTCTACGAGTAGTCTAAGCAAATGAAATAGGAAAAACATGCATAGGTACTTACCAAGTTGGTATATTGCTGTGGTAGTTACATTCTCAAGTTTCAGATTATATACTCATTTCGAATGATCCACGAATATTCGAATGTGTTCTCAAGACAACGTAAAAACTTGCCGAATCTCCAATCTGATTGGCTAATGTGTTATCTTTGTCGCAGAGCCTTGGAAATTGGTATAGGGGGGGTATTTTAAGATACTCATTCTAAATATGAACCCTTAAAGACACCCCAACCTACTGCGCATGCGCAGAACTCAACTTTATCCTAGAACCTTGAAAATTAGTATAGGGGGGGTATTTTAAGATACTCATTCTAAATATGAACCCTTAAAGACACCCCAACCTACTGCGCATGCGCAGAACTCAACTTTATCCTAGAACCTTGAAAATTAGTATAGGGGGGTATTTTAAGATACTCATTCTAAATATGAACCCTTAAAGACACCCCAACCTACTGCGCATGCGCAGAACTCAACTTTATCCTAGAACCTTGAAAATTAGTATAGGGGGGTATTTTAAGATACTCATTCTAAATATGAACCCTTAAAGACACCCCAACCTACTGCGCATGCGCAGAACTCAACTTTATCCTAGAACCTTGAAAATTAGTATAGGGGGGTATTTTAAGATACTCATTCTAAATATGAACCCTTAAAGACACCCCAACCTACTGCGCATGCGCAGAACGACCAACCTCGTTTTCGTTTTCAACCTCGTTTTCGTTTTCATTATGAGAGGGGGGATACTGGAGCATATGACAGCCTGGTGCGCCAGTATCCCCTCTCTCCTACCTACTATCTTCTTATATCTTCATTCCTCATTCTATTCAGTCTGGATACAGCTAGTATTGAACAAAGGCATTGCATTTCAAATACTAACAGCTTTCTTCCTAATGCAACCGTAGGGTCCATTTCTCTGAAGCATAAAGGGCGATTGCTAGAATCTAGAATCAAAAGCTTATCCAACCCTCTTAGCACTAGACTTCGAGAATCTGCGAAAAGCTACAAAGGAATTACAGCAATAATGCTTAAAATGGGAAATGAAGATGAATTTAGATAAATGTAAAGTATTCACTGATTTAAATGAGACCATCGAAATCGAAGAAGAGCATCTAGAAAATGTAGCTCATTTTGTATACCTTGGTAGTTCAGTACCTGATACTGTTAAAGATGTTGAAAGGAGAATAGGTTTAGTTTTATCTGCATCTGGTAGTCTAAGAAAATCAGTTTGGTCCAATAGAGATATGCTGCTAAGATTGAAAGTAATACTCTACCAAGTAATGACAAACATATTTACTAATATTCGTATAAGTATGATAATGATTACTCAATCTGGATGGATATGGATAATTTTCAAAACTTCACAATGTTTTGTAGGGGATTTTGATTGGTATGAATCAGAAGCGTTAAGAAACTTCTTAGTTGTAATCTTTAACGCATCTGAATGTTCTTTTGGGGATTCTTTATGAATCAGAAACTTCTTATGTTGTCCTTGCAAGTAAGGATGTTAAAAATGTTCAGTTAATTTCGTTGACACAGAAATTCAATATCTCCCACCTCTGGAATTCTGGAATGATTTGAACTGAATGAGAATCCACGAAGTGAGACTTTTCATTATCGAATGGGTTTACAGTTACACAACTTCGCATCCATTCGACACTCAACGCTACAATTAGCAGAGTGAAAATCACTCTGTCCTGAAAGTGGCGCAAAAATCACTCCAGAGTCACTCCATTATCCATTATGGAGCGTTGTTGTGTAATCGCATGAACCCGGTAAACTTTTTTCAAAACCAATCAAGAAATGCAGAGGAATATCATTCATGAGCAAGCAAACCGTCGTAGTGTAACCTAGAATTTCAAACCGGCCTGAAAATCACTCCGCCCCGATAGCAATCCGATAAAGATTAACTCCATTTTTTAAATTCAGAAGATTTTAGAATAATCCTTGCGTCTATGATGGTCGTCTCCTGAGAAATTCTTGAAAAAAAATACGAGAAATTCACAGTATGATATTGGGAACTGTTTCCGTTTACTCATTTGCAAAAAGTGTCAGACTTTCATAAGTTCTGAAGTCATAAATCTCACTGTACAACACTAGGGAACAATAGAAGACAGAATCTAATTTGCAGCTCAGCCAATTCTTTGATCAGTAAAGATATGATGGACGAGAAAGAACCAATAATTTTCTGGAGCACCTTCTACTTTTACCTCACAATTATCGATATCGATCTCATCTGGAATTCAGTGTTCAGGGGTTGGGAGTCAAAGTTTATGCTGACAATAATTTCTAACAGCCTTTTTGTTTTATATACTTTTTATTTATTGAGAAAAATCATTTGTTGGATTATTTCATTGGAAGAACCCAGAGACTTCATGTTAACGAAGCGAAATGGAAACACAAGAAAACTGCATGAGGAAAGACAATTTCCCTTCATATTTCCCCCCTGACCATACTAGCTGCAAACACTGATCTCAAAATAAAGACTGGATTGAGCATCGAATGTTCTAGAATGAAGTCCTTGGCGGCCATATTGGGATGCCCAATTCAATAAATCGAGATTCCACGTCACTGCTCCTGCGAAGGAGCAGCTGACCCCATGAGATGCGCGCGCATAGTCTCGAGAACACTTCGCAAGCGTGTCGTCGAAGAGGACAGATAAAGCAAGAATTTTTCAAAGATAAGTAGATTTATTTCCTTTTATATCTTTTGCATCGAACCCTAAATTCTTATTTCATGTCGGATAAAAACAACTCAGACACCCCAGCAGTGGGTGCAAATGAAACTATTGATGCCGAAGGTGATCAAGGGCTGTTTTTGAGGCTTCAAGAGGCCCAACAGCGCAGCCTTGATAACATGAGCGATAGGATTGAATCCTCGGTAGATAAACTGGCTAATGTTCTTAGTCAGTTCATTTCAGGTGCTGCAGGACAAAAACGTCCCTCTAAAACGAATTCTGCAGGTACTGCCTGCAAAATTGCACGCAAAAATGTGCAGGAAGAGGCTCCAAATTTAGCGCCTTCACTTGAAGGGGATTCTGATAACCCAGTCTCTGACTCAGAACCTGAGCAGGATGCTGATAATGTCAGCATACCTGATCATAGCAGCATTGACCAAGGCATTGCAGAGCTACTCCAAACCCCTGACGAAGATCCACAAGGGGAAAATAGTTCAGTCCAAATACTGGATGAAATTGAGGAAGATTTCGATCTCGCCAGTAAAAAGGGAGATGAAATAGACCCTAAGTTGGCAAAAATTATCAACAAGCTTTTTACTGAAAAGCTTCCAGATGATAAGGTAAGGGAGAAAATTAAGAACCTCCTTGTGCCCTCTAATTGCCCATCTGTGGCAGTGCCACGATGTAACCAAGAGATTTTTACTGAAAATCTAACACAGTCTTATAGATCACAGGAAAACTCCCTTCAGAAAATACAAAATCAGTTAACTAAGGTGACAGCAGCAGTGGCAAATAATTGTGATAAGCTACTGGCTTATAAGACAGATAACATCCCAAAAGAGGATGTAAAACCACTCATCTCCAATGCATGTGATGCTCTAGCATTGCTGGGGCACGCCATGCAAGACTTAACACAATATAGACGTGATAACATCAAATTAAAACTTCCTTATAGATATCAAGGACTGGCATCAAATGTGCCTGCAGGTTCCACTCTTCTTTTTGGGGATGAGCTTTCCAAAAGAATTCAGAATATGACATCAACAAACAACGTGCTTAAAAAAGCAAACATGGTTAAGTCTCCTAGACCAAGCTCCTCTTACAGTCACCCCAGAGCCTCAAAAAACAAGTTCACCCCCCATCGAAGCCTTGCCAATGGGAAAAAAGGGTTTTCACAAGAGACAAGGCAGCCAGAATCAACACAACAAGTCACAATGGCACGAGAAGAATTAAATATAAATAAGGTGAGTACCGATGAAGTCATACAACAATTAAAAAATGATCTTGATACAGCTATGACAAATTATAAAGCGGGCAATATCACCAATTATTTGGACAATTGGCATAAAATTACTGATGACCCTGTTATCCTTAGCATTGTTAGAGTAGGACTTAAGGTAGACTTTGAAACCCAGCCTGACTTTCATGCTTCCAAGCAATCCAAACTCTCACACGAGGACTCCCAGGCTATTAATAAGGAAGTTTCAAAGCTTCTCAAAAAGGGAGTAATTTCAAAATGCCAAGCTGAAGTTAATGACTTCATCTCTCCCATTTTTACTAGGGAAAAAAGGGATGGCACCCTCAGAATGATTTTAAATTTAAAAAGACTCAATTGCCATGTGACATATAATCATTTTAAAATGGAGTCATTGGAAAATGTTTTGAGTATAATTAGGCCAGATGTCTGGATGGCTAGTGTGGATCTAAAGGATGCATTTTACTCCATTCCCCTGCATTCTGAGCATCACAAATATTTCAAATTTATTTGGGATAAACAATTGTACCAATATGTTGCCATGCCAAATGGATACTCAGAAGCTATGAGAGTATTTACTAAGATACTGAAACCTCCCTTCTCACACTTGCGGGCACAGGGCTTTCTATCAGTAGTGTTTGTAGATGACACATATCTACAGGGAGATACATATGCCCAATGTTTGTCAAATGTGCAAACTACAATTGACACACTGCAAAATTTGGGCTTCACTATTCATGCAGAGAAATCAATACTTGAGCCAAAACAGGAAATTGAATTCCTTGGTTTTGTTATTAACTCTAACAACATGTGTGTTTCTTTATCTGAAAGGAAGACTAATGGTCTTATTCACAAAATAAACAATTTTAAATCTTTGGAAATACAAACCATTAGGCAACTAGCATCAGTCATTGGCTCATTGCTATCCACTTTCCCTGCTGTTCCCAATGGGCCGCTACACTATAGAAACCTAGAACGTTTTAAGATTCAACAACTGAAAGCAAACAAAGGGAATTTTGAGGCCAAAATACATAGTATGCCAATAGAGTGTGACCAGGAACTAGCTTGGTGGGTTGCAAATATAAAATCGTCCTTTAGGAAAATTGAAATCCCAGATATTGACCATACAATATTTACTGATGCTAGCAACTTAGGTTGGGGGGCTGATGATGGAACTTGCCCAATTGGGGGCCGATGGGCAAAATCTGAAATACAGCAAATTAATTTCCTAGAATTAAAGGCTATAAAATTAGCTCTGGAAACTTATTGCAAATCAACAATATACAACCACATTAGAATAATGAGTGACAATAGTACGGCAATTGCATACATCAACAGCAAGGGGGGGACTAAATCACCTCCACTTGATGCTCTTGCTGCAGATATATGGGAATTCTGTAATGAAAAGGGAATTCATATTTCTGCAGCCCATATCCCAGGGGCAAAAAATACAACTGCTGATCACATGTCAAGAACTTTCAGTGATCAAACAGAGTGGATGCTTCATCCAAATATTCTAAATATTTTGGTCAAAGAGCTTGGTTTTAAACCGGAAGTTGACCTATTTGCATCTCGCTTGAATAAGCAGCTAAGTAAATATGTATCCTGGATTCCTGATCCAGGTTGTATAGCTGTTGATGCATTTTCACTTTCTTGGGCTGATATTAAATTTTATGCATTTCCTCCGTTCAGTCTCGTGGGGAAGTCAATTGCAAAGATAATAAAGGAGAATGCTATGGGGATCATGATTATACCCCTCTGGCCCAGCCAATTCTGGTACCCAATGATGCTGAAATACCTCGTCATGCCACCAGTGGTACTGCCACAAACAAAGGCACTGCTTCGTTTGCCATTCAAACCAGAAGAATCTCATCCTCTACTACCGAAACTGCGACTAGCAGCAGTTCTCCTATCTGGCAGCACATACAATGCAAGGAATTTTCCCCTGAAGTATCTGAAATCATTTTAAATTCCTGGAGGAAAACCACAGTTAGCAAATATGACTCAGTTTTAAAGCGTTGGGAAATATACTGCAGAGAAGTTGAAGCGGATCCTGTACAAACTTCAGTAAACACAATACTTGAATTTTTGCTGCGGCTGTACAATGGAGGGTGTATGTACAGTGGACTAGCTGCTGCCCGAAGTGCCCTATCTTCCGTTGTGTGTTTGCCTGGTTATAAATCTATTGCTGAACATCCTATGATTTCCAGGTTTTTAAAAGGAGTGTACAACAAACATCCTCCTCTACCGAAATATTCAAGAATATGGGATATTAATGTAGTCTTAAAATACTATGACTCTTTGCCACCAAATGAATTACTCGATCTCAAACAACTGACTCACAAGGTAGCAGTTCTTCTGATGATATTGGGGGCAAAAAGGAAACAGACTCTTTTGACAATAAATATAGACAACATAACGTTTTCTGGAAACCAGCTCATTATTTTACCAAACTCAGTGCAGAAGCACAATAAGCCGGGTCGACATATTGAGGCAATCACATATAATCAATATGTTGAAAATCAGAAACTGTGTATTGTTAATTGCATGGGAATATATTTACAGAAACGGAAACATCTTGTTCCAGTGGATGTGAAACCACTTTTTATTACATATGGGACACCACATAAACCAGCTAGTAGCGACACCTTGTCAAGGTGGGTCAAAGCAGACCTAAAATCAGCTGGGGTTGACACGAGTGTCTTTCAAGCCCACAGCTGTAGGTCTGCCTCAGCAAGTAAAGCCAAGGAGAAAGGCGTACCAGTTCAATATATTCTAAAAAGAGGTTGTTGGAAAGCTGAGAGCACGTTCAGAACATTTTATGATAAACAAATTATTAACCATGGAACAGAGGTGGAAGAGGATTACGTTAATTTGATTCTAAACTAGTGGAACATTTTTTTGTTGAAATGACATTTATCAACATTGTTGGTTGTTATACTTTGGTTATGTTATATGGTGATGAGCAATATCGGTTTTGTTACAATTATACTATGTTTACTCATTGCCTCTTGGGGATAGTGGAATATATAACATTTTACTGTATGCCCCTATTTGTGTGCTCAATTCAGTCAGAGCTTTAAAATCTCATGGGGTCAGCTGCTCCTTCGCAGGAGCAGTGACGTGGAATCACCAATTACCCGATCGTAGTGAAGGGTAAATGGGATTCCATGAACTGTGAACTGCAAGGAGCAGTAGACTACATGCCACACCCAGAATTCCCTCCCCTTTGAGTTTTTTCTGACTTCATTTCGCTGTTCATTTTTCTAAGGGTTCGTCATTATAGCTTTAAATAGTGTTCTCGAGACTATGCGCGCGCATCTCATGTAGTCTACTGCTCCTTGCAGTTCACAGTTCATGGAATCCCATTTACCCTTCACTACGATCGGGTAATTGGTGATTCCACTGGGGCGTGCCTTTTTCTTTGATGATCATCGGAATGTTATGAATGATCAACTCGAGACTGAAAAATCGTGCAGCTACTGTTAACAAACAATCAAGTCAATATAATTTCTTTGGCAGCCATATTGGGAAGCAAAATGATAGGCAAAGCAATTGGCATTAAACATTCAACTCCAGAAACCAAAGAATGCTCGATCCAGTCTTTCTATTGAGATCAGTGGCTTCAAACCCTGTTATCTTTCTAAGCAACTGCAAACAACGATTTGTAGAATTAAGTATGTTAATTTTATGCAACTTGTATTTAATGACCGAACTTTCGAGAAATCCACAGTATGATTTTTAGCATGGCTGCCGTTAAGTCATTTGCAAAAAATGTCAGACTTTCATAAGTGCTTAACTCATAAATTTTGATTTTTCTAGCATTCTGTTTTCTAAAATAGGCAAATTTTTTTAGGTTGAAAAGAGCACGTTCTAAGACTCTAAAAGTTTTTGTATTCGCTTTTAGATTTTGTGGACAATTTATTACGTAATTGGGCAATATTTCACGTCACTGTAAAGCACTAGGAACGATATAAGACAGAATCTAAATCGCAGCCCAGCCGATTCTTTGATCAGTAAAGATATGATGCATGAGAAAGAACCGATAAATGTCTGGAGCACCTTCTACTTTTACCTCACAGTTATCGATATCAATCATATCGGGCCCTGCGTTCAGGAGTCGGCAGTCATAGTGAATGGTGACAATAATTTCTAACAGACAATAAAATAGCTGTGATAATGTTTGGATGAAATAGGTGCCAATAATGTTTTGTTTTCAACCTATCAAAAGTAAATTTTATGTCGCAATGTGAATTATGAGTCATAGTGAATGCTGACCATAATTTCTTAGAGGCCTTTTTGTTTTATATACTTTTTATTCATTGAAAAAAATTATTTGTTGGATTTTTGATGGGAAGAACCAAGAGACTTCATGTTAACGAAGCGAAATGGAAACAAAAGAAAACTACATGAGGAAAGACTATTTCCCTTCTTATTTCCCCCCGGACCATATTAGCTGCAAACCTTGCTAATTTCCATAACAACTGCAAACAACAATTTGTAAATCAATCAAGTGAAGACAGCCCCATTGTACCATTTTACGCCTGATTGACCTCCAATAAAATTGCATTATTATTGTCACTTTTTGCTGGAAAACATTTTAGTTGGATTGTTCCACGGTGAACACCCAGAGACCTTGTGTACTTCTTTGCCAAGGATGCTATTACTGAACTTAATTATATTTTAGAGATAATTGCAGTCTTCTTAAGTTGTAAGAAAAGCAGCTCTTATTTTTTCAAGTTTCTCCATCGTCTACATTCCTGGAGTATTATTCATATACGATATATTCTGGGTAAATTTTTAATCATTTCATATGTATCCATGAACTTCCAGTTCACGTTTTATATAAGTAAAACTCACAAAATCATCTATTCGCACTATTTTCATATAATATCAAGATCAACGTCTTAAAGGTCTACGGCTGCCTATTAAACTCAAAATGGTTACTCTAAAATTGAGCACATGTTTGACGGCATGTCATGTTGTGGTACACCATGCTTAATCGTTGGTGTGAGTATTTACAAAAAAAATTTCGGCTTTCTTCCTATGAGTTCTCAAACAGGTTTCAATGCAATTAAATGAAATATCTTTCCTTGGAGGTAGAGTATGTTATGACGTTGCTGAAGGCTGTGAGCTTGTGGGACTGTATATTCTTTACCAGCTGAATAAATATGCAAGATGCAGGACATTTGTCTTTTTATCGAGACAATGGTTAGCTGTCATGTACAAAAGATACGACTCGCAGTTTGAGCACATAAAGAAGAGCATTAGCAAAGCGAAATGCCCTGTTGGTGAGGTGAAAAAAGAGAGACTGAAATTCATTAGACACATATATTTTTTATTTTCTCATTTTATATCATTAATAAAAGGTAAAGTTACTGATTTCCACAGCAAAAAAATAGATTTCAGAATTCAATATCAAAGTAGATAAAAACAAAATTCAATTAACCTAATTATTCAGATTAGAAGAGAAAAGAAAAGAAATAATGCCAAAACACCGAGTATTAGCCTAGATGTTGCTGTTGACTTTAAATGTGGCTTTAAATTGGTGTAAGGTCTGTGCTGTCTTTTCAACAGCACCAAGTTTACTCCATAGTCATCGTCGTCGTTGTAATCGTAGTATACTCTGGTCAGAGCGTATCTTCATTTATGGCAGCGTGGTAAGAACGTTTATTTATAACAACCCTGGTTGCCTTTCCAAAAGACCCGAAAGCCTCTTTTACTGTTCTGTCCCATCTATACCTTGGCCTTCCTCTGCTTCGTTTTCCGGAAATGTATGCTTCGAGGACTCGTTTCTCCATCCCATCATGCCTCCCTATGTGACCAAATTAGACCAGCTTTTGCCTGCGCATTTATTGTAGTAGCCATTCACTGCTTACATCCAGTTCCTTTCTGACGTCTTCATTTGTACGCCGTTGTACCCAGGGGACTCTCAAAATCCTGCAGGAGTATTTGTTTTCGAATGCTGTGATTCTATTCTAGTCTGCCTTCCATAGGATCCATACCTCGCAAGCATAATTTGGTATTTGAAAGATGCAGGCTGTGAGAACTCTGAGCTTCGTCTCCTAATCCTGTACTTGCCACAACTTCTTCATATCATTCAAAGCTTTTTGAATCCCATGGACAGTCTACTCTTGACTTCCTTGCTGACATCACCTTCGTTCTGGATTCTTGTACCAAGATACCTAAGATTATCAACTTCCTCTAGCTCTGACCCATCAACATTAACTTTTTCAACATCTCTTTTACCCTCCTTTACCACTGCCATTACCTTTTTCTTGGAGGCATTCATTTTCAAACCATAATCTTTGCTCTTCTCATTTAGAGATGTAACATATTTATTCAGACCGGATCCTGACTTGGATATCATTGCTACATCATCTTCATATCTAAGATCTCTCATCTTTGAGCCTGCTACATGTAGTACATCAAACTGTTCTATCTGCTCATCGTTCACTACCCCCTTCATTATGTTTTCGGTGTAGATGTTAAAGAGTGCTGGGGAGAGTATGCATCCTTGTCAGACACTCTTCTTGGTGAAAAACCAGTCTATAACGCCACATTCTAGTCTGACTGCTCACTGCTGATCCAAATACAACGATTTTATCAATTTAATCACATGTGGGGGAAATCCCATTTTCAACATCACAGTCCCAGTTGCTTGCATCTGGCATTATCAAAGGCTTTAGAGTAGTCCACAAAACAGATGTACAAATCTCGGTTCATTTCGTAGCATTTCTGAATCAGTAGTTGGAGGATGAATATGTGGTTTCTGGTACCTCGATGTTTCATAAAGCCTGCCTGAGCAGCATCAATTTCCATGACCAGTTTCTGGGTCATTGTGTTGAGGAGTATTTTCAGCATGATCTTAGTAGCGTGACAGATGAGGGATATTGTTCTATGATTTTCACAACATTGCAGATCTCCCTTCTTCGGCAAAGGCACATATAGAGCACGACACCAGTCAACATGCCATTCTTCGTCTGCCAGATCTTCACACAGAGCTCGTGCATCAGGTTGGTAATTGCTTCTTCGCAAGCAAGTAATAGTTCTGCTGGCATACCATCGCATCCTGGTGACTTCCCCTCTTCAATGCTTTTAATGCCTCTTCTACTTCAGACCGCAGAGGCGTACCCTCTGAATATTGCAGTGAAGTGTCTTCATTGGAAAGAAGAGTACTCTATACCTTAGAAGCTAGAGCAAGATACAATAGAAGTAATACACAAATAACACTTAATATATGTTGTTACTCGAAGTTTCACGCTATTGCGATCATTAGATAAGAAAGATCTGTCTGATCGAGAAAACCTGAAAATTTTGGATTACCTGGATGTCACACTGAATCTACCAAATGCAACACATTCACCTTACAGAAAGCAGAATGATCAACCGACCACTTTATGTCAACAAAAAATCCAACAATCTACCTACAATTATCAATTGCCTTCACGCATCCATCAATAAAAGATTGAACAAAATATCCAGCAGCAAGGTTATGTTTGAAGCGGCAAAAGTGATGTTCCATCAAGCCTTGAAATCAACTTGTTACCAGTATCAACTATTCTATGGAAATCCAAAACCACGCACGGGAAAGAAAAGAAATCAAAAAAGAAACATAATTCTGTTCAATCCACTCTTTTGAAAAAGTATAGGAACAAATGTCAGCAGAATCTTTCTCGAACTGATCGATAGCACTTGTCAACCAACCACAAACTCCATGAAATATTTCATAGAAATACCATCAGAGTAAGCTAAAATTGAATAAGAAACATTACGACACTTGTTCAAATGCGACCTCCGAGTAGATCTGTTTACAATTAACATTATCTCATGCAATACCCCCTTTTTCACCACGCTCGTAGCGATCTCTTTGGTCAGCTTAGATATACTCCCCATTTAGACTTTTCAATTTTGAACGACGAGTCACTCAGTAACCTCTTTGTAGCTTCACAGCACGGTCCAGCTACAGAGGGGTACGAACGAACGAACCAACGACCAGCAGAACAAAGCAAAGAAAACACAGTGCTGGGATTATCTCGTTATAATGGTCAAATGTTATACTCGTTTCAAGGTTGTTCGCTAAAATAAACAAACGCAAAAATTGAATTAAATACTTAAAGAAATAGTGCTTAGAATAATGTCCATTAAGTTTCAAGCAGCAAACTAAATAGGTTAAATATAAGTTAAATAATTAAATAATACTCTATATAATTACTAAGCAAACGGCAATAAATAAATAGCGGCTAATTAGAAACTTTATGAAGAAATCCATTTAGGCCTACAAGCAAAGCGAGAAAAAGAAACGAAGAACTAAGCATGGAAAAACGGAAAGTACTATAATAGACGTGTAAACAAGACAATTATTCTACAATAAATTAGTTAAACTAACTTACTATCTGTTTGTCCTCGTAGCTATAAACTTGTCTATTAGTATTGGGTCTTTGTCTTGAGCTCGGGCCTAAGCAACAACACAGCAGGAGAAAAAACACTGCTAGGCCAACGAAGCTCTTCTTAGACGTCTTGCTTCTTCGTCTTCTGTCTTGAACTGAGAGCTTGCACGCGCAAAAACCACGCCTGACAGCCTTTATAGCTACGAGTCCCAAGGGTAACAAAAATGCACGATTACACAAAGGATCAAATGTCAAACGAAATCACAACACAAACAGCAGCAACAACAAATCACAGAACATTGAATTGAATGAAAAACAAAAACTACTGTTCTGTATTCAACATACCCGCCCTCAAACAGGCGATAAGTCTGTTTCCCATCTCAATAAAACTCTATGTTGAATCGTCAACTGCAGCTTCCAGCAAGCATAACTTTGTCACCGGTCTTTTATATTCTGAGCTCACGGTCTTCACTTTCGCTGATCGGACGAGTCCATCTCTTCCTGCGTATACTTCAACTATTCTTCCCAACGGCCATTGATTTCTGTTCTGCGTTTGTTCCATAATGAGCACCAAATCATTCTCTTTCAGATTGCGTTCGATTGAATTCCACTTCTGTCTCACTTGCAGAGTCGGCAAATATTCCTTGGTCCATCTTTTCCAGAAAACGTCAGCCATGTATTGAACCTGCTTCCATCTTCTCTTGCTATACGACTCTTTACTCGTAAAAACGCCAGGTGGGAAACTTTGATTGGATCTCAGGAGAAGCAAATGATTTGGAGTTAATGCATTGAAGTCGTTGGGGTCGTCTGATACCTTGGTGAGCGGTCTTGCATTCAGTATTGCTTCAACTTCACAGAAAAGGGTCTGTAAACCTTCATCGTCTACCATCTGATTTCTCAAAATCGCATTCAAAACTCTTCTTACCGATCTTATTGCACGCTCCCATGCACCACCCATGTGCGAGGCTGTTGGAGGGTTGAACTTCCACTTAATTGCTTTCTGAAGGAGAAAATCATGCACTTGAACCTGATTCCATTGCTGCATTGCGATTCGGAGTTCCTTTTCACCACTTCTGAAGTTCGAACCGTTGTCACACCGTATTTCTTCCGGATTTCCACGTCTCGAAATGAATCTTCTGAGGGCATTGATAAATGAGCCTGTGTCCAAACTGTGCACAATTTCAAGGTGAATCGCTCTTATGGTAAGGCAAGTGAATATGACTCCCCATCTCTTGACCGAACATCTCCCTCGCTTGACCGTAAACGGGCCGAAACAGTCGATTCCAACAAAGGAAAACGGTGGTTTATCTGCGGTTACTCTATCTTCAGGCAAGTCCGCCATCTTCTGCTTCCCAGGATTTCCGCATCGACGCTTACAGTCGAAACAACTTCTGATGATGCGACGCACTGCTGGTCTTGCCTGGATGATCCAAAATTTTTCTCGAATGCAAGCCAAAACATACTCTTGTCCAAAGTGTGCAGAAATCTGGTGAAAGTGACGAATAATAAGATCGCTCACGTGATGCTGTTTGGGAAGGATAATCTGATGATTTGCTTCATGACTTCTACGCGGGGCATTGTTGAGTCGACCACCAACGCATAATACGCCATCGATGAGAACTGGATCTAATCTGTACAGAGAGCTTGATCTTCTTACCGTTTTCTGTTGAGACTGTAATAGCTTTAACTCTTCTCCAAAGCATTCGTGTTGTACAGATTTCGCTATCGCACATTCTGCTTCCTGCATCTCCTCCGTCGTCAGTCTGCCACTCTTTGACTCATGTTGCGCTTCACTGTCTCTTCTGATGTTTCTTAGCAACCAACGTTTATATCGCAATAACCAAGCCACGGACTTTTCTAGAGCCACCCAGCTGGAGAACTTGCAAAATATCTGATCAGTCATACCGTTGGATGGGCTGATTTGCACTGAATGCGTCTGCACGATCTTCTTTACTTCGACATCATTTTCTGACAAATCTGGTGGGCAAACGATCTTCGGCCAATACTGCTGCTCTTTGGATAGAAACTCTGGACCATGTAACCATCTATCACTGTATATCAAGCCGTCTGCACTGAGTCCCCTGGACGCATCATCTGCCACATTGGAGCCTGCATCAACGTATCGCCACTGTGATGGATCGGATCCGTCATGTATCACTGCGATTCGGTTTCCAACATACGTATTAAATCGCCTGCTTTCATTCCTGATGTAACAGAGTACAGCTGTGCTATCTGTCCAAAAAGTCGATTCAACGAGTTTAATGTCCAATTCCCTCTTCAGCATAGAATCCACTTTGACGGCAAGAGTTGCAGCAGCCAATTCCAGTCTTGGTATTGTTATTTTCTTCAGGGGGGTTAATCTCGACTTTGCAAGAATAAATGAGCATGACACATCGCCGCTTCGGTCGACTGACCTCAGGTACGTTATAACGCCATATCCCACTTCAGATGCATCACTGAAATGATGAAGCTGATTCGTTACTGAACTTTTAACACCTGAATCTGTATAGCATCTTTGTACTTCTAACTGTTCCAATTTTTTGAGATCGTCCAGCCAAGATCGCCATTCCTCGAGATTGATACCTGATATTTGTTCATCCCACCCAACTTCATTCTTGCATAACCGCTGTAGGATTATCTTTGCCTATGTACGGTGAAACAAAACCAAGTGGATCATATACAGAAGAAATCTTACTCAACATTCCTCTTCTGGTGGGTGGAACTTCTTTCATACCGATATTGAAGGTGAATCTGTCAGTTTCCACGTCCCATTGCAAGCCAAGAGCTCTCTGTATCGGCAGTTTGTCGTCTTCAATATGAACGTTCTTCAACTCCTTCGACCTTTCGCTTTCTGGTACCGCATCCAAAACTTCTCTCGAATTGCTAACCCATTTCGTCAAATGAAATCCACCTTTGGCCAACAGATCAGTAAGCTGCTTCTGTATTCTTGTTGCTTCTTCTACGTTGTTCACGGAAATGAGAAGGTCGTCAACATAGAAATTTCGTCGAACTGCTCGCTTGACGTCATCAGCAAATGAACTTGCATTATCCTCAGTGACTTTCTGCATGGCAAATGTTGCACAGCTGGGAGACCATATTCCTCCAAATAAATGGACCATCATCTGATATTCAGCAGGCTCCAGTGCAAAATCGCCTCCAGGATACCACAGGAATCTCAACGCGTTCGCATCATCGGAAGTCACTCGCACCTGATGGAACATTGCTTCAACGTCGGCCATGAGGGCTGTGGGCTCGTTCCTGAATCTGCAAAGTACACCGATTAGGGAATTCGACAAGTCAGGGCCTTGAAGGACTTTATCGTTGAGGGAGATATTTTTGAACTTCGCAGCGCAGTCAAACACGACCCTCACTTTGTCTGGCTTCTTTGGATGCGTCACACTATGGTGCGGCAGGTACCATAGTTTGCCATCGTTCACTTCTATTTCGCTTTCCGGGACTTGTCTTGCATAACCCTTTTCGAGTAATTCGTTAATGAATGTGGTGTATTTCTGCTTCAAACCGGGATCTTTTTGCAGTCGACTTCTCAGGTATTCTAACCGTTTCTGGGCCAACATTCGGTTATTCGGAAGATCGGGGGGATTTCTTTTCCACGGGATTGAAACATGGTAATGGCCTTGATTTAACTGAATTGACTCTTTAAATACAGTAAGTGCTCTGCCATCTTCTACGGACATAGTTTTCTGGCTGTCGACATTTGACTCTGCGAATTCTTGGTTGAAGTACCTCCTCAATTGATCATAGAGCTGGTCATCAGATGAAACAGGATTAGAAAAGAAGCATTGATTACCGTGGTTGTAGGCAACACCGATTGGGCCATTGAGCGTCCAACCAAAAACGGTCTTTATTGCATATGGACCACCATTCTCACTTTTCCGCGATTCTTCTGGGTGTAAAGCACCTGGCACATCTACTCCTATTAACAAGTTTACCTCACCACCACGAATTTCATCCGGCAGCATGATTCCACTCAAGTGGGGCCATCTTTGCACGTCTTCTTGGCGGGCCAATGCTGATAGAGAAACATTCATCTTCTTTGTTGAATACACACTTGGTATTTGAAGGCATTGTGTCCCCTCAAGGTTCATCACTTCTAAGCTGACAACAGTTGTTTGGTAATTTGTATCGACACCACTGATAGTTGCTACCGATGTTTGATGTTTCGTTCCAGTCACACCGAGTTCTTTCAGAAGAGCTTCACTACAAAAAGAGGCAGTGGATCCGCTGTCAAGAAGGGCGTAGGTCTTGATTACCTTATCACTTTTCGCTCCTTTCACCTTCAGGGGTACTATTGGCAATCCCTTGTTGTCTCGTCTCTGTGCGTCACAGGCAGTAACTCCGACAAACGATTCTTTGGGCGCAGTTGGGTCAGTCTGGGTATTATTTCTCCACTCGTCCTTGCGTTTCTTCTCGTATGCCATCACAGAGTTGTGTATCGCAGTCAGATGTTTACGACGTATATCACAATTCGGGACTGTGCAGTCTTTCCTCTGTTTACATCCGGCTGAAAAATGGTAGAACGACAGGCAGTTATCACAAAGTTTCTTAGAGCGAATGAAATTAAACATTTCCTCGCCGCTTTTCTTCTTGAATTCATCACAGTCAATCAACTTGTGGGGTTTCTCGCAGAAGTAGCATCGCACGTTTGCTGGACTGGAATTCGGTCTTCGGTCATTTGTCTGGATACTGAAATTCAGGTTTCGCTGTGTATTCACTGAAGTGGGAATTCTGTTCCGGGTATTTCTGGACGACTGATCTCTGTTTACACTGTCCATAATGCTACCGAAAACTGGGTCATTCTTCTCCTTCGATACTGTCCTGATGAGGCAACGTACGTCTTCAACCGTTGGTTCCCTTCGACGTGATCGGATCTCTTGAACACGTGATTGCCAACGAGACTTCACAAAGTTCGGACATCGCTCCAGAATCTTCACCAATCTGTCTTCGTTGTTCATTTGCGTCAATCTACCAGCCGCTTTCAGGGTTATTTCGCAATTCTCGAGGTCATCCGCCAGTTCTTGCAAACCTTCTCTGTCACCGGGTTTTATCACAGGACCGTCAACACAGTGTATGCATCACCAAAGCGTTCTGCCAAGATCTGTTTCGCCTTCGCGTATCCATACTGAGGTTCTAGGAGAATGCACCCTTCTATCGCTCTTCTTGCTTTCCCTGAGCAGAACTGTATGAGGAGTTGTAAACGTCTACTGTAATCACAGGTACCATTTTCGATATTATTTTCAAAAGATCGAATGAAAAGAAAATACTTCAACGGATTACCGTCAAATACGTTCAATTCTGATTTCGGTAGGAGGGCAGCAACTGTCAATTTCTTCATTGTATCCAGGTACTCTTCTCCAATAGCGTTTGTTCTCGAATATGATTCTTGTACAAGGTCGCGGTTCGGCAGAGGGGGGTCCGTAGGTTCACGGCTCTGCTGAGGGGGGTCCATAGGTCCAGGGTTCCAAGGGTCGGCAGATGGATTCAAAGTGGGATGCTGTATTGGACTGGGTGCTAGCGGGGGCTGGGGGTGATAGGTTCTTTTTTCAGTCTTGACAACGGGTTCTCTTCTCGGGTCTTCTTTCTTCTGCTGAAACGGGTTCCTTGTATTTCGGGGGGATTCGCTCAACAATTCTGTCTGGGATCTGGTCGCCAATGCGAATTCATTGCAGACTCGTTCTTCAGCTTGAAGCTTTGCAAGTTTGGTGTCGAGGGTCAGCCTCTTCTTCCGTTGAATTAATCGCAACTCTTCTTGGGCAATGTCTTGAGATGCTGCCAACATGGATGCCTCTGCGAGCAAGGAAGCCTTTCTTGTTGCATGTTTCAACATCATATCCTGGAGTACGTATTTACCAGACTTGGAGGTTTTGGAGCTTCTAGAATGGGAAGGGGAACTTGAGGAACGTGATCTGACTTCGCTTACTGAGTCTTCAGGTCCAACATCATCCGGTTGAGTCGGTCCAAAATCATCCGGTGGAGGTGGGGGTGGTTTCGTGAGAGAGTGGGTTACTACTGATACTCTTTCCATTGCGTCTAGGAATCTTCTCTCGGCGTCTTTCATGTATACTAGGCATTCCTCAATGTCATCCTCGTCCGTTGTTACGTCTTTGTATCCGTCACATGCTGCCTTGAAATCTTCAAATTTCCCAATGAGCCGGTTTTCTGCCAATCTGATTTCTTCTAAGGTCTTTCCGATAACCAAAACTTCTGAGACGCGATTCACAGCTTTCGTCAACTCCCGCTTCGCATTAGCTCTAGTCTTCTTCAGGTTTCGAATAATACCGGGGTTGATACCATCGTCTCCGCATAACGCCATAACTTCTAGCTTTGATACTTTCGACGTAGATACGAACTGATGTAGCTTCACAGCACGGTCCAGCTACAGAGGGGTACGAACGAACGAACCAACGACCAGCAGAACAAAGCAAAGAAAACACAGTGCTGGGATTATCTCGTTATAATGGTCAAATGTTATACTCGTTTCAAGGTTGTTCGCTAAAATAAACAAACGCAAAAATTGAATTAAATACTTAAAGAAATAGTGCTTAGAATAATGTCCATTAAGTTTCAAGCAGCAAACTAAATAGGTTAAATATAAGTTAAATAATTAAATAATACTCTATATAATTACTAAGCAAACGGCAATAAATAAATAGCGGCTAATTAGAAACTTTATGAAGAAATCCATTTAGGCCTACAAGCAAAGCGAGAAAAAGAAACGAAGAACTAAGCATGGAAAAACGGAAAGTACTATAATAGACGTGTAAACAAGACAATTATTCTACAATAAATTAGTTAAACTAACTTACTATCTGTTTGTCCTCGTAGCTATAAACTTGTCTATTAGTATTGGGTCTTTGTCTTGAGCTCGGGCCTAAGCAACAACACAGCAGGAGAAAAAACACTGCTAGGCCAACGAAGCTCTTCTTAGACGTCTTGCTTCTTCGTCTTCTGTCTTGAACTGAGAGCTTGCACGCGCAAAAACCACGCCTGACAGCCTTTATAGCTACGAGTCCCAAGGGTAACAAAAATGCACGATTACACAAAGGATCAAATGTCAAACGAAATCACAACACAAACAGCAGCAACAACAAATCACAGAACATTGAATTGAATGAAAAACAAAAACTACTGTTCTGTATTCAACACTCTTTTTGTATAGTGACGGCAAATTAAACATCGTCTCAAATAGAATTATTCTAGAAGCTATAATTTCTTTCATTGATAAAAGTAAGCGGTTCTTATAGCATTCTGACATGTAATAACCATCCTGTAACAACCTTTTTCTTCGGCAAACGAAAGTTTGTCTTTTGTCGTATTTTCTTAAATTTTAACTTAAATGAGGATTTTCCAAATTTCATGAAAGACAGGGACCTGATGACCTCTTTCCCCGCCACTCATGGCACATGTAAAATGTATTCTTCAGGTTTTGTTGCTATATTTAAAAAATGCACTGGTAAAACAAAAACATAAACAGGAATAATATAGCATTTTTTACTTCATCTGCTCCTCTTGAAAAATCAATTTATGGTAGACATAAACAAAAATCCTTATCGTATCTGACTCAGTTGAGAGTCGGAAACTTGATCTAAACTTTACAAAGCCAATTCGCAAAACAAACGATGGAATTGAAGATACAGGTCACTTTTTGTTGCTCTGTCCTTCCTTTGACGCACAGAAGAGAAACCTTTCCCTTGGATACCTGCTTGACTAAAGCAATTTTGCAGTGGGACCAGATCTATGGGATGGACCAGGGACGCATTGCCTGATTATTCTACATGTTATATTTACCCTTTTAGTTGTGCATGTAAACAAATACCATACCAAGATAGTAAGTCTAGTTCATATGAAAACGTGAACCATATGTACGGCTATTTGATGAAAGATCCACCATGTTGTTTGGTGCTGCCAAAATGACTCACAGTGAGTAAGTTACTTTACTACCATGTTTTTTGATTTCGAAGGCAAGCTTGTGTTTGATTGCTTTTCTAACACCATAGCAATCATTCACCTCTTTTCTGATTGGCCTATTTTGATCCACATCTAGGTATATAAATCAGATAGGTTCCGGTTTCGATCACATTCTGACGTATTACTCTGTTGAGTGTCAGACGAAAAGCTTAAGTAATCTATGCATTCCTTTCACTATGTTTCCGATCTTCTTGGCTATATTAAACATTATTTCACCTGACCATTTGTTGACAAAAAGATCTAACACATGAGGAAGAAAGGAGTGATAGTAACAATAAAAATTGTTAAAGTGCTGTGAAAATATTGAGGAAGAGTTAAACAGGTTCCAGCAGAATATTTTGTCTTTTCTAGGAGATGCAGCATTTTTCATTTGCTGCAGACACTTTGCCACCCCGACCCCAAAGTAATAGGATTAAGACATCAGCAATGGTAAAATCTCATGACCCTCGGGGAGCCCCCCTGCACCCTTTGACCGGCTCACAATGACCAAAGACACCTTGTTTTTCCTGTGGAATATGACTTTCTATCTGCTTCCTATTACATTTTTTGTAATGATTCTGGCATTCCTCTTTCCTGGCTTCACCCATAGCGGAGATCACGCCCCCACGGGCCCCTTTGAACTCACTGAGCATCCCTCTGAAAACGTTGCCAGTCCGTACCTGCTATTGACCCTTTTCAATTTTTACATTTTACGCCCTTCCGTCTCTTTGTTTACTGAAAAATTGGCATTGAATTAATTGTCAAAAAGTGTAACTTTCTATTGTGGTCCTATTTTGCATTTTAGAAGGGGATCTATGCTGGAGCGGACATAAAAATCTCAAAAAATCAAAGTGATTCTGAATCTGAATCTCAGATCAAATAAATCTCGAATTTCAAACGAAAGTGAAAGAAACACACCCAAACTCAAAATCACTCGCAGACGATAATGGCGGCACCAAACAATATTCAATCGTTCTTAGAGAAAGCACTTTGTTACGCTGTAATTAACAGGGACTCTAGTAAAGTTCGAGAACTCGTAAACTTATGTGATGGAACATTCAGAGATGATAATGGAAATACACTTTTACATTTGTTTTCAACAGTCGAAATAACGAAGATTTTAATTGAAAAAACAAATGTCGACCTTAACTGCAAAAATAAATTTGGACATACTCCACTTCACATGTGGTATCGATACGTGAGTTGTGAAAATGATAAAATAACTTTCAAATTGATTAACAAGAAAGAATTTACAAGAAATTACGATATCATGAAATGCCTCCTTCAATCATCAGGTGCGAATTGTAATATTCAAGATGATGATGGGTTTACTGTTTTAAATCATGTTCTTGTATCATGTTTGAACCCTGAAGTTAATTTGCTTGAAGATCAAGTGATTTCATTAGTTCGATTGTTGTTGTCTCATAATGCTGATCCTAATATCGAAGATGATGATGAGGGAAATACACCATTACATTGGGCGATTCATTTGCAATCTACAAGTCTGGTGAGATTATTAATCAACCATGGCTCAAATGTTAATGCACAGAATAAGTTGGGAAATACACCACTTCATTCGCTAGCTGATTGCAGATATGATGATGATTACGAACGTGAAATAGCAACATTTTTGGTAGAAAATGAGGCAGACTCAACACTACAAGATAAATATGGGAGAACAGCTCTTCATTTGGCTATACTTCATAAAAGGGAAAAGCTATTTCATTTGCTTTTAGAATCCGAACATTCCAATAAATCGGATAAACTCTCACTTAATCAATCCGAAAAAAGAAACTCACTTCTGCACATTGGAGATAAAAATGGCCTAACTCCATTGCATTTTGCTGTTACATATAATCGTACACAAATTGCACAACTACTCTTAAGGCATGGAGCTGACGTGAATGCAGTTGATAAATATGGAAGTTCTGCCTTGCATTATGCAGCTTTCAAAGGCCATTATAACATGATAAAGTATCTGAGGGATGCAGGTGGAAACCCTGAGCTTGCTAATGAAAATGGCAACACACCTGAGATTTTTGCCTTGAGAAGAAATTACTACAAAACAGTAGCAGCTCTTCAGGTAGAACCAACACAATTTCCAGAGAATATAAAACTAATAATCATCCCTGACCCAATTCCTGATAATACCATCTCTCTTCAGAGATATCCATGTGATCACAACGTTTACTTTCCAATTTTCAATTTGACACCAAATCAATCCAATCACATTCCAGTTGAAACCTGGAATATTTTGTTGGAAAAGAAATTTCATGGAGATTCTCAGAAATTCCTGAAAAATTTGATGGAAGTTCCAGGAATTGGCAAAATACCAAAAATCAGTGAGGTCAATGAAATAAGGCAAGCAATTGAGACATTTATGGACAAGGTAACAAAATGTATCTCTATTATTGACAGTCGATTCAAAGGAGAAATATTAAAGAGTGGTAGCGTGTATGAAGATACAAAGGTTGGAGATCCAGATGAATTTGATTACATGTTTATTCTGACAGAATTTGAGAAGATTTGCTCAATCAACATTACTGATCAAACTTATGATGATCTTGAAATTAAAAAACATCCAAACAAACCTGCTGATGAATTTGATGAGTTTTTTGAAGGGGAAAACCTCGCATGCAGGAAAGTGATGGAGAAATTTGTTAAAACCTGTACACAGGCACTATCAATGATAAATGACAAGTCTTTGCCAGACAGCTTGTATTATGTCAGTCAAACTTCAAAAACCAGAAAAGGAGTATTTAATGTGCACCCTGGAATCACAACTTGTGAAATTCAATTTGAATGGTGTGGACCATTTTACAAAATTCTTGTCATAACAGCTGATTTGGTGCCAGCAATTAGGGTGAAGTCCTGGCCAAAATTTGCTGAGACTGAATCTGAATTATTAACCCAAGATATAATCAAACAAGGATGTCATGTGGTGCAAAAGTCTGACAAATGGAGACTTTCCTTTTCCCTCGCAGAACAAACTATCATGAACAGTCTTTCTGATAACCTAAGATCTGCTTACATTGAAGCTAAAGTTGCACGTAACCCTCAGGTTACTATGGAGTGTGTCATTTCTGAAGAGGAAATAGAGGATTTGGAAAATTTTTTGAGTGTCAAGCCAGTCATAGATGGAAGAAAGTTGATCCCTTCGTATCTGTTGAAACTTGTGCTTTTTGAATGCATTGATGACTATCAAAGAAATGGCAGAGATACATCAGAGATCACCTCAGCTACGATATTTTCAAAGTTGCACAAATGCTTACAAGAGAACAGTCCTGTTCCATTCTATTTCATGAAAAAACACAATTTTCTTGAGAAAGTTTTTAACGAAGAACGCCCTCGTGAACATGTTGCTTTTGCAGTATCCGTCATTGACTGTTTTTTCAAGCATAAACACAATATGAATGATGATGAAATCCAATAAACATTTGAAAGGTTTGAGACTTTATTTGATTATTTGTAGAATTGTTAGTATTCATCTGTGCAGATAATTCAATAATATTTTAACACAGGGGCTAACACTTTTAGGGAAGGGAACATGTAAATAAGCAACCAGGGCTGGAAATTTTAAAACAATAAATAAACCCACGGCTCAGTATGAAATAAATCATGCAACTTGTATTTAAGCAGCTATGCTGAAAGTGCTTAACTTTATATGATAACATTATGTTTCTTTGTTAAAAGAAGAACCTTCAGTATTTTAAAGGATTCCTTACACACCATCAATTTTAACTGTTTGTTGGCAGCCTGTAGGCATGGGCTAGCACTAGATGGAATTGCCACCCCTTATGCAAGTTGATTAATTTTTTTGCCACCCCAAGAATATTTCTAAAGAAAAGACAATGGCTTCTAATTGCCCAATGTTGCAATTTCTAGAGAATAATTGAAATAGAAAAAAAAATTGGATGAGAATAAGTGTGAAAAACAGCATATTTTATGATTGAAATAGAAGTGGTCTAACTCATAAAAGTTGTTGTTTTTTGAATTTTGTTTATTTTTCAAAATATGAGAAACTCCTTAGTAACATTGAGGTGTGAGAATCGAAAATATTTAAACAACTTTGAAGGATAGGACCAATTTTCAATTGCTTATTGAAAAAGTGTATGATAGGGATCAAGAAACCACAAGGCTGTACAAAATTCCACCAATACCCGCAGTCCGCAATGAAACTTCATCTGGAGCTGCAAGATTTTGAAATTGAATCCATAATTGAAATGCCAAATCAATTGCAGACAGGGTAAAATACCATATCTAGGTTTATTTTTTTGGCATCAATATTGAATGAATACAATACCTCCATGCGCTGCACAACCTCTTGTGTACTGATGTGGTGGTGCCAGGTTTCCTCTGACAAGAGGAGTAGAACCTTTTACAGATGGGTATATTACCTGGATGATTCGCTCCAAGACAATGAATATTAAGTTACTGGGTCAACCTCCTCGGACAGGGATGTTGTCTACCCCCCTTCCCCCTAGTGCCACCACTGGTGTAATGATGACATCCCTCCATGTACTTCATGTCCTCCGATGTATTTAAATTTTTTAAGGGTAATTTCATCTCAAGCTCATTATTAAAAATTGCCTAGCTGAAGGGTAAATTTGAATACTCAAAATTTCTTACCAATGGCTTAGCTTTTTTTCTTTAAAAGTTGTTTCTTAGAATATCTTTAAAGTTTTTGTACAACATGTTTTAGTAGTTTTTTACATTCAAAAGTGTGCCAGGTTACAAATATCCACTGTAACCCACTTCTCCAAAACTGCTGCACGATTTTCATTGCCAATTGCATCAGAACTAGAATTGTTTATCATTCCTCTATCCAGTATTAGAATTGCTTAAAGTTTTTGTCTTGTGGAGAACTGTCTTTTTTTATAAGCAGTTGCTTATAGAAAAATTATGTGTACTGTTTATTAAAATTTAGTAAAATTATGTGTACTGTTCCAGGGGTTGATTCTCTTTAGGAATGTAATTACCTTGTTCATTTTTCTTTAAGAAACAATATTAAAGAAACTTAAGAGCCAGATTTTAAAAACCTAACAAACTTTGGTAGGAGATTTTGTGTGAACCAAAAAAGTTAAGAAACTAGATTTAAATATAAAAAATAACTACATGAATGAACTAATAGAAAAAAAACTGCCATGTCATATTTGATAAGATACTTATTAATACTGTTCGATTAAATAGCAATTCACACGGTGGGATTACGTAACTGAGTGCGGTGTTGTTCTGTATGATAGCAAGAAACGGTGTAACTTTTTTGTCCACGGTTTACCTTCTACAATTGCAGCTTGGATCGTTTTAGTTAACGGTTGATTGAAACATTCAACTTCTCCATTGGCTTGTGGCCAGCGAGAAGTGATTTGTTCATGTTTTATACTGAGTGCGTTGCAATATTTACAGAATTCTTCTCCTTGAAAGGGTGGCCCGTTGTCGGATTTGATGATTTCAGGAATTCCATGAACTAATAATATGCGATCAAGTTTCAGAATGATTACTGATGCTTTAGTTGATTTTACAATTTCCACTTCAGGAAAACGAGAGTATCTGTCTATGAGCACAAGTAGGTATTCACCACTTGGTAACGGTCCGTAGAAGTCGATCATCAATGTACTCCATGGTAATTTTGGCATTTGTATAGTTGTACCGGTTCGGGCGGATTTTGTCGTCTGGTGGCTTGACATGTGAGACATGATTGAATTGGGTTTTTTACTAGCTCGTCAATTCAAGGAAACCAGATTTTGTCTCTTAACAATGATATTGTCTTTGATAGTCCTTGCTGACTTTCATGGGCAATACTAACAGATCGTTGCTGAAGTGATCTTGGAATAACTATTTGAGTTCCTCGTAGAATCACATTTTGCGTTCCGATAGTAAGTTCGTCTTTAATTAACCTGTAGTCTTTCGAAATAGATTCCCATGTACCTGTACGAATCGCATCACGAAGTTGTTGAAGTTCTTTATCGGTATTGGTTTCTTGTGCGATTTCTTGCAGGGTCATTGCTTTCGGTACAGCATTGCTTGTAATGTAACTTATATATTCCTCTGTTTGTTCAGATTTGTTAGTCATTTTATCTGATGGGTGTCTAGATAAGTAATCAGCTGCGTTCTCACTTCCTGGTTTATACTGAACTTTAAAGTGCCCCTGACACGAAAATTTTTATCAGCGGAATAGAATGAAAAAATGGTGAGGATTTCAAAAATCACATTTTTAGTTTCATTGAAAGGGGGCTTCCTTCCCATTTGGGGGGTCAAAGCCCGAAATTTTAGCTTTAAAAATGGCAAGAGGTCTGGGGACGAGACTACGTAAAGAGCAGGAATTGATTTTTGACAACAACAACTGCACATGTTGATTTGCGCCCTTTTCTATGCAAGACTTTCGCACGAATATGTGATCTTTTGCTAAAAAATCGGACCAAAGCTCTGGATGCGATTCAATCAAAGAAATAAATTGTAATGAGAAGGAAATGGTTTTGACGGTGTTTATAGACCGTAGGAAAATGAGCCACTGTGGAAGCTGTAGCAGGTAAAAGACAACAGCAAGAAGGTGGAGAGGCTCGATCCAAGACGGCCTAGCTTAACGAACCATCTCAGCAAGATTTGACGGTGAAGAATTGGTTAATTAACGTTAAACTATAACTATGTTAAACTATTTTTACTTTTTTGTCTATCATATTAATTATTTCTGGGCTTTAATGTGAAATCAGAGTTCTCCGACATTGTTTTGGTAATAGATGCACAGCACGAAAATAGAACGAAAAATTATTAGGCCAAAATAAATCGTGTTTCCGGAACAGACTGATGACAATTTTTCCAGCACCAATTCCAGTTTCTTAGTTATTCATGATATTTTGGTAATAGATAAGTACTTACGCATTATTTTTTATAAGCAATTGCTTTACAAGCAACTCAGTACTCGATATGACAAAAACTTAAGCAATTCCAGTTCTGGATTGAGGAATGCTAAGCAATTTTAAAATTATTTCTAAGATCCTATTGGCAATAAAAATCCTGCAGCAGCTACAGAGAAGTAGGTTTTAGTGGATATTAGTACCCCGGCAAACTTTTGTATGCAAGATACCATTTAAATTTGTTGTACAAAAACTTGTGAGTATTCAAGTAAGTAAGAAACAAATCTTCAAGTATAAGCAATTGCTAAGCAATTTTGAGTACTCAAATTGGCCCTCTAGCCAAGCAATATTCAGTACTGAGCTCAAGCTGAAATTGCTTATAAAAAATGCGCGTAAACTAGAAATTTAGATGTTTTTTGCAATTAAACTTCTGGGACCAAGGAGCATTTCAATTCCTTTCAAAACGGGCAAGATTTCTCAAGAACACAGGATTTCCAGGGATTCTCAAGAGATTCGATTAAAACAATAGGATTGTCTGGAAGATTGAATCAGATTTTCAGGGAGTGTTTGCCCTGGTTTGGAACCAGACTTACTTTATTGTTGCTTAGAGTTTCACAGTAAGTGTGATATCATTATTGTGTATTAGATATTTTTCAAACAAATTGCCAAGAAAGAGTGCCATTTTCTTTTCAATGCCCCCCTAAAATATCAAAAATTTAATGAATACCCAAAGCACTTAATAGGTAAAATGCACTATAAATATCTTTATAAGAAACTTAGCCGAAGCCTTAATACTAAAAGTTTCTTAAATTTTCTACTTTCTTTATTTAGGGAGGCACTTTTTTAAAACTTGGTAATTTTGATTCCTCTAAAAATGACATAAAAATTTGGGGGTAAGGCATCTTACAATCTAATTCTGGCATTTAAGAATCTAAGTTGCCAAAAACTTGAGTGGTAAGGTATCTTATTCGATTTTCAGAATATGTTCTCTTCGACAGTTTTTTAAGAGTTTTTAAATTTGTTGAATGTTTATACTTCTTGAACAATTTGTTTTTCTTCTATCTGTTGTTTTACTGCTGCCACCTTTACCTTTGAATCAAAAAAGTATATCGTCGTAGAAAATCCAACGTACGATCAAAGCCCAGTCTAGTCTTATAGGCCTAGGCCTACATAATCAACCAACCGAGCGAGCAAAGATTGTGACAAGAAAGCAAGATGGTTACAATTTGATATTTATAGTCTCAAATGGATCAAATGCTTCGATTTCTTTATTATTTACATCGTTGTGTCTTTCAATTATGTTTTTACACGGAAAAACAAAGCAGAGGAAAGAGCTTATGCGGCCTAAGTGAGGCCGGCATCCGATCCCGCACTCATCGCTTCCAAAAGCATGATGAAAATGACATACGTGTGAAAATATAACGTGATAAATATCATGAATCACAAAAACAATATCGAATAGATTGAAATAAATTGCTAACATGAAAATGATAGCATTTACTGAACCAAAATTCTCTGAAAATTGAAACCTTTATCCATGCACTCAGTGCTAATCCGCCATTAGCAAGGTCAGTGAGGAAAATGCTGCTCCTGCTCTTTACGTCACGAAGGAATTCTGACCGCGTTCAAATTTCGCCACATTTTTCGTCGACTAGGCACATTTAAAACTGAAATAACTTTTGTTGTATAATATTTAGGAAAAAACGGTTTTCACTTTCGTTCTCAGCATGCTTTTATTGATCTATTTCTTGAATAAAAATTTTCGTGTCAGGGGCACTTTAAAGTGATACGGTTGTAATCGTAGAACCCATTGTTCAATTCTTGCAGACGGTTTCAAGCGAGTAGTTCCGTATATTATTTCCAGAGGTTTATGGTCTGTGATGAGCGTAAATTGTTGACCTAAAGAAATAAGTGAAAGTGCTCGATAGCCCATACGAGACTAAGAGCCTCCTTTTCAGTTTGAGAATATCGACGCTCAACATCGGTGAATGAGTGGCTTGCATAGGCAATAATTTTTGATTCATCACTTTTTTTCGTATTTTGAGACAAAATTGTGGAAATGCCTACGGGGCTAGCATCAACAGTTAAACTAGTTTCTTTAGTAACGTCAAAGTAAGCCATGACAGGTGGGTATTGAGTGCTTGTTTGATTTTCAGAAAAGCGTCTTGGTGCTCCTTTTGCCATACAAATTGTTTATTTTTCTTGATGAGATCTCGTAGTGGTGCAGTAAGTGTAGCGTAGTCAGCAATATAGCGTTAACTATAATTGACAATGCCTTGAAAAATGCATCCAGTACATTTATTGAGTCTCCAGTGTCAATCATAACTGATATTTGTTTACATGCAAGGTTAACTTTTGTTGTGGGACACCCTGTGTTTTTATGATTTACTGGATGCCAATCTCTGTCACAATTTCGACATTTCTTATGTTTTATCTAGGGGTTCGTTGCTTGAACACGATTAGTGACTGTTTTGTTCTCCCAATGTTCAATATCTCGGGCCTGAAAACAGCTCATTTATCCCGACGGCCATCCAATAACATCTTGATCACGAAGTGCTTTCCGTCTTATTTTGGCAGAGAACCCTCCAATAATTATCTTCTGTTCGAGTTCAAAGTCTACATCTATAAACTTACAATTTATCGATAATTTTCTAAGTCGAATGTGGAAGTTATCGAGTGTTTCTCCGGTGTCTTGTTGGGTTAGTCTGAATTTATAAATCTCGTATCTACGATTCTGCCGTGGCTTGAAGTAAGCCGTAAGTTTCTGTTTTGCGAGTTCATAATCATCATCTTGTCCTGTTTCTGTGAGCTGGTCAAAAATTTCTCTGACTCTAAATCCTGCTTGGTAGAGGAGAAGAGCTCATTTTCTGCGCGCTCCGCGAATTCCACTTGCGACCAAAAACGTGTTGAAGTCGTTCAGTCTTTATTTCCAGCGAAACGAAATGCTTGCTCCCACTTCGATTTGGGGATCGAATTCTGGTAAAGGCTTTAGATTTAGATTTAAGGCCATGATGTAAACAGCAAGAAAGAAGTAATTTGTCGTTATCTTCGTCGCCAATTTAATATTCTATATTTTTAGTAGAAATAACCAGAGAAACACACTTTGTTTGCTGCACAACAGAACCATAACTAAACTCAAATCAAAACCTATTTACACAAGAGATTAGGCCTCACACATGGTCCTGGTGCATAGGGTAACCATTATATGGGTTTCACATAGCATGTATCAAAGTCCTTGAGTCAATATATAACACGTACATGTAGAAAGGTAAACACTTAAGAAACGTTTTCTACTAAAATCATTTAAGAAGCTTTAGTTTTATAGACACTATCTTTTTGCACGATTCGTGAACTCACTCTTCTCATGGAATTTTCTGTAAAACAGAATTATCATAAGTTTGTTATAATACATCGAGTTTTTGTGGCGTCTATCAATTTTATGCAGCCTAAAGTGAATGCTTATGAGGAACTAATAAGGAACTTTTAGTACTACAAAGTGGACAGACAAAGTTCTAAAATGAGGAGACCAAAGAACTAGGTTTCGAACTCCCTTATAGAAAATCATGAAGGGTTTTGTAGAGGTTATAATACCCAGTATGCCCTATGAGATCTTTGAGAGAGCCTGTAAAAGAAGTCTTGATAATCATGGAGTTGCAAAAGCTTTTTTCATGGATCTTTCAAACCTCAAAAGCATTTGATTATATTGACCCCAACCTACTGATTGTAAAGCTTCATGCTTATGGTCTTTCAGTTGATGCTCTGGGTGTTATTTATGATTACTTATCCAATAGGAAACAAAGAATGAAAATAAACGATTAATTTAACTCGTGTAATGACATAAAAAAAGGGCGTGCCCCAGGGATCTGTGTTCGGGCCTCTTCTTTTCAATATCTTTATTAATGGCATCGTTTTGTTTTTCAGTAGTCAAGTATGTAATTTTGCCAACGATATAACTGTTTTTGATAGCATCCTGAGAAAATCTTATTTCAAATCAGTTATAGACAGACACGACCGACCTTTCAAAATGGTTTTGTGATAATTAGATAAAACTTTACAGTTTAATGCAAAAATTAATAAAATGATCGGAATTGTTTGCAAAGACAGTGTTACCAGATGCATTATTGCAAAAGAAAAACTCTGTTACCATACATCAACAAAATCTGCGTTTGCTGATTATTGAAGTTGATGAATGAAATAAATAACCTTAGCCCTTCATTTATGAACGATATATTTGAAGAAAAATTATCACAAAACTACTCTTTGAGAACAAATAATCATCTGAAAGAGCCACGAGTTCAAACATTAGCGTATTGAACAGAAGATATCAAATACAGAGGTTGCAATCTATGGTCATCCCTATCCTATCACCTAAAAAACTGTCAATTCCTTAAACAATTCAAACACGACATCAACAAATTAAAAGTCAAAAATTGTCCTTGCAGATTATGTCGTTTATTATTGAAAATTTAAGGTAAATTAACTGAATTATAAACTTTTAATTAATATCACCGTTAAGATTTCAGTTTTTATTATTCCTGTAACGTAGTTTACTTTAATTAGCTTATAGCTTGTGCTTTAGTAGCCGACATAAAACTATTTCATTATTATTATGATATAGTGCGATAACTCGTGTAATGATGGTATTCCTCCCATGTACTGAATGCTATCCCTTCATGTACTGCTCAACCTCTACACAACCTCTGGTGTACTGCACAGACGTTCTATTGAGTGATTCCCTATACGAAAGTAAATACCCTTGCTAATATCTAGGGGAGGCGATCACCCTTCCACTTGGCTTTATACGGCTATGCATTTAAGATATTTCATTTTTATAAGGAACCTTTGCTGCGGGCTAAGTCTCGATTATTCCTTATTTCAAGCGCAATTTTGAAAGGAATTTTTATCCCAGTCACTAGGGTCATACAGGGTTCCAGGAAGCAGGGGAACGTGCCCAAATTTAAAAAAGGAAAACAAGGGAATATGAGACAAATTAAACAGGAAACAAGGGACATGGACAGCAAGCGGGGATCAGGGGGCACAAAAGATCAACATTTCTTCTTAGAACATTTGCAATTTCTATAACCAGGGGTTATTTAAACAAAACATTAAAATTTACCTTTTATAAACTTAATACCAGATTAATTGAGATCACCAGATTGTTAAGTTATACTATGTGCGCCAAAAAATGTATTATCCGTTTTTAAAGAACGATTTAATTCAATAAATTGAATAAGGGAGCTGTCATAAAGTAGAGAACAGACCGGGGCGGAAGGGATTCAACAGGGTCAACAAAGTTTTTGGATGCAAAATGATGGGCTAACGAACTTTTTTTGATGAACAAACATGGGTCAGGAAAATTATTAAAACTATCAAAAAAAGAATGAATTAATGTCTTATTATATTAGTCGCTTATTATGTCAATTTAACTTCACTGTCGCTGCTGCTCTGCTCAGATTCTACTGCTTTTGGGAATTCTTAATCAAACATTTTACAGGGGCTATCAAATTTTATCAGAAACTGAAATGGGGTCATGAAATGCTTTCTAAACTCTTGTATTGGGCTACAAAATTTTAGAAAAATTTTTTAAATCCCTTCCGCCCCCCTCTGTTCCATACTTTATGACAGCTCCCTAAGCGAGGAAAATCGAAAAAATTGCGAAACACAGTTGAGTATGTCAGAAACAGATAACAAATCAAGCCTAATAAATTATTACTTTACCTAAACGTGGATCGAAATCTTCCAATTTCGCCATCCTCAAGTTCTAAAGATATATCTGATGGCAAAAACAGGCTTCCAGAGAAAAACAATTAAAAACACCTCAACCACAATAAAGAGAAATGTTAAGAACAGTATCAAAAATTATGATGCACAGTGGCCTTATGTATAGGGCGTCTAGAAAATGCAAGACAATACTGTTTCTTTTGTATGTTTCATTTTTAATTGTTTGTAGACTTGATTAAGAATACAACTAATTGAGTTAGAAAACGTAAAAGTTTAATTTAGCAACAAGAATAATTGGCTATTGATACAAATTTAGTTGCAAATAACTCTCATTACTTAATAATACCTTATTGTATATTGCGATTGATACAACAGTATTAATGCTGTAGTTTAATTGTTTATCTTGCTTTGTATGGTTTGATTTTTGAGGTATAAACTCTATTCCATTACTTTGATTTTAAAAACTAGTTTAAAGAGGTATTGTCACGAAAAAAAAGTATTTTGGAAAAGAGGTAGTATATACAATGTCGCCGTTTTGGACTACAAAACAGAAACTAAAGTAAAAGACCGAGGTCTTCCGACTGATTTTCCGACATCACGAGTGAATAGAGGCAATCAAACTCTATTATCGATGTTGTTTGTGATTGAGTTTGAGATACCAAAATTTCGTTACAATGCTTCTTTAATGGAACTGTGTTTTAGTAGATTAGATTATAGGCAATTTGGCATACATCATAACTATTCTTAAAATATTAATTATGATGATTATGACAAACATACTTATTAATGTTTGTACAATTATGATAAAGATGACTCACTTTTGATTCATATGGATAATTTTCAAACTATGGAATGTTTTGTCCTTACAAGAAAGGAATGTAGCTCATTTTGTATATCCTGGTATTTCAGTACCTGATACTGTTAAAGATGTTGAATGGAGAATATAGTTAGTTTTATCTGCATTTGGTAGACTAAGAAAATCAGTTCGTTCAAATAGAGATATGCTGCTAAGATTGAAAGTAAGACTCTAGCAAGTAATGACAAACATATTTACTAATATTCGTATAAGTATAATAATGATTACTCAATCTGGATGGATATGGATAATTTTCAAAACTTCACAATGTTTTGTAGGGGATTTTGTATGAATGAGAAACTTCATATGTCGTCCTTTCAAGAAAGGATGTTAAAAATGTTCAGTTAATTTCGTTGACACAGAATTTCAATATCTCCCACCTCCGGAATTCTGGAATGATTTGCACTGAATGAGAATCCACGAAGATAGACTTTTCATTATCGAATGGGTTCAGTGTTACACAAATTCGCATCCATCCGACACACAACGCTACGATTAGCAGAGTGAAAATCACTCTGTCCTGGAAGTGGCGCAAAAATAATTCCAGAGTCACTCCATTATGGAGCGTTGTTTTGTAATCGCATGAACCCGGTGAACTTTTTTCAAAACCAATCAAGAAATGCGGAGGAATGTCATACATGAGCAAGCAAACTGTCGTAGCGTCATGGTGTAACTGCAACCTAGAATTTCAAACCGGACTGAAAATCACTCTGCCATGATAGCAATCCGATAAAGTGTAACTCCATTTTTTGAATTCAGAAGATTTTAGAATAATCCTTGCGCCTATGATGGTCGTCTCCTGAGAAATTATAGAAAAAAAAAATGCGAGAAATTCACAGTATGATATTGGGCACTGTTGCCGTTTAGTCATTTGCAAAAAGTGTCAGACTTTCATGAGTTCTGAAGTCATAAATACACAAGGGAACGATAAAAGACAGAATCTAATTCGCAGCCCAGCCGATTCTTTGATCAGTAAAGATATGATGGATGAGAAAGAACCAATCATTTTCTGGAGCACCTTTTACTTTTACCTCACAATTATCGATATCGATCTCATCTGGATTCAGTGTTCAGGGGTCGGGAGTCATAGTGAATGCTGACAATAATTTCTGAACGAAAATAAAATAGGCGTGGCAAGGTTTACATGAAATAGATGCCTATTATGTTTTGTTTGAACCCTATCAAAAGTTAATTTGATGTCGAAATGTAAGGGCTACACCTACTTTTTCTCTTCCTTTGTTATTCTTACGTAGAGTCCTTGCACCCAAAGTGGCCACCCTTTTAAACATTAGTAATAATAAGAAAATTGTCAACGAAAATTGCTCAAACCATCACTTACCATAGAATTACTTCTTATTCTATTGTCTAAGTTCCACTATAATTTCAATGTAATCTTTCAACTCGTTTTCTCAAAACAACAATACAAGCAAGGAACGGTCAAAATGGCCTAAATCAAGAAATGTGCTCCAAGTGGCCATTAGGCTTCTACAACTGTTGAGCATCATCGCAGCCCCGAGAAAGAACATGGTTGGATAACAAACCAATGAAATCGCAAATGAATCACATTGCATGACCACTTTTGAAACAACTCAACCAATTGAGTACATTAAAAGAATGTTCCTTCCTGCTCAGTTCGAATTAAAATAATTTCAAAACCATTTGCTCATACTTCAAGTCAATGGTTGGAATATTGTTCAAGATTATTTAAAGTTTTTTACCATTAAAATATCGAAATAAAAGACTGAAAGGAAACATCACATTGAAAAATAAAAGATGAAATGGAGAAATATTTGCAATTGAAACAAAAGTAGGCTTTACATGATCCTGTTTTTATCGGATTGTTACGCCCTAAAAAACGATGAAAAAATTCATAAAATCAAGGAAATGGCACCAGCAATTGTTTTGGTGGATTGTGGAAAGAAATGATTAGATCCAACTATTTTCTTTTTATTAATTCCTGCAAACTAGCAAAGTTCCTCAAAAACTCTACTTTTTTGATGGGTAAAATGACCCCTACTGAATCATTTCATGGCGAGAACCCGGATACCTCGTGTTATTAAAGCCAAGTGGAAACAAAAGAAAACTACATGAACAAATGCATTTTTCTTCAATATTTCCCTGCGGACCATACTAGCTGCAAACGTTGCTATCTTTCTAAGGAACTGCAAACAAAGATTTGCCAATCATTCAAGTAAAGAAAGCCCCATTATATCTTTTTACGCCTGATTGACCTCCAATAAGTTTACATTATGATTGTCATTTTTATCAAAGTATATAAAAAATTAACTTTATTAAAGTAATAATTCAGATGTAAGGAGAAAAGAAAAGGAAGTATGGCAAAACACCGAGTATTAGCCTAGATCTGGCTGTTGGCTTTATATGCTGCTTTAAATTGATGTAAGGTTTGTGCTGTCTTTACAACATCACCAAGTTTACTTCAAAGTCGTACTCTTCTATAAGAGAAGAAGCACCGTTGACGTATGGAAGTTTTTAGGAGATATAGCTTGAGGTCTGTATTAGTATTTCGAAACTGTCTAACATGATTATCGGAAAACCTTTGGAACAGAATTTAAGATAATTGGGAGCTTCCTTATTATATGACACAGATGCATTGTAAATGACTTGATGAAAGGAATGGTTGTCGGAATAAGATCAAGAGGACGGCAGAAACAAAGGATAACAAATGCAATTAAAGAGAAGCTAGGACTGGCAATCACTGAAGCTATTAAAACGGTTCAGGACAGGAAGAAATAAACAAAATTGGGTATGCTGCCACAACTGTTAAGGAAGCCAAATGTTCTGAAGGATAGTAATGGAAATATAAACTAAGCCTTAAACAAGCTTGGATTTAAGATAACTATCAATAAAAAACTGAATAATTGCTGAAAAATAGGAAAAACCTGACTAATTGAAGTGAAGTGTCTTCATTGGAAAGAAGAGTACTCTATAACTTAGAAGCTAGGGCAAGATACAATAGAAGTAAGAAAACAAATAACGCTACATATATGTTGTTACTCGGAGTTTCACGCTATTGCGATCATTAGAAAGAAAAGATCTATCTGATCGAGACTAGACTAACCTGAATAATTGAAGTGAAGTGTCTTCATTGGGAAGAAGAGTGCTCTATAACTTAGAAGCTAGGGCAAGATACAATAGAAGTAAGACACAAGTAACACTACATATATGTTGTTACTCGAAGTTTCACGCTATTGCGATCATTAGATAAGAAAGATCTGTCTGATCCAGAAAACCTGAAAATTTTTGATTACCTGGATGTCACACTGAATCTACCAAATTGAACACATTCACCTTACAGACAGCAGAATGATCAACCAACCACTTTATATCAACACAAATTCCAACAACCTACCTACAATTATCAATTACCTTCACGCATCCATCAATAAAAGATTGAACAAAATATCCAGCAGCAGAAGGTTATGTTTGAAGCGGCAAAAGTGATGTTCCATCAAGCCTTGAAATCAACTTGTTACCAGTATCAACTATTCTATGGAAATCCAAAACCACGCACGGGAAAGAAAGAAATCGAATCAGTAAGTGATGAAATCATAAAACTTGTTATAGGTTACCTTGATGCGATCATGAATAGATGAAAAGTTTTAAACAGAGACATTCCATATGATCATGTGACTGCCACCATTAGCAGATTTTTTGGCGTGTTCTAAGTTCTTAAAAACATGATTGTTTTTTTATACAGTTAGAAAGGAAATTTGAGGCTGATGAAAGTTTTATTTACAACTATGGTGAAAATGAGCCATTTTGAAGGTACAGGCGGTTGAAGATAACTGATGACGTCACAGATAACAAGAAGAGGAAAAAACTTTGAAATGAATTTTAGCAAAAACACCAATTTTTAGATTTCGAAGTGTATTTAATAGTCAAATGTCATTGTTTTCACATCATTTTCGGTCGTTTAAGTCAATTTTCAATATCCTGGGAGCTGGGCATGAAAGATTTCCATGGTGAAAAGGTCATGCCAAATTTCCATCACAACAATAAAGATACATACAAGACATTTGTCTCCACTGTCAAGCTTTTTGGCGATATGGTCAAATGCTAATCGCTGGGTCTTTTGAATAACTTTTGGCATGCTTGGAGATCTATATGATCCTGGATAGATCGGAGATAAGCCATGACGTCACCATCACCGTGTACATCAACGTCGGATACTCCTCAATCGGGATCATTGGTAGTACTGTGTTTGCGTACAGTGAATTTCATGTTTCTATCACAATCTACACCAAACTATTCCGAACTCGGTTTTACACGCCTGGGAGCCAATACCCCAGTCTAAAAATAGGATGGGAATTTTTCAGAAAAGGGGCATTTTTCAGCGTGGGTCCACATCTAATCTTTTTAAGCCTGTCAAACAGCCCATATTCAGCAGGTTTCATGCTGGTATCACCAGTGGTGGCGCCAGAGGGGGGGCAGGGGGGGCTACAGCCCCCCCGTCGGAGGAGGCTAGCCCCTCCGTCGGAAAATATATTATGCTTGAATTTTTTTTGTCGGAGCGAATTTTTTAAGTTTTGAAAAAAAATTAGCCCCTCCGTCGGAAGTGCTAGCTCCTTTGTCGGAGGAAACCTAGCGCCACCACTGGGTATCACATTCTGCACGATTGTCGTGTTAAACTTCCACACTATAGTACTGTGTTGGTGTACAGTGAATACCTCGTCAATGAAAATATTCAAATTGTCTTGCCCAAGTCAGTTGGTGATGACGACCTTTTCGGGCACTTTGCGTAAGCAGGCAGGTCGAGGCGTCATCGTTCTTGCCTACCTGCTGTCTTAAAGCCAGCTCCTCAATTAAGTGAGGGATGAATTTTCCGAAGGCAACAACTCACTATCACTCACGAATAATTGTGTGTTTGTTAAACCTCGGTAATTTGGTGATATTTCCGTCAGCTTTTTACGGTGAACACAATCGAGAGTCTGTATTTCCTTTTTTGTTAGCCCCCATGTTTCGAAAATGTATTTTAACACTGTTTTCATTGTAAGGTCCTTAAAAAAAGGTCCTTAAAAAGGGCCATTTTTCAGCGTGGGTCCACATCCTATCTTTTTCAGCGTGTCAAACATTTGGATCTCTTCCACAGTTTCTTAAATTCAGCCATTGCATTATTCGAAAGTTGTTCTCTTCTTCTCATATCTTCATATTCTCTCAAAAGTGAACCTAATTTTTTCGTTTTAAATGTAAGGTCATGTATAACTGTGATTTTCTTTTGACGCAGGTTTTGGATTTCTTCCACAGTTTCTTAAATTCAGTCATTGCATTATTCGAAAGTTGTTTTCTTCTTCTCGTATCTTCATATTCTCTCAAAAGTGAACCTTATTTCTTCTTTTTAAATGTAAGGTCCTGTATAACTGTGATTTTCTTTTGACGCAGGTTTTGGCTTTCTTCAACAGTTTCTTTAATTCAATCATTGCATTATTCAAAGTTGTTCTCTTCTTCTCGTAACTTCATATTCTCTCAAAAGTGAACCTTTCATTTTAAATGTATGGTCCTGTATAACTGTGATTTTCTTTTAACGCAGGTTTTGGATTTCTTCCGCAGTTTCTTAAATTCAGTCATTGCATTATTCGAAAGTTGTTCTCTTCATCTCGTACCTTCATAGTCTCCCAAAAGTGAACCTTATTTCTTCGTTTTAAATGTAAGGTCCTGTATAACTGTGATTTTCTTTTGACGCAGGTTTTGGCTTTCTTCCACAGTTTCTTAAATTCAGTCATTGCATTATTCGAAAGTTGTTCTCTTCTTCTCGTATCTTCATATTCTCTCAAAAGTGAACCTAATTTCTTCTTTTTAAATGTAAGGTCCTGTATAACTGTGATTTTCTTTTGACGCAGGTTTTGGCTTTCTTCCACAGTTTCTTAAATTCAGTCATTGCATTATTCGAAAGTTGTTCTCTTCTTCTTGTATCTTCATATTCTCTCAAAAGTGAACCTTATTTCTTCGTTTTAATTGTAAGGTCCTGTATAACTGTGATTTTCTTTTGACGCAGGTTTTGGCTTTCTTCCACAGTTTCTTAAATTCAGTCATTGCATTATTCGAAAGTTGTTCTCTTCTTCTCGTATCTTCGTAGTCTCCCAAAAGGGAACCTTTCGTTTTAAATGTTGGTCCTGTATAACTGTGATTTTCTTTTGACGCAGGTTTTGGATTTCTTCCGCAGTTTCTTAAATTCAGTCATTGCATTATTCGAAAGTTGTTTTCTTCTACTCGTATCTTCATTTTCTCTCAAAAGTGAACCTTATTTCTTCTTTTTAAATGTAAGGTCCTGTATTACTGTGATTTTCTTTTAACGAAGGTTTTGGCTTTCTTCCACAGTTTCTTAACTTCCGTCATTGCATTATTCGAAAGTTGTTCTCTTCTTCTTGTATCTTAATAGTCTCCCAAAAGTGAACCTAATTTCTTCGTTTTAAATGTGAGGTCCTGTATAACTGTGATTTTCTTTTGACGCAGGTTTTGGATTTCTTCCGCAGTTTCTTAAATTTAGTCATTGCATTATTCGAAAGTTGTTTTCTTCTACTCGTATCTTCATTTTCTCTCAAAAGTGAACCTAATTTCTTCTTTTTAAATGTAAGGTCCTGTATTACTGTGATTTTCTTTTAACGAAGGTTTTGGCTTTCTTCCACAGTTTCTTAAATTCAATCATTGCATTATTCGAAGGTTGTTCTCTTCTTGTTGTATCTTCATATTCTCTCAAAAGTGAACCTAATTTCTTCGTTTTAAATGTAAGGTCCTGTATAACTGTGATTTTCTTTTGACGCAAGTTTTGGCTTTCTTCCACAGTTTCTTCAATTCAGTCATTGCATTATTCGAAAGTTGTTTTCTTCTTCTCGTATCTTCATAGTCTCTCAAAAGTGAACCTTATTTCTTCTTTTTAAATGTAAGGTCCTGTATAACTGTGATTTTCTTTTGATGCAGGTTTTGGATTTCTTCCACCTCTTAACTTCAGTCATTGCATTATTCGAAAGTTGTTCTCTTTTTCTCGTATCTTCATATTCTCTCAAAAGTGAACCTAATTTTTTCGTTTTAAATGTAAGGTCATGTATAACTGTAATTTTCTTTTGACGCAGGTTTTGGATTTCTTCCACAGTTTCTTAAATTCAGTCATTGCATTATTCGAAAGTTGTTTTCTTCTTCTCGTATCTTCATATTCTCTCAAAAGTGAACCTTTCTTCTTTTTAAATGTAAGGTCCTGTATAAATGTGATTCTCTTTTGACGCAGGTTTTGGCTTTCTTCAACAGTTTCTTTAATTCAATCATTGCATTATTCAAAGTTGTTCTCTTCTTCTCGTATCTTCATATTCTCTCAAAAGTGAACCTTTCTTCTTTTTAAATGTAAGGTCCTGTATAAATGTGATTCTCTTTTGACGCAGGTTTTGGCTTTCTTCAACAGTTTCTTTAATTCAATCATTGCATTATTCAAAGTTGTTCTCTTCTTCTCGTAACTTCATATTCTCTCAAAAGTGAACCTTTCATTTTAAATGTATGGTCCTGTATAACTGTGATTTTCTTTTGACGCAGGTTTTGGATTTCTTCCGCAGTTTCTTAAATTCAGTCATTGCGTTATTCGAAAGTTGTTTTCTTCTACTCGTATCTTCATATTCTCTCAAAAGTGAACCTTATTTCTTCTTTTTAAATGTAAGGTCATGTATTACTGTGATTTTCTTTTGATGAAGGTTTTGGCTTTCTTCCACAGTTTTTTAAATTCAATCATTGCATTATTCGAAAGTTTTTCTCTTCTTCTCGTATGTTCATATTCTCTCAAAAGTGAAACTAATTTCTTCTTTTTAAATGTAAGGTCCTGTATAACTGTGATTTTCTTTTGACGCAGGTTTTGGCTTTCTTCCACAGTTTCTTAACTTCAGTCATTGCATCTTTCGAAAGTTGTTCTCTTCTTCTCGTATCTTCATAGTCTCCCAAAAGGGAACCTTTCGTTTTAAATGTTAGTTCCTGTATAACTGTGATTTTCTTTTGACGCAGGTTTTGGCTTTCTTCCACAGTTTCTTAAATTCAGTCATTGCATTATTCAAAGTTGCTCTCTTCTTCTCGTATCTTCATATTCTCTCAAAGGTGAAGCTTTCATTTTAAATGTATGGTCCTGTATAACTGTGATTTTCTTTTGACGCAGGTTTTGGATTTCTTCTGCAGTTTCTTAAATTCAGTCATTGCATTATTCGAAAGTTGTTTTCTTCTACTCGTATCTTCATATTCTCTCAAAAGTGAACCTTATTTCTTCTTTTTAAATGTAAGGTCCTGTATAACTGTGATTTTCTTTTGATGCAGGTTTTGGATTTCTTCCACAGTTTCTTAAATTCAGTCATTGCATTATTCGAAAGTTGTTCTCTTCTTCTCGTATCTTCATATTCTCTAAAAAGTGAACCTTTTGTTTTAAATGTAAGGTCCTGTATAACTGTGATTTTCTTTGGCGCAGGTTTTTGCTTTCTTCTACAGTTTTTTAAATTCAGTCATTGCATTATTCAAAAGTTGTTTTCTTCTTCTCATATCTTCATAGTCTCTCAAAAGTGAACCTTATTTCTTTTTTTTAAATGTAAGGTCCTGTATAACTGTGATTTTCTTTTGATGCAGGTTTTGGATTTCTTCCACAGTTTCTTAAATTCAGTCATTGCATTATTCGAAAGTTGTTTTCTTCTTCTCGTATCTTCATATTCTCTCAAAAGTGAACCTTATTTCTTCTTTTTAAATGTAAGGTCCTGTATAACTGTGATTTTCTTTTGACGCAGGTTTTGGCTTTCTTCAACAGTTTCTTTAATTCAATCATTGCATTATTCAAAGTTGTTCTCTTCTTCTCGTATCTTCGTAGTCTCCCAAAAGGGAACCTTTCGTTTTAAATGTAAGGTCCTGTATAACTGTGATTTTCTTTTGACGCAGGTTTTGGATTTCTTCCGCAGTTTCTTAAATTCAGTCATTGCGTTATTCGAAAGTTGTTTTCTTCTACTCGTATCTTCATATTCTCTCAAAAGTGAACCTTATTTCTTCTTTTTAAATGTAAGGTCATGTATTACTGTGATTTTCTTTTGATGAGGGTTTTGGCTTTCTTCCACAGTTTTTTAAATTCAATCATTGCATTTTTCGAAAGTTTTTCTCTTCTTCTCGTATGTTCATATTCTCTCAAAAGTGAAACTAATTTCTTCTTTTTAAATGTAAGGTCCTGTATAACTGTGATTTTCTTTTGACGCAGGTTTTGGATTTCTTCCACAGTTTCTTAAATTCAGTCATTGCATTATTCGAAAGTTGTTCTCTTCTTCTTGTATCTTCATATTCTCTCAAAAGTGAACCTTATTTCTTCGTTTTAATTGTAAGGTCCTGTATAACTGTGATTTTCTTTTGACGCAGGTTTTGGCTTTCTTCCACAGTTTCTTAACTTCAGTCATTGCATCTTTCGAAAGTTGTTCTCTTCTTCTCGTATCTTCATAGTCTCCCAAAAGGGAACCTTATTTCTTCGTTTTAAATGTTAGTTCCTGTATAACTGTGATTTTCTTTTGACGCAGGTTTTGGCTTTCTTCCACAATTTCTTAAATTCAATCATTGCATTATTCGAAAGTTGTTCTCTTCTTCTCGTATCTTCATATTCTCTAAAAAGTGAACCTTTCGTTTTAAATGTAAGGTCCTGTATAACTGTGATTTTCTTTGGCGCAGGTTTTTGCTTTCTTCTACAGTTTCTTAAATTCAGTCATTGCATTATTCAAAAGTTGTTTTCTTCTTCTCATATCTTCATAGTCTCTCAAAAGTAAACCTAATTTCTTCTTTTTAAATGTAAGGTCTTATATAACTGTGATTTTCTTTTGATGCAGGTCATCCGCATATTCTGTTCAGTTGGCAAGCTCTTTTTTCACCGTCTCCATTAATTACCTGTGACCTTGCCTGAGTGGCTTGATCACTTGACCCTTGTTCAAGGGCCCTGGGTTCGAAACCACCTTTAGACCTGTCATATAAAGCGCAAGGAGAGAATAAGTCAGCTTTCTGTAAATCCGGGCAAAAATGCAAAAGGAATCAAGAGGTGTGGTCACATAAATAGGAAGGACAAGAGTTGCACTGCTCGATTAATCTATCTATTCCGATGGCCTTTTGTGCTTGGCACATTTACCCATTACCTTACGAAGATAAAAGTTTATTTGCGTATCAACATCATAAGATTTCCATTGTTTCTCATGTTTATTTTCTGTAATTCTAAAATGAGGTCCATAGACATTTACAATTATTATAAGATGCCTCTCCATTTTGTTTTCTTTCACAATTTCAGATTCATTTGTTTCGAAATACCCTGAACTGTTTTATCGATTTCAACAGCCTACCACCTTTATCCCTACAATTTTCATATTTCATTATTATACCTTATCACTTTAATTTTCAACTATTGTTCTTTTCATAGAATTGCTTGTTATTCAAAACTCAAATATTCTGTTAACATAATCTTCTGTTAATTATTACGTCACAGGGCACGTGGCTCGATAGTCCCTCGTGACATTTTTTGCGTATCAATCGGCAAACCAATTTAATATCATTTTCATCTCTATAACATTGCATTGACTGTATGTGCATCGCAATGTTCGATGTACAGGAGTGAAGAGCGATATAGATAAGAATCAAGAAAGATTTGATTTCAAGAAAGATGAAATTTTCCTCTCATCAGCCATTCCATTGGGCTAGCAGTGAATACAGCCCCCTCGACTGATGTTTTTCGGGGTGTCATTTCTCAGATGATGTTGTTGTTAGGGTGGTCCTCTCTCAGATCATCATTAACACTTTATTTTGTCCCTGTTGGTTACCCCCACTTTAAAAACCCTACACAATCCCTGGCTCTACTCTCGTTTAATACTTTGAGGCTCTATCTATATGTAATCAAAAATTGCGCTTGTTACAGCTTCGCTACAAATTTTTTTTCACTGAGTGTCTTTTTCTGCTATTTGGTTAGTTATTCTGAGAGGAAGTATAAGATTTCGTATGTTTATTTTATTTTTGTGTTTATACGATACATTTCTATGATAATTTGATGGATCCTCAGCTATTTATGACATTATGAATGGTAAAAACCATAAATGATACCTTAAATGGAATTATGAATCCATAACATCCATAAATGATATCATAACAGCAATAAATGATATCATAAATGATAAAATCTCATGATCCTCGGGGGCTCCATCACCTAGGCCTGTTAATGGGTTTATCGTGTTCTAAGACCCCCCTTTTGCCAGGAAAATGTGACTTTTACCTCCTTCCTATAATATTTTCTGTAAGGATTCTGGCAGCCCCTCCCCTTTAAAATTCCTGGCTTCGTCCATTCAGTGACCACGCCCCACGGGCCCCTTTTAGACACACTGAGCATCCTCAGAAAACGTTGCCAGTCCGTACATACTATCGTCCAGTTATTTCAAATTTCTAATTGGAATAGACAGACTATCGATTATATTATCCTTTATATCATTATTTTATTATCATTGTCCTTTTAGGTAACTTACTGATAAATTTACGAACTTTGATTTAGATTTGACTTGACTGGCTGGAGCAGACATAAAAATCTCAAAAATTCAAAGTGATTCTGAATGTGAATCTCAGATCAAATAAATCTCGAATTTCAAACGAAAGCGAAAGAAACACACCCAAACTCAAAATCACTCGCAGACGATAATGGCGGCACAAAACACTTTTCAATCGTTCTTAGAGAAAGCGCTTTATTACGCTGTAATTAGCAGAAATTCAAGTGCAGTTCGAGAACTCGTAAACTTTTGTGATGGAACATTCAGAGATGATAAAGGAAATACACTTTTACATTTTTATTCATCAGTCGAAATAACGAAGATGTTAATTGAGAAAACAAATGTCGACGTTAACAGCAAAAATAAATTTGGAGATACTCCACTTTACATGTGGTATCAATACGTGAGTGATGAAAATGGTAAAATAACTTTCAACTGGATAAACAAGAAAGAATTTACAAGAAATTACAATATAATTAAATGCCTTCTACAGTCAGGTGCGAATTGTAATCTTCAAGATGATGATGGGTTTACTACTGTTTTAAATCAAGTTCTTGTAATGTGTTTTGCCCCTGAAGTTAATTTGCTAGAAGAAGAGCAACTGATTTCATTAGTTCGATTGTTATTGTCTCATAATGCTGATCCTAATATCGGAGATGTTGGTGGACTGACACCATTACATTCGGCTATTCATTTGAAATCTACAAGTCTGGTGAGATTATTAATCAACCATGGCTCAAATGTTAATGCACAGGATAATGATTTTGGATTTACACCACTTCATTATCTAGCATTCAACAAATATGATGATTACGAACATGAAATAGCAACATTATTGGTAGAAAATGGGGCAGACTCAACACTGCAAGATAAAGATGGGAAAACAGTTCTTCATTTGGCTGTAATGTTTAAAAGGGAAAAGCTATTTCAATTGCTTGTGGAATTTGAACATTCCAATAAATGTGACAAACTCTCACTTAATCAACCCAAAAAAAGAAACTCACTTCTGCATATTGAAGATAAAAATGGCATGAATTTATTGCATTATGCTGTTACATATAATCATGCACAAATGACACTACTACTCTTAAGGCATGGAGCTGATGTGAATGCAGTTGATAAATATGGAAGTTCTGCCTTGCATTATGCAGCTTACAAAGGCCAATATAACATGATAAAGTATCTGAGGGATGCAGGTGGAAACCCTGAGCTTGCTGATGAAAATGGCAACACACCTGAGATTTTTGCCCTGAGAAGAAATTACTACAAAACAGTAGCAGCTCTTCAGGTAGAACCATCACAATTTCCAGAGAATATAAAACAAATAATCATCCCTGACCCAATTCCTGATAATACCATCTCTCTTCAGAGATATCCATGTGATGAAAATGTTTGCTTTCCAATTTTCAATTTGACACCTGATCAATCAAACCACATTCCAGTTGAAACGTGGGATATTTTGTTGGAAAAGAAATTTCATGGAGATTCTAAGAAATTCCTGAAAACTTTGATGGAAGTTCAAGGAATTGGTAAAATACCAAAAATCAGTGAGGTCAATGAAATAAGGCAAGCGATTGAGACATTTATGGATGAGTTAACAAAATGCATCTCTATTATTGACAGTCGCTTCAAAGGAGAAATATTAAAGAGTGGTAGCGTGTATGAAGATACAAAGGTTGGAGATCCAGATGAATTTGATTACATGTTTATTCTGACTGAATTCGAGAAGATTTGCTCAATCAACATTACGGATCAAACTTATGATGATCTTGAAATTAAAAAACAACCAAACTAACCGGCCAATGAGTTAGATGAGTTTTTTGAAGAGGAAAACCTGGCATGCAGGAAAGTGATGAAGAACTTTGTTGCTACCTGTCAACAGGCACTCTTAGTGATAGATCACAAGTCTTTGCCTGACAATTTGTATGTTATGAACCAAACTCCAAAAACCAAAAAAGGAGTATTTGGTGTGCAACCTGGAATCACAACTTGTGAAATTCAATTTCTTTGGTGTGGAGCATTTTACAAAAATCTAATCATAACAGCTGATTTGGTCCCAGCAATTAGGGTGAAGTCATGGCCAAAATTTGCTGAGACTGAATCTGGATTATTAACCCAAGATATCATCAAACAAGGATGCCATGTGGTTCAAAAGTCTGACAAATGGAGACTTTCCTTTTCCCTCGCAGAACAAACTATCATGAACAGACTTTCGGATAACCTAAGATCTGCTTACATTGAAGCTAAAGTTGCACGTAACCCTCGGGTTACCATGAAGTGTGTCACTTTTGAAGAGAAAACAGAGGATTGGGAGAATCATTTGAGTGGTAAGCTAGTCATTGATGGAAGACAGTTGATCCCATCGTACCTGTTGAAACTCGTGTTTTTTGACTGCATTGATGAATATCAAAAAAACTACAGAGATACATCAGAGATCACCTCAGCTACAATATTTTCAAAGTTGCACAAATGCTTACAAGAGAACAGTCCTGTTCCATTCTATTTCATGAAGAAACACAATTTTCTTGAGAAAGTCTTTAACAAAGAACGCCCTCGTGAACGTGTTGCTTTTGCAGTATCTGTCATTGACTGTTTTTTCAAACACAAATCTAACACAATATGAATGATGATGACATCCAATAAACGTTTGAAAGGTATGAGACTTTATTTGATTATTTGTAGAATTGTTAGTATTCATTTGGGCAGATAATTCAAAAATATTTTAACACACAGGGGCTAACACTTTTAGGGAAGGGAACATGTAAATAAGCAACCAGGGCTGGAAATTTTAAAACAATAAACAAACCCACGGCGCAGCATGAAATAAATCATGCAACTAGCATTTACACAGCTATGCTGAAAGTGCTTAACTTTATATGATAAGATTATGTTTCTGTGTTAAAAGAAGAACCTTCGGTATTTTAAAGGATTCCTTACACATACATCATCAATTTTAACTGTTTGTTGGCAGCCTGTAGGCATGGGCTAGCACTAGATGGAATTGCCACCCATTGTGCAATTTGATAAAGCTTTTTGCCACCCCAAGAAAATTTTTAAAGAAAAGAGAATGGCTTCTAATTGCCCAATGTTGCATTTTTTAGAGTATAATTGAAATAGAAGAAAATATTGATTAGAATAAGTGTGGAAAACAGCATATTTTATGATTGAAATAGAAGTTGACGAACTCCTAAAAGTTGTTGTTTTTTGAATTTTGTTTATTTTTCAAAGTATGAGAAACTCCTTAGTAACTTTGAGGTGTGAAAATCTAAAATATTTAAACAACTTTGTAGGATAGGTACAACTTTCAGTAGCTTATTGAAAAAGTGTATGATAGGGGTCTAGAAAACACAAGGCTGTACAAAATTCCACCAATAGCATATAGCAAAAAGCTCCTACCAAAAGTTGTAAAATTTGAGAAAAAATCAAGGTGCTAGCATTTTAAATTTAGTATACAGGGAGGGTAGCCACATGTTATAGGAACCAAAAAGTGAAAAAAGTAGAGCTTAAACTCAATTGCAGAAAAAGTTATGGCTAAAATAGTGGCTGGCTGAGGTTTATGTATTACCAATATTGTATCAGCACAGGTTTAGAAAAAAGAGCTAAATTGGTTTTATTATTCTAAATTTACCCGGCATTCTAAGTGTTCTTTTGACAATTACTTTAGTTATATTATCATTTGGTCCATTTTTTACTGTTTATGAATGTTTGGTCAGAGTTGGAATTTTCGTTGCACGGTGACGGAAAATCTTTATTCATACAAAAATGTACAAGAGAGTGAGGTGTTAGACACTATATCATGTATGAAGCATAAAACTATTGGGACTAGTCAGGAACATCTGAGTTATTTCAAAAACTCCATCCGCAAGGAGTGTACAGGAATTTCTTAGTTTTCGTTGCGCAGTGACGGAAAATCTGAACAAAATTAATATTTTTTCAGAAAATCTGAATCTGGCAAGGTTCTTTTTATTCTGAACATGTAAATGCAAGGCCTATATAGATATTGAATAGTAAAGGTAGTTTCCACATGCCTACCATGATGTTCAGTGTTCCCATTTGATTAATAACTCCCATTTTTTGTTGAAATGTTACATGTGTCATTGTATTGAAACAGGGTTCATAGTTTGGTTTTGACAAATAAATACCGATTTTTTTTGAATTTTCTGTTCTTTTGTGTATTTCTGGTATTTCTAAGTTTTTTCTCACAAATAACATACTGCTGGTAAAAAGTAATTATGTGCTTTATTTCTTATATTCTGAGTGTTACATCACTTTTTGGGTCAAAAATTGGATATTTTCAGGGAAAGCTGCATAGATTTTCATCGGTTTGTGCCAAAATATCCCAACAAGCTGCATACTGCTGGAATCAACTTTTTGAGCAAATGATGAATTTTTTTCACTTTCAGCTAACATAACTGCATTGGAAAACTGCATTTATGCTCTAACTATCCCTAGAAAAATGTGGTAGGAGCTTTTTGCTATATGCTCAATACCTACCCTCAGTCTGCAATCAAATCAAGTCTTGAGCCGCTGGATTTTGAAATCAAATCCATAAATGAAATACTGCAGCGGGTAAAATCAATTGCAAACAAAGACAATATCTAGTTTTATCTTTTTGGCATCAATATTGAATGAATACAATACCTCCATGCACTGCTGGTGTTCTGCTGTCGCTGTGGTTGCGCCAGAACCCTCCGACAGAGGGGCAATTACCTATAAATCCAATAATTTGCCCCGAGACAGTGATGAATATTAAGTTATGTCTATACTGGGACAGGATGGGCCAACCCCCCCCCCCCCCCCGATTATAAAAGTAAGATTTGATTTGATAAAGAATGTGGATTTTTGAATAGCTACGAACCTAGTTGGTCAAAAATGAGATTGAAAACGAGGGTCTGCTGGTGCGTTTGGGTACTAGGGGGGCTTTTTACAGCTCTTCCGTGTCAAGCCTAATATGAGAATCTCACGAGATAACAATCAGACTGATAAATATTTATAAAGCAAGCAGATTGACAGCACACTGATATGTAAGATTGTCTAGAGAGTCAAATTTTCCTATAACTAACACAATTGATAGTAAACAGGCTTCCAAATCATTATAAAAGTAAGAATTAATGAAAGACATTTTAGGCTTAAAATAGAGGCGTATCTAAGAACAGCCAGCTTTAAACCAATTTTACTGGTTTTTATAAAGAAAGAAGAGCGTCGTTGCTGGAAATGTTGACCAGTGTCATTTATTACCTTATTTGGTGTGTTATTTAAATTATAAATTTTGTTTCAGGTATTGCAACGAGAGACTATTACCGTAAGCTGGAATACAAACAAGATGGCCCCTACATGTCGAAGACCTTGGAGGATCAAACTGAGTCGTACCGTCAATTTTGCGAATGAAAGCAACAGTGGAATCCATACAGATAAGTGCTCAATATTCATCAAATACAGTTTTAACCCATCACTTAGAAATTGACTTATAAGAAACTTCAGCCTGTCAGATAGTAGCTCACCTTTTTTGATATTTTCGGCTGAAAAATTCAAATCGCTCCAGAAAATGTTTTTGATTGCAAAGATTTGGCATTACACGCAAATCCAGCAACTTTCCTGCTTAATGTATTTTTGATTCTTCACCTATTCTTGTTAACCTATAAGAAACTAGGCAGCCTGGTTTTGTAACATTCAGTTTCTTAGTGGTGGGTTAATACTGTAACATGCGATTCCTAAATGCCTTCCACGGCCAAACACACTGAACATTTCATTTAACATTACTGGACAACTTTGGCACATTATAGAAAATCAACAGCGTTTGGCCACCTTGTTCAAATTATGTTCAATCATGCTCAGTCTTTTTAGCTCATATAGAGTAAAGTTTTATCCAGATCAAACTTATGATTTGTAGAGCTGCTGGACATTTTCTTTTGTTTAGCCGATGTTCAGTGATTTTTGGAGCATCTCGCCAATCATTAGACATTAGTTCAATTGGCATGTACGCATTCAGCCTTGAAACAGCGAAATCAAATTGAATGTCCAGTGTGAATGTTCACTGTGTTTGGCCAACCAACGCTTGAACAAGATTCAGTATTACTAAACTAAGGTCGAGTATTGCTCAATGGAATTTTCCATCTGTTTGGCCAGAGCTCTTTTTCGAACGTGCATATTAAAATCAGGCTTTCTGGAATGCATTCTTTTTCATAAAGAGCCAATTTTTCAGGAGCGTATTTTAATATTCTACATTTTGTTATTAGAAATGAGTAGAGAAACACACTTTGTTTACTGCACAACCGAACAATAACTAAACTCAAATGAAAACCTCTATACACAAGAGATTAGGCCTCACACATGGTTCGGATGCATAGGCTAGCCCTTATATAGAATTCAAATAGCATGTATCAAAGTCATCGAGTCAATATATTACAAAACCCCCTTTTTAGAAAGAAAGTTGGGTTATGAGTTCAGATGGAATAATGTCTCCTATCTCTCAGGTGCTCGTCTACTTCGAGTTGCTCTTGGATTCACATACTCTTCCATTCGCACTTCCTTGCGGGTTATATCAAGTTATAAATCTGAATCATATGGTTGATTATTAAGCATATCGTTTAATTGTTTTTAATGCGAGATATTTCGAGTAATACGATGATTAGCTGCATTTTCGGCAGTGATCATTGTTCCTTTGCGTTCAACAACAGTGTACGGAGTGTTTGAGAAACGAGAATACAATTTGTTCGTGCGATCCTACTTCACAAGAACTGTACCTCCAACTGAGATTTAACTGTGCTTAGCATTCCTTCTGGTATCAGCATGAGATTCTTGATATTGATATTCGTTTTGCTTTGCTGATTAATGTTTGGTTAACGATGTTCTTTCTTTCAAGACCTGGTATCTTTCCTCGCACTGTTCGATTAAATAGCAATTCACAGGGTGGTACTTTCGTGACTGAGTGCGGTGTTGTTCTGTATGATAGCAAGAAACGGTGTAACTCTTGTCTCCACGGTTAGTCTTCTACAATCACAGCTTGGATCGTTTTAGCTAACGGCTGATTGAATCGTTCAACTTCTCCATTGTCTTGTGGCCAGCGAGGAGTGATTCGTTCATGTTTTATACCGAGTGCGTTGCAATATTTAAGGAATTCTTCTCATTGAAAGGGTGGTCTGTTGTCGGACTTGATGATTTCAGGAATTCCATTAACTGAAAATATGCGATCAAGTTTCAGAATGATTACTGATGCTTTAATCGATTTTACAATTTCCACTTCAGGAAAACGAGAGTATCTGTCTATGAGCTTAAGTAGGTATTCACCACTTGGTAACGGTCCGTAGAAGTCGATCATCAATGTACTCCATGGTAATTTGTATGTAAACAATTCAACGTGTGTACTAAATGATGTTATATACCGGCTTTCTTCTTTTAATGGCAGCTGATGATACGCCTGAGCCAGGTCGAGCTTTGAGAAGTACTCTGCGGCATTTAGATAAATACTAATGTCATTTACTGTAGGTATCGGATATCTAACACGATGAATCGCTTCATTGGTCATGCGCATATCAACACAAATACGCACTGAACCATCTTTTTTGGCACAGCGACAATAGGAGAAAGCCAGGGTTTCGGTTGATTTTCTGGAACAGGTTCGATAATGTCCTGCCTTTCAAGTTCTTTCAAAAAGATTCTTTGAATTTTTTAGGATTATGAAACGGTATACGTCTGGCTTGCTGGGCTTGAAGTATTGTCTCCTTATCGATATTTAGTTTGACCTCCCCATCTTCCAATTTTCCTAGGCCTTCAAAAACATCTTTGTATTCCTAAAGAATGCCACAAATTTTTTCATCTTTTTTTTTGCTTGCATTGGATTTTAATTTATGCTGATAAAAGACAGCCTGTGTTGTTTTCTTTCATCACAAAGAATGTTGCAATACAATATTTTGTTTTCGATTGTATTAACGCATTAAATTTCCCTTAAAATGAACAGGTTGTGTGGTACTGAAAGGAAAAGCTTTTACTTTTGTGGGCTCTCACTTTATGTCTTTCAGTTTTTGAAAAGTATTATCATCCAGTTCATTTATTGAGGCTCCAGTGTCAATCATAACTGATATTTGTTTACCTGCAAGGTTAACATTGTTGTGGGACACCCTGTGTTTTTATGATTTACTGCATAGAGGTATTCATCATCACTTGTGTCAGACTCAGTGTGATGTAGAGGCTTCACAGTTGGTTCTTTTGCAACTTTATTCTTTTGTGGTTTCTGTGGTTGTCTAGGTTGCGTACAAACATTTACAAAGTGATTATTTTTAAAAAATTTGTTGCAAGTTTTTTCTTTTGCTGGACATTGTAGTTTTAGGTGCCAATCTCTGCCATATTGTTGACATTTCTTTTGTTTTACCTGCGGGTTCGTTGCTTGAACACGATTAGGGACTGTTTTGTTCTCCCCATGTTCAATATCTCGGGCCTGAAAACAGCTCATTTCATCCCGACAGCCATCCAATAACATGTCGGTTAGTTTTTAATCTGAATCACGAAGTGCTTTCCGTCTTATTTTGGTAGAAATTCTCCAATAATTATCTGCTGTTCGAGTTCAAAGTCTACATCTATAAACTTACAATTTATCGATAATTTTCTAAGTCGAGTGTGGAAGTTATCGAGTGTTTCTCCGGTGTCTTGTCTGGTTTGTCTGAATTTATAAACCTCGTATCTACGATTCTGCTGTGGCTCGAAGTAAGCCGTAAGTTTCTGTTTTGCGAGTTCATAATCATCATCTTGTCCTGTTTCTGTGAGCTGGTCAAAAATTTATCTGACTCTAGATCCTGCTTGGTAGAGGAGAAGAGCTTGTTTTTTGCGTGCTTCGCGAATTCCACTTGCGACCAAAAACGTGTCGAAGTCGTTCAGCCATTTTCTCCAGCGAGACGAAATACTTGCTCCACTCCGATTTAGGGATCAAATTCTGGTAAAGGCTTTAGATTTAGATTTAAGGCCATGCTGTAAACATCAGGAAAGAAGTAATTTGTTGTTTATCTTCGTTGTCAATTTAATATTCTACATTTTGTTAGTAGAAATGACCAGAGACACACACTTTGTTTACTGCACAACAGAACAATAACTAAACTCAAATCAAAACCTATTTACACAAGGGATTAGGCCTCACACATGGTCCTGGTGCATAGGGTAACCCTTATATAGGTTTCACATAGCATGTATCAAAGACATTGATTCAATATATTACACGTAAATGTAGAAAGGTAAACACTTAAGAAACTCTTCCTACTTAACTCATTGAAGAACATTTTAGTTTTATAGACACTATCTTTTCACATAATTCGTAAACTCAGCTTCTCATTGAGTTTTCTGAAAAACAGAATAATCATAAGTTTGTAATAATACATCGAGTTTTTGTGGCGTCTATCAATTTTATGCAGCCTAAAGTGAATGATTATGAGGAACTAATAAGGTACTTTTAGTACTACAAAGTGGTCTAACGAGGTGCTAGAATGAGGAAACTAAAGAACTAGGTTTCGAACTAGGTCCACTATAAAAAATCACGAAGGGTTTTGTAGAGGTTATAATACCCAGTATGCCCTATGAGATCTTTGAGAGAGCCTGTAAAAGAAGCCTTGATAATCATGGACTTGTAGGAGCTTTTTTCATGGATCTTTCAAACCACAAAAGCATTTGATTATATTGACCCAAACCTCCTGATTGCAAAGCTTCATGCTTATGGTCTTTCAGTTGATGCTCTGGGTCTTTTTCATGATTACTAATCCAATAGGAGACAAAGAGTGAAAATAAACGATTAATTCAGCTCGTGAATTGACATCCAAAAGGGGGTGCCCCAGGGATCTGTCCTCGGTCCTCTTCTATTCAATATCTTTATTAATGACATCTTTCTGTTTGTTAGTAGTCAAGTATGTAACTTTGCCGACGATCACTATTTTGATGGCATCCTGAGAAAATGTAATTCTAAATCAGTTAGAGACAGACACGACCGACCTTTCGAATTGTTTTTGTGAAATTACCTGAAACTTAACGTTGAAAAATGTCATTTCATGATGATTAGAGGCGATCAAAGTCTATCGTTTGCAACGAGTTTTTTGTGGGTGACAAAAATTGATTTTCGTAGAGCTTTGAAAGCTTTTATTTTGAGAAAAAGAATAGCACTAACCTGTAGTGAAGAATATATTCTTTCTTATCGATGTTATTTGAAATTGAATCTAAGAGACCAAAACTTCGTGACAATGCTTCTTTAATGGTATTATGTTTTAGTAGATTAGATTATAGGCAATTTGGCATACATCTATTCTTTAAAAATGTTAATAGTTATGACGATAACAAACATACCTACTAATATTCGTTTAATTATGTTAATGTTACTCATTTTAGATGGTAATGGAAATTTTCAAAACTACAGAATATTTTGTAGGAGATTTTGTTTGAATCAGAAACTTCTTATGTTGTCCTTACAAGAAAGGATGTTAAAAATCTTCAGTGAACTTCTTTGACAGAGAATTTCAACATATGTCTTCTCATCTTGTTTATTTTCTTGAATAATTTGTACTGAATGAGAATGTATGAATATATAAACCACTGAGATAGCCTTGGTGTATCTTTTCAACCAATTAAAGATAATTGTTTGGTTGATTTATGTATGTTGTGCGTACCATCCAATTAGTACTTATGCACTCCTTAGTTATGTGGACTAGACCTTATGCTTTTATTGTTTATCTCTGATTTAGATAGAAGGTTTTAAAACATTAAAGCATCCCGGTCGCACCATTTCTGTTATTTATGCGGGTTTCCAATTTGATTTAATCTTTTTTATAAGGAGGTGTAGCTATATTTATCGTATCGAAAGTTTATTTTGGTGGTTAAATAAAGACCTGTTTGTAGGGGATCTTGTTTGAATCAGAAACTTCTTATGTTGGCCTTACGAAAAAGGATATTAACCCTATTATGGCCAGGGGGGGCACAAAGTGCCCGCGGCAAATTAAAAATGCTGCATCTCTAAAAAAACGCGTAATGTTCTACTGAAACCTGTTCGACTTTTCCTAAAATTTATCAGAAAACCTGAAAAAATTATTTTTGTTACTATCACACCTTTGCTGATCACGTGACACCTCTTTTGTCAACAAGCGGTCAGGTGATAAAATGTTTTAGGGCCTATATTTCTGCAACTATAACACATAGAGACTTGCTTGAAGCACCATTGGCTTTGTTTTGACAAGGGCTTTTGAATGATATATAATTTATTAGTATTTGCTGACGTAAGCAAAATTTAAAATCTATGACGTCATCAATGTTAATGACGTCATATCTATAAAAGACAATTATTTTTTTCATTTGAAATTCCTTTTTTGGCGTTACTGAAATGGCGTTAGTAGAAAAATTCTATTTTTCAATCTGAATAGCTATTTTATCTTATTTTTCTTCATTGTAAAATTCATCGACTTGAACATTTATGAAAAAATGGTAAAAATATACAAAAATATAAAATAATGTCAAAAAAATCATAGATTATGATTTGAAAATGCTTTTTGTTCATAAATAGACCATTTGAGAGGCAAAAATACAATAAGGATAGCTTCAATAACAAGCTAAATGCCTATAAGTAGTTATCATGGTTTTTCAGACTTATGACGTTACCGTTACGTCATTGGTAGCCATTATGGTTTTAAAAACACCATCAATCGATAGAGCAAGTAAAGTTCTATAGTTCTACCAAGTTTCAAGCTTTTATGGCGTTCCTAACAAGATTTATAGGGGGCGGGCACAATGTGCCCCCGGGTAGTACAAGGGTCCAAAAAGCCCGGTAGTAATAGGGTTAAAACTGTTCGGTGAACTTCATTGACAGAAAATTTCAACATTTCTCACCTCTGGGATTCTGGAATTATTCGCATTGAATGAGATTATACGAAGTGAGGCTTTTCATTTTTTACATTAACACGAAATGAATAAAAATAGGCCTTTAGAATAAGAAACTATTCGTAATATAATTCTTGATGAAAGTTTAGCAAAATACTCTTTTGAGAAAATCTGGCAAAGCTTCTAACACAAAAAAGTAGTCTCTATTGCAGGAATTATTGTTAAGAAAATGTACTGCTTCACAAAAAAATCCCAAATAATTTTTCGAGCTGTGAAACTGTTTATAAATGTTTGCAGGATTTTTGGGTGTTCCGGGGCAAGCAGTGGCGGCGCCAGGGGGGAATGGGGGGGGGACTAGTCCCCCCACTTTTTCAGAAAGATGGTATCTGAGATCCATGCAAATCCGATGAGAAAATGTTATATCACTAACCAACTTCAAGGTTGTATCTGTGTCTATAAAATCAAAGGGAATTTCCTAATGTAAATAGAGCTTTGTGTGAAAGAACGTTTCCAGCATTTAAAAAACCGTTCCTAGCGTTTACAAGGTTGTGTCCCTGGTTTTTAAAGGGCGTGGCCCTGAAAAATTTTCCGGGGGCTCCGTCCCAAGGCCCCCGTCGTGCATATGCCCCCCATTTCTTGGTGGCTGGCGCCGCCACTGGGGGCAAGGACCCTCGAAAACGTTTGAAACAATAAGGCTCTGAGATTTGTTAAAAAAATATTTTCCATTAATGAAATATAAATGTACAGTTAGTTTCTGTATGTCTTACGTGCCATCCAATTAGTGCTTATTATGTACCCCTTAGTTATGTATGGACTAGGCCTTATGCGTTGCAGAATTTCTTCTTTATCTTTCACTTGGATAGAGTGTTTGAAAACATGATATCGCTAATAAAACTTATTATTGCTTCCTTACTACTCAAAATTACCCATTATGTTGACAACTCCCCACATTTAGATTTGTAACCCTTTATTTTAGACCATAACCCAAAGAATAAAGCTTACAATAATCCCTGTTTCTATAATGATCGTCTCTGGTTGTGTATTGTTTAGAATTAAGTATGTTAATTTTATGCAACTTGTTTTTAATGACGTGTTCTCCGGGACCGAACTTAGCAGAAATCCACAGTATGATATTGAGCATGGCTGCCGTAGTCATTTGCAAAAAGTGTCAGACTTTCAGAAGTTCTAAAATCATAAATTTTGATGTTTCTAGCATTGTGTTTTCTAAAATACGCAAATTTTTTGAGGTTGAAAAGAAATTCACAGTATGATATTGGGGACTGTTGCCGTTTAGTCATTTGCACAAAGTGTCAGACTTTCAGAGATACTGAAATCATAAATTTTGATTTTTCTAGTATTCTGTTTTCTGAAATAGGCTAACTTTTTAGGTTGAAAAGAGCACGTTCTTAGTCTCTAAAAGTTTTTGTATTCGCTTTTAGATCTTGTGGACAACTTATTACGTAATTGAGCAATATTTCACGTCACTGTGAAGCACTAGGAATCGATATAAGACAGAATCTAATTCGCAGCCCAGCCGATTCTTTGATCAGTAAAGATATGATGGATGGGAAATAACCAATCAATGTCTGGAGAACCTTCTACTTTTACCTCACAATTATCGATATCGATCTCATCTGGAATTCAGTGTTCAGGGGTCGGGAGTTATACTGAATGCTGACCATAATTTCTAAAATACTTTTTGTTTTATATACTTTTTATTTATTGTGAAAAATTATTTGTTGGATTATTTGATGGGAAGAACCAAGAGACTTCATGTTAACGAAGCGAAATGGAAACAAAAGAAAACTGCATGAGGAAAGACAATTTCCCTTCATATTTCCCTCCGGACCATACTAGCTGCAAACCCTGCTATTTTCCATAACAACTGCAAACAACAATTTGTAAATCAATCAAATGAAGAAAGCCCCATTATACCATTTTACGCCTGATTGACCTCCAATAAAATTGCATCATTATTGTCATTTTTTGCTGGAAAACATTTTAGTTTGATTGTTCCACGGTGAACACCCAGAGACCTTGTGTACTTCTTTGCCAAGGATGCTATTACTGAACTTAATTATAATTTAGAGATAATTGCAGTCTCCTTAAGTAGTAAGAAAAGCAGCTCTTATTTTTTCAAGTTTCTCCGTCGTCTACATTCCTGGAGTATTATTCATATACGATATATTCTGGGTAAGTTTTTAATCATTTCATATGTATCCATGAACTTCCAGTTCAAGTTTTGTATCAGTAAAACTCAAAAAAAATTTTATTCGCAATATTTTCATATAATATCAAGATCTACGTCTTAGAGCTCTACGGCTGCCTAAACTCAAAATGGTTACTCTAAAATTCAGTGCATGTTTGACGGCATGTCAAGTTTTTGTATACCATGCTTAATCGCTGGTGTGAGTATTTACTAAAACAATCTGGGCTTTCTTCCTATGAGTTCTCAAACAGGTTTCAATCCTGTGTAATAAAATGTTATTCCTGAGGGGTAGCTCAAGCTGTGATGGTGCCGAAAGCTGGGAGCTTGTTAGACTGTATATTTTTTACATGTGCAATGCCTTGCCGGGGAGTATACGCTCTGTCTTGATGTGACCCAAACTCATACTTCTCTAAGTTTTGAGAAGTGCAACCATTTTGAAAATTGCTTTGAAAAAACTCACTAGAAAAATATCAAATGAAAAACATCGACAGCCTTCAAGACAGAATTAGAACAAGCAAATGAGTGAATTAATAGAGCAGTTTTCTACAACTAAAACGACAACTAAAACGTATATAACGACCAGATTACAAACCTAAAAAAGGCTGAAAGTGAAATCGTCTAGTGTCATATCTTAAGATTAAGATTCACTAGAGGAAGCCATCGAAAGGATAAGTTATCAGCTTTTCATGTCGAATTGCTTTGTTCGAACAAGTATATGCAGATGAATAAATATACGACAGAGGTGAGGAGGGAGATACGGGCAAACAGGAAATAGAACAGAAGAGAAATTTAACTCTGAATTCATGCTGAAGAAAATGCGTAGGAAGTGTATGATTTCTTTTCAAGTGACCATTCGTCTGCTATAGGGCTACCATAAACCCAGGGGGGGGGGGTACTTCAATAGTTGGCCTGACGGGATGTGCCGCTAAACAGGGTATACTTTTTCAGAAAAATTATTGGACAGGGGTGTCTCTTTCTCGTGAAAATTATGCGACAGGGTATAAAATTGGTAACGAAATTATGGGACATGGTGTCGTGTGGAAACGAAAATTATGAGACAGGGTTTTACAAGGTTCACAAGCTCTCAAAGGTTCACGAGAAAAAAAATTGGAATAGAAGACGGCTAGACAAAACGCAACGAAAATTTTTATGCGACAGGGTATACTTTTGAGACATTTTTTATGTGACAGGGTACAGGGTGTGAAGTGGTTTTCCACACACCCTCGTCAATTCCCTAGTCAAGTACCCCCCTCTCCCCGGGTCCATAAACTGACAATAAAATTTGATTATAGAAAACTCTATTCTGCTTAGCTTAAATTTCAACTCAGTTGCTCCTTTTATAATGTTTTGCTGATTTCTTTACAACAATGATTATAGAATCATTCCGTCATATAATTCAAATCGAACAATCAAAAAAAAACAGACTGATAAACACAATTTCTTTCCGCCATTTTGATTTTTTCCACAATTTTCAATACGTTATAGGTTTTGGAGGGTAAGTCAAATGTCACCAGTGTTTAGTAACATTTGCGAAGTTTTCGTTGCTCTTTCAAATAACATGATCATTGATCGAATAAGCGGTCGGAAACTTCTTGTAACCGTGGTCACATGACGTCTTAAATGTCGTCACAATTGCTCATTTCCAATAATTTCCCCATGGCTGAAAATGACTGACTTCCCTCAAGGATTTCCAAAAGTACTTTTAGATTTTCGGTTACCCAATTTGCTAAAATGTTATGATGAATTCCTTATCTGCATGCATCTTGTGCAGTATTGGAATTTTATCAGGGAAACACTTTTTTAGATTTTGTTCCCAGCAGCCTTAGACCACGGCAATAAACCTGTGTTCCCATTGATTGTGATATCAGTGGAAAAGCAGAAATACTCATACATTTCCCTTTGATTCATCGTTTTTTTAGTGCGTTTTAATTAATTTTGGAGAAAAAAGTGTCTTTGCACAATGTCTTGAAAAATGGCCCCTTCCCACCCACAAGCTCCCAATTAAAAACGGTCCGATGGTATTTTCATCGTTTAAGCTGGTCATTCTGGCAATAGTAGCCAAAAATGCATTGATCGGACTAAAACTGATTTTCATAAATGATAGATGACGTCATCATAATTAAATTTTTTGGGCACATCTCAGTAAGGTGGAAAAATGTTTTGGCCAATCAGGGCATTTGTTTACTAAGAATTTATCCAATCAAATCACTGTGAAGACAATAGATTTCGAGGATTCAACAGCTCAAGAGCCGCGAAAATGGCGGAAAAACGCGAAAGCTGTGGCAAAAATAGCGTTCAGGGTTCTGTTTTTCTGCCAAAAACACGTAAACTATTTGGTACCATTCTTATATTTCTCAAATCTATGGTAGTTTATCTGAATTTTTACCGCTTACGAGGTTAAAATTTTACGTAATTGCTGTAAAAATTGACTCGACAACTCGCTCAAAAACCACTAGCTGAAACGGGGGCTGCCTCAAAATACAGGTAAAATATGCATATCTTCCTAGCACGATAGATTTTATCTTTATGTAGGTAATTAGACATATATTTATGCATCAAATATGATTGTTTAATTTTGTTAATCAATTCTAAATAATTATAAGAAAGTAAATGATTAAAATACATGTCATTTTAAACTTTCAAATTATGATTTCGCAAATTTGCTCGACCCCCGTTTTTTGCTGTTGCTTAATTTCATTCATCAACGTGTCCAAGCATTTCCATAACTTTTGACGTCGAATTTTGTACGGCGGGAAACCCAAACTGAAATTTTCAAACAGCTGCAAGTAATAAATAATGGTTTGTAAAGATGGTGGAGTTGTTTTAAAACAAAAGTAAGGGCTCTGGCAAGGTAAGTGTTAGCTTATTAGAAATATAAGTTATAGTTTATTGGTTAAAATATTAGTTTATTATGCCATACTCGCAATTCAAAGCTAAGATTGTTTTTGAGCAAGTTATCGAGTGGATTTTTACAGCAACTACGTAAAATATTAACCTCGTAAGCGGTAAAAATTTAGATAAACTATCATAGATTTGAGAAATATAAGAATGGTACCAAATAGTTTGCGCGTTTACGGCAGAAAAACAGAACCTTGAACGCTATTTTTTCCACAGCTTTCACATCGTTCCGCCATTTTCGCGGCTCTGTAGTTGTTGAATTTTCATAATGTATTGTCTTTTCAGCGATTTGATTGGATAAATTGTTTGTCAAAAAATGCTCTGGTTGGCCAAACACATTTTTCCACCTTGTTGATGATGTAAGGTTGAAGCCAAATCTGTGCAGACTGATGGAGTTTTCTTGTGAAGGTGGATGTCTGTTGTGAGTGGTGGGTAGAGTGGCTGTCCCTAATTCCCTAAGAAAGAATGTCTTGATTAATGCACATCCGGGTGTCAGTCGTCCTTAGCCCAGAGTTATGTTTGGTGGCCTAACATAGATTTAGAAATAAGCACACGGTTAAGGAGTGTGATGTTTGCCAACAGAATCAGAGATGGACTGTGTGTACGTTGAAGGAATCTTTGAAGTGTTTCAAAGTAGGTAACGTGGAAGCACAGTTGTGTAGGTTTCTTTTAAAGTATAGGAAGTATTCTCGGCTCCTTAATACTCTAGCATTCAATGACTGTGCGTGGGTTGAAGGAATCTTTGAAGTGTTTCAAAGTAGGTTACGTGGAAGCACAGTTGTGTAGGTTTCTTTTAAAGTATAGGAAGTATTCTCGGCTCCTTATTCTCTAGCATTCAATGACCGTGCGTACGTTGAAGGAATCTTTGAAGTGTTTCAAAGTAGGTAACGTGGAAGCACAGTTGTGTAGATTTCTTTTAAAGTATAGGAAGTATTCTCGGCTCCTTATACTCTAGCATTCAATGACTGTGCGTACGTTGAAGGAATCTTTGAAGTGTTTCAAAGTAGGTAACGTGGAGGCACAGTTGTGTAGGTTTCTTTTAAAGTATAGGAAGTATTCTCGGCTCCTTATACTCTAGCATTCAATGACTGTGCGTACGTTGAAGGAATCTTTGAAGTGTTTCAAAGTAGGTAACGTGGAAGCACAGTTGTGTAGGTTTCTTTTAAAGTATAGGAAGTATTCTCGGCTACTTATACTCTAGCATTCAATGACTGTGCGTACGTTGAAGGAATCTTTGAAGTGTTTCAAAGTAGGTAACGTGGAAGCACAGTTGTGTAGATTTCTTTTAAAGTATAGGAAGTATTCTCGGCTCCTTATACTCTAGCATTCAATGACTGTGCGTACGTTGAAGGAATCTTTGAAGTGTTTCAAAGTAGGTAACGTGGAAGCACAGTTGTGTAGGTTTCTTTTAAAGTATAAAAAGTATTCTCGGCTCCTTATACTCTAGCATTCAATGACTGTGCGTACGTTGAAGGAATCTTTGAAGTGTTTCAAAGTAGGTAACGTGGAAGCACAGTTGTGTAGGTTTCTTTTAAAGTATAGGAAGTATTCTCGGCTCCTTATACTCTAGCATTCAGGCCCCGTCTACACGGATACGTTTTCAAATGAAAACGCAAAAAAATGTTTGCGTTTTCACCTCCCGTCTACACGACACCGGTAAATCTGCGACTGAAAACGCAAAAATATGAAAACGGTTTCCAGAGTGGAATTATTTGAAAACGCAACTTTTTGAAAACGCAATTCTCCCGTGTAGACGCCGAAAACGGAAAAATCTGAAAACGATGCAGCAACAACAACGCATTTTTGGCGGGCAAAATTGCAAAATGGACGCAAAAGTAGCTGTGATTTTGTCGCTGCTCTCGCATTTGACAACAGTGTATCAATTAAATAATTTGTTGCTGTGCCTAAGCAACATGATGACACTGCAAAGAAAAAGAAGATTGATAAATATGTTACTGAGCCCAGTTCACATCATGCACAAACCCTCTAGAGTGACAAAAGCAAAAGCTCGTCGATTCTGGGTTAGGCCTGGTCGTACGGCAGCATGGTGGCAAAACTTTGTAGATGGTAAAGTTATTGATGAGGAATGGAGAGAAAATTTTCGTATGGATAAAGACTCTTTCTACCGTCTTGTTGAAGAGCTGGAACCATTTCTCGAGAAACAAGTCACAAACATGAGAGCTCCCGTTGCAGTTGAAACACAGGTTGCTGCTACGCTATACTACCTGAGTGACGAGGGGCGTCTTCGTAAAACTGCCAATGCTTTTGGTCTTTCGCGCTCAGTCATTTCTAATATAATCAGGCGTGTTTGCTACGCGATATCGAATGTTTTAGGACCAAGGTACATCAAATTACCATATACCTGTGCTGATGTAGAGAAGCTTACTTCGCAATTTCACCGTCAACATGGCATACCACAATGCCTTGGAGCAATCGATGGTACGCACATTATGATCAAACAGCCACCGGGTAGCTCAACTGACTACATGAACAGAAAGAGTACTTTCTCTTTAAATGTTCAAGCAATCTGTGACTATAGATACCGTTTCCTTGATGTAGTTGTAAAATGGCCAGGTAGTGTACATGATGCACGAATATTTGCTAATTCTTCTGTAAATGGAAGTCTGAAAACTGGAAAAGTACCTCCTTGCAGGAAGCAAATCACCCCTGATGGACAACCGATCCCAGTTTTCTTATTGGGAGATCCAGCATACCCCCTAATGCCCTACTTGATGAAGGAGTATACTAATGGAGGTGCTACTCAACAAGAACAATATTATGGACTGAAATTATGTGGAGCAAGGATGGTTATAGAATGTGCCTTTGGTCGCTTAAAGGCAAGATTCGCAGCACTGAGAAGAGCAATGGATATCAACATTGATGAATTGCCATTTGTTATATATGCATGCTTTGTGCTACATAATTACTGTGAAGAACATGGGGAGAAAATTAATGAAATGGAACTTTCTTCAGCAATTTCATATGAAAGAGATTCTCAACCACCTACTACATCTAACAGCTTCAGAACTGACTGTAATGAGCTTGAGGGGAAAAGAGTAAGAAGAGAATTAACAAAATTCCTTGACCCATAAGAACAAAGCTCTACATATTGGATTCAATAAACTTGAGAGATGACAATATTGCAAGTTTGAATTACAGCCCCTTTTATGACTCTACAGTTTGATTCACAATTTTGTTGTGCTAGTTATTAGTTTCTGTTAAAAGTAGTTACTGCTAAAAGTTTTCTGTTCAATTAAAAAAGTTCAAGTTCATCATTCTCATCTTCAACTGCTCTTCTGTAATGGTGACTATGTTGTGCCATTGAACCTTCTGAATAACCATACGTCTGGGCTTGGTAATGGGGTACTTGCATATTCCTAGTATTTTGCATGTTTCTGCTATTGTTCTGCATTGGTTGAGCTCCAAATTGATGTTGATGTGCTTGAATATTTCCATGATTCGTGTTTGGCATCAGAACATCTCTAAGCATTGCAAACCCTTCTGTAATTGCAGTTGCCAAAACATTCATGTTTCCAGTTAATGTTTGCATCATTTCTGCATTTTCTTTGTCCACTTTTTCCATTTCTTCCATTACTCTTCTTTTAATCCGTATGTCTTCCCTTTGATACTCTGAAATTTGATTTTCTGCTGACAATTTACGCTTTAGTTTGTCTTGTTTGTAACCCCTCAATTTTTCTGCAAGCAAATCTCTTCGATGACAGATTGGTGTTGATGGTAGAAAATTTGGTACTTCTTCACCACTGGCACCTTCCACACCACTGGCACCTTCCACAATGTTTAGAGAACCGGAAGGACTAACCTCTTGTGTGCTGAAGTCGGGTTGATTCATGTCTGTTGTCTCAATGCCAGAATTTATTTGGACTGTGGCAGGGGAACCACCCCAGAGTGTTTCACAAAGTTCAAAAAATATATGAACAACTCTGCCATGGCCACTTTTTCTGCCCGAGTCAACTGCTTGCCTGTATTTAACTCTAATTGATTTTAATTTTGAAGTTATTGTACCTTTTTCAATTTCTTCTGCCTTATGTGGGTAGTCTTTCCCAATAGCCTGGGCATCCTCGTCTGTTGCTGGCAGCTTGGCTTTGAAAAGATCGGTGATATCGGTGTATTTTCTTTGTATTGACTCCCAGTCAATACTGTCCGCTGCTTTAGCTGTCTTATAGTCGATTGCCACTTTCAACAGCAGTTCAGCTTCGTCGTCTGTCCATACGAAATTATTGTCTTTCTTAGTGTGCCTCGCCATATTGATCGGTCAATGTGCTGCAGTGCAGTTATGGCGCCAAAATGAAGGAATGTGGCTGTACCCTCTGTGCCCTGTGGCTGTAAAATTCTTATTAAACAAGCTAAACATGCGCCTGCGCAAATTTTTGCGTTTTCATCGTTTTCATGTAGACGGAAAGGATATTGTGAAAACGATCGTGTAGACGAAAAACTTTTTATTCGTTTTCATTGATATGAAAACGCAACTTTATGAAAACGTATCCGTGTAGACGTGGCCTCAATGACTGTGCGTACGTTGAAGGAATCTTTGAAGTGTTTCAAAGTAGGTAACGTGGAAGCACAGTTGTGTAGGTTTCTTTTAAAGTATAGGAAGTATTCTCGGCTACTTATACTCTAGCATTCAATGACTGTGCGTACGTTGAAGGAATCTTTGAAGTGTTTCAAAGTAGGTAACGTGGAAGCACAGTTGTGTAGATTTCTTTTAAAGTATAGGAAGTATTCTCGGCTCCTTATACTCTAGCATTCAATGACTGTGCGTACGTTGAAGGAATCTTTGAAGTGTTTCAAAGTAGGTAACGTGGAAGCACAGTTGTGTAGGTTTCTTTTAAAGTATAGGAAGTATTCTCGGCTCCTTATACTCTAGCATTCAATGACTGTGCGTACGTTGAAGGAATCTTTGAAGTGTTTCAAAGTAGGTAACGTGGAAGCACAGTTGTGTAGATTTCTTTTAAAGTATAGGAAGTATTCTCGGCTCCTTATACTCTAGCATTCAATGACTGTGCGTACGTGTTGACTCAGATTTTGTGAGGGTTATTCATTACATTTTCAACGCAATCCTACAAAACAGTACGTACCCAGCTACTTGGAAACATGGTCTTATCACACCCCTTTTTAAATCTGGAGATACTCATGATCCAAATGACTATAGAGGTATAACAGTGACTAGCTGCTTCTCTAAACTATTCAACGCTATTCTTAATCGACGTCTTGTACACTTCATTGAGATTAATTCCCTCAAACACCCCAATCAAATAGGGTTCTGTGAAGGGTATCGAACATCTGACCATGTCTTTGTTTTAAATACGTTGCTAAACTCTTATTTTTATCGGAAGGCTAAAGTTTACGCCTGTTTTGTTGATTTTTCCAAGGCGTATGACTCGGTGTGGCGTGATGGGCTTTATTATAAACTTGTGGCAATGAACACTAGTCGCGGATTCATCAAACTGATTATATCCATGTATACAAATCTTGAAGCAGCTGTTAAGCTTACTAACGGAATAACTCAGTCCTTTGTTTCGAAGACAGGTGTTAGGCAAGGTTGCAATCTGAGCCCAACTCTTTTCAATTTATTTATTAATGATATCGTAGAACTTTTTGACGAGCAATGTCTTCCCCCTAAAATAGGGAATCAGAACGTCAATTGTTTAATGTATGCCGATGACATTTTAATACTCTCTGAAACCGAGGATGGGCTGAGGCGTAGCCTATCTAAGCTTGAAGAATATTCTCAAAAATGGAAATTAAATGTGAATGCTAAAAAGACTAAGATACTAGTTTTTAATAAAGCTGGCAGAAACATTGAAATGTCTGTTAAGTTCGGGAACAGCCTAATAACATCTTGTGAGAATTACAAGTATTTGGGCACGATATTTGTGCCAAGTGGTTCCTTCAAACAAGCAAGGTTTGTTCTGCACAAAAAAGCTTGCAGGGCTTTTTTCTCTATTTTGAGTGACATCAATCCGCAAAGTGGAGTTAAACCTTGTGTTATCCAGAAGCTTTTCAGGTCTCTTGTTGAGCCCATTCTATTATATAATAGCGAAGTATGGGGAGCTTTCATGGGGGGCCATAACCGTAATGTGATATTTAAACGATTTAACGAAAACATTTTTGATGATAAATTACAACAAGAGATCCTTCGAAACAGGCTATGTAAATCCTTGCTGGGCGTTCATTCTAAATCTTCAAATTTTGCGGTGAGGGGAGAGTTGGGGGCTTACCCATTGAATGTGACTATATATGAACGTGTTGTAAAGTTTTACTCTCACTTATTGCATTTGCGTGCATCAAATGCAATTATTGATAATGCGTTACTTGAATGCTCCATGCTGCACGATAAAGGGGCTCCCTCGTTGCTAAGCGTTGTTCTACATTTACTGAGAATTTCTGGTCATAGCTTAGATTCATTGTCCAGTGAGTCGGCTACTTCACGAAACAGAATTCCGCTATCTGTCTCCAGATCTCTAAAAACCCTGTACGAAAAGATGTTCAGGGATCATATACAAGAATCTGGCAGGCTATCTGAAATTTACCAATTCATTAAAAAAGGTTATGGGGAAGAATCATATGTAAACAACGTGTCCAACTACGAACATAGGGCTGTAATCGCCAAATTTAGAATATCTGCTCATTTCCTACCAATAGAAATAGGCAGGATGCAGCAAATTCCGAGATCACAGCGTACTTGTACAAGGTGTACTGGTAGTCAATTGGGTAATGAGGTTCATTTCATACTTAGATGCTCTGAGCCAAGGCTTGTTAAAGCTAGAGACGAGTATTTTGATTATATGGTTGATACCTTTGGTTGTGAACGGGGTAGGGTGGACAAGGAAACACTCTTGAAAATGCTTGGCAACACGCATATTGTTACAAATACTGCAACCATTATGTTTCTAATCAAAGTATTGGGTATTTGTAAAGATCTACAGGCAGATAATTCTTGATGCTAGTTTCAAATGCCTCTCCCCTCACCATCCGCTTATCGTTATACTAGATATTAGTAAATGTATTGGTTTAGTTAAACTGTATCCTGTAAGCATTTTAGCCTATAGTTCTTGTAACTTTGGTGTTTACAGTGATTGTATTATTATTATTATTATTATTTAAAGTATAGGAAGTATTCTCGGCTCCTTATACTCTAGCATTCAATGACTGTGCGTACGTTGAAGGAATCTTTGAAGTGTTTCAAAGTAGGTAACGTGGAAGCACAGTTGTGTAGGTTTCTTTTAAAGTATAGGAAGTATTCTCGGCTCCTTATACTCTAGCATTCAATGACTGTGCGTACGTTGAAGGAATCTTTGAAGTGTTTCAAAGTAGGTAACGTGGAAGCACAGTTGTGTAGGTTTCTTTTAACATTTGAAAATGGAATGTTGGGGCCACCGGACAGTAATTTCTCAGTTATTTAGAGAGCACTATTCCGGCGGCCCACGTTGATGTTAATTTAGTAGAAGTGACTAAGGAATAATATTATTCGTAGCCACAAAACATTCAACAGTAGAGATAAAAGAGAACATATTAGACAAAGTACATAATGATGATTGAAAACTAGTCCCAATATCAAAATTTTATTTATCATATCGTTCCAAATCCTTAATATATATTTTTGTATGTTTTTTGGAGATTTTGGGTCGACTCAAAAAGGGGTAGATATATTTTTGCCACTTTACACAAAGGTAAAAGTGGAGAAGTAAATTAAGGATCTGGAATAAGAATTCCCAAAATCGAACAAAAACCGGCACTTTCTTGAACTGACTTCATCTCTGCGATAAAAGGCTGAAAAAGATGAATCGAGACAATTAAACTTTGTATATAGTAAATGCTCAAGTTGGATATCTCATAATAGACTCAATATTTACTGCCCCAACATGGGGCTTTATTACTGGAATTATAATTCGCAAATTCCACAACAACTGGCACTTTCTCCAACTCTTTTCTGTAAGGAAACGCTGAAAAAAATTGAAACAATTAAACATGTTAGATCAGATAATCAAGTAGGATAAAAATGAGCTGCCCTAAAAGGGGGCTCAATAATTACTGCCCCACATAGGGCTCAACTATTACTGCCCCACATAGGGCTCAACTATTACTGCCCCAAATAGGGCTCAACAATTACTGCCCCAAAAAGGGCTCAACAATTACTGCCCCAAATAGGGCTCAACAATTACTGCCCCAAATAGGGCTCAAACAATTACTGCCCCAAATAGGGCTCAAACAATTACTGCCCCAAATAGGGCTCAAACAATTACTGCCCCAAATAGGGCTCAAACAATTACTGCCCCAAATAGGGCTCAACAATTACTGCCCCAAATAGGGCTCAACAATTACTGCCCCAAATAGGGCTAAACAATTACTGCCCCATATAGGGCTCAACAATTACTGCCCCAAATAGGGCTCAACAATTACTGCCCCAAATAGGGCTCAACAATTACTGCCCCAAATAGGGCTCAAACAATTACTGCCCCAAATAGGGCTCAAACAATTACTGCCCCAAATAGGGCTCAAACAATTACTGCCCCAAATAGGGCTCAACAATTACTGTCCCAAATAGGGCTCAAACAATTACTGCCCCAAATAGGGCTCAAACAATTACTGCCCCAAATAGGGCTCAAACAATTACTGTCCCAAATAGGGCTCAAAAAATTACTGCCCCAAATAGGGCTCAGACAATTACTGCCCCAAATAGGGCTCAACAATTACTGCCCCAAATAGGGCTCAACAATTACTGCCCCAAATAGGGCTCAACAATTACTGCCCCAAATAGGGCTCAACAATTACTGCCCCAAATAGGGCTCAACAATTACTGCCCCAAATAGGGCTCAACAATTACTGCCCCAAATAGGGCTCAACAATTACTGCCCCAAATAGGGCTCAACAATTACTGCCCCAAATAGGGCTCAATGATTACTGCCCCAAATAGGGCTGAATGATTACTGCCCCAAATAGGGCTCAACAATTAATGCCCCAAATAGAGCTCAACAATAACTGCCCCAAATAGGGCTCAGAGTCTAAATAGAGCTTACCATTTACTGCCTCGAATAAGGCTCAACAGTTACTGCCAAATAGTGCTCAACATTTATTGCCTTCAATATTCCATACCCTTGTAATGGAAATACTATAGATACATAACAGGCCCAGTGAGTTATAAAGTAACAATGCACTCCATGCCGAAAACGGGCTAGACCATGGTAAATATGAACGGCTCAATCCGTTACTGCCCACACACCCGAATCAACAATTACTGCCGAACTAAGTTTTTAAATTCGTTTCCAAAGGCAATAAATTAACAGCTATAACAGTTTATACCATAGATAAATATGTTGGTGAATCTGCACGATGTTGCCAATAGGGGTCATTACTTACTGCCCCTGCATTGGGCTAAAATTTACTGCCCCCGTACCGGGTTTAAAATTTACCTTCTGCCAAGCATGTTTGAAAATGCGTGCCCGAACGGGCTATAAAACAACTGCCAGAATTGGCTAAGACGTGTGTGCCCAAACGGGCTATAAAACAACTGCCAGAATTGGCTAGGACGTGTGAGCCCCAACGGGCTATAAAACAACTGCCAGAATTGGCTAAGACGTGTGTGCCCCAACGGGCTATAAAAACAACTGCCAGAATTGGCAAAGACGTGTGTGCCCCAACGGGCTATAAAACAACTGCCAGAATTGGCTAAGACGTGTGTGCCCCAACGGGTTATAAAACAACTGCCAGAATTGGCTAAGACGTGTGTGCCCCAACGGGCTATAAAACAACTGCCAGAATTGGCTAAGACGTGTGTGCCCCGACGGGCTATAAAACAACTACCAGAATTGGCTAAGACGTGTGTGCCCCAATGGGTTATAAAACAACTGCCAGAATTGGCTAAGACGTGTGTGCCCCATTGGGTTATAAAACAACTGCCAGAATTGGCTAAGACGTGTGTGCTCAAACGGGCTATAAAAACAACTTCCAGAATTGGCTAAGACGTGTGTGCCCCAACGGGTTATAAAACAACTGCCAGAATTGGCTAAGACGTGTGTGCCCCAACGGGCTATACAAAAAAACTGCCAGAATTGGCTAAGACGTGTGTGCCCCAACGGGTTATAAAACAACTGCCAGAATTGGCTAAGACGTGTATGCCCCAACGGGCTATAAAAACAACTGCCAGAATTGGCTAAGACGTGTGTGCCTCAACGGGTTATAAAACAACTGCCAGAATTGGCTAAGACGTACCAGCTACAACACGCTATAACTGAACTGCCCACCCGGGTTATACAATAGCTAAAATTGTGCCAAAACGTGCTATATAACAACCAAATATACGTATGTGCCGAAGTGGTTTAAAGAATAACTACATATACATTACGTGCCTTGACGAAGTACCCAACAAAAGTTTTTCACGAAGTTACCGATAGGGCTTATTATATACCGCTCCACATCGGGGTCAACATTTACTACCCCGTATTGGAGTATATAAATTAACTTTTTTCCAAGCATGCTCTAAAAACTTGCAAAACAATAACCAAATCCACATTATGTGCCAACATGGGTTATAGAATAACTACATATACATAACGTTCCTAGACAGGCTAAACAATGGAAGATATACACGAATTTACCAATTGGGCTCATTATATACCGCTCTCAAATTGGGCTCAATATTTACTGCCCCCATATCTGGAATGGAAACTATAATTTACTCAAGTAGCTTTTAAAATGTGTCCCCAACGGGCTAAAAAGATAACTGTAACAACTGGCTATACAATTATCAAATAAACATAAGATGCCCGAACGGGCTATGCAACAACTAAATAAACATCGTTTACCCCGAACGGACTAACCCATAAGTTATCGTACTTAACTTGTACTTAACTTTGAAACGGGTACATATTCAAAGGTTCCCTAGAAGACTATGCAATGACTGCCCAAACGGGTTTTGATGAAAAGTGGCTTATACCAACACGATCTGCCCCAACAGGCAATTAAAACAAGGAGTCGACCGGCTCAACCCAGGAATATCCTGGGGAGTTTGTTTATTAAGGGACAGGGAGGGAAAAGGAAGCTGCATGAATCAAGGCTAGAATGACATCTTTCAGGAACAAGGAAAAGCAGAAAAGGGAGGGAAGGGAGGGGATAAAAGTTTTCTTTCACACAAGCAACCAGCTTGTGTGAGACTTGAGTCTTAATAATTTGAAATCCAAACGACTGAATTTATAAACTAGTAACCAGAAACCGCGTGGTGTCCAATTATTCCCAAATAAGGGCAACCCCGTTTTCGTAGTAGGTTGAAATCATAAACAACGCTGATCTATTTCTCTACGGTAATCGCCATGATCTACTTGCCCAATGTAGCGAAATAGCTTAATAATTCGTGCCTCAATGAATAAACAATGCCTTAATTCCTGTAAGTCCCTAATGGGAAACCAATCCATATAACAATAGATGCACGAGCATCTCAATAGTTTTCTATAGCTGATACAATGCACTGAACCAACGATGTATAACACTAAAAACGATTTCATCTTATGCTCACCAGCAATACGATCAAACATTCCACTTGCAAATGTTAACCCCAGACAAAGAGGCCTTTGTCTCTCGATTAACATTTGAAAATGGAATGTTGGGGCCACCGGACAGTAATTTCTCAGTTATTTAGAGAGCACTATTCCGGCGGCCCACGTTGATGTTAATTTAGTAGAAGTAACTAAGGAATAATATTATTCGTAGCCACAAAACATTCAACAGTAGAGATAAAAGAGAACATATTAGACAAAGTACATAATGATGATTGAAAACTAGTCCCAATATCAAAATTTTATTTATCATATCGTTCCAAATCCTTAATATATATTTTTGTATGTTTTTTGGAGATTTTGGGTCGACTCAAAAAGGGGTAGATATATTTTTGCCACTTTACACAAAGGTAAAAGTGGAGAAGTAAATTAAGGATCTGGAATAAGAATTCCCAAAATCGAACAAAAACCGGCCAAAAGCCCAAAGACCCTACCCGAGTCAGTCCCAAACTCCAAGACCAAACACACAAGCACAAACCCTCGAACGAGACTGGAGTGCAGAAAACAGCGACGTTCGACGTTAGAAACCAAGCTGTTGCTTCAATAATATTACAGATACCTAGCTATCAGCATAGAACACGTATCAATCTGAATTTGGACGAAAACTTTAATCCAAATTCAATCAACCAACGAAATTCATGTTTACAGCGGCATAGAAGCCGGCAAAAATTAATGCTAGCCCGAACCAAGTTAAGTTCCAATTGGGCTACAACAACTAGTAAAATCAAAACTGGCTTGTTCACACGCAAGCCCACAGTTTGCATTGTTATAATTCAACACACATGCTCAAAGGGTATTATCGTTAAGCAATTGTAAAAACAAATCATCATAAGCAAGTGTACCGGGTCTGCCCTTAAACCTTGTCAAAGGCTGAAGTGATAGCCTGAAAAATTGAAGTAAAACAACTCATTGTTTAAAATCACTTTTTGAAAAGTATAACAATAACATTCCGAATTTCACTTCCCGATTTTTAATTTAAGATAAGAGCGCTTTGTTTCTCAAGCAACGTCAAACCGAAAACATTTATTATTCTTAAAAGGCTGGAACAATTATGCATAATTTTGTTTTGATGAAACGAGAATTAGAATGAGAGTCAGTTCCAAGCTCAAAGATTAGGCATGAGGCCTCTACATAAATGAATACTGACAAAATGACCTTCAAAATGAATGCTGTATTCCTTTTGTTGTGGCAACTGGTTTTTGCCATAAAACTTCGACATAGAACAAAGAAAATTTCTGGAGCACAAATTAAGAAGACGAAGAAAAACTGGCTTTAACAAAAGCAAAATAAAAGCGACTTTACTTGAAGAAATAACTAAGCCACTGTCTTGACAAACCTCATTAGGCAGTTTTGAATTATGAGAATTGCTACTGACAGATTCCCAGAATTTTTACCCCGATGAACGCGTTTCCTTCATCATATATATTTATTAGTGGCCTTTCAATAAGATACCAAGTACCGTAACACGAAATTATTAAGAAACGGTTAAAACCATGCCTCGTTATTTTTAATCAGTCAACGGAAGAAGATAAATTCAACTACCCAAAATTTTTATTTTCCTATTGGAATCGTTTAATTTTCCAAACTCTAAAAAAATTCTCACTCTAAAAAGTCTGATTTTAGAGATGATTGATTTTTGTATCACAACACAGAGCGAATTTCACCGTCAAAGTCTGGAATAATAACAAAACTAGATGATCCCAGGAGAACAGAACCATCGTGGTTCAGACAATGGTGCCGAGTAACTGTAAAATTTTATTTGTGCAAAAACACTTCAAATAAAGCAAATATCTGTCGTAAGAGAAAGTCGACATAACAAAAACATTTTCAGTTCCATTGTACCATGCTGGTAGAGAAGGATATTCATATCTACCCCAACGAACAAAACATAACTTTCCCGGTATAGCAAGTTTTATCAACATGGATATAACTGTCAACGTAGACACTACCAAGTACCGAATTAATTTTTTTTTCTAGGCCCGCAACTTTGCAAAACCATAAATGGTTAGATTATCAATCCAACACACATTAACAGGCAACCCTACTAAGGTACTGCCTCACAAGATAACAAATCCGAACATTGCAATACTCAACGAAAAGCCATTGTAATACATTAAGATACTTAGGCCTTCACCAATACCAAAGAAACCAAACCGTGTGTGGATAGCCATTCGCTTCTGCATCTGCTCCACCACCAAAAAGTTTTCTTTCACACAAGCAACCAGCTTGTGTGAGACTTGAGTCTTAATAATTTGAAATCCAAACGACTGAATTTATAAACTAGAAACCAGAAACCGCGTGGTGTCCAATTATTCCCAAATAAGGGCAACCCCGTTTTCGTAGTAGGTTGAAATGATAAACAACGCTGATCTATTTCTCTACGGTAATCGCCATGATCTACTTGCCCAATGTAGCGAAATAGCTTAATAATTCGTGCCTCAATGAATAAACAATGCCTTAATTCCTGTAAGTCCCTAATGGGAAACCAATCCATATAACAATAGATGCACGAGCATCTCAATAGTTTTCTATAGCTGATACAATGCACTGAACCAACGATGTATAACACTAAAAACGATTTCATCTTATGCTCACCAGCAATACGATCAAACATTCCACTTGCAAATGTTAACCCCAGACAAAGAGGCCTTTGTCTCTCGATTAAAGTATAGGAAGTATTCTCGGCTCCTTATACTCTAGCATTTAATGGACTGTGCGTACGTTGAAGGAATCTTTGAAGTGTTTCAAAGTAGGTAACGTGGAAGCACAGTTGTGTAGGTTTCTTTTAAAGTATAGGAAGTATTCTCGGCTATAAGTATAGGATAACACCTCATAAAACCACATGCATATCTTCTGCCGAGTTTCTGGTAGGTAGACGACTAAGATCTGCTTTGTCGTTGTTGAAACCTGATTCAGTTTCATCCATACGAGAGAAGCAGTTTGAGTCATCAGGGTTAAAGAAGACCCGTCATTTTGATATCGATCAACCAGTACTCATCAAGAATCATGGAATTGGAAGTGAATGGCCACCGGGTGTTGTTGCGTCTTCTACTGGCAATGTCAACTATAAGATTCCAACTTCAGATGGTCGTTTGCTGCACAGACACGTTGATCAAGTGATTTCTCAAAGTTATGCTGTTGCTGAAAGAGAATCATTGCTATAACTTACTGTGATAATTCATCAGAGAAATATTGTTACTCACAGAAAACCATCTCTTTTACCTGCTGAGATCATTCCAGTCAATTTTCATTCAAAGGATCCTGCTTAAGAGATAGATGAAAGGCCAATTGTGAACAACAATGCTACTGCTGCAGATGCATGTAAACCAATATTTTAAAAAGATAGTAAGTTTAGTTCATATAAAAACGTAAACCGTATGTACAATGCAGGCCTGTAGGAAGCGGGGGGGGGGGCAGGCAATAATTTTCAGACAAAAATTTATAAAATTGTCCATATTTTGTGGAATTGGAAGGAAAAATCAGGTTGTGTAGCTTCATAATCCTTTTTGTGGGTCAGACTCCTGCACCTACTACACACACATTCAACCCCTCCCCATACAGTTGGTCATTGGGCTTTACCACCTGTTTGATTCAGTTTACAATAAGAACTTGACAGTTTGTTGTTATTTTTCTGTAAGAATTCACATTTAATTGTTGAAAGATTTGACAGGGAAGACTTTTTTAGGAAGCAATACTCTATGGAAAACAGTGTGAGAGGAAGCAGGAAAGTGAAAAACCTGACAAACTTTTTTCGTTTTTGCTGTTATTTTATTGGTAGCTTCAAATTCGCTGAATAAAAACCTGTTTTAAAGCCACATATCTCTCTTTCTCTTTCGCTTCGCTCTCTCCTATGACACGCGTTCTCTTATACCTCTGTTCTCGAAACATACGCCAATAAATCTATAGGCTATTGAAGAAACAGCACGACTAGATTAAACTGGAAATCTCACTCGCTTTAAGCCATGTCAAAAAGACCAGAAAGCAACAAAAAAGTGGACTAATGGCTGAGCTCTAAGAAAGTGTAAGTACAAAATAAGATTTAAAAAAATACATTCGTTCTATTCTTTATTATTCGTTATTTTAACTGCGATCCTGATTCCCCAGTTTAAACTTAATTTTTTTATTTCCAGCAGGCCCATTGCACCTGATCATGAAATCTGGATCCGAAGATCGTTTAGCCTGTTTCGAAGAGTCAGACCAATCGCTCAGTATTGTTCAGGAAAAGAGACCCAGCACAGACAGGGTGAAGGGAGCTGAATTCCACCACGTTGGAACACAAACTGATAAAAGATTGACGTTGGAATGCATTGACTGATTTATTTTGACTTATTACTTTAAATTCTCAGATAATATATCTAATATTAATTTGCAAAACCAAACAAATAACATAAACAGAAACTTTGTATTAAGAAAAAATGGGCGTTTCCTGCAATATAGAGGGCATGGCCTAAAAATTTTTTGGGGGCTCCGCCCCCAGCCCCCAAACCCCCAAGACACATGGCGCCTTCGGCGCCATATCTTGCCCCCCCAATCTTAAATCCTAGCTACGGGCCTGATGTACAAGTATTTGATGAAAAATCCACCATGTTGATTGGTGCTGCCGAAATGACACACGATGAGTTAATTACTACCTTGACTTTTGATTTCGAAAGCAAGGTAGAAAAGTCCCAAAATGCAAAAGTAAAGGTTTCCTGAACTGTAAGTTAAGCAGATATTGAAAAGGTGTTCCCTTACCGAGTCTGAGAGCCAAAGTTTTCATGTCCTGATAACAAATATAAATTGCGAGGCAGAAATTTCACCTGAAAGTGTGATTGCTTCCAGTTCAGAATAGAAGGATATTCTTTCAACATCAAGCAAGAATTCTATTTATTTCATTCTGTGGAATATTCATATAAATTGTTGGGGAATAGGAAAATGTGTAAAATCTTTTGACAACTTTTAGGGCTGGACTCTCAGTTGCTTATTGAAAAAGGGTATGATAGGAGAGCTAGTAATTAACTTAGCGTCTGTATTGTACTGAACAGGGCACTTTCTTTAAAGGGGACCTGCAAAGGTAAAAAAAAGTTTTGCTATTAACAGGCCATTACGGTCAATTCACATACGGGGAGTCCGAATTCGGCATTAAAAATGCAATATTTGGAATAGTTTTTGAGTTATGACAGCTGAAAGTTGACGATTATGGATGTTGGACGCCATTTTGTTTTGAGGACGGGTTTGCCCGCGTTTTCTCTCTGACGTCAGAGGTGAATAAAGAAATGAGAAGCTCGATGGATCACACTGGAATTGGTATTGAAACACGCTCGATAAAAAGTTGATTTTCGTCGCTTTTTCGTTAAAAAAAATGGAATACAGCGATGAAGGATTAGAATATGGAGCCGTTGATAACCTTGTGCAGTCTCTGGTTCTTATTTAATCTATATGTAATCAAAAATTGCGCTTGTTTCAGCTTTCAATATTTTTTCACTGAGTTCCATTTTCTGCTAGTTGGTTAGATATTCTGAGAGGGAATATTAGATGTCGTATGTATATTTCATTTCAGTGTTTAAATAATACCTTTCATAATGATAATTTGAAGGATCCAGCCATTGAAGATATCATACATTGTAAAATCCATAAGTGATATAACAGCTATAAATAATATCATCAATGTCAAAATTTCATGACCCTCGGGGGCTCTGTCCACTGGGCCCGTTAATGGGTTTACCATGTCCTAAGATCCCCTTTCACAGGAACTTTGTTTTCTACCTGCTTCCTATTTTATCGTTTTTTGACAGGATTTCGGCTCCTCCTTCAAAATTCTTGGCCTCGTCCATTCGGAGACCACGCCCAACAGGCCCCTATGGACTCACTGAGTATCCCTCTGAAAACGTTGCCTGTTTACACCTTTAGTCCGATAATTTCAAATTTCAAATTGAAATTCCAATAGACAGACTATCGATTATATTATCCTTTTAGCTAACTTACTGATAAATGTTAATGAAGTCATGTTTGACAACTTTATATTTTTAATTATTTAATATTTTTGTTGCTGAAAAACAAATTTTGATGTTGATTTGATTTGACTGGGTGACACACCCAAACTCAAAATCACTCGCAGACGATAATGGCTGCACAAAAACTAAAATCTTTTCTAGAAAAGCAACTCTTCGTTGCTGTGTTGAAAAGAGATTCAAACTATGTCGAGAAACTGGTTCCCTTATGATTCTAGTGCAGTTCGAGAACTCGTTAACTTTTGTGATGGAACATTCAGAGATAATAAAGGAAATACACTTTTACATTATTATTCAACAGTCGAAATAACGAAGATGTTAATTGAGAAAACAAATGTCGACGTTAACAGCAAAAATAAAATTGGATGGACTCCACTTTACATGTGGTATCGATACATGAGTAATGAAAATGGTCAAATAACTTTAAACATCATTAACCCGAAAGAATTTACAAGAATTTACAATATCATGAAATGCCTTCTACAATCAGGTGCGAATTGTAATCTGCAATATATTAAAGGGTTTACTGGTTTAAATCAAATTATTGGAATGTGTTTGAACCCTGAAGTTAATTTGCTAGAAGACCAAGTGATTTTATTAGTTCGATTGTTATTGTCTCATAATGCTGATCCTAATATCAAAAGTGATGATGGAATGACACCATTGCATTGGGCTATTCATTTGCAATCTACAAGTCTGGTGAGATTATTGATCAACCATGGCTCAAATGTTAATACACAGAGTAATGATGGACAAACACCACTTCATTCGCTGGCAGATGGTAGATATAATAATGATTACGTATGTGAAACAGCAACATTGTTGTTAGAAAATGGGGCAGACCCAACACTACAAGATAAATATGGGAGAACAGTTCTTCATTTGGCTGTAATGTTTGAGAATGAAAAGCTAGTTATTTTGCTTTTGGAGTTTGAACTTTCCAATAAATATGATAAACTTAATCAACTTGAAAAAAGAAACTCACTACTGCACATTGGAGATAAAAATGGCCAGACCCCATTGCATTTTGCTGTTGCATGTAATAATACAAAAATAGCACAACTACTCTTAAGGCATGGCGCTGATGTGAATTCAGTTGATAAATATGAAAGTTCTGCCTTGCATTATGCAGCATATAAAGGCAATTATGACATGATAAAGTGTCTGAGGGATGCAGGTGGAAACCCTGAGCTTGCTGATGAAAATGGCAACACACCTGAAATTTTTGCCCTGAGAAGAAATTACTACAAAACAGTAGCAGCTCTTCAGGTAGAACCAACACAATTTCCAAAGAATATAAAACAAATAATCATCCCTGACCCCATTCCTGATAATACCATCTCTCTTCAGAGATACCCATGTGATGACAATGTTTACTTTCCGATTTTCAATTTGACACCCAATCAATCAAACCACATACCAGTTGAAACCTGGGATAGTTTGTTGGAAAAGAAATTTCATGGAGATTCAAAGAAATTCCTGAAAAATTTGATGGAAGTTCAAGGAATGGGCAAAATACCAAAAATCAACGAGGTCAATGAAATAAGGCAAGCGATTGAGACATTTATGGATGAGGTAACAAAATGCATCTCTATTATTGACAGTCGATTCAAAGGGGAAATATTAAAGAGTGGTAGCGTGTATGAAGATACAAAGGTTGGAGATCCAGATGAGTTTGATTACATGTTTATTCTGACAGAATTCGAGAAGATTTGCTCAATCAACATTACTGATCAAACATATGATGATCTTGAAATTAAAAAACAACCAAACAAACCTGCTGATGAATTTGATGAGTTTTTTGAAGAGGAAAACCTGGCATGCAGGAAAGTGATGGAGATATTTGTTAATACCTGTACACAGGCACTATTAATGATAAATGACAAGTCTTTGCCTGACAGCTTGTATTATTTCGCTCAAACTCCAAAAACCAGGAAAGGTTTTCTTGGTGTGAAACCTGGAATCACAACTTGTGAAATCAGTTTTCTATGGTGTGGAGCATTTTACAAAATTCTAAGCATAACAGCTGATTTGGTGCCAGCAATTAGGGTGAGGTCGTGGCCAAAATTTGCTGAGACTGAATCTGGATTATTAACCCAAGATATAATCAAACAAGGATGCCATGTGGTTCAAAAGTCTGACAAATGGAGACTTTCCTTTTCCCTCGCAGAACAAACTATCATGAACAGTCTTTCTGATAACCTAAGATCTGCTTACATTGAAGCTAAAGTTGCACGTGACCCTAGGGTTACTATGAAGTGTCTCAATTTTGAACAGAAAACAGAGGATTGGAAGAATCATTTGAGTGGTAAGCCAATCATTGATGGAAGAAAGTTGATCCCTTCGTATCTGTTGAAACTTGTGTTGTTTGACTGCATTGATGACTATCAAAAAAACGACAGAGATACATCAGAGATCACCTCAGGTTCTACTGAACAAATGATCTGAGCTGATATCCAAATGCCGACATGAAAACAACTTTTACCTAATGAACAATAGAGGGCTCAGTAATTAAATAACAATAGGACGCTAAGTAATGGGACGCTAAATAAATAATTAACCAAGATGTAAAAATATTATCTTTTGTCTTAAATTTATCACCCCTTGTAAATAAGTACGGCTGTAATTCGGTATTTTTCATTTGTGTCTGTCTGAAGCAAGAAGCTCAGAGTCACAGAAAAACATGTCTGTTTTTTAAAGTGTTCATTCTACTTTATGATCACATTATTTTTTGTTTAAAGAAGCTTATTTGTTATTTTGAAAGTTTCCTTACAAGTATATCATCAATTTTAACAGTTTGGGTACAGGGAAATTCATATACATTTTACTCCTTTTTTAAAAATTTGAGGAACTTCTCAGCAACTTTCAGGGCTGAAAATCTTAAGTATTTCAAAATACTTTGAAGAAAGTGCATGAAAGGGGGTTTAGAAACCACAAGACTATAGAACACCCGCAGTCCGCAATGAAATCAAATCTGGAGCTTCTTGATTTTGAAATCAAATCCATAAATGAAATACTGCAGCCGCTAAAATTAATTGCAAAAAAATACCATATCTAGTTTTATCTTTTTGGTATCGATATTAAATGAATTTTATACCTCCATGCACTGCACATCCTCTGGTGTACTGCTGTTGCTGTGGTGGCACCAGAGTTCCTTCGACAAAAAGACCAGAACCCCCCGACAGAGGAGCTATTACCTATAAATAAAATAATTCACTCCAAGAAAATGATGAATAGACAATGGGACTTGATGGGCCAACCTCCCTCGACATGGATGTTGTTGTATACCCCTAATTCCCTCCCCTAGTGCCACCACTGGTGGAATGATGATATCCCTCCATGTATTTCACAACCTCTGTCGTACACGAATTTTTTTATAACAAATTTCAGCTGGAGCTCAGAACTAAAAATTGCCTATCTGAGGGGAAAATTTTAGTACTCAAAATTGCTTAGCAATTGCTCGGCTTTTTTGTTTATTAGAATACTGTCTCTCAAGTTGTTGTATAACAAAATTTGGTAGTATTTTACATGCAAAAGTGTGCCAGGTTACTAATTTACACTCTTTTTTCTTTATAAGAATACTTGAAATTTTCCTGAGCCTCGATTTTTCCATTGTTTATTCTTAAATTTCCATTGTTCTTTGGCGATTTTGAGCCTCAATATTCTTATAAAATTTATTCTTATAAAGAAAAAAGAGTGTATCCACATTCTCTAGAGCTGCTGTACGATTTTCATTGCAAATTGGATGTGGAATAAAACTTTGAAATTGCTTAGTATTCCTCTATCCAGTATTAGAACTGCAAAAGATTTTGTCTTTTCGATAACTGCTTTGCTTATAAAGTAGTTGATTACTGCTCTTCCGTGTCAAATGCCCTGCCGAGGCTGACAATATTTAACCTGATGTAAGAATCTTACGAAATAGCAATTGGACTGTTAAATTTTTATGAAACAAGCAGATGAACAGCACACTGATATGTCAGACCGTCAAGAGAGTCAAATTTCCCAACATATAACACAACTAATAATAAAACAGGCTTCCTAATCAATAAAAAAGTAAGAGCAATTTAACAAAATATCTAGATGAAAATAGAGGAATATTTAAGAAACAGCCAACTAAAAACAAATTTTACTTGTTCTTGTTAAGAAAAAAGAGTTTTACACAACTTTTAGTGACACAGGATTCCCAATCATTGTAAAAGTAAAAACTATTAAAAGACATTTCAGGCTGAAAATAGAGGAATTTTAAAGAACAGCTAGCTTTAAACCATTTTTACTGGTTCTTATTAAGAAAGAAGAATGTAGTTGCTGTAAATGTTGACTAATGTCATTTACTACCTTATTTCGCGTGCTGTCTGAATTATAAATTTTGTTTCAGGTAATGTAACGAGATACTATTACCGTAAGCTGGAACACGAAATGGATGGCCCCTAAATGTCGAAGACCTTGGAGAATTAAACTGAGTCGCACCGTCAATTTTGCGAATGAAAGCAACTGTGGAATCCATACAGATAAGTGCGAAATATTCATCAAATACAGCTTTAACCCGCCACTTAGAAACTGACTTATAAGAAACTTCAGCCTGTCAGATAGTAGCACATCTATACTCAAATTCTCAGCTTGAACATTCAAATTGCTTCAGAAAATGGTTTTGATTGCAAAGATTTTAAATTACACGCAAATCCAGCGAATTTTCTGCTTAATGTATTTTTGATTCTTTGCTTATTCTTGTTAACCTATAAGAAAATAGGCAGCCAGGTTTTGTAACATTCAGTTTCTTAGTGGTGGGTTAGTACTGTAACATGTGATTCCTAAATGTCTTCCACGACCAAACACACTGAAAATTTCATTGAACATCACTTGACAACTTTGGCACAGTAAAGAAAAGCGAGAGTGTTTAGCTAGCTCCTTCAAGCATGTTCAATCATGTTTAATAATATTCAGTCTTTTTAGATATTGTACAGGTCTTTTATCCAGATCAAAACTTCTGATTGACCATTTGTAGAGGTGCTGAACATTTTCTTTTCTTTTATCAATTATATGTTATTTATTGCCGATGCTCAGTGATGTTTTGAGCGCTTAGCCAATTATTTGACGTTAGTTCAATTTGCACGTGCGCATTGAGCCTTGAAAAAGAAAAATCAAATTGAATGTCCAGTGTGAATGTTCACTGTGTTTGGCAAACCAACGATTGAATAAGATTCAGTATTACTATACTTAAGTCGAGTAATGCCCAATGGAATTTTCCTTTTCTTTCGCCAGAGAGCTGTTTTCAAATGGTGCATAAAAAAATCAGGCTTACTGGAATGGACCCTTTTTCATATGGAACCAAATTATAAGGAGCGTACTTTAATATTTTACATTTTGTTAGTAGAAATGATCAGAGAAACACACTTTGTTTACTGCACAACAGAACAATAACTAAATTCAAATCAAAACCTATTTACACAAGAGATTAGGCCTCACACATGGTCTTGGTGCATAGGATAACCCTTATATAGATTTCAAATAGCATGAATCAAAGTCATTGAGTCAATATATTACAATACCCCCTTTTTAGAAAGAAAGTTGGGTTATGAGTTCAGATTGAATAATATCTCCATATCTCTCAGGTGCTCGTCCACTTCGAGTTGGTCTTGGATTCACATTCTCTTCCATTCGCACTTCCTTGCGGGTTATATCAAGTTCCGAATCTGAATTATCTTGTTGATTATTAAGCCTATCGTTGAATTGTTTTTAATGCGAGATATTTCGAGTAATACGATGATTATCTGCATATTCGGCAGTGATCATTGTTCCTTTGCGTTCAACAACAGTGTACGGAGTTTTTGAGAAATGAGAATACAATTTGTTCGTGCGATCCTGCTTCACAAGAACTGTATCTCCAACTGAGATTTGACTGTGCTTAGCATTCCTTCTGGTATCAGCATGAGTTTTGTGATATTCTTGATATCGAGATTCGTTTTGCTTTGCTGATTGATGTTTGTTAACGATGTTCTTTCTTTCGACAACTGGTATCTTTCCTCGCAATGTTCGATTAAATAGCAATCCACAGGGTGGTACTTTCGTAACTGAGTGTGGTGTTGTTCTTTATGATAGCAAGAAACGGTGTAAGTTTTGTCTCCACGGTTTACCTTTTACAATCGTAGCTTGGATCGTTTTAGCTAACGGTTGATTGAAACGTTCAACTTCTCCATTGGCTTGTGGCCAGCGAGGAGTGAATCGCTCATGTTTTATACCGAGTGCGTTGCAATATTTACAGAATTCTTCTCCTTCAAAGGGTGGTCTATTGTCGGATTTGATGATTTCAGGAACTCCATGAACTGAAAATATGCGATCAAGTGGTGGAAATGTGCCAGGTTCAAATTCTGTGCCAGGTTCAAATTCTGTGCCAGGTTCAAAACCTGCGCCAGGTTCCAATTCTACACTAAGACGACAGCAATTCTTGACATATTTACTCCGCCTTAGATAGCACGTTAGAAGTGTTAAACTCAAATTTAACTGTAAGTTCTGATAGACTCAAATGCAGAGGACTGTATATTTATTCGACTTTATAGTTGTGTTCAAAATATTATATTAGACTTCAACCATCAACAAGACTAAAATAATAGAACAATTTCACCAGGATATAGTATTTACATCGACATCAACATCATAGTTTCAACTTCAGAGTTTCAATTATTCCATGTCCGTGTTCGAGATTTTCTTTTTTCAGTCTTCTTCTTTTTGTCAGAGAGTTCGAGCTCGTTCTTTTTATCCATATGATCGATTTCTTCCGGTATTCACAACCCCCAAAAATGCCAAGAATCTCAAGTCTTCCGACCCCAACCGTCGGGTCACATCTACACTCCAACACGAATGCATGCAATTGAGGCTGCACCTATTTTTCTCACACAAGTTTCGGAATGATTACTGATGCTTTAGTCGATTTTACAATTTCCACTTCATGAAAACGAGAGTATCTGTCTATGAGCACAAGTAGGTATTCACCACTTGGTAACGGTCCGTAGAAGTCGATCATTAATGTACTCCATGGTAATTTTGGTATTTGTATAGTTTTACCGGTTCGGGCGGACTTTGTCGTCTGGTGGCTTGACAAGCGAGACATGATTGAATTGTGTTTTTAACTAGCTCGTCAATTCGAGGAAACCAGATTTTGTCTGTTAACAATGATGATTTTGTTCTTGAAAGTCCTTGATGACTTTCATGAGTAATATTAACAGATCGTTGCTGAAGTGTTTTTGGAATAACTATTCGAGTTCTCGTAGAATTACATTTTGCGTTCCGATAGTAAGTTCGTCTTTAATTAACATGTAGTCTTTCGAAATAGATTCCCATGTACCTGTACGAATCGCAGCACGGAGTTGTCAAGTTCTTTATCGGTATTGGTTTTTTGTGCGATTTCTTGCAGGGTCATTGCTTTCGGTACAGCATTGCTTGTAATGTAACTTATATATTCCTCTGTTTGTTCAGATTTGTAAGTCATTTTATCTGATGGGTGTCTGGATAAGTAATCAGCAGCGTTCTCACTTCCTGGTTTATACTGAACTTTAAAGTGATACGGTTGTAATCGTAGAACCCATTGTCCAATTCTTGCAGACGGTTTCGAGCGAGTAGTTCCGTATATTATTTCCAGAGGTTTATGGTCTGTGATGAGCGTAAATTGTTGAGAAAGTTCTTGATAGCCCATACGAGACTAAGAGCCTCCTTTTTAGTTTGAGAATATCGACGCTCAACATCGGTGAATGAGCGGCTTGCATAGGCAATTATTTTTGAGTCGTCACGGTTTTTGTATTTTGAGACAAAATTGTGGAAATGCCTACGGGGCCAGCATCAACAGTTAAACTAGTTTCTTTAGTGACGTCAAAGTAAGCCATGACAGGTGGGTATTGAGTGCTTGTTTGGTTTTCAGAAAAGCGTCTTGGTGCTTCTTTTGCCATACAAATTGTTTATTTTTCTTGATAAGATCTCGTAGTGATGCAGTAAGTGTAGCGTAGTCAGCAATATAGAATGAACGATATTAGCCATGCCTAAAAAACTGCGTGTTTCCTGAGCGTTTTATATTTCTTGGGATTCAAGGTCAGTCCTTTAACACGAAGACGTTGAAGGCAATTTTGAAGAGTGGCTTCATGTTCTTCTCGAGTTTTCGCATAGACAAATTTATGGTCGGCGATATTACGGATTCTTGGGACACCTTGTAGATTTTGGTGCAGGGCATGTTGAAATTTGTCTGCGCTGTCCTTTTCTGCATATGCCAATCTCTTGTATCTAAACAATCCAACGTGTGTACTAAATGATGTTATATACCGGCTATCTTCTTCTAATGGCAGCTGATGATACGCCTGAGCCAGGTTGAGCTTTGAGAAATATTATGCGCCATTTAGATCAATACTAATGTCATTTACTGTTGGTATCGGATATCTAACACGATGAATCGCTTCATTGGCCATGCGCATATCAGCACTAGTAGGCACTGAACCATCTTTTTTGGCACAGTGACGATAGGAGAAAGCCAGGGTGTCGGATGATTTTCTGGAACAACTGGGTTGCGAACTGCGACAAACATTTACAAAGTGATAATTTTTGAAACATTTGTTGCAAGTTTTTCCTTTTGCTGGACATTGTAGTTTTTGATACCAATCTCTACCACAATTTTGACATTTCTTATGTTTTAACTGTGGGTTGGTTGCTTGACCACGATTAGTGACTGTTTTGTTCTCCCCATGTTCAATATCTCAACAGCTCATTTCCTCCCGACGGCCATCCAATAACATGTCGGTTAGTTTATAATCTGGATCACGAAGTGCTTTCCGTCTTATTTTGGTAGAAATCCTCCAATAAGTATCTGCTGTTTGAGTTCAAAGTCTACATCTGTAAAATCAAAATTTATCAATAACTTTCTAAGTCGAGTTGGAAGTTATCGAGTGTTTCTCCGGTGTCTTGTAGGGTTTGTCTGAATTTATAAACCTCGTATCTACGATTCTGCTATAGTTCGAAGTAAGCCGTATGTTTCTGTTTTGCGAGTTCATAATAATCATCTTGTCCTGTTTCTGTGAGCTGGCCAAAAATTTATCTGACTCTAGATCCTGCTTGATAGAGGAGAAGAGCTTGTTTTTTGCGTGCTTCGCGAATTCCACTTGCGACCAAAAACGTGTCGAAGTTATTCAGCCATTATTTCCAGCGAGACGAAATGCTTGCTCCCACTTCGATTTTGGAATCGAATTCTGGTAAAGGCTTTAGATTTAGATTTAAGGCCCTGACGTAAATATCAAGAAAGAAGTAATTTGTCGTTTATCTTCGTCGCCAATTTAATATTCTACATTTTGTTAGGGCAGATTAATTTCCTTGATAAAAATAAATCAAATTGTGGACATATTCCGACCTCCCTCTTAAAGGAGACAAAAAACATCAATTGTCCTTAATGCAGCAATCTTTGAATACATGTTTCCAGATGAACTAAAGGAAGCAAATGTTTCTCCTGTTTATAAGGCCGATGACAAAACATTAAAACTGAACTATAAACCTATAAGTGTCTTACCATCTGCTTCTCAAATATATGAAAGGGTCTTAAAGGCACAAGTGTCTGTTTACTTTGAGGGAAATTGCAAGAAATCCTTTGTGGATTCAGGGAAAGCTACAATACCCAGCATGCCCTAATGAGGGTTATTGAGAAATGGAAAAAATACCTAGATAATTCTGGTATGGTGGGGACAGTTTTAATGGACCTGTCAAAAGCCTACGATTGCCTGCCCCATGACCTTCTTATTGCAAAACTGGAGGCTTATGTGTTTGAATTAAATAGCTTAAAAATTATGTATAGCTTTCTTAATGACAGTTCTCAAAGGGTCAATGTTGCATCTGACAGAAGTATCCAATCTAAAATCACTACAGGGGTACCACAGGGATCAGTATTCGGTCCTCTGCTATTTAACATATACATCAATAACCTGTTTCTTCCAAATTTTGACTCTGAAATGTGCAATTTTGGAAACGATAATACATTTTACTCATGTGGCAAGACTTGGAAGAATCCGCCACTTGTTTAGAAAATGATCTTCAGAAATGTGTAAATTGGTTCGGATCAAATACAATGATGGCAAATGCAGCAAAATTAAAGTTCATATTCCTTGGCCTAAAGAAGAAACTGTAAGTACGTCTTAACATCAATGGAAATACAATAAAAGCTGCTACTAATGTGAAGCTTCTAGGAATAGAAATAGACAACAAACTAAACTTTGATAGACATGTCCAAGCTTTGAGTATCAAAATCAATAAAAAAGTCAACGCTTTTTCTAGACTGAATAGGCATATCTCCAGATAACAGGCACCAACGATATGCAACACTGTGATTCTGTCAAATTTCAACAATTGCCCTTTGATATGGCTTTTCTGCACTAAGGATGCAACTAAGGAGATTGAACGCACACACAAGTGGGCTCTTAGAGTTCTTTATAGAGATTTAGAATCATCATTTCAGTCACTGCTTTCTCGCAGTGACTCCGTTAGTATCCATTTAAAGAACCTACAAAACTAATGATAGACATTTATAAAACGCTAGATAATATAAATCTATCCATTGTATGGGAATTTCACGAAAGGAAAGATCTTCCCCATAACCATAGAATAAAAATCTATGCAAGCTGCCCAAAGTAAAAACTCAAAGCTTTGGATTAGACTCTCTATCATTGAGAGGAAGTCTTCTTTGGAATACCCTTGATGAAAATATAAAAGAAGAAAAGTCGGTCTCCGAATTCAAAGAGAAAATAAAAACCTGGGACGGAAAACGATGCACCTGCTAAGTCTGCACATGCAAAAGCCACATTTCTCAATTTTTATTATCTGTATTATCGTATTATAAGATGGTATGTTTTTATGATTAATTAGATTAGTTTTTAAGTAGATAAATAGTTGTTATTCGTTATTTTCGTATTAGTTGGTATAATTATCAAGGGTTCATATAGGTTATAGAGAGCCTGTAAAAGAAGCCTTCATAATGATGGACTTGCAAGAGCTCTTTTGATGGATCGTTCAAAAGCATTTGATTGTATTGACCACAACCTCCTGATTGCAAAGCTTCATGCTTATAGTCTTTCAGCTGATGCTCTTGGTCTTATTTATGATTACTAATCCAATAGGAAACAAAGATTGAAAAAACGATAAATTTAGCTCGTGCCCCAGGGATCTGACTTTAGAAATTCTTGTAGGGAGCTTTTTATGAATCAGAAATTTCTCATGTTCAAGAATGGGCATTGACAATGTTCAGTGAACTTCCTCTGGGATTCTGGAATGATTTGCACTGAATGAGATTGTACGGAGTGAGACTTTTTGTTTTTTTACATAAACACGAAATGAATGAAAATAGGCCTTTAGCATACGAAACTATTCGTAATATAATTCTTGATGAAAGTTCAACAAAATGCAAAATGTTGAGAAAATCTAGCAAATTTTCTTATACGAAAAAGGAGTGTATCTAACTCTATGGCAGGGATTATTGTTAGGAAAATGTACAGCTCCCAAATAAATTCCCAAATAATTTTTTGAGCTTTGAAACTATTAGGAAATGTTTGCAGGATTTTTCAGGTGGCTCAAGTAAGTAAGTAAGTAAGTAAGTAAGTATTCATTTGCCACTTCAAATTAAATCAGAGGAATATGAACATAAAATAAGATTGATAACTAAATTAGGCAAGTTACAGAAATGCAAAGAATAAAAGCACCAGAAGATATAATTAACTTGAATATTAAAAACACCTCTAGCTACGGTGGCAGGGATAGCATTAAAAAGGTCAAATTGTCCTTATTTCCATAATGGTCCCCTTAGATGCGTGCATAAGGAAAATAAATGAGAGGGAGCAAAAAGAATAAATAAATTGTTTTTTGAGGTAATCCATTATTGGATACTAATAAAAGTGGTATATGTTATCTTCTTCTTTCTGAAATTTTTGCAAATAAATTTTTTTAAGCATGTGTTTAAATGTATTTAGCTTGTTCGTAGATTTTAGTTCAGTTGGCAGAGCATTCCAAATAGTTGGCCCCAAAAACGACATGCTTTTTTGTCCTATATTACTATGTTATTTTTGTCCAAATGGAAAATCAAGTTTGAATTTGGATCTTCGAGTGATTGGACCTCGTTTGGCAGTATGAAAAATCTCTCCATAATAAGCCGGAACTTTGCATTTCAAAAATCTAAAAACGTTTGAGGAGATGTTTTGTTCCATTCTATTCCTGACTGGAAGACAATTTATTGATTTAAATTCATCTGTTCCGATGTGAGCTGTAAATGAGTGGCCCAAGAATAGATCCCTGAGGGACTCCACATGACAGATGACCTTTGTTTGAATACTCTTTTCCAACATTGACAGTAAATGTTATATTTCTTAAGTAGGACTGAAACCATACTAAAGCTTAATTATCAAATCCTACATATCCTAATTTGTCTAAGAAAATGTCATGGTCAATTGTCTACAAATGCCCTCTGTAGGTCGATTAAGACCATTCCTGTAAACATTCCATTGTCAAAACCTTGAAGAATCTTATCACTTAGGTAGGATAAACAAGTATCCGTTGAGTGATGAGCGCGGAAACCTCACTGATAATCATATAATATGTTTTTTCATCAAGGTATTTTTGAACTTGACGATGAACAATTTGCTCAAATATTTTGGAAAGTTGTGGGAGCAGAGAAATTGGTCGATAGTTTTTGGGGTCGTTTTTTTAACACTTTTTTGAAAAGTGGTTTCAATTTTGCTATTTTACAGCCGTCTGGAAACTCGGAAAGTTGAACTGAAAGGTTAAACAAGTCAACTACTGGTTTAGCTAGAGCTGATGCTCCATCTCGAAGAAATCTTCTGGAAATATTGTCCATCCCTGTTGCCTTGGAAGGGTTTATCTCTTCAAGGAGTTTGACAACAACCTCATAAGAACTGGGCTCGAAAGGAAATTGACTGGACAGGTCCAATGGACGATAGAAATCTTGGACTTTGTCTAATCTATGTGCTAGAGGTTTTAGTTTTTGCACTAAATCCGATGGAAGATTAGAGAAATAATCATTGAAGGTGTCTGCATTGGTTTTATCATCAAAGGAGGATTTGCCATGATTATTTAAGCAAATTTTTGAGGATGAGTTATTCCTTGATGACAAACCGAGAGATTTCAAATTCTTCCATAGTTCTTTTGGTTTACCGATGTTTTCCTTAAGTTTTTGATTAATGGAATATTTTTTTTTGACTTGATTAAAGTTTGTACGCGATTCCGTGCGGTTTTGAAATTTTCATAGTCCAAGGAATTTTTTGTAGACTTGAACTTAATGAACAAACCGTCACGAATATTGATTTTCTCAAGAACCTCTTGGTCCATCCATTCCTGTGTATCTTTCCGAATTCGAATCTCTTTTATCGGAGCAATTTCATCAATAGTGTTTAAGACAAGTTCAACGAAGTCGGAGTAAGCAGCGTTTATTTTTCCAAAATCTTTATAATTTGGAAATTAAGTTTGGCTCATTTTATCCAAAAACAGTTCTTTTGAGTAGTTTTTTAATTTGCGAATCTTGATATAAGTGTGTTTCAGTACTTTAGGTTGCGTTGTTTTCCTTGTGCAGTAAATCAGTTGATGATCCGATAGGGCCACGTCAATAACTCCATGCTGGGAGCTTCATGCCTGGGGCATGAAACCTGGAAATCTTTTGAAAAATGAAGCCTCTGAGATTTGCTACAAATATCATTTCCATTAATAAAAGATAAATGTTTAGTTAGTTTATGTATGTTGTGCGTGCCATCCAATTAGTGCTTATTAGGTTCCCTTTAGTTATGTATGGACTAGGCCTTGTTCGTTGCAGATTTTATTTTTTATCTTTGATTTGGATAGATTGTTTGAGAACATTATATAGCAAATAACAGGGGCGTCGTGGGCGGGGGGGCAGGGGGGGCACGTGCCCCCCCAAGTGTCGGAAAATGGTCGGAAATTTCGGAAAATTCATATATTTTCGGCTTTTTGTGCTCGCTAAAAGTAACTGCGCATGCGCATAATGACGTAACTGGGTCTCTGTTGGAAAATTTTCGGATTGTGCCCTCCCTAGAAGACCCCACCCACGACACCACTGGAAATAAAGCCTACAATTGCTTTTTAATACACGAAATTAATGTTGACAACTCTGCATATTTAGATTGACAATTTCAAGATCACGTTTCTATCACTGTGAGATACTGATTTCGAAACTGTCCTGTAAAAACCAAAGAAAATAGATTTTAAAATATGATTTCAAAGTATATAAAAACTTAACTTAATTAAATTAATAATTCAGATGTAAGGAGAAAAGAAAAAGAAGTATGTTAAAACACCGAGTATTAGCCTAGATCTGGCTGTTGGCTTTATATGCGGCTTTAAATTGATGTAAGATTTGTGCTGTCTTTACAACAGCACCAAGTTTACTCCATAGTCGTGCTCTTCTATAAGAGAAGAAGCACCGTCGACGTATGGAAGTTTTTAGAAGAGGTAGCTTGAGGTCTGTATTAGTAGTTCTAAGCTGTCTAACACGGTTATACAGCATATACAGGAAAAAACATATATAGGAATAATATTGCATTTTTTACTTCATCTGCTCCTCTTGAAAAATCAATTTATGGTATACATAAACAAAAATGCTTATCGAATTTGACTCAGTTGAGAGTTGGAAATTTGATCACAACTTTACAAAGCTAATGTTCCCAGCAAACGATAGAATTGAAGATACAGGTCTATTTTTGTTGCTCTGCCCTTCCTTTGACGCACAGAAGAAAAACCTTTCCCTTGGATACCTGCTTGACTAATGTTGGGAAATGTCACGTGACATGGGTTTTCCCGCGCTTAGGTTTGGGAGATTAGGATCGTTCTCAAGATGGAGAGAGCACATGGAATTTGAGAGAGGTATTTGGAAATTTGAAATTGGAACGTAGAAGGCTTTAGGCCCCCTAAAAATTACATGTTGCCGTGAACCGGGATTGAAAGAAAGTAATTGGAAGACATGGCTGCAGAATTGAAAATAAATGTAAATAAAAGAGACGGACGACGTAATTACATCGATGGCCTAGTCAAGCGGTCGAACGAGCTTTGTGAAAACTTCGTCTGGGAAGATGTGAAATTGCGAGACGAGCTCGCTGGAAATATTTGTGTTCTGAAAGAGAAATTACAGAAAATTGTCGAATTGGACGAAATTATTGAGGATTTGGTTGATGAAAAAGATTTAGGAAAAGAAATTAACAAAGCAAGTGAATTTGGAGACAACGTGAGGAGATGCATTGTGAAATTGGAGTCTAGATTGAATTCGAAACCGCAGCCATCTTGTGCAAATAATGATAATGGCGACTCGAGTGTCGCGAAAAAGAAACAATCTTTTGTGAAATTGCCATTTTTGAAATTGAAGCCGTTTAAGGGAAATCCTATCGAATTCCAGCCTTTTTGGGATTCTTTTGAGTCTGCTTTTGATAGCAATGAAGATTTATCTTCTGTTGAGAAATTTCATTATTTGAATCAATTTTTGGAAGGCCCTGCTGCAGATGCAGTGGCTGGGTTACAGATCACTGGAAAAAATTACCCTGAAGCTGTAGAGTTGTTGAAAGAAAGATACGGAAATAAACAAATTATTGTGTCTAGTCATATGGAAGCATTAATGAAAATTGAGCCTGTTTATGATATTGGAAACATAAACAAACTGCGATCGTTGTACGATAAAATTGAAGCAAACGTAAGAGGATTGCAAAGTATTGGAATCGATGCAACGAAATACGAGTCTGCGAAATACGAGTCTACGAGTCTGGAAAAATGTGCGCTGGGTCAAGCTGCAAGTGTAAAGAGAAATGATGAATATTTTATTCAAGGGAGAAAACCCAGACCACCAAGTTCCACTTCAGCTTTATTCAGTGATTCAAGTGAAAATTATGGAGGACTGAAGTGTCTATTTTGCAAGGGAAACCACAGAGCTTATAAATGTCATATTGTCACAGATCATGCTGCTCGTCGTCAGATTCTGAGTAAGCAAGGGAGAGGCTTTATCTGTTTGAAAAATGGAAATTTATCAAGAAATTGTTCAAGTCAAATTAAGTGCTATGATTGCAAACAAAGGCACCACTCTAGCATTTGCAAATCATTTAACAGGAGACAAGATTATGAGGCTTCTCAAGAGAAAGAAGTGAAATCCAGTACAAAAGAGGTTGTATCTCAAGAGTCAGAATCTACTACCAATATGCATGTTAGTAGCAAGAACGCCATACTTCTACAGACAGCTAAAGCAAAGGCTAAAGTACCAAATAACTCTGCTGAAGTTGATACACGGTTATTATTTGACTCAGGAAGTCAGCGCACATATATTTCAGGAAATTTGAAGAACAGACTTGAGCTTCCAGTTGTGGGGAAAGATAAACTTTTGATTAAAACATTTGGTGAAACCACACCAAAAATGAAAGATTGTGAAATCGTGGAAATTGTATTGAAATCCATTGAAGGTAAAAACATCAAGATAAGAGCTTATGTTGTTCCTGTAATTTGCAAGCCTTTGAGTAATCAGTTGATTTCAGTTGCTGTTAATAATTACTCACACTTGCGTGATTTACGTCTGGCTGATTTCTCTCATGGAGATGAATTTGAGTCTGAAAAAGATGTTGAGATCCTGATTGGAGGAGACCAGTTTTGGACATTTTTTGGAAATGAAATTATTCGGGGACAATCAGGTCCTGTCGCTATGAAAAGCAAATTCGGCTGGGTGCTATCGGGCCCAACCGGAATGAAAGGTGATTCATCTTCACATGTTATGAGGATTGAGTCAGCAATTATTGAGAAAAATCATGACAGAAAACTGACAGAAAGTGTTCAGAAATTTTGGGATTATGAGACAATTGGAATTTCAGATAATGAGAAACCAATTTATGATGATCTGATTGAAGAAATTGAGTTCAAAAGTGGTAGATATGAAGTGAAGCTTCCCTTTAAAGAAGGACATGATCTTTTACCAGATAATTATGAGATTGCTAGGAAAAGGCTGAATGAGCAGCTGAATAAGTTGAAAAGAAATCCAGAAATTGCTAAGAAATATGATGATGTGATTAAGGAGCAGTTAAAAGATGGAATTATCGAGAAAGTGGATGAAAGTATTCCTACTGAGGTGGGTGAAGTATGCTACATTCCCCACAAAGAAGTGATTAGACTTGACAAGAGTACAACTAAATTACGGGTTGTGTTTGATGCCTCGTCGAAGAAAGAAGGCCCTAGTCTGAATGATTGTTTGTTAACTGGACCTTCGTTATTGCCGTTACTGTTTGACATCTTGATTCGATTCAGAACAAACAGAGTTACATTAATTTGCGATATTGAAAAGGCTTTTTTGAACATTTCTGTTCATGAAGATCACAGAGATTACCTTCGTTTTTTGTGGATAAATAACATTGCAGATGATGATCCGGAAGTTGTAATTTTGCCGTGTTTTATTCGATGCTGTATCAAGCCCATTTCTGTTGAACGCAACTGTGAGACATCATTTGTTGAAGTATGCTAAGGATGACTTGCCATTTGTGGAAAATGTTATGAATTCACTGTATTGTGACGATTATGTGTCAAGTTTACCAAGTGACAGTGTGGCTTTTGATCAGTATCAAAAATTGAAGAATCGGTTCAGAGAAGGTGGATTTAATATGAGGAAGTGGTTGTCAAACAGTGAAGATTTGATGAAGCAAATAAATGAAGCTGAAAACGAGAAAATTGAAACACAATGTAATTCTGAAAGTGAAGTTAAAGTTATTGGAATTCCTTGGAATAAGGACACTGATGAATTTAAATTTTGTTTTGAAGAAATGCTTGAGGAAACAAACATGTATCCTGTTACTAAGAGAATTGTTTTGCGTACAACCGCAAAATTTTATGATCCCTTGGGACTTTGCAGTCCAGTTATTGTGAAGTTTAAATGTTTCTTTCAACAAGTCTGCATGTTAAAAGTCGATTGGGATGAGCCACTCTCTGAGGATTTTCAGGCAGAATGGAGAAAATTGATTGAAGATTTGAAAGCTTGTGGAAATATAGCAGTTGATCGCTCGTATTTGAAGGACAGTGACATGAATGAAACAATAGAACGAGTAGAGTTACACGGATTTGGAGACGCATCAAAGTTAGCCTATGCCCTATGGTGGATGTGTTTATGTTGTTTATACGACGACTTCTAGTAGAAAAACTGCCAGTCTTGTTGCATCAAAGACCCGAGTGACGCCCATAGGGGGAGAGACTATACCTCGAAGTGAACTTTTATCAGCCCTTGTATTGGCAAAATTGATGAAAAGCGTGAAAGACGCTTTGAGCAAGAATTTGAAAATTGATGCAGTGTATTGTTGGCTTGATTCGCAAATTGCTTTGTGGTGGATCGTTAATCGAAATAAAGAATTCAAGACATTTGTGCATAATCGAGTAAAAGAGATCGGATGCTTAGTTGAACCAGAAAAATTGGCATTATTGCCCAACTAAGTTGAACCCAGCTGATATTTTATCTAGAGGAGAATCAGCTGCAAGCTTACAGAGAAAAGTACTGTGGTGGAAAGGACCTGACTTTTTAAAATTGAGTACGCAGTACATGACAAAGCATGATAACTTCAATGTTAATGAAGAAGAATGTATGAAAGCTATGCAATGTAATTCAAAGAAAGGGATAACTGATGTGAAAGAAGTTTCAGTCAATTTGACAATAAATACAGGCATAAACATCTAAGAAATTATTGATGAAAAGAATTTCAGTAGTTTGATCAGATTACAGCGAGTTACTGCTTTTGTTTTAAGATTTATCAGAAACATTCAAGCAAGACTAAGAGGTGAAGAGATTAATTCAGGAGAAGTGAGTACTGAGGAATTGAAGCAAGCAAAAATAAAATGGTTAATTTCTTTGCAGTCTGAGCTTAAACTGGATGCAAATTATGCTAATTTGAAGCGTGAATTGGGAATTTATGAAGATGAAAAGGGAATTCTCAGATGCAAAGGAAGATTACAAAATGCACCGTTGAAATTCGAAACTAGATTTCCAGCCATATTACCTCGGGGCAGTTATTTGACAACTCTTATTGTCTATCAGAGTCACGCAATTGTCAAACACAATGGAGTAAATGAAACATTGGCAGAGACACGCTCAGAATTTTGGATTCCAAAAGGAAGTCAGACTGTAAAGAAAATAATAGCTAATTGTGTTGACTGTAAAAAGATTGAAGGAAAAAGTTATGACAGTCCAGAACCTGCACCTTTACCTGGATTTCGTTTGAGTGATGACTTAGCGTTCAGTCATATCGGAATTGATTACGCCGGACCGCTTTATGTAAAGAACATTTATAAATCTGACGGAGATATGTACAAAGCATATATATTATTGATTACATGTGCCACGAGCAGAGCCATTCATTTGGAGTTAGTACCGGATCAGAAAGCCGAGACACTTATTCGAGCACTTATTAGATTTCAGTCACGTTGTGGCATACCAAACTTTGTTATTAGCGATAATGGCAAAAGTTTTAAAGACGGAACTTTGAAGAAATTTATCGGACATATGGGAATTAGATGGAAATTTATTGTTGAGCGCGCCCCTTGGTGGGGAGGATTTTATGAACGACTCGTAAGATCAGTTAAACGATGCCTTAAAAAGACTTTACGGAATGCTAGATTGAATTACGAAGAAATGATGACAGTTTTAATAGAAACAGAAGGAATATTGAATTCGCGTCCTTTACTGTATGAAGGTGATGAGATTGATGAACCTCTTACTCCATCACATTTAGTGATTGGAAGGCGATTATTAGATAAACCGAGTTTAGACTTTGATCAAGAAGATTTTAATGACAATGTTTCACTGACGCAGAGAGCAAAGTATTTATCGAGGGTGTTAGATCATACGAAAAATCGGTTTCAGCGAGAATACCTGACTCAACTTCGAGAATCTCATCGAACGAATAAGCTATTAAAAAATCGCATTATTAATAAGAATGACATTGTGCTAGTTTATGAAGACAAAACCCCTCGTCAAAATTGGAAAGTAGGAAGAGTTGAAAGACTATTTACTGCGGAAAATGGAATCGTACGAAGTGAAAGGAAAGACTGTCGCTTTACGAAGACCGATTCAGAAGCTGTACCCACTGGAGATTACACGTGGAACAGAAGACGTGGAGCAAGATCGGGAGAAGATGGATAAGCGGACAGGTGTACAGACGCCGATGGTTACAGAAGAGTCCTGGAATAACGTTTGTAGCCGACAAGGATGTCATGGAACGCATCAAGAAACCGCAAGTTTGATTTTAGATTAGTTTTGTTTTGTTGCGACTTTATGACTCTAGATTGACTTTTGGACTGGTTTGATTAGACGTAGCTAATCAAAGGGGGGAGTATGTTGGGAAATGTCACGTGACATGGGTTTTCCCGCGCTTAGGTTTGGGAGATTAGGATCGTTCTCAAGATGGAGAGAGCACATGGAATTTGAGAGAGGTATTTGGAAATTTGAAATTGGAACGTAGAAGGCTTTAGGCCCCCTAAAAATTACAACTAAAGCAATCTTGCAGTGGGACCAGATCAAGAAGATAGACCAGGGACGCACTGCTTGATTATTCTACATGTTATATTTACCCTTTGGGCTGTGCATGTAAACCAATACCATACCAAGATAGTAAGTTTAGTTCATATGAAAACGTGAACCATATGTACGGCTATTTGATGAAAGATCCACCATGTTGTTTGGTGGTGCCAAAATTACTCACAGTGAGTAAGTTACTACCATGTTTTTTGATTTCGAAGGCAAGCTTGTGTTGATTGCTTTTCTAACACCATACCAATCATTCACCTCTTTTCTGATTGGCCTATTTTGATCCACATCTAAGGTATATAAATCAGTAAGGTTCCTGTTTCGATCACATTCTGACGTATTACTCTGTTGAGTGTCAGACGAAAAGCTTAAGTAATCTATGCATTCCTTTCACTATGTTTCCGATCTTCCTGGCTATATTAAACATTATTTCACCTAACCATTTGTTGACAAAAGATCTAACACGTGATGAAGAAAGGAGTGATAGTAACAAATAAAAATTTTCAAGGTGCTGTGATAATATTGAGGAAGAGCCAAACAGGTTTCAGCAGAATATTTTGTCTTTTCTAGGAGATGCAGCATTTTTCATTTGCTGCAGACACTTTGCCACCCCCGACCCCATGTAAATCATTATAAATTTGATCACATTTTTACAAAGCCAATGTTCCCAGCAAACGATGGAATTGAAGATACAGGTCAATTTTTGTTGCTCTGCCCTTCCTTTGACGCACAGAAGAGAAACCTTTTTCCTTGGATACTTGTTTGACTAAAGCAATCTTGCAGTAGGACCAGATCTATGGGATGGACCATGGCATGTGCATGTAAACCAATACCATACCAAGATAGTAAGTTTAGTTTACATGAAAACGTGAACCATATGTACAGCTATTTGATAAAAAATCAACCATGTTGATTGGTGCTGCCGAAATGACTCACAGTGAGTAAGTTACTACCATGTTTTTTGAATTCAAAGGCAAGCAGGAAAGGTCCCAAAGTGTGAAAGTAAAGGTCTCCTGAACTGGAAGTTAAGCAGATATTGAGAAGGTGTTCCCTTACCGAGTCTGAGAGTCAAAGTTATCATGTCCTGATAACAAATATCAATTGCGAGACAGAGGCAGAAATTTCACCTGAAAGTGTGATTGCTTCCAGTTCAGAATAGAAGGATATTCTTTCAACATCAAGCAAGAATTTTATTTATTTCATTCTGTGGAATATTTTTATCATTTGTTGGGGTACAGTGAAATATGTATATATTTTGTTTGTTTTTTAAGATTTGAGAAAGTCTTAAGCATCTTGAACAGCTGAAAATTTAAAACTTTTTGACAACTTTTAGGGCTGGACTTTCAGTTGCTTATTGAAAAAGAATATGATAGGAGGGTTAGTAATTAACTTAGCGTCTGTATTGTACTGAACATGGCACTTTCTTTAAAAACCCTGCGCAGTCCCTGGTTCTTGTTTAATGCTTAGGGGCTCTGGCTATATGCAATAAAACATTCTGCTTGATACAGCTTTCAATGTCTTTTCACTGAGTGCCATTTTCTGCTATCTAATTGAATATTCTGAGAGGGACTATTAGATGTCGTATGTATATTTCATTTCTTGTGTTTATACGATACCTTTCATAATTATAATTTGAAGGATCCTCAGCAATTTAAGACATCATACATTGTAAAATCCATAATAATATACTATAACAGCTATAAATTATATCATCAATGTCAAAATCTCATGTCCCTCGGGGGCACCGTCCCTATTTTATCCTATTTTATCATTTTTTGTCAGGATCTCGGCTCCCCCTTTCAAATTCTTGGCCTCGTCCATTCGGAGACCATGCCCAACAGGCCCCTATGGACTCACTGAGTATCCCTCTGAAAACGTTGCCTGTCAACACCTTTAGTCTGATAATTTCAAATTTCAAATTGAAATTCCAATAGACAGACTATCGATTATATTATCCTTTTAGCTAACTTACTGATAAATTCTAATGAAGTCATGTTTGACGACTTTATATTTTCAATTAATTAATATTTTTGTTGCTGAAAAACAAATTTTGATTTTGATTTGATTTGACTGGCTGGAGCGGACATAAAAGTCTTAAAAATTCAAAGTGATTCTGAATCTGAATCTCAGATCAAATAAATCTCGAATTTCAAACGAAAGCGAAAGAAACACACCCAAACTCAAAATCATTCGCAGACAATAATGGCGGCACAAGAACTAAAATCTTTTCTAGAGAAGCAACTCTTCGAAGCTGTGTTGAAAAAAGATTCAAACTATGTCGAAAAACTGATTCACTTTTGTGATGGAACATTCAGAGATAATAAAGGAAATACACTTTTACATTTTTATTCAACAGTCGAAATAACGAAGATGTTAATTGAGAAAACAAATGTCGACATTAACAGCAAAAATAAAATTGGACGGACTCCACTTCACATGTGGTATCGATACGTGAGTAATGAAAATGATAAAATAACTTTCAAAATCATTAACCGGAAAGAATTTACAAGAAATTACAATATCATGAAATGCCTCCTACAATCAGGTGCGAATTGTAATCTGCAAGATGATATTGGGTTAACTGTTTTAAATCAAGTTCTTGTAATGTGTTTGAACCCTGCTGAAGTTAATTTGCTAGAAGAGCAAGTGATTTTATTAGTTCAATTGTTGTTGTCTCATAATGCTGATCCTAATATCAAAAGGAATCGTGGACGGACACCATTACATATGGCTATTGATTTGAAATCTGCAAGTCTGTTGAGATTATTAATCAACCATAACTCAAATGTTAATACACAGGATAATGATTTTGGATTTACACCACTTCATTTGCTGGGTACTGGCATATATGAGGGTGATTACGCAAGTGAAATAGCAACATTATTGGTAGAAAATGGGGCAGACCCAACACTGCAAGATAAATATGGTATGACTGCTCTTCATTTGGCTGTAATTCATAAAAAGGAAAAGCTAGTGCTTTTGCTTTTAGAATCCGAACATTCCAATAAATATGATAAACTCTCACTTAATCAATCCGAAAAAAGAAACTCAATTCTGCTCATCGGAGATAAAAATGGCCTGACTCCATTGCATTATGCTGTTACATATAATCATACACAAATGGCACTAATACTCTTAAGCAATGGAGCTAATGTGAATGCAGTTGATAAATATGGAAGTTCTGCCTTGCATTATGCAGCTTGCAAAGGCAATTATGACATGATAAAGTATCTGAGGGATGCAGGTGGAAACCCTGAGCTTGTTGATGAAAATGGCAACACACCTGAGAGTTTTGCCCTGAGAAGAAATTACTACAAAACAGTAGCAGCTCTTCAGGTGGAACCAGCACAATTTCCAAAGAATATAAAACAAATAATCATCCCTGACCCAATTCCTGATAATACCATCTCTCTTCAGAGATATCCATGTGATGCCAATGTTTACGTTCCAATTTTCAATTTGACACCAGATCAATCAAACCACATTCCAGTTGAAGCCTGGGATAGTTTGTTTCAAAAGAAATTTCATGGAGATTCAAAGAAATTCCAGAAAAATTTGATGAAAGTTCAAGGAATGGGCAAAATACCAAAAATCAGTGAGGTCAATAAAATAAGGAAAGCGATTGAGACATTTATGGAGGAGGTAACAAAATGCATCTCCATTATAGACAGTCGATTCAAAGGAGAAATATTGAAAAGTGGTAGCGTGTATGAAGATACAAAGGTTGGAGATCCAGATGAATTTGATTACATGTTTATTCTGACAGAATTCGAGAAGATTTGCTCAATCAACATTACTGATCAAACTTATGATGATCTTGATATTAAAAAACAACCAAAGAAACCTGCTGATGAATTTGATGAGTTTTTTGAAGGGAAAAACCTGGCATGCAGGAAAGTGATGGAGAAATTTGTTAATACCTGTACTAAAGCAATATCAATGATAAATGACAAGTCTTTGCCTGACAGCTTGTATGTTATCACTCAAACTTTAAAAACCAGAAGAGGAGTATTTGATGTGCAACCTGGAATCACAACTTGTGAAATTCAATTTGTATGGTGTGGAGCACTTTACAAACATCTTGTCATAACAGCTGATTTGGTGCCAGCAATTAGGGTGAAGTCATGGCCAAAATTTGCTAGGACTGAATCTGAATTATTATCCCAAGATATAATAAAACAAGGATGCCATGTGGTTCAAAAGTCTGACAAATGGAGACTTTCCTTTTCACTTGCAGAACAAACTATCATGAACAGACTGTCTGATAACCTAAGATCTGCTTACATTGAAGCTAAAGTCGTGCGTGACCCTAGGGTTACTATGCAGTGTGTCATTTTTGAAGAGAAAATAGAGGATTGGAAGAATCATTTGAGTGGTAAGCCAGTCATTGATGGGAGAGAGTTGATCCCTTCGTATTTGTTGAAACTTGTCTTGTTTTACTGCATTGATGACTATCATAAAAACAACAGAGATACATCAGAGATCACCTCAGCTACGATTTTCTCCAAGTTGCACAAGTGCTTACAAGAAAACATTCCTGTTCCATTCTATTTCATGAAGAAACACAATTTTCTTGAGAAAGTTATTAATGAAGAACGTCCTCATGAACGGGTTGCTTTCGCAGTTTCCGTCATTGACTGTTTTTTCAAGCACAAATATAACACAATATGAATGATGATGACATCAAATAGAAATCTGAAAGGTATGAAACTGTATTTGATTATTTGCAGAATTGTTAGTTTTCATCTGGGCGGGTATTTTAATAATGTCTTAACAAACGGGTGAACATGTCAATAAGCAACCAGATAGTTGGGTCGTAATCTATGGTCCCGTGACAACTTTTAGTAGACCTTGTTTTGAAAGTTGGTTTTGGTATTTTAAAGTATGCTCTCCAAAATGAGCCTGGGTACATTTTGATTCTCGATTGGCATTGGCCGGAAATGACATCTTAGAATTGGCACCTGGAAAATCTGTTTATATGGTCAGAACTTGAGACTGGCAAGTCGAATTCATCAAATTAATACACCATTCGACTCCTTGTGAGAAAAGCTTTCTACTGATGTACATTAAATTACATTTTGATGATGTCAGCAAATGGTGTTATGGCGGCACAGATAATGAGCATACCGTTCTGATATAACTGAGATCCAAACCATATCACGTGCTGAGCGCTGAAGTCACAGTCTAAACAGAAATAACTAATTATCATTACAGCAGATGTTATTGAAATGTATCAAATGGATTGCTGATGTAAAGAAACAAGCAGCTAACATCCTGTCAATCCATATTTAGTCATCAAAAATGTCATTTGTGCCATCTTGTTTTGAGTCACTGTCAGAAAGCTTATCAGACTCTGATTCGAATTCATGGTCGATGTTTCCAACATCTTGCTCGTTGGAACGATTAACTCGTAGAGCTATCACATCATCGGGCATTGCTTGCAATGTTGACAAAACTGGTTCTAACAGCCTGCTGAACTAAACTTCCTTCCATACGATAAAGGAGATGGAGCAGGCTCTGCTTCATGATAATGTTTCCAAATGCAGCATTTATTATTTGCTATTCGGCAATGTTGTGCCAATGAATCTTCATCAGGAGGAAGTCTCTCTGTGCTCTTCCTTTTTATTGAAAGCCATTTTGAAGATCTTGCTTCTGCATGGGATTGGCTTGATATATCAATATAGATACATTTAATGGGTCAACTTTTCCATAACGTCTGGACATGGCTCAACTTGTAATCCAAGATCAGAAATCAAACTGGCAAACTCAGGAGTCTTCCTCGCTTTCTTCAACACTGAAAATTTTCCTTGACCAAAGAAACCACTAATTGCATCTGCACCTGTGAAGGCATGTAGCTGTACAAGGACTGAAGCTAGCTCTGGAGAACGCATTACGTGACAATTTAACAGATGGCCTTTCATTATCATCACTGTCGATAATTATTGGTTTTTGGTATTGCAAGAGCATTTTAGAAAATTCAGGGCTCACAGCTGAGGTTTTCAAGTTGACACATTTCTCCCTCGTTGTGTAGAAAAACTCTTGATTTTCATCCAACGCTAATGACTTGAACTCTTTCCAAAGAAATTCTTGAAGACGCAGTTTATCTCCCTTGTTGGCAAAGAAGCGGTTGAAGGATTTGGCTTTTGATACAGCTTGGTCGCGTTCGATGTAAACGTTGCAACTTCCAGAACTGAACGCTGAACTAATTGATCTTCTCTGATGCCCCATATCTTCTGTGGAGTTGGGGACATCATATCGGTCGTTTATGAATAGAAATATCGATGCACGCTTGTGTCGTGATAGCGCTATTCCAAATATCTTGCAGAATATCTTTCCAAATATCAGCACAAGTAAAAGGTTCACCATCCTCTATGTCTCTGTCCTCTAGAATTGGAGTTACTAAGCGCCAATATAAACCCTTGACGAGAAGAGCTATCTATTTGTCAGACAATGTTTCTTGTTTGACGTCTTCAAGGATGAGCACATCAACTAACTTTGCCTTTACGGTTTTGCGTAGCATACTGTTCACATTGAAAAGAGCTAGTTGTACTTCTGTCAAGTGATATTACATGATTCTTGTGAGATCTTATTGAGCCTGCTGTGCCAACATGACCAATTCAACCATTGTTTTGTTTCCATGACACTTGCTTTCATTTAGTTTGCAGAGGCTGTAAGTTTTGGTTTCTCTTGGGTGATGAAGTTGCAACGACCATTTTTCTTGATTCTGTCTAATATTGGTCTCTCTGATGAGAAAACTCTTTCTTTTAAAAAAGACTGGACCCGTTTTTCGCCTTCTTTGTATGTACTTGAGAAATCTTCAACGAGGCTAGCATATAGCAAAAAGCTCCTACCACATTTTTTTAGGCATAGTTAGAGCATAAATGCAGTTTTCCAATGCAGTTATGTTAGCTGAAAGTGAAAAATTCATCATCTGCTCAAAAAGTTGATTCCAGCAGTATGCAGCTTGTTGGGATATTTTGGCACGAACCGGTGAAAATCTATGCAGCTTTCCCTGAAAATATCCAATTTTTGACCCAAAAAGTGATGTAACACTCAGAATATAAGAAATAAAGCACATCATTACTTTTTACCAGCAGTATGCTATTTGTGAGAAAAAACTTAGAAATACCAGAAATAAACAAAAAGAACAGAAAATTAAAAAAAAATAGGTATTTATTTGTCAAAACCAAAATATGAACCCTGTTTCAATACAATGACACGTGTAACATTTCAACAAAAAATGGGAGTTATTAATCAAATGGGAACACTGAACATCATGGTAGGCATGTGGAAACTACCTTTACTATTCAATATTTATATAGGCCTTGCATTTACATGTTCAGAATAAAAAGAACCTTTCCAGATTCAGATTTTCTGAAAAAATATTAATTTTGTACAGAAGCCTGGATTTTCCGTCACGGCGAATGCAAGCAATCCAGATTCAAGTGATTGAAGGTCCTTGTGTTGCTCGTCAAAAGGATCACAGTCCCACTCTTGTATGCAGCAGCTTAGATCTTGTACATGCTTCTCATCAATCCTTAAATTTTCTGGAGAGTTTTCAGAATGGCTACAATGCTTTCTTTTGATGTTTGCAGCAGCATGGAGAGCTGGACGTGTTGATTCTATCTTGCTTATCGTTTTCGTGTGCGTGTACAACATGCTCTCGTTTTTAGTAAACCCAACCCAATCAGATTTCATCTAAGAGCCTTTGTTCATGGTCATCTCTATCCATTGATCAAAAGGCTATGCGCTGAAGGGACGTCCACTGATTGATGCACAGAACATCCCATTCTTCATGAACGCTCTTTGCTCATCTGTCAGACTCAACATATCTGCCCAATACAAGGTGATTTATCGAGTGTAATTTATTCGATCATACACTGCCATCCATGGAAACATCAAGCAATAGGTACTCATCCCAATGTTGAGACCTTAGTGCATGGTAATTCCAGCACAATTTTCAGAGAATATAAAACAAATAATCATCCCTGACCCAATTCCTGATTACCATCTCTCTTTAGAGCTATCAAGTAAGTAACATTCAATTTTTCAAGAATTCAAGATTTCTAGACTAAAATAGAGACATATTAAAGAACAGCCAGCTTTAAACCAATTTTACTGGTTCTTAAAATAAAGAAAGAAGAGTGTAGTTGCTGCAAATGTCGACCAATGTCATTTATTACCTTATTTGGTGTGTTGTTTGAATTATGAATTTCTTTTCAGGTATTGGAACGAGAGACTATTACCGTAAGCTGGGATACGAACTGGATGGCCCTTATTCGTCGAAGACCTTGGAGAATCAAACTGAGTCGTTCCGTCAATTTTGCAAATGGAAGCAACAGTGGAATGCATACAGATAAGTGCGAAATATTGATATTAATATTCATCCAATACAGTTTTAACCCGCCACTTAGAAACTGACTTAACTTCAGCCTGTCAGATAGTAGTGCATCTATACTCAAATTTTTAGCTTGAACATTCATATTACTTGAGCAAATGGTTTTGACTGAAAAGATTTTGCATTACACGCAAATCCAGCGACTTTGCTGCTTAATGTATTTTTGATTCTTTATCTATTCTTGTTAACCTATAAGAAACTAGGCAGCCTGGTTTTGTAACATTCAGTTTCTTAGTGGTGGGTTAGTACTGTAACATGCGATTCCTAAATGCCTTCCACAGCCAAACACACTGAACATTTCATTGAACATTACTTGACAACTTTGGCACAGTATAGAAAGTCAAGAGTGTTTGGTCACTTCCTTCAAAGCATGTTCCATTCAGCCTTATTAGATCACGTGCAATCAAGTTTCACCCAGATCAAAATTTGTTATTGACCATTTGTAGAGCTGCTGAACATTTTCTTTTGTTTAGCCGATCTATAGTGATGTTTAGAGCGTTTGACCAATTATTTGACATTAGTTCCATTGGAACGTTGGCATTCAGCCTTGAAACAGCAAAATCAAATTAAATGTTCAGTGAGAATGTTCTGTGTGTTTGGCCAACCAACGATTGAACAAGATTCGGTATTACTATACTAAAGTCGATTAATGCTCAATGGAATTTTCCCTCTCTTTCGCCAGAGCTATTTTCAAACGGTGCATATTAAAATCAGGCTTTCTGGGATGCACTCTTTTTCATAATGGACCAATTAATAAGAAGCGTACTTTAATATTCTACAATTTTTTATCAAAAATGATCAGAGAAACACACTTTGTTTACTGCACAACAGAACAATAACTAAACTGAAATCAAATCCTATTTGCACAAGAGATTAGGCCTCACACAGGGTCCTGGTGCATAGGGTAACCCTTATATAGATTTCAAATAGCATGTATCAAAGTCATTGAATCAATATATTACAATATCCCCTTTTTAGAAAGAAAGTTGGGTTTTGAGTTCAGATGGAATAATGTTTCCATATCTCTCAGGTGCTCGTCTACTTCGAGTTGCTCTTGGATTCACATTCTCTTCCATTCGCACTTCCTTGCGGGTTAAATCAAGTTCCGAATCTGAATCATCTGGTTGATTATTAAGCATATTGTTGAATTGTTTGTAATGCGAGATATTTCGAGTAATACGATGATTATCTGCATTTTTGGCGGTGATCATTGTTCTTTGCGTTCAACAACAGTGTACGGAGTTTTTGAGAAACGAGAATACAATTTGTTCGTGCGATCCTACTTCACAAGAACTGTATCTCCAACTGAGAATTGACTGTGCTTATCATTCCTTCTGGTATCAGCATGAGATTTGTGATATTCTTGATATTGAGATTCGTTTTGCTTTGCTGATTGATGTTTGTTAACGATGTTATTTCTTTCGAGAACTGGTATCTTTCCTCGCACTGTTCGATTAAATAGCAATTCACAGGGTGGTACTTTCGTAACTGAAGCAAGAAACGGTGTAACTCTCGTCTCCACGGTTTACCTTCTACAATCGCAGCTTGGATTGTTTTAGCTAACGGTTGATTGAAGCTTTCAACTTCTCCATTGGCTTGTGGCCAGCGAGGAGTGAGTAGTTCATGTTTTATACCGAGTGCGTTGCAATATTTACAGAATTCTTTTCCTTGAAAGTGTGGTCTGTTGTTGGGTTTGATGATCTCAGGAATACCATGAACTGAAAATATGCGATCAAGTTTTAGAATGATTACTGATGCTTTAGTCGATTTTACAATTTCCACTTCAGGAAAACGAGAGTATCTGTCTATGAGCACAAGTAGGTATTCACCACTTGGTAACGGTCCGTAGAAGTCGATCATCAATATACTCCATGGTAATTTTGAAATTTGTATAGTTGTACCGGTTCGGGCGGATTTTGTCGTCTGGTGGCTTGACAAGCGAGACATGATTGAATTGTGTTTTTTACTAGCTCGTTAATAGACCCTTTCCGGGTAAACGCGTCCATTTTGAACAGGTGGCAAGTTGGACTTTGACCCTTTCAGTTTGCTTTGAAAAGTCTATGGCGGAAGTCGCACGCTGTCTATTCTTACGCAAAGGTAAGTCTTCTGTGAGACGATATTCAATATATTTTCTTAAAAAATAATCAAAAATTCGTTTTTCAAGGATTTTGGTGTTGTTACTTGTAAGAATTACCTTTGTTTGGCAAGTTTTAGCGTTATATTTCAGGGATAAAAATATTAGGCCTTAGGCCTAGGCCATAAGTCGATGTACTTATGGAGCTTCGAGTTTTAATATCTAGCGTTATTTTTCTTAAACAAACTTAAAGATATTTTCATAAACCAAGTCCAGTGTTTTATCTAATTTTTAAAAATTCTTTTTCAGAATGTCAAATACCAGATCGTACGATGACTTTTTGTCACTCAGTGTTGTAGCATTAAGAAGCTTTCTGTCAGTTCGTGGAATACCGTCATCTGGTTATAGCAAAGTGGAACTTGTTGCAAGGGCCTTTTCTGCTTCAGAGATGAATTTGCCTATCATAATGTCCAATGAAGAGCAAACATCAACTTTAAAGAAGGATTATGAAAGCAAATTAAAAGAATTGGGACTGCCTGACCCATTTAGTATTGGGAAGGAGAAAAGGATTGACAACATAATGCTATGGCCTAAAGTAAATCTGGGAAATATCTTTCAATGCATCCTTAGCACCAGGGATTTTGATTCTGACTATATAGGGAAATATAAAGATCAGAAGGCCTATAGCTATTTTGACAGTGGATTTGTTGGGGAGATTTTAATTTATGAGCCTAGCACAAATGTTAAGTTTCTCTACTGTGATGTCAGAGCCTCAATGGCAGTACACAAATCAAAAGAATTGTGGATTGCCACCAAAGATGATACAATCATCACTAGCTGGTGCTCTTGCATGGCTGGTAGCAGTGCATGCTGCAATCATGTAATTGCTACACTTTATAAGGTATAGTATGCCACAAATCATGGGTATAATGACCTGGCATGCACATCCATGCCTTGCAAATGGAACCAGTCAACAAAGAAGGAAATTGTACCTAGAAGAATAACAGAGATCGTGGTAAGAAAAAAAAGCAGAACAAAAGTTAAAGAAAATGAAATTGTACGAGAAGAAAGACGTTTGGAAGCTTTGCAGAAATTTGATCCACGGCGGCCTGCTCATTGCAAGAAAACAGATGAAGATGTATCAAGCCTTCTTCAGGATCTTTGGAGAACAAATCAAAGTGCTGTTCTTTTTAAATCAATTGAAGGCACAGAGAATGCAAGTAATGCAACACATGACATGTTAAAAATTGCAAGCAAGGTAATAAGTAGGTGTGACGACAAAACTGACGAGGAAAAACAAAGAGAATTTTACAAAGAGCTCAACATCACTGAAAATGAAAAAAGGAGGATTGAAATATCTACTCGTGGTCAAGCTGATTCTAAAGCATGGGTAAATGCAAGAAAGGGACGGATTACAGCTTCTGTCCATCATGAGGTCTTTACCAAAATGAATTCTATTGCAAGAAAAAGGGTACCCCCTTTGCCGAAAGTGACACCCTTAATTGCAAAGCTCATTTACAGAGATAAGACACTTAACTCTATTCCGGCAATCCAGTGGGGACAAGAGCAAGAGCAAAATGCACTGAAGTTGTTTTATTCTGTTGAGGCTTGCAAACATCAGGATTTTAAACTTCAAAGCTGTGGATTGTATGTTGATAGAACTCATCCATATATTGGTGCATCCCCAGATGGAATCATGTATTGCAAGTGTCATCAAAAAAGTGTAATAGAAATTAAGTGCCCATACAACATTAAAGATGAAACCATTCAGGCTGGTGTAGCAAAATGTAACTTCCTAACAGTTATTGATAATAAAATAACTTTAAAGAAATCTCACAAATATTACACACAGATAATTTCCCAAATCATGCTCAGTGATTCCCTGCAAGGATTTTTTGTTGTCTGGACAAAGAAAGACATTTTCATTGAGACCATTGTGATTGATAAAGTACATTGGAACAAGGTGTACACAAATTTACAAATCTTCTTTCAACAGTATGTTGCAAAAGCCCTGCTTGCAATCAAACCAGTAAAGTTTTGTGCTGATTGTGAAAAAGTCCTTCTAACAAAAGATGAAATAGCAGAAGATGAAGCTAATGAAAAATCTATTTGTTGTGATCAGTGTAGCAGTTGGTACCACTACAAATGTCAATCAATTATACACATTGACAAAGAAATTAACTGGCTATGTTGTAACTGTTTAACTGACATTCCTCAAAATATTTAAGCATGATGTCTTGTTTTGGGGCCCTGAAAATATAATGTCACATACTGAGGGGAGGGGAGGGGTACATCAAATCTGTTTTGTCTGCAGACTGCTGTTTTATAGCAGTACTACTATTTGTACTACCCTCAAGCTTATCCCCACCACAACAAAAATTTTGATCTTCGTATTTGCTGCTAAGTCTACTGATTTTTAAAAACTAGAGTTTGTTGCATAAAATGGGAGTCGTTTCTTTTTTGTGACACTCATATCAAGAAGAAAGGGGTTAAAATGTATCCAACATTTTTTGTCACATCATTTTTAATTGGCCACAAATGACTAATTTAGATTTTATTCACAAAGTGGCTTTAAAAGATTAACAAATGCACAGCAACATATAATATAGTCATTAAATAAAGGAAGTTCTATCAGTGGCAAACATACATTCAGAATATTGAAGTCTTTGATCCTTTTTATGGCCTGTTCAACATATATTCTTACATTTGCAATACGTTTTGTTTCTTTGATATCCTGTTCTGTCATCTGATTTCCTTTGGCAGCTGTAGGTGGAATGGCAAGAGTGCAACGTTTCATGAGTAAAAGTTCCTTTATTTTGAAACCCCTATCTGCCATAACACAATCAAAGGGCTCCAGTAAGTCCAAAAACCCACTATCATTGACAATAAATTTGTCTGATGCTCTTCCACCATATGCAGGGGAAATCCACGAAATTGCCCCATTTGGTGTTATGCATACCAATACTTTGAATGTTGTATGATGCTTGTACTCACTCCAAAGCAGTGCTTGCACCTCTAATGAACTTGGTGTTTCAACAAAAATCTCGGTACAATCAATTATTACTCGAGTTTTTGGATACAATCTTTTAAAAGAATCTGGCATAGTTGCATGAATTTGACCTTTAGAAGGCCAAATAATCAGGCAGCTTAATTCTTTGGACAAAAGCTTTATCCATGTTGCTATGATCTGAGTCACTCTTGAAGAGGAAACACAGAATCTCCAGGCCAGATCTTCGTGAAATAGGCCTAGTCGCAAGCGAACCATTGTCATTAGAAACTCCTGTTCTAATGATAACTTCCTTGCTGGACCTTTCCTATTGATTGGTGGAATTATTTTTGGCAAATTCGATCCCAATAAGACTGTGTCAATGCGTTGCTTATATCCTGTTGTTGGTGTATCAATGTTTGAGTTCTTTGATCCCTCCCAGTACAGCATAACATGTGCTTTTGGGGCCACATGGTCAAAGATCACTTTGAAGGTTTCACAGGAATGAAATCCTGTATAAAATCTGACATCAGCTTCTCTTGTTAAAAATTCAAATTTCATGGAAACATGCACAGAAGGGGAAGAAGCATCATTGTCATCTTCAGCAACATTCTTTTTAACCACTGACTGCTCATCAGTATCAGTCACAGCACATCTTTTCCTCGGACTTTTTCTTTTCACAAATGCAGGTTGATCTTGACTGTTGGCTTTTCTCACATCTGCAAGTGTCATGTACAACATTGGAAAGGGGTTGCGAGTTGTTGGTTTTCCATCTATAAAATGGTTGGAGCAGACGGTTGTTTCACTGCCAGGACAAAAGTTTGCTCTTCCTCTTTCAACACATTTTATCCACACTTTTCGTTTCAATTCATTTGCAGGAAAACGATGCCATTGCAAATGTGAAACATGACTAAAGATTATGTTCCTGTCAGGGTACCTCCTATCATTATCACAAGGGCCAACACAGCACCTGTCATTTCCCATGATCTTCAGAATTGTTTGATGAATAAGTTTAAACTACAAGGAAGATTAAAATATAAAAAATATCTGTCTTATTATACAGTGAAGGATCATACAAATAATCCAAAATTCTAGTATGTTTAAGAAAAATAACGCCAGATATTAAAACTCGAAGCTCCATAAGTACATCGACTTATGGCCTAGGCCTAAGGCCTAATATTTTTATCCCTGAAATATAACGCTAAAACTTGCCAAACAAAGGTAATTCTTACAAGTAACAACACCAAAATCCTTGAAAAACGAATTTTTGATTATTTTTTAAGAAAATATATTGAATATCGTCTCACAGAAGACTTACCTTTGCGTAAGAATAGACAGCGTGCGACTTCCGCCATAGACTTTTCAAAGCAAACTGAAAGGGTCAAAGTCCAACTTGCCACCTGTTCAAAATGGACGCGTTTACCCGGAAAGGGTCTATTCGAGGAAACCAGATTTTCTCTCTTAACAATGATGATTTTCTTTGATAGTCCTTGGTGACTTTCATGAGCAATATTAACAGATCGTTGCTGAAGTGATCTTGGAATAACTATTCGAGTTCTCGTAGAACTACATTTTGCGTTCCAATAGTAAGTTCGTCTTTCATTAATCTGTAGTCTTTCGAAATAGATTCCCATGTACCTGTACGAATCGCAGCACGGAGTTGTTGAAGTTCTTTATGGGTATAGGTTTCTTGTGCGATTTCTTGCAAGATCATTGCTTTCGGTACAGCATTGCTTGTAATGTAAAGTTTCCAGATGAACTAAAGGAAGCAAATGTTTCTCCTGTTTATAAGGCCGATGACAAAACATCAAAACTGAACTTTAGACATATAAGTGTCTTACTATCTGCTTCTAAAATATATGAAAGGGTCTTAAAGACACAAATTTCTGCTTACTTTGAGGGAAAATAGCAAGAAATCCTTTGTCGATTCAGGGAAAGCTACAGTACCAAGCATGCTCTAATGAGAGTTAATAAGAAATGGAAAAAATGCCTAGATAATTTTATTATGGTTGGTACAGTTTTAATAGACCTGTCAAAAGCTTACGATTGCCTGCCCCATGACCTTCTTAAAGTAAAACTGGGGCCTTATTGGTTTGAATTAAATAGCTTAAAACTTATGTAAAGCTTTCTTAATGACTGTTATCAAAGGGTCAATGCTGGATCTGACAGAAGAAACCAATCTAAAATCACTATCGGAGTTCCACAGGGATCAGTATTTGATCCTCTGCTATTTAAAAAAGTTATCAATGATCTGTTTCTTAAAGTAGAATGAACACATTAGAAAACAGACATGTTCTTCTGTGACTCTGAGTTTAGTGCTTACGCACTCATCAGACAGACTATACAAATCGATTTATATAGGTATATCGAGCACTATAGCCAGGATAGACACTCTCTTCTCGAGTTAGATGACCTGTTTCTTGTAAATCTGGTCCTTGAAGTTTGCAATTCTGCAGACGATAATATGCTATAATCATGTTGACAAGACATCGAAGAATTCGCCACTTGTTTAAAAATGATCTTGAGAAATTTTAAGTTGGTTCAGATCAAATACAATGATGGCAAATGCAGCAAAATTAAAGTTCTTGTTCCTTGCCCTAAAGAAGAAACATGAACTACGTCTTAACATCAATGAAAATAAAATACAAGCTGCAAATCATGTGAAGCTTCTAGGACCATAGAAATAGACAACAAACTAAACTTTGATATACATGACCAAACTTTGAGTATGAAAATCAATAAAAAAGTCAACGTGTTTCTAGACTGAATAGGCATATCTCTAGAGAACAGACATCAACGAAATGCAACACTGTAATTTTTTATTTTTAATTTAGTTTTTGTGCACTAAGGATGCAAATAAGGAGAATGAACGTACACACAAGTGGGCTCTTAGAGTTCTTTATAGAGATTTAGAATCATCATTTCAGTCACTAATTTCTCGCAGTGACTCCGTTACTATCCATGTAAAGAACCTACAAAACTAATGATAGACATTTATAAAACGCTAGATAATATAAATCTATCCATTGTATCGGAATTTCACGAAAGGAAAGATCTTCCCCATAACGTTAGAATAAAAATCTATGCAAGCTGCCCAAAGTAATAACTACAAGCTTTAGATTAGACTTTCTATCATTTAGAGGAAGTTACCTTTGGAATACCCTTGATTACAATATAAAAGAAGAAAAGTCGGTCTCCAAATTCAAAGAGAAAATAAAAACCTGGGACTGAAAACGATGATCCTGCAGAGTCTGCACATATAAAAGCCACATTTCTCAACTTTATTATCGATATTCTCGTATTATAAGATGATATGTTTTTATAATTAATTAGTTTAGTTTGTAAATAGAAAGATAGTTGGTATTAAATTAATAAATGCACAAACATGCGGTCGGAATATTTTTGCAAAGACAGTTTCAGCAGATATATTGCAAAAGACAAATTCTGTTACAATACATCAACAAAGTATCTGTCAGCCAATGATTGAAGTTTATAAATAAAAGAATAACCTTAGCCCTTCATTTATGAACGATATATTTGAAGAAAAATCATCTGAAAACTACTCGTTAAGAACAGATAATCATCTGAAAGAGCCACGAGTTTGCACATTAGCGTATTGAACAGAAGATATCAAATACAGAGGTTTCATTCTATGATCATCCCTATCCAATGATCTAAAAAAACTATCGATCCCTTAAACAATTCAAACACAACATCAAAAAATTGAAAGCCAACAATTGTTCTTGCAGATTATGTCGTTTAATTATTTGAAAATTTAAGGTACATTAACTAAATTATAAACGTTTAATCAGTATCACTGTATAGATTTTCTTTTTATTATTTCTGTAACGTAATTTGTTTTAATTAGCTTATAGCTAGTGCTGTAGTAGCCGACTACAGTAATAGGTGGATCAAAATGTACAAATTTCGCCATCCTTAAGTTCTAAACCGCTTGGAAAAGTTCATTTTATGAGTACAAAAGCCTATTGCAAAAATATTTTAATAATTTAAACCTGAGAACAAGCTGAGGTTGATTATTTTCCCTCAGTTCATGAATGTAACAAATAAAAATGATAATTATTATTTGATATGTAAATTCAAGAACGATAATACAAGGAAATATATGTAAAAATAAAAAATTGGCATCACTGATATGTCAGAGAGGTCTGTAGGGGTAAAATTTGCAGCAAACGATTCCTCTGATGGCAAAAATAGGCTTCTAAAGAAAAACAATTCAAAATCATTTCAACCTCAAAAAAGGGAAATGTTAAGAACAGTAACAAAATATTTGATGCACAGAGACCTTGTGGATAGGGGAAACTGCAAGGCGACACAGTTCATTTTGTTCGGTTCATTTTTTACTTTTAGTAGATTTGATTAAGGAAATAACTATTTAGTTAAAAAACGTAAAAGTTTTCTTTAGTATCAAAAGTTATATGTTATTGATAAAAATTTAGATGCAAATAACTCCCAATACTTTTTAATATCTTATTTTATAAATACCAGTATTGTCATTCTTACTGTAATGCTGTAGTATAATTGTTTCTTTTCTTGTATGGTTTGATCTTTGATTATTAAATTCCATTCATTTGTTTTGATTTTAAAAACTAGTTTAAAGAGGCATTATCATGAAAAAATAAGTACTCTGGAAAAGAGGTAGTATATTAAATGGAGAATGCTTTATTTTGCCGTTAAGTAAATAACCGAAGGCCACCGACTGATTTTCGGATGTCACGAGTGAATAGAGGCGATCAAACTCTATTGTTTGCAACGAGTTTTTGTGGGTCACAAAAATTGATTTTCGTAGAGCTTTGAAAGCTTTTATTTTGAGAAAAAGAATAGCACTAACCTCTAGAAAAGAATGTATTCTTTCTTTTCGATGTTATTTGAAATTGAATCTAAGAGACCAAAACTTTGTGACAATGCTTCTTTAATGCTACTATGTTTTAGTAAAATAGTAATTGGCAATTTGGCATACATCATATCTATTCCTTTAAATCATGTTAATGTTATGATAATTATGGCAAACATACTTACATACTTGCTTACTTCCTCACTTACTTACTTAACTACTCAGGACATTCCGATGCTTGCACATCTACGAAAACTTTGTCTACACCTACTTCTATCTTGAGTGTTCCTCTCTGCTGTCAGAATTGACAGACCACAATCATCTTTGCTGAGTTCAATTCATCTTTTTGCTGGTCTTCCTCTGGGTCTAAGGTGAGGGAAATCTTGTTTGTAGGCTTGATATACCCAAGAATCAGTTGACAAATGTTGCAACTATTGTTTTCTCCAATCTTTGATAACCTCTACTATGGTTTTTCCTAGTCCAGTGAATCTTCATATATCTTCATTCCTTATTCCATTCAGACTGGATACAGCTAGTATTGAACAAAGGCATTGCATTTCAAATAATAACAGCTTTCTTTCTAATGCAACCGTAGGGGTCCATTTCTCTGAAGCATAAATGGCGATCACTAGAATCTAAAATTAAAAGCTTATCCAACCCTCTTAGCACTCGACTTTGAGAAGCTACAGAAGAATTACAGCAATAATGCTTAAAATGGGGAATGAAGATGAATTTAGATAAATGTAAAGTGTTCACTGATTTGAATGAGACCATCGAAGTCGAAGAAGAGCATCAAGAAAATGTAGCTCATTTTTTTTACCTTGGTAGTTCAGTACCTGATACTGTTAAAGATGTTGAAAGGAGAATAGGTTTAGTTTTATCTGCATTTGGTAGAGTAAGAAAATCAGTTTGGTCCAATAGAGATATGCTGTTAAGATTGAAAGTAATACTCTACCAAGTAATGACAAACATATTTACTAATATTCGTATAAGTATAATAATGATGACTCAATTTGGATGGATATGGATAATTTTCAAAACTTTACAATGTTTTGTAGGGGATTTTGTATGAATCAGAAGCGTTAAGAAACTTCTTAGTTGTAATCTGTAACGCATCTGAATGTTTTTAGGGGATTCTTTCAAAGGAATCAGAAACTTCTTATGTTGTCCTTACAAGAAAGGATGTTAAAAATGTTCAGTGAACTTCATTGACTTAAAATTTCAACATCTCCCACCTCTGGGATTCTGGAAGGATTTGCACTGAATGAGATTCTACGAAGTGAGACTTTTCATTTTTTACATAAACACGAAATGAATGAAAATAGGCCTTTAGTTTAAGAAACTATTGATAATATAATTCTTGGTGAAAGTTTAGCAAAATACTCTGGTGCGAAGGTCTAGCAAAGTTTCTTACGCAAAAAGGAGTGTATCTAACTTTATGACAAATTATTGTAAGGAAAATGTACAGCTCTACAGATAAATCCCAAAAAATTTTCGAGCTGCAAGAGTGGATTTTTAACCCCACTTTTTGAATTCACAGATCAAGGAAACCCAACAAATCGAGCTTTATATAATCCCTGCTTCTCCGATGGTCTTATTTGGTTGTGTATTGTTTAGAATTTAGTATGTTAGATTTATGCCGCTTGTATATAATAACGTGTTCTCCTAGACGAAACTTTCGAGAAATCCACACTATGATATTGAGCATGGCTGTCTTTTAGTCAATTACAGGAAAACTCAAACTTTCGGCAGTTCTAGAATCATGAATTGGGTTTCATTAGCATTCTGTATTCGAAACTAGGCAAGTTATTTAGGTCGATAAGAAGACTCTAAAAGTTTGTATATTCGGTTTTAGATTTTGTGGACAACTTATTACGTAATTGGGCAATATTTCACATCACTGTAAAACACTAGGAAACGATATAAGACAGAATATAAATTGCAGCCCAGCCGATTCTTTGATCAGTAAAGTTATGATGCATTGGGAAGAACTAATCAATGTCTGGAGCACCTTCTACTTTTACCTCACAATTGTCGATATCGATCTCATCTGGATTCAGTGTTCAGGGGTTGAGAGTCATAGTGAATGCTGACAATAATTTCTAAAAGACAATAAAATAGGCGTCGTAATGTTTTGATGAAATAGAAGCCTATTAGTTTTGTTTTCAACCGATCAAAAGTTAATTTGATGTAGAAATGTGAGGTGCGAGGGTACACCTTCTTTTTCATTTCCCCTCTTTTGTTTTTGTATCCTTTTTATTTGTTGAGTAAAACTATTAGTTGGATCATTTCATGGTGAGAACCCTGATACCTCGTGTTAACGAAACGGAATGGAAACAAAAGAAATCTACGTGAACAAAGGCATTTTTGTTTAATATTACCCTGCGGGCCATACTTGCTGCAAACCCTGCTATCTTTCTGAGCAACTGCAAATAACGATTTGCCAATCATTCAAGTGAAGAAAGCCCCATTATATCTTTTTACGTCTGATTGACCTTCAATGAGATTGCATTATTATTGTCATTTTTTGCTGGAAAACATTTTAGTTGGATTGTTCCACGGTGAACACCCAGAGACCTTGTGTACTTCTTTGTCAATGATGCTATTACTCAACTTAATTATATTTTAGAGATAATTGCAGTCTTCTTGAGTAGAATGAAAAGCAGCTCTTATTTTTTCAAGTTTCTCCATCGTCTACATTCCTGGAGTATTAATCATATACGATATATTCTGGGTGAGTTTTTAATAATTTCATATGTATCCATGAACTTACAGTTCACATTTTATATCAGTAAAACTCACAAAACCATCTATTCGCAATATTTTCATATAATATCAAGATCAACGTCTTAAAGGTCTACGGCTGCCTAAACTCAAAATGGTTACTCTAAAATTTAGCGCATGTTTGACGGCATGCCGAGTTGTGGTATACCATGCTTAATCGCTGGTGTGAGTATTTACAAAAACAATCTGGGCTTTCTTCCTATGAGTTCTCAAACAGGTTTCAATGCAATGTAATAAAATATCTATGACGTTGCTGAAGGCTGTGAGCTTGTGGGACTGTATATTCTTTACCAGCTGAATAAATATGCAAGATGCAGGACATTTGTCTTTTTATCGAGACAATGGTTAGCTGTCATGTACAAAAGATCAGACTCGCAGTTTGAGCACATAAAGAAGAAATGCCTTGTTGGTGACGGTGAGGTGAAATAAGAGAGACTGAAATTCATTAGACACATAGATTTTTTATTTTCTCATTTTATATCATTAATAAAAGGTAATATTTACGGTTAAGTTACTGATTTCAACAACCAAAAAAAATAGATTTTAGAATTTGATATCAAAGTAAATAAAAACAAAATTCAATTAACCTAATTATTCAGATTAGAAGAGAAAAGAAAAGAAATAATGCCAAAACACCGAATATTAGCCTAGATGTTGCTGTTGACTTGAAATGTGGCTTTAAATTGGTGTAAGGTCTGTGCTGTCTTTTCCACAGCACCAAGTTTACTCCATAGTCATCGTCGTCGTCGTAATCGTAGTATACTCTGGTCAGAGCCTAGCTTCCCTTATGGCAGCATGGTAGGAACGTTTATTTCTAACAACCCTGGTTGCCTTTCCAAAAGACCCGAAAGCCTCTTTTACTGTTCTGTCCCATCTATACCTTGGCCTTCTTCTGCTTTGTTTTCCGGAAATGTATGCCTCGAGGACTCATTTCTCCATCCCATCAGGTCTCCCTATGTGACCAAAGTAGGCCAGCTTTCGCCTGCGCATTTATTGTAGTAGCCATTCACTGCTTACATCCAGTTCCTTTCTGACGTCTTCATTTGTACGCCGTTGTACCCAGGGGACTCTCAAAATCCTGCAGGAGTATTTGTTTTCGAATGCTGTGATTCTATTCCCGTCTACCTTCCATAGGATCCATACTTCGCAAGCATAAGTTGCTATTGGAAAGATGCAGGCTGTGAGAACTCTGAGCTTCGTCTCCTTATCCTGTACTTGCCACAACTTCTTCATATCGTTCAAAGCTTTCAATCCCATGGACAGTCTACTCTTGATTTGCTGACATCACCTTCGTTCTGGATTCTTGTACCAACATACCTAAGATTATCAACTTCCTCTAGCTCTGACCCATCAACATTAACTTTTTCAACATCTCTTTTACCCTCCTTTACCACTGCCATTACCTTTTTCTTGGAGGCATTCATTTTCAAACCATAATCTTTGCTCTTCTCATTTAGAGATGTTACATATTTACTCGGACCGGATCCTGACTTGGATATCATTGCTGCATCATCTTCGTATCTAAGATCTCCCATCTTTGAGCCTCCTACATGTAGTATATCAAACTGTACTGTCTGCTCATCGTTCATTACTCCCCTCATCATGTTCTCGGTGTGGATGTTAAAGAGTGCTGGGGAGAGTATACATCCTTGTCAGACACCCTTCTTGGTGCAAAACCAGTCTATAATGCAACATTCTAGTCTGACTGCTCACTGCTGATCCGAATACAAAGATTTTATCAATTTAATCACATGTGGTGGAGATCCCATTTTCAACATCGAAGTCCACATTTGCTTGTATCTGGTATTATCAAAGGCTTTAGAGAAGTCCACAAAACAGATGTACAAATCTCGGTTCATTTCGTAGCATTTCTGAATCAGTAGTTGGAGGTTGAATATGTGGTCTCTGGTACCTCAATGTTTCATAAAGCCTGTCTGAGTAGCATCCATTTCCATGACCAGTTTTTGGGTCATTGTGTTGAGGAGTATTTTCAGCATGATCTTACTAGCGTGACAGATTAGGGATATTGTTCTATGATTTTCACAACATTGCAGATCTCCCTTCTTCGACAAAGGCACAAATAGAGCACGACACCAGTCAACATGCCATTCTTCGTCTGCCAGATCTTCACACAGAACTCGTGCATCAGGTTGGTAATTGCTTCTTCGCCAGTAAGTAATAGTTCTGCTGGCATACCATCGCATCCTGGTGACTTCCCCTCTTCAATGCTTTTAATGCCTCTTCTACTTCAGACCGCAGAGGCGTCAACAAACTATCTTCTGTTGACTAATCTAATAGACTCTCTCCCGCTTCTTTCTCCATCGCCTCATCATCGTACAGTTCACTTCAGTACTCTTTCCCGCGACCCAGGACGTCCCCATCCTCAGTTAACCTTCTTCCATCTTTATTCTTGATGACATTTAGGCTGGGCTTAAACCTCCTTGTCAGGTTCTTTATTCCACCATACATTGCTTTGTTGTTACCTACTTTACAGTGTTCTTCAATACTATTGCACTTTTGCAAAAGATGTTGCTCTTTGTCCTTTCTACACGCCTTCTTAATTTCCTTGGTTGCATTACGGTACTCCAAACTAGCAATAATACTAACACCTCCTTCCTTCATGCCTATCCTTCTCTCCATAAGATTCAGTGTCTTATCAGTTATCCAAAAAGATCTTCTCCTCCTTCACTGCGGTATGTGTTACTTGGCTGCTGTGAGAGTTGCTCCTTCCCAAAATTCATTTGGGGTCAATTCATCTGCAACAGCAACTAGTGCTTCATACTGGTTTTGAACCTCAACTGAGAATATAGCCGGAATCTTTAACACATCCAACCTCATCACAGGTGTACACTTCTTCTTAGGCTTGACTTTGTATCTCGTGTCTATGCACCAGTGGCGTCGCCACGGGGTGGACTGGGGTGGACTTGTCCACCCCAGTTTTCCAAGAGGTCGATTTTCTAATTCACTGAAATCCGTTTAGAAAAATTGAAGGGTGGGGGAGGGGGTAAGGCACCCTGAACCCTTTGCTGAAAGACAAGTAAAGCAAGACCAGAAGTGACATAACATTGTGTGATATCCTATAGAAATGTGGTTGTCATCATTACACCATTATGGCTGTCGTATTCGCAGTCATATTGACGTCTTTGTCAGTTTTCCATTGTTAGGATGAGAAATATACATGCAGAGCTAACAGAAACGGCTTGCAGAAAGGGTGCTGCCTACATTCTCTGAGCTTCTGAAAGGCGTGGTCGACGAAAATTTCTGGGGGGGTTCGGCCCCCAGCCCCCCGTCCACCCCAGCATATCTGGGCTGGCGACGCCCCTGCTATGCACATCAACTGGTGATCAGATCCACAATCTTCTCCTGGGAAGGTAGGGCTGTTAAAGACACTTGATCTCATGGTCTTACGGACAAGAATGTAATCGATTTGATTCAGTGTTGTTCCATAGTCGTGCTCCTCCGTAAAAGAAGCACCACTGACGTATGAAAGTTTTTAGGAGATATACCTTGAGGATTGTATTAGTATTTCGAAACTGTTTAACACATTTATTGGACAACCTTTCGAACAGAGTTGAAGATAATTGGGAGGTTCCTTATTATAAGACATAGATGCATGGAAAATGACATGATGAAAGGAATGGTTGTTGGAATAAGATCAAGAAGATGGCAGAAAACAAGAATGACAAATGCAATTAAAGAGAAGCTAGGACTGACAATCACTGAAGCTATTAAAACGGTTCAGGACAGAAAGAAATGAAACAACATTAAGTATGCTGCCACATCTGTTAAGGAAGCCGAATGTTCTGAAGGATAGTAATGGTAATATAAACAAAGCCTTAACAAGCTTGGATTTAAAATAGCTATCAATAAAAAACTGAATAATTGCTAAATAATAAGAAAAACCTGACTAATTGAAGTGAAGTGTCTTCATTGGAAAGAAGAGTACTCTATACCTTAAAAGCCACAGCAAGATACAATAAAAGTAAGACACAAGTAACACTACATATATGTTGTTACTCAAAGTTTCACGCTATTGCGATCATTAGATAAGAAAGATCTGTCTGATCGAGAAAACCTGAAAATTTTGGATTACCTGGATGTCACACTGAATCTACCAAATGGAACACATTCACCTTACAGACAGCAGAATGATCAACCAACCACTTTATATCAACACAAATTCCAACAATCTACCTACAATTATCAATTGCCTTCACGCATCCATCATTAAAAGATTGAACAAAATATCCAGAGGCAAGGTTATGTTTGAAGCGGCAAAAGTGATGTTCCATCAAGCCTTGAAATCAACTTGTTACCAGTATCAACTATTTTATGGAAATCCAAAACCACGCACGGGAAAGAAAAGAAATCGAAAAAGAAACATAATTCTGTTCAATCAACTCTTTAGCAAAAGTATAGGAACAAATGTCAGCAGAATCTTTCTCTAACTGATCAGAAAAGTACTTGTCAACCAACCACAAACTCCATAAAATATTCCATAGAAATACCATAAGAGTAAGCTACAATTGAATATGAAACATTAAGACACTTGGTCAAATACCACCTCCGAGTAGATCTGTTTACAATGTTCATAATATCAAAAGTATAAAAAATCTGACAAAACTTATAGTTGAATTTAGCCCACTTAATAACCATCGATTTAGACACAGCTTTGATTGCTTAAGTCTCTTGTGTGTGTTTTGTATTGGAAACGATGATAATTAACATTATCTCCTGCAATGCCCCCTTTTCACCACGCTCGTAGCGATCTCTTTGGTCAGCTTAGATATGCTCCCCATTTAGACTTTTCAATTTTGGACGACGAGGCACTCAGTAACCTCTTTTTGTATAGTGACGACAAATTAAACATCGTCTCAAATAGAATTATTCTAGAAGCTAGAATTTCTTTCATTGATAAAACTAAGCGGTTCTTATAGCATTCTGATATGTAATAACCATCCTTTAACAACCTTTTTCTTCCACTTTTGTCTTTTATGTCTCTCTTCATTGTGTTTTTCAGTGTTGTATTTTCTTAAATTTTAACTTAAATGAGGATTTTCCAAATTTCATGAAAGACAGGGACCTGATGACCTCTTTCCCCGCCACTCATGGCACATGTGAAATGTATTCTTTAGGTTTTGTTGCTATATTTAAAAAAGGCACTGGTAAAACAAAAACATATACAGGAATAATATAAAATCTTTTCAACTTCAACTGCTCCTCTTGAAAAATCAATTTATGGTATACATAAACAAAAATGCTCATCTTACTTGACGCAGTTGAGAGTTGGAAATTTGATCACAACTCTACAAAGCCAATTCGCAAAACAAACGATGGAATTGAAGATACAGGTCACTTTTTGTTGCTCTGCCCTTCCTTTGACGCACAGAAGAAAAACCTTTCCCTTGGATACCTGCTTGACTAAAGCAATCTTGCAGTGGGACCAGATCAAAAGGATGGACCAGGGACGCACTGCTTGATTATTCTACATGCTATATTTACCCTTTGGGCTGTGCATGTAAACCAATACCATACCAAGATAGTAAGTTTAGTTCATATGAAAACGTGAACCATATGTACGGCTTTTTGATGAAAGATCCACCATGTTGTTTGGTGCTGCCAAAATTACTCACAGTGAGTAAGTTATTAGCATTTTTTTTATTTCGAAGGCAAGCATGTGTTGATTGCTTTTCCCACACCATACCAATCATTCTGATTGGCCTATTTTGATCCGCATGTAGGTATGTAAATCAGATAGGTTCCGGTTTCGCTCACATTCTGACGTATTACTCTGTTGAGTGTCAGACGAAAAGCTTAAGTAATCTATGTATTCGTTTCGCTATGCTTCCGATCTTCCTGGCTATATTATTTAAACATTATTTCACCTGACTATTTGTTGACAAAAGATCTAACACGTGATGAAGAAAGGAGTGATAAACAAATAAAAATTGTGAAAGTGCTGTGATAATATTGAGGAAGAGACAAACAGGTTTCAGCAGAATATTTTGTCTTTTCTAGGAGATGCAGCATTTTTCATTTGCTGCTGACATTTTGCCACCCCCGACCCCAAAGTAATAGGATTAAGACATCAGCAATGGTAAAATCTCATGACGCTCGGGGGCTCCGCTCCCTGGACCCTTTGACCGGCTCACAATGACCAAAGACACCTTGTTTTGCCTGTGGAATATGACTTTCTACCTGCTTCCTATTACATTTTTGTAATAATTCTGGCATTCCTCTTTCCTGGCTTCACCCATAGCGGAGACCCGCCCCACGGGCCCCTTTGAACTCACTGAGCATCCCTCTGAAAACGTTGCCGTTTTACGCCCTTCGGTTTCTTTGTTTACTGAAAAATTGGCATTGAATTAATTGTCAAAAAGTGTAACTTTCTATTGTGGTCCTATTTTACATTTTAAAACAATCTAATTTGCCTCTCCAAAAATGTAAATCTTGAAAGGGATGTATAGTCCAATAATTTCAAATTTCAAACTCCAGTAGACAGATTCTCGATTATTTCATCCTTTTAGCTAACTTACTGATAAAATTTTATCAAATCATATTTGACAACTTTATATTTTGAATTAATTGATGTTTTTTTTACTGAAAACAAATTTTGATGTAGATTTGATTTGACTGGCTGGAGCGGACATAAAAATCTAAAAAATTCAAAGTGATTCTGAATCTGAATCTCAGATCAATTAAATCTCGAATTTCAAACGAAAGCGAAAGAAACACACCCAAACTCAAAATCACTCGCAGACGATAATGGCGGCACAAAACAATATTCAATCGTTCTTAGAGGAAGCGCTTTATTACGCTGTAATCAACAGAGATTCTAGTAAAGTTCGAGAACTCGTAAACTTTTGTGATGGAACATTCAGAGATGATGATGGAGATACACTTTTACATTTTTATTCAACAGTCGAAATAACGAAGATGTTAATTGAGAAAACAAATGTCAACGTTAACAGAAAAAATAAAGATGGATGGACTCCACTTCACATGTGGTTTCAATACGTGAGTTGTGAAAATGATCAAATAACTTCCAACTTCATTAACAAGAAAGAATTTACAAGACATTACAATATCATGAAATGCCTCCTACAATCAGGTGCTAATTGTAATGTTCAAGATAATAAAGGGTTAACTGTTTTAAAACATGTTATTGTAATGTGTTTCACCCCTGATGTTAATTTGCTAGAAGATCAAGTAATTTCATTAGTTCGATTGTTATTGTCTCATAATGCTGATCCTAATATCAAAAGTGATGAGGGAATGACACCATTACATTCGGCTATTCCCTTTGCAATCTACAAGTCTGGTGAGATTATTAGTCAACCATGACTCAAATGTTAATGCACAGGATAATGATGGATTGGCACCACTTCATTGGCTGGCAGTTCACAATTATGACGATGATTACGAACATGAAATAGCAACATTATTGGTAGAAAATGGGGCAGACCCATCACTGCAAGATAACGATGGGAGAACAGTTCTTCATTTGGCTGTAATGTTTAAAAAGGAAAAGCTAGTTCTTTTGCTTTTGAAATCCGAACTTTCCAATAAATATGATAAACTCTCACTTAATCAACCCAAAAAAAGAAACTCACTTCTCCACATTGGAGATAAAAATGGCATGAATTTATTGCATTATGCTGTTGCACACAATCGTACACAAATTGCACTACTACTCTTAAGGCATGGAGCTGATGTGAATGCAGTTGACAAATATGGAAGTTCGGCTTTGCATTATGCAGCTTACAAAGGCCATTTTGACATGATAAAGTATCTGAGGGATGCAGGTGGAAACCCTGAGCTTGCTGATGAAAATGGCAACAAACCTGAGATTTTTGCCCTGAGAAGAAATTACTACAAAACAGTAGCAGCTCTTCAGGTAGAACCAACACAATTTCCAGAGAATATCAAACAAATAATCATCCCTGACCCAATTCCAGATAATACCATCTCTCTTCAGAGATATCCATGTGATACTAATGTGCTCTTTCCAATTTTCAATTTGACACCCAATCAATCAAACCACATTCCAGTTGAAACGTGGGATAGTTTGTTGAAAAAGAAATTTCATGGAGATTCAAAGAAATTCCTGAAAAATTTGATTGAAGTTCCAGGAATGGGTAAAATACCAAAAATCAGTGAGGTCAATGAAATAAGGCAAGCGATTGAGACATTTATGGACGAGGTAACAAAATGCATCTCTATTATTGACAGTCGATTCAAAGGAGAAATATTAAAGAGCGGTAGCGTATATGAAGATACAAAGGTTGGAGATCCAGATGAATTTGATTACATGTTTATTCTGACAGAATTCGAGAAGATTTGCTCAATCAACATTACTGATCAAACTTATGATGATCTTAAAATTAAAAAACAACCAAACAAACCTGCTGATGAATTTCATGAGTTTTTTGAAGAGGAAAACCTGGCATGCAGGAAAGTGATGGAGAAATTTGTTGATACCTGTTCTAGTGCACTATTAATGATAAGTCACAAGTCCTTGCCTGACAGCTTGTATTATTGCACTCAAACTTCAAAAACCAGAAAAGGAGTTTTTGATGTGCAACCTGGAATCACAACTTGTGAAATTGAATTGTTATGGTGTGGACCATTTTACAAAAATCTAATCATAACAGCTGATTTGGTGCCAGCAATTAGGGTGAAGTCATGGCCTAAATTTGCTGAGAATGAATCTAAATTATTAACCGAAGATATAATCAAACAAGGATGTCATGTGGTGCAAAAGTCAGACAATTGGAGACTTTCCTTTTCCCTTGCGGAACAAACTATCATGAACAGTCTGTCTGATAACCTAAAATCTGCTTACATTGAAGCTAAAGTTGCACGTGACCCTAAGGTTACTATGGAGTGTGTTATTTTTGAAGAGAAAACAGAGGATTGGAAGAATCAATTGAGTGGTAAGCTATTCATTGATGGAAGAAAGTTGATCCCTTCGTATTTATTGAAACTTGTGTTGTTTGACTGCATTGATGAATATCAACAAGATGGCAGAGATACATCAGAGATCACCTCAGCTACGATATTCTCAAAGTTGCACAAATGCTTACAAGAGAACAGTCCTGTTCCATTCTATTTCATGAAGAAACACAATTTTCTTGAGTTAGTTTTTAACGAAGAACGCCCTCGTGAACGTATTGCTTTTGCAGTATCCGTCATTGACTGTTTTTTCAAGCACAAACACAATATGAATGTTGATGACATCCAATAAAAATTTGAAAGGTATGAAACTTTATTTGATTATTTGCAGAATTGTTAGTATTCATCTGGGCAGATAATTCAATAATATTTCAACACACAGGGGCTAACACTTTTAGGGAAGGGAACATGTAAATAAGCAACCAGGGCTGGAATTTCCAATACAATTAACAAACCCAATGCTCAGCATGAAATAAATCATGCAACTTGTATTTAAGCAGCTATGCTGAAAGTGCTTCATTTTATATGATAAGATTATCTTTCATTGTTAAGAGAAGAACCTTGGGTATTTTAAAGGATTCCTTACACATACATCATCAATTTTAACTGTTTGTTGGCAGCCTGTAGGCATGGGCTAGCACTGGATGGCATTGCCACCCCTAGTGTAATTTGATTAATTTTTTTGCCACCCCTAGAAAATTTTTTATGAAAAGACAATGGCTTCTAATTGCTTAATGTTGCATTTTTGAGAGTATAATTGAAATAGAAGAAAATATTGGATGAGAATAAGTGTGGAAAACAGCATATTTTATGATTGAAATAGAAGTGGCCAAACTCCTAAAAATTGCTGTTTTTTGAATTTTGTTTATTTTTCAAAATTGGAGAAACTCCTTAGTAACTTTGAGGTGTGAAAATCTAAAATATTTAAACAAATTTGAAGGATAGGACCAACTTTCAGTTGCTAATTGAAAAAAGTGTATGATAGGGGTCTAGAAACCATAAGACTGTCTAAATTCCACCAATACCTGCAGTCTGCAATGAAACTACATCTGGAGCTGCAAGATTTTGAAATAAATCCATAAATGAAATGCCATAGCTGCTCAAATCAATTGCAGACAAGGTAAAATACCATATCTGGGTTCATCTTTTGGCATCAATATTGGGGCAATTCCATGGTGTCGGACATACATTTCACACACTTTAGAAATGCAACACTTTTAGGTTGTAAATTTTTGTGACATAGTTTTTTGCTATAAATGAGTAGTCTAACATCCCTAAAAATTATGCATAAAAGATAAATTATTATGATCACCAGTCATTGCATGAATTCACAAAAATGTAGCAGTGTTGGACGTATGCACACAAGTTGCAACTTTCGCAAGCTAAAAGTTTCAATTAAAGTTTCTGTGAAGTGTTGAGCATTTACAGAAAAAGATTACTATGGTTTTATAACATGAACATCATATTACCATTTGGTAATATTAAGATTTTTTTAAATTCATTAGAAAATTTTTTATCAAGAAAAGTGTATGGTGTTGGACGTACATAATAAAATGTTGGACGTACACCGTGCAAAATAAAAATATGTTTGATCATTTAACAACTTTCTAAGCTATCAGCTTTTAACTTACATGAACTAAAAGGGTCAAAAACAGTTAATTTAAAGCTATTTTAGTAATAAAACTCATAAAAAAACAAAAACCTCATAAACTCACCAACCTTTTAAAAATACTAACAACTGAACTGTTGTGGTCAAGTGACCTACTAAACATAACAAAATAACAAATCATCATCTAACACAAAAAACCTGCCAAAAACACAAAACTTGCTGTTGCAATCTTTAAACTACTGCAAAGTAAAGTTCTTAGAAAGATAAAAATTGAAACTGTCCTCTGTTTCCTGCTACAATTGGTGGTTCTATCTTTTTCACAACATCTTTGCAAAAATAGAAGATATTGTCTCTTTTTGATGGCCATTTCCAAAACTTTCCAGATCTTTCCATGACATCTGTTCGGATTTCATTTCCATGAGCACCACCAATTTCAGTAACTTCACCAGGAAACATTTCCCCTTGGTACTTGACAACAATCCAATCACCTATGGCAATGTCAAGACCATCTGAAACAGCAACTTCACTTCCACTATTATGTTCATCGCTGTCATCTTCTGAGATTTCATTCTTTAAAATCCTCACTTCACTTAATTTTCTGGCATCTGATGTCTCTGCTACAAGCAAGTGAGAAGATCCCTTGGGTCTCACAGAGTGAATCTTGTGTGTGTTTGCAATTGGAATGGTATTGTCCCAATGAGCATTTAAGTGAACTTCATTTTCAGCAACTTCATTCTTAGAAATAAAGAGAATGTTTATGCCAGGGTTTCTTTGAAGGGCCAACTCATGGAACATTTGAGGTGTGGTGGCAAAACCCTTACCACTGCGAACATATCTCCAAACAGATCGCTTTACAGTCCCTCCTAAGCCATCAATAATGCCTTTGCCATGTGATGTAGCAAGGAAATGCCAGCATATCTCACAATCAAATTGTTTTTGCCAAGGATAAAGATTTGAAAAAAGGAACCTCTGCTTGAACTGGCTACTAGGCCCGTCTGAAAAAACATGCACTCTTTCGAACTCTGGGTATTTTTCTCTTAGAATTGAAATCAGTTTGGACACAAATGTGTATACAGCCAACTTAGTATGATTCAAATCATCAGAAACTATAACAGTGCTCTCTTCCTTTCCAGTATCAACCCAAGCATGTGCTGTGAACAGTGTTGCTTGTGAATGTTGCCAGTGAGCAGACTGAATTTCATTTTGGCATGCTAGTGTTGCATTTTCTGAAAAATCAACTTGCATGGCAATTGTTTTTCCATCCACATTTTTTGTGATTTCCTCCATGAATGCAGCTTGTTTTCTTTTCACATATACATGCATAAGAAATGGCTTTAGTTGATTCTTTAGTTCATGGAATGTGTCTTCAGCAATGCTCTTCACTTCAACTTTTGTAATATTCTTATCATTCTTTTGCCACTGAAAATAGTTTACAGGCAGGCTAGCATCTTCTCCGACTGGTTCATAATTAGAGATGTTGTTTTGGCAGGTGTTGCACTCCAGGGTCATGCATTCCTTCGAGCTTGGGTCACATACAATGGAATTTGTGAATGCAGTTGTGCTGCTGGGTAACTCTGTACAGTTTTCAAGAGCATTCAAAAGCAACCTGATGTTTTCATGATACATGCAAACACACACACTGTGTGGCATTTTATCAAAAAGCTTGATGTTCTTTGGTCTGAGTTGGCAGAATTTGCTTCTCCCAACGCAATAATCAGGATTCTCTTCCAAATAGAGCTGGTGGGCTTCTGCCAGAGACATCAGCATGTATTTACACTGCATATAAATCTTAATCTTTTTCCCGTTTGCATCTCTCTCTCTAATTATAACCCGATCTTTACGTCCTGGTGCTTGCCAACTGATATCATCTCTTAAGTAAAAGCTGCAGATTTTATTTTTGGTATCTTCATCCAAACCAGTTTGCTTCGTAACTTTTTTCTGCTTTGCAAAACTAACACCAATTTCTCTGGCTAAGGCTTTTGCCACTGCTTTTCTTTTCCTGGGTGACCTTGGTAGAGATGTTCTCACTTTGTTCATAGCTTTTCCCATTGCTTGAACAGAGCGATATGGTGATTCATTAGAATCCATTTCCTGGTCACCAACATCTGCATGCAGCTGCTTGCGTTTCTTTTCTCTGTATTTTTGGACACGTGCGTTCTCTATGGCTCTATACTTCCTCCATTCTCCTTTAGACATTTTACTTTTAGCAGCCTCTCTTGATTTAGCTTTTCTGATTCTGTCCTTTTCTTTCCTAACTTTCCAAAGGTCTTCATTAGCCTTAATTTTAGCTCTTCGCCTGGCACATTTCTCCTTGTTTGTCAAAGGCATAATCTTAATATTTTGATGAAAATAATCACAGCACGTACAATCTAGCTATATTACTAAGTCAAATGCTGAGTGTTCACATGTCAAAATCTTAATGATGCTTCTTGGTTACTTAGTAACAGTTAAACGAGGCTATTTCATTTTCATTACGAGGCTATTTCTTGATTGAGAGTCAAAATGAGCACCTGATTTGAAAGTGTTGGACATACAGTGTTGGACGTACAAAATAATTGTATGTCCAACACCGCAATTTTCTTAAAAGTACATGTAAAATTCTAATTACAGTGGCATAAATATGTAAAACATATATATTTAACATTGGAAACAGCTAAGAAAATTTCTTAGTGTCTGAATATAATAATTTATACTAAAAATTAGCATTTCCAAGTGTTGGACGTACCTTCCATAATTAGCAGCAAATTGATTAAAACTTACCATTAAAAGAATAACTAATAGAAAAAAGTGTTATCTATTTAGCAAAGGTATACTCAATGTCATTTAAATGCATTAAAAATTTTGGAGGAGAAGTGCCAACTTTTTCAGAAAAACACATTTTAATAAAAAACACGCAATTTTTCGTTAAATGAAAACCAATATTTCTTGCAGTTTAATTATTTTTTTTGGAAAGATTATTCCATACCAAACCTTTTAATTTATTATTTTCTGAAAATTTAGAGAATTATCTTTTAAATGATACCAATTTAAAGATGTTACAACCAATTTGAAAATTTCAACTTGCGGTTCACTTATTGATGGAATTGCCCATTGAATGAATTTAATACCTTCATGCACTGCACAACCTCTTGTGTACTGCTGTGGTGGTGCCAGCTTTCCTTTGACACAGGACATAGCTGGGTCAACATGGTAGGGGGGGGGAAAACATTGTTCAATAATTATGGGAACAATAATATGCATCAGAGCAATAGGATCTGCCATCATTTTAGGGGTAATGCTCCCGTGCCCCCAAGCAGCTATGTGGGTGCTACAACAAGGGCACAAGAATCTCTGACGGAGGGGCTATTACCTATGATAATTTGAAATATGTTTTCCGAGACAATTGATATTTTGCATTTATGCTCCTCTATTCTAACCTCTTCTGAGAGGAGCTGTAGCTCTTCTGCCCCTCTACTTTTACCACTGGTGTACTGATGCTATTCCTCAGTGGCAAAGCTAGGTAGAATTAGTCCGTAACCTTCAAACGAGTAGTATATCATTTTTCGAGCTCTTATAACCGGAATAACTCGTAATAACTCATAATTACTCAAAAGAACTCAAAATAACAATCAATATTGTTTCATATGGGACTTCCTTTTTCACCCTCTATTGGCTGCCATGCTGACGCGGTCAGTTACCCCTACAGCGCATGCTTAATCCCCTACTTTCCCCTGCGGCTATGATAAACTTTCTCCTACGTTTCCCCTACTAATAACCTAGTTCTGGTACAAAATGCAGATTTTGCCGTATATTATGTTTTTCTTATGGTTATTTATAGCTTTGATCATGCTTGTGAATGACTGATGATATCGTGTAAAGTTATTTGGAAGGTTAACAGTATTCATTAGTAAGTGAAGTTTTCACATAAAATCCAACAATGATGGCTAGATTTTGTGTTTACACTCTTTTTTTTTTTATAAGAATAAATTTTATAAGAATATTGAGCCTCAAAATCGGTGAAATTCAAGAATATTTTAAGAATATTGCGAGGCTCAGATCTTATGGAAAAAAAATTTTAGCGAGTGTTCCTTTACTTCTGAATTGGTGTGCTTTTTACCGGGAATGGTTTAAATACGCTCACCCAAATTTTGATGCAAGTGTCGATGAGCTCTCTGTTTTAAAGGAAATAAGGATATTGTTCTGTTATCCACCATATTTGTAATGCTGTAGGTGTGCTTTCTTGGCATTCATGACAATAATAACAATTTATTGCTATATCCGTGTTTTCTGCCGTAAGAATAATTTAAGAATATTCCGAGGCTCAAAATAGCAAAAAATTAAGAATATTGAGGCTCAGAAAAAAATTAGATATTCTTATAAAAAAAAGATTGTAACGTACAAAAGGCTGGATCTCTAGCCGAGAATTCTGTGAACATGGGTAAAATTTTCAAGTTAAATTCTTTAGAAGTGGTTACAGAAAGCTATAGAATATTATTACAAACGACATTTCGTGATAAAATGGATTTTACGAATTTGAATGAAGAACGTAAAGAGGATGTTGCACAATTTCATTCATAATGTTGGGTATGAGTTCGATGAATTGCGAATTTCTTCTATTTGCCGTGAGTCAGATGAAGGTTTCTTTAATCTTTTCTCAATCGACTATGCTAAATTCCATACTTATTTTGATTACTATACAAGCCATGATTTTCATAAACTCACGAAAGGTTTGAAAACTAAAGATAAAAATTCCTCGTTTAGTCTACTACATACGAACATCTAGTCCTTGCTTAGAAATAAAGATTCTCTTGAACTATTGTGTAATCATCTCGATTTAGATTTTGATGATTTAGCTGTAACGGAAACTTGGCATTATCAAGCAAGCAACGATGACGTAGGCTTATCTATCCCAGGCTACCAAAGTTATTTTGGCCAAAAAAGTGAGACTAAATGTGGTGGTTCGGGTTTCTTTGTTTCTGAGACTTTCAAAGTTGTAAAACGTTGTTAAATCCTAATAAGACCTTGAAAAATAATGAAGCTCGATGCTTTTTGGATTGAGATTGATAACCAAAAAGGCAGTAATATCACTCTGGCAGCAATATACAATCATCCACGAAGAAACCCCACCGAGTTTCTTAGTTATTCAGATGCAATATCAAGAAAAATTATGAAGGAAAACAAAATACTATTGAAGTTCTGATAGATAAAAATTTGAGTTGGAAGTCCCATATTCAAAATGTGAATTCAAAAAATCAAAAGGCATCGGTATGCTAAGCAGAGTAAGACATTTTGTTCCTCAAAGCACATTATTGAATATATATAATGCATTTGTATTTTCTGATATTCTTTATGGCCTCTTAAACCGGGAAAGGGCCTCCACCGCAACCCTAGGCCCATTGCATAAAAACTCAAGAAAGCGGTACGATTAATAACATTTAAATTTAAAACCAAACATAGCAAACCCAATTTAAATGCCTAATTAAATCAAATTTTGAAGACTCTTACAAAAAAAGAGGTGAAAAACTTTGGTGGACTTACGTCAGAACAAAAATTCATATTTGTAATGTCAAATGAAAATTTGAAACTCGCTAAACATTTAGCGATTTTCATAAAAAATGCGCTAGAGAATTGTTCTATTAACCCGTAAGCCTTATAAATTTACCTGATCATAGCTATTTCTGAATCTATACAATGTGGTAAAATATTTTTTTCTTCTTGTTATTATAGTTTTTGTAGTTGTAGTGTTATTGTTTATATGTTTGTTTTACGACGACGTCCCAATCCTGTGGACATGTCATTATTATAAAAATGAAAAAAAATGAAATGAAACTTGAATGCGATAAATTCATATTTGACATAAATAAGAGTAAATTAGAAACAACTTATAGTAAACTATTTAAAAAAGCAAACAATGTTCACAATTACAACACTAGAACTGCAAACTCAGGAAAATTCGGCAAATTTGCTTCAGGACAAACATTGGTAAAAAATTAATCAAAAATGTTGGAATGTAAATGTGTTGAATTCTATTCCCCAAAACATTCGACAATCAGAAACCAAAAAGTATTTTGCTAAAGCCTTAAAAAGTTCATGATATCGAAAAACTAGTACCTAAAGTTACACTTATTCTATTATTAGGTGCACTTTTTTATCATGAATTATAAAAATTGTACATGTTCATTATTCATTGTATTTTGTAAAGTATTAATAGAGCAGTTTAAATCTTAAATGGCACATGGCTCGAAAGCCCGCATGGGTTATTTCCATGTGTCACTCAGCAATAATTTTAGATACATTTATACTGTAATACTTGATTTATGTAACATTTTTTATTACCATGTATCGTATATTGAAATATTCAAATTGTATTATTGTAATTAAAAGCCGAGAATACACATGAAATTGAAAATTTAATTAAATTGACTGTCGTTGCAAATGGCCTACGTTTCGCCTACGTTTCTCCTACGCATCAATATTGGAAGTGATGTTTGAATCACAGAAAGTGAAAACAAGAATACTATATGGACTTTGATTAGCAGAAATCATTGATGAATTCTTTCTTTAAGTTTGAATTTGGTTAATTTCGAACTATATTGATGTACTATAATAGGACTCTTAATGCAGAAATTAATAAAATAGGCAAAAGTGTGCTCGCTATTGTTTACAAAGACAGTGTTAGACAGAAGATATCGAATACAGAGGTTGCATTCTATGGTCATCCCTATCCAATCACTTAAAAACTGTCAATTCCTTAGACAATTCAAGCAAAACCTCAAATAATGAAAGCCAACAATTGCCTTTGCAGATTATGTTGTTTATTTTTGCAAAAATTAAGGTTTACATAACTGAATTATAAACTTTTAACTAGTATCACTGTATAGATTTTAGTTTTTATTATTCCAGTAACGTAGTTTGCTTTAACTAGCTTATGGCTAGTGCTGTAGTAGCCGACTACAGTAATAGGTGGATTAAAATGTACCAATTTCGCCATCCTTAAGTTCTAAACCGATTGGAAAAGTTCATTTTATGAGAACAAAAACCCATTGCCATAATCTAAGTAAACGCTGAGAACAAGTTGAGGCTGAATATTTTCCCTCAGTTCATGAATGTAACAAATGAAAATGATAATCATTATTTGATATATAAATTTAAGAACCATGATACTAGTAAATAGATGTAAAACTAATAAATTGACATCACTGATACGTCCGACAGGTCTGGAGTGCTAGAATTTGCAGCAAACGATGCATCTGATGGCAAAAACAGGCTTCCAAAGAAAAATAATTAAAAATATTTCATCCTCAAAAAAGGGAAATGTTAAAAATAGTGACGAAAACATTTGGTGCACAGAGACCTTATGTATAAGGGATGTAGAAACTGCAAAGCGATACAGTTCATTTTGTCCGGATCATTTTTTACTGTTTGTAGGTTTGATTAGAAATATACTTTTTAGTTTAAAAAACGTAAAAATTTTCTTAAGCAATAAAAATAATTTCTTGTTGATGCGAATCTAGATGCGAATAACTCTCAATACTTGACTCAATACGTGATTTGTACCAGTATTGTCATTTTTACTGTAACGCTCTAGTATAATTATTTCTTTAGCTTTGTATGGTTTGATTTTTCATTATCAAATTCTATTCAATTATTTTGATTTTAAAAACTAGTTTAAAGAGGCATTGTCACGAAAAAATAAGTATTCTGGAAATAGGGTAGTATAAGAGGTAGTATATATAGTGGTTAATGCTTTATTTTGCTGTTTTTTGACAACAAAACAGAAACCAAAGTAAATAACCGAAGGCTTCGGACTTCACGAGTGAATAAAGGCGATCAAACTTGTTGCAATGAGTTTTTGTGGTTCACAAAAATTGATTTTCGTAGAGCTTTGAAAGCTTTTATTTAGAGAAAAAGAATAGCACTAACCTGTAGAGAAGAATGTATTCTTTCTTATCGATGTTATTTGAAATTGAATCTAAGAGACTAAAACTTCGTGACAATGCTTCTTTAATGCTACTATGTTTTAGTAAAATAGTAATAGGCAATTTGGCAAACATCTTATCTATTCCTTTAAAATATTTTAATGTTATGATAATTAAAATAAACATACTTACTTCCTTACTTCCTTACTTCCTTACTTACTTAACTACTCACGTCATGCCGACCCTTGCACATCTACGACGACATTGTCTCAATCTACTTCTATCTTGAGTGTTCCTCTCCACTGTCAGAATTGACAGACCAAATTCATCTTTGATGAGGTCAATACATCTTTTTTTATGGTCTTCTTCTGGGTCTAGTGTGAGGGAAATCTTGTTTGTAGGCTTGATATACCCAAGAATCAGTTGACTTTCTGCACACATGTTACAAACATTGTACAGTAGAATCCCGATAACTCGAACATGCGATAACTCGTACTCTCGCTAACTCGAACAGATTTGGCATTCCCTTTGAACCTTATTCATGTTATAAAGAGCCTCGAACATGCGTTAACTCGAAATATTTTGATCGTCCCTTGCTTGTTCGAGTCAACAATATTTGGCAGTGACACATGTTACAAAGATTGTATTATTTTATCTTTGATAACCTCTACTGTGGTTATTTCTAGTCCAGTGCATCTTCTTATATCTTCATTCCTTATTCTATTCAGTCTGGATACAGCTAGTATTGAACAAAGGCATTGCATTTCAAATACTAACAGCTTTCTTTCTAATGCAATCGTAGGGGTCCATTTCTCTGAAGCATAAATGGCGATCACTAGAATCTAGAATTAAAAGCTTATCCAACCCTCTTAGCACTCGACTTTGAGAAGCAGCAAAAAGCTACAAAGGAGTTACAGCAATAATGCTTAAAATGGGAAATGAAGATGAATTAGATAAATGTAGAGGGGTTCACTGATTTGAATGAGACCATCGAAGTCGAAGAAGAGCATCTAGAAAATGTAATTAATTTTGTATACCTTGTTAGTTCAGTACCTGATACTATTAAAGATGTTGAAAGGAGAATAGGTTTAGTTTTATCTGCATTTGGTAGACTAAGAAAATCAGTTTGGTCCAATAGAGATATGCTGCTAATATTGAAAGTAAGACTCTACCTAGTAATGACAAACATATTTACTAATATTCGTATAAATATGATAATGATTACTCAATTTGGATGGATATGGATAATTTTCAAAACTTCACAATGTTTTGTAGGGGATTTTGTATGAATCAGAAGCGTTAAGAAACTTCTTAGTTGTAATCTTTAACGCATCTGAATGTTCTTTTGGGGATTCTTTATGAATCAGAAACTTCTTATGTTGTCCTTGCAAGAAAGGATGTTAAAAATGTTCAGTGTACTTCATTGACAGAATTTCAACATCTCCCACCTCTGGAATTCTGGAATGATTTGAACTGAATGAGAATCCACGAAGTGAGACTTTTCATTATCGAATGGGTTTACAGTTACACAACTTTGCATCAATCCGATTAACCACGCCACGATTAGCAGAGTGAAAATCACTCCGTCCTGGAAGTGGTGCAAAAATCACTCCACAGTCACTCCATTATGGAGCGTTGTTGTGTAATCGCATGAACCCGGTAAACTTTTTTCAAAACCAATCAAGAAATGCAGAGGAATATCATACATGAGCAAGCAAACCGTCGTAGTGTAACCTAGAATTTCAAACCGGACTGAAAATCACTCCGCCCTGATAGCAATCCGATAAAGTGTAACTCCATCTTTTAAATTCAGAAGATTTTAGAATAATCCTTGCGTCTATGATGGTCGTCTCTCGAGAAATTCTCGAAAAAAATCGAGAAATTCACAGTATGATATTGGGAACTGTTGCCGTTTACTCATTTGCAAAAGTGTCAGACTTTCATGAGTTCTGAAGTTCTGAATCTCACTGTAAAACACAAGGGAACGATATAAGACAGAATCTAATTTGCAGCCAAGCGATTCTTTTAGGTTGAAAACATATGATTGATGAGAAACAACCAATAATTTTCTGGAGCACCTTCTACTTTTACCTCACAATTATCGATATCAATCTCATCTGGAATTCAGTGTTCAGGGGTCGGGAGTTATAGTGAATGCTGACAATAATTTCTAAAAACCTTTTTGTTTTATATACTTTTTATTTATTGAGAAAAATTATTTGTTGGATTATTTTATTGGAAGAACCCAGGGACTTCATGTTAACGAAGCGAAATGGAAACAAAAGAAAACTGAATGAGGAAAGACAATTTCCCTTCATATTTCCCTCCGGACCATACTAGCTGCAAACCTTGCTATTTTCCATAACAACTGCAAACAACAATTTGTAAATCAATCAAGTGAAGAAAGCCCCATTGTACCATTTTACGCTTGATTGACCTCCAATAAAATTGCATTATTATTGTCACTTTTTGCTGGAAAACATTTTAGTTAGATTGCTTCACGTTGAACACCCAGAGACCTTGTGTACTTCTTTGCCAACGATGCTATTACTGAACTTAATTATATTTTAGAAATAATTGCAGTCTTCTTCAGTAGTAACAAAAGCAGCTCTTATTTTTTCAAGTTTCTCCATCGTCTACATTCCTGGAGTATTATTCATATACGATATATTCTGGGTAAATTTTTAATCATTTCATATGTATCCATGAACTTCCAGTTCACGTTTTATATCAGTAGAACTCACAAAATCATCTATTCGCACTATTTTCATATAATATCAAGATCAATGTCTTAAAGCTCTACGGCTGCCTAAACTCAAAATGGTTCTTCCAAAATTGAGCGCATGTTTGACGGCATGTCAAGTTGTGGTACACCATGCTTAATCGCTGGTATGATATTTACAAAAACAATTTCGGCTTTCTTCCAATGAGCTCTCAAAAAGGATCCTATGCAATTAAATAAAATGTCTTTCCTTGAAGGTAGAGTAAGTTATGACGTTGCTGAAGGCTGTGAGCTTGTGGGACTGTATATTTTTTACCAGCTGAATAAATATGCGAGATGCAGGACATTGGTCTTTTTATCGAGACAATGGTTAGCTGTCATGTACAAAAGATCAGACTCGCAGTTTGAGCACATAAAGAAGAGCATTAGCAAAGCGAAATGTTTTGTTGGTGAGGTGAGGTGAAAAAAGAGAGACTGAAATTGATTAGACACATAGATTTTTTATTTTCTCATTTTATATCATTAATAAAAGGTAAAGTTACTGATTTCCACAACAAAAAAATAGATTTCAGAATTCAATATCAAAGTAGATAAAAACAAAATTCGATTAACCTAATTTTTCAGATTAGAATAGAAAAAACAAATAATTCCAAAACACCGAGTATTAGCCTAGATGTTGCTGTTGACTTTAAATGTGGCTTTCAATTGGTGTAAGGTCTGTGCTGTCTTTTCAACAGCATCAAGTTTACTCCATAGTCATCGTCGTCGTCGTAATCGTAGTATACTCCGGTCAGAGCCTAGCTTCCCTTATGGCAGCGTGGTAGGAACGTTTATTTTTAACAACCCTGGTTGCCTTTTCAAAAGACCCAAAAGCCTCTTTTACTTTTCTGTCCCATCTATACCTTGGCCTTCCTCTGCTTCGTTTTTCGGAAATGTATGCTTCGATGACTCGTTTCTTCATTCCATCATGCCTCCCTATGTGACCAAAGTAGGCCAGCTTTCGCTTGCGCATTTATTGCAGTAGCCATTCACTGCTTACATCCAGTTCCTTTCTGACGTCTTCATTTGTACGCCGTTGTACCCAGGGGACTCTCAATATCCTGCAGGAGTATTTGTTTTCGAATGCTGTGATTCTATTGTCGTCTGCCTTCCATAGGATCCATACCTCGCAAGCATAAGTTGGTATTGGAAAGATGCAGGCTGTGAGAACTCCGAGCTTCGTCTCCTTATCCTGTACTTGCCACAACTTCTTCATATCATTCAAAGCTTTCAATCCCATGGACAGTCTACTCTTGACTTCCTTGCTGACATCACCATCGCTCTGGATTCTTGTACCAAGATACCTAAGATTATCAACTTCCTATAGCTCTGACACATCAACATTAACTTTTTCAACATCTCTTTTACCCTCCTTTACCACTGCCATTACCTTTTTCTTGGAGGTATTCATTTTCAAACCATAATCTTTACTCTTCTCATTTAGAGATGTGACATATTTATTCAGACCGGATCCTGACTTGGATATCATTGCTGCATCATCTTCGTATCTAAGATCTCCCATCTTAGCCTGCTACATTTATTACATCAAACTGTTCTGCTTGCTCATCGTTCACTACTTCCCTCATTATGTTTTCGGTGTAGTTGTTAAAGAGTGCTTGGGAGAGTATGCATCCTTGTCAGACACCCTTCTTGGTGAAAAAACCAGTCTATAATGCCACATTCTAGTCTGACTGCTCACTGCTGATCCGAATACAAAGATTTTATCAATTTAATCACATGTGGTGGAAATCCCATTTTCAACATCAAAGTCCACATTTGCTTGTATCTGGCATTATCAAAGGCTTTAGAGTAGTCCACAAAACAGATGTACAAATCTTGGTTCATTTCATAGCATTTCTGAATCAGTAGTTGGAGGACGAATATGTGGTTTCTGGTACCTCGATGTTTCATAAATCCTGCCTGAGAAGCATCCATTTCCATGACCAGTTTCTGGGTCATTCTGTTGAGGAGTATTTTCAGCATGATCTTGGTAGCGTGACAGATGAGGGATATTGTTCTATGATTTTCACAACATTGCAGATCTATCTTCTTCGGCAAAGGCACAAATAGAGCACGACACCAGTCAACATGCCATTCTTCGTCTGCCAGATCTTCACACAGAGCTCGTGCATCAGGTTGGTAATTGCTTCTTCGCAAGCAAGTTATAGTTCTGCTGGCAAACAATCGCATCCTGGTGACTTCTCCTCTTCAATGCTTTTAATGCCTCTTCTACTTCAGACCGCAGAGGCGTCAACAAACTATCTTCCGTTGACTAATCTAACAACAGACTCTCTCCTGCTTCTGAATATTGCAGTGAAGTGTCTTCATTGGAAAGAAGAGTACTCTATACCTTAGAAGCTAGAGCAAGATACAATACAAGTAAGACACAAAGAACACTACATATATGTTGTTACTCGAAGTTTTATACTATAGCGATCAACAGAGCAGAAAGATCTGTCTGATCGAGAAAACCTGAAAATTGTGGATTACCTGGATGTCACACTGAATCTACCAAATGGAACACATTCACCTTACAGACAGCAGAATGATCAACCAACCACTTTATGTCAACACAAAATCCAACCACCCGCCTACAATTTTCAATTACCGTCACGCATCCATCATTAAAAGATTTAACAAAATATCCAGCAGCAAGGTTATGTTTGAAGCGGCAAAACTGATGTTCCAGCAAGCCTTGAGATCAACTTGTTACCAGTATCAACTATTCTATGAAAATCCAAAACTACGCACGGGCAAGAAAAGAGACAGTTTAGCAAGGGTATAGGAATAAATTTCTACAGAATCTTTCTCGAACTGATCGGAAAAGTACTTCTAAACCAACCACAAACTCCATAAAATATTTCATAGAAATACCATCAGAGTAAGCCACAATTGAATATAAAATATTAAGGCACTTGCTCAAATACGAACTCCGAGTAGATCTGTTTACAATGTTCATAAAATCAAAAGTAGAAAAAATCTGACAAAACTTAGAGTTGGATTTAGCCCACTTAATAACCATCGATTTAGACACAGCTTTGATTGCTTAAAGGCTGAAATACACGATCAGTTTTTTTCGTCAGTTTTTTCTCTTGAGTTGAAATTTGAAACGTTTTCTGACGTTTTTTACTGATAAGTTTTTTCAAAAGAAGGACACGTTAAAACTTCCAGTCAGAAAACATCACGAAACGTCTCAAATTTTGACTGAAGAGGAAAAACTGACGAAAAAACTGACGAAAAAACTGATCGTGTATTTCAGCTTTAAGTCTCTTGTGTGTGTGCGGTATTGGAAACGATGATAATTAACATTATCTCCTGCAATACCCCCTTTTTCACCACGCTTGTAGCAATCTCTTTGGTCAGCTTAGATATACTCCCCATATAGACTTTTCAATTTTCGACGACGAGGCACTCAGTAACCTCTTTTTGTATAGTGACGGCAAATTAAACATCGTCTCAAATAGAATTATTCTAGAAGCTAGAATTTCTTTCATTGATAAAACTAAGCGGTTCTTATAGCATTCTGATATGTAATAACCATCCTGTGACAACCTTTTTCTTCGGCTTTTGTCTTTTATGTCTCTCTGTATTTTCTTTTTCTGTGTTGTCTTTTCTTAAATTTTAACTGAAAAGGGGATTTTCCAAATTTCATGAAAGATAGGGACCTGATGACCTCTTTCCCCGGCACTCATGGCACATGTGAAATGTATTATTTAGGTTTTGTTGCTATATTTAAAAAAAGCACTGGTAAAAACTCGCCGTTGCTGTGATTTTAAGAGATTCAAACTATGTTGAGAAACTGGTTGAATTTTGTGATGGAACATTCAGAGATAATATTGGAAGTACACTTTTACATTTTTATTCATCAGTCGAAATAACAAAGATGTTAATTGAGAAAACAAATGTCGACGTTAACAGCAAAAATAAGTCTGGTGAGATTATTAATCAACCATGGCTCAAATGTTAATGCACAGGCTAATGGTTTGGGATCTACACCATTTCATTTGCTGGTAGGTGGCATTCATGTTGATGATTACGAAAGTGAAAAAGGATATGAATTTAATGATAATAAGAAATATGATGATGATTACGAACGTGAAATAGCAACATTATTGTTAGAAAATGGAACAGACCCATCACTGCAAGATAAAGATGGAAGAACAGCTCTTCATTTGGCTGTAATTTGTAAAAAGGAAAAGCTAGTTCTTTTGCTTTTGGAGTTTGAACTTTCCAATAAATATGATAAACTCTCACTTAATCAACCCAAGAAAAGAAACTCAATTCTGCACATTGAAGATAAAAATGGCCAGACTCCATTACATTTTGCAGTTACAAGTAATCGTACACAAATTGCACTACATCTAATCAGCCAGGGAGCTGACGTGAATGCAGTTGATAAATTTGGAAGTTCTGCCTTGCATTATGCAGCTTATAAAGGCAATTATAACATGATAAAGTATCTGAAGGATGCAGGTGGAAACCCTGAGCTTGCTGATGAAAATGGCAACACACCTGAGATTTTTGCCTTGAGAAGAAATTACTACAAAACAGTAGCAGCTCTTCAGGTAGAACCAGCACAATTTCCAAAGAATATAAAACAAATAATCATCCCTGACCCAATTCTTCAGAGATATCAATGTGATACTAATGTTTACGTTCCTATTTTCAATTTGACACCTGATCAATCAAACCACATTCCAGTTGAAACATGGGATAGTTTGCTGGAAAAGAAATTTCATGGAGATTCAAAGAAATTCCTGAAAAATTTGATGAAAGTTCCAGGAATGGGCAAAATACCAAAAATCAGTGAGGTCAATGAAATAAGGAAAGCGATTGAGACATTTATGGATAAGTTAACAAAATGCATCTCTATTATTGACAGTCGCTTCAAAGGAGAAATATAAAAGAGTGGTAGCGTGTATGAAGATACAAAGGTTGGAGATCCAGATGAATTTGATTACATGTTTATTCTGACAGAATTTGAGAAGATTTGCTCAATCAACATTACTGATCAAACTTATGATCATCTTGAAATTAAAAAACAACCAAACAAACCTACAGATGAGTTAGATGAGTTTTTTGAAGAGGAAAACCTGGCATGCAGGAAAGTAATGGAGAAATTGGTTCAAACCTGTAATAGAGCACTATTCATGATAGATCACAAGTCTTTGCCTGACAATTTGTATGTTATCAATCAAACTACAAAAACGAAAAAAGGACTTATCGATGTGCAACCTGGAATCACAACTTGTGAAATTGAATGTGTATGGTGTGGAGCATTTTACAAAAATCTAATCATAACAGCTGATTTGGTGCCAGCAATTAGGGTGAAGTCATGGCCAAAATTTGCTGAGACTGAATCTGGATTATTAACGCAAGATATAACCAAACAAGGATGTCATGTGGTTCAAAAGTCTGACAAATGGAGACTTTCCTTTTCACTTGCAGAACAAACTATTATGAACAGTCTGTCTGATAACATAAGATCTGCTTACATTGAAGCTAAAGTTGCACGTGACCCTAGGGTTAGCATGAAGTGTGTTATTTTTGAAGAGGAAATAGAGGATTTGGAAAAGTTTTTGAGTGGTATAGCAGTCATTGATGGAAGAAAGTTGATCCCTTCGTATTTGTTGAAACTTGTCTTGTTTGACTGCATTGATGACTATCAACAAGATGGCAGAGATACATCAGAGATCACCTCAGCTACAATATTTTCAAAGTTGCACAAATGCTTACAAGAGAACAGTCCTGTTCCATTCTATTTCATGAAGAAACACAATTTTCTTGAGAAAGTTTTTAACGAAGAACGCCCTCGTGAACGTGTTGCTTTTGCAGTATCCGTCATTGACTGTTTTTTCAAGCATAAACACAACATGAATGATGATGACATCAAATAAACATTTCGAAAGGTATGAGACTTTATTTGATTATTTGTAGAATTGTTAGTTTTCATCTGTGCAGATAATTCAATAATATTTCAACACACTGGGGCTTACTCTTTTAGGGAACAGAACATGTAAATAAGCAACCAGGGCTAGAATTTCCAATACAATAAACAAACCCACGGCTCAGCATGAAATAAATCATGCAACTTTATATGATAAGATTATGTTTCTGTGTTAAGAGAAGAACCTTTGGTGTTTTAAAGGATTCCTTACACATGCATCATCAATTTTAACTGTTTGTTGGCAGCCTGTAGGCATGAACTAGCACTGGATGGCATTGCCACTCCTTGTGCGATTTGATTAATTTTTTGCCAACCCAAGAAAATTTTTAAAGAAAATGCAATGGCTTCTAATTGCCCGATGTTGCATTTTTGAGAGTATAATTGAAATAGAAGAAAATATTGATGAGAATAAGTGTGGAAAACAGCATATTTTATGATTGAAATAAAAGTGGCCGAACTCCTAAAAGTTGTTGTTTTTTCAATTTTGCGTATTTTTCAAAATATGAGAAACTCCTTAGTAACTTTGAGGTGAGAAAATCTAAAATATTTAAACAACTTTGAAGGATTAGGACCAACTTTCAGTTGCTTATTGAATAAATGTATGATAGGGGTCTAGAAACCACAAGGCTGTACAAAATTCCACCAATACCTGCAGTCCGCAATCAAACTTCATCTGGAGCAGCAAGATTTTGAAATCAAATCCATAAATGAAATACTGCAGCCGCTAAAATCAATTGCCAACAAAAACCATATCTAGTTTTATCTTTTTGGTATCGATATTAAATGAATTTTATACCTCCATGCACTGCTGGTGTACTGCTGTCGCTGTGATTGCGCCAGAACCCCCGACAGAGGGGCTATTACCTATAAATCCAATAATTTGCTCCGAGACATCGATGAATATTAAGTTATATCTATACCGGGACATGATGGGCCAACATCCACCGACAGGGGTGTTGTATACCCCTAATTCCCTCCCCTAGTGCCACCACTGGGGTAATGATGATATCCCTCCATGTATTTCATAAACTCCGGTGTACAAAAATGTTTTTATTAGCGAATTCAGCTTGAGCTCAGTACAAAACTTGAGTATAGCCAGAAAAATCGGAACCATAATGAAACGAACACATAGATACTACTTAAGCTTAAGTAGTATCTATGTGTTCGTTTCATTATGGTTCCGATTTTTCTGGCTATACTGAAGTTCTGTACCATCCAAAGACTGTACAAAACTTGCTTAGCTGAAGGGTGAATTTGAGTTCTCAAAATTGCTTAGCAATTGCTTAGCCTTTTTTACTTTTAAATTTTTTTTCTTGTCAAAAACTGCCTTGCTTATAAAGCAGTTGCCTATAAAAAATACGTATACTATACAGGCCTTTCAAGGGGTCTTCTCTAAACCAAAGTAATACACTAAATTTTTATAAAAAAACTTTTCTAAGAAACCGTAGAACCATATTTTCAAAACTTAAGAAACTTTGGTAGGAGATTTTTTGTGAACCAAAAAAATGTTAAGAAACCTAAGAAACTCTGATACAAAAATTGAGCATAGTTGCTAATAAAAAAGTGAGTGTACCCTTGGTAATTTCTAGGGGAGGCAACCCCTTTTTCTGTTTGGCAGCATATGGCCATGCATTTAAAATACAAATTTTCATAAGAAACCTTTGCTAAAGCTGAGTCATTATAAAAGTAAGATTTCATTTGATAAAGAAATTTTCATGTGGATTTTTGAATAGCTACGGACCTAGTTGGTCAGAAATGAGATTGAAAACGAGGGTCTGCTGGTGCGTTTGGGTGCTAGGGGGCTTTTTACAGCTCTTCCGTGTCAAATGCCCCGCCAAGGCTGACCATCTTAAGCCTAATATGAGAATCTCACGAAATAACAATCAGACTGATAAATATTTATAAAACAAGCAGATTGACAGCACACTGATATGTAAGATTGTCAATAGAGTCAAATTTTCCAACAACTAACACAACTGATAGTAAACAGGTTTCCAAATCATTATAAAAGTAAGAATTAATGAAAGACATTTTAGGCTTAAAATAGAGGCGTATCTAAGAACAGCCAGCTTTAAACCAATTTTACTGGTTTTTATAAAGAAAGAAGAGTGTAGTTGCTGTAAATGTTGACCAGTGTCATTTATTACCTTATTTGGTGTGTTATTTAAATTATAGATTTCTTTTCAGGTATTGTAATGAGAGACTATTACTGTAAGTTGGAATACAAACTAAATGGCCCCTATTCGTCGAAGACCTTGGAGGATTAAACTGAGTCGCAACGTCAATTTTGCGAATGAAAGCAACAGTGGAATGCATACAGATAAGTGTAAAATATTCATTAAATACAGTTTTAACCCGCCACTTAGAAACTGACTTATAAGAAACTTCAGCCTGTCAGATAGTAGCTCATCTATACTCAAATTTTCAGCTTGAACATTCATATTACTTCAGAAAATGTTTTTGGTTGCAAAGATTTGGCATTACATGCAAATCCAGCGAATTTTCTGCTTAATGTATTTTTGATTCTTTACTTATTCTTGTTGACCTATAAGAAACTTGGCAGCCAGGTTTTGTAACATTCAGTTTCTTAGTAGTGGGTTAGTACTGTAACATGCGATTCCTAAATGCCTTCCACAACCAAACACACTGAACATTTCATTGAACATTACTTGACAACTTTGGCACAGTATAGAAAGTCAAGAGCGTTTTGCCAGCTCCTTCAAGCATGTTCAATTCAGCCTTATTAGATCACGTGCAGTCAAGTTTCACCCAGATCAAAATTTTTGATTGACAATTTGTAGAGCTGCTGAACATTTTCCTTTTGTTTTGCCGATGTACAGTGATGTTTGGAGCGTTTGGCCCATCATTTAACATTAGTTCAATTGGCACGTGCGCATTCAGCCTTGAGACAGCAAAATCAAACTAAATGTTCAGTGTGTTTGGCCAACCAACGATTGAATAAGATTCAGTATTACTATTCTAAAGTCGAGTAATACTAAAGAAATTTTCCCTCTCTTTGGCCAGAGCTGTTTTCAAATGGTGCATATAAAAATTAGGCTTTCTATAATGCACCCTTCTCATAAGGAGCCAATTTATAAGGAGCGTACTTTAATATTCTACATTTTGTTATTAGAAATGAGCAGAGGAACACACTTTGTTTACTGCACAACAGAACAATAACTAAACTCAAATCAAAACCTATATACACAAGAGATCCGATCTCATAAATGGTCCTGGTGCAGAGGATAACCCTTATATAGATTTCAAATAGCATGTATCAAAGTCATTGAGTCAATACATTACAATAGCCCCTTTTTAGGAAGAAAGTTGGGTTATGAGTTCAGATGGAATAATGTATGCATATCTCTCAGGTGCTCTTCTACTTCGAGTTGCTCTTGGATTCACATTCTCTTCCATTCGCACTTCCTTGCGGGTTATATCAAGTTCCGATTCTGAATCATCTGGTTGATTATTAAGCATATCGTTGAATTGTTTTTAATGCGAGATATTTCGAGTAATACGATGATTATCTGCATATTCGGCGGTGATCATTGTTCCTTTGCATTCAACAACAGTGTACGGAGTTTTTGAGAAACGAGAATACAATTTGTTCGTGCGATCCTGCTTCACAAGAACTGTATCTCCAACTGAGATTTGACTGTGCTTAGCATTCCTTCTGGTATGAGCATGAGATTTGTGATATTCTTGATATTGAAATTCGTTTTGCTTTGCTGATTAATGTTTGGTTAACAATGTTCTTTCTTTCGAGAACTGGTATCTTTCCTCGCACTGTTCGATTAAATAGCAATTCACAGGGTGGTACTTTGTAACTGAGTGTGGTGTTGTTCTTTATGATAGCAAGAAACGGTGCAACTCTTATCTCCACGGTTTACCTTCTACAATCGCAGCTTGGATCGTTTTAGCTAACGGTTGATTGAAACGTTCAACTTCTCCATTGGTTTGTGGCCAGCGAGGAGTGATTTGTTCATGTTTTATACCGAGTGCGTTGTGATATTTTCGGAATTCTTCTCGTTGAAAGGGTAGTCCGTTGTCTGACTTGATGATTTCAGGAATTTCATGAACTGAAAATATGCGATCAAGTTTCAGAATGATTACTGATGCTTTAGTTGATTTTACATTTTCCACTTCAGGAAAACGAGAGTATCTGTCTATGAGCACAAGTAGGTTTTCACCACTTGGTAACGGTCCGTAGAAGTCGATCATCAATGTACTCCATGGTAATTTTGGTATTTGTATAGTGGTACCGGTTTGGGCGGATTTTGTCGTCTGGTGGCTTGACAAGCGAGACATGATTGAATTGTGTTTTTACTAGCTCGTCAATTCGAGGAAACCAGATTTTCTTTCTTGAAAATTATGATTTTGTCTTTGATAGTCCTTTGTTACTTTCATGAGCAATATTAACAGCTCTTAGCTGAAGTGATCTTGGAACAAATATTCGAGATCTCGTAGAATTACATTTTGCGTTCCGATAGTTAGTTCGTCTTTAATTAACCTGTAGTCTTTCGAAATAGATTCCCATGTACCTGTACGAATCGCATCACGGAGTTGTTGAAGTTCTTTATCGGTATAGGTTTCTTGTGCGATTTCTCGCAGGGTCATTACTTTCGGTACAGCATGGCTTGTAATGTAAAGTTTCCAGATGAACTAAAGGAAGCAAATGTCTCTTCTGTTAATAAGGCCGATGACAAAACATCAAAACTGAACTTTAGACATATAAGTGTCTTACCATCTGCTTCTAAAATATATGAAAGGGTCTTAAAGACACAAATTTCTGCTTACTTTGAGGGAAAATTGCAAGAAATCCTTTGTGGATCCAAGTAAAGCTGCAGTACCAAGCATGCCCTAATGAGAGTTATTAAGAAATGGAAAAAGTGCCTAGATAATTTTGATATGGTTTGGACTGTTTTAATAGACCTGTCAAAAGCAATTGCCTGCCCCATGACCTTCTTAAAGTAAAACTGGGGCCTTATGGGTTTGAATTGAATAGCTTAAAACTTATGTAAAGCTTTCTTAATGACTGTTATCAAAGGGTCAATGCTGGATCTGACAGAAGAAACCAATCTAAAATCACTATTGGAGTTCGACAGGGATCAGTATTTGGTCCTCTGCTATTTAAAAAAATTAGCAAATACCTGTTTCTTAAAGTAGAATGAACACATTAGAAAACAGACATGTTCTTCTGTGACTCTGAGTTTCGTGCTTACGCACTCATCAGACAGACTATACAAATCGATTTATATAGGTATATCGAGCACTCTAGCCTGGATAGGCACTCTCTTCTCTAGTTAGATGACCTGTTTCTTATAAATCTGGTCCTTGAAGTTTGCAATTTTGCAGACGATAATACGCTATACTCATGTGGACAAGACTTTGAAGAAATCGCCACTTGTTTAGGAATTGATGTTTAGAAATTTGTAAGTTGGTTCAGATTGAATGCAATGGTGGCAAATGCAATCAAGTTGATGTTCCTTGGCCTAAAGAAGAAACATGAACTACGTCTTAACATCAATGGAAATAAAATACAAGCTGCAAATCATGTGAAGTTTCTAGGAATAGAAATAGACAACAAACTAAACTTTGATAGACATGACCAAACTTTGAGTATCAAAATCAATAAAAAAGTCAACGTGTTTCTAGACTGAATAGGCATATCTCTAGAGAACAGACATCAACGAAATGCAACACTGTAATTCTTTCAAATTTCAACTATTGCCCTTTGATATGGCTTTTCTGCACTAAGGATGCAAATAAGGAGAATGAACGTACACACAAGTTGGCTCTTAGAGTTCTTTATAGAGATTTAGAATCATCATTTCAGTCACTAATTTCTCGCAGTGATTCCGTTAGTATCCATGTAAAGAACCTACAAAACTAATGATAGACATTTATAAAACGCTAGATAATATAAATCTATCCATTATATGGGAATTTCACGAAAGGAAAGATCTTCCCCATAACCATAACAAAGTTATGTAAGCTCCCCAAAGTAAAAACTAAAATCTTTGGATTAGACTCTCTATCATTGAGAGGAAGTTTTCTTTGGAATACTCTTGATGACAATATAAAAGAAGAAAAGTCGGTCTCCAAATTCAAAGAGAAAATAAAAACCTGGGACGGAAAACGATGCACCTGCAAAGTCTGCACATGCAAAAGCCACATTTCTCAATTTTTATTATCTGTATTATCGTATTATCAGATGGTATGTTTTTATGATTAATAAACTTAGTTTGTAAGTAGATAAATAGTTGGTATTAAATTAATAAAATGCACAAACATGCAGTTGGAATTGTTTGCAAAGACAGTGTTAGCAGATACACTATTGTAAAAGACAAACTCTGTTGCCATACATCAACAAAATCTGCGTTTGCTGATGATTGAAGTTTGTAAATAAAAGAATAACCTTAGCACTTCATTTATGAACGATGTATTTGAAGAAAAGTCATCGCAAAACTACTTGTTGAGAACAAATAATCATCTGAAACAGTCATGAGTTTGCACATTAGCGTATGGAACAGAAAATATCAAATACAGAGATTACATTCTATGGTCATCCCTATCCAATCACCTAAAAAACTGTCAATCCCTTAAACAATTCAAACACAACATCAAAAAATTGAAAGCTAACAATTGTCCTTGTAGATTATGTCGTTTATTATTGCAAAATGTAAGGTACATTAACTGAATTATAAATTTTTAATCAGTATCTCTGTATAGATTTTAGTTATTATTATTTCTGTAACGTAGTTTGCATTGATTAGCTTGTAGCTAGTACTGTAGTAGCCGACTACAGTAATAGGTGAATCAAAATGTACCAATTTCGCCATCCTTAAGTTCTAAACCAATTTTAAGAGTTCATTTTATGAGAACAAAAGCCTATTGCAAAAATATTTTAATAATTTAAACCTGAGAACAAGCTGAGGTTGATTATTTTCCCTTAGTTCATGAATTTAACAAATAAAAATAATACTTATTATTTGATATGTAAATTTAAGAACCATGATACTAGTAAATAGATGTAAAACAAATAAATTGGCATCACTGATACGTCCTACAGGTCTGGAGTGTTAGAATTTGCAGCAAACGATGCATCTGATGGCAAAAACAGGCTTCCAAAGAAAAATAATTAAAAATATTTCATCCTCATAAAAGGGAAATGTTAAGAACAGTAACAAAATATTTAATGCACAGAAGCCTTGTGTATATGTATTGGAAACTACAAGGCGATACTGTTCATTTTGTCCTGTTCATTTTTTACTGTTTGTAGATTTGATTAAGGATATAACTATTTAGTTAAAAACTGTAAAAGTTTTCGTTAGCAGCAAAAATAATTTTTTATTGATACAAATTTAGATGCAAATAACACTCAATAGTTATTAATATCTCATTATATATTAGTGATTGAAATACCAGTATTGTCATTTTTACTGTAATGCTGTAGCATAATTATTTCTATTGCTTTGTATGTTGTGGTTTTAGATTATTAAATTCTATCTAATTGCTTTGATTTTAAAAACCATTTTAAAAAGGCATTGTCAAGAAAAATAGGTATTCTGGAAAAGATGTAATGTATAAAATGGGGAATGATTTATTTCGCCGTTGTCGGACTCCAAAACAGAAACCAAAGTAAATGACCAAAGGCTTCCGACTGATTTTCTGACATCATGAGTGAATAGAGGCGATCAAACTCATTTGTTTGCAGCAAGTTTTTGTGGGTCACAAAAATTGATTTTCGTAGAGCTTTGAAAGCTTTTATTTTGAGAAAAAGAATAGCACTAACCTGCAGAGAAGAATGTATTCTTTCTTATCGATGTTGTTTGTAATTGAATTCAAGATACCAAAACTTCGTGACAATTCTTCTTTAATGCTACTATGTTTTAATAAAGTAGTTATAGGCAATTTGGTAAACATCACATCTATTCCTTTAAATCATGTTAATGTTATGATAATTATGGCAAATATGCTTACATACTTGCTTACTTCCTTACTTACTTAATTAACTACTCAGGTCATGCCGACCCTTGCACATCTACGACGACTTTGTCTCCATCTACTTCTATCTTGAGTGTTCCTCTCTGCTGTCAGAATTGTCAGACCACATTCATCTTTGATGAGGTCAATACATCTTTTTGCTGGTCCACTTCTGGGTCTAGAGTGAGGAAAATCTTGTTTGTAGGTTTGATATACCACAGAATCAGTTGACACATGTTACAAACATTGTATTCTCCAATCTTTGATAACCTCTACTTTTGTTGTTTTTAGTCCAATGCATCTTCTTATATCTTCATTCCTTATTCAATTCAGTCTGAATACAGCTAGTATTAAACAAAGGCATTGTATTTCAAATATTAACAGCTTTCTTCCTAATGCAACCGTAGGGGTCCATTCCTCTGAAGCATAAATGGCGATCACTAGAATCTAGAATTAAAAGCTTATCCAACCCTCTTAGTTCCCGACTTTGAGAAGCTGCAAAAGACTACTGAAGAATTACAGCAATTATGCTTAAAATAGGGAATAAAGATGAATTTAGATGAATGTAAAATGTTCACTGATTTAAATGAGGCCATCAAGATCGAAGAAAAGCATTTAAAAAATGTAGCTCATTTTGTATACCTTTGTAGTTAAGTACCTGATACTGTTAAAGATGTTGAAAGGAGAATAGGTTTAGCTTTATCTGCATTTGGTAGACTAAGAAAATCAGTTTGGTCAAATAGAGATATGCTGCTAAGATTGAAAGTAATACTCTACCAAGTAATGACAAACATATTTACTAATATTCGTATAAGTATGATAATGATTACTCAATTTGGATGGATATGGATAATTTTCAAAACTTTAGAATGTTTCGTAGGGGATTTTGTATGAATCAGAAACTTCTTATGTTGTCCTTACAAGAAAGGATGTTAAAACTGTTCAGTGAGCTTCTTTGACAGAGAATTTCAACATCTCCCACCTCTGGGATTCTGGAATGATTTGAACTGAATGAGAATCCATGAAGTGAGACTTTTCATTATCGAATGGGTTTACTATTACACAACTTTGCATCAATCCGATTAACCACGCCACGATTAGCAGAGTGAAAATCACTCCGTCCTGGAAGTGGTGCAAAAATCACTCCAGAGTCACTCCATTATGTATGGTTGTCGTGTAATCGCATGAACCTGGTGAACTTTTTTCAAAACCAATCAAGAAATGTAGAGGAATATCATTCATAAGCAAGCAAACCGTCGTAGTATAACTGCAACCTAGAATTTCAAACCGGACTGAAAATCACTCCGCCCCGATTGCAATCCGATAAAGTGTAACTCCATTTTTAAATTCAGAAGATTTTAGAATAACCCTTGCGTCTATGATGGTCGTCTCTCGAGAAATTATCGAAAAAAAATGCGAGAAATTCACAGTATGATATTGGGAACTGTTGCCGTTTAGTCATTTGCAAAAAGTGTCAGACTTTCAGAGATACTGAAATCATAAATTTTGATTTCTCTAGCATTCTGTTTTCTAAACCAGGATGTTTTCTTCTAGGTTGAAAACAACACGCTCTTAGTCTCTAAAAGTTTGTATATTCGCTTTCAGATTTTGTAGACAACTTATTACGTAATTGAGCAATTTCTCACGTCACTCTAAAACACAAGGGAAAGATCTATGACAGAATCTAAATCACAGCCCAGCTGATTCTTTTATCAGTAAAGATATGATGGATGAGAAAGAACCAATCATTTTCTGGAGCACCTTCTACTTTTACCTCACAATTATCGAAATCGATCTTATCTGGATTCAATGTTCAGGGGTTGGGAGTCATAGTGAATGTTAACAATAATTTCTAAAAGCCTTTTTGTTTTATATACTTTTTATTTACTGAGAAAAATTATTTGTTGGATTATTTCATGGGAAGAACCAAGAGATTTCATGTTAACGAAGCGAAATGGAAACAAAAGAAAACTGCATGAGGAAAGACAATTTCCCTTCATATTTCCCCCCTGACCATACTAGCTGCAAACCTTGCTAATTTCCATAACAACTACAAACAACAATTTGTAAATCAATCAAGTGAAGAAAGCCTCATTATACCATTTTACGCCTGATTGACCTCCAATAAAATTGCATTATCATTGTCACTTTTTGCTGGAAAACATTTTAGTTAGATTGTTCCATGGTGAACACCCAGAGACCTTGTGTACTTCTTTGCCAAGGATGCTATTACTGAACTTAATTATAATTTAGAGATAATTGCAGTCTCCTTAAGTAGTAAGAAAAGCAGCTCTTATTTTTTCAAGTTTCTCCATCGTCTACATTCCTGGAGTATTTTTCATATACGATATATTCTGGGTAAGTTTTTAATCATTTCCTATGTATCCATGAACTTCCAGTTCACGTTTTATATCAGTAAAACTCACAAAACATCTATGCGCACTTTTTTCATATAATATCAAGATCAACATCTTAAAGGTCTACGGCTGCCTAAACTCAAAATGGTTACTCTAAAATTTAGCGCATGTTTGACGGCATGTCAAGTTGTGGTACACCATGCTTAATCGCTGGTGTGATAATTTACAAAAACAATTTCGGCTTTCTTCCTATGAGTTCTCAAACAGGTTAAAATGCAATTAAATAAAATGTTTGTCCTGGGAGGTAGAGTAAGTTATGACGTTGCTGAAGGCTGTGAGCTTGTGGGACTGTATATTCTTTAACAGCTGGATAAATATGCGAGATGCAGGACATTGGTCTTTTTATCGAGACAATGGTTAGTTGTCATGTACAAAAGATCAGACTCACAGTTTGAGCACATAAAGAAGAGCATTAGCAAAGCGAAATGCCTTGTTGGTGACGGTGAGGTGAAATAAGAGAGACTGAAATTCATTAGACACATAGATTTTTTATTTTCTCATTTTATATCATTAATAAAAGCTAAAATTTACGGTTAAGTTACTGATTTCAACAAAAAAAAATAGATTTCAGAATTCAATATCAAAGTAGATAAAAACAAAATTCGATTAACCTAATAATTATTCAGATTATAAGAGAAAAAAACAAATAATGCCAAAACACCGAGTATTAGCCTAGATGTTGCTGTTGACTTTAAATGTGGCTTTAAATTGGTGTAAGGTCTGTGCTGTCTTTTCAACAGCACCAAGTTTACTCCATAGTCATCGTCGTCGTCGGAATCATAGTATACTCTGGTCAGAGCGTATCTTCATTTATGGCAGCGTGGTAGGAACGTTTATTTCTAACAACCCGGGTTGCCTTTTCAAAAGACCCAAAAGCCTCTTTTACTGTTCTGTCCCATCTATACCTTGGCCTTCCTCTGCTTCGTTTTCCGGAAATGTATGCTTCGAAGACTCGTTTCTCCATCCCATCATGCCTCCCTATGTGACCAAATTAGGCCAGCTTTCGCTTGCACATTTATTATAGTAGCCATTCACTGCTTACATCCAGTTCCTTTCTGACGTGTTCATTTGTACGCCGTTGTACCCAGAGGACTCTCAAAATCCTGCGGTAGCATTTGTTTTCGAATGCTGTGATTCTATTCTCGTCTACCTTCCATAGGATCCATACCTCGCAAGCATAAGTTGCTATTGGAAAGATGCAGGCTGTGAGAACTCTGAGCTTCGTCTCCTTATCCTGTACTTGCCACAACTTCTTCATATTATTCAAAGCTTTCAATCCCATGGACAGTCTACTCTTGACTTCCTTGCTGACATCACCTTCGTTCTGGATTCTTGTACCAAGATACCTAAGATTATCAACTTCCTCTAACTCTGACCCATCAACATTAACTTTTTCAACATCTCCTTCATCCTCCTTTACCACTGCCATTACCTTTTTCTTGGAGGTATTCATTTTCAAACCATAATATTTGCTCTTCTCATTTAGAGATTTAACATATTCATTCAGACCGGATCGTGACTTGGATATCATTGCTGCATCATCTTCGTATCTAAGATCTCCCATCTTTGGGCCTGCTACATGTAGTACATCAAACTGTTCTGTCCGCTCATCGTTCACTTCTTCCCTCATCATGTTCTCGGTGTGGATGTTAAAGAGTGCTGGGGAGAGTATACATCCTTGTCAGACACCCTTCTTGGTGAAAAACCAGTCTATAATGCCACATTCTAGTCTGACTGCTCCCTGCTGATCCGAATACAAAGATTTTATCAATTTAATCACATGTGGTGGAAATCCCATTTCAACATCAAAGTCCACATTTGCTTGTATCTGGCATTATCAAAGGCTTTAGAGTAGTCCACAAAACAGATGTACAAATCTCGGTTCATTTCGTAGCATTTCTGAATCAGCAGTTGGAGGATGAATATGGGGTCTCTTGTACCTCGATGTTTCATAAAGCCTGCCTGAGCAGCATCAATTTCCATGACCAGTTTCTGGGTCATTGTGTTGAGGAGTATTTTCAGCATGATCTTACTAGCGTGACAGATGTGTGATATTGTTCTATGATTTTCACAGCATTGCAGATCTCTCTTCTTCGGCAAAGGCACAAATAGAGCGCGACACCAGTCAACATGCCGTTCTCCGTCTGCCAGATCTTCACACAGAGCTCGTGCATCAGGTTGGTAATTGCTTCTTCACCATCAAGTAATAGTTCTGCTGGCATACCATCGCATCCTGGTGACTTCCCCTCTTCAATGCTTTTAATGCCTCTTTTACTTCAGACCGCAGAGGCGTCAACAAACTATCTTCTGTTGACTAATCTAACAACAGACTCTCTCCCACTTCTTTCTCCATCGCCTCATCATCGTACAGTTCACTGCAGTACTCTTTCCCGCGACCCAGGACGTCCACATCCTCTGTTAACCTTCTCCCATCTTTATTCTTGATGACATTTAGGCTGGGCTTAAACCTCCTTGTCAGGTTCTTTATTCCACCATACATTGCTTTGTTGTTACCTACTTTACAGTGTTCTTCAATACTATTGCACTTTTGCAAAAGATGTTGCTTTTTGTCCTTTCTACACGCCTTCTTAATTTCCTTGGTTGCGTTACGGTACTCCAAACTAGCAATAATACTAACACCTCCTTCCTTCATGCCTATCCTTCTCTCCATAAGATTCAGTGTCTTATCAGTTATCCAAAAAGATCTTCTCCTCCTTCGCTGCGGTATGTGTTACTTGGCTGCTGTGAGAGTTGTTCCTTCCAAAGATCATTTGGGGTCAATTCATCTGCAACAGCAACTAGTGCTTCATACTGGTTTTCAACCTCAACTGAGAATGTAGCCGGAATCTTTAACACATCCAACCTTATCACAGGTGTACACTTCTTCTTAGGCTTGACTTTGTATCTCGTGTCCATGCACATCAACTGGTGATCAGATCCACAATCTTCTCCTGGGAAGGTAGGGCTGTTAAAGACACTTGATCTTATGGTCTTACGGACAAGAATGTAATCAATTTTATTCAGTGTTGTTCCATAGTCGTGATCCTCCATTATAGAAGCCCCTCCGTGTGGAAGTTTTTAGAAGAGATACCTTGAGGATTGTATTAGTATTTCGAAACTGTTTAGTTTAACACTGTTATTGGATAACCTTTCGAACAGAGTTTAAGATAATTGGCAGCTTCCTTATTATAAGACACAGATGCATTAAAAATGACTTGTCCGCACAAAATCCAACCATCCACCTACAATTATCAATTACCTTCACGCATCAATCAATAAAAGATTGAACAAAATATCCAGCAGCAAGGTAATGTTTGAAGCGGCAAAACAATGTTCCAGCAAGCCTTGAGATCAAGCAGTTACCAGTATCAACTATTCTATGAGAATCCAGAACTACGCACGGGGAAGAAAAGAAACAGTTTAGCAAAAGTATAGGAACAAATGTCTGCAGAATCTTTCTCCATCTTTTCAGAAAAGTACTTCTCAACCAACCACAAACTCCATAAAATATTTCATTGAAATACCATCGAAATAAAGTAAAACTGCATGAGCAACATCAGGGCACCGGTAAAAAAGCATAACAACAAGAATCTATACAGGATTAACATAGCATTTTATTAACTTCATCCGCTCCTTCTTATAGATCAATTTATGGTATACATGACCAAGAATGCTTATTTTGACTGACTCAGTTGAGAGTTGGTCTTAACAAGATGAAAATCATCAAAAATTAAATCAAAATTTTATTGACACTTCAAACCTGATGTGCTCAACAAACGATGGCATTGGAGATACTTTTTGCTACTTTGCCCTTCCTTTGACGCACCGAGGAAAAACCTTTTCACTGGAATACCTACTTTATTGCTACCACTTGCATACAAAAGTCTTTCAAACGAATAATTTCTAAAACTCTTAGTGCATGGTGCTTTAAGCTCTTTGTAGATTCGCTATCTGGTCGTTACATGCATTTCAGTTGTCATTAAAGCGAAAACGGTTCTATTAATAAACTCTTTTACGTTTTCTAATTCTGTCTCAATGGGTTTGAAGTATGACAATAGCAAGTTTGTTGAAATAGGAAGAATGTGCGATCGTATCGGACCTAACATGTGCAATGTCTTGCCAGCGAGCTTTTGCTCTGTCTTGATGTGACACAACCTCATACTTCTTTAAGTTTGGAGAAGTTTAGGGTTTTTTAAATTGCTTTTGAAAGCTCACTAGAAAAATGTGGATTCAAAAACATCGAAAGCCATCGAGAAAGAATAAGAAAAAACAAAAGATTGAATTAATTGAACTGTTTTCTACACATACAACTACAAAACAACCGCAACTGAAACGTATGTAACGACTATATTGTGAATCTAGAAAAAAACTGAAAGTCAAATCAACTAGCGTTATTCCTCAAGATTAAGGTTCAGCTGAGGGAGCCATCGAGCGGGTACATTATCAGCTATTTCATTCAACATTATCAGCTATTTCATTCAACATTATCAGCTATTTCATTTAAAATTATCAGCTATTTCATTTAAAATCATCAGCTATTTCATTTAACATTATCAGCTATTTCATTTAAAATTATCAGCTATTTCATTTAAAATCATCAGCTATTTCATTTAACATTATCAGCTATTTCATTCAACATTATCAGCTATTTCATTCAACATTATCAGCTATTTCATTTACAATTATCAGCTATTTCATTTAAAATCATCAGCTATTTCATTTAACATTATCAGCTATTTCATTCAACATTATCAGCTATTTCATTTAACATTATCAGCTATTTCATTTAACATCATCAGCTATTTCATTTAAAATCATCAGCTATTTCATTTAACATTATCAGCTATTTTATTTAACAATATCAGCTATTTCATTTAACATTATCAGCTATTTCATTTAACATTATCAGCTATTTCATTTAACATAATCAGCTATTTCATTTAAAATTATCAGCTATTTCATTCAACATTATCAGCTATTTCATTCAACACTATCAGCTATTTCATTTAAAATTATCAGCTATTTCATTTAAAATCATCAGCTATATCATTTAACATTATCAGCTATTTCATTCAACATTATCAGCTATTTCATTTAACATTATCAGCTATTTCATTTAACATTATCAGCTATTTCATTCAACATTACCAGCTATTTCATTCAACATTATCAGCTATTTCATTTAAAATTATCAGCTATTTCATTTAAAATCATCAGCTATTTCATTTAACATTATCAGCTATTTCATTCAACACTATCAGCTATTTCATTTAAAATTAACAGCTATTTCATTTAACATTATCAGCTATTTCATTTAACATTATCAGCTATTTCATTCAACATTATCAGCTATTTCATTTAAAATCATCAGCTATATCATTTAACATTATCAGCTATTTCATTCAACATTATCAGCTATTTCATTTAACATTATCAGCTATTTCATTTAACATTATCAGCTATTTCATTCAACATTATCAGCTATTTCATTTAAAATCATCAGCTATTTCATTTAACATTATCAGCTATTTCATTTAACATTATCAGCTATTTCATTTAACATTATCAGCTATTTCATTTAACATTATCAGCTATTTAACGAACTGAAGTAATGATGAAACTATACAAGAATAATATTGAAACTTTTTAACGTCATCTGTTCCTCCAGAAAAATCAATTCATGACCATAAAGGCTTATTTTACCTCTCTTAGTTGAGCAGATTAAATCATTATAAATTTGATCACAACTTTACAAAGCCAATGTTCCCAGCAATCGATGGAATTGAAGATACAGGTCTTTTTTTGTTGCTCTGCTCTTCTTTTGATGCTCAAAAGAAAAACCTTTTTACTTGGATACCTGCTTGACTAAAGCAATCTTGCAGTAGGACCAGATCTATGGGATGGACCAGGGACGCACTGCTTGATTATTCTACATGCTATATTTACCCTTTGGGCTGTGCATGTAAACCAATACAATACCAAGATAGTAAGTTTAGTTCATATAAAAACATGAACCATATGTACAAGTATTTGATGAAAGATCCACAGTGTTGCTTGATGCTGCCAAAATGACTCACAGTGAGTAAGTTACTACCATGTTTTTGATTTCAAAGGCAAGCTTGTGTTGATTGCTTTTCCCACACCATACCAATAATTCACCTCTTTTCTGATTGGCCTATTTTGATCCACATCTAGGTATATAAATCAGATAGGTTCCTGTTTCGATCACATTCTGACGTATTACTCTGTTGAGTGTCAGACAAAAAGCTTAAGTAATCTATGTATTCGTTTCCCTATGCTTCCGATCTTCTTGGCTATATTAAACATTATTTCCCTGACCATTTGTTGACAAAAAGATCTAACACGTGATGAAGAAAGGAGTGATAGTAACAAATAAAAATTGTTAAAGTGCTGTGAAAATATTGAGGAAGAGTCAAACAGGTTCCGGCAGAATATTTTGTCTTTTCTAGGAGATGCAGCATTTTTCATTTGCTGCAGACACTTTGCCACCCCCGACCCCGGAGTAACAGGATTAAGACATCAGCAATGGTAAAATCTAATGACCCTCGGCGGGGGCTCCGCCCCTTGGACCCTTTGACCGGCTCACAATGACCAAAGACACCTTATTTTGCCTGTGGAATATGATTTTCTACCTGCTTCCTGTTACATTTTAGTAATGATTTTGGCATTCCTCTTTCCTGGCTTCACCCATAGCGGAGACCACGCCCCACGGCCCCCTTTGAACGCACTGAGCATCCCTCTGAAAACGTTGCCAGTCCGTACCTGCTATAGACCCCTTTCAATTTCTACATTTTACGCCCTTCTGTCTCTTTGTTTACTGAAAAATTGGCATTGAATTAATTTTCTTAAGGTGTAACTTTCTATTGTGGTCCTATTTTGCATTTTAAAACAATCTGATTTGCCTCTCCAAAAATGTTAACTTTAGAAAGGGATGTATAGTCCAATAATTTCAAATTTCCAACTCCAATAGATAAGATTCTCGATTATTTCATCCTTTTACCTAACTTACTGATCAAATTTTATCAAATCATCTTTGACGACTTTATAATGTTTTGAATTAATTGATGTTTTTTTTACTTAAAACAAATTTTGATTTAGATTTGATTTGACTGGCTGGAGCGGACATAAAAATCTCAAAAATTTCAAAGTGATTCTGAATCTGAATCTCAGATCAAATAAATCTCGAATTTCAAACGAAAGCGAAAGAAACACACCCAAACTCAAAATCATTCGCAGACGATAATGGCGGCACAAAAACTAAAATCTTTTCTAGAGAAACAACTTGTCGTTGCTGTGTTGAAAAGAGATTCAAACTATGTCCAGAAATTAGTTCACTTGTGTGATGGAACACTCAGAGATGATGATGGAAATACAATTTTACATTATTATACAACAGTCGAAATAACGAAGATGTTAATTGAGAAAAAAAATGTCGACATTAACAGCAAAAATAAATTTGGATCAACTCCACTTCACATGTGGTATCTATACGTGAGTTGTGAAAATGATCAAATAACTTCCAACTGGATAAACAAGAAAGAATTTACAAGAAATTACAATATCATGAAATGCCTCCTTCAATCAGGTGCAAATTGTAATCTTCAAGATGATGTTTTTCGGTTTACTGTTTTAAATCAAGTTATTGTAATGTGTATGTTACCTGAAGTTAATTTGCTTGAAGAGCAACAGAATTTCATTAGTTCGATTGTTGTTGTCTCATAATGCTGATCCTAATATAGAAAATGATGTTGATGGAATGACATCATTACATTGGGCTATTCTTATGAAATCTACAAGTCTGGTGAGATTATTAATCAAACATGACTCAAATGTTAATGCACAGAATAAGAAAGGATACACACCACTTCATTCGTTGGTAGGTTCTGATGATTCTGATGATGATAATTTACGTGAAATAGCAATATTATTGTTAGAGAATGGGGCAGACTCAAAACTGCAAGAGAAATATGGTATGACTGCTCTTCATAGGGCTGTAATTAACAACATGGAAAAGTTTGTTCTTTTGCTTCTGGAATTTAAACCCGAAAAAAGAAACTCACCTCTGCTCATCGGAGATCAAAATGACCTGACTCCATTGCATTATGCTGTTACATATAATCATACACAAATTGCACTACTACTCTTAAGCCATGGAGCTGATGCGAATGCAGTTGATAAATATGGAAGTTCTGCCTTGCATTATGCAGCTTGCAAAGGCTATTATTACATGATAAAGTATCTGAGGGATGCAGGTGGAAACCCTGAGCTTGCTGATGAAAATGGCAACACACCTGAGATTTTTGCCCTGAGAAGAAATTACTACACAACAGTAGCAGCTCTTCAGGTAGAACCAGCACAATTTCCAGTGAATATAAAACAAATAATCATCCCTGACCCAATTCCTGATGATACCATCTCTCTTCAGAGATATCCATGTGATGACAATGTTTGCTTTCCAATTTTCAATTTGACACCCGATCAATCCAATCACATTCCAGTTGAAACCTGGGATATTTTGTTTCAAAAGAAATTTCATGGAGATTCCAAGAAATTCCTGAACAATTTGATGGAAGTTCCAGGAATGGGCAAAATACCAAATATCAGTGAGGTCAATGAAATAAGGCAAGCGATTGAGACATTTATGGACGAGTTAACAAAAGGCATCTCTATTATTGACAGTCGATTCAAAGGAGAAATATTAAAAAGTGGTAGCGTGTATGAAGATACAAAGGTTGGAGATCCAGATGAATTTGATTACATGTTTATTCTGACAGAATTCGAGAAGATTTGTTCAATCAACATTACTGATCAAACTTATGATGATCTTGAAATTAAAAAGGAGCAAAACAAACCTCCTGATGAATTTGATGAGTTTTTTGAAGACGATAACCTGACATGTAGAAAAGTGATGGAGAATTTTGTTGATATCTGTACTAATGCACTATTAATAATAAATGACAAGTCTTTGCCTGACAGCTTGTATTATTTCGCTCAAACTCAAAAAACCAGAAAAGGAGTATTTGATGTGCAACCTGGAATCACAACTAATGAAATTCAATTTCTTTGGTGTGGACCATTTTACAAAATTCTTGTCATAACAGCTGATTTGGTGCCAGCAATTAGTGTGAAGTCCTGGCCAAAATTTGCTGAGACTGAATCTGAATTATTAACCCAAGATATAATCAAACAAGGATGTCATGTGGTGCAAAAGTCTGACAAATGGAGACTTTCCTTTTCCCTCGCAGAACAAACTATCATGAACAGACTGTCTCACAACCTTAGATCTGCTTACATTGAAGCTAAAGTTGCACGTGACCCTAAGGTTACTATGAAGTGTGTAATTTTTGAAGAGAAAACAGAGGATTGGCAAAATCATTTGAGGGGTAAGCCAATCATTGATGGAAGAAAGTTGATCCCTTCGTATCTGTTGAAACTTGTGTTGTTTGACTGTATTAATGACTATCAACAAGATGGCAGAGATACATCAGAGATCACCTCAGCTACAATATTTTCAAAGTTGCGCAAATGCTTACAAGAGAACAATCCTGTTCCATTCTATTTCATGAAGAAACACAATTTTCTTGAGAAAGTTTTTAACGAAGAACGCCCTCGTGAACGTGTTGCTTTTGCAGTATCCGTCATTGAATGTTTTTTCAACCACAAACACAATATGTATGATGATGACATCCAATAAATATTTGAAAGGTATGAGACTTTATTTGATTATTTGTAGAATTGTTTAGTATTCATCTGGTCAGATAATTCAATAATATTTCAACACAGGGGCTAACACTTTTAGGGAAGGGAACATGTAAATAAGTAACCAGGGCTGGAAATTTTAAAACAATAAATAAACCCACGGCTCAGCATGAAATAAATCATGCAACTAGCATTTAAGCAGCTATGCTGAAAGTGCTTAACTTTATATGATAAGATTATGTTTCTGTGTTAAAAGAAGAACCTTTGGTATTTTAAAGGATTCCTTACACTTACATCATCAATTTTAACTATTTGTTGGCAGCCTGTAGTTATGGGCTAGCACTGGATGGCATTGGCCCCCCTAGTGCAATTTGATTAATTTTTTTGCCACCCCAAGAAACTTTTTAAAGAAAAGACAATGGCTTCTAATTGCCCAATGTTGCATTTTTGAGAGTATAATTGAAATAGAAGAAAATATTGATGAGAATAAGTGTGGAAAACAGCATATTTTATGATTGAAATAGAAGTGACCTGACTCATAAAAGTTGTTGTTTTTTGAATTTTGTTTATTTTTCAAAATATGAGAGACTCCTTAGTAACGTTGAGGTGTGAAAATCTAAAATATTTAAACAACTTTGAAGGATTAGGACCAACTTTCAGTGGTTTATTGAAAAAAGTGTATGATAGGGGTCTAGAAACCACAAGATTATACAAAATTCCACCAATATCTGCAGTCCGCAATGAAACTTCATCTGGAGCTGCAAGATTTTGAAATTGAATCGTAATTGAAATGCCGTAGCTGCTCAAATCAATTGCAAACAAAAACCATATCTAGTTTTATCTTTTTGGTATCGATATTAAATGAATTTTATACCTCCATGCACTGCTGGTGTACTGTTGTCGCTGTGATTGCGCCAGAACCCCCGGACAGAGGGGCTTCTACCTATAAATCCAATAATTTGCTCCGTGACAGTGATGAATATTAAGTTATATCTATACTGGGACATGATGGGCCAACACCCCCCGACAGGGTTGTTGTATACCCCTAATTCCCTCCCCTAGTGTCACCACTGGTGTAATGATGATATCCCTCCATGTATTTCACAAACTCCAGTGTACAAAAATGTTTTTATTAGCGAATTCAGCTCGAGCTCAGTACAAAACTTGCTTAGCTGAAGGGTGAATTGGAGTTCTCAAAATTGCTTAGCAATTGCTTAGCCTTTTTTACTTTTAAATTTTTTGTCTTGTCAAGAACCAGGGCCTTTTTTAACATACTAACTGGGGGGGCAATTGCCCCTCCAGGCCTTTTGCCTTCTCATTGTTCTAAACAATAGCCTATTGTCCCTTTTTTCAAAAAACAATAGATTGCCCCCCCAGTGATGTTCTCTTCAAAAAGGCACTGTCAAGAACTGCCTTGCTTATAAAGCAGTTGCCTATAAAAATATGTGTACTACACAGGCCTTCCAAGAGGTCTTCTCTAAACCAAAGTAATACACAAAATTTTTATAAGAAACCGTTTTTAAGAAACCTTAGAACCATATTTTCAAAACTTAGAAAAACTTTGGTAGGAGATTTTGTGTGAACCAAAAAAATGTTAAGAAACCTAAGAAACTCTGATACAAAAATTGAGCATAGTTTCTAATAAAAAAGTGAGTGTACTGGTAATTTCTAGGGGAGGCAACCCCTTCTTCCATTTTGCTGCATATGGCCATGCATTTAAAATTCAAATTTCCATAAGAAACCTTTGCTAAAGCTGAGTCATTATAAAAGTAAGATTTGTTTTGATAAAGAGACTTTCATGTGGATTTTTGAATAGCTACGGACCTAGTTGGTAAGAAATGAGATTGAAAACGAGGGTCTGCTGGTGCGTTTGGGTACTAGGGGGGCTTTTTACAGCTCTTCTGTGTCAAATGCCCCGCCAAGGCTGACCATCTTAAGCCTAATATGAGAATCTCACGAAATAACAATCAGACTGATAAATATTTTTAAAACAAGCAGATTAACAGCACACTGATATGTAAGATTGTCAATTGAGTCAAATTTTCCAACAACTAACACAACTGATAGTAAACAGGCTTCCAAATCATTATAAAAGTAAGAATTATTGAAAGACATTTCAGGCTGAAAATAGAGGAATATTTAAGAACAGCCAGCTTGAAACCATTTTTTACTGGTTCTTATTAAGAAAGAAGAGTGTAGTTGCTGCAAATGTTGACTAATGTCATTTACTACCTTATTTTGTGTGTTGTTTGAATTATAAATTTCTTTTAAGATATTGCAACGAGAGACTATTACCGTAAGCTGGCAAAATGGATAGCCCCTAAATGTCGAAGACCTTGCAGGATTAAACTGAGTCACACCGTCAATTTTGCAAATGAAAGCAACAATGGAATCCATACAGATAAGTGCGAAATATTCATCGAATACAGTTTTAACCTGCCACTTAGAAACTGACTCATAAGAAACTTCAGCCTGTCAGATAGTAGCTCATCTATACTCAAATTTTCAGCTGAAAAATTCATATTACTTCAGAAAATGTTTTTGATTGCAAAGATTTTAAATTACATGCAAATCCAGCAAATTTTTTGTTTAATGTATTTTTGATTCTTTACCTATTCTTGTTAACCTATAAGAAACTAGGCAGCCTGGTTTTGTAACATTCAGTTTCTTAGTGGTGGGTTAGTACTGTAACATGCGATTCCTAAATGCCTTCCACAGCCAAACACACTGAACATTTCATTGAACATTACTTGACAACTTTGACACAGTATAGAAAGTCAAAAAAGTTTGGCCACCTCCTTCAAAGCATGTTCAATTCAGCCTTATTAGATCACGTACAGTCAAGTTTCACCCTGATCAAATTTTTGATTGACCATTTGTAGAGCTGCTGAACATTTTCTTTTGTTTAGCCGATGTTCAGTGATGTTTGGAGCGTTTGGCCAATCGATCGACATTAAGTTCAATTGGCACGTGCGCATTCAGCTTTGAAGCAGAAAAATCAAATTGAATGTTCAGTGACATCAGTGTGAATGTTCAGTGTGTTTGGCCAACCAACGATTGAATAAGATTCAGTATTGCTATTCTAAAGTCGAGTAATATTCAATGGAAATTACCCTCTCTTTGGTCAGAGCTCTTTTTTGAACGTGCATATAAAAATCAGGTTTTCTGGAATGCACCCTTTTTCATGAGGAGCCAATTTATCAGGAGCGTACTTTAATATTCTTCATGTTGTTATTAGAAATGAGCAGAGAAACACACTTTTTTTACTGCACAACAGAACAATAACTAAATTCAAATCAAAACCTCTATACACAAGAGATTCGGCCTAACACATGGTCCTGATGCATAGGCTAGCCTTTATATAGATTTCAAATAGCATGTATCAAAGTCATTGAGTCAATATATTACAATACCCTCTTTTTAGAAAGAAAGTTGGGTTATGAGTTCAGATTGAATAATGTCTCCATATCTCTCAGGTGCTCGTCTTCTTCGAGTTGCTCTTGGATTCACATTCTCTTCCATTCGCACTTCCTTGCGGGTTATATCAAGTTCCGAATCTGAATCATCTGGTTGATTATTAAGCATATCGTTGAATTGTTTGTAATGCGAGATATTTCGAGTAATATCTGCATTTTCAGCGGTGATCATTGTTCTTTGCGTTCAACAACAGTGTACGGAGTTTTTGAGAAACGAGAATAAAATTTGTTCGTGCGATCCTGCTTCACAAGAACTGTATCTTCAACTGAGATTTGACTGTGCTTAGCATTCCTTCTGGTATCAGCATGACATTTGTGAAATTCTTGATATTGAGATTCGTTTTGCTTTGCTGATTGATGTTTGTTAACGATGTTCTTTCTTTCGAGAACTGGTATCTTTCCTCGCACTGTTCGATTAAATAGCAATTCACAGGGTGGTACTTTGGTAACTGAGTGTGGTGTTGTTCTGTATGATAGCAAGAAACGGTGTAAGTTTTATCTCCACGATTTACCTTCTTAAATTGCAGCTTTGATCGTTTTAGCTAACGGTTGATTGAAACGTTCAACTTCTCCATTGGATTGTGGCCAGCGAGGAGTGATTCGTTCATGTTTTATACCGAGTGCGTTGCAATATTTACAGAATTCTTCTGCTTGAAAGGGTGGTCTGTTGTCTGATTTGATGATTTCAGGAATTCCATGAACTGAAAATATGCGATCAAGTTTCAGAATGATTACTGATGCTTTAGTCGATTTTACAATTGCCACTTCAGGAAAACGAGAGTATCTGTCTATGAGCACAAGTAGGTATTCACCACTTGGTAACGGTCCGTAGAAGTCGATCATCAATATACTCCATGGTAATTTTGGTATTTGTATAGTTGTACCGGTTCGGGTGGATTTTGTCGTCTGGTGGCTTGACAAGTGAGACATGATTGAATTGTGTTTTTTACTAGCTCGTCAATTCGAGGAAACCAGATTTTCTCTCTTGAAAATTATGATTTTCTCTTTGATAGTCGTTGCTGACTTTCATGGGCAATATTAACAGATCGTTGCTGAAGTGATCTTGGAATAACTATTCGAGTCTGTCGTAGAATTACATTTTGCGTTCCGATAGTTAGTTCGTCTTTAATTAACCTGTAGTCTTTCGAAATAGATTCCCATGTACCTGTACGAATCGCAGCACGGAGTTGTTGAAGTTCTTTATCGGTATTGGTTTCTTGTGCAATTTCTTGCAGGGTCATTGCTTTCGGTGCAGCATTGCTTGTAATGTAACTTTTATACTCTTCTGTTTGTTCAGATTTGTTAGTCATTTTATCTGATTGGTGTCTGGATAAGTAATAAGCAGCATTTTCAGTTCCTGGTTTATACTGAACTTTAAAGTGATACAGTTGTAATCGTAGAACCCATCGTTCAATTCTCGCAGAAGGTTTCGAGCAAGTAGTTCCGTATATTATTTCCAGAGGTTTATGGTCTGTGATGAGCGTAAATTGTTGACAATAAAGAAATAAGTGAAAGTGCTCGAAAGCCCATACGAAACTAAGAACCTCCTTTTCAGTTTGAGAATATCGACGCTCAACATCGGTCAATGAGTGGCTTGCATAGGCAATTATTTTTGAGTCGTCACGGTTTTTCGTATTTTGAGACAAAATTGCGGAAATGCCTACGGGGCTAGCATCAACAGTTAAACTAGTTTCTTTAGTGACTTCAAAGTAAGCCATGACAGGTGGGTATTGAGTGCTTGTTTGATTTTCAAAAAAGCGTCTTGGTGCTTCTTTTGCCGTACAAATTGTTTATTTTTCTTGATGAGATCTTGTAGTGGAGGGGTAAGTGTAGCGTAGTCAGCAATATAGCGTGAAATATAATTAGCCATGCCTCGAAAACTGCGTGTTTCCTGAGTGTTTGCTGGTGTTGAAGTGTTTTGAAGATCTTCGATTTTCTTTGGGTCAGGTTGGGAACCTTCTGCTGAAAATATCTGTCCAAAGAATTCTTATTCTGTTTGAAGAAATTCGCACTTCTTTGGATTGATTTAACAGTGTTAGCAGATGCACTATTGTAAAAGACAAACTCTGGTACCATACATCAACAAAATATGCGTTAGCTGATGATTGAAGTTTATGAATAAAAGAATAACCTCTGTCCTTCGTTTATGAACGATATATTTGAAGAAAAATCATCTGAAATCTACTCGTTGAGAACAAATAATCATCTGAGAGAGCCATGAGTTCGCACATTAGCGTATGGAACAGAAGATATCAAATACAGAGGTTGCATTCTATGGTCATCCCGATCCAATCACCTAAAAAACTGTCAATCCCTTAAACAATTCAAACAAAGCATCAAAAAATTGGGAAGCCATCAATTGCGCTTGCACATTATTTCGTTTATTTTCACAAAATGTAAGGTACATTTACTGAATTATCAACTTTTAATTAGTATCACTGTATAGATTTTAGTTTTTATTATTCCTGTAACGTAGTTTGCATTGATTAGCTTTTAGCTAGTACTGTAATAACCGATATTTAACTATTTCTATCAATATTATCATTTAGTGCGTCTACTAGTGTAATGTTGATACCCCTCCCATGTGCTGAATGCTATCCCTCCATCTGCTGAAAAGCCTCTGGTGTACCGCACAGACGTTCTTTGGGTTGATTCTCTATACGAAAGTAAATACCCTTGGTAATTTCTAACGGAAGCAATCCCTCTTTCACTTGACTTTATCGGTCATACATCGAAAGTGCATATTGTTATAAGGAGATTTTGCTGCGGGCTGAGTCTCGATTATTTCTTATTTCCAGCGCAGTTTTGAAATAAATTGTTTCCCCTATCTCGTGGGTAATAAAGGGTTGCAGGAAACAGGGGAACATGTCCAAATTTAAAAAAGGGAACAAGGGAATATGAGAAAAATTTAACAGGGAACAAGGGAACTTTGACAGCAAGCAGGGATCAGGGGGCACAAAAGATCAACATTTCTTCTTAGAACATTTGCAATTTCTGTAACCAGGGTTCATTCAAACAAAACATCAAAATTTACCTTTTACAGATTTAATACCAAATTAATTCAGATCACCAGATTGTTAAGATATACTATGTGCGCTAAAAATGTATTATCAATTTTTAAAGAACGATTTAATTCAATAAATTGAATAAGCGAGGAAAATTGGAAAAATTGCGAAACACAGATACTGCTGAAGCTATGTGTTTGACAATGTCAAGAGTACGTTAGAAACAGATAACAAATCAAGCCTTATAAATTGTTACTTTACCTAAACGTGGATCGAAATTTACTAATTTCGCCATTCTAAGTTTTAATGATGTATCTGATGGCAAAAACAGGCTTCCAAAGAAAAACAATTAAAAACACCTCAGCCTCAATAAAGAGAAATGTTACGAACAGTATCAAAAATTATGATGCACAGTGGTCTTATGTATGGGGGGTGTAGAAACTGCAAGACAATACAGTTCCTTTTGTATGGTTCATTTTTAATTGTTTGTAGATTTGATTAGAGATACAAGTAATTGAGTTAGAAAACGTAAAAGTTTACTTTAGCAACAAGAATAATTGGCTGTTGATACAAATTTAGATGCAAATAACTCTCAACACTTATTAATATCTTATTAACTATTAGTGATTGATATACCAGTATTATTTTTTACTGTAATAGTATAGCATAATTTATCATATTGCTTTATATGATCTGGTTTTCAATTATCAAATTTCTTTGGTTTTAAAAACTAATTTAAAGAAGTATTGTCACGAAAAAATAAGTATTCTGGAAAAAGAGGTGATATATACAATGGAGCTTGCTTCATTTGGCCGTTGTTGGACTCCAAAACAGAAACCAAAGTAAATGACCAAAGGCTTCCGACTGATTTTCTGACATCATGAGTGAATAGAGGCGATCAAACTTTATTTTGTTGCAACGAGTTTTTGTGGGTCACAAAAATTGATTTTTGAAGAGCTTCGAAAGCTTTTATTTTGAGAAAAAGAATTGCACTAACCTGTAGAGAAGAATGTATTCTTTCTTATCGATGTTGTTTGAAATTGAATTTAAGATACCAAAATTTCGTGACGATGGTTCTTTAATGCAGGGTCTATAGACCCTGTTTAATGCTACTATGTTTTAGTAGATTAGATTAAGGGCAATTTGACATCCAGAGAGTTTGAATATGAACAGGGCCAGGTTTGGCTGAATCTTGAAAATCTTTAAGTAACTAATTGAGAAATTGCGTCAAAGGAATATAACTGTGTGATCTTTATGATTCCTATTCTTTGCAATCATGAAATCTATTGTCTTTTCAGCAATCTGATTGGATTTGATGGTTTCTTATATTTAGTCAAAAAATGCTCTGGTTGGTCAAAAACATTTTTCTAACTTGTTATGTAAGAGAATAAGATATGGTGACAATGCTTCTTTAATGCTACTATGTTGTGGTAGATTAGATTATAGACAATGTGGAATACATCATATCTGTTTTTTGAAATATGTTAATTTTGATAATTATGACAAACATGCTTACTAGTATTTGTACAATTATGATAATGATGACTCACCCTTGATGGATAATTTTTTCGAAACTTTAGAAATTCTTGTAGGGAGCTTTTTATGAATCAGAAATTTCTCATGTTCAAGAATGGGCATTGACAATGTTCAGTGAACTTCCTCTGGGATTCTGGAATGATTTGCACTGAATGAGATTGTACGGAGTGAGACTTTTCGTTTTTTACATAAACACGAAATGAATGAAAATAGGCCTTTAGCATACGAAACTATTCGTAATATAATTCTTGATGAAAGTTCAACAAAATGCAAAATGTTGAGAAAATCTAGCAAATTTTCTTATACGAAAAAGGAGTGTATCTAACTCTATGGCAGGGATTATTGTTAGGAAAATGTACAGCTCCCAAATAAATTCCCAAATAATTTTTTGAGCTTTGAAACTATTAGGAAATGTTTGCAGGATTTTTCAGGTGGCTCAAGTAAGTAAGTAAGTAAGTATTCATTTGCCACTTCAAATTAAATCAGAGGAATACGAACATAAAATAAGATTGATAACTAAATTAGGCAAGTTACAGAAATGCAAAGAATAAAAGCACCAGAAGATATAATTAACTTGAATATTAAAAACACCTCTAGCTACGGTGGCAGGGATAGCATTAAAAAGGTCAAATTGTCCTTATTTCCATAATGGTCCCCTTAGATGCGTGCATAAGGAAAATAAATGAGAGGGAGCAAAAAGAATAAATAAATTGTTTTTTGAGGTAATCCATTATTGGATACTAATAAAAGTGGTATATGTTATCGTCTTCTTTCTGAAATTTTTGCAAATAAATATTTTTAAGCATGTGTTTAAATGTATTTAGATTTTTCATAGATTTTTGTTCAGTTGGCAGAGCATTCCAAATTGTTGGCCCCAAAAACGACATGCTTTTTTGTCCTATATTAATGTGTTATTTTTGTCCAAATGGAAAATCAAGTTTGAATATGGATCTTCGAGTGATTGGACCTCGTTGGGCAGTATGAAAAATCTCTCCATAATAAGCCGGAACTTTGCATTTCAAAAATTTAAAAACGTTTGAGGAGATGTTTTGTTCCATTCTATTCCTGACTGGAAGACAATTTATTGATTTAAATTCATCTGTTCCGATGTGAGCTGTAAATGAGTGGCCCAAGAATAGATCCCTGAGGGACTCCACATGACAGATGACCTTTGTTTGAATACTCTTTTGAAGAGAAGCAGGATTTGGAAAATCAATCGAGATAATTTGTGAGAATCTTCTCTTCAAGTTTACTTCCTGCAACTCTATCCAGTGATGGGACTGCGATGGTCTCCCTGGTGTGAGAAAGTCGTCGCCCTTCGGCAGGTCCAGTGTAGTGTCAAAGAGCCCGGATAGGTTCGTCTCTGCATTCGGTGAGTGGTGGTGCAACAATTTGTGTGAATGAAATGGCCTGGGTTTCTCGTAGCCCCGGTGGCGCAGTGGTAGCGTTCTAGAGATCAAATCTAGAGGTCGTGGGTTCGAGTCCTACTCGGGTCATTTTCATTCTCACAAATTATCTCGATTGAATACTCTTTTCCAACATTGACAGTAAATGTTATATTTCTTAAGTAGGACTGAAACCATACTAAAGCTTAATTATCAAATCCTACATATCCTAATTTGTCTAAGAAAATGTCATGGGCAATTGTCTACAAATGCCCTCTGTAGGTCGATTAAGACCATTCCTGTAAACATTCCATTGTCAAAACCTTGAAGAATCTTATCACTTAGGTAGGATAAACAAGTATCCGTTGAGTGATGAGCGCGGAAACCTCACTGATAATCATATAATATGTTTTTTCATCAAGTTATTTTTGAACTTGACGATGAACAATTTGCTCAAATATTTTGGAAAGTTGTGGGAGCAAAGAAATTGGTCGATAGTTTTTGGGGTCGTTTTTTAACACTTTTTTGAAAAGTGGTTTCAATTTTGCTATTTTACAGCCGTCTGGAAACTCGGAAAGTTGAACTGAAAGGTTAAACAAGTCAACTACTGGTTTAGCTAGAGCTGATGCTCCATCTCGAAGAAATCTTCCGGAAATATTGTCCATCCCTGTTGCCTTGGAAGGGTTTATCTCTTCAAGGAGTTTGACAACAACCTCATAAGAAGTGGGCTCGAAAGGAAATTGGCTGGACAGGTCCAATGGACGATAGAAATCTTGGACTTTGTCTAATCTATGTGCTAGAGGTTTTAGTTTTTGCACTAAATCCGATGGAAGATTAGAGAAATAATCATTGAAGGTGTCTGCATTGGTTTTATCATCAAAGGAGGATTTGCCATGATTATTTAAGCAAATTTTTGAGGATGAGTTATTCCTTGATGACAAACCGAGAGATTTCAAATTCTTCCATAGTTCTTTTGGTTCACCTATGTTTTCCTTAAGTTTTTGATTAATGGAATATTTTTTTTGACTTGATTAAAGTTTGTACGCGATTCCGTGCGGTTTTGAAATTTTGATAGTCCAAGGAATTTTTTTTAGACTTGAACTTAATGAACAAACTGTCACGAATATTGATTTTCTCAAGAACCTCTTGGTCCATCCATTCCTGTGTATCTTTCCGAATTCGAATCTCTTTTATCGGAGCAATTTCATCAATAGTGTTTAAGACAAGTTCAACGAAGTTGGAGTAAGCAGCGTTTATGTTTCCGAAATCTTTATAATTTGGAAATTTAATTTGGCTCAGTTTATCCAAAAATAGTTCTTTTGTGTAGTTTATCAATTTGCGAATCTTGATATAAGTGTGTTCCTGTACTTTAGGTTGCGTTGTTTTCCTTTTGCAGTAAATCAGTTGATGATCCGATAGGGCCACGTCAATAACTCCATGCTGGGAGCTTCATGCCTGGGGCATGAACCCTGGAAATCTTTTGAAAAATGAACCCTCTGAGATTTGCTACAAATATCATTTCCATTAATAAAAGATAAATGTTTAGTTAGTTTATGTATGTTGTGCGTGCCATCCAATTAGTGCTTATTAGGTTCCCTTTAGTTATGTATGGACTAGGCCTTGTTCGTTGCAGATTTTATTTTTTATCTTTGATTTGGATGGATTGTTTGAGAACATTATAAACCTAATAAAGCCTACAATTGCTTTTTAATACTCGAAATTAATGTTGACAACTCTGCATATTTAGATTGACAATTTCAAGATCACGTTTCTATCACTGTGAGATACTGATTTCGAAACTGTCCTGTAAAAACCAAAGAAAATAAATTTTACAATATGATATCAAAGTATATTAAAAATTAACTTAATTAAATTAATAATTCAGATGTAAGGAGAAAAGAAAAAGAAGTATGTTAAAACACCGAGTATTAGCCTAGATCTGGCTGTTGGCTTTATATGCAGCTTTAAATTGATGTAAGGTTTGTGCTGTCTTTACAACAGCAACAAGTTTACTCAATAGTCGTGCTCTTCTATAAGAGAAGAAGCACCGTCGACGTATGGAAGTTTTTAGAAGAGGTAGCTTGAGGTCTGTATTAGTATTTCGAAACTGTCTGACACGGTTATACAGCATATACAGGAAAAAACATATATAGGAATAATATGGCATTTTTTACTTCATCTGCTCTTCTTGAAAAATCAATTTATGGTATACATAAACAAAAATGCTTATCTGACCTGACTCAGCTGAGAGTTGGAAATTTGATCACAACTTTACAAAGCCAATTCGCAAAACAAACGATGGAATTGAAGATACAGGTCACTTTTTGTTGCTCTGCCCTTCCTTTGACACACAGAAGAAAAACCTTTCCCTTGGATACCTGCTTGACTAAAGCAATCCTGCAGTAGGACCAGATCTATGGGATGGACCAGGGACGCACTGCTTGATTATTCTACATGCTATATTTACCCTTTGGGCTGTGCATGTAAACCAATACCATACCAAGATAGTAAGTTAGTTCATATGAAAACGTGAACCATATGTACGGCTATTTGATGAAAGATCCACCATGTTGTTTGGTGGTGCCAAAATTACTCACAGTGAGTAAGTTACTACCATGTTTTTTTATTTCAAAGGCAAGCTTGTGTTGATTGCTTTTCCCACACCATACAAATCATTCACCTCTTTTCTGATTGGCCTATTTCGATCCACATCTAGGTATATAAATCAGATAGGTTCCTGTTTCGATCACATTCTGACGTATTACTCTGTTGAGTGTCAGACGAAAAGCTTAAGTAATCTATGTGTTCGTTTCCCTATGCTTCCGATCTTCCTAGCTATATTATTTAAACATTATTTCACCTGACCATTTGTTGACAAAAGATCTAACACGTGATGAAGAAAGGAGTGATAGTAACAAATAAAAATTGTTAAGGTGCTGTGAAAATATTAAGGAAGAGTCAAACAGGTTCCAGCAGAATATTTTATCTTTTCTAGGAGATGCAGCATTTTTCATTTGCTGCAGACATTTTGCCACCCCCGACCCCAAAGTAATAGTATTAAGACATCACCAATGGTAAAATCTCATGACGCTCGGGGGCTCCGCCCCCTGGACCCTTTGACCGGTTCACAATGACCAAAGACACCTTGTTTTGCCTGTGGAATATGACTTTCTACCTGCTTCCTATTACATCTTTTGTAATGATTCTGGCATTCCTCTTTCCTGGCTTCACCCATAGCGGAGACCACGCCTCACGGGCCCCTTTGAACTCACTGAGCATCCCTCTGAAAACGTTGCGAGTCCGTACCTGCTATTGACCCTTTTCAATTTTTACATTTTACGCCCTTCGGTTTTTTTGTTTACTGAAAAATTGGCATTGAATTAATTGTCAAAAGGTGTAACTTTCTATTTTGGTCCTATTCTGCATTTTAAAACAATCTGATTTGCCTCTCAAAAAATGTAAATCTTGAAAGGGATGTATAGTCCAATAATTTCAAATTTCCAACTCCAATAGATAGATTCTCGATTATATTATCCTTTTAGCTAACTTACTGATAAATTTTAATGAAGTCATGTTTGACAACTTCATATTTTTAATCAATTAATATTTTTGTTGCTGAAAAACAAATTTTGATTTTGATTTGATTTGACTGGTTGGAGCAAACATAAAAATCTCAAAAATTCAAAGTGATTCTGAATGTGAATCTCAGATCAAATAAATCTCGAATTTCAAACGAAAGCGAAAGAAACACACCCAAACTCAAAATCATTCGCAGACGATAATGGCGGCACAAAAACTAAAATCTTTTCTAGAGAAGCAACTTGTCGTTGCTGTGTTGAAAAGAGATTCAAACTATGTCGAGAAATTAGTTCACTTGTGTGATGGAACATTCAGAGATGATTTTGGAAATACAATTTTACATTATTATTCAACAGTCGAAATAACGAAGATGTTAATTGAGAAAACAAATGTCGACATTAACAGCAAAAATAAATTTGGATGGACTCCACTTCACATGTGGTATCTATACTTAAGTTGTGAAAATGGTAAAATAACTTCCAACTACATTAACCCGAAAGAATTCACAAGAATTTACAATATCATGAAATGCCTTCTTCAATCAGGTGCGAATTGTAATGTTCAAGATGATAAAGGGTCAACTGTTTTAAATCATGTTATTGTAATGTGTTTGAACCCTGAAGTTAATTTGCTTGAAGAAGAGCAAGTGATTTCATTAGTTCGATTGTTGTTGTCTCATAATGCTGATCCTAATATAAAAAGTAATGATGAGGGAATGACACCATTACATTATGCTATTTATTTGCAATCTACAAGTCTGGTGAGATTATTGATCAACCACGGCTCAAATGTTAATGCACAGAATAAGTTGGGAAATACACCACTGCATTCGTTGGTTGATTACGCAAGCGAAATAGGAACATTATTGTTAGAGAATGGGGCAGACCCAACACTGCAAGATAAATATGGGAGAACAACTCTTCATTTGGCAGTAATCAACAACATGGAAAAGTTTGTTCTTTTGCTTCTGGAATTTAAACCTGAAAAAATAAACTCACTTCTGCACATTGGAGATAAAAATGGCCTGACTCCATTGCATTATGCTGTTACATATAATCATACACAAATTGCACTACTACTCTTAAGCAATGGAGCTGATGTGAATGCAGTTGATAAATATGGAAGTTCTGCCTTGCATTATGCAGCTTACAAAGGCCATTATGACATGATAAAGTATCTGAGGGATGCAGGTGGAAACCCTGAGCTTGCTGATGAAAATGGCAACACACCTGAGATTTTCGCCCTGAGAAGAAATTACTGCAAAACAGCAGCAGCTCTTCAGGTAGAACCAGCACAATTTCCAGAGAATATAAAACAAATAATCATCCCTGACCCAATTCCTAATAATACCATCTCTCTTCAGAGATATTCATGTGATTCTAATGTTTACGTTCCAATTTTCAATTTGACACCCAATCAATCAAACCACATTCCAGTTGAAACCTGGGATAGTTTGTTTGAAAAGAAATTCCATGGAGATTCCAAGAAATTCCTGAAAAATTTGATGGAAGTTCCAGGAATGGGCAAAATACCAAATATCAGTGAGGTCAAGGAAATAAGGCAAGCGATTGAGACATTTATGGACGAGTTAACAAAAGGCATCTCCATTATTGACAGTCGATTCAAAGGAGAAATATTAAAGAGTGGTAGCGTGTATGAAGATACAAAGGTTGGAGATCCAGATGAATTTGATTACATGTTTATTCTGACAGAATTCGAGAAGATTTGCTCAATCAACATTACGGATCAAACTTATGATGATCTTGAAATTAAAAAACAACCAAACAAACCTGACGATGAATTTGATGAGTTTTTTGAAGGGGAAAACCTGGCATGCAGGAAAGTAATGGAGAACTTTGTTGAAACCTGTACTAAAGCACTATTCATGATAGATCACAAGTCTTTGCCTGACAATTTGTATGTTATGAATCAAACTCAAAAAACCAAAAAAGGACTAGCTGTTAAACCTGGAATCACAACTTGTGAAATTGAATTTGAATGGTGTGGACCATTTTACAAACATCTGATCATAACAGCTGATTTGGTGCCAGCAATTAGGGTGAAGTCATGGCCAAAATTTGCTAGGACTGAATGTGGATTATTAACCCAAGATATAACCAAACAAGGATGTCACGTGGTGCAAAAGTCTGACAAATGGAGACTTTCCTTTTCACTGGCAGAACAAACTATCATGAACAGACTGTCTGATAACCTAAGATCTGCTTACATTGAAGCTAAAGTTGCACGTGACCCTCAGGTTACTATGAAGTGTGTTATTTTTGAAGAGAAAACAGAGGATTGGAAGAATCAATTGAGTGGTAAGCCAGTCATTGATGGAAGACAGTTGATCCCATCGTACCTGTTGAAACTCGTGTTGTTTGACTGCATTGATGACTATCAACAAGATGGCAGAGATACATCAGAGATCACCTCAGCTACAATATTTTCAAAGCTGCACAACTGCTTACTAGAGAACAGTCCTGTTCCATTCTATTTCATGAAGAAATACAATTTTCTTGAGAAAGTTTTTAACGAAGAACGCCCTCGTGAACGTGTTGCTTTTGCAGTATCCGTCATTGACTGTTTTTTCAAGCACAAACACAATATGAATGATGATGACATCCAATAAAAATCTGAAAGGTTTGAGACTTTGTTTGATTATTTGCAGAATTGTTAGTTTTCATCTTGGCGGGTATTTTAATAATGTTTTAACAAACAGGAGAATACACTTTTTTCCATAGGGAACATGCTAATAAGCAACCAGGGCTGGAAATTCAAAAACAATAAACACTCCATGTCAAACCCATGGCTCAGCATGAAATGAATCATGTAACTAACATTCAAGCAACCATGCTGAAAGCTCTTTACTTTATTTGATCACATTTGTGCCAGTGTTAAAAGAAGCATATTTGGTATTTTGAAAGTTTCTTTGCAAGTATATCATCAATTTAAACAGTTTAGGGTACAGGGAAATTCATAGAGATTCAAGATATACATTTTGCTTGTTTTTGAAAATTTGAGGAACTTCTCAGCAACTTTGAGGGCTGAAAATCTATATTTAAACAACTTTGAAGAAAGTGCATGAAAGGGCGGCTAGAAACCACAAGACTATAAAATACCCCCAGTCCGCAATGAAATCAAATCTGGAGCTACTTGATTTTGAAATCAAATCCATAAATGAAATAACTGTACCCGATAAAATTAATTGCAAACAAAGACCTTATCTAGGTTTATCTTTTTTGTATTGATATCAAATGAATTTTATACCTCCATGCACTGCACATCCTCTGGTGTAATGCTGTCGCTGTGGTCGCACCAGGTTTCCTTCGACAAAGGGACCAGAACCCCCCGACAAAGGGGCTTTTACCCATAATGATTTAAATGATTTGCTACGAGACAATGATGAATATTAAGTTATATCTATACTGAGACAAGATGGGCCAACCTTAACCGACAGGGGTGTTGTATACCCCTGATTCCCTCCCCTAGTTCCACCACTGTTGTATTGATGATATCCCTCCATGTATTTCACAAACTCCGGTGTACAAAAATTTTCTTATAAGAATATTCAGCTGGAGCTCAGTACTAAAGATTCCATAGCTGTTGGGCAAATTAGAGTACTCAAAATTGCCTCGCAATTGCTCTTCAAAATTTGCTTCTTAGAATACTGTCTCTCAAGATGTTGTATAACAAATTTCGTTAGTATTTTACATACAACACTGTGCCAGGTTACTAATATCCACTGTAACCTACTTCTACGATTTTCATTGCCAATTGGATCCGGACTAAAATTTTGAAATTGCTTAGCATTCCTCTATCCAGTATTAGAATTTATAAAATTTCTGTCTTTTCGATAACTGCTTTGCTTATAAAGTAGTTGATTACCGCTCTTCCGTGTCAAATGCCCTGCTGAGGCTGACCATATTTAACCATATGTAAGAATCTTACGACATAGCAATTGGACTGTTAAGTTTTTATAAAACAAGCAGATGAACAGCACACTGATATGTCAGACCGTCAAGAGAGTCAAATTTCCCAACATTTAACACAACTGATAGTAAAACAGGCTTCCTAATCAATAAAAAAGTAAGAGCAATTTAACACAATTTCTAGATGAAAATAGAGGAATATTTAAGAAACAGCCAACTAAAAACAAATTTTACTGGTTCTTGTTAAGAAAAAAGAGTGTTACACAACTTTTAGTGACACAGGGTTCCCAATAATTGTAAAAGTAAGAACTATTAAAAGATATTTCAGGCTGAAAATAGAGGAATTTTAAAGAACAGCTAGCTTTAAACCAATTTTACTGGTTCTTATTAAGAAAGAAGAGTTTAGTTGCTGTAAATGTTGACTAATGTCATTCACTACCTTATTTGATGTGTTGTTTGAATTATAAATTTCGTTTAAGGTATTGCAACAAGAAACTATTATCGAAAGCTGGAATACAAACTGGATGGCCCCTATATGTGGAAGACCTTGGAGGATTAAACTGACTCGCACCGTCAATTTGGGGAAAGAAAGCAACAGTGGAATGCATACAGATAAGTGCGCAATATTCATTAATTACAGTTTTAACCCGCCACTTAGAAACTGACTTATAAGAAACAACAGCCTGTCAGAAAGTAGCACATCTATACTCAAATTCTCAGCTTGAACATTCAAATTGCTTCAGAAAATGGTTTTGATTGCAAAGATTTTAAATTACACGCAAATCCAGCGAATTTTCTGCTTAATGTATTTTTGATTCTTTACCTATTCTTGTTAACCTATAAGAAACTTGGCAGCCTAGTTTTGTAACATTCAGTTTCTTAGTGGTGGGTTAGTACTGTAACATGCGATTCTTAAATGCCCCTACAACCAAACACACTGAACATTTCATTGAACATTACTGGGCAACTTTGACGCAGTATAGAAAGTCAAGAGTGTTTGGCCAGCTCCTTCAAGCATGTTCAATCATGTTTAATAATACTCAGTCTTTTTAGATCTTGTAAAGTCACGTTTTATCCAGATCAAAATTTTCGATTGACCATTTGTAGAGCTGCTGAACATTTTCTTTTGTTTAGCCAATTATATGTTATTTATATTTGGAGCGTTTAGCCAATTATTCGACATTAGTTCAATTGGCACGTAAGTAGTTATCTTTGAAAAAGAAAAATTGAATTGAATGTTCAGTGAGAATGTTCAGTGTGTTTGGCCAACCAACGATTGAATAAGATTCAGTATTACTATACTTAAATCGAGTAATGCTCCATGGTATTTTCCTTCTCTTTCGCCAGAGCTATTTTGAAATGGGGCATATCAAAAATAGGCTTTCTTGAATTCACCCTTTTTCATAAGGAATCAATTTATAAGGAACGTACTTTAATATTCTACATTTTGTTATTAGAAATGATCAGAGAAACACACTTTGTTTACTGCACAACAGAACAATAACTAAACTCAAATCAAAACCTATTTACACAAGAGATTAGGCCTCACACATGGTCCTGGTGCATAGGGTCACCCTTATATAGATTTCAAATAGCATGTATCAAAGTCATTGAGTCAATATATTACAATACCCCCTTTTTAGAAAGAAAGTTGGGTTATGAGTTCAGATTGAATAATGTCTCCATATCTCTCAGGTGCTCGTCCACTTCGAGTTGGTCTTGGATTCACATTCTTTTCCATTCGCACTTCCTTGCGGGTTATATCAAGTTCCAAATCTGAATCATCTGGTTGATTATTAAGCATATCGTTGAATTGTTTGTAATGCGAGATATTTCGAGTAATACGATGATTATCTGCATATTCGGCAGTGATCATTGTTCCTTTGCGTTCAACAACAGTGTACGGAGTTTTTGAGAAACGAGAATACAATTTGTTCGTGCGATCCTACTTCACAAGAACTGTATCTCCAACTGAGATTTGACTGTGCTTAGCATTCCTTCTGGTATAAGCATGAGATTTGTGATATTCTTGATATTGAGATTCGTTTTGCTTTGCTGATTGATGTTTGTTAACGATGTTCTTTCTTTCAAGAACTGGTATCTTTCCTCGCACTGTTCGATTAAATAGCAATTCACAGGGAAGTACTTTCGTAACTGAGTGTGGTGTTTTTCTGTATGATAGCAAGAAACGGTGTAACTCTCGTCTCCGCGGTTTACCTTTTACAATCGCAGCTTGGATCGTTTTAGCCAACGGTTGATTGAAACGTTCAATTTCTCCATTGGCTTGTGGCCAGCGAGGAGTGATTTGTTCATCATTTATACCGAGTGCGTTGCAATATTTACAGAATTCTTCTCGTTGAAAGGGTAGTCTGTTGTTGGGTTTGATGATTTCAGGAATTCCATGAACTGAAAATATGCGATCAAGTTTCAGAATGATTACTGATGCTTTAGTCGATTTTACAATTTCAACTTCAGGAAAACGAGAGTATCTGTCTATGAGCACAAGTAGGTATTCATCAATGTACTCCATGGTAATTTTGGTATTTTTATAGTTGTACCAGTTCGGGCGGATTTTGTCGTCTGGTGGCTTGACAAGCGAGACATGATTGAATTGTGTTTTTCACTAGCTCGTCAATTCGAGGAAACCAGATTTTCTTTCTTGAAAATTATGATTTTGTCTTTGATAGTCCTTGGTGACTTTCATGAGCAATATCAACAGATCGTTGCTGAAGTTATCTTGGAATAACTTTTCGAATCCGATAGTAAGTTCGTCTTTAATCAACCTATAGTCTTTCGAAATAGATTCCCATGTACCTGTACGAATCGCAGCACGGAGTTGTTGAAGTTCTTTATCGGTATTGGTTTCTTGTGCGATTTCTTGCAGGGTCATTGCGTTCGGTGCAGCATTGCTTGTAATGTAACTTAAATATTCCTCTGTTTTGTCTTGATTTGTTAGTCATTTTATCTGATGGGTGTCTGGATAAGTAATCAGCAGTGTTCTCACTTCCTGGTTTATACTGAACTTTAAAGTGATACGGTTGTAATTGTAGAACCCATCGTTCTATTCTCGCAGACGGTTTCGAGCGAGTAGTTCCGTATATCATTTCCAGAGGTTTATGGTCTGTGATGAGCGTAAATTGTTGACCATAAAGAAATAAGTGAAAGTGCTTGATAGCCCATCCGAAACTAAGAGCCTCCTTTTCAGTTTGAAAATATCGACACTCAACATCGGTGAATGAGTGGCTTGCTTAGGCAATTATTTTTGAGTCGTCACGGTTTTTCGTATATTGAGACAAAATTGCGGAAATGCCTACGGGGCTAGCATCAACAGTTAAACTAGTTTCTTTAGTGACGTCAAAGTAAGCCATGACAGGTGGGTATTGAGTGCTTGTTTGATTTTCAGAAAAGCGTCTTGGTGCTTCTTTTGCCATACAAATTGTTTATTTTTCTTAATGAGATCTCGTAGTGGAGCGGTAATATAGCGTGAATTATAATTAGTTATGCCTAGAAAAATGCGTGTTTCCTGAGCGTTTGCTGATGTTGAAGCGGTTTGAAGATCTTCGATTTTCTTTCGGTCAGGTCGGATACATTCTGCTGAAAATATCCGTTCGAAGAATTCTAATTCTGTTTGAAGAAATTTACATTTCTTGGGATTCAAGGTCAGTCCTTTAACACGAAGACGTTGAAGTTAATTTTGAAGAGCGGCATCATGTTCTTCTCGAGTTTTCGCATAGACAAATTTATGGTCGGCAATATTACCAATTCCTGGGATACCTTGTAGATTTATACATATGCTAATCTTTTGTATCTAAACAATCCAACGTGTGTACTAAATCATGTTATATACCGGCTATCTTCTTCTAATGGCTGTTGATGATACGCCTGAGCCATGTCGAGCTTTGAGAAGTTCTCTGCGTGATTTAGATCAATACTAATGTCACTTACTCTAGGTATCGGATATCTAACACGATGAATCGCTTTATTGGTCATGCGCATATCAACACAAATACGCACTGAATCATCTTTTTGGCACTGTGACGATAGGAGAGAGCAAGGGTGTAGGTTGATTTTCTGAAACAACTGGGTTGCGAACTGTGACAAACATTTGCAAAGTGATTATTTCTTAAACATTTGTTGTAAGTTTTTCTTTTGCTGGATACTGTGGTTTTGGATGCCAATCTCTGCCACTTTGTTGAAATTTCTTATGTTTTAACTGGGGGTTCGTTGCTTGAACACGATTAGTGACAGTTTTGTTCTCCCCATGTTCAATATCTCAACAGCTCATTTCATCCCAACGGCCATCCAATAAAATGTCGGTTAGTTTACAATCTGGATCACGAAGTGCTTTCCGTCTTATTTTGGTAGAAATCCTCCAATAATTATCTGCTGTTTGAGTTCAAAGTCTACATCTGTAAACTCACAATTTATCGATAATTTTCTTAGTCGAGTTTGGAAGTTATCGAGTGTTTCTCCGGTGTCTTGTCGGGTTTGTCTGAATTTATAAACCTCGTATCTACGATTCTGCCGTGGCTTGAAGTAAGCTGTAAGTTTCTGTTTTGCGAGTTCATAATCATCATCTTGTCCTGTTTCTGTGAGCTGGTCAAAAATTTCTCTGACTCTAGATTCTGCTTGGTAGAGGAGAAGAGCTCGTTTTCTGCGCGCTTCGCGAATTCCACTTGCGACCAAAAACGTGTCAAAGTCGTTCAGCCATTATTTCCAGCGAGATGAAATGCTTGCTCCCACTTCGATTTCGGGATCGATTTCTTGTAAAGGCTTTAGATTTAGATTTAAGGCCATGATGTACACATCAAGAAAGAAGTAATTTGTCGTTTATCTTCGTTGCCAATTTGATATTCTACATTTTGTTAGTAGAAATGACCATTGAAACACACTTTGTTTACTGCACAACAGAACAATAACTAAACTCAAATCAAAACCTATTTACACAAGAGATAAGGCCTCACGCATAGTCCTGGTGCATAGGGTAACCCTTATATAGGTTTCACATAGCATGTTTTAAAGTAATTGAGTCAATATATAACACGTACATGTAGAAAGGTAAACACTTAAGAAACGTTTCCTACTAAACTCACTTAAGAACATTTTAGTTTTATAGACACATCTTTTCACATAGTTCGTAAACTCGCTCTTCTCATTGAGTTTTCTGAAAAACAGAATAATCATGAGTTTGTAATAATACATCGAGTTTTTGTGGCGTCGATTAATTTTATGCTTCTGATTTTATGTCGATTATTATATTAAATCTAAAGTGAATGCTTATGAGGTACTTATAAGGAACTTTTAGTACTACAAAGTGGGCAAACGAGGTTCTAAAATAAGGGAACCAAACAACTAGGTTTCGAACTCCCTTGTAGAAAATCATGAAGGGTTTTTTAGAGGTTATAATACCCAGTATTCCCAATTACATTTTAGAGAGACCCTCTTGAAGCCTTGATAATGATGGACTTGCAAGAGCTCTTTTGATGGATCTTTCAAAAGCATTTGATTATATTGACCACAACCTCCGGATTGCAAAGCTTCATGCTTATGTTCTATCAGCTGATGCTCTGGGTCTTATTTATGATTGTTTATCCAATAGGAAACAAAGAGTGAAAATAAACGATAAATTTAGCTCGTGGAATGACATGAGCAAGGACGTGCTCCAGGGATCTGTCCTCGGGCCTCTTCTATTCAATGTCTTTATTAATGACATCTTTCTGTTTGTCAGTAGTCAAGTATGTAATTTTGCCAACGATATAACTGTTTTTGATGCCATCCTTAGAAAATGTAATTATAAATCAGTTAGAGACAGACACGACCGACCTTTCGAAATTGTGTTTGGATAATTACATGAAACTGAACGTTGAAAAATGTCATTTCATGATGGTTGGAAACAAAACTGATGAGGTACGCAACAATATTTGGAAGTGATGTTTGAATTACAGAAAGTGAAAACAAGAATCTTTTCGGAGTTACTTTTAATAAGAAACTTAATTTCCGGACTCATATCAACGAGATTTGTAAAAAAAAATTGTTTAAAAGCTGCACGCTCTTGTCTGTCTAACTATGTGGACTTTGATCAGCTGAAATCATTGATGAATTCAATTATTAAGTCTGAATTTGGTTAATTTCCAACTATATTCATGTACCATAATAGGACTCTTAATGCAGAAATTAACAAAATGATCGGAATTGTTTGCAAAGACATTTTTAGCAGATGCACCATTGTAAAAGACAAACTCTGTTACCATACATCAACAAAATATGCGTTTGCTGATGATTGAAGTCTACAACTAAAAAAATAACCATAGCCCTTCATTTATGAACGATATATTTGAAGAAAAATTATCACAAAACTACTCGTTGAGAACAAATAATCATCTGAAAGAGTCATGAGTTTGCACATTAGTGTATGGAACAGAAGATATCAAATACAGAGGTTGCATTCTATGGTCATCCCTATCAAATCACTTAAAAAAAACTGTCAGTTCCTTAGACAATTCAAACACAACATCAAAAAATGGAAAGCCAACAATTGCTCTTGCAGATTATGTCGTTTATTTTTACAAAATTGACTGAATTGTAAACTCGTAATTTGTATCACTGTATAGATTTTAGTTTTTATTATTCCTGTAACGTAGTTTACTTTAATTAGCTTATAGCTAGTACTGTAGTAGCCGACTTTAAACAAATAGATTTTTATCATTAGCATATAATGCCACCAGTGGTGTAATGATGGAATCCCTCCCATGAATGCCAGCCCTTCATGTGCAGCACAGTCGTTCCATACGGTGCTTCTATTTGGGAAAAAGTAAACACCCTTGGTAATTGGTAGGGGAAGCATTCTATTCTATATTATTATTTCAAGCTTCTATATTTTGGGAAAATAAATAAAACTGGTTCAAATAAAAGTATTTTGATTATTATTATGATATAGTGCGATAACTCGTGTAATGATGGTATCCCTCTCATGTACTGAAAGCTATCCCTTCATGTACTGCTCAACCTGTACACAACCTCTGGTGTACCGCACAGACGTTCTATGGAGTGATTCCTATACGAAAGTGAATACCCTTGCTAATTTCAAGGGGAGGCGATCACCCTTCTACTTGGCTTTATACGGCTATGCATTTAAGATATTTCATTTTTATAAGAAACCTTTGCTGCGGGCTGAGGCTCGATTATTCCTTATTTCAAGCGCATTTTGGAAGGAATTGTTATCCCAGTCACTGGGGTCATATAGGGTGCCAAGAAATAGGGGAACGAACCATAATTTAAAAAAGAAAAAAAGGGAACAAGAAACAAATTAAACAGGAAACGAGGGAACACGGACAACCAGCAGGGATCAGGGGGCACAAAAGATCAACTTTTCTTCTTAGAACATTTGCAATTTCTATAACCAGGGGTCATTCAAACAAAAACATTAAAATTTACCTTTGACAGATTCAATACCAAATTAATTGATATCACCAGATTGTTAAGTTATACTATGTGCGCTAAAAAATGTATTATCAATTTTTAAAGAACGATTTAATTCAATAGATTGAATAAGTTAGGAAAATCGAAAAAATCGCGAAACACAGTTACTGCTGAAGCTATGTGTTTGACAATATCAAGAGTACGTTAGAAACATATAATCAATCAAGCCTAATAAATTGTTACTCTACCTAAACGTGGATTGAAATTGGCAAAAACAGGCTTCTTAAGAAAAACAATCAAAAACACCTCAGCCTCAATAAAGAGAAATGTTAAGAACAGTATCAAAAATTATGATGCACAGTGGCCTTATGTATACGGGGTCTAGAAACTGCAAGACAAAACTGTTTCTTTTGTATGTTTCATTTTTAATTGTTTGTAGACTTGATTAAGAATACAACTAATTGAGTTAGAAAACGTAAAAGTTTAATTTAGCAACAAGAATAATTGGCTATTGATACAAATTTAGTTGCAAATAACTCTCATTACTTAATAATACCTTATTGTATATTGCGATTGATACAACAGTATTAATGCTGTAGTTTAATTGTTTATCTTGCTTTGTATGGTTTGATTTTTGAGGTATAAACTCTATTCCATTACTTTGATTTTAAAAACTAGTTTAAAGAGGTATTGTCACGAAAAAAAAGTATTTTGGAAAAGAGGTAGTATATACAATGTCGCCGTTTTGGACTACAAAACAGAAACTAAAGTAAAAGACCGAGGTCTTCCGACTGATTTTCCGACATCACGAGTGAATAGAGGCAATCAAACTCTATTATCGATGTTGTTTGTGATTGAGTTTGAGATACCAAAATTTCGTTACAATGCTTCTTTAATGGAACTGTGTTTTAGTAGATTAGATTATAGGCAATTTGGCATACATCATAACTATTCTTAAAATATCAATTATGATGATTATGACAAACATACTTATTAATGTTTGTACAATTATGATAAAGATGACTCACTTTTGATTGATATGGATAATTTTCAAACTATGGAATGTTTTGTCCTTACAAGAAAGGAATGTAGCTCATTTTGTATACCCTGGTATTTCAGTACCTGATACTGTTAAAGATGTTGAATGGAGAATATATTTAGTTTTATCTGCATTTGGTAGACTAAGAAAATCAGTTTGTTCAAATAGAGATATGCTGCTAAGATTGAAAGTAAGACTCTAGCAAGTAATGACAAACATATTTACTAATATTCGTATAAGTATAATAATGATTACTCAATCTGGATGGATATGGATAATTTTCAAAACTTCACAATCTTTTGTAGGGGATTTTGTATGAATGAGAAACTTCATATGTCGTCCTTTCAAGAAAGGATTTTAAAAATGTTCAGTTGATTTCGTTGACACAGAATTTCAATATCTCCCACCTCCGGAATTCTGGAATGATTTGCACTGAATGAGAATCCACGAAGATAGACTTTTCATTATCGAATGGGTTTACAGTTACACAACGTCGCATCCATCCGACACACAACGCTACGATTAGCAGAGTGAAAATCACTCCGTCCTGGAAGTGGCGCAAAAATAATTCCAGAGTCACTCCATTATGGAGCGTTGTCATGTAATCGCATGAACCCGGTAAACTTTTTTCAAAACCAGTCAAGAAATGCGGAGGAATATCATACTTGAGCAAGCAAACCGTCGTAGTGTACAGTGGCGTCGCCACGAGGTGGACTTGGGTGGACTTGTCCACCCCAGTTTTCCCAGAGGTCGATTTTCTTGTCCACCCCAGTATATTTGGGCTGGCAACGCCCCTGGTAGTGTAACCTAGAATTTCAAACCAGACTGAAAATCACTCTGCCCCGATTGCAATCCGATAAAGTGTAACTCTTTAAATTCGTTTTTTAAATTCACAGATCATAGAAAAACAACAAATCCAGAAGAATTCTTGAATCTTTTTTGAATTCAGAAGATTTCAGAATAATCCCTGCGCCTATGATGGTCGTCTCCTGAGAAATTATTGAAATAAAATACGAGAAATTCACAGTATGATATTGGGAACTGTTGCCGTTTAGTCATTTGCTAAAAGTGTCAGACTTTAAGGAGTTCTGAAATCATAAATTTTGATTTTTCTAGCATTCTGTTTTCTAAAATAGGTAAGTTTTTTTAGGTTGAAAAGAACACGCTCTTTAGACTCTAAAAGTTTTTGTATTCGCCTTTAGATTTGTGGACAACTTATTACGTAATTGGCCAATATTTCACGTCACTGTAAAACAATAGGAAACAATATAAGACAGAATCTAAATCACAACCCAGCCAATTCTTTTATCAGTAAAGATATGATAGATGAGAAAGAACCAATCATTTTCTGGAGCACCTTCTACTTTTACCTCACAGTTATCGATATCAATCATATCGGACTCTGCGTTCAGGAGTGGGGAGTCATAGTGAATGCTGACAATAATTTCTAAAAGCCTTTTTGCTTTATATACTTTTTATTTATTGAGAAAAATTATTTGTCGGATTATTTCATGGGAAGAACCAAGAGACTTCATGTTAACGAAGCGAAATGGAAACACAAGAAAACTGCACGAGGAAAGACAATTTCCCTACATATTTCCCTCCGGACCATACTAGCTGCAAACCTTGCTATTTTCCATAACAACTGCAAACAACAATTTGCAAATCAATCAAGTGAAAAAGCCCCATTATATCATTTTACGCCTGGTTGACCTCCAATAAAATTGCATCATTATTGTCACTTTTTGCTGGAAAACTTTTAGTTGGATTGTTCCACGGTGAACACCCAGAGACCTTGTGTACTTCTTTGTCAAGGATGCTATTACTGAGCTTAATCATATTCTAGAGATAATTGCAGTCTTCTTAAGTAGTAAGAAAAGCAGCTCTTATTTTTTCAAGTTTCTCCATCGTCTACATTCCTGGAGTATTATTCATATACGATATATTCTGGGTAAGTTTTTAATAATTTCATATGTATCCATGAACTTTCAGTTCACGTTTTTAACAGTAAAACTCACAAAACCATCTGTTCGCACTATTTTCATATAATATCAAGATCAACGGTTTAAAGCTCTACGGCTGCCTAAACTCAAAATGGTAACTCAAAAGTTGAGCGCATGTTAGACGGCATGCCAAGTTGTGGTATACCATGCTAAATCGCTGGTGTGAGTATTTACAAAAACAATCTGGGCTTTCTTCCTATGAGTTCTCAAACAGGTTTCAATGCAATTAAATAAAATGTCTTTCCTTGGAGGTAGAGTAAGTCATGACGTTGCTGAAGGCTGTGAGCTTGTGGTACTGTATATTCTTTACCAGCTGGATAAATATGCGAGATGCAGGACATTTGTCTTTTTATCGAGACAATGGTTAGCTGTCATGTACAAAAGATCAGACTCATAGTTTGGGCGCATAAAGAAGAGCATCAATAAGGCAAAATATCATTTTGGTGAGATAAAACAGCGGGAACTTAAATTCATTAGACACATTATTTATATATCAGACAAATAGATTTTCTATTTTATTTTTTTCATTTGATATCATTAATAAAAGGTAAAAGTTACGGTTAAGTTATTGATTTCCGAACTGCCCTTTCACAACCAAAGAAAATAGATTTTAAAATTTAATATCAAAGTAAATAAAAACAAAATTCAATTAACCTAATGATTATCAGATTATAAGAGAAAAGAAAAGAAATAATGCCAAAACAACGAGTATTAGCCTAGATGTTGCTATTGACTTTAAATGTGGCTTTAAATTGGTGTAAGGTCTGTGCTGTCTTTTCAACAGCACCAAGTTTACTCCATAGTCATCGTCGTCGTCGTAATCGTAGAATACTCTGGTCAGAGCCAAGCTTCCGTTATGGCAGCGTGGTAGGAACGTTTATTTCTAACAACCCTGGTTGCCTTTTCAAAAGACCCAAAAGCCTCTTTTACTGTTCTGTCCCATCTATACCTTGGCCTTCCTCTGCTTCGTTTTCCGGAAATGTATTCTTCGAGGTTCCCATCATGCCTCCCTATGTGACCAAAGTAGGCCAGCTTTCGCTTGCGCATTTATTGCAGTAGCTATTCACTGCTTACATCCAGTTCCTTTCTGACGTCTTCATTTGTACGCCGTTGTACCCAGGGGACTCTCAAAATCCTGCAGGAGTATTTGTTTTCGAATGCTGTGATTCTATTCTCGTCTGCCTTCCATAGGATCCATACCTCGCAAGCATAAGTTGCTATTGGAAAGATGCAGGCTGTGAGAACTCTGAGCTTCGTCTCCTTATCCTGTACTTGCCACAACTTTTTCATTTCATTCAAAGCTTTCAATCCCATGGACAGTCTACTCTTGATTTCCTTGCTGACATCACCATCGCTCTGGATTCTTGTACCAAGATACCTAAGATTATCAACTTCCTATAGCTCTGACCCATCAACATTAACTTTATCAACATCTCTTTTACCCTTCTTTACCACTGCCATTACCTTTTTCTTGGTATTCATTAGAGGTATTCATTTTCAAACCATAATCTTTGCTCTTCTCATTTAGAGATGTAACATATTTATTCAGACCGGATCCTGACTTCGATATCATTGCTGCATCATCTTCGTATCTTAGATCTCCCATCTTTGAGCCTGCCACATTTAGTACATCAAACTGTTCTATCTGCTCATCGTTCACTACCCCCTTCATTATGTTTTCGGTGTAGATGTTAAAGAGTGCTGGGGAGAGTATGCATCCTTGTCAGACACCCTTCTTGGTGAAAAAACCAGTCTATAATTCCACATTCTAGTCTGACTGCTCACTGCTGATCCGAATACAAAGATTTTATCAATTTAATCACATGTGGTGGAAATCCCATTTTCAACATCAAAGTCCACATTTGCTTGTATCTGGCATTATCAAAGGCTTTAGAGTAGTCCACAAAACAGATGTACAAATCTCGGTTCATTTCGTAGCATTTCTGAATCAGTAGTTGGAGGTTGAATATGTGGTTTCTGGTACCTCGATGTTTCATAAATCCTGCCTGAGCAGCATCCATTTCCATGACCAGTTTCTGGGTCATTCTGTTGAGGAGTATTTTCAACATGATCTTACTAGCGTGACAGATGAGGGATATTGTTCTATGATTTTCACAACATTGCAGATCTATCTTCTTCGGCAAAGGCACAAATAGAGCACGATACCAGTCAACATGCCATTCTTCGTCTGCCAGATCTTCACACAGAGCTCGTGCATCAGGTTGGTAATTGCTTCTTCGCAAGCAAGTAATAGTTCTGCTGGCATACCATCGCATCCTGGTGACTTCCCCTCTTCAATGCTTTTAATGCCTCTTCTACTTCAGACCGCAGAGGCGTACCATCTGAATATTGCAGTGAAGTTTCTTCATTGGTAAGAAGAGTGCTCTATACCTTAAAAGCTAGAGCAAGATACAATAGAAGTACCTAACACACAAATAACACTACATATATGTTGTTACTCGAAGTTTCACTCTATTACGATCATTACATAAGAAAGATCTGTCTGATCCAGAAAAAACCTGAAAATTTTGGATTATCTGGATGTCACACTGAATCTACTAAATTGAACACATGCACCTTACAAAAAGCAGAATGATCAACCAACCACTTTATATCAACACAAAATCCAGCCACCCACCTACAATTTTCAATTACCTTCACGCATTCATCAATAAAAGATTGAACAAAATATCCAGCAGCAAGGTTATGTTTGAAGCGGCAAAACCGATGTTCCATCAAGCCTTGAGATCTACTTGTTACCAGTATCAACTATTCTATGAGAATCCAGAACTACGCACGGGGAAGAAAAGAGAGAGTTTAGCAAAAGTATAGGAATAAATGTCTACAGAATCTTTCTCGAACTGATCGGAAAAGTACTTCTCAACCAACCACAAACTCCATAAAATATTTCATAGAAATACCATCAGAGTAAGCCACAATTGAATACAAAATATTAAGGCACTTGTTCAAATACGACCTCCGAGTAGATCTGTTTACAATGTTCATAATATCAAAGTAGGAAAAATCTGACAAAACTTAGAGTTGGATTTAGCCCACTTAATAACCATCAATTTAGACACAGCTTTGATTGCTTAAGTCTCTTGTGTGTGTGCGGTATTGGAAACAATGATAATTAACATTATCTCCTGCAATGCCCCCTTTTTCACCACGCTCGTAGCGATCTCTGGTCAGCTTAGATATGCTCCCCATTTAGACTTTTCAATTTTGGACGACGAGGCAATCAGTAACCTCTTTTTGTATAGTGACGGAAAATTAAACATCGTCTCAAATAGAATTATTCTAGAAGCTAGAATTTCTTTCATTGATAAAACTAAGCGGTTCTTATAGCATTCTGATATGTTATAACCATCCTGTAACAACCTTTTTCTTTGGCTTTTGTCTTTTGTCGTCTTTTCTTAAACTTTAACTTAAATGAGGATTTTCCGAATTTCATGAAAGATAGGGACCTGATGACCTCTTTCCCCGCCACTCATGGCACATGTGAAATGTATTCTTCAGGTTTTGTTGCTATATTTAAAAAAGGCACTGGTAAAACAAAAACATATACAGGAATAACATAAAATGTTATTAACTTCAACTGCTGCTCTTGAAAAATCAATTTATGGTATACATAAACAAAAATGCTTATCTTAACCTGACTCAGTTGAGAGTTGGAAATTTGATCACAACTTTACAAAGCCAATTTGCAAAACAAACGATGGAATTGATGATACAGGTCACTTTTTGTTGCTCTGCCGTGCCTTTGACGCACAGAAGAGAAACTTTTTTCCTTGGATACCTGCTTGACTAAAGCAATCTTGCAATAGGACCAGATCTATGGGATGGACCAGGGACGCACTGCTTGATTATTCTACATGCTATATTTACCCTTTGGGCTGTGCATGTAAACCAATACCATACCAAGATAGTAAGTTTAGTTCATATGAAAACGTAAACCATATGTACGGCTATTTGATGAAAGATCCACCATGTTGTTTGGTGGTGCCAAAATTACTCACAGTGAGTAAGTTACTACCATGTTTTTTGATTTCGAAGGCAAGCTTGTGTTGATTGCTTTTCCCACACCATACCAATCATTCACCTCTTTTCTGATTGGCCTATTTCGATCCACATCTAGGTATAAAAATCAGTTAGGTTCCTGTTTCGATCACATTCTGACGTATTACTCTGTTGAGTGTCAGACAAAAAGCTTAAGTAATCTATGTATTCGTTTCACTATGTTTCCGATCTTCCTGGCTATATTAAACATTATTTCACCTGACCATTTGTTGATAAAAAGATCTAACACGTGATGAAGAAAGGAGTGATAGTAACAAATAAAAATTGTTAAGGTGCTGTGAAAATATTGAGGAAGAGTCAAACAGGTTCCAGCAGAATATTTTATCTTTTCTAGGAGATGCAGCATTTTTCATTTGCTGCAGACACTTTGCCACCCCCGACCCCAAAGTAATAGGATTAAGACATCACCAATGGTAAAATCTCATGACCCTCGGGGGCTCTGCCCCCTGGACCCTTTGACCGGCTCACAATGACCAAAGACACCTTGTTTTGCCTGTGGAATATGACTTTCTACCTACTTCCTATTACATTTTTTGTAATGATTCTGGCATTCCTCTTTCCTGGCTTCGCCCATAGCGGAGATCACGCCCCCACGGGCCCCTTTGAACTCACTGAGCATCCCTCTGAAAACGTTTCCAGTCTGTACCTGCTATAACCCCTTTCAATTTCTACATTTTACACCCTTCGGTTTCTTTGTTTACTGAAAAATTGGCATTGAATTAATTGTCAAAAGGTGTAACTTTCTATTGTGGTCCTATTTTGCATTTTAAAACAATCTGATTTGCCTCTCCAAAAATAGATAGATTCTCGATTATTTCATCCGTTTGGCTAACTTACTTATAAAATTTTATTAAATCATATTTGACAACTTTATATTTTGAATTAATTGATGTTTTTTTACTGAAAACAAATCTTGATTTAGATTTGATTTGACTGGCTGGAGCGGAAATAAAATCTGAAAATTTCAAAGTGATTCTGAATCTGAATCTAAGATCAAATAAATCTCGAATTTCAAACGAAAGCGAAAGAAACACACCCAAACTCAAAATCACTCGCAGACAATAATGGCGGCACAAAAACTAAAATCTTTTCTAGAGAAGCAACTTCTCGTTGCTGTGATTTCAGGAGATTCAAACTATGTCGAGAAACTGATTCAATTATGTGATGGAACATTCCGAGATAATGGTGGAAATACACTTTTGCATTTTTATTCATCAGTCGAAATAACGAAGATGTTAATTGAGAAAACAAATGTCGACGTTAACAGCAAAAATAAATTTGAATGGACTCCACTTTACATGTGGTGTCTATACATGAGTAATGAAAATGGTAAAAAAACTTGCAACAGGATAAACAAGAAAGAATTCACAAGAAATTACAAAATCATGAAATGCCTCCTTCAATCAGGTGCGAATTGTAATCTGCAAGATGATAAAGGGTTAACTGTTTTAAATCAAGTTCTTGTATCGTGTTTGAACCCTGAAGTTAATTTGCTAGAAGATCAACAAATTTCATTAGTTCGATTGTTGTTGTCTCATAATGCTGACCCTAATATCAAAAGTGATGATGAGAGACAGACACCATTACATTGGGCTATTCATTTGCAATCTACAAGTCTGGTGAGATTATTAATCAACCACGGCTCAAATGTTAATGCACAGAATAAGTTGGGAAATACACCACTTCATTTGCTGGCACTCAAATATGATGATGATTACGAATGTGAAACAGCAACATTATTCTTAGAAAATGGGGCAGACCCAACATTGCAAGATAAATATGGGAAAACAGCTCTTCATGAAGCTGCAATTAACAACAAGGAAAAGCTAGTTCTTTCGCTTTTGAAATCCGAACTTTCCAATAGATATTATAAACTTTCACTTCATCAACCCGAAAAAATAAACTCAATTCTGCACATTGAAGATAAGAATGGCCAGACTCCATTACATTTTGCTGTTACAAGTAATCATACACAAATTGCACTCTTACTCTTAAGCAATGGAGCTGACGTGAATGCAGTTGATAAATATGGAAGTTCTGCCTTGCATTATGCAGCTTACAAAGGTCATTATGACATGATAAAGTATCTGAGGGATGCAGGTGGAAACCCTGAGCTTGCTGATGAAAATGGTAATACACCTGAGATTTTTGCCTTGAGAAGAAATTACTACAAAACAGTAGCAGCTTTTCAGGTAGAACCAGCACAATTTCCAGAGAATATAAAACAAATAATCATCCCTGACCCAATTCCTGATAATACCATCTCTCTTCAGAGATATCCATGTGATGATGATGTTTGCTTCCCGATTTTCAATTTGACACCCAATCAATCAAACCACATTCCAGTTGAAACCTGGGATAGTTTGTTGGAAAAGAAATTCCATGAAGATTCCAGAAAATTCCTGAAAAATTTGATGGATGTTCCAGGAATGGGCAAAATACCAAAAATCAGTGAGGTCAATGAAATAAGGCAAGCGATTGAGACATTTATAGACGAGGTAACAAAATGCATCTCTATTATTGACAGTCGATTCAAAGGAGAAATATTAAAGAGTGGTAGCGTGTATGAAGATACAAAGGTTGGAGATCCAGATGAATTTGATTACATGTTTATTCTGACAGAATTCGAGAAGATTTGCTCAATCAACATTACTGATCAAACTTATGATGATCTTGAAATTGAAAAACAACCAAACCAACCTGACAATGAATTTGATGAGTTTTTTGAAGGGGAAAACCTGGCATGCAGGAAAGTGATGAAGAAATTTGTTGAAACCTGTACTAAAGCACTATTCATGATAGATCACAAGTCTTTGCCTGACAATTTGTATGTTATGAATCAAACTCAAAAAACCAAAAAAGGACTAGCTGTTAAACCTGGAATCACAACTTGTGAAATTGAATTTGAATGGTGTGGACCATTTTACAAACATCTGATCATAACAGCTGATTTGGTGCCAGCAATTAGGGTGAAGTCATGGCCAAAATTTGCTAGGACTGAATCTGGATTATTAACCCAAGATATAACCAAACAAGGATGTCACGTGGTGCAAAAGTCTGACAAATGGAGACTTTCCTTTTCACTGGCAGAACAAACTATCATGAACAGACTGTCTGATAACCTAAGATCTGCTTACATTGAAGCTAAAGTTGCACGTGACCCTCAGGTTACTATGAAGTGTGTCATTTTTGAAGAGAAAACAGAGGATTGGAAGAATCAATTGAGTGGTAAGCCAGTCATTGATGGAAGAAAGTTGATCCCTTCGTACCTGTTGAAACTCGTGTTGTTTGACTGCATTGATGACTATCAACAAGATGGCAGAGATACATCAGAGATCACCTCAGCTACAATATTTTCAAAGCTGCACAACTGCTTACTAGAGAACAGTCCTGTTCCATTCTATTTCATGAAGAGACACAATTTTCTTGAGAAAGTTTTTAATGAAGAACGCCCTCGTGAACGTGTTGCTTTTGCAGTATCCGTCATTGACTGTTTTTTCAAGCATAAACACAATACGAATGATGATGACATCCAATAAAAATCTGAAAGGTTTGAGACTTTGTTTGATTATTTGCAGAATTGTTAGTTTTCATCTTGGCGGGTATTTTGATAATGTTTTAACAAATGGGAGCATACACTTTTTCCATAGGGAAAATGTCAATAAGCAACCAGGGCTGGAATTTCCAATACAATAAACAAACCCACGGCTCAGCATGAAACAAATCATGCAACTAGCATATAAGCAACCATGCTGAAAGCTCTTTACTTTATTTGATCACATTTGTGCCAGTGTTAAAAGAAGCATATTTGGTATTTTGAAAGTTTCTTTGCAAGTATATCATCAATTTAAACAGTTAGGGTACAGGGAAATTCATAGAGATGCAAGATATACATTTTGCTTGTTTTTGAAAATTTGAGGAACTTCTCAGCAACTTTGAGGGCTGAAAATCTATATTTAAACAACTTTGAAGAAAGTGCATGAAAGGGCGGCTAGAAACCACAAGACTATAAAATACCCCCAGTCCGCAATGAAATCAAATCTGGAGCTACTTGATTTTGAAATCAAATCCATAAATGAAATAACTGCAGCCGATAAAATTAATTGCAAACAAAGACCTGATCTAGGTTTATCTTTTTTGTATTGATATCAAATGAATTTTATACCTCCATGCACTGCACATCCTCTGGTGTAATGCTGTCGCTGTGGTCGCACCAGGTTTCCTTCGACAAAGGGACCAGAACCCCCCGACAAAGGGGCTTTTACCCATAATGATTTAAATGATTTGCTACGAGACAATGATGAATATTAAGTTATATCTATACTGAGACAAGATGGGCCAACCTCCACCGACAGGGGTGTTGTATACCCCTGATTCCCTCCCCTAGTTCCACCACTGTTGTATTGATGATATCCCTCCATGTATTTCACAAACTCCGGTGTACAAAAATTTTCTTATAAGAATATTCAGCTGGAGCTCAGTACTAAAGATTCCATAGCTGTTGGGCAAATTAGAGTACTCAAAATTGCCTCGCAATTGCTCTTCAAAATTTGCTTCTTAGAATACTGTCTCTCAAGATGTTGTATAACAAATTTCGGTAGTATTTTACATACAACACTGTGCCAGGTTACTAATATCCACTGTAACCTACTTCTACGATTTTCATTGCCAATTGGATCCGGACTAAAATTTTGAAATTGCTTAGCATTCCTCTATCCAGTATTAGAATTTCTAAAATTTCTGTCTTTTCGATAACTGCTTTGCTTATAAAGTAGTTGATTACCGCTCTTCCGTGTCAAATGCCCTGCTGAGGCTGACCATATTTAACCATATGTAAGAATCTTACGAAATAGCAATTGGACTGTTAAGTTTTTATAAAACAAGCAGATGAACAGCACACTGATATGTCAGACCGTCAAGAGAGTCAAATTTCCCAACATTTAACACAACTGATAGTAAAACAGGCTTCCTAATCAATAAAAAAGTAAGAGCAATTTAACACAATTTCTAGATGAAAATAGAGGAATATTTAAGAAACAGCCAACTAAAAACAAATTTTACTGGTTCTTGTTAAGAAAAAAGAGTGTTACACAACTTTTAGTGACACAGGGTTCCCAATAATTGTAAAAGTAAGAACTATTAAAAGATATTTCAGGCTGAAAATAGAGGAATTTTAAAGAACAGCTAGCTTTAAACCAATTTTACTGGTTCTTATTAAGAAAGAAGAGTTTATTGCTGTAAATGTTGACCTATGTCATTTACTACCTTATTTGGTGTGTTGTTTGAATTATAAATTTTCTTTCAGTTATTGCAACGAGAGACTGTTACCGTAAGCTGAGATACAAACTGGATGGCCCCTACATGTCGAAGATCTTGGAGGATTAAACTAAGTCGTACCGTCAATTTTGCGAAAGAAAGCAACAGTGGAATCCATACAGATAAGTGCGAAATATTCATTAAATACAGTTTTAACCCGCCACTTAGAAACTGACTTATAAGCAACTTCAGCCTGTCAGATAGTAGCACATCTTTAAGGGATAGTAGCACTGATAAGGGATAGGACCAACTTTTATTTACTTATCAAAAAAAGCGTATGATAGAGGGTCTAGATACCGCAAGGCTTTACAAAATTCCACCAATACCCCAATTTGCAATGAAACTAAATCAAATTAAGCAGTTGCTTATGAAAAAATTGTTTGTACTGTTAAGGGATGTTCCATGGGGTGATTCTCTATAAGAAAGTAAATACATTCATTTTTCTATAAGAAACAATATTTAAGAAACTTAAGAGCCAGATTTAAAAACTTAAGAAACTTTGGTAGGAGATTTTGTGTGAAACAAAAAAGTTAAGAAACTAGATTTATAATAGATGTATTTTTCTTAACGAGAAAAATAACTACATGAATGAACTAATAGAAAAACAACTGCCATGTTATATTCAAGAAGATAATGATAGAAACTAAAGAAACGACGGTATATGATGGAAATTTAGGATTTTATGTTCAGAATCTTACTAAGAAACTTTTTGTACCATTATTTTGGTGTAACCTAAGAAACTCTGATACAAAGATTGAGCATAGTTTTTTATAAAAGAGTGAGTAACCCCTTGGTAATTTCTAGGGGAAGGCAACCCCCCTTCGATTGGGCTGCATAGGGCCATGCATTTGAAATACAAATTTTAACAAGAATCCTTTGCTCAGTCTGAGCCATTATAAAAGTAAGATTTGATTTGATAAAGAAATTATCTTGTGCATTTTTTAATAGCTGCTGACCCGGTTGTTAAGAAATGCAATGGAAAACGAGGGTATGCTGGTGCATCTGGGTGCTAGGGGGTTTTTACAGCTCTTCCTTGTCAAATGCCCCGCCAAGGCTGACCATATTAATCCCAATATGAGAATCTTACGAAATAACCATACGAATGATAAATTATTATGAAAACAAGCAGATTGACAGCACACTGATATGTAACATTGTCAAGAGAGTCAAATTTCCAATCAATCAACACAACTGATTGTAAAACATGCTTCCAAATCATTGTAAAAGTAAGAACTATTGAAAGACATTTCAGGCTGAAAATAGAGGAACTTTTAAGAACAGCCAGCTTTAACCCTATTACTACTGGGCTTTTTGGACCCTTGTACTACCGGGGGGGGGGGGCACATTGTGCCTTGTGAAGCAGGATCGCACGAACAATTTGAATTCTCGTTTTTCAAAAACTCCGTACACTGTTGTTGAACGCAAAGGAACAATGATTACTGCCGAAAATGCAGATAATCATCGTATTACTCGAAATATCTCGCATTAAAAACAATTCAACGATATGCTTAATAATCAACCAGATGATTCAGATTCGGAACTTGATATAACCCGCAAGGAAGTGCGAATGGAAGAGAATGTGAATCCAAGAGCAACTCGAAGTAGACGAGCACCTGAGAGATATGAAGACATTATAACGCGATAAAAGCTTGAAACTTGGTATAACTATAGAAATTTACTTGCTCTATCGATTGATGGTGTTTTCAAAACCATAATGGCTACCAATGACGTCACAGTGACGTCATAAGTCTGAAAAACCATGATTACTACTTATAGGCATTTAGCTTGTTATTGAAGCTATCCTTATTGTATTTTTGCCTCTCAAATGGTCTATTTATGAACAAAAAGCATTTTCAAATCATAATCTATGAATTTTTTCGACATTATTTCATATTTTTTCATATTTTTACCCTTTTTTCATAAATGTTCAAGTCGATGAATTTTACAATGAAGAAAAATAAGATTAAATAGCTATTCAGATTGAAAAATGGATTTTTTTCTAGTTTATCTCTAATTAGGAACGCCAAAAAAGGAATTTCAAATGAAAAAAATAATTGTCTTTTATAGATATGACGTCATAAACATTGATGACGTCATAGATTTTAAATTTTGCTTACGTCAGCAAATACTAATAAATTATATATCATTCAAAAGCCCTTGTCATAACAAAGCCAATGGTGCTTCAAACAAGTCTCTATGTTTTATAGTTGCAGAAATATAGGCCCTGAAACATTTTAACACCTGACCGCTTGTTGACAAAAGAGGTGTCACGTGATCAGCAAAGGTGTGATAGTAACAAAACTAATTTTTTTAGGTTCTCTGATAAATTTGAGGAAAAGTCGAACAGGTTCCAGTACAATATTACGTGTTTTTTTAGAGATACAGCATTTTTAATTTGCCGCAGGCACTTTGTGCCCCCCCCCCCGGCCATAATAGGGTTAAACCAATCTTACTGGTTTTTATAAAGAAAGAAGAGCGTAGTTGCTGGAAATGTTGACCAGTGTTATTTATTACCTTATTTGGTGTGTTTTTTAAATTATAAATTTCTTTTCAGGTATTGTAATGAGAGACTATTACTGTAAGCTGGAATACAAACTAAATGGCCCCTATTCGTCGAAGACCTTGGAGGATTAAACTGAGTCGCAACGTCAATTTTGCGAACGAAAGCAACAGTGGAATGCATACAGATAAGTGCGAAATATTCATCAAGTACAGTTTTAACCCGCCACTTAGAAACTGACTTATAAGAAACTTCAGCCTGTCACATAGTAGCACATCTATACTCAAATCTTCAGCTTGAACATTCATATTGTTGCAGAGAATGATTTTGATTGCAAAGATTTGGCATTACATGTAAATCCAGCGACTTTTCTGCTTAATATATTTTTGATTCTTTATCTATTCTTGTTAACCTATAAGAAACTAGGCAGCCTGGTTTTGTAACATTTAGTTTCTTAGTGGTGGGTTGATACTGTAACATGTGATTCTTAAATGCATTCCATGACCAAACACACTGAACATTCCATTGAACATTACTGGACAACTTTGGCACAGTATAGAAAGTCAAGAGTGTTCAGCCACCTTGTTCAAGCATATTCAATTCAGCCTTATTAGATCACGTGCAGTCAAGTTTCACCCTGATCAAAATTTTTGATTGACAATTTGTAGAGCTTCTGAACATTTTCTTATGTTTTGCCGATGTTCAGTGATGTTTGGAGCGTTTGGCCAATCATGGGACATAAGTTCAATTGGCACGTGCACATTGAGCCTCGAAGTACCAAAATCAAATTGAATGCTCAGTGTGTTTGGCAACCAAATATTGAACAAGATTCAGTATTACTAAACTAAAGTTGAGTAATGCTCCATGGAATTTCCCTTCTCTTTGGCCCGAGCTCTTTTTCAAACGTGCATATCAATACCAGGCTTTCTGGAATGCACTCTTTTTCATAAGGAACCAATTTATCAGGAGCGCACTTTAATATTCTACATTTTGTTATTAGAAATGATCAGAGAAACACAATTTGTTTACTGCACAACAGAACAATAGCTAAACTCAAATCAAACCTATTTGCACAAGAGATTAGGCCTCATACATGGTCTTAGTGCATAGGGTAACCGTTATATAGATTTCAAATAGCATGTATCAAAGTCATTGAGTCAATATATTACACGTACAGGTAGAAAGGTAAACACTTAAGAAACTTTTCCTACTAAGATCATTGAAGATCTTTTTAGTTTTATAGACAATATCTTTCTGCACAACTCGTTAACTCTCTCTTCTGATTGAGTTGTCTGAAAAACAAAACACTCATCTATTAATATGCAAATATGCAATAATATATCAATTCTTGCAGTGTTAAGTGAGTTAATATAAGGAACTAATAAGGAACTTTTAGTAGTACAAAGTGGTCAAACGAGGTTCTGAAATTAGGAAACTAAAGAACTTAATTGAACAAATTTCCTTGTTGCTAGATAAACATTCAAGTTTTGACAATGTAATGATTCTTGGACACTTCAATTTAGAACCCAGTAATATCGATTTGGTATCACTCACTCGTGATCCTAATTTAAATAATTTGATTAAACATCTAATGTATTTATATCATGTATTTATTAAAGCACTTGCTTTAAACACCCATAAGAGAACCAAGCTAATGGGGGCTAGTAATAAGTAATATATGTCAAGGGAATTGCGTAAAGCAATTATGCTAAGATCAAAGCTAAAAGTTATTGCAAATAAAAGTAAGACCGATGAAGTCAAAAGAAGATACAGAGATCAAAGAAACATTGTTGTGAAACTAAATAATCAAGCGAAACGAAACTTTTTTAATTCATTACAGTCAAAAACAAATGCTACTGACAAACAATTTTGGAAAACTGTAAAATCATTGTTTTCAGGGAAAAATCCAATGAGCGAGAAGACAATTTTTATTGAAAATGATCACATTCTCTCAAATGATAAAGAAATTGCAGAGTGTTTCAATAATCATTTCATAAATATTATGCATTCCCTTGATATTAACCCTATCTTCAGGATAGGCCCTGTTGAACACGAACATCTATCAACAGAACAAATTGTTTTGAAAGCGATAGAAAAATATAAAGACGATCCGAGCATATGTAAAATAAAAGAAAAATTCGAATCAACTGAAATAAGGTTTAATCTAGCGCATGTCAATCCTTTGGAGGTTATCAAGCAGATTAATTTCCTTGATAAAAATAAATCAAAATGTGGACATGCTCCAACCTCTCCCTTAAAGGAGACAAAAAACATCATTTTTCCTTATCTTACTGATTGCATTAATTCAGCAATCTTTGAATACAGTTTCCAGATGAACTAAAGGAAGCAAATGTCTCTTCTATTTATAAGGCCGATGACAAAACATCAAAACTGAACTTTAAACCTATAAGTGTCTTACCATCTGCTTCTAAAATATATGAAAGGGTCTTAAAGACACAAATTTCTGTTTACTTTGAGGGAAATTGCAAGAAATCCTTTGTGGATCCAAGTAAAGCTACAGTACCAAGCATGCCCTAATGAGAGTTATTAAGAAATGGAAAAAATGCCTAGATGATTTTATTATGGCTGGGACAGTTTTAATAGACCTGTCAAAAGCCTACGATTGCCTGCCCCATGACCTTTTTAAAGTAAAACTGGAGGCTTATGTGTTTGAATTAAATAGCTTAAAACTTATGTATAGCTTTCTTAATGACTGTTATCAAAGGGTCAATGCTGGATTTGACAGATGAAACCAATCTGAAAACACTATCGGAGTTCCACAGGGATCAGTATTTGGTCCTCTGCTATTTAAAAAAGTTATCAATGACCTGTTTCTTATAAATCTGGTCCTTGAAGTTTGCAATTTTGCAGACGATAATACGCTATACTCATGTGGCAAGACTTTGAAGAGATCGCCACTTGTTTAGAAATAGAAATTGATCTTAATAAATTTTTTTAAGTTTGTTCAGATTGAATGCAATGATGGCAAATGCAATCAAGTTCATGTTACTTGGCCTAAAGAAGAAACATGAACTACGTCTTAACATCAATGCAAATAAAATACAAGCTTTAAATCATGTGAAGCTTCTAGGAATAGAAATAGACAACAAACTAAACTATGAGTATCAAAATCAATAAAAAAGTCAACGCGTTTCTAGACTGAATAGACATATCTCCAGATAACAGGCATCAACGATATGCAACACTGTGATTCTGTCAAATTTCAACAATTGCCCCTTGACATGGCTTTTCTGCACTAAGGATGCAAATAAGGGGATTGAACGTACATACAAGTGGGCTCTTAGAGTTCTTTATGGAGATTTTGAATCATCATTTCAGTCACTAATTTCTAGCAGTGACTCCGTTAGTATCCATGTGAAGAACCTACAAAACTAATGAAAGAAATTTATAAAACGCTAGATAATATAAATCTATCCATTGTATGGGAATTTCATGAAAAAAATATCTTCCCCATAACCATAGAATAAATATCTATGCAAGCTGCCCTAAGTAAAAACTAAAAGCATTGGATTAGACTCTAAATCATTTAGAGGAAGTCTTCTTTGGAATACCCTTGACTACAATATAAAAGAAGAAAAGTCGGTCTCCAAATTCATAGAGAAAATAAAAACCTGGGACGGAAAACGATGCACCTGCAGAGTCTGCACACGCAAAAGCCACATTTCTCAATTTTTATTATCTGTATTATCGTATTATAAGATAGTATGTTTTTATAATTATTTAGATTAGTTTGTTAGTAGATTAATAGTTGTTATTAATTATTTTCGTATTAGTTGGTATAATTATCAAGGGTTCATATAGGTTATAGAGAGCCTGTAAAAGAAGCCTTGATAATGATGGACTTGCAAGAGCTCTTTTGATGGATCTTTCAAAAGCATTTGATTATATTGACCACAACCGCCTGATTGCAAAGCTTCGTGCTTATGTTCTATCAGCTGATGCTCTTGGTCTTATTTATGATTACTTATCCAATAGGAAACAAAGAGTGAAAATAAACGATTAATTTAACTCGTGAATTGACATAAAAAAAGGGCGTGCCCCTGGGATCTGTCCTTTGGCCTCTTCTATTCAATATCTTTATTAATGACATCTTTCTGTTTGTCAGTAGTCAAGTATGTAATTTTGCCAACGATACCACTGTTTTTGATGCCATCCTGAGAAAATTTAATTCTAAATCAGTTAGAGACAAACACGACCGACCTTTCGAAACTGTTTTGTGATAATTACATGAAACTAAACGTTGAAAAATGTCACCTCCTGATGATTGGAAACAAAACTGATGATATACCCAACAATATTTGGAAGTGATGTTTGAATAACAGAAAGTGAAAACAAGAATCTTTTCGCAGTTTTTTTTTATAAGAAACTTAATTTCCGGACTCATATCAACCAGATTTTTAAAAAATCTGCCAAAAGCTACACACTCTTGCACGTCTGTCTAACCATGTGGACTTTGATCAGCTGAAATCATTGATGAATTTTTTCATTAAGTCACAATTTGGTTAATTTCCAACTATATTCATGTACCATAATCTTAATGCAGAAATTAATGAAATGATCGGAATAGTTTGCAAAGACAGTGTGAGCAGATGCACTATTGTAAAAGACAAACTCTGTTACCATACATCAACAAAATCTGCGTTTGCTGATGATTGAAGTTTATAAATAAAAGAATACCCTTAGTCCTTCATTTAAGAACGATATATTTGAAGAAAATCATCACAAAACTACTCGTTGAGAACAAATAATCATCTGAAAGAGCCATGAGTTCGCACATTAGCGTATAGAACAGAAGATATCAAATACAGAGGTTGCATTCTATGGTCATCCTTATCCAATGATCTAAAAAAACTGTCAATCCCTTAAACAATTCAAACACAGCACCAACAAATTGAAAGCCAACAATTGTTCTTGCAAATTATGTCTTTTATTTTTACAAAATTAAAGGTACACTAACTGAATTTTAAACTTCTAATTAGTATCACCGTATAGATTTTAGTTTTTATCATTCCTGTAACATAGTTTGCTTTAATTAGCTTATAGTTAGTACTGTAGTAGCCTATATTAAACTATTTCTATTCTTATTATGATATAGTGTGATCACTCGTGTAATGATGGTATCCCTCCCATGTACTGAAAGCTATCCCTTCATGTACTGCTCAACCTCTACACAACCTCTGGTGTACTGCACAGACGTTCTATGCAGTGATTCCATATACGAAAGTGAATACCCTTGCTAATTTCTTGGGGAGGCGATCATCCTTCTACTTGGCTTTATACGGCTATGCATTTAAGATATTTCATTTTTATAAGAAACCTTTGCTGCGGGCTAAGTCTCCATTATTCCTTATTTCAAGCACATTTCGGAAGGAATTGTTATCCCAGTCATACAGGGTTCCAAGAAATAGGGAACATACCCTAATTTAAAAAAGAAAAACAAGGGAACATGAGACAAATTAAACAGGGAACAAGGGAACATGGACAACAAGCAGGAATCAGGGCCACAAAAGATCAACATTTCTTCTTAGAACATTTCCAATTTCTATAACCAGGGGTCATTTAACATCAAAATTTACCTTTCACAGATTTAATATCAAATTAAGTGAGATCACCACATTGTTAAGTTATAGTATGTGCGCTAAAAATGTATTTTCAATTTTTAAAGAACGATTTAATTCAATAAATTGAATAAGCGAGGAAAATCGTAAAAATTTTGAAACACAGTTACTGCTGAAGCTATGTGTCTGACAATATCAAGAGTACGTCAGAAACATATAATAAATCAAACCTAATATATTGTTACTTTACCTAAACGTGCATCGAAATTTACTAATATCGCCATCCTTCAGTTCTAACGATGCATCTGATGGGAAAAACAGGCTTCCAAAGAAAAACAATTAAAAACACCTCAGCCTCAATAAAGAGAAATGTTAAGAACAGTATCAAAAATTATGATGCACAGTGGCCTTATGTATACGGGGTGTTGAAACTGCAAGACAATACTGTTCCTTTTGTATGGTTCATTTTTAATTGTTTGTAGACTTGATTAAGGATACAACTAATTGAGTTAGAAAACGTAAAAGATTAGATTTAGCAACAAGAATCATTGGCTATTGATACAAATTTAGATGCAAATAACTCTCGATATTTATTAATATCTTATTATCTATTATATTAGTCATAGATATGTCAGAATTGCAATTGTTACTTTAATGCTATAGCATAATTACTTCTATTGCTTTGTATGGTGTGGTTTTAGATTATTAAATTCTATTTAATTGCTTTGATTTTAAAAACTATTTTAAAAAGGCATTGTCAAGAAAAATAGGTATTCTGGAAAAGATGTAATGTATACAATGGGTAATGATTTATTTTGCCGTTGTTGGACTCCAAAACAAAAACCAAAGTAAATGATCGAAGGCTTCCGACTGATTTTATGACATTATGAGTGAGTAGAGGCGATCAAACTCAATTGTTTGCAGCAAGTTTTTGTGGGTCACATAAATTGATTTTCGTAGAGCTTGGAAAGCTTTTATTTTGAGAAAAAGAATAGCACTAACATGTAGAGAAGAATGTATTCTTTCTTATCGATATTATTTGCGATTGGGTTTAATATCGTAAAATTTCGTGACAATGCTTCTTTAATGCTACTATGTTTTAGTAAATTAGATTATAGGCAATTTGGAATACATCATATCTATTCTTTAAAAATGCTAATTATGATGATTATGACAAACATAGTTATTAATGTTTTTACAATTATGATAACGATGACTCATTTTTGATTGATATGGATAATTTCCAAAACTACAGAATTATTTTTTAGGGGATTTTATTTGAATCAGAAACTTGGCATACATCATATATTATAGGAAACTTGGCATACATCATATATATTCTTTAAAATGTTAATTATGATGATTATGACAAACGTACTTACTAATATTCGTATAATTATGTTAATGTTACTCATTTTGGATGGTAATGGAAATTTTCAAAACCATATAATATTTTGTAGGGGATTTTATTTGAATCAGAAAGTTCTTATGTTGTCCTTACAAAAAAGGATGTTGAAAATGTTCAGTGAACTTCATTGAAAGAGAATTTCAACTTCTTCCACCTCTGGGATTCTGGAATGACTTGCAATGAATGAGATTCTACGAAGTGAGACTTTTCATTTTTTATATAAACACGAAATGAATGAAGATAGGCCTTCAGCATAAGAAACTATTCGTTATATAATTCTTGATGAAAGTTTAATAAAATACTCTGTTTAGAAAATCTAGCAAAGTTTCTTACACAAAAAAGTTGTCTGTCTAACTCTATGGCAGGGATTATGGTAGGGAAAATGTATCGCTTCACAAATAAATCCCAAATGATTTCTCGAGCTGTGAAACTGTTTATAAATGTTTGCAGGATTTTTGGGTGGTCCGGGGGCATGGACCCTTGAAAACGTTTGAAAAAATAAGGATCTGAGATTTGCTAAAAAAATACTTTCAATTAATGGAATATAAATGTTCAGTTAGTTTCTGTATGTCTTACGTGCCATCCAATTAGTGCTTATTATGTACCCCTTAGTTATGTATGGACTAGGCCTTATGCGTTGCAGATTTTCTTCTTTATCTTTCACTTGGATAGAGTGTTTGAAAACATGATATCGCTAGTAAAACTTATTATTGCTTCCTTACTACTCAAAATTACCCATTATGTTGACAACTCCCCACATTTAGATTTGTAACCCTTTATTTTAGACCATAACCCAAAGAATAAAGCTTACAATAATCCCTGTTTCTATAATGATCGTCTCTGGTTGTGTATTGTTTAGAATTAAGTATGTTAATTTTATGCAACTTGTATATAATGACGTTTTCTCTTGGACCGAACTTAGGAGAAATCCACAGTATGATATTGAGCATGGCTGCCGTTAAGTCATTTGCAAAAAATTTCAGACTTTCATAAGTTCTGAACTCATAAATTTTGATTTTTCTAGCATTCTGTTTTCTGAAAATGCAAATTTTCATGTTTAAAAGAGCACCTTCTAAGACTATAAAAGTTATTGTATTGGCTTTTAGATTTTGTGGACAACTTATTACGTAATTTGGCAATATTTCATATCACTGTAAAACACTAGTAAACAATATTTGACAGAATCTAACTCGCAGCCCAGCCGATTCTTTGATCAGTAAAGATATGATGCATGGAAAGAACCAATCATTTTCTGGAGCACTTTCTACTTTTACCTCACAATTATCGATATTGATCTCATCTGGAATTCAGTGTTCAGGGGTCGGGAGTCTTAGTGAATGCTGACAATAATTTCTAAAAGACAATAAAATAATGTCGTAATGTTTAGGCGCCTCTCATGTTTTTTTTTCAACCCATCAAAAGTTAATTTGATGTCGAAAAGGAGGGTGACACCTTCTTTTTCATTTCCTTTTTCTATTCTTACGTAGGGTCCTTGCACCCAAAGTGGCCACCCTTTTAAACATTAGTAATGATAAGAACTCTCGAAAATTGCTCGAGCCTTCACTTGCCATAGAATTACTTCTCATTCTATTGTCTAAGTCCCACTGTAATTTCAATGCAATCTTTCAACTCGTTTTCTCAAAACAACAACACAAGCAAAGAAGGGTCAAAATGGCCTAAATCAAGAAATGTATTGCAAGTGGCCATTAGGCTTGTACAACTGTTGAGCGCCATCGCAGCCGCGAGAAAGAACATGGTTGGATAACAAACCAATGAAATCGCAAATGAATCACATGGCATGACCACTTTTGAAACTACTGAACCAATTGAGTACCTTTCAAAATGTTCCCTCCTGCTCAGTTCGAATGAAAATAATTTCAAAACTATTTGCTCATATTTCAAGTCAGAAGTTGGAATATTGTTCAAAGATTATTCAAAGTTTTTTATCATTAAAAATATCGAAATAAAAGACTTTAAGGAAACATGACTTTGAAAAACAAAAGATGAAATGGAGAAATACTTGCACTTGCAACAAAAGTAGGCTTTACATGATCTTGTTTTTATTGGAATATTACGCCCTAAAAAACGATGAAAAAAATCATAAAATCAAAGAAATGGCACCAGCAATTCTTTTGGTGGGTTGTGGAAGGAAATGATAAGATCCAACTATTTTCTTTTTATAAATTCCTGCAGACCAGTGGATTTTCTCAAATTGTGCAGGGTGACCACTTTCCGCGTAAGGACTCTATTTTTTTATGGGTAAAATGATTACTGAATCATTTCATGGCGAGAACCCAGATACCTCCTGTTAACGAAGCAAAATGGAAACAAAAGAAAACTACTAAACAAAAGAACAAAGAAATTTTTCTTCAATATTTCCCTGCGGGCCATACTTGCTGCAAACCCTGTTATCGTTCTAAGCAACTGCAAACATCGATTTGCCAATCATTCAAGTGAAGACAGCACCGAAGACAGCACCATTATACCATTTTACGCCTGATTAACCTTCAATAAGATTACATTATTATTGTCATTTTTTGCTGGAAAACATTTTAGTTCGGTTGATCCATGGTGAGCGCCCAGAAAACTCGTGTAATTCTTCGCCATGGATTTTGTTACTGAACGTTGCCAATCATTTGCCAATCATTCTCCAGCGTCTACATTCCTTGTTGATTATTCATATACGATATATTCTGGGTAAGTTTTTAACCATTTTGTATCTATCCATCATGATTTCGAAACTGTTCTGTAAAAACCAAAGAAAACAGACTTTACAATATGATATCAAAGTATATTAAAAATTAACTTAATTAAAGTAATAATTCAGATGTAAGGAGAAAAGAAAAGGAAGTATGGCAAAACGCCGAGTATTAGCCTAGATGTGGCTGTTGGCTTTAAATGCAGCTTTGAATTGATTTAAGCTCTGTGCTGTCTTTTCAACATCACCAAGTTTACTTCAAAGTCGTGCTCTTTCTATAAGAGAAGAAGCACCGTTGACGTATGGAAGTTTTTAGAAGAGGTACCTTGAGGATTGTATTAGTATTTCGAAGCTGTCTGACACTGTTATTGGATAACCTTTGCAGAACAGAGTTGTGAGATAATTGGGAGCTTCCTTATTATAAGAAACATATGCATTGAAAATGACTTGATGAAAGGAATGGTTGTCGGAATAAGATCAAGAGGACGGCAGAAAACAAGAATGACAAATGCAATTAAAGAGAAGGTAGGACTGACTATCACTGAAGCTATTAACACTGTTCAGGACAGAAAGAAATGAAACAACATTGGGTATGTTGCCACAGCTGTTAAGGAAGCCGAATGTTCTGAAGGATAGTAATGGTAGTATCAACAAAGCCTTAACAAGTTTGGATTTAAAATAACTATCAAGAAAAACCTAAATAATAGAAGTGAAGTGCCTTCATTAGCAAGAAGAGTGCTCTGTACCTTAGAAGCTAGAGCAAGATACAATAGAAGTAACACACAAAGAACAATACTTATATGTTGTTACTCGAAGTTTTATACTATAGCGATCAACAGAGCAGAAAGATCTGTCTGATCGAGAAAACCTGAAAATTGTGGATTACCTGGATGTCACACTGAATCTACCAAATGGAACACATTCACCTTACAGACAGCAGAATGATCAACCAACCACTTTATATCAACACAAAATCCAACCATCTACCTACAATTATCAGTTGCCTTCACGCATCCATCAATAAAACATTGAACAAAATATCCAGCAGCAAGGTAATGTTTGAAGCGGCAAAACAATGTTCCATCAAGCCTTGAAATCAACTTGTTACCAGTATCAACTATTCTATGATAATCCTGAACCACGCACGGGAAAGAAAAGAAATCGAAAAAGAAACATAATTCTGTTCCATCAACTCTTTAGCAAAAGTATAGGAACAAATGTCAGCGGAATCATCTTTCTCAAACTGATCGATAGCACTTGTCAACCAACGATAAACTCCATAGAATATTTCATAGAAATACCATCAGAGTAAGCTACAATTGAATAAGTAACATTAAGGCACTTGTTCAAATACGACCTCCGATCTGTTAACAATGTTAATAATATTAAAAGTAAAAAAATCTGACAAAACTTAGAGTTGAATTTAGCCCACTTAATGAGTATCGATTTAGACACTGCTTTGATTGCTTAAGTCTCGAAATAAATGATGATAATTATCATCGCTCGTAGCAATCTCTTTGGTCAGCTAAGAGATACCCCCCATTTAGACTTTTCAATTTTAGACGACGAGGCACTCAGTAGCCCCTTGTTGTAGGGTGACGACAAATTGAGCATTGTCTCAAATAGAATTATTCTAGAAGCTTCAATTTCTTTCATCGTTTCAACTAAGCGGTTCTTATAGTATTCTGATATGTAATAACAATTCTGTGTAGCAACCTTATCTCCGGCTTTTGTCTTTTACTGTCACACGTTGTGTTCTGTGGCGGAAATTTTATTCCAAGGCCCAATCACCAACCGTAAAGAGCCTCATTCTGCAGGCAGTTGGGACCTATGCACTTATGCCCAACTTCCTGCTAGGGTAAGGAAAGATAACAATACACAGTTAGCAGAATTTTAACTGGGGTTATTATATATCCAGGGGACCCTACTTCCGCCAGATCGTAAATGTCACAGCATGGGGTAGAGGATTAAGGTTGGCTTCTTGTGTGATCACACATGTAATTTGACGTCAGTTTAGTTTTTTGCATGTCCAACTTTGCAAGTTGTTTACGTAAAGTCGTTACCAACCGTCAATATATATTAATTCCTCCCACCTCCCTCCCTTCTAGCTTCTTTTCTTCTTATTTTTTGTCTTTTATTTCATCCTTCCAGTTTTTTTGCTGGTAGTTGACAGGTGCATTGGTTCCATGGCGGGAATTTTATTCCAAGGCCCAATCACCAACCGTAAAGAGCCTCATTCTGCAGGCAGTTGGGACCTATGCACTAATGCCCAACTTCCTGCTAGGGTAAGGAAAGATAATAACGTCTCTCTTCATTGTGGTTTTCTGTGTCGTATTTTCTTAAATCTTAACTTTAAAGGGGATTTTGTAAATTTCATACATGATAGGGACCAGATGACCTGGTGCTTTTTCCGCCATACATGGCAAATATAAAATGTATTATTTTATTTAGCTTTAGAATTAGTTGCTATATATAAAAAAGGCACTGGTAAAAAAGCAAAACAACAAAAACATATACAGGAATAACATAAAATCTTATTAACTTCATCTGCTCCTCCTGAAAAATCAATTTATGGTATACATAAACAAAAATGCTTATCTTACCTGACTCAGTTGAGAGTTGGAAATTTGATCACAACTTTACAAAGCCAATTCGCAAAACAAACGATGGAATTGAAGATACAGGTCACTTTTTGTTGCTCTGCCCTTCCTTTGACGCACAGAAGAGAAACCTTTCTCTTGGATACCTGCTTGACTAAAGCAATCTTGCAGTAGGACCAGATCAAGGGGATGGACCAGGGACGCACTGCCTGATCATTCTATATGTTATATTTACCCTTTTAGTTGTGCATGTAAACCAATACCATACCAAAATAGTAAGTTTAGTTCACATGAAAACGTGAACCATAGGTACGGCTATTTGATGAAAGATCCACCATGTTCTTCGGTGCGGCCAAAATTACTCACAGTGAGTAAGTTACTATCATTTCTTTTAATTTCAAAGGCAAGCAGGAAAGGTCCCAAAATATGAAAGTAAAGGTCTCCTGAACTGGAAGTTAAGCAGATATTGAGAAGGTGTTCCCTTACCGAGTCTGAGAGTCAAAGTTTTCATGTCCTGATAACAAATATCAATTGCGAGGCAGAGGCAGAAATTTCACCTGAAAGTGTGAATGCTTCCAGTTCAGAATAGAAGGATATTCTTTCAACATCAATCAAGAATTTTATTTATTTCATTCTGTGGAATATTTTTATCATTTGTTGGGGTACAGGAAAATGTGTGTAAATTTTGTTTTTGTTTTTTAAGATTTGAGCAAGTCGTAAGCATCTTGAACAGCTGAAAATCTAAAACATTTTTACATTTTTTAGGGCTGGACTTTCAGTTGCTTATTGAAAAAAGGGTATGATAGGAGGGCTGGTAATGAACTTAGCGTTTGTATTGTACTGAACAGGGCACTTTCTTTAAAAACCTTGTGCAGTCCCTGGTTCTTGTTTAATGCTTAGGGGCTCTGGCTATATGCAATAAAACATTCTGCTTGATACAGCTTTCAATGTCTTTTCACTGAGTGCCATTTCCTGCTATTTGGTTAGATATTCTGAGAGGGAATATTAGATGTCGTATGTATATTTCATTTCTTGTGTTTATATGATACCTTTCATAATGATAATTTGAAGGATCCAGCCATTGAAGACATCATACATTGTAAAATCCATAAGTGATATAACAGCTATAAATTATATCATCAATGTCAAAATCTCATGACCCTCGGGGGGCTCCGTCCCCTGGGCCTGTTAATGGGTTTACCATGCCCTAAGATGCCCCTTTGCCTGGAACTTTGTTTTCTACCTGCTTCCTATTTTATCATTTTTTGTCAGGATTTCGGCTCCCCCCTTTAAAATTCTTGGCCTTCGGAGACCACGCCCAACAGGCCCCTATGAGTATCCTTACTGAGTAACTTACTGAGTATCCCTCTGAAAACGTTGCCTGTCAACACCTTTAGTCCGATAATTTCAAATTTCAAATTGAAACTCCAATAGACAGACTATCGATTATATTATCCTTTTCGCTAACTTACTGATAAATTTTAATGAAGTCATGTTTGCCAACTTTATATTTTTAATCAATTATTATTTTCGTTGCTTAAAAATAAATCTTGAATTTGATTTGATTTGACTGGCTGGAGCGGACATAAAAATCTCAAAAATTCAAAGTGATTCTGAATCTGAATCTCAGATCAAATAAATCTCGAATTTCAAACGAAAGCGAAAGAAACACACCCAAACTCAAAATCACTCGCAGACGATAATGGCGGCACGAAAACTAAAATCTTTTCTAGAGAAGCAACTTGTCGTTGCTGTGTTTTTTGGAGATTCAAACTATGTCGAGAAACTGATTCATTTTTGTGATGGAACATTCAGAGAGATTGGAAAAAGAGCTTTATTACGCTGTAATTAACAGAAATTCAAGTGCAGTTCGAGAACTCGTAAACTTATGTGATGGAACATTCAGAGATGATGATGGAAATACACTTTTACATTTTTATTCAACAGTCGAAATAACGAAGATGTTAATTGAGAAAACAAATGTCGACATTAACAGCAAAAATAAAGATGGGTGGACTCCACTTTACATGTGGTTTCAATACATGAGTAATGAAAATGGTCAAATAACTTCCAACTGGATAAACGAGAAAGAATTTATAAAAAATTACAATATCATGAAATGCCTCCTTCAATCAGGTGCGAATTGTAATGTTCAAGATGATGTTTTGGGGTTTACTGTTTTAAATCAAGTTCTTGTAATGTGTTCGTCCCCTGCTGTTAATTTGCTAGAAGAGCAAGTGATTTTATTAGTTCAATTGTTGTTGTCTCATAATGCTGATCCGAATATCGAAAGTGATGATGAGGGACAGACACCATTACATTTGGCTATTCGTTTGCAATCTACAAGTCTGGTGAGATTATTGATCAACCACGGCTCAAATGTTAATGCACAGAATAAGTTGGGAAATACACCACTTCATTCGTTGGTAGATCACAATTCTGATGATAATTACGCAAATGAAATTGCAACATTATTGTTAGAAAATGGGACAGACCCAACAGCTCAAAATAAAGATGGTATGACTGCTCTTCATTTGGCTGTAATGCTTAAAAGGGAAAAACTATTTCAATTGCTTGTGGAATTTGAACTTTCCAATAAATATGATAAACTCTCACTTAATCAACCTAAAAAAAGAAACTCACTTCTGCACATTGGAGATAAGAATGGTCTGACTCCATTGCATTATGCTGTTACATATAATCATACACAAATGGCACTAATACTCTTAAGCAATGGAGCTGATGTGAATGCAGTTGATAAATATGGAAGTTCTGTTTTGCATTATGCAGCTTACAAAGGCCATTATAACATGATAAAGTATCTGAGGGATGCAGGTGGAAACCCTGAGCTTGCTGATGAAAATGGCAACACACCTGAGAGTTTTGCCCTGAGAAGAAATTACTACAAAACAGTAGCAGCTCTTCAGGTAGAACCAGCACAATTTCCAAAGAATATAAAACAAATAATCATCCCTGACCCAATTCCTGATAATACCATCTCTCTTCAGAGATATTCATGTGATGCCAATGTTTACGTTCCGATTCTCAATTTGACACCAGATCAATCAAACCACATTCCAGTTGAAGCCTGGGATAGTTTGTTTCAAAAGAAATTTCATGGAGATTCAAAGAAATTCCTGAAAAATTTGATGAAAGTTCAAGGAATGGGCAAAATACCAAAAATCAGTGAGGTCAATAAAATAAGGAAAGCGATTGAGACATTTATGGAGGAGGTAACAAAATGCATCTCCATTATAGACAGTCGATTCAAAGGAGAAATATTGAAAAGTGGTAGCGTGTATGAAGATACAAAGGTTGGAGATCCAGATGAATTTGATTACATGTTTATTCTGACAGAATTCGAGAAGATTTGCTCAATCAACATTACTGATCAAACTTATGATGATCTTGAAATTAAAAAGCAGCAAAACAAACCTGCTGATGAATTTGATGAGTTTTTTGAAGGGAAAAACCTGGCATGCAGGAAAGTGATGGAGAAATTTGTTAATACCTGTATTAAAGCAATATCAATGATAAATGATAAGTCCTTGCCTGACAGCTTGTATGTTATCACTCAAACTTTAAAAACCAGAAGAGGAGTATTTGATGTGCAACCTGGAATCACAACTTGTGAAATTCAATTTGTATGGTGTGGAGCATTTTACAAAAATATAATCATAACAGCTGATTTGGTGCCAGCAATTAGGGTGAAGTCATGGCCAAAATTTGCTAGGACTGAATCTGAATTATTATCCCAAGATATAATAAAACAAGGATGCCATGTGGTTCAAAAGTCTGACAAATGGAGACTTTCCTTTTCACTTGCAGAACAAACTATCATGAACAGACTGTCTGATAACCTAAGATCTGCTTACATTGAAGCTAAAGTCGCGCGTGACCCTAGGGTTACTATGAAGTGTGTCATTTTTGAAGAGAAAATAGAGGATTGGAAGAATCATTTGAGTGGTAAGCCAGTCATTGATGGGAGAGAGTTGATCCCTTCGTATTTGTTGAAACTTGTCTTGTTTGACTGCATTGATGACTATCATAAAAACGACAGAGATACATCAGAGATCACCTCAGCTACGATTTTCTCCAAGTTGCACAAGTGCTTACAAGAAAACATTCCTGTTCCATTCTATTTCATGAAGAAACACAATTTTCTTGAGAAAGTTATTAATGAAGAACGTCCTCATGAACAGGTTGCTTTCGCAGTTTCCGTCATTGACTGTTTTTTCAAGCACAAATATAACACAATATGAATGATGATGACATCAAATAGAAATCTGAAAGGTATGAAACTTTATTTGATTATTTGCAGAATTGTTAGTTTTCATCTGGGCGGGTATTTTAATAATGTCTTAACAAACGGATGAACATGTCAATAAGCAACCAGATAGTTGGGTCGAAATCTATGGTCCCTTGACAACTTTTAGTAGACCTTGTTTTGAAACTTGGTTTTGGTATTTTAAAGTATGCTCTCCAAAATGAGCCTGGGTACATTTTGATTCTCGATTGGCATTGGCCGGAAATGACATCTTAGAATTGGCACCTGGAAAATCTGTTTATATGGTCAGAACTTGAGACTGGCAAGTCAAATTCATCAAATTAATACACCATTCGACTCCTTGTGAGAAAAGCTTTCTACTGATGTACATTAAATTACATTTTGATGATGTCAGCAAATGGTGTTATGGCGGCACAGATAATGAGCATACCGTTCTGATATAACTGAGATCCAAACCATATTACTTGCTGAGTGCTGAAGTCACAGTCTTAACAGAAATAACTAATTATCATTACAGCAGATGTTATTAAAATGTATCAAATGGATTGCTGATGTAAAGAAACAAGCAGCTAACATCCTGTCAATCCATATTTAGTCATCAAAAATGTCATTTGTGCCATCTTGTTTTGAGTCACTGTCAGAAAGCTTATCAGACTCTGATTCGAATTCATGGTCGATGTTTCCAACATCTTGCTCGTTGGAACGATTAACTCGTAGAGCTATCACATCATCGGGCATTGCTTGCAATGTTGACAAAACTGGTTCTAACAGCCTGCTGAACTAAACTTCCTTCCATACGATAAAGGAGATGGAGCAGGCTCTGCTTCATGATAATGTTTCCAAATGCAGCATTTATTATTTGCTATTCGGCAATGTTGTGCCAATGAATCTTCATCAGGAGGAAGTCTCTCTGTGCTCTTCCTTTTTATTGAAAGCCATTTTGAAGATCTTGCTTCTGCATGGGATTGGCTTGATATATCAATATAGATACATTTAATGGGTCAACTTTTCCATAACGTCTGGACATGGCTCAACTTGTAATCCAAGATCAGAAATCAAACTGGCAAACTCAGGAGTCTTCCTCGCTTTCTTCAACACTGAAAATTTTCCTTGACCAAAGAAACCACTAATTGCATCTGCACCTGTGAAGGCATGTAGCTGTACAATGACTGAAGCTAGCTCTGGAGAACGCATTACGTGACAATTTAACAGATGGCCTTTCATTATCATCACTGTCGATAATTATTGGTTTTTGGTATTGCAAGAGCATTTTAGAAAATTCAGGGCTCACAGCTGAGGTTTTCAAGTTGACACATTTCTCCCTCGTTGTGTAGAAAAACTCTTGATTTTCATCCAACGCTAATGACTTGAACTCTTTCCAAAGAAATTCTTGAAGACGCAGTTTATCTCCCTTGTTGGCAAAGAAGCGGTTGAAGGATTTGGCTTTTGATACAGCTTGGTCGCGTTCGATGTAAACGTTGCAACTTCCAGAACTGAACGCTGAACTAATTGATCTTCTCTGATGCCCCATATCTTCTGTGGAGTTGGGGACATCATATCGGTCGTTTATGAATAGAAATATCGATGCACGCTTGTGTCGTGATAGCGCTATTCCAAATATCTTTGCAGAATATCTTTCCAAATATCAGCACAAGTAAAAGGTTCACCATCCTCTATGTCTCTGTCCTCTAGAATTGGAGTTACTAAGCGCCAATATAAACCCTTGACGAGAAGAGCTATCTATTTGTCAGACAATGTTTCTTGTTTGACGTCTTCAAGGATGAGCACATCAACTAACTTTGCCTTTACGGTTTTGCGTAGCATACTGTTCACATTGAAAAGAGCTAGTTGTACTTCTGTCAAGTGATATTACATGATTTTCTTGTGAGATCTTATTGAGCCTGCTGTGCCAACATGACCAATTCAACCATTGTTTTGTTTTCCATGACACTTGCTTTCATTTAGTTTGCAGAGGCTGTAAGTTTTGGTTTCTCTTGGGTGATGAAGTTGCAACGACCATTTTTCTTGATTCTGTCTAATATTGGTCTCTCTGATGAGAAAACTCTTTCTTTTAAAAAAGACTGGACCCGTTTTTCGCCTTCTTTGTATGCACTTGAGAAATCTTCAACGAGGCTAGCATATAGCAAAAAGCTCCTACCACATTTTTTTTAGGCATAGTTAGAGCATAAATGCAGTTTTCCAATGCAGTTATGTTAGCTGAAAGTGAAAAATTCATCATCTGCTCAAAAAGTTGATTCCAGCAGTATGCAGCTTGTTGGGATATTTTGGCACGAACCGGTGAAAATCTATGCAGCTTTCCCTGAAAATATCCAATTTTTGACCCAAAAAGTGATGTAACACTCAGAATATAAGAAATAAAGCACATCATTACTTTTACCAGCAGTATGTTATTTGTGAGAAAAAACTTAGAAATACCAGAAATAAACAAAAAGAACAGAAAATTCAAAAAAAATAGGTATTTATTTTTCAAAACCAAAATATGAACCCTGTTTCAATACAATGACACGTGTAACATTTCAACAAAAAATTTGAGTTATTAATCAAATGAGAACACTGAACATCATGGTAGGCATGTGGAAACTACCTTTACTATTCAATATTTATATAGGCCTTGCATTTACATGTTCAGAATAAAAAGAACCTTTCCAGATTCAGATTTTCTGAAAAAATATTAATTTTGTACAGAAGCCTGGATTTTCCGTCACGGCGAATGCAAGCAATCCAGATTCAAGTGATTGAAGGTCCTTGTGTTGCTCGTTAAAAGGATCACAGTCCCACTCTTGTATGCAGCAGCTTAGATCTTGTACATGCTTCTCATCAAGCCTTAAATTTGCTGGAGAGTTTTCAGAATGGCTACAATGCTTTCTTTTGATGTTTGCAGCAGCATGGAGAGCTGGACGTGTTGATTCTATCTTGCTTATCGTTTTCGTGTGCGTGTACAACATGCTCTCGTTTTTAGTAAACCCAACCCAACCAGATTTCATCCAAGAGCCTTTGTTCATGGTCATCTCTATCCATTGATCAAAAGGCTATGCGCTGAAGGGACGTCCACTGATTGATGCACAGAACATCCCATTCTTCATGAACGCTCTTTGCTCATCTGTCAGACTCAACATATCTGCCCAATACAAGGTGATTTATCGAGTGTAATTTATTCGATCATACACTGCCATCCATGGAAGCATCAAGCAATAGGTACTCATCCCAATGTTGAGACCTTAGTGCATGGTAATTCCAGCACAATTTCCAGAGAATATAAAACAAATAATCATCCCTGACCCAATTCCTGATAATACCATCTCTCTTTAGAGCTATCAAGTAAGTAACATTCAATTTTTCAAGAATTCAAGATTTCTAGACTAAAATAGAGACATATTAAAGAACAGCCAGCTTTAAACCAATTTTACTGGTTCTTAAAATAAAGAAAGAAGAGTGTAGTTGCTGCAAATGTTGACTAATGTCATTTATTACCTTATTTGGTGTGTTGTTTGAATTATAAATTTCTTTTCAGGTATTGGAACGAGGGACTATTACCGTAAGCTGGGACACAAACTGGATGGCCCCTATTCGTCGAAGAACTTGGAGAATCAAACTGAGTCGTTCCGTCAATTTTGCAAATGGAAGCAACAGTGGAATGCATAAAGATAAGTGCGAAATATTCATTAAATACAGTTTTAACCCACCACTTAGAAACTGACTTATAAGAAACTTCAGCCTGTCAGATAGTAGCTCATATATACTCAAATTTTCAGCTTGAACATTCATATTGCTCGAGAGAATGATTTTGATTGCAAAGATTTTGAATTACATGCAAATCCAGCGAAATAATTCTTTACCTATTCTTGTTGACCTATAAGAAACTAGGCAGCCTGGTTTTGTAACATTCAGTTTCTTAGTGGTGGGTTAATACTGTAACATGTGATTCTTAAATGCCTTCCACAACCAAACACACTGAACATTTCATTGAACATTACTTGACAACTTTGACACAGTATAGAAAGTCAAGAGTGTTTGGCCAGCTCTTTCAAAGCATGTTCAATTCAGTCTTATTAGATCACGTGTAGTCAAGTTTCACCCTTATAAAATTTTTGATTGACAATTTGTAGAGCTGCTGAACATTTTCTTTTGTTTTGGCGATGTTCAGTGATGTTTGGAGCGTTTGGCAAATCATTCGACATTAGAGAACTTACGATTTGACTACATAGGTGACTACGGCTACGTAGCAGCCTGAGTTCTAACTGCCGTACCTTTGTGCGCAATATCTGACTTACGATTCGGAGTACGCAGGCCGACTACGTACGAATTGGCGCCAAACTTTTACTTACCTTCACGATTCACGAAACAAAGATGGCCAACCACGACGTTGGCCAACCACATTGTTTCCATTTTAGCCAATTCGTTTAAAACAAAATAGAGAGAAAAAAGCATGAAATGTAGAATTCCGGTCAGATAGTGGCCTAGCTGTAGGGTTTGTAGCCCAAATCGTAAGTAAATACATCATTAATACTGCATCGTAAGTAAATACTGCAAATTCTTTATCATTTAGAAGCATTTAGATCCCATTGATATCGATTCGGTATCACTCACACGTGATCATAATTTATATAATTTGATTTAATATCTAACTTGCTTTAAGTTTCCAAATGGTCGTTGCGTCGACTTGATACTAACAAATCAGAAACACTCTTTATGCATTCTAAGTCATTTGAAACTGGATTTAGCGTTCATCACCATATGATTTATACGATCATGAAAACGACATGTCGTAAACTACCACCAGAAAAGTATCATACAGGGATTCTAAAAATTGCTCTCTAAGAAAATTTCACAACGACCTACCAGAAAATTTAATAGCTGACCACCCTACTCAGTATTCCTAATTGGAATCTGTTTTTACTAAAGTACTTGACTTAAACGCCCATAAGAAAACCAAGCTAGTATAGTAGGGGCTGATAATAAGCAACACACGACAAAGGCAGCGTAAAGCAATTAAGCTAAGATCAAAGCTAAAAATTATTGCAAATAAAAGTAAAAGCGATGAAGTCAAAAGAAGATACAAAGATCAAAGAAACATTGTTGTGAAACTAAATAATCAAGCAAAATGAAACTTTTAAGATTCATTACAGTCAAAAACAAATGCTACTGACAAACAATTTTGGAAAACTGTAAAACCATTGTTTTCAGGGAAAAATCCAATGAGCAAGAAGATAATGCTTATTGAAAATGATCAAATTCTCTCAAATGATAAGAAATTGCAGAGTGTTTCAATGATCATTTCATAAACATAACACGCTCCATTGATATTGACCCTATCTTCAGGGTAGGCCCTGTTGAACACGAAGACCTATCAACAAAACAAATGGTTTTGAAAGCGATAGAAAAATATAAAGACTATCCAAGCATATGTAAAATAAAAGAAAAATTCGATTTAACAAAAATAAAGTTTAATCTAGCTCATTTAAATCCTTTGGAGGTCATGGGGCAGATTAATTTCCTTGATAAAAATAAATAAAATTGTAGACATATTCCAACCTCTCTCTTAAAGGAGACAAAAAACATCATTTGTCCTTATTTTACTGATTGCATTAATTCAGCAATCTTTGAATACAAGTTTCCAGATGAACTAAAGGAAGCAAATGTTTCTTCTGTTTATAAGGCCGATGACAAAACATCAAAACTGAACTATAAACCTATAACTGTCTTACCATCTGCTTCTCAAATATATGAAAGGGTCTTAAAGGCACAAATTTCTGTTTACTTTGAGGGGAAATTGCAAGAAATCCATTGTGGATTCAGGGAAAGCTACAGTACCCAGCATGCTCTAATGAGAGTTATTTAGAATAGGAAAAACTGCCTACATAATTCTGGTATGGTGGAGACAATTTCAATGGACCTGTCAAAAGCCTACGATTGCCTGCCCCATGACTAGACCCTCTTATCGCGAACCCGTAGGCTTGTTGGTTTGAATTGAATAGCTTAAAACTTATGTATAGCTTTCTTAATGACTGTTATCAAAGGTTCAATGTTGGTTTGACAGAAGTATCCAATCTAAAATCACTACTGGTGTACCACAGGGATCAGTATTCGGTCCTCTTCTCTAGTTAGATGACCTGTTTCTTATAAATCTGGTCCTTTAAGTTTGCAATTTTGTAGACGATAATACGCTATACTCATGTGGACAAGACTTTAAAGAAATCGCCACTTGTTTAGAAAATGATGGTTAGAAATTTTTTAATTGGTTCAGATCGAATGGAATGGTGGCAAATGCAGCAAAATTAAAGTTCATGTTCCATGGCCTAAAGAAGAAACATGAACTACGTCTTAAGTATGGCTTTTCTGCACTAAGGATGCAAATAAGGAGATTGAACGTACACACAAGTGGGCTCTTAAGCTGGTTTTCCACTAGGCGACAAATGTCGCGCGACGCGACAAATTTCGAGCGAAAAATGTCGTGCGCAGTGGTGGCGCCAGGGGGGGAATGGGGGGGACTAGTCCCCCCCACTTTTTCAGAAAAATGGTATCTGAGATCCATGCAAATCCGATGAGAAAATGGGGGGAGGGGGTAGACCTACATCCTGTGAATTGTGTGGATGTGCTTGCCCTCACTGCTTAATGGCTTCAGCAAGAACGATCTCCACGATTTGTATGCTGACTTGTTTCGGGTCATCACAATTGTTGCTACTTTACCTGTTACCGTGGCATCATGTGAGCGCACACAGAGCAAAGTAAAGATCATCCATAATTATTTGCGGGCAGCTATGTCTTCCGACAGGCTTGAAGATCTTGTTCAAATTAGTAGTGACGTGACATTGCCGACAATATCAAGCTCAGTAAATTGGTAGAAGTTTTTAAACTAGCTAACCACCGCAAGCTCCTGTTGTAACAATTGGATTTTTAAAATTTTACATCACTAACCAACTTCAAGGTTATATCTGTATCTATTAGATTAAAGGGAATTTCCTAATGTAAATAGAGCTTTTGGTGAAAGAACGTTTCCAGCATTTAAAAAGGCGTTCCTAGCGTTTACAAGGGCGTGTCCCTCGTTTTTAAAGGGCGTGGCCCTAAAAAATTTTCCGCTCCGCCCCCATGCCCCCGTTGTGCATATGTCCCCCCCACTTCTTGGCGACTGGCGCCGCCACTGGTCGTGCAAAATTGATTTCAATTCCATTTGAAAATTTGCAACAGCGAAGTTTACTTAAGGCGAATGTGCAAAATGGCTGCTTTCAAGAAAAGACTTCTTCTAAAACGCATCATCCTGCTCATGATTTTAAGGAGAAGATCTAGAAAGAGAGCTGAAATCAATAAAAAAAAAGGTTTTGTGTGCGAAAACTGTACCAAGAGAGGGAATCCAAAAACTGTACCAAGAGAGCTGAGGCCCTAACCACATTGAAAAGTTAAAGTCTGTCGGTGTCAGTGTCAGTCCATGCAAGTCGTTGCCAACTAGTTCGGCCGCCATTTTGCAAAAAAATCTCAATTCTGATTGGCTGATTTTGTGGCACGACAAAACGACGTCGAAAAAAGTAGGATTGAATCCTACTCCTTTGCGACAGAAAGGTTCGCTGTGGTTCGCTGCAAACTCTGTTTGCGAAAAATGAAATTCTGACTGCGCATGCTCATGGGAATTCTTCAGCGACATTTGTCGCGTCGCGCGACATTTGTTGCCTAGTGGAAAACCAGCTTTAGAGTTCTTTATAGAGATTTAGAATCATCATTTCAGTCACTAATTTCTCGCAGTGACTCCGTTAGTATCCATGTAAAGAACCTACAAGACTAATGATAGACATTTATAAAACGCTAGATAATACAAATCTATCAATTGTATGGGAACTTCACGAAAGGAAAGATCTTCCCCATAACCATAGAATACAAAGTTATGTAAGCTGCCTAAAGTAAAAACAAAAAGCTTTGGATTAGACTCTCTATCATTGAGAGGAAGTCTTCTTTGGAATACCCTTGACTACAATATAAAAGAAGAAAAGTCGGTCTCCAAATTCAAAGATAAAATAAAAACCTGGGACGGAAAACGATGCATCGGCAAAGTCTGCACATGCAAAAGCCACACTTCTCAATTTTTATTATCTGTATTATCGTATTATAAGAAGATATGTTTTATAATTAATTAGATTAGTTTTTAAGTTGATAAATAGTTTTTATTAATTATTTTCGTATTAGTTGGTATGATTATCAAGGGTTCATATAGGTTATAGAGAGCCTGTAAAAGAAGCCTTGATAATGATGGACTTGCAAGAGCTCTTTTGATGGATCTTTCAAAAGCATTTGATTATATTGACCACAACCTCCTGATTGCAAAGCTTCATGCTTATGTTCTATCAGTTGATGCTCGTGGTCTTGGTCTTATTTATGATTGCTAATCCAATAGGAAACAAAGAATGAAAATAAACGATTAATTTAACTCGTGTAATGACATAAAAAAGGGCGTTCCCCAGGGATCTGTGTTCGGGCCTCTTCTTTTCAATATCTTTATTAATGACATCGTTTTGTTTTTCAGTAGTCAAGTATGTAATTTTGCCGACGATGGCACTGTTTTTGATGCCATCCTGAGAAAATGTAATTCTAAATCAGTTAGAAAAAGACACGACCCCCCTTGCTAAATGGTTTTATGATAATTACATGAAACTTAACTTCGTTGAAATATGTCACCTCATGATGATTTTTTGAAACAAAACTGATGATATACGCATCAAATTTGGAAGTGATGTTTGAATTACAGAAAAGTGAAAACGAGAATCTTTTCGGAGTTACTTTTGATATGAAACTTAATTTCCGGACTCATATCAACGAGATTTGTAAAAAAACTGTTTAAAAGCTGCACGCTCTTGCATGTCAGTCTAACTATGTGGACTTTGATCAGCTGAAATCATTGATGAATTCATTCGTTAAGTCTGAATTTGGTTAATTTCCAACTATATTCATGTACCATAATAGGACTCTTAATGCAGAAATTAATAGAATTATCGGAATTGTTTGCAAACTGTTAGCAGATGCACTATTGCAAAAGAAAAACTCTGTTACCAAACATCAACAAAATCTGTGTTAGCTGGTGATTGAAGTCTATAACTAAAAAAATAACCCTAGCCCTTAATTTATGAACGATTTATTTGAAGAAAAATAATCACAAAACTACTCGTTAAGAACAAATAATCATCTGAAAGAGTCATGAGTTCGCACATTAGTGTATGGAACAGAAGATATCAAATACAGAGGTTGCATTTCATGGTCATCCCTATCCAATCACCTAAAAAACTGTCAATCCCTTAAACAATTCAAACACAGCATCAACAAATAAGAAGCCAAAAATTGTCCTTGTAGATTATGTCGTTTATTATTGAAAATTTAAGGTAAATTAACTGAATTATAAACTTTTAATTAATATCACCGTATAGATTTTAGTTTTTATTATTCCTGTAACGTAGTTTACTTTAATTAGCTTATAGTTAGTACTGTAGTAGCCAACATAAAACTATTTTCATTATTATTATGATATAGTACGATCACTCGTGTAATGATTGTATCCCTCCCATGTACTGAAAGCTATCCCTTCATGTACTGCTCAACCTCTACACAACCTCTGGTGTACTGCACAGACGTTCTATGGAGTGATTCCCTATACGAAAGTGAATACCCTTGCTAATTTCTAGGGGAGGCGATCACCCTTCCACTTGGCTTTATACGGCTATGCATTTAAGATATTTCATTTGCTATTAATATAAGATATTATCTTAACTATTTCTATTAATATTATCATTTAGTGCGTCTACTAGTGTAATGTTGATACCCCTCCAATGTGCTGAATGCTATCCCTTTATCTGCTGAAAAGCCTCTGGTGTACCGCACAGACGTTATTTTGGTTGATTCTCTATACGATAGTAAATACCCTTGGTAATTTACAGCGCAAGCGATCCCTCCTTTACTTGACTTTACTCGGGCATACATCGAAAGTACATATTTTTATAAGGAGATTTTGCTGCGGGCTGAGTCTCAAATATTCCTTATTTCCAGTGAGTTTTGAAATAAATATTACCGAGTCACGAGGGTCATATAGGGTTGCAGGAGACAGGAGAAGATGCCCAAATTTAAAAAGGGACAAAGGAATGTGAGACAAATTAAACAGGGAACAAGGGAACATGGACAACAAGCAGGGATCAGGGGGTACAAAAGATCAACATTTCTTCTTAGAACATTTGCAAT